>JAWZYV010007577.1:0-1395038 GCA_038373885.1 Cheiracanthium punctorium
TAACATAGTCTCATTCATTTTTGACACATCTCATTGCTTGAAAATAACGCAGGACGTCCGATTTCCTCTACCTCCTGCAGTTCTTTAATTGATTGCAATTATAGCTTTTCTGTCAACGCCTACAAATATGTAGATGTGGCAGACAGAGAGGCTGCGAGAAAAGAGAAAAAGAATAAATATCATTTCGCCTGTTTCAGTGATCTCAACAGGTGCTGAGCCTGTAAAGCACTTCCCAATGTCCTAGTTTTCCGAAGTTGTGGTGTGTGTGTAGGGGGGGGGGGGGTTGCTAGTAAATTACACACTTCATGGAAATAGACTGTGTAATTTTATAACGGCTTTTGTAAGATGAAATGTGCTGTAGATTTCATCTTCTAAACAAGCTTCCGTTACGTACAGTTCCTGGCAGCGGCACAGTCTTGCTTTAAAGCTGTTCTTTTCATAAAGCGATAGACCGTCACAGGGCTTTAGAACAGTTTCACGAACAAATCAGTGATGTGAAAGACTGGAAACAGTGACTCGACTCAGTGATATCAATACTTCTTCAGCGAATTCACTATGCACTTATATAAACAGAAAAAAAACTTATATTCTCCTGAAACTTTCATTTTCCTCCTGTAACCTCCTGTAACTTCTGTTAAAAGTCCAGGAACGTTCCTTAATAGTAATGGGAAAAGTTAGACTCACAAATACCATACAGAAAGTAAACATTCTCATCTGAAAGCTTTACTGTTTACCTTGACCCGTTCTTCTATGAATATTACTCTCACGATTCACTTAAGGACACATGAAACATAAATTGGCTCAAATTTCCGAATTTTCAATAATCGGCCTAAAAAATAGAGCAGACTATGAGACAAATCCTTAAATATATAATTCATGTCGGTTTAGAATATACGTATAAAGACTCAAAACAGCCGGCCCTAACGGCCGCCCCGGACAAAAATATGAAATGCCGTCCCCCACAGTAAAATAACTATTAAAAAAAAAAATTGTTCACAGATATTGTTTTCATGCATATAAAACTGGAATAGCTCTTTAAACATAACACAGCATAAGAAAAACCATATTTATTAAAAATCACACATTAAGCTAAAAACCAAAAGAAAGACAGAAAAATAAAGAGCTTTTTTTCAGACTTTTAATTCCTCAAAATTCCTGACTTTTTCTCTTAAATCAATTTTTCAACTAATTCATGTTTGATAGCCAATGTAGTTAAATTATTTAACCTATATGGAAGAGTTGTGGAACATAAGAAATTTTTAGTTAACTTTAATTTTGAGACGCTCTTCTCTGCACTTGCCACAATTATCGGCAAAGAAAGCGAAATTCTCGAAGCAATACAAATGTACTTATTAAATTAAATCTGCACTCTAAGGTATTAATCGCTTTGTTTGCTGTAAAAAAATAAAACTATCTTAAATTTTAATTTAGGATCTTTCACCAGATCATCTCGTGATTCGCAATCAAAATTAATATGTTACGTGGCTGCTTAAACTCAGTGTTAGCCAGAATACTATCTCGTCGGTCAATTCTCTTGCATAACAGAACATTTTATTTAAAATCACATCCAATCGAAGATTCTTTCAAAAAATCTTTACAGTTTCTTAAGAGTTCTAGAGTAGGTGGTAAATCGTTGTCTTTTGACTGCAATACCTTTCTTAATGGATTCACGCAATTGAAGATTTTATACCAAATAATAATAAAGCATAGGAACATGAACTGTTTGAGAGAGTTAAATAATCCTAGCCTCATTGGAATTAGATTTGTCAATATCTTTATACCTTACCAAGAATGCGATCTGTTCATTTTTTTTTTGCATCAGGAATGCAATCTATAAATATTGAATAATATTTGGCTTGTTGAATTTCATTAATAAACTGTAATTTCAATCCAACTGGAAATCTTGTGAAAAACCTTGCAAAATGTGTAAATATTTTTTGCACATCACATATAAACAACTGAACAAGGGCGTAGCCAGGATTTTCATTGGGGGGGGGGGGCAAGACAAAGAGACCATGGAGTCCAACTGCTCCTCCTCCCGGTTTGTCATAATCAAACCCTATGTCTAGCTCAATTTAGGGGGCAGCTGCCCCCCACTGGCTATGCCCATACAACTGAAGCGAATGAAATGAAATTTATAGCAACACCAAAAGTGGCAACTTAATTTAAACTGCAGTTGCTAAAATATTTCTAATTCGTTTAAAAGTTTTGAGATTTAAAACTGTTGTTTGAAAACTGTGTGTAAATGTATGTTCGCCCATTGTTAAAAAATAGCTCAATGGAATAGAATGAAATTTGGAATTATATTGAATGGTAAGTTAATTGAAACAATAGATACCAAAATTGTTTTAAATAATTCATAGACTTTGAGAATGTTAAAACTCGCTTTAAAAGTTTGTTCTGGCATCCATCAAAAACGGATTAAGAGAACAGAATGAAATTAGGCCATATGATGGGTAACAAAGCATCATCGAAATTTTTAAAAGATTTGAATAAATTGAAAGGGTTTGCAAAAGTTGCATTGTATTTTTTCTTTCTTTTTTAGGGGGCGGGGAGAGAGGGGAGGGCGTCACTTTAAGGCGTCTGGAGGTAATACAATAGGTGGCTGTTCGACTTAACAATTACGTCAGATTTCTTTTTTTTAATTATTATTATTATTTTTATTTTGAGAAAATTGTGCAAAAATTTTACAGGCATTATATTAAAATTTCTCAAGTTAATAGAACAAAATTCAGTTACTATCGATGAGATTGAGTTAAATAACATAACATGATATATATATACATTATTTTGAGAAAATTTTGTGTGACCACTTCGTGAAAACAACTAGTGGTCAGACAAAAGGGAATGAAATGAAATTTTGTTAAGTAGTAGGCGGTTAGTAAATTAAAATTTCAGGTTTTTAATTTTCTACAAATTTGAATTATTTTTGAGGTATGACGTAAACTTTGATAAAGTTTTTCGGGCATCAAATAAAATCATCAAAATATAATTCAATCGGACGTTGCAGTTTTAAATATCGGCTACTTGCTATTACAAAGAATTTTTCAGATATTCTCTTTACAGTTTAATATTCATTACTAGCATCTTCTTTTGCAACTTTAAATGACTTCTTGATGTAGGAAGCTCATCCACTAAAAGAAAACGTTAATTTTGAATGTAAAATATTTTCTCTGTTGACAGTTTGTCTCAGTAATTTGTTACTCTCTAACCTGTAATCTTTGAACAATACACAAGAGTTATAACTTTGCTTTCTATATTTCTGCCAGTATGTTAATTCCATTTTTTGTACTACTACAATGCAAACGAAATTTCGCGCGGTTAGTAAAAACCCATCAATGGCAGATAGGTACATCAGCTAGTAAAGTTATATAGAATGATGTTCTTCGGAATATTTTTTAACAATTCTTTTACTAATACGAAATGTATTTTTCAATTTCGAGCCAAAATGCCGCCCCGGACAGGGGTCCGGTTTGTCCGGCCCTAGGGCTGCCCCTTACTCAAAATATGCCTTTTAAAGGTAAACAAAGGCTGGGTTTGGTTTAGATACAATAAAGCTTTAGTTTTTTACCTTTTTTTCAAAATGTGTTTCCTTTTTAATGCTTTGGTACACATTTGTAGGGATGGATGCGAGACGAGACAGAGATTGACAGCTTTTTTGCGAGACAAGACAAAGCTTTTAGGCTGTTTTGCGAGACACCTATTTTCCGTCTAGCGTCCATCCCTACACATTTGTAAAAATTTGTTTTAGGTAAAGAGTTGAAACTTTCTAAAATTGTTTAACCAACTTATTTATTTGGTAAAATAATTTTAATTTTATTTCTTTTCAGTCAAAATGAAAATCGCTTCGAATTATTTTCAGATGGTATGTTTTTTCCTACCATACCAAATTTTAAGGTGATAAACTCAATAGACCAAAAAATAGACCGAAGCGTTATTCGTTGAGGAAATTACTGTAAAATTCCGTAATTTTTTCAAATTTATCGTATTTATATCTTTTAGTATACGTAGAATTAATTAACAATATTCTGTAGTTCAATGTACTGATATTTCACTTTTAAGCTCCTTTTTGTAGTTTTACGTGTATGTTCGTTTCTCTCATATAATTTTCTCTCGTAAAACTTATTACGCTTTCCACTGCACCCGCACATTAGTGATAGATCTCTGTATTTCAATACCGGCCTTCTGGTTGTCAATATATGGTGAGGGATGGATTTTAGAACATTACTAATTCTGTGCCGTAATTCCGTGAGTAGTTGCACAAAAACTTAAATATGTTACATGCATTTAAAGATAAAAAGTATTTGCATGCATTTATTTTTATTTTTATTTATTTATTTGTCTTATGCTTGTTTGTAATCAAGGAAAAAAACTTCTGGGAATACCCGTTACATTCTATGTAACCTCAGTGCTATCTTAGCTTATGCAGATCACATCCACAAATGAGATTATATTGGAACGTGTCTTATAATCTATGCGTTCGGCATGACTCGCGTTCCTTGTTCCTTCATTAAATCAGAAAGTTGTAACATTTGTTAAAAATGTTCTCCTAAGATGGAAGATAATGTCGATCAATTCTTCCTCCCTCAGCAATTCTTGACATTCTTTTTGAAATGTTCATTGAATTTATTACCTTTTTTTTATAAATCATTCATAAAAGTATTTTCTCAATGTTGCATCAATTAAATAGACATTTTTACTGCCAACGGTCTGATAATTCATCATTTTCAATTAAACATGCTCTCTTTTCGCTTAGCAACGAAACTGCCAAAATATTTGTTCGGCTGAAAGAATAAAAGATTAATTTTTTAAAACTACTACTTTCTTTTACAAAAATCTATTTCATTGCTTTTAAAAATCACTCTCTGTCCTTTTAAAGTTTTCTTTTATCTGACATGTTCTTTTATTTTTAATCTGATTGTTGAACAGATTTTTAAACACCTTTAAAAAAAAAGTTCCTTCTTTTTCAAAAGGAGAACGGATCTTAAAGATGTTCTGCGTAACGTTTCCATTTTTCCACTTGTAAAAAACGAGCGTTTTACTGCAAAAGAGCAATTTTGTTTAAATGAGAAGCTCGATAAAATGCTCTGATGGATAATTTGAATAGTGCTCGTAATAATCAACCTTATTCTTCTAATGTCTCTCTTTTAATAAAAAAATTTCTCAAAATTTAAATAATTCTACCTAACTTTTTTTTTTCTAAAAGAAATAATAAAACGTTGGATAAAGCCGCCGATGAATCTTTATATAGGGAATTTCGTCCTCGGTATATCAGTATGTATTAAACTCTTGAATTAGCTAAACGTGGTGCTATCTTTATAATGCACATAGACGTAGCTTGCTTTCTCATGGGAGGGGTCTACCTAGAGCAGGAGGGGGGCATTCTTACTATAAATTTGATTGACAGTAAATTTTACAATAAATATCTGGTAAAAATTTTCAATGCACTAATTTTTTTTTAATTCTTTATTGTAAATTGTTTTTTTTTGCTACGCACTGAATTAAAAAAATCACAAAATTAATGTATTTTTAAAATTTAAATTTTAAGTTTTAGAAATTTATTTTTGTTTTGTTTTCTTTGTTTTGCTTTTTTTTACAGCACACTGTTTTGACCGACAAACTCAAAAGTTGAATAAATAAAAACTTTGTGTATAAAACACACATAAAATGATCCTTATAACAAGATACGATCGTTTCGACTGAATAAATTTTCAGTCGAAACGATCGTGTCTTGTTATCATTTTATGTGTGTTCTTTACACAAATTTTTTTATTTATTTTATCTTTTAACACCAATATTTTGAGTGTTTTTCCAAAAGTTGAATGTTTTGCTTCAATTAGCATTTGTAGGTAACTAAAGGGCGGGGGGAGGGGTCCAGACCCCCCAAAACCTCCCACCTTATACGTCCGCGATAATGCGTGTGCTGTGTATGGTACACATGTACTTGACTTAATACATTATTTTTTCCACAGCGGCCGTCTATGCAACGACCCCAGTCATAGGAATTATCTCTATTACAAGTCCTGAATGTGCTTTTTTCAGGTGGTAAACAATTCTTTATAAATTTCGATATAACGGCCACTTACATTAATTTTCGTTACGAACACACTCAGTGAAATTTCCACCCTCTATGACGAATCTTTTATTAAAAACCCATTACATCCAGAAATAGTTTGATTTTAAATTTCGGCTAAAGTGCTTTTGTTCGACAGTATAATTTGTCTGCTTTTAACTGCCTAACAGTTTCTTTTTCCCAGCAATATTGCGTCCAACAAGAAGCATATTTTTAATAAGCAATTTTGCATTCTAATCGATTACATAAATTCAAATCATCAATCAAAACTGTTATAGATACTGCAATTATTAATTTAACAGGGTGTTTAACTACTGCGAAAATATTGTATATTTTTACTAAAAGTTGACCTTTTCCCAAACAACTAACTGGACAAAAAAGAACATTTTAAAATGATGGATTTCAGAAAAGGAAAACGTGCCTTGGTCTATCGGAAAGAACTGTCATTTTTCTGTTTGTCAATATTTTGTCTACTGAAGCTAATAATACGAAATCCGGTATGCATGTGATCTTTTAGTTTATATAGGTGCTATACATTTTCCAAAATTCGTAACTTATGGGGGATAGGGGGGCAAAACGTTCTTTTCCCCTCTCCTGCGTCATCTCAAAGAGTAAAAGAGATATCCACAAAATTCTTGCTGTAAATACAACACTCACGAATACCTAAAAATTGATTTCAGAACATTTCAAATAGAATCCTTCAAGGAGGGTAGACGTGAAAAGAGTGTGGTTGTTTTTCTTGAAAGAAAAAAGTATCTATAAAAGTCTCTCTTTAAAATTTAACAAATATGAGTCCTAAGCTTAGGCGCAGCTTGCTTGTAATTCAGTACTTGTTGAATTTTATTTTGTTTGAAGGCCCTACCATGGCCGAGTGGATAAGGCACTCAATAGGTAGACGACCGAAGTCTGAAGATCCCGGGTTCGGGCCCCGTCGCGCGGCTGTCGATCTAACGGTCTGGAGTTTTTGTCACTTTTCCCTTTAGAAAGTCCCGTTAGAACCCCTTAGAAAGTCCACCGACCAAGGCACCCATCATCCTAGGCAGATACTTTCGTGCAGATTTGCCTTAATACACGCACACTAAAATACAATTATTTGTTTGAATTTTATGGGAGGGGGGGGGCAGTATATAGTGAAACCTGTGAAGTTGACCAAGAACTTAATGGCTTGGTTACTTTACACTGAGTGAACCTTTTATAAGTTGACCACCTCACTAACTTGTATGTAGACCCTTGTAAGTTGAACACTTCCAGGATTTTTTCTATGCCTTTCTTCTAACAACTTTTATATTTTATTTCTGTTTGTCTAAAGTCTATAAAACTTTCCGACAAAGCAAGATTAATGACTATATCAGTCCAGATTCTTAATGTATCATTCATATTTATTAATTATGCGAGTACAATTTTTTGTAACTACATTAGTACGTATACAGTAGTAAGTACAAGTGTGAAGTGCAAAACCCTTAATACATACCTACCCTGTATTAATACAATAACAAATTAAGTTTAATTAAATTAACTTATTTCTGCTCAACTTACTACTGTATGCAGTATAAAGAGTAACTATACGTACTATGATAATATCAAATAATTAATGCGTAATACAGTAATACGTACGCATAATTAATGTTTAACCCTAATAAGCAATATTAATTCTATTTTGTATTTTGATTTCATATTTTATATAATTTTGATATATTCTACATATACTACATGTACTATGTAGTGTATGAGTACGCAGATGATAAAATTCAAAAATAAAAAAATAAGTATTGTACCCTCGATAAGTTGACCACCTGTCTAAGTTGATCTCGAAAACGTGAAACCACTGGGTGGCCAACCATAGCAAATTCCACAGTATAACCTTCCTGTACATCTAATGTATTTAAACTACACTTTGGAGAAAGTACTACTATTTTGCATACTAAAATTAAGAAAAACTGCTATTTTGGTAACATTTTGTCGTTTATGAGTCTACCAATGCTACTATTTTAGCATTGGTAGACTCATGACAGCGGCGAGACACACTGCAATATCGTTCTTAACCCTTTAAGTCGCAGTGTTCCAGCTCTGGGAACACCAAACTCTGACGTTTTGACTGTTGCCAGTCACGAAGAATCGATTTGATTTCTATGAAAATAGTTGCGGGTGACATAGCACCACGAGAACCCTTTACTTTTTAGTACGTCATTTCCTGTAAAAAAATGGTCACGATTCTTTTTAACAGCACTGACATCTGCTGAAAAATGGAAGAATGCGAGAACAGCTGGATAGATTGCCCAATGCTGAAATGCTACGGCTGGCTGTGCGGTACAGCCAGCTGTCGTCAAAAAAGGGTCTCTAGATCTGTGGCACGCGATGAACGTTTCGATCGTCGGCCATCTTGCTGGTAGTTAAGTCGAGCAATGGCAACGGCTGAGCTTTTTTCAGCATTGGGAAAGGGTTGCGCCTCAAAGGGCTAAACTACACTTTGGAGAAAGTACTACTATTTTGGCTACTAAAATTAAGAAAAACTGCTATTTTGGTAGCATTTTGTCATTTATGAGTCCACCAATGCTACTATTTTAATCTCATGACAGTGGCGAGACACACTGCAACATCGTTCTTAATCTCTATTTTTCCCCCCTCTCCTTTTCGCTAATTAGATGTATTACTTTTGCGGAATATAACCTCTTCCGATGTGGGCTTCCTTTTTTTTACTGCAGCGGAATAAATTCATAAATTCTGAAGCCGGGAACAAGTTCATCGGACTCTCTTTTTTAGAGTTCAAGGTCTCATCTCGGTGTGGATGGAGTTCGTAGGAAGATGTGTTTGGTTCTACCCGGGGGGAAATCTGGTGCTGTGAGAGAGAGCAGAGAAGCCACTGACACCGGGACAGGAACACCGAGAGCAAGCAGGCAACGCTTGGGCATGAAAAGGGTTCCGGTGCGGTGTTAATATAACGTGTAGTTCTCGACATGCGTTTAAAGAACTTTCCGTATGATTTCTTGAGATTTCTTTTGGGATTTATTGCAAAATTAATTTAAGAACACAACTTTTGAAAAGCCATAGGCGTCACGGGACTTTTGAACAGCTTTAACCCTTTGAGGCGCAACCCTTTCCCAATGCTGAAAAAAGGGCAGCCGTTGCCATCGCTCGACTTAACTACCAGCAAGATGGCGGACGACCGAAACGTTCATCGCGTGCCGCAAGATCTGGAGACGCTTTTTTGACGATAGCTGAGCACAGCCAGCTGTTGTCAAAAGAGGGTCTTCGGTTTATTTTATTATTAAAAGTCCTCGTAAATTGGGCGATTAACCCTTTAACGCGCAGTGTTCCCGCTCCGGGCCGCTGTGCCGGCACAGCCAGCTGTCGTCAAAAAGGGGTTCTAGATCTGTGGCACGCGATGAACGCTTTGATCGTCCGCCATCTTGCTGGTAGTTAAGTCGAGCGATGGCAACGGCTGCCCTTTTTTCAGCATTGGGAAGGGGGTTGCGCCTCAAAGGGTTAAAGTACGTTAGTGTTTTGGATGGTGCATTCGAATAAACTCAAACTGCGTATGCAGATTTTGGTGTGTGTACAACGTATAGTTTTTGCGCATGGCTACAAAAAATGTCTTATACAATACGATCATTTTTTTTCCCTCTTCTCCCCTTTTTTAAGATAAAACTTCTGTCAAGCTGTTGCTGTTTTGCAGTTGTGACAAACAACTCGTCCGTGAATAATTGCCAACAAATTTACAGCAACTCTGGTGTTGCGGATGGCTGATGTGGTGTAGTGGTCACATTAATATGGCCAGAGGGACTGTACTGATTTAATTATAAATTTAAAATAATCGTATAACGAGTATACTAAATGCGTTTTCGGAATTGCACTCTGAGTTCGAGAATTCTTCGAGACAAATAATTTCATGATTTTGGGTTGTCTGTTCGTCTAACCATGTATTCGTTCCTGCTATAACTGGCTAAAATATGCATAGGTAACTATTTTTCTTTTTTTCCTAAGAAATCATGAAATTTAAAAGTGTTTTTAAAGAAATTAATGTATGTAGTACTATATAGTAATTCTTATGCTAAGCGGGGAGCGGAATATACGAACCCTATATCCTCCCATCGTTACGCCACTGAGAATCAGGGCTCGAAATGTATATTGTTCGGGGCATGTAAAAATTCAAACCGGGCATGCATTTTCCCCCTTTACATGTCCGACCGGGAATGTAAATATGACCTAAAGAGTAACAGGCAAGTTTAACAAATATTCAATTGCTTATAGAAATAATGCTATGTGTTTCTCCTTGTGCATCATGTGAAAGAGTATTCAGGGCATTGAATCGCATAAAATATCAATTCCGATGCAGTGTGACATCTGAAACGATGAATCATTTAATGCGAATAAGTGTTGATGGTGTTAAATCAAAAACTTTGATCTATCAACAGTAATTGAATATTGGCTATATGGAAGGGCATACACTTGCCTGTAACTAAAAGTAATTTTTTTAGTAATATGTGTGTAATATTATATTATAATTTTGGTATATATTACTGTTTTTGCAACTATGAAATTAAAGTATTTGGGGATGTACGAATTGTAATCGGGCATGTATTTTTTTGATTAACATGCCCGAAAGGGCATGTAAAAACTTTAAGATTTTTCGAGCCGTGCGTGAGATCTGTAGACGCTCCTATAACGCGGTAAGATACGTTCCGAGGTATAGGAATCCGCGTTGTAAGAGTCACAAACACATGGACAGTATCAACAAGTAATACAGAAACATCTGTCTCATTCTTTTAACATATTGTACGAGTCTTATTTAAAGTGTTATAGAAAGAAAAATCGCAATTTTTCCGCTGTGTTATACGAATCCGTATTTTTTGTAGGAGTGGGGGGGGGGTTCTACTATATTGTAATATACATTCTACTAAAGAGTTCTTCTACACGGACGCAAGAGAATAACGAATTATGAGTAATCATTGCTTAAAATGCATTTTAGATAGACTGATTTTGCTTGATTTGATTGATAGTTTTTTACTTGGGGTTTTGGACTACAATTCTGAAGAAGGTATGATGTAGGTATCCTGGACCCCTGTATACGTTTAACATTTAATTTATTCCAAATAACATGTTTCAAAAATCACGGAATGACACAACTGTAGTATGAACATGGGAAACGAGGAAAGTGATAACTATCATGGGCTAAGGAGACTTGAACCCCAGACTTTCCACTCGCAGGCGGGTGACGATGACAGGAGCACGAACCCTCTCTCTTTCGAGGTCTTCCTAAATCATTTGTTTCTCAAACTAAACAAAATTACTCATATTTATGACTACAAGCTCTAAGATTTTACAAGGGCTCGCAAATTAGATATCATGGATAAAATATAAAGGACAGTGAAAGAAATATTGTAATAACTTAGTTTTGCTTTCCTCTGACCTGTTTGTAAACAAGAAAGAGAACAACGGCGAAAAGAAGCAACAATATGCATTGCATTGTCTATTAAAGAGCTACTCGAGAGTTATCTGATTAAGGAGAAGTGCCTTGGGCGGAGGACTTTTAAAAGGATTCTAACGCGTATTCACTTTACATATTGAGAAAACAGCCCAAAAATCCTGACCGTCAGACCAGTGGCTGCGCGATAGGCCAAACTACAAGACCATCACGTTTCAGCCATGACCATGTTCCGTGTCTTTATTATCTCTACAAAGAGATTAATTACTTATTATATTTAATAACAAATTAGAAAGTTTGTAAAGAAATGTTCGATTAAAAAAAATCGATAAAAGAAGACAATAGGTACTTATAAAACCCTAAATTTCTTAATTCTTACCCAATAAACCCAAAGTTACGTAGTGTGTGTGTAATTATGATCCCCCCCCACACACACACACACTTCTCTTAACTTTGTGTGCTTAAAACACTAGGCGTACTTCCTTTCTTTTGTAAAACTTTTCCAACTTGCAAGACTCTGCAAGAATGTCGCTCTCTATTAAGACAACTCTGTTCCGAGTGAGGCATAAGCCTGGGAATGGCCAAATTTAAGCCGTATGTGTTCACAGCAGGGGTGTTCATCAAACGAAAAGGCCTGTCGCAGTAAATAAGCTTAAATACTTTTCTTTCCTTTCAAAGGGAAGGAATTATTAAACCTGTTGCACACTAAGCACTAAAAGAGGGAATTTTTTCTTTCCTTTCTCACCCTTCTCTTTCAAGAAATTGGTATTTTTCTTTGGTCGTTTCTTTTGAAGGTGGTTGAAGGAAAATGCATAAAAAAAGACCTTTTTTTACTTTTATTCATTGCTACACTATGCAGCACTAATTATGAAAACAATTCTTAAAAAGAAAAAAAAAATAAATAAAAACAGCAGTGCGACCAGAGACAGGATGTTCATGACATTTGGAATTCCAATACTTTGAACAAATGAGATTTAACCTTCATCGACTTCCAGTTTCCTGTGGAATTTGTCTACTTTTTGTTAAAGCTGTTCATTTTTGGAAATCATGCAACTTTTGAACAGCTTTTAAAAGAATTGAATTGCGCTAGAGACTCGGAAAATTTTACTATTTCTCTGTACAAGTTGTACTGTGGACTAGAGATGAGACGGGCTCAGCCCGAGCCCGAGCCCGAGCTCTGTAATTCACAATTGCGTTCGGGCTCGGGCTCGTGAAAAATTTTTCCTTTATTCAGCATACTCCTTGAAAGAGATTTTAAAAAGTGATTCATGAGGAAAATAAAAGTACAGCCAACTCCGGTTATAGTGAACTTCTGGGGATCATCAAATTTCGTCTACTATATCCGAAGTTCACTAATTGTCACTAGACCCAAGTGTCTTCATGATGGATAGAGATACTGTATGTGAATCGGGACTAATGGTTTGCGTTCACTATAGCCGATGGTTCACTATATCCGGGTTCACTATAACCGGAGTTGACTGTACTTATAAAAAAAACGACACTGGCGCCTAGAAGGTGCGTTAAGCTCTTTACCTATTTCTGAACGGCGGCTTATATTCATTAGTTAGTCATGAGATCCGACATTATTTGATAAACATATGGATAAATAAAGAATTAGAAAGTGCATTGAGAGTTTGCAACTATATTTGTCTTTAATTTGCACAAACGGCAAAATTCATTGTATTCTATCTATGAAGTCTTTGGATTTTTTTAATCTTTAACTGAAATTTCGGGCACGGGCTCCGACTTAAATAATATTGCTCGGGCTCGGATTTAACGTCCTCAGGCTCGGGCGGGCTCGGGCTTCAAAAAATGAGCCCGAACTCATCTCTACTGTGGACTGCTATAAACAGAGCCCTGCTTAGGGGGTGGCAGACTGGTCTACCGCGCAGGGCCGCTAAAAAACTGTTGAATTCATGGATATAAAGTAGTCAAATAAACTTTCTGATTTAGAACTGAAAAGCACATCAGTAAGCATAGCTGAGAAAAAATACAGAATTTGTAATTTCGTCTATATATTTCTTTTTCAAACTTACAGCATGGTAAGTAGCAAGGATGCAGCTTTTCTACAATGGAAACATATCGTATGGCGCTAAAATTTTAATTAATTAATCAAATTTACTTAATCATTAGCAGTAGCGGGTTTTTATTCGGAGGGGGAAATCAAAATCCACAATTTAGTAAATAGACAAATTTGAAAACCTGCAATTATTTTTTGTACAGGGCAGCTAAACCCTGAGCTCGTCCATGGCTATAAACAACGAAACCATAGGAGATACGAAACACCCGAAAGAAATGCTAAACATACGGAATTTTGCAATATTTCCTCAAACAGGTAACTCCTAGGCCCATTTTTGAAGGCAATTTTAGTGCTTTATGAATTTTTTCTGAAAATTGCACCAGACTTACAGCTTTACTGTTAATATTAGTCCATAGTGCTCAGGATGAAGAAGCATTATTCATTTTTTCGAGTGTTGTCATTGGTTTGTTTTTAAAGCTGTTCAAAAGTCCTGTGGCGACGATCGCTCTACAGGTGGAACACCCTTAACCCTTTGAGGCGCAACCCTTTCCCAATGCTGAAAAAAGGGCAGCCGTTGCCATCGCTCGACTTAACTACCAGCAAGATGGCGGACGATCGAAACGATTTTGTCGATTTTGACGACAGCTGGCTGTGCGCGAGCACAGCCAGCTGTCGTCAAAAAAGGGGTCTCTAGATCTGTGCCACGCGATGAACGTTTCGATCGTCCGCCATCTTGCTGGTAGTTAAGTCGAGCGATGGCAACGGCTGCCCTTTTTTCAGCATTGGGCAATCTATCCAGCTGTTCTCGCGTTCTTCCATTTTTCAACAGATGTCAGTGCTATTAAAAAGAATCGTGACCATTTTTTGACGGGAAATGACGTGCAAAAAAGTAAAGGATTCTGGTGGAGCTATGTCACCCGCAACTATTTTTATAGAAATCCAATCTATTCTTCGTGACTGGCAACAGTCACGAAAAAACTGGCAAAACGTCAGAGTTTGGTGTTCCCAGGGTGGGATCACTGCGCGATAAAGGGTTAACCAAAACACATTCGTACACGGTTCTATAAATTTGAAAAAGAAGTACTGAATGTGATTTTGGTACATAAGTACAAATAAACTAATTATGACATTTCAAAATTTTGAAACTGTCTCTTTACAAGCTGTGCTACATACTGAAGTAAACGATAAACCTGTATCAGTTTCAAAACTTTTATAAAAAATTCTTAAAAATCGGAAATTTTCGCAAAACGTGTCACTCTTCCGAAAAATCTTGCAGCTCAGATCCATGTTTAAGACTTTTTTCTGAAAATTTCACAAAAGCCACAGCTTTTTCGCTTATTGCAGCGTGTAAAGCAGCTTAGGAAGAACCATCTGGAATTTTTTGGAAATTATGGTACTATTAGTTTATTTCAATTTGTGTACCAAGACTAAAAACAGAGGTTTTTTTTTCTTCGAACTACAGCCTTAATTGCTTTTATTGTTGTTTTTTTTTATGCTACTAAAGGTGCCAGAACTCAGCAGTATTCACTGAACTTTTTCAAGCAAATTGAATATTTCAACCTCCCCGCCCCCTTCTAAGCACTTGGGTAAAATTAAACTCAGACCAGAATTTGTGGGTTGCAGTGGCGTAGCCAGAAATTTATCATGGGGGGGGGGGTTACGACTACTGCAACTGACTATGTATACGTGTGTGTGATAAGGGAGTGAAGAATATACATGCGAGGGTTGTGATCCCCTATCCCCCCCCCCCCCGGCTACGATACTGATGGAGTGAATTACTTTTTTAATTTAAGAGAAAAACAAGTACGGACGACTAGGATCATGGTACATTTCGTAACATAATAAAACAAGAAATAGTGACTACGCATTGATTAATACAGCGTAATAAAACATGCAAGGCAAATAGAGCTGACACACAGATTATGATGGATTTTCCAATATAATGAAAGAAGAAAGACATTACACAGAGCCAACGACGCATGGATCATGATGCATTTTCCAACATACTGAAACATACAAAAACAAATAGTGCCGACATATAGACTATGATGAACTTACTAATATAATGAAGCAAGAAAGACAAATATCGTCCTCGCATGGATTATGATGTACTTTTAATAATAAAAAAATAAGTGGAGAATGCAAAAGTTAGTAGTTAATATGACGAAATTTTAGGGTTTTTTTTAAATCCTAAGCCCAATTTTAAATTTTTGTTCTTTTTATGAAATTGTTACTCTTGCGTAAGGCTAAGTTCTAGCGTGGATTCTCAAACGAAATTGCAAGAAGCAATCTAGGCAGAGAAACGAATCTTCACCGTTGTGCATTTAAAACAGTAAAAGTAAGCTAGTTAAATCTGAGCATTTTTGCCCCTTTTCAGTACATTCAAGTGGTTAAAAAATAGCTATTTATAGATAATTATTTCGTTCCAAGTTTTGAGTTTATTGATTAAAACAGCCATTTGCCAAACTCTGCAAAGCATTTTATTCAGCCTGCTACAAATCACTGATCACGATCCCTAATCGCAGATTTATCCCGGAGGCTTAAAGTGATGACGGAAGAAAAAGAAAAAAACACCTAGGCATCGTTAGTACTTCTGACCTCTTAAAATTTTCTTCGGGAGGAAGAATATGAATCCTAGAACAGCTAGCACTTTTTCTTTTATATGCAAATGAACGTTCACCACTTAGTAACCGGCGATTTATTACACGCATGTGCACATATGCCACGCAGTTGAGTTTTCGTTCGGATTTAATGGCCACTCTAATTGATTCCGCGTGCAGATTGCTTCATCAGTTGCCATGATCCCGTTTTTAATTCTTTTTTTATTTTCTTTTAGAATTTTTACTCTCTAATCTCAAAGAAGACACGTGGTGTCTGTGCGGAGGTGCTTTTCTGCTTGGAAATATCCTGTTAGATCCGCTAACGAGGATGATGTTCCTCATTAAATCCTCTGGAAAAAGTTTTTGGAAAATTTTTAATAGTTTCCTGGTAGTGCCTTTTTTTTTTTTTTTCCCGCTCGTCAATAAACAAGAACGAAATTAGAAGACTCTTCTCTCTGCGGTGATCGCTTGAGGATTGCTTTTCATTATTTATGCTGAATTTTTTCTCCTGTGGTGATTTTTAATTTGGACCACTCGTCTTCAGCTACATTGTGCAAATAGGTTGCATTAGTACGGGATATGTTCAGCTTTCTTCGTTATTTTGAATTACCATATGTTTGCCATAAATTTCGCCATTTTTTTGTTGAAACATTCGATTGTCTTGAATCAGTCTATTACGATTTATTCCTTCTTTACATTAGTGGCAGGACTAGCATAGTCTTTTAGATTTACATTTTCCTATGTTAAAGAATCCAACGGTAAATCACATATGTAAGAAATTACACATGCTTCATAAATACTCTTTCTATTTATTAGTTGGATTAATTTGTAATAGTTTATGCATCTGTATGTATGAATCAGTAACTTTGAATAATTTATGTATCTTTCCCATCATAGTTCACTAGAAGCCTTAATAATTTTACATACGATAAGCGTTTGCCTTTCATCGTTTGCTTGTAATCACTAAATATGTCGCATTTTTTGTAATCGATGAATTTTTTCTCCAACATTTTCGTAACAGACGTAGGAGAAGATCTTTTCTACAATTCTTTCTACCAATAGGTGATGTAATTTCTTTATCCTACTCAAGGGTCACACCAGAAACTCTCTTTTACTCGCAGGATAGACGTTAAAGTTACTTCCTGGAGGCACTGAACCTGCCTTCCAATTTTGCATGCAAATCCGCCGTGTTATCAGAATAAATCTCTTCCACTAATAGCTGATTTATTAACTACCCTGGCAGTAAAAGTAAAAACAGAATAATACTAACTTAACGTGACTGGTGGCGAGTTTAAACTACGGATGAGGCATCACGTGACCGGCAAATCATGATCGATTGGAAATCATCGCGTGTTGACAGACAAAGGTTGAAGAACCATTTTTTTCTTCTTTTTTTTTTATGTATACATTATTCATACGTTCAGATTCGGGTGAAAATGTTCGTACTTTAAACCGTCAAAGACAGTTTATTAATCCTGTAACGTCAATGTGCATTCGGCACTTTTCCTAGAGAAACTGATTTTTAGAACTGGCTGGCGGACTCGTCTGAGCCATCCATAATTCCGATTTATTGGCTTCCAAAGGCTACACCTTTAGCCGTTGCAGCTATCGATGGCGACTTCTCTTTTACGTGACAAGAAGTCGTAGGAAATCCTTTTTATTACCTGTGTTAGCCTTACATAGCCTCGTTAGATAACCGCTTCCTGTATTTGCGTGTTGATTTTACATTTGCTCTAGCAGTTTTTTTTTTATTTTTCCCTTCCCTATGCCGCGAAATTACTGGTGTTTTCAGTCTATAAAATCAGCGCTTATTATCACCTTGTTGTTTTTGGATTTCAATTTTTCAGTTACTGGTTCTCATCGAGATGTATTGCCATGTATTTTCGTTTCTCTTACCTTCTGTTTGTATAGTTTTAAAGACTGTATGCAGCAGCACCTAAGATGAAACATTAAATGCTTCGGCAATGAAGTCTTGACTTACAATAGGGAAGCGTTCACCCCTCGTGTAAGTAAAAGTTTCGTCCTGTGAAATAGGGTACATATTAGAGATGAGACGGGCTCAGTCCGAGCCCGAACCGGGCTCGGGCTCTGTAATTCACAACTGCGTTCGGGCTCGGGCTCGTGAAAAATTTCTTCTTTATTGAGCATACTCCTTGAAACAGATTTTAAAAAGTGATTGATGAGGAAAATAAAAGTACTTATAAAAAAAAAAAAAAAAAAAAAAAAAAAAGTGGCACAGGCGCCTAGAAGGTGCGTGAAGCTCTTTCGGTATTTCAGAACGGCGGCTTATATTACTTAGTTAGTTATGAGATCCGACATTTTTTGGTAAACACGGATATAAAGAATTTGAAAGTGCATTGAGAGTTTGCAACTATATTTTTCTTTAATTTGCAGAAACGGCAAAATTTATATTCTATCAATGAAGCAATTGAACTTTTTTTATCTTTAGCTGAAATTTCGGGCTCCGACTTAAATAATATTGCTCGGGCTCCAAAAAATGAGCCCGAACTCATCTCTAGTACATATAGGGGAAGGGTGGGCAAAATGGTGCTTTTGATTTTCCCGCTTATAAAGAAAGCACTGTCATTTCTGTCACTGCTACAGGTTGTACATAACGCGTCTATTTTTTATTTTCACGTGGGATACTGATTGTAGAGTCACAGACAAGTATACGCCTAAGATTTATTACTCTTTTCATTGCACTAATCTAAGGTAAGTGTAATATTAGATTTTTTTTTTTTGGGGGGGGGTTATGTTCGAATACAGATACTAACGTGACAGTTTACTTTCATAAAGTAATGTTTTATAAGTAAATTGCATGAAAAAGTAGAACTACATTTCGTGCGATTTGCTAGTTAGGCCTAGTTGTTCTGAATGGCTGCTTGTAAGCCGAAACGGGGCCTCATCTCGAGGTAAAATGAGGTACTAGAAAACTGTTGCGAAGACCTTGTCTGGGCCTGTGATGAAGACAAAAGGGCAAAAACGTCGGATGTCAGACAGTTCACTAGCTAAAAGACGTCGCGTTGCTACTCTACCAACAGACGTCAGACAGTGGTCCGGATGATGTAGATGTTACATTCTTGTACTATAGTGATATATATGCAAGATCAGCACAAGGAAAAGGGTGGATCAAGTGCAGTGCATGTAACAAACGGGCTCATGACTTGTGCGTTGATTTTGCGCACAGATGCGAGGATGATGATAAGTTCATATGTGAACTCTGTACTGTATGAACTGTGTACTTTGCTAACTGTGTTTGTACCCCATTTCGCCCTATCCCATAGGGCAAAACGGGGTAGTTTGCAGCTTTGGATATATTGAGATATAGTTCCCAAAATATGCAGCGTATTTGAAGTTCCAATATGGCAGAATAACAACATGTTAAACTGAGATATATATTACTTATTTTATTTATTTTTATATGTCACAGAGTTAGCCCATTTAAGTACCCCATTAACTTATACCCCATACATAGCTTAAGTACCCTATTTTGCCCACCCTTCCCCTTGGACTATTTGAAGCACATACACAGTTCTGTTTTAAGCCATTCCCTAATTATATTATTGCTATTTCCCACATAAAATAATGAATAAGTAATGTATTAAAAAACGCTGTGTTATTTAATATAATACTACACAGTATTGCAAATGCACAAAACTTATGATTAGTCGAAGAGAGAGAGACATAAAAATCAGTACTATATGTACAGTATGCAGTAATAATAATAAAGTGCAGCACTTTAATAATAATACTGCCCTGTACAATAATAATTATTATTGTACTGTACTGTAATAATAATAATAATTACTGTAAAGTGTGACACAGTGCTGTAGTGATATTTATAAATGTACTGTACTTTACAGAATAATATCGTACCCCGCACTTCTGCTGACGCTTCTTACTATTGGCAAAAAAAATCTCGCATTGCGGACGAGGAATTCGCGTAAAACGAATTGCATTGTAGTGCAAGTTCATTGTACTTGTATTCTGTCGATTAAAAGATAAATCTGATGTGGATACTACATGACTTTCTTGTGCGTTTCTTAAATTATATACACATTTTTGATGCACTCCACCTAGACGTATTTCCTTTGAAATTAATATTTGATCCTTAAAAACTGCTAAGGTTTGGCGATTTCTTGCCAAATATAAAAGGTATCGTCATGCTGGGTTCCGTTTTAGAAACTCATTTTAACGCCAAATTTTCACGATATTTCGTTAAGCTTGGTTGCAGTTGGTGAGATTTTGGAATTGGCCCAAACATTGACTGTCCATAGACTTTTTAATGCATTGAAGCAATCTATTGTAATCAAAAAACAAAGATGTGACAGCTACATGTTAGAACACTCCTAAATGTAAACTTTCAATATTCTATGGCAGTTCGTTTTTTAGTGAGTTGCACATGCGTTCGTACAGACACCAACACAAACTGGCCAAAATGAATTCAAACTCCGCCAGAATAAAGCTTTCATGCATAAGTATGAACATAAATACATTTGTACGTTGAATGCGTAACGTCTAAGTACGTATGCTGCCACATCTGATGTGACAGCATACGTACTTAGACGTGATGGCGTTACATTTCTCACACCACATCACTCTACCACATCACTTTACCACATCACAGATATGATTACAAATGCACGTTTTCTGTAATGTCTCTTCGTATCAAGCATGTGATATTGCAGAGTGACTTCACAGTATAACTTAGTCATAATGCGACTTCAAACATGTGGCATGACATTAGTCACAATTTGTGACAAACATGCGACATTGCAGAGTAACGTCGCAATGTAATTTCTGTCTTTATGAAAGTCACTATGTGACTTCCATGGTGGTCACCATCCGAAATTCTGAACTTGGCGGACAGCCTGGGTCAGTTTTTGTGATGTCACATGGTTGTCCGCCGTCACAACCTCTCTGCGACGAATACATCACATGAAGTCACAGTTTGACCAATATGAATACATATTGCGATGCCCCAATGGGCACGTTTTCTGAATTTGCTCAAATATAAGGATATTTAAGTTGAGTAAATACCTTCATTCTATTGTTATTACTTCCTTGTACGTAGTATAATGAAGTAATGTGATCCCGAAAAATTTTGGGGGCCAAATTTCGACAAAAAAACCGATTTTGACTACATCTAAATTTAATTTAAAAATTTTTTTCGATGCATCTCATCGTAGGCTAGCATGCACGATCATATTAACGCGTCTGCAACTCATTTTGACCAGCGGCGAGTCTACTGTGGCCAGTTTTTCCATGCCGTCTGTACGTACGTACGTACGTATGTATGTAACTCGCATATCTCAAAAACTATTGGTCGTAGAATGTTGAGATTTGATATTTAGGATTGTTCTATTATCTAGTTGTGCACCTCCCCTTTTGGTGGCAATCGAATGGATAGTTTATGTACAGGACCGCCCAAAAGATTCGAAATACATTACGCTCTATGGGCCGAAATTCATTAAACTCGCCTAACTCAAAAGCTATTAGGCGTAGAATGTCGAAACTGTATACTTAGGATTGCTGTAACATCTAGTAGTGCACCTCCCCTTTCGGTTCCATTCGACTGGATAGTTTATCTACAGAACCGCCCAAAAGATTCGAAATACATTACGCTCTATGGGCCGAAATTTATCAAAGCGTTTTTTAGAGGTATTGGGCTATTTCAAACGACTCAGAAGTGATATATGCTGTAAAGAGTTAGAAAATGAATTTCTCCATTAAAAAAAATGTCTTTATCATTTATAGTTCTGCTACAGGAACACTCAAAAGATTTCCAATACATTACGGTCAATGGCAATTTTAGGGGCATTCATCTAGGTTAAATATGCACACACGTACACCAAAAGTCGCCAAGCTTGGCGACTTTTGGTGTACGTGTGTGCATATTTAACTCTCAAATCTCAAAAACTATTATGAAATTTCATATATAAGAATGTTGTAACATCTAGTTGTGCATCTCGATTTTTGGTTCCAATCTACTGGAGAGTTTATTTACAGGACCACCGAAAAGAATTTCAGTACTTTAATGTCTATGGACATCTTCAATATAATACAACTTTAGTCAGTCATTGTTTGGTACATTCCCAAAATCTCGCCGTCTGTCCTCGACCTTGGCGAGTTGTGGCGAAATATCACCAAATTTGGCGATAGTCAGTCATTTGGTCCATGCCCAAAGTATCGCCATTTGTCATCCTTCTTGGCGCGTTTTGGCGAAATATCGCCAAATTTGTCGATAATCTGTCATTGTTTGGTTCATGCTTAAAATCTCGCCAAATGTCGTCGACATTGACGAGTTTCGCCGAAAAATCGTTTGGCGCCAAAAATTATTTCGTATTTTTTAGAACTATTGCAATATCTAACTGTTTTCAATATCTTTTTTGACAGCAATCGATTGAGAATTTATTTACAGGGTGAGCCAAATGACTTTAAATACATTGAGGTGTCTGGATGCATTCAATTCATTGAAAGTCTGTGGTCAATGACTACTTTGGCTATCCCCAAAATCTCGCAGACTATCTTAAGTTTGTCGGCTTTTGGTGAAATATCGCCAAATAAAGTGTCAGAAGGAAATCTTTCAAATTGAACTCAGCTTGGCGATATCGAAATATTTGGCTAGAAATCGCTAAACCTTACTATTATTGATATTTTATCTCTTTCAAACAAATAAGTTTAGAGGAAGTGCGTCGAAAATATTTTTGATCTAATGGACGTGCAAGGAAGTCATGTGTTGGACACATCAGATTTTTATTAAATGTATGTAAATTATATTTTTTATGTAAAATGAAATTGACCAACCTAGACGAATACAATTCAATCTATCTTAAACATCAATCTACTTCTGCTTGTACGCTGTTTCTTCAAATATGTACCGCAGAAAATTCGAGTGATGTGTCTTTCTCTTTCCTTTTTATATCTTCCTGGAGTCTGACTTCAGACGTCAGATGCTGGTGATAGTTTTTGTATCTTTTGTAGAACGAACTTCATATTTACCTCATTTGTATAACTCCATGTGAAGCATTACTTTTCTGTAGTCTGACTCTTTGCAACCTGTAAAAAAAAAATCATATGATTAATTTTTAATGCATTATTTGATTTAGCCTATTAATCAAAACAACGTTGTTTTTACCACATAATAATTTAACCTGTTTCTGATAAAAATAAAAATGAGTTCTAGCTTTTTTTTCTTTTTTAAGCCTATTGCTTGTTGAACTCGCTCAGGTTCAAAATTTACGTCACTTCATCTGTGATAAGATACTTGAAGATCCTCAAGTTAAGGCTGTACTTTGTAAAAACCAAACAGTCTTTCACGGTCTTGGTACAAAGAAAACTAACTTTGCCAGTGACCTGATAGAATTCATGTTGATTTTTCAAAAGCTACTCTACACACTATAATAATAAAAAATTAACTGAAACTTTTCAGTTTTATTAAATTTTCAGAAGTAAATTTTAACATAGAATTATTCAGCAAAAGTTTTCAGAGCATTCTGCAAAATTTTCCATTTTTAAGAATCTTTACTAAAAGTTTCTTAACTCATGCAGGTTTATCGTTTATTTCAGTGTATAGTACAGCTTCCAAAGAGAACTTTTTAAAATCTCTAAATCCTAGATGTAATTACAGTCAAACCTCGTTAGTAAGCCACCTGGATAAGACGTCACTCTGCATACTACATCATATTTCAGGAGGCCTGACCTTTTTCATGCGCCTTTTTACATATTGGATTCAGCTTATTGTGTTGTTATTTTTTCAACCGCTCCGCTTAACCCTTTAGCGCGCAGTGTTCCCGCTCTGGGAACACCAAACTCTGAAATTTTGATTGCTGCCAGTCACGAAGAATAGATTTGATTTCTATAAAAATAGTTGCCGGTGACAGAGCTCCACGAGAATCCTTTACTCTTTAGCACGTCATTTCCCGTAAAAAAAATTGTCACGATTATTTTTAACAGCACTGACATGTGCTGAAAAATGGAAGAATGAGAGAACAGCTGGATAGATTGCCCAATGCTGAAAAAAGGGCAGCCGTTGCCATCGCTCGACTTAACTACCAGCAATATGGCGGATGATCGAAACGTTCATCGCGTGCCACAGATCTAGAGACCCTTTTTTGACGACAGCTGGCTGTGCCGGCGCAGCGTCAGATTTTAAATTTGCAGTAGTCCATAGTACAGTTCCCGAAGAAATATTCTGAAAAATTTCATTGTTCTAGGAATGTAAGTTTATTTTTTATCTGTAGTGAAAGTTAACCAAAAAGCAGACTTCTCCGAAAAAGTGGCATGTTTAATAATTTTTTTCAAAAAATGAAGTAACTTTTCAAATTTGAAATTTGTTTCAGTTCACAGTATGGTTTCTGAAGAAACAGTTTAAAAAGTTTCATAGTTCTAGCATCATAAGTTCATTTCTCATCTTAAGTGAAAGTATATCGAAAACGTTTTCCTCTGAAAAAGTGCCAAGTTTCACTATTTTTAAAAAAAATTAAATTGTTTTTCAAAATTTATCTCAATGTCAGTTCTCAGTCTAGTTTCTGAGGAAACATTCTGAAAATTCTCATAATTATATCATCGTAAATTTATTTATAATCTTGGGTAAAATTCGAGAAAATAGCTTTTTCTCTGAAAAAGTGTCAAGTTTTATAATATTTTTAAAAAAATTAAATAACTTTTTACATTTTATCGCAATGTCAGTTCTTATTCTAGTTTTAGAGGAAACATTCTGAAAATTCTCAAAGTTATGTGATCATAAGTTTACTCCCTATCTTGGTCGAAAATCAACCGAAATCCTCCGTTCTCAGGTAGAACAGCCTTAAGTATGAGGAAAAATAAAATTATTAATCTTAAAATAATTTGTTTTGCCTCCCCCCCCCCCTTTGCAAGCCATAACATTTTGTCCACCTTTGCAAAACATAACATTTTGCCCACCCTTGTGAAGAATCCTGGCCGCGCCCATGTACGTACTACGTACCGTCTTTACTTATAAATTCTTTAATTTCACATCTACTTTATTAATTTAATTCTTATTCTACTAATTTACATAAATTATAATGTAATTTAATTATGGGCACACATAATAAATATATCAACATTTAGAATTTCGTTTTCCATTTAATATAAACTTCGCTTTAGAAGATCCTTCGGGCATAGTCTCAGAAACAGCATGACCCTTAGATGTGCGTTGTAACAGAATTCAACTGTTAAGAAAGAAAGAAAAAAACAGGCTCTGTATTACCCCAAATATCTGCTGTTCTCTAAGCTAAGTTGGATCAGTCTACTCATTTTCGTTTTGAGGCAATAACTTACACTCTCGTCTTTTCCTACCGTGCAGATGCTGCATCGCTAACAAAAGACTTGCTTGACTAAAACCATTTCGGTAATGAAAGAACTCCGATGTAAATCCCAAGAAAAAAAAAATCATCTACTGTTTTCTCTTGGCGTGACTTCACGCCGAATTTTCTCTGTTTTCTAAGCAAGGGATCTCTGCCGCACAGTGAGTATTGTTGCACAGGAGCTTCCTGCTGTCGCGTGATCACCTAACATTTAAGTCATCTCAACCCTCCAAAAAAGACACCGGAATTCGTGTATGACATATCTTTTCCACGGCGATTACCGCCTGCCGATGAATTTCCGAGATGGACCCGATAAGAAAACGGCAGAAAGATGATCCTGCACTTTGCGAAATTGGCTTATTCCTGGGCAAATCACTTTCTTGTTCAGTTTGCGGCGAGCTGTGTACATTTTGTTCTGTCCCTGGTTCGAAGTAAACATTTTCTACGGTGGGGACACTTCTCAGTTTAAAAAAAATTGAATAACTAGAATTTTTCAGCAGGTTAGTGTCTTAATAGCTTTTGCCTATGTCGTGCCTTTCGCCGATCATAGACAATCACAGATTTCTTTTCTGACGATCAGAGATACCCTTCTCTGACACCCATGAAAAATAAATAGACCAAGAAAAAGAAACAGGAACTACGCATAGATTATGATGCTCTTTCCAACATAATGAAACAAGGGCTAACACATGGATTATCGTACAATTTTGAACGTAATGATGGCACATGGCCAATTATACACTTTCATAGTGAATGTAGAAATTAAGAAAAATAGAGCGTATTATAATCGCATGGATTATGATACGCTTTCCAACAAATACAAAAAAATTAATGGAGAGTACACAAATGCGTAGTTATCTAAAGAAATTTCTTTTTTGTTAATTTGATTTAGTTCCTTGCGTATTTTTTCTGTAGCGTGCTAGCTACTTTGAGCTGCTTTGATAATATTATGTATCGGCATTCTGTATTAATATTATAAGTACTATTTTAATATAGTATATTTTATAATTTTACTTCCCAATTAAGTAAGATTTGGTAAATTTCGTGAAAGTGTAGTACAAGTTTCTGATTTCAAAGTGATGAAAGAGTTAGAAGTGCGCAGGATCATTTTGATTACGTAATAGCTTAAAATGATGGTAATGGCCATTATCAAGTGACTATAACACTGTTAACAAAAAAAAAAAAAAATGTGTAAGGTTCATATAAAGAAATTTATAAAGTCACGACTTGTACATGACGCAATTATTTAATAAAATTTAAAAACTTTGTTATATAACAAATTCGTTCTGTTGAGTTCGAAAAGTCGTTTAGAATGTATAATTAAAAATGGCACTGGAAAAAAATTATTCATCTAGCTCTGAATGAATACGCATCAAATAAGTACGCGCCAAAAAATAAAAGTTAAAGTAATGCACTGTTTCATCAGTGAATTGCATCTAAAGCAATCGTTCATCAGAATTGTTTTATTTTAAAAAGGGGGAAATTTTTAAATACATGACATTTTTTCAAGTAAAAAATTGTAATTCGCCTGCTTTAATAAATTAATCTTTTGCCTCTATTTTTTTTTTTTTTTTTTGAAAACAATAATGCGCATAAAAACAGGCACATTAAATAAATACATTAAGAGCCGAAGCCTCCATAATATGAAATATGTGTTTAGTAAACTGGATTTTCAATTATTTTAAATTATACGGAAATACGTCATATATTTTCTCGGAACCGTCACAACTATGAAAAGAAGCGACATTAAACGAAGCCAATTCTATAATGGAACAAAGAAAGAAAAAAAAGCGTGCAACTATTGTTTTCTTTTTTTCTCTCTACCATTATACCGCACTATCAGAGGAGCTCATCAAAAATTTGTCAGTTATTCACACACACACATACAAAAAAAGAGGAATGAAGTCACAAAATGGCTGGCATTGGTAACTTTTTTGCCATTTATAAAAATAAAAATTCTTTTACTGAAAGCTAGCGGAAGAATACAAAGAAAAAGAACGACATAGTACATACACACTAAAAAATAAATCGCAAATCAAGATGATGAAAAACTGAGATGGCGTCGCCATGGCAACTTACCTGTAATTGTCCAATGACGACTCGGCTGCGTGACGTCACACGCGCTCGCGGAGATGCCAAAAAGGAGGAGAGGAAAAAAAGAATTAAATGCGCTTCTTCGGTGGGGAGGGGGGTTATTTATTTTTACTTGGTTTTCTCTTCTTTTCAGTTATTTTTCAGGGGGGCAACTTAATCGATTGCTCAGTGTCTCGGCCAAACGGGAGCTTGGCATCTTCCCAAGATGCGTTCAAAAATCGCTCAATTTCGAGGTTTCAGAGCCAAGTTTAATGGAGTAAAATGTGCAACTTTTTCCCCCTATTTTTTTATTTACATTTTTTTTAAAGCAATCAACCTTTTAAGATATCCCAGGGATGCTATATCGGTCTATTTTATAGCTGCATCTGACACGTACATGTAGATAAGATGTATAGGTTCGATAAGGAGTTCCTAGGTACAATGTCAACGTTTAGGGTTCTGTATTCGACAGAAAATTTAATATAAATTAAAGTACTGGTGATTTTATTTCGTTAGGAAGATTTTAGTTTAAAGCGTAAATTTTTAAATAAAAAAAAGCCTCTCAGGTAGTAGTCTCTTCTAGTGGAACTACCGCGGCAGCTATAAGCGTAGGATTATTTATTGTTTAATTAGTTCTAAGGCTGCCAAAGAAAAATTTACGAATTGAACGTTTTCAATTTAATCTACACGAAATACTTATTAACACCGTCTATTGTTCTTTAATCCTATATTATCGGATCAAATCTCTTAATTGTAAAATTAATAATCTTATGTGACTATTACATAACTAAAACAATAAAAATTTTGTCTATCAGTAAGAACGTTTCAAGCGGAATGCTCAAGTATTTACGGAAGATTTGAAAAACTTCTGTGGTTCAGTACAAGAAAATAGCAATCTGTTTAATCTCGAGGAGCTTTTTAGAATCAAGCAAATTGCGAATTTACTTTCAAATGGCGTAAATTTCTCGACTCGTGAGAGTTTACCAATTTCAAGTAATTTTTAATTAAAAACTATTTTTGTACCAAGCAATTTATTAGGTTGCTTCCTTTAATGGTGAATTGTTATTTTATTAAACTTTTCTTTCAGAAATCATTTAATAATTTTTTGCAGTATTTTTCCAAGTCAAATCGTAATTATTTTCGGTAAATGGTTTAAAGTAATTTACTACGATAAGATTGTATATGAAATTCTTTTGTAAGCAATAGCTGCAATTTTACTAGTGTGCAATTAATTTTGGCACAACAGTTTTCCTGTTAGATATGTCCTGATAGATAGAGAGAAGAAAAAAAAAGTTTGTTAACAAATACCATGGCTTATACCGAAAGGTTGCATTTGAAATATCTCTTCCAGGTCCACTGGATGACCTGAGTGGTATTATGAATAGCATACTCAATTTCAAGTTAATATAAAAACTTTCTGAGAAGTTGTGTTTGTGTGTGTGTGCTCTTGCGTGTGTATGAAAAATGTATGGTAAAAATTTTTGAAAGGAAAACAAAACATTTTCAGTCAAAAGTGTTTCCCTTCTCCCGCCCTCCCCCCTCTGTCTTATCGTCCAACTATCTTATCAAATCTGCTAACCACAGTTAGACGTTTGTTGCAAATATGTGTACATACGTGCACAAAACGCATAGAATAAACTCTTTTTTTACAAAACTAGGGGCTAAGGCCCCAGACTCGCTACGCTCGCTTTTCGTATGAGGCATTCGGCCCCTAATCAGGCTTATTCGTAAAAAATACATAATTTCAACAGAGAAAACCCGAAGATTGGATCAGATAGAATGTTACTGAGCTACACATTGCTTGGTTCTTGCATCTTCATTGGTACATAAAAATTTAAACTTCACACTACAGTAGACCCCCTCCCCCTCATAACACGGAAGATATTTTGTTATGGGAATCCGTGTTGTACGGGTCCTGAGCTATACTCCACCTGGAGTGCGGACTCTGCTTATAATCGCTGGAAAAATTATTTGCACTCCTCAGAAATCCAACAACAAATGAACCTCCAACAAAAAATGATATTTAATGTTGCCATTCAAAAGTTATATTAATTAGGAGATAAAGCGTAATAAAATCAGAACATCTGTTTCAGCTGTATTTTTAATAATGTAAAACCTATTGGACACCTTGCGAATTTGCCACCCATGGCGATTTTTCATTATTTGGCGACTTGCGTACATGTAAAGTTAATAAAAGCTACGGAACAGATAGGATAGCTTGCCACCCATGGCGACTTTTCATTATTTGGCGATTGACACATGCCTATTCTACAGCTTACGAAATATTGTAACAATAGATTAAAGCTGTTGTGAACTAATAGTATTTAAATATATGTAAAATTATGTGGCATACTTTTATGTCGCATTTTTGGGACACGTTTTTCATACAATTTTCAATAAAGGAGGGGGAGTGATAAAATGACATAGTCATTAATAGATGGAGAAAAGCTGCACAGAAAAATGCACAATTTCAACTGAATGAAAATTTCAAAAACTTATTCTCGGGTGTATTCAGCAGACGATAAATTACGATAAATTGCGCCAAGCATTAGAATCATCTCCTCAAAATCGCACAAAACCGTTTAATTTTTCGCCAAATTAAAAAGTTGCACATTTTAGTCTCAGAAAATTTCTAAATATTTTTCTTTTGAGTATAAAACATTTCATTCCTGCTCTGATTTCCCATGCACGCGATATTTTAATTTAAAAACAGCCTTACAAATAATCTAGACAAAAAAAAAATCGTTATTCTTTTATTTTTACTTCAAGAGTCTGAATCATTTAATAAACTTGCCGAATGTGGCAACCTAGATAACCTTAAACGTCGCTTTTTACACTGTGGGGTTGCAATTACGAAATGGCGGAAAGCAAAAATTAGCCTTTTGCGATACGTTTTTTATCGATATCTCCTAAAATAATTTGAATTTTGAAAAAATCGCTTCGAAGTGTGTCGGGAACTGTCATGGAAAATGTCCGTACAAAATTTGGCAGGTCTACGATCACCCGTCTGCGAGGTACGCGAGACAGGGACGTACCCAGAAAAAAATTTCGGGGAGGGTCCAAAAATTTCAGAGGGGGTCCAAAAATTTCGGAGGGGGTCCAAACGGTGAAAAAGGCAGATGTTTTCACAAAAAGACTTCATCATTATTATTTTGTTAATAAAAACTCAAATTTCGGAGGGGGTCCGGACCCCTTGGACCACCCCCTGGGTACGTCCTTGACGCGAGACACATTCAAACAAACTAACTATCAGTTTACACATTGTTTTATTAATATAGAAGAAAGTTTTTATTTTGGCGTAAAATGGGCGTAATTCTAACTCATGTTTGTAAATGTTTGTTTGTTGCCATTCAAAAGTTATATTAATTAGGAGCTAAAGCGTAATAAAATCAGAACATATGTTTCAGCTGTATTTTTAATAATGTAAAACCTATTGGACACCTTGCGAATTTGCCACCCATGGCGATTTTTCATTATTTGGCGACTTGCGTACATGTAAAGTTAATAAAAGCTACGGAACAGATAAAATAGCCTGCCACCAATGGCGACTTTTCATTATTTGGCGATTTACACATGCTTACAACCTATATTTACTGTTCATTTAAGGTTACTGGAAAACCGTTATCCATATTTTCATTTACATAATCGTTTGCAGATTGGCGTACTTAACACCACGAATTATACCATCTCGTCGCGCTAGCAAATATCCAAAGTGTACTATAACTGCTATAATGGCATAGCTAACGCCGCCAAATATTTCTACTGGTAGCAAATAATCCAGCTGGACGAGAACCGGCTTTAAAATAATCTGCATTTTAATTATTTTTCATTTTCAAGATATTAGTTATTCTGTTTTGGAAAAACGAATAATCGCTAATTCTAAACTCCTGTTGTCTAAGCGAACTTACTATTTGAAAATTGTCAACTTTGTGTAACACATTTTGAGTTACTTATTTCATATAGTTTTTATTTTGGCGTAAAATGGGCGTAATTCTAACTCATGTTTGTAAATTTCACGCGATTCTAGATACTTGGAAACGCTTTGTTGCAAAGGAATGAATGATTTTATGCCAAATCTGGCAACCATTCGGTTTATTTTTTCAGTTTTTTATTAATATCTTCTAAAATAATTCGATTTTCGAAATTTAAATCAGCTTAGCAGGTTCCTCGGAATTTTTTTAATCTGTGGGCATCTTAGTCGAAACTCAAATCCCTACGGTTTAGGAGGAGATACTCCGACAAGCTTTGACAGCGCCAGCGGCCTTTACTTTTTTTTTAGAATACTAGGGGCTAAGGCCCCCAGACTCGCTATGCTCGCTTTTCGTATGAGGCATTCGGCCCCTAATCAGGCTTATTCGTAAAAAAAACATAATTTCAACACACAAAACCCGAAGATTGGATCAGATAGAATGTTACTGAGCTACACATTGCTTGGTTCTTGCATGTTCATTGGTACATAAAAATTTAAACTTCACACTACAGTAGACCCCCTCCCCCTCATAACACGGAAGATATTTTGTTATGGGAATCCGTGTTGTACGGGTCTTGAGCTATACTACACCTGGAGTGCGGGCTCCGCTTATAATAGCTGGAAAAATTATTTGCACTCCTCACAAACACAATGATTTTCAATGTTGCCATTCAAAAGTTATATTAATTAGGAGCTAAAGCATAATAAAATCAGAGCATCTGTTTCAGCTGTATTTTTAATAATGTAAAACCTATTGGACACCCTTCGAATTTGCCACCCGTGGCGATTTTTCATTATTTGGTGACTTGCGTACATGTAAAGTTAATAAAAGCTACGGAACAGATAGGATAGCTTGCCACCAATGGCGACTTTTCATTATTTGGCGATTGACACATGCTCACAACCTATAATTACTGTTCATTTAAGGTTACCGGAAAACCGTTATCCATATTTTCATTTACATAATCGTTTGCAGATTGGCGTACTTAGCACCACGGATTATACCATCTCGTCGCGCTAGCAAATATCCAAAGTATACTGTAACTGCTATTATGGCATAGTTAACGCCGCCCAATATTTCTACTGGTAGCAAATAATCCAGCTGGACGAGAGCCGGCTTTAAAATAATCTTCATTTTAATTATTTTTCATTTTCAAGATATTATTTATTCTGTTTTGGAAAAACGAATAATCGCTAATTCTAAACTCCTATTGTCTAAGCGAACTTACTATTTGAAAATTGTCAACTTTGTGTAACACATTTTGAGTTACTTATTTCATATAGCTTTTTAAGGGGTTCTAACGGGTATTCACATTTCTTCTGGAGAAAACCGAACAAAACTCTAGACCGTTGGATTTACAGCCTTGCCATGGGCCAGAATACTGAACCTTGGGCCATCTACCATTTTGAGTGTCTTATTCACTCGGATTTGGTGGGACAACATTATATTTGTGAAGATGCCTTATTTATTTTTTCGAATGTTTCACATCATTGGTTTGTTTTAAGGCTGTTCCATTTGAAAATCATGCAACTTTTCAACAGTTTAAAAAAAAATAAATTGCTCTAGAGACACAGAAAGATTTAGAATATCGCTTTACGACTTGCACTGTGAACTGACACTGACAATGAACCTCTAGGAGTTACGAAACACTGATCGGAAAATGCTGAGCATGCGTAATTTCGCGATATTTCCTACAAAATTATCAGGCACAACGGCCAGTAGCTCGTTTATAACAGTCCACTCAGCATCGAAGCTTTCACAAATGCTGCAATTCTCACACAAAATAAAACACTTCCACTGGCAAAATTCAGTGGAAATATACAAGGGATAGCGTGCGCAATCCCTTAAGACACAGCAATGAAGAATCTACACACAGCACTTAAAAACCAGCCTCGAAAAGCAAACGAAAATACCGCTTCTATAGCGTCAATACAAAGCGTAACACAACAAACTCACTCAAAGAGAGCTCGAGAACACTGACTGAAACTGGGGGAGCCCGCTGCTTTTATAATCTTCGACGAACACCGTGGAAGGTTCCAGAGAGATCCATCCGTGGAATTTACTAAAACAGACTTGATTATGATTGCATAATAGAATAATAATATTAAGCTATTATACATGTTGATGCAGAAAAACTAACTTTAATGCAGAAAAACAATGATGCAGAAAAACTAACTTAACTATGGGGCTCATTATGTAAATCGCGCCAAACGACCAAAATGTCGCCAAGCTTAGCGACTTTTGGCGAAATAGCGCCAAATTTGGCGCCAAAAATAAGTCCCGAAATGTGAAGTTATCTAAAGTCTAGGACTGATATTTCTCGAGATTTCTAGAATTGCAGTAGAAATCAATACGAACCCAAAACTCCGTATCTCGCGTTCTAGTTGACCGATTTTGATGTAACAAAAAGCAAAAGTTAACTATTTGAGGGGCAGAGTACGAATTTCGAACTATTTTAAACCCCAGAACAGCGGGTTGCCCCGAAAATTCGTAACAATAGTGTACTTGGTGAAGAAACTTTATTAATTTTCCCGGGTGTTACACATCATTGGTTTGTTTTAAAAGCTGTTCCAAAGTTCTGTGGCGTTATCGCGTTTCAAAAGGAGCAGTCTTAAAGCCTCTGTAAAAATAGATAAATCATCATTATGTGTGCCACTGGAAATCCAGTACTACCGGTCTGCCTTGATTTTTATGTAGTATGCAATACACATAAATATGCAAATAGTATTCAAAAACTCATGCTAATTAGCTCTGAGCGTCATAAACTGTGGGTGTACTGTCTTGGCTGACCCAATGGGCTTGGGCGGTGTCCGTAAAGTAGCTGTATAATATGGAACACATATTAAGAGATTGACATTAGTAGTTGTAAAACCCTCTTACAGGGTCGACTCTCAACCCTCCACGAACCTGCGTCTCGTAAGAACATCCAAAATAATAATAACAGCAGCAATAAAAAGCTGTGTCTGCTTAAACAGTCAATTTATATTCTGCTCGTTACATTTTTCTTAATTCTCGTAGACGCGGGTGAAAATGGCCGGTAACTTTCATCCCGCTTGTTTACACCGACATGCTTTTCAGTGATGTAATGATAGGTCATTTATGAAATCGAGATTCGAAGATGACAGTCGAACCGTACGTTGATGTATTTAATTTATCTCACTCTTGACTGCCACTTCGTTCCTTTTATTTATTTATTTTTTCTTTGTGTTAGTTAATGATGCGTACATAAAATTCGTAGGTTCGTGCAAACTATTAACCCTTTAACGCGTAGTGTTCCCACTCTGGGAACACCAGACTCTGATGTTTTGACTTTTGCCAGTCACGAAGAATAGATTTGATTTCTATAAAAATAGTTGCGGGTGACATAGCTCCACGAGAATCCTTTACTTTTTAGCACGTCATTTCCCGTAAAAAAATTGTCACGATTATTGTTTAACAGCACTGACATCTGCTGAAAATGGAAGAATGCGAGAACAGCTGGATAGATTGCCCAATGATGAAAAAAGGGCAGCCGTTGTCATCGGTCGCCTTAACTACCAGCGAGATGGTGGACGATCGAAACGTTCATCGCGTGCCACAGATTTAGAGACCCCTTTTTAGACGACAGCTGGCTGTGTGGCACGCGATAAACGTTTCGATCGTCCGCTATCTTGCTGGTAGTTAAGTCGAGCGATGGCAACGGCTGCCCTTTTTTCAGCATTGGGAAAGGGTTGCGACTCAAAGGGTTAAGGGATGTAAACGAGAAGAAAAGGAAGCCTGTCTGGTCTCGCGAAACAGCTGCAAAGTTACAGACTTCGTGCGATTACACGACCATCTGTAATCGATTACAAGAAATGATATGGATTACGATTACGATTACTAACAATTTATAAAAGATTATGACTAGTGAATGTTAATTTAGTAAAATAGCAGTAATCTTGCGGTTAAAGAAATCAAATATTAAAAGAATTCGGTAATAATGCAATTTTATCATACCATTTTTGTAAAATTTGTAAAATATTATTTTAGTCATCGATTGCAGTCGACTGTAATCAACACGAAGTCTGCCGTCTCGCATAACAGCTGTAAATCTCTGTCTCGTCCTGTATCTCACCCATCTCTAATCACAAGCGCAGTTAAGAACAACGCTAGGCGAAAACAATAAAAGTTAACGCCGCAGACCGGATTTAAGAAAGTATAACTTACCATCATTAGGAAATCAGTGGTAAGTCTTGGTTACTGTAACCGGTCCTCGGCATAAATATGGAAGGGAGAGTTCATGGACCCCCCTAGCTGATTTCCGTTCTAATTTAACGCGAAGTGGTTCAATACTAAAATATAGTCTACTAGCAGCGTGGCTCGACGTTGTCGGTACAATGGAAGAGAAATGCCCATTGACCTTAAATATAGATTGTAAAAGGAAGGAATGTGAATCCTCTCGCTGCAATCATAAAAAAAGGACATGGGACTTCCCGCTGCAACGAAAAAAACTGAACACGGCACCTATTAGCGTACAGAGGCTACCGGGGAATTCGCCGTGGCTAGGCTTCTCCCCTTCTGCCTGTCTGTGTTCTAACGGTCATTTATAGCTAATACCTACGCAACTAGGGGGGGGGGACAAGTGTCCTATGTTGTCCCCCCTCATGGGCGACCATGGATTGATTTTAAACTCTCTCAGTGACTTTACTGGTAAGAAAATTTGAAGCATATATATATGTAATGTAATTAAAAGAAAAGAAAAAGAACTGCTGCACAGACCACAAAATCCCCGTTTACATGGATCTATGGCTTATAGAGATGAGACGGGCTCAGTCCGAGCCAGGGCCCGAACTCGGCGCGGGCTGTGTAATTCACGATTGTGTTCAGGCTCGGGCTCCTGGGAAATTTCTCCTTTATTGAACATACCCCTTGTAAATAGATTTTAAAAAGTGGTCCATGGGATAAATAAACTAATTATTATTATTTGATAAACTTGAATATAAAGAATTAGAAAGTGCATCAAGACTTTGCTATTATATTTGTCTTTAATTTGCGACAAACGCAAAATTTAGCATATTCTATCCTAATGAAGTCATTGACTTTTATTTATTTATTAGCTGAAATTTCGGGCTCTGGCTTCGACTTAAATCATATCGCTAGAGCGGGCTCGAATTAAAAGTCCTCGAGCCTGGGCTTTAAAAAATGAGCTCGAACTCATCTCCAATGGCGTGGCTACCCTCTACAAGTGCAGGAAGAGGAAATCGTCATTTTCTGATAGGAAGGACTGCGAATGATCCAATGGGAATGCGAAATACTGGAAGGAAAGAGAAAACGTCAAATAAGGAACATTGCTTAGAAGTTTTGATTTTATTAGTCTTAATACAAAGGCTGAGGGATTATACCTTATCGGAGACATGCAGCACATTTTAAATGATAAATGTATATAAAATCTTACTCTAAAATGCAGAGCGTTAAAGCACGTATAATTAAAATTTTAAGGCCTGCAGTGGCCTAGCCGGTAAGTTCCTCTCCCTCAAATATAGGGAAAGTGAAGCAGCACCGGCTTGGCCAGTGCTTGGGAGGGTGAAAACCTCTCTCGGCTGGTCTGCTGTGGAACCGTGTACGCTAATCGGAGCAGGTGCACGTAAAATCTGTTCGTGGCTCCAATGTCCTCCATGTTCTTATAATGCCTCTGGGGGTGCCGATTTCAAGGGTTTAGTTACTCATCTGAAATGGGTTCAAAATTAGGAAGCCACTCATGGAGGGCAACGTTGTTCTGCCTAATAGGCGACCCTATCATGAAATGACCAGCATCTGCGGCCCACGTAGCGGTCAAGCTTTCAGTAGGCCTCTGAACCGGCCATTAGAAAGAAATATAAATTAAGGAGTATTTTCTATTTTTAATGCGTGACAGTGGCGTAGCCAAGGGAGGGAATAGAGGAGTCACAAACCCTCCTGAGTAATTAAGTTGCAGTAGTCCCCCCACGAAAAATTTCTGGCTACGCCACTGATGCGTGAAATTGCGTGCGTTAAAGGCGTTAGAAAAATACCTCTGTCTGATACTCATGCTTAGTCTTTCTTGACGACTATCCCTTGAAACTTTTCGCGATCCGCCACCTGGTTTGGGAGCGTTAAAATACCGACTTTCTTCTTCAGCGGCGCTCGATCCTAAATATTTACCTGATATAGGTATGCGGGCATATCAATCAAGACATCCCAGACAGGAATAACCGAAGGAACCTGTCGCTAATCACAGGGAATCGCTGCATAAATAAGTAATTAGCGTGAGAAAAATACCGCTTGATTGCGGGCTTTTAACGAACTTGATGAAACCAGCTCCTGTATATTGCCCAGCCTGTGTGTGACATTTATGGATACCCCAAGAACGAAATGTCAGCGCTAATGTACAATTAAAACCCTATGATAACCAACCTCTTCCCGGAGACAGTTGAATCTGTGAAGTTCAGGCTGCTTGATCCTTTCAAAAGACAATAGGCGTTACTGGACTTTTTAGTTCTGTTCTTTTTGGAAATTATACACAACTTTCGAATAGATTTTTAAAGAATTTAATTGCGCTTAGAGACTTGGGAAATTTTCGAATGTCTCTTTATCAGCTGTACTGTGAACTATTACAAGCAATGAAGTTATGAAACACTCAAGAAAAAATGCTAAACGTACCGAATTTTGCAATATTTCCCTAAGCAGCACTGTTTAAAATGTGTACACATGATGGTTATAATTAAACTTCCCCTGTAAACAGAGTTCTACAGCTAAAATGGGTGAACGGATTGTAACCAAATTTGAGATATGGACTATACATGAGATGCTCTTAAGGAATTTCATAAAAAAAATAGTTCAAAAAATGTCCACTATATGGCACTTTGCATGAAAAACAGGAAAGGAAGTGTACATTCATTATCATAGTTTTGAATTATTGACTATTGGCATTTTTGAGCCATTCACGCAAAGCACCACCTAGTGGGCATTTTTCGAACTAAACTTTTAAAAAATCGTTTTTGATCGCAAATTTGGTGGCAATCGGCTCATCAGTTTCAGATGTAGAATGCTGTTTATAGGGGTAGTTTAATTATAACCACCCAGTGTATGTAAATTAACGGAAAAACGACTTGTAGCAAAGTTGCCAAAAATATGTCCGTTTTGTTAATTATTTTTCCGTTTTCCGGACGGTAACTTTCTGTTTTACTGAAACTGCTAAGTAAAATATTATTCTGCTTTCCCTCGGTTCGAACCTTCAACTTACGAAGTGAGAGACTGCTAATCTAATCCACTGCACTTTACACTCTCAAAAATTATTTCTTCACTTCAAGGAAGTTTTGCAGCAATCAGTGCTGCCGGAATATTTCCGTTATTTGAAGAATATCCGTTTCTTTTTTTCTCTCTTGAATTGAAGAAACTTCTGCAGATTCAACGAATTCTTTTCCTCTTCTTCAGATTCGGGAAGAAGAATTCACGCAAATATTACGCTTCCAAGGAGTACGAAAATTATTCGTTGTAAAATGAGGGATAAATCTATATAAATAAAATTAGACTTTTGTCTGTACATTTCTTGGAATTCAAAAATTTTGCGATTTCTATCCGTTTCAAGCACCCGGGAATCCGATGCGACCCTCAAAAAAAAGTTTGTCTGTCTGTCATTCTGTCATTCTGTCCGTGACGCTTTTTTTGTTTAAGCATCACGTAAAAACGACTGAAGCGAATGATATGAAATTTGGTGTCATGGTAGTTGGTCACTCAACTTAAAACATAGGCGTCGAATTTTTAAAAAATCTTGATTAGATTTTCAGATTTTGCGAAAATCGTTTCAAACTGCGTAAATTTGTGTTCAAGCATCACGTAAAAACGACTGAAGCGAATGATATGAAATTGGGTGTCATGATAAGTGGTCACTCAACTTAAAACATAGGCGTCCAATTTTTAAAAAATCCTGATTGGATTTTGAGATTTTGCGAAAATCCTTTCAAACTGCGTAAATTTGTATTCAAGCATCACGTAAAAACGACTGAAGCGAATGATATGAAATTGGGTGTCATGATAGGTGGTCACTCGACTTAAAACATAGGCGTCGAATTTTTAAAAACTCTTGATTGGATTTTGAGATTTTGCGAAAATCCTTTCACACTGCGTAAATTTGTGTTCAAGCATCACGTAAAAATGACTGAAGCGAATGATATGAAATTAGGTGTCATGATAGGTGGTCACTCAACTTAAAACATAGGCGTCGAATTTCTTAAAAATCTTGATTAGATTTTGAGATTTTGCGAAAATTGTTTCAAACTGCGTAAATTTGTGTTCGCACATCACGTAAAAACTACAAAGGTGAAAAAATGGTATTTGGTGAAATGATAGGTGGTCACCTTAAACTATAAGCATCTAAAAAAACCGATCCGATTTTGGGATTTTGCGAAAATCGTTTCAAACTGAGTGAATTTTTGTTCACGCATTACGTAATAACGACTAAAGCGAATGATAGGAAATTTGGTCACATGATAGGTTGTTGCTCAACATAAAGTATAGGTGTCCAATTTTTTAAACATTTTTATTAGATTTTGAGATTTTGTGAAAATTCTCCCAAAATGCGGTTATATTTCTTCAAGCATCGCGTAATAACGACTAATACGAAATTTGGTGATATGATAGGTAGTTGCTAATCTTAATTTATAGGTGTTGAATTTTTAAAATATTTTGATTACATTTTGAGATTTTGTGAAAATCGTTTAAAAATGCTAAAATTTTTGTTCCAGCAGCACGAAATAAAGACTGCGGGGAATTAAACGAAATTGGGTGACATGATAGGTTGTCACTCAACTTAAATTCTAGGCTTCCAATTTTTCAAAAATGTTGATTAGATTTTGAGATTTTGCGAAAATTATTTCAATATGTGTAAATATTCGTTCGCGCATCACATGATTACGACTAAAGCGAATGAAATGATATTACATAGTTACTCTCTAACCTGTAATATTTTAACAATGCATAAAAATTATAATTTCGCTTTCTTTACTTTGGCAACATACTACATCCATTCTGTGTACTCCTACAATGCTGACGAAAGTTCTTGCTTTTAGAAATTTGTATTCAGTACTAACCCGTCAACGACGGGTACTTCAGCTAGTTAGTGTATAAAGGCGAATTTTTCTGAAAGTGTATTTAACTCGAGTTCGAGCTTAGCTAAAGGTTGAGGTGAAGGTTATTTTCTAGTTTCACAGTGGGAATTGGGGAGGGAAATGTTTTACATGATTTACAATTTGAAATTTGTGTCGAAATGTTGTCCAGTTATTATTAACATAGTCAAACTATTGGATTGGCAAGAAATTAATTTCAATTTTCAAGAATGTATGTAAGTAGTAAAAACATGTACTCTTCAGCTGCTTGACATATCGGTTTAGATTTTTTTACAGGTATGCTGACAAATATCGAAAAAGGAAAAGAAATACAGGTTGATTAAAAAATAATGTGACCAATTTCAGAGCATCATACATTTTTATTGAATTAAGTTATTAACATGAAAATTTCAATGTGGTTTCCTTTAGCATCGTACACTTTACGTACACGTTTAGGTCAAGCCAAAAGAGCTTTTCCGACTATTTGGGGAGTATTTTTCGAACTTCCTCTTTGATCGCTTTTTTAAGCCCTTGAATTGTTCTTACTGTACGTCTATACTGTACATTGTTTATTAAGTATCCCCATAAAAAATAATCGCAAGGAGCACAGTCAGGGGATGATGCATTTCTGAGGAAAAGAAAATTAATTTCTTTTTTTAAAATCTTTTAGCCGTTTTATAGTTGATTTTGCAGTATGACTTAGTGCATAATCTTCGTGGAAAACAGTTTCTTTGAGGGTAGAGAAGTTTACTGTCTTTGATCCTATGCTTCAAAACTTTATTCTGATAGTATTTAGCATCAATTTTAGCCTTTGGTTCTACAAAAAATGGTTTTTTTTAAGCCTTGACAGGACATTCCCGTCCATACCATAACACTTGACGGCAAACTTGTCTTTTGCAAAACAACTTCGTTTTTGCGACTCAGTTCGCATGAAATATATTGTATCTTCGTTTTGGCAGTTGTGGATGACAGATGAAACAGTGCTTCATCCAAAGTTATTCATGTTTTGTATCTGCCTTTGCATAACATTAAATACAGATGCCAAGCACGTTTTCTTCGTTTTTTCTACGGTCTTTGCAGACATTTGATGACAGACTGGTTTCTTAACTTTTTTTTAGCCAATTTTCTTTATCTGACAACAAATTGTGGATTGATGTACCCGTAGTTTCTTTGCTAAAGTTTTTCGAAACAGAGGATTTTCTACAACGATACTCTTTTCAGCTTCGTTTTATTGCCAGCCAAATTTTATTTCTTTTAGAAGTTAAGGGAGTAATCCATTAGAAAAATGTTTTTTGTCATTTTTAAATGCTTTATTTATAGAGAATTTGTGCAACCATCCTTCAAAAGCTTTAAAATTTCGGTACGGAGTTGAGGATCTAATTTCAGTGTCACAATTTACTCCCACCAATAAAAATAGCTCGATTGGTAATTTAAACGTTTCATTTTAAAAGTAAAACTGAAGCGAATAAAATTTGCCATAAATATTTATATGCTTTTAAAATTGGCCTCACTAATTTTGAATCAACCTGTACGATGGCTGCTAAAAAATTACACCTTTACTGATTTTCCGTTCACTATTTGGGGGGTGGGGAACAGCAGGGGCGTAGCCAAAAATTTTTCATGGGGGGGGGGAGGGTTACGACTACTGCAACTCACATATATGCATACATGTGTGTGATAAGGGAGTGAAGAATGTATATTTTGTATGGCAAAAAATTCCTCATGGGGGGTGTCCTAACCCCCCCCCTTGGCTACGCCCCTGCAAAACAGAAATTACTTTATTAAAAAAAGTAATTAATTATAGTTTAATGTTTATTTACTCATAAGTGTGCTTTTATTGTCAATTTCTTTTTTCCATCTAAAATGTGTAACGGAAATCCATTTTTCGAAACTGTTTACATAACAAACCAAACATGGAAATTTATTCCGTTTTCATATGAAATTTCTGAAAGTTAAAATATTTTTTTTCTTTTAACGGAAAATTGCCAATTCTTGGGGAAGACGGTCCTTTTCCTGAAAACTAGGTCCGCACGCATGCAGCGTTTCCTTTTTTTTTTTTTTTTTTTTTGAGTGATCAGCATCGTGACCTAACCAATGTCATAATAGGATCAAGTTCAATGAGACCTCGGAGCGAGTTATTGAGAAATAGAATAATTCTCCTAATATCTCGATTGAAAGTTAATGGCAGCAGGTCTTTCGGTGATTATTCCTCTGTGGTCAACCCGATTGGTTTGATTTCAGATTTATACCTCACCACCATTGGTACCTATAACCCATGCCAAATTTGAACTAAATCGGTCTTGCGGTTTAGGAGGAGAAGCATTATATTGAAATGCCTGAGTGATGGGGCGCACACAGGATTTTTGGTTGGGGGGGGGGGGTGTCCAACTTTTAGGGATGTTCCAGATTGTCAAAAATCAGTGATGAAAGAGCTCGTTTTCATTAGACGAAATTCATCAAAACTCCTCCCATCCAGTTCCCTAAAAATACACTACACAGTAAGTACAATAGAAAGCAAAGTTTTGAGAACAAAATGGTGTTTTATGTTCGTTTTCATTTCGTGTTTGAAAGTTGAGGAAAACGAGAAAAAAAATTCTTTTTTTATTTATTAGAACTGAAACTATTGCTACCTTTTTTGAAATTATTTTACTTACTATAGATATAGGATAATAATCAATCGAAAACAAATATTAATGCCAGCTGTCATCAAAAAAAGGGTCTCTAGATCTGTAGCACGCGATGAACGTTTCGATCGTCCGTCCTCTTGCTGGTCGTTAAGTCGAGCGATGGCAACGGCTGCCCTTTTTTTCAGCATTGGGCCATCTATCCAGCCGTTCTCGCGTTCTTCCATTTTTCAGCAGATGTCAGTGCTGTTAAAAAGAATCGTGACCGTTTTTTTACGGGAAGTGACGTGCTAAAAAGTAAAGGATTCTCGTGGAGCTCTGTCACCCGCAACTATTTTTATAGAAACCCAAGCTATTCTTCGTGACTGGCAACAATCAAAACGTCAGAGTTTGACGTTCCCAGAGCGGGAACACTGCGCGTTAAAGGGTTAAGATCGTATTGGAAAGTGTTATATAACTAATGCGTTGGTCATAATTTATGTGTCTTTCTTCTTCTTTTTTTCTTAACTTCAAGAATTATGGACCTGGTTTTAAGTGGCGAATGTCCTTTCTCCTGCGGGTGCTTCCCCCCCCCCCCCATCTCTCACAGGTGATTATATTGTACGATAGGGATCTCGCTCCGAGTCAAGTGGAGTCTCTCTTGCCACGGATCAACAGGTTTTTATCTCGGAGGGATAGGAACGGCCAGATAAGATGAGACGTATGAGCCGTCTCAAAAAAACCGGATCGGTCGGGACACTGTCGCGAAAGGGTTTACGACCTCACCAGAACTAAACGCACGCTCGTTTTTTATGGGGGCTTGTTATTGCTTTTTGCTACAAGCTCTTTGCCACAGTGGCGAACACGAAAGGGTGGGTCCAAAAAGATCCTTTCCCATACCTGCCAACATTTAGTGAGGAAAATCCAGTAGATGTATGCGGTTTAGCAATCTTAAAAATCATAATTGCTTATCTGCGCCATAAAACACACTTCGAAATTTTTTCGCACATTGAATTTCACCATCTATCACTACGTATCATCTTTTAAATATAAGGGTACAAGACACACAGCTATGGTTTTTAAAATGAACAGTTTGCTTTTCATAGAAATGTTATGTTTGAAATTTTAATTTCACACAAGGTCAAGATGTTTAAAATGGAATTTGAAAGAGCTCAGAAACAAAAGAATTCTTCTTTTTTTTAGCGTGAAATAAATAAAACTTCAATATTTTTTAGGTCCACAAAAGTTTTTTCTCAAATGTTCAAAATTTTTCAAAATATCTGCGTCTTGGATGAAAAAAAAAAAAAGTAGAAACATTTTGGGGCTTCGAATTCTCACAAATGTTACAAGTAAAGGATTTGCTCTCGAATTTTGAAATTCCCAAGAATCTTTCACAAATGAGTAATCAGCATAAGCCAGGGGTTGATGCAGACGAAAATTGAGTCCATTTTCTTGCCCCTTCACAAAATTACAATCGATTAAAACAGCCCTTCGTCATTTTACCCTACTTTTTAATCTGTTATATCAATTATTTTAACAAAAAAGTGACTTCTATTAAATATTGCTATGAAAATTCACAAATAATATGTATTGAAATCCTAAAATTAATTACTGATATTCAGAAAAATAAGCAGTTTTCATAAAAAGGGGACCCTGGAAAAAATTTCTGGTTCGAACCCTGTAAGCACAAATCTCTTTATTATTGGACCAAAATAGCATAGTATATCGATCTATATTGAATGAATATATTCTGATAGTGGTAATCTTTCAAAACTAATGGGGAAATAAATTTGCCAATTAGTAAAGCTTCAAAATGCTAACAAAAATCAGGAGATTTTAATGTAAAATCGAGAGACCAGAAGAAATCATCAAAAATCCAACAGAGTTTGCAGGTATGCCCTCCCAATTTTATGCATACTGTGTTAACTCGCTTAACAGTCGCACCTTCTTTTACCAATTTTTCTTTGTGAAAGTCTAAGTGCGACTATTATGCGGGGAAATCTACTGCATAATATTGTACACTCTAATGCTAAAACATTACGAGTATATAACATGCATTGTAATTAGGGATGGACGCGAGATGAGACAGAGATTTACAGTTTTTTTTGAGAGACGAGACACACATTTTTAACATTACGCTATGGCGATTTTGCGAGACGAGACAAAGATTTTAGGCTGTTTTGCGAGACGCGAGACTCCCATTTTTCGTCTCGCGTCTATCCCTAATTATAATAAAATTAGGAAATTACACATTGTTTCCAGATCATGTTATGTTTATTAAATAGTCTTTTCGCCATTTGCACACAAAATAAAGGCATTTTTCTTTTGATAGTACATTTTTATAGACATAAAATTCACATATAATTTTTGTGAAATTTTTGACAAAAAATTCTGATAACATTAATACACGATAATAATTTTCTAGATTTTTCAAGTATTTATTTTCTTGATGAAGGTCAAATACGCGACTGCGACTTTTATGCGGGGAAAATATTTTGATGATCCTTTCTGCTTAGAAACGGGTTGCGAACTATTATGTCAATAAACAAGGTAAACTCCCCTCCCCCCCCTTTCTGTCTAGTTGAGACAGAATATTTTAACTCATAGATGCTTGTATAGGAGGGCCGAATAAGATAGAGCCTGAATTAACCTTGTGAGGTCCTTTAGGTTAAAAATTTATGATTTATTTTGTGAAAAAAATTATTTTATTATTTACTAAGGAATCATGTCCTCAAATATGATTTTGTCATCAAAGTTTTCAAAAAATATAAAATGTACACCAAATTCCAAGCGCTCTTATTTCATGGCCAAAACGGAGTTCTGTTTAAGTTTTTTAAGGCTTCCAAACCCGGGAGGGAATTTTGACGCACCCTGTAGTTAAAATTTAAATAAAGAAATGGTTAACAATACTAGCAAGTTTTTCATGTGTACAGAGTCACTCATTATCACAACTATTTTCTAAGTCATACATATATATATATACAGTTGATAAACGCTAAAATATATCTTCCAAAGTTTGATTATATATTTTTTTCTTTTTATATCTGCTACGGGGCTTCTAAAATGATGGAGACCCATAAGCTAAATCCTTCTGAGCCTAGGGCAGAGGGTGAGGTGAGGAAGTTCTCCCCCCCCCCCTAGCCAGAGAGTTATTTCGAATTATAAAAGCAATTTAGCAGCGTATCTTTCCTGCAGTTATCGGGGTGGTTCGATGCCCCCCCCCCCAATAATTTTTATTTTTGCAAAAAAATTCAACACTCGTCACATTTTTTATAATAAAAAGAACGCAACAGCTTAATTTTTGTCATTAAAAGACAACAAAAACAACCAAAAAAGAAGTACTCGATGACTCTACATAATTAGAACAATGTTTTCTTATTTTTTACATTTGCGGACCGGCAAAAAAGAAAAAAATATTTCGACAACTAGGGTCAGCCAAAAATAAAAATCAGGGCGTGGGGGAGGTGTTAGAGGGTCTGCCACCCCCTTTCCCTCATATATGTCGACGCACAAATGCTAATTATAGGCAAATATTCACCTTTTGAATTGATCGCTCAAAACAGTATACTGTGAAAAAAATTAAATTTTATAAAAATTTTGAAAACTTTATATTAATTTTGTAAACTACATTAATTTTGTAAATGCAATAATTCAATGAGTAACAAACACAAATTATTATAAATAATTTTTAAAATGTTTAGTGCTATTGAAAAATTTTACCGGATATTTGCAGTAAAATTTACTGCCAATCAAATTTTATTGTAAGAATGGACCTCCCCTTCTTCCTTAGCTAGACTCCTCTCATGAGAAAGCTATAGCCACACCCGTGATAAATATTATAGAAGCATGCAATTTTTTAAATTAAATTAAATGTTATTCAAATATAAATTTTAGTTAGAGCGACATTTCTTGGTGATTATTTGTTAATAAGTTTGATATGCGTGGACCGAAGTAAATTCCTGCGAACCAGTGGTTGGGAAACACTGCTGGAATAAACAAACTTAACTCTTTGAGGCGCAACCCTTTCCCAATGCTGAAAAAAGGTCAGCCGTTGCCATCGCTCGACTTAACTACCAGCAAGATGGCGGACGATCGAAACGTTCATCGCGTGCCACAGATCTAGAGACCCTTTTTTGACGACAGCTGGCAGAGCCGCACAGCCAGCTGTCGTCAAAGAAGGTCTCTAGATCTGGCGGACGATCGAAACGTTCATCGCGTGCCACAGATCTAGAGACCCTTTTTTGACGACAGCTGGCAGAGCCGCACAGCCAGCTGTCGTCAAAGAAGGTCTCTAGATCTGTGGCACGCGATGAACGTTTCGATCGTCCGCCATCTTGCTGGTAGTTAAGTCGAGCGATGGCAACGGCTGACCTTTTTTCAGCATTGGGCAATCTATCCAGCTGTTCTCGCATTCTTCCATTTTTAAGCAGATGTCAGTGCTGCTAAAAATAATCGTGACAATTTTTTTACGGGAAATGGCGTGCTAAAAAGTAAAGGACCGCCACTGTTTTTATAGAAATCAAATTTATTCTTCGTGATTGGCAACAGTCAAAACGTCAGAGTTTGGTGTTCCCAGAGCGGGAACGCTGCGCGTTAAAGGGTTAAATGAATGGTCATTGGGACTTTGAAACCACATCGATGTGGCCTATCTATATGAAATACCCATACACTAATCTACAGGACAATACCTCTCATTCTGGAGAGAGAAAAAAAAGAAAAAAAAAAGAACCCGCATGCTTCACACAATGTGCAATAACATATATTATGCCCCTGACTGTCTCTTATTTTATTTATCTTTTTTCTTCAGTCTCTGGTGAATGATACGCTTAAAGTCAGTGGAGTCATCAGTGGTTAGTTGAGTGTAACCAACTACAGCTAAATACTCCGATCAGCAGCTGGGTGGATCGGGTTGCGGTCTAAACGCGCCCAGCCCCTTTTCCAAATGGTTTCAATTAAGAAAAAAAAAAAAAAGAGTTGTGATTTGAATGTTTTTATCCACGTTAATGGTGGCGGTGTACCTGAAAATAAATATTTTTTTTAACATTAAATTCTTACAAATAAATTTATTACAAGTTTTTAATGATGCAGGAGTTCGCCTAAACCAGAGGTGTTTAAATCGTGGCTCCGAGCTAAACTTGGCGCATTGGACGATTTCAAATGGCTCATCTCATATTTGTGCCTTCTTTTGAGGCAGGCTAAAGACTTCAGAAATAATTTCTTGCCCGGAAATATTTTATTTCTTATATTTTAGGATGCTACATCAAAAGGCAGCATTTTTACAATACAAAGTACACTGTCATCTCTAATCGAACAATCTGATGCCCTATTAAATATTCGAAAAATGAATTTAAGAATTATTTTCATTCAAACAACAATTTCAATTTCACGTCCGCACGTTATTAAACAGTGGCCAAATGACTTGTGACTTATCTCTATTTATGAGCATTTCCTCCCCTTAAATTGTAATTATAGGAAACATTCACTAATACCTCTCAAAAAGTAAATGTGAACTTAAACGACTCTAATATACAAATTTAAGATTGCCTCACCATGGCACAGTGGTTATGTCACTGAAAATGGTAGACGGCCGAAGTGTGGAAGTTCCGGGTTCGGGTCCCATCGCGCGGCTGTCGATCTAACGGTCTGGAGTTTTGGTAGGTTTACTCCTGATGTAACGTGAATACGCATCAGAGCCCCTTAGAAAGACCTCCTACCAAGGCACCCCACTCCCATCCTTGGCAGAACACCCTAGCGAGCGTTGCCATAATCAGGCGAACAAACAAACAAATTTATAACTGTTTGAACTTTATAAAACTGATTAATTTTGTTTGCAGATGTCACCAACTAAAACTATTAGTGAGTTTAAAAGAGGGCAGATTGTGTCTATGCGACAAAATGGCGTAGAAGATTCTGACATTTCAAATCAACTTAAAATGTCAAATAGAAGCGCAATAAGGATATATAAAATAAAGCATATTTAACTGAAGGTAGCATAAATGCTTCAGTTTTCTTGTGTCTATGAAGGGGGCATAGACACAAGAAAATGACTAAACTAAGAAAATTGAAGCGGATTGGGAAGTAAAATAAGGAAACCAGACAATTGACAACTCTACAGTTTAAGGAAGAAATCAGTTTGAACTCAAACAAACAGGCCCTGATTATCGCAGGGGCAAGAGGGGCATTTGCCCAGGCCCTCGAATTTGAGGAGCCCATAAATTATTGCACTAAGTGAACTTACTTTAACAGTTTTTTTTTTTTTCAATGCAGTGTAAATGCTTTTTTTTTTTCAGTTATGAATGGCATGAAGGCATCCCCTCTGTAGGCTGATGCCCCTCGTGCAGGGTTGCTATAACATAAAACTCATTAAAAACGGAAATAAATAAATATGAGTACGTTCTTTATTGAAAATTTTCCCACGAGCCCGAGCGCAGTTCGAGTCCGTCTCATATCGCAAACCTACATTGTATATTAGAGTTCTTCCAAAGAAGCCCCGTAGCTGGGTTCGTATGGCAGTACGTAATAATTTTCGGAACTCTGACAGTTTATTAAACGCTGTAAGATATATATATCAATGGATATTTCATATCCCTTATCTAGATACATAACATTCATCATAAAAATCCCAGTAAACCATATTTGATATTCTTCTCCCTTTCTGAACTCGAGTACATTGTACCCCCCTGCATTCAAAAAGAAGGAAAAAAAAAAAAAAAACTATCAACTTTGCGCTCTTGCAAATCCGCCAAGCCACTCTAGCGATACCCTTGTATCCGCCCATTTCTGCACAATGGCGACCAAAAATTCTGAGAGAGCTAGCGACAGTTTGTGTCTTGAAAGGGTTATGTTGCATTTCTGCTCATTGTTGTTTTCGAAAGCCTATTGTAGTTCGCTGAACCCCATACCTCTGCGCTTGTTTGTTGATGATGTCCACAGCTTCGAAACTTATCCGTGCGTGAATGCCGTCGATCATCGCACTCTTGCGTATTTGTGTTGAGTGCGGAGCTTGCGCAGTGTCCCAGCGAAAGTCCCTTGCCCCTGTTTTGGGTTTGTTTGTATACAAACTATGGCTCGTGTTGAGCGTATAGTGAGTGACCTGTGTTTATACATGCAGCACGGTGGTGTTTACTAGAGATTATACCGTCTGATGGGACCCTATTTACGAAGTCCGCTCACATGAAGCTGATATTTTCAGGTTTATTCCTCCACAGACAGCAACACAACTACATTTTAACACAGATGCACTTGTATATGTTTTGGGCTCGTTTGCTTGTACGTCTGTCCTTGTTTTAACTCTTTGAAGCACAGCCATTCCCCAGTGCTGAAAAATGAGCAGCCATTGCCATTGCTCGATTTAACTACCAGCAAGATCTGTGGCACGCGATCAACGATTCGATCGGCTGCTGGTAGATTCGATGTGTTGCTGGTAGTTAAATCAAGCGATGGCAATGGCTGCCCTTTTTTCAGCATTGGGCAGTCTCTACCCAGTTGTTCTTCTACATCAATGCATTTCCATCGTATTCTTCCACTTCTCAGCAGATGCCGGTGCTATTAAAAATAATCCTGACAATTTTACAAATAATCGACCATTTTTACGGGAAATGGTGTGCTGAATAGTGAAGGGGATTCCCGTGTACCTATCTCACCCTCAAGTAATTTTATAGGAATCAAATTTATTCTTCGTGACTGACAGCAGTCAGAACGTCAGAGTTATGTGTCCTCACAAGGACACAGTGCGTTTGAAGGGCTAACTGCCATAAATGATCATATAAGGTGGCCACCGACCTCCAATCAGTGGTGCCGGCTACATGGATGCACCGGTATTCAAGCACCCACATAGATGCGGAACCTTCACACGTCGGACGTCTACCATTTTCGGTGGCATAACCATTGTGCCATGGTGAGGATTATTCTTTCGAAAGCACCCGTTCGGTTTGCAGTAATATAAAGGTTAACAAATAAAGGTTTTACAAAGATGATGCCTCTGCCTCCAACTATCTTAAAATATTATGTCAAATCATCCCCCAATCCCAAACCTTGGAAGACTATTCTTTCTGAAGCACTCACTCACAAAGGTTTTACAAAGTCGATGCCTCCAACCATCTTATCATCCCCCAACCCCAAACTTTGTAAAAGTATTCTTTCTATAGAGCAAGCACCCACAAAGGTTTTCCATAATTGGAGCAGAAAGTCGCTGCCTCTGCCTCCAATTATCAGAGAATCGGAAAATATCCAGAGGTTTTTAACTGTATTTTGTTTAACAAGATCTTTCATACCTCGAATCGAATGTGGGTGGAAAAAACGCTTTAACACCAATCTTTTTCTGTAGTTTATTTGTGTTTTTGTGGTAGTTTGAGATATTTAAAAAAATTAACCCTTTAACGCGCAGTGCTCCCGCTCTGGCAACACCCAACTCTGACATTTTGACTGTTGCCAGTCACGAAGAATAGATTTGATTTCTATAAAAATAGTTGCAGGTGACAGAGCTCCACGAGAATCCTTTACTTTTTAGCACGGCATTTCCCGTAATATAATTGTCACGATTCTTTTTAACAGCACTGACATCTGCTGAAAAATTTAAGAATGCGAGAACGGCTGGATAGATTGCCCTATACTGAAAAGAGGGCAGCCGTTGCCATCGCTCGACTTAACTACCAGCAAGATGGTGGACGATCGAAAGTTCATCGCGTGCCACAGATCTAGAGACCCTTTTTTTGACGCAACTGGCTGTGCGCACAGCCAGCTGCGTCAAAAAAGGGGTCTCTAGATCTGTGGCACGCGATGAACTTTCGATCGTCCACCATCTTGCTGGTAGTTAAGTCGAGCGATGGCAACGGCTGCCCTTTTTTTCAGCATTGGGAAAGGGTTGCGCCTCAAAGGGTTAATCTAGCATTATTCTCCAACATTCACATTTTTTCCCTCATAACCTTATTCCCAATCATTACATTTTCCTTAACAGTAGTATTAATTTAATTAACATGGATGGGCTGCCAACTGCTCAGCAATTCACGATCTATCTTCCAAACAAATTGTTTTGCTCTGCATTTCCTGCTTCAGTTCTCTAAACAAGCACATTTATTACCGGCAGCAGACAGTAGTTTAGAAAAGGAAAATATGTGAAATCAGTAATTCCAATGGCTTTAAAAATTTTTATAGTGTGTCTAGAAGAAAATTAAATTTGTTAACAATACACAAAATGTGTTCTAGTTTTATAATTTTTGAATATTTTTAAAACATAGTAATAAACCTACGTGTTGGTTAAATTATAATTTTTAACTTATAAAATATATCATTTTTAACTTATAATTTAATCGTACTTATTGTATTGTGTTTGAATTGTAAAAATACTAAATTTTTAAAATCTGACAACATAAAGTAAACTAACATTTTAAAAATTAAAAATTGAATTGTAAAATTTCCTGTACATTTGAACTTTCCGAATAGCGAATTAATATTCTCTGAAAATATGTCTAAAAAGATGTTTAGAGTGTAAAATTTAATTTTGATTGATATTTTTTATAGAACAAAAAAATCTTTACGCAGATCATAGTGGGAAATATAACTAAGATTTTATGTTTATTATTTTAAAAAACATAATTATTTTTTAAAACACTTTTACTGTCTTATTTATTCATTAGTGAGTCTTTAAAAGTCATTATCAACGACTTAGAAGTATGAAAAATGTATGCGGTCCTTAATGGGTTAGAAGTTTTTTTTAAAACAAAGTTTTAAACTAATTATACTTTTTAACACCTTTTTTTTAAGTGTTCTTTTTCCAGACCACTTCAGTTCTTTTCTTTTAACTGCTAACAAATTCTGCATGCACCTCTATTTACAATAAATTTATGTTAAAAGTACGCGTTTGTGCGGGAAATTAGTAACACTGTTAGTTCCAAAGGAGTGTGTGTAATTTTCACACAAAACCATTACCACACAAAACCATTAATTCTGGAAGTCCACTGCCACTTTAATTCTCATTTGGCTCTAGGGATGGACGCGAGACGACTTTTTTGCGAGACGAGACAGAGATTTACAGCTTTTTCGCGAGACGAGACACACATTTTTAACATTACGATATAGGGATTTTTGCGAGACGAGACAAGCTTTTTGGCTATTTTGCGAGACGCGAGACGCTTATTTTTCGTCTCGCGTCCATCCCTATTTGGCTCGATGGTTTGTTTAACCCTTTGAGGCGCAACCCTTTTCCAATGCTGAAAAAAGGGCAGCCGTTGCCATCGCTCGACTTAACTCCCAGCAAGATGGCGGACGATCGAAACGTTCATCGCGTGCCACAGATCTAGAGACCCTTTTTTGACGACAGCTGGCTGTGCCCAGCACAGCCAGCTGTCGTCAAAAAAGGGTGTCTAGATCTGTGGCACGCGATGAACGTTTCGATCTTCCGCCATCTTGCTGGTAGTTAAGGCAAGCGATGGCAACGGCTGCCCTTTTATCAGCATTGGGCAATCCATCCAGCTGTTCTCGCATTCTTCCATTTTTCAGCAGATGTGAGTGCTGTTAAAAATAATCCTGACAATTTTTTTTACGAGAAATGACGTGCTAAAAAGTAAAGGATTGTCGTGGAGCTAGGTATGTCACCCGCAACTATTTTTATAGAAATGAAATTATTCTTCGTGGCTGGCAACACTCAAAACGTCAGAGTTTGGTGTTGCCAGAGCGGGAACACTGCGCGTTAAAGGGTTAACTCCGCAGCTAACTAACCACCTTGAAAAGGGGGGGAAAAGCCTGACAGGTCTTGAGCCTCTGAACACTGTTTATCCACGTACTGAAAACTGAACTCAGTTGACTTCCGTGGCCCCACACTCAATTGCTTTTTGTTTTGTTTTTGTTTTTTATTTTCCCCCACACACTTGTCGCTGTAATTTCTTTGCTTCTTTGCATTGTTTGAAGCTGTCAATCAGCAAAGCACTACTGAGAAACTATCCTTTTTTATTATTTTTATTATTCCTTACTCTTGTGTTCTTTTTTTTTATGGCGACATAATGCCTTTTGTACTTCACGCTACGCTTAACAGGTATAAAAATGAATGTGTGTGTGTGTTTGTGTATGCAGATTGCATTAAGAGCAATTATTGTCTACTTCTCGGTGAGGGATTAATCGGGTATTACTCCCTGTGTTCTCCGAATAACTTATTTCTGGTCGATTCTAATGTCAGGGTTTGGAAAGGAGGAAGATTTTCAAACAGTACAATCGCCGATCAAGATATACATGGGTGCCCATAGCTACCAGCAGGGAGGGGCCATGCAACAAATATGAGCGCCCATAGAAATATAGGATACTTTATAAACATATTGCATTACGATACTTGATGCTTAGAGCCGGAGGTGCCTGGGCTGATTAGCCGAGTCCCGTGGCAAAAGCTTCATTGGGGGTCCCCTATATCGAAAACTCTCTTCAAAATTTAGAAATTTTTAAACTTAAAGAACAGTTGGTGGCCTGTGCGCTTGCCCCGAACGCCCTGCCGGTAATCAAGCCCTGAGAGGCGCACGTAGACAAGGACTTCTATGCAACGGTCTAAGGGCCCCAAATGGTATAAAATATAATTTAAAATATACTCATGTCAAAAATTAAGTTTGCATACAAAATCTCCGTAATAACTGAATATATAATCCATTTATTGTAACAAAAATTGGCACGGAGGTATATTACTGCGTGAGAAAGCCTGTGGCATCATAACAATAGAAAGAAGATGAATTGTTAGTTGATATGTAGGTTGTATCAAAAACGATCATGATCAATTTTTTCACTATTTTTTATACCTTGCGAAAGGTCCACCTTATATAGTGTGTGACTACCGTGCACTGCCAAATAAGCCTCACAACAAGCCATCTTCGTGTTAAGAGAGTGTATATTGTTTTGAAGGTGTGATCTTAAATTATTTTTGATGTAACCAGTATATTAACTAACAACTCACCCCTATCTTTTTATTGTTACGTTCTACATGCTTTCTCTTATAATAAATAATACGTACAATCTTAACCGAATTTGTAATAATAAACCGAATGTCTCTGCAGTTATTACACAGATTTTGGACACCAATATATAAATATAATCTTAGCAAACTTACCGTCAAAGTTATTTAATAGTAAAAATTCTGAAGTAAGAAAACATATGGCTATAAATAAAAAGAAAAATAAAACGTTTGAAACACATTAGTTACGAAAAACGATGGGAGAATAAGCAAACTAAGCCACTAAATTTTTCTAAATCACTGCCCTTAAAATCTAACCTCTCTCTGAGAGCTAATGTATACACTATTTTGGACGGAGATCATTCTACTATATAGTTACGCTGATCCCTGACTCACTCTGTAACCATTCCGGGCAACTCATCCAAGATATAAAACTTTTACCTCCATTACTTCAAAAAGATTAAAAAGTTAAGAACGAAAAAAGTAATAACATGTACACCGTTTGTACGATCCGCTTGAAATGTTTCATAATTACGTATAAAAATATAGAAAACAATCTGCGCTATTTTAAAAATCTGAAAATAAACCCATTCCCTCATTCTAAAGCGAATTTTTGCTATTTTCTACTCTATTTTTATTTTCGAGAATCAAAAAAGTGAATCATTATTATTTCCGAGAATCGAAAAAGTGAATCATTTGCGTGACAAAATTAGCCATTTCAAGTGAGTGACGTCATATTTGAAGTCACGGTCATCAAGTTTTGAAGGGAAGTGAGGTAGTTTAAAAGTTTTTTCAGCTAACATAGTTCAACTTTTTTTTCATTAAAATAATCGTCTGCTTTAAGCATTGATATAAGAGGGGCTACACAAAACGAAATCGTTCGAATGCGAAAAGCTTCCGCACGTTTCCAGAAGAGCATGCAATTCGATTTGGGCCTATAATATAAATTGAATCGATGTTATTTATTTTAGGTGGACGAAGATCAAATATATTGCGTGTACACATGCTTCCGTCAAATGTTTTTTCTTGCGCCCCTTAGGATTGTCCGTACAGCGGGCTTTGTCTTCTAGTTATCTTATAAATACCTGAATTATTGAGCACATTATATTTAAATCTAAAAAAAATTAACACGTGTATGCTAGTGTAAATAAAGTTCGACTGTATAAAGGCTCCCCGAGCGCCCCAAATTTTAGTTTAGAAGAGGAAGGTTAAAAATACAGCTGATCATAGTAAATTCGTTTATAACAATAAACTCTTACAACTAGGCTTGCCAACGGATTTACGGGACTTTCGCTATTAAAATTCGGGACATAACTAAAACAAGCGGTATCCAGCTTACTAATTGCAAGAAGGCGAGAAACACAATTAAAATCAGATATAATTTTTACACTCTTAATAACTTTATCGAATATTATATTTTACTTTGGCATAATTAAACATACAACAAAAGTTGAAACAATCAGGCAAACGAATGAAAAGTGAACATTCATTATTGTTGGAGTCTTCCATCTCTCTTCTTTATAATCAGAACAGATAGTGCTATCATTCGCAATTCAATTGACTAACCTGAACAAGCTAACCTAAACAAACAAAAACAAAATCTTCCTACTTTGGCATTTACGAAATAATTAAAACAACCTATAAGTAAATATCCATAATATAGCTTTATAATAGAAACTTAGTCTTAAATCACATCTTCTACTAAGATTATGATAATTATTTATTTGGAAAAAAGCATAAGACATATTAAACCACTTTTATTGAAATCTTGATATTACTTATTTAGAATAGTATTGTAAAAAAAAAAAAAAAACCTTTAAGTATGGAATCACTTCTGCAGAGATCCTATTTATTTAGGAGAGAAACTGAATGTTTAAAATTTCTTCTCTGAGATAATTATAATTTATCAAGTAATTGAATTATTTATTCTAAATAAAGAAACGGTACATTGGGCATCCCGCACGCCCTTTTCGCGGGACGTGTCCTATAAAGCCCTAGACACGGGACATCCCGCCTCTCGCGGGACGGTTAGCAACCCTACATACAACGCCACAATAGTCTGTATCGTCAAGTCTGAACAGAAGTTCGCTTATGACGTCACTCTGTCGTAATGTCTTGAATAATATAGTTTCTTGAATGACACTATAACCGAGTATACGAAACTGTTATGCACAGATATAGTATTACTGAGCCCCATCATGGCCGAGTGGATAAAAGACACTGAACACGGTATTTGGCTGTCATGTAAAGGTTTCGGGTTCGCGGTGGTGACACTAAACACTCCGTGTTATTTAACTACACCCACATATTTCGTAAAAATCCTGTATTTACGCTAAAATCCCTAACTTCAAAAAATTGCTCTAAAATATCATATAATTCAATTACAGCCTTGGTCTTCCTTAACCCTTTAACACGCAGTGTTCCCGCTCTGGGAACACCAAACTCTGACTTTTGACTGTTGCCAGTCACGAAGAATAGATTTGATTTCTATAAAAATAGTTGCGGGTGACATAGCTCCACTAGAATCCTTTACTTTTTAGCGCGTCTTTTCCCGTAAAGAAATTGTCATGATTATTTTTAACAGCACTGACATTGCTTAAAAATGGAAGAATGCGAGAACAGCTGGATAGATTGCCCAATGCTGAAAAAAGGACAGCCTTTGCCATCGCTCGACTTAACTACCATCAAGAGGGCGGACGATCGAAACGTTCATCGCGTGCCACAGATCTAGAGACCCTTTTTTGACGCCAGTTGCGTCAAAAAAAAGGTCTCTAGATCTGTGACACGCGATGAACGTTTCGATCGTCTGCCCTCTTGCTGGTAGTTAAGTTGAGCGATGGCAAAGGCTGCCCTTTCTTCAGCCATGGGGAAGGGGTTGCGCCTCAAAGGGTTAAAAGTCAAAAGAGCTTTTTCGTGTATATCAACTACGGCGATATTTTGCAGCAAATCTCGTAGAGCTGCTTGTAAAGTGTCATCGACTCTAACAGAATAAAATATTAGGCGGATCGGAAAGTTATGTTGTTTTTCATACGTCATTATTTCACCTAGCCTAAACTACCGAAGCTAATTATGCAAAATTTAGCATGTATGTGAGTTTTTTAAAATAGGTGCTAGACAGCATTTTCTTAAATTCGTAACTTATTAGGGGAAGACTTTTTCCACTTATTATATACACATCCACTCTGTATCCCCCCCCCCAAAAAAAAAGAAAGAAAGAAAGATGTATCCATAAAATTCTTGCTGCGAAATACAACACTCAAGCTGGACCGTACCCAGAAAAAAATTTCGGGGGTTGGGGGTGGACCAGACCCCCTGGTCCCCCCTACCCCGGGTACAGCCTTGCACTCAAGAATACCAAAAAATCAAGGACATTTTGGAAGTCGTTCCCGAAGGACAAAGATGGCCCTTTTTTCACAAAATAAATAAATAATCTATTAAATCTTGCTTTGAAATATAAGTCCTATCTTTAGGCTCAGCTTGCTCGTAATTAGTAGTTTCCTGAAAAATAATTTGTTTTAATTTAATGTAAAAATAGAAAGAAAAGGAAAGGAAATGCTTTGTGTTGTGGTTTAAGGAAAATAATAAAGAATTCCAATTTTATTTATTGCTCCATCACAGCGAACGTGAATTTAATACAGTCCTCTTCGCGGTATAGAAACATTCCATTTCAATTTTATTAACCGAAATTTAATAGCGTCTGCATTTGGCGGTCTCATGTCTAGACATCATGCTGTCTTTTTCTTTCTTTCTTTTTTTTTTTTTTTCTTCTGCCCGTTGGGATTCTCTGGCTTGGCATGACCACCGGTATCATCTTACCAATTTGTAACAGACCCTCAGTGAAAAATTCTCGTTTTTGCCGAACTCTTTTGGTGTGGATCCTGCCGTTCTAGTCCTTCTTCTTTGCGCGAACCGGTTCGTTCTAAAATAGAAGTCGGTTGCCAACTCGAAAAAAAAAATAATAATAACAGCACCAATAATAAAAATTAAAGATAGATAGAGAGAGAGAACCAAAAAATAATAAAAAAAGGAGAAATGTAAGAGAGAAATAAGCGATGGAAAGAAAGAAAGAAAGAAATAAAAAGAGGGGAAAAAATAACCGAAGAAAAGAAAATGCAACGCTCCTTTTCCCAGCGCACGCCAAAAAATGTGGGAAGCCTCTTGAAAGCCCAACAGTAATAAATGACTGTCCTTGAAAGAAAGGATTGTAGAACCAAAAAAGAAAAAGGGAAAAAAAGTATAACTAAAAGAAGCAAGCAAAGAAGGAACTGGCGAGAATAGTGTATATGTAATATAGGCCAACACTAGCGCCATATTGTTGCCCAGTGATTCGGTGTGTCTGGTAGCAGTCAGGTCCAAAAATCGGAACAATTACAATCGACTGTACTGTAATCATTTGCTAAAATGGTGGCTTACAAAACTTACAGTGATAAAAATTATATGGCATCATCATGGTAGAGGTCTGAAGGTCCCGGGTTTGGGCCCACCCCTCGACCGTCAATCTAACGGTTTGAAGTTTTGGACGGCTTTCTCCATTTGTAACGTTGATATTCGTTAGACCTCTTAAAGAGGTCCGCTGTTCAAGGCACCCCTCTTTAGGCTGATAGCTCTCAGGTAGCTTTGTCTTTATACACAATACTGTAGTGTAATCATTTGCCAGAATGGTACCTTGCAAAATTTACAGTGATTAAAAATCATATGGCATCATCATGGTAGAGGTCTGAAGGCAGGGGCGTAGCCAGAAATTTTTCATTGGGGGGGGTACGACTACTGCAACTGTTATATATGTATACATGTGTGTGATAATGTAGTGAAGAATATACATTTTGTAAGGCAAAAAATTCCTCATGGGGGGGGGTGGTATGACCCCCTAACCTCCCCCACCTTGGCTACGCCTCTGCTTGAAGGTCCCGGGTTTGAGCCCACCCCTCGACCGTCAATCTAACGGTTTGGAGTTTGGAGGGCTTTCTCCAAATGTAACGTTGATATTCGTTAGAACCTCCTAAAGAGGTCCGCTGTTCAAGGCACCCCTCCTTAGGCTGATAGCTCTCAGGTAGTTTTGTCCTTATACACAATACTGTAGTGTAATCATTCGCTAAAATGGTACCTTACAAAATTTGCAATGATAAAAATCATATGGCATCATCATGGTAGAGTAAATTTGGGCCCACCCCTCAGCATCTAATGGTTTGGAGTTTTGGACAGTTTTCTCCAAATGTAACGTTGATATTCGTTAGAACCTCCTAAAGAGGTCCGCTGTTCAAGGCACCCCTTCTTAGGCTGATAGCTCTCAGGTAGCTTTATATACAATACAGTACTGTTTACATTATCCGTTTAAGAATGTCCTCTCGTGTCTTGGTACTTCTTTTACTTGGGACTTTCCCTGGAAACATTCCGCAACATTCGTATGCAAAGAAGCAAAATATACTGAGGGAAACGGTCCAATTCTTTAACCCATTTATATCCAGATATTTTTGCGACTTTCTCCGATTTTTGCTAGCAATTTTAGATAAATTTCTGATGTCAACTTCTTGAACGAGGGATGATTTCTTTTAAAATCATTATGTATAAAAATTGAAATGTCGGCATCCTACTGGGTCATGTTGGAATATTTTGTGGAGTTGAGGTTCAATAATCGTGAATAAAGGCTAGGAAAAATAAATAACGTTCTCGACTGATAGCGAAAATGCCGTCCCCAAAAATTGACACTTGGCATAAATGGGTTAAAAAAGTCGTCAAGCTTAGCGATTTTCGTAAGTATTCTGCTAGAGTTCCAAAAATAAATCCTTTAATGTTTGTTCATTTTGAAGTATCAAGTGAATTAATCGCTATATCCTGATAGTGACCAATGAGGCATTAATGAGGAATAGCTGTTTGCCATTTCTTGTAGATGCAGTTTTCCTCCGGTACGGCCAGTACCGACGCTATACTCACACGTTTGAGAATCGGGCACGTCTTTTGACACATCAGCGTTTGTTAAAAGGCAAGGATGTCCCTGTTTGAAGAACAAAATTTGGTAGACTCGAAAAAATTTACTGTCACTTTACAAGCTGTGTTATGCACTACTAGAAACAATGAACCTATAATAGTCACAAATACTCGTAGTCTAGAGATATTGTGTAACCTGCGTTATTTTGTAATATTTCCCTAAACGATTAACTTTGGCCCATTTTTGAGGGTAATTTTCATGATAAACAATGTTTTCCGAAAATTGCATATACAGTAGATACCGGTTATAACGTACTGTCACGGGACCTAAAATAGTAGTACGTTATACCCGAAGTACGTTATATGCAGTACCGCCGGTAAGATTCAATATGACACAAAAAAGAAAGCGGGCTCATAATTTCATTGTAACATGTGTTTTAAACAGGTCTAATTTTTTTTATTTAAATTAAACAGAAATTCTTTATGACTTACAATTTTTATTGAGATAAATAATCTGTCATTTTCTTTTGTTTTAAATGGGCGGATGCTACTTTAAAAATACCGTTTTGGACATCCATAATAGACTTCTGTAGAGTCTCTGCATCATCAATGCTGCATTCGAAAAATCGTGATCATGTTTTTGCAGCATTGAATTCGTCGGATATGCTTGGTATAGGCTCCTGTGTTTCTTCTTAATATCATCAGAATCATTAAAGATGGGACTTTTCAGGAGGCATTTGCATGGATGAATGACAAAAAGGCGAAAAAGATAAAAGATCTCTCCCTTCATTCATACACAGTTCATTTCACTAGAGAATCTAAAAACTGACAACGAGTGTTTTTGAGGGTACTGAAATTTCCGAGAACAAGGAAATAAAATTCTTAAGAAAAGCAAAATTTTGTTTTTACCTCTGGTATAAAAAGTACGTTATAGCCGAAGTACGCATTTTTGTTAAGTACGTTTTAACCGAAGTTAAATAACATTATAAATATAGGACTTCAATCAGGACTTAGCTTCTAGGTACGTTATAACCGGTGCACACTGTATATAGGTGCGCTTTAGCACAATGTATTTGGTGAAGAAGCATTATGAAATTTTTCGAATGTTTAACATCATTAGTTTGTTTTTAAAGCTGTTCAAAAGTCCTGTGGGTCGTTCCATGGGAATAAAAAGAGCGGAAGATGAAAATGATTTTTATTACTGTTTTATTTAAAAATAAAGTTAAGAGTAGTTTTTCAGCTTTACAGCATGCATGATAATATCACAAATAGAGAAACAATAATTGATAGTTTGATACTTAATTAAATACTAGCTGGACCCGTCGAATTCGACAGTCACTTTATTGACGTTTATTAATGCTTCAGAAATAAATGGGAACGATCAGGACTGTCACCAAGGTCTTGGCAAAAACTTATAGGAACAATCGAAGAGCGAAGCGGACGTAACATGACGTGTGACAGAAGGTAAAGAAAAAGTTTCGCGCCAGTTCTTACTTTACCAATTGTACGATGGCGGTGAAATGATTGAAATCTTAAAAAAAAAAATTGTTTTTAACTATCTTTATTGAGTAAAAAGAAGAACATATTAACCCTTTAACGCGCAGTGTTCCCGCTCTGGGAACACCAAACTCTGACGTTTTCACTGTTGCCAGTCACGAAGAATAGATTTGATTTCTATAAAAATAGTTGCGGGTGATATAGCTCCACAAGAATCCTTTGAATCCTTTACTTTTTACACTCATTTCCCGTAAAAAAGTTGTCACGATTCTTTTTAACAGCACGGACATCTGCTGAAAAAGGGAAGAATGCGAGAACAGCTGGGTAGATTACCCAGTGCTGACAAAAGTGCAGACGTTGCCATCGCTCGACTTAACTACCAGCAAGATAGCGGACGATCGAAACGTTCATCGCGTGCCACAGATCTAGAGACTTTTTTTAACGACAGCTGGCTGTGCCGGCACAGCCAGCTGTCGCATTGTCGTAACAGCTCACTTGCGTGTCCAAGGCCTGCGCTGCCCAACCCTGCTTTCACGACCACGGTTTCCTTGTCCAGGTGGTCAGCCTGACGCGAAGCTCCCTGTTTTTAACTCCCAAGGAAGCTTGACACTCATTTTATCAGACCACTCAAGGGATGAAAGGCTGAGCCAAACTCGCCGAACCGGGGAATCGAACCCCAGACCTACGGCACGGCAGCAAAGTGCGCTAACCGTGTTACACCAAGGGGATTACATTCTAACTATACTTCGCCTTCACAAATATTGCCTTGAAAGCGTACCAAAGTCCATGAGTATATTGTATTTGCCTTCTTTGTTCTATGAAACACTTTTGGGGACTTGAAATTTATATTAAAATCGCCTACCAAAACTATTTTGCTATCTTCGCCAAGCATATTCTAGCTATACTTCTCCTTTATTGTGGGTAAATATTCTAGCCAAATTTGGTAGATATCTCCAAGATAGGCTCAGTTTTTGAGGACTTATTTTTTGGCGCCGTACTTGGTGGTAGATCATGCAAAATTGTAACCTGGGCGGCTTTCAATATTTTATTCCCCTACCCACCCCTCTCCCGCGCTTTTTTTTTTTTTCATTTTAAGGCAATTTTCTGTAACGGCCGTAATGTTTGAGAAATATTTTTTGCAACCCTATAAAAAAAAAAAAAAATCTAAGTTCTACACATACCAAAATCAATACCGGTCATACGACGGTTTGTTATATGTACCAAATATGTGAGCTCAATCGAATGCACCGTTTAGGAGCTAGCGCACTTTTAAGTACTTATAAATGCTCAATATGAAGGCATACAACGGCTTAATTAGCTAGAAAATAGTAAAAAATGTCAGAATTCAAAGAAAGCAGGGACGTGTCCTGTATTCTGCGAGGGACAATGAACTAATCCGCCAAACGGAGTTTCATAATTTGGCGACTTTCACGACCATGGCTTCTTTTGGTGGAGATACATATAATTAATCATAATTTCGCATTAATGTTGCCAATGAAACAATGCTCCTTATTTTACTTTGCTTCTATAAAATCATAATAAACGTTGCCAAATATTTTATCTTGCCAACAGGTTGCAAATACCCAAACTTATAATCCACAAATTAAACTTCACAATAAAGATAGTTTTTAAAAATATAAATAAACGTGCATTGCATAGTTTTAATTTGAATTATTTTACACTTTTAAAATACTGGGCTGCATTTTGGTAAACATGTGTTTTACAGCTCTGCACTGTTTGCAGATATATATAATGGCGCCTAAAATGGCTCTTTTCAAATCACTTTTCCTTTTTCAATTCAAAATTAGTAATTATTAGTATATGTTTTATGTTGCGTGGCATTGCTTTAGCCGATCTGATTGTGCTCAGGCTCCATTGATTCAGCATCCGACATCATCAAATTGATGCTTTCAGAAGAAAACTGCCAAATCAATACAGCTGTTTATATCATTTCGGAAAGCGCATCACCTGAAATTCTAAACTCCCGTTATCCGCGCGATCTTATTAGCGATTTTAAAATTTATGAACTTAACCTGGTATACATATCGACTAAGAAATACACATCGACTTAATTGTTTCTCGTGATTTTTAATTTGACGCAAAACTGACGTAATGCCTTATGAAGTGCCGTTCTTATGTGCGAAGACAGGCTTTTATTCTCATTACTAATTGATCGTGGTGAGTATCATGGTCAAAGCGCATGGTCAAATTACATCAGAACTGACTTCAAGAATCTGTCCCGAGCTGCCTTATTGTTTTAATATATATAGATAGTACACTCTTGATAATCCGGTGGTTGGTTAGTCCGGCACGTTCAATAAGTCGGCGGTCTTGGGATAAACAAATTACATTGTCTTCCGATTCGCCGGCCACCACGGATGTGAACTATAGCATGTCCACTGTTGTGCATCCCTACCCTTTCTTCATTGTTTTCTAATTTGCCGAATTTATTTTGTAGCCGAATGTATTTTGTAGTGTATATACCATGGCCTCCGACAGGATTTTCGAGCCCCAGGACAGGTATTTACTTCGCCCCCCGCCCCTCAAAAAAAAAATCTTCAATTTTTTCATTCAGAAAAGTTTTTTAAAAACTTTTGAATTAGTACACTTTAAATTTATCGTAGGCCGTATAAACAAAACCTTGCACGTGATAAAACTTCCATAAAAAAAATTGCAACTATTTTATCAGATTTATCTTAAAGTAAAGTACATATAATTCTGACATTCATTGTTAGTGTATACAGCGAATCACATGATACAATTAAATCCAAGACTTTTTTTTAATATTGAGTACTCGCTATCGTAAACACTAAAGCACAGTTATTATGAAATTCCTAGCCATGTGAATAACGCAGCATCAGTGAGGAATGTGTTCTCGCATAATGGTGGTAAGTCATATTTACCGAAATTTTTGTGCGGAATTAAATCTCATTGGGTGTTTGCTAACGATGTTGTTTCTGTGTTAATGAGTTATTCGTTTACAAAGCTAAAATTTATAAGAAACTGTGAAATATAGGAAATAATAAACACTTCAATCGCTTCAAATTTTGTTGCTTATAAATGTTTCTATGAAATATCCCTTCTGACTCTGTTACATGCAAAGTCGTCAATTATATTATCGAAATTCAAAGAACGGGAGAACGAGCAAGAGTGGTTAGTCTGCAAAGTCTTTCTTGTCCCATGGTTTATTCAACATATTTTTTTTATTCCTTTTAAAACACTAAAAGATCTGTCAGCTCGAGCCACTGACACTTGGAAGAGTACAGAATAGCTTGATTGATACAAACATTTGGGCACAAAGAATCCAGTTTTAAGCTTTTAGGTTGTTTTTTTTTTTTTAACAATTTAAAGGGTTTCAAAGGATTAGGCCCCAAATTTGAGAGATGAATGGATTTCAAATTGATAAATTCATTTGTATGCTAAATTTTGATTTGTACTCCAAAAATTCATAAGATCATCCTCCAGGTCCGGTTCCCCCTAAGGCCCGGATTCGGGGCTATTGTCCCCTCCCTGTCCTGCTTTCTCGGCGGGCCTGCATATATACTGTATTACAATGTCAACCAAACGAAGCACACGAATAAAGGTGTGCCGGATATTCCTATCCGTATCTGCGGTTATTTGACAAAAAAGGATCCCAATCTATATTCGTATCCGTCTAATCAAAAAGAAAATATCCGTTTCCGCTTACTTACGGCGGATTTTCTACGGATCTTTTAATGGCTTTTCAGAATAAGTCAAAGAAATGAAAAAATAAAATTATTCTATAATATTAATTAATATTTTTTTATAATTAAGCATGCATTATATTGCCTAAAAATAATTACTGTTTGTTATTTTTAAGTGAGTCTTCTTGTTTAGCATAAAAATCACTCATTTAAATTAGTATTTGTAATTTAAAGCTATTAGCATGTATTTGCTATTGGCATAACTTAGTACGCTTTTTGAATATTTCTATGAGACGGGCTTCATTTACCACTCAAACACTAAAGGGCTCCATCTCTTATTTTTGCTGTAGAACTGTAATTTTCATATAAGGGAGCTAAAATATTTCTAGGGAGTCTTATACCTCTTCCTTAGGTAGTCTATGGAATAAACACATAATTATTCACGATTTTTAATGTTACAGTACTACAACAGCGTCATGTTACGATAGAAAAAAAAATTTCTGAAAGCTTCTTAACCGGCAGAGGTTTTATTATTTATTACACTATCTAATAAAGCTTGTGAAGAGACATTCTAAAATTTTTCAAGTGTCTGACATATTTACCGAAACCGCATAGTTTTTTTTCGAAATACTGTCTTAAGACAACAAAAGGTTCTGTAAATTTTAAAAGCTATTTGGTTTGGTAGCAGTTCGATAATTTGATGCTCAAGCCCTGTTAAGATTATTAAAAGTGTGATTTTAACCGCTGCATCATTTTTTTTTATCCATGCAATACACATGATCTTAAAGTTAGCATTGTGGCAGATTATTTCACACATTGTGTATGAAATTATCTCTTCAAGATAATGTATTCTTCAAAACAATTTCCAAGCAAAAAGATCCGTATCCGTATCTGCGGATATGACAGCAAATGATCCGTTTTCATATCCGTATTCACGGGAATAAGAAACACATGATCCATTTTCAAATCCGTATCCGCGGATATAAAAACATGTTATCCGTTTTCAGATCCGTGTTCGCGGATCTGACTTTTTTAAGATCCGGCACACCTGTACATACGACTTAATAAGTTTGTGTCCAAAACACGAGATCCTTGATAATCCAGAATTTTTTCGATAATCCGCTGATTATCTGGACCCATATATGCCGGATTATCAAGATTGTGCTGTACTGGTAATTTTGGTTATTTAAGAGCTGTGACTAACAACATTTGGTACAGCTACAATGATAGGTTAGTCACATCAAAAAAATACCAGTGTTGTACTAAAATTCAAAATTATACTATTATGTCTTAATTTATGACTTTAAAGCTGAAAAAAATTATGCGATTTTCATACTGTTTTGAAATATTTTGCGACTTTGCTTTAGGCAACTAATTTGGCGATTGGAAAATAACTAAAGTTATGTTCTTTATTATTTCCTTTTCCTTTCCAAGCTTTGTCCGCTATTAGACTGATTCCTATAAAAGCCTCCCTTAGGACTGTCTATAAGCATGTAAAAAGTTGTCCTGGGGTACTAAGCAATTTTTCGGCCATCTGAAAAAATAAAACATAATGGTTGCCAGATTTGGCATAAAATCATTCATTACTTTGCAACAAAGCAATTCCAAGTACGTAGAATCGCGTGAAATTGACAAACATGAAGTAGAATTATACCAATTCTAGTCCAAATTCAAAAGTATGTGAAATAAATAAGTGTATTACACAAAGTTGACAATTTTCAAATAGTAAATTCTCTTAGATAACAGGAGTTTAGAATTACCGATTATTCGTTTTTCCAAAACAGAATAACTAATTGTAACTGACTTAAAAAGCGCCATTTTGGCATCAGGTACGATCTGGCAAAAGGCTAACTCTCCAAGCAGAGTGAATCTAAACTGCGTGTTCTAAAATGTTAGCACCCAGTATCTTGAAAATGAAAAGTAATTAAAATGCAGATTATAGTACAGCCGGTTAGGTTCAGCTTGGGTATCTGCTACCATGAAATATTTGGCGTCGTTAACTATGCCATTATAGCAGTTATTATACAGCTTGTATATATGCCTGCGCGGCAAGATGATATATTTCGCGGTGCTAAATACGCCAATCTGCAAAGGTTTATGTATATGAATATATGTAGGGATGGACGCGAGACGAAAAATTGGCGTCTCGCAAAACAGCCGAAAAGCTTTGTCTCGTCTCGCAAAAATCCCTATATCGTAATGTTAAAAATGCTTGTCTCGTCTCGCAAAAAGCAATAAATCTCTGTCTCGTCTCGCAAAAAGTCGTCTCGCTTCCATCCCTAAATATATGGATAAAGGTTTTCCAGGTAACCTTACATGAGCAATAATTATCGGTTATGAGCATGTGTAAATCATCAAATAATGAAAAGTAGCCATTGGTGACTAGCTATCCTAGCTGTTCAGTATTTTTTATCAAAGAAAACACGTGAGGTACTATTTTCTTAGAACTAATTATTAATTATACATAAACGTAAGTCGCCAAATTATGAAAAATCGCCAAGGGTGGTAAATCCCTAAGATGTTCCATAGGTTTTATATAATTAAAAATAGTGTGAAGTTTAAATTTTTATGTTACAATGAACATGCAAGAACCAAGCAATGTATTGTGTAGTTCGGTAACATTCTATCTGATGCAATCTTTGGGTTTTGTCGGTTGAAGTTATGCTTTTTTACGAATAACCATTATTGGGGGCCGAATGCCTCATACAAGAAGCAAGTGTAGCGAATCTAGGGTCCTTTGCCCCAGTTTAGTAAAAGTGTGCAAGAAAACTAGAAAATAATAATGTTAACGAGGTTTTCTTTTAATTATTTTATTTAGTGCATTTTTTTTTTTTTTTTACTTATCGGTATAGTTCGAAAAAATCATGCGATTTTGGTACATAAGTACAAATAAACTAAATACATATGGCACTTCAATTTTTGAAACTGTCTCTTTACAAGCTGTACTACATACTGAAATAAACGATAAACCTGCATCCGTTTCAAAAGTTTTAGAAAAAAATTCTTATAAATCGGAAATTTTCGCAAAACGTGTCACTCTTCGAAAAATCTTGCAGCTTAAATCCATGTTTAATAATTTTTTCTGAAAATTTCAAAAAAGGCACAGCTTTTTTGCTTATTACAGTGTGTAAAGCAGCTTATGAGGAACCATCTGGAATTTTTTTGAGACCCTGGTGCTATTAGTTTATTTCAATTTGGGTACTAAGATTAAAAACAGAGTTTTTTTTCTTCGAAAGATAGACTTTAATAGTGTCACAAAAAAAAAAAAAAAAAAAAAAAATAGTATTAACGTACAGTATTTTATAGTTGTAACGTGAATTTAATCAGTCTATGATGTATGAAAAATGTGATTATATATGTGAGAGAGAACATGAAAATAATCTGAGCATGAAAAAAGAAAATCAATTTGATTACTTATTTTTTTTACTGTGATGCCAGTACTGATTTTTCCAACTAAATTTTAAAAAGGTGTTATCACTTTAGCTATTAAAATTAAGAAAAATTATTAATATTTAATAATTAGTATTTCTTGACTACTTTTTCATGCTCACCGTTAACAGTAGAGTTCAGCGTTTCACTTAACAATCGTGCTACATTAGATGCATCCTTTCTATGAAGAAATGTTTCACCATGATTAGTTTCTAATGATCAGTTTAGGCACCAAATCATGGTTCAACGTTTCTCCATAGGAAGTATGCAGCTAATTCAGCACCCTTTTCTGTGAGATATTTTTATTTAGCAGTATTGGTGAGGCTAACTAATTCTGCTATTTTTGCCTCCTGACAGTGGTGGACACCCAGGTCGTATTAATCCACCGTCAACTTCTAAATTGCCGACCGAGGGAAGTTAGGGCAAAAGCTGCTTCGTCTGGAAACAAAACGAAATAGTTTGTCAACTTTCGAAATTCCACACTCTCAGTCATAGTCCTTGTCGTTCGGAGATTGGCGAAAGTTCGTCGCAAAATACTGGAGCTAGTAATGGCGAATCCGTATGACACGCGTCTCAGAAGTGGCACGCGAAGCTATTTCGGATGACACGCATCACTTTATTCCTAGAGCGTTCGACAAAGGCAAAATAATTGTATAATATAAAAAATAGTTATCTCCCCGAAGCAAAAACTAAATTTCTATTTGTAACACGAAAGTTACGCTAGAGATTAAAGAACCCTCAAAACTGGTGTTTAAATGGGAGGGGGGGGGCGGCCGAAACACGTGCTCAGTTTGATAGGTACCTTTTTATTGTGTTATTTTAAAGGTTTTTATTTTTAGCTGGAGATGCTTCCGATTTTTGATACACCTAGCTCAGAATGCACTACTAAAAAATTGCATACCATTACTGTACTAGATAAAAACAATGGATCTTATCTTTAGTTTCCCGAGATAAACTACTATCCCGTGCTCCTCTCAGATAATTTACACTGTTCTAATACGGGCTTGAACAGAAATTCTTATTTACTACATCGTTCAGTGGTCGAAACAGAATTCTTCCTCCTCCCCCCCCCCCCTGTTAAAGTCTGGTTAAAATAATAATAATAATAACAATGTGACCTAAACGAAATATGCAATACAGCAAAATGTTAACCTGAAGCAATATATATTTGTGTGGGGGGACTAATTAATAAAAACAGACCATTTGACCTAAACAAAGTGTTTGATGAAGCAAAATGTTTCACTTAAGCAATGCTCCCCTTTTTGTGGGGAGGGGGAGGAGGGATGAAACCCCCCTTTCCTGGATTCACCTCTAATAGCGTTTTGGGGACAATTTTTTTATAGTTTATTATTTGAGAAATAAACGTGTTTGTTTGAAAATAAAACGAATAACAAGGAATCAGATAAATAAAAAGAAATTGAATTACAAAAATATTCTCAAAATTACATCGTAATGTTATTCCTCAGATATTTCAGAGCCGAGATTTAAGTTAATGTTTATAGGAACATTTATTTTACATTTATGTCGTTGTCAACAATTTTTATCAGCACTCAGCATCGATGTATTCAGTATAATTTATAGTGTTTTTTTATTTATTGACATCCAATTTTGCTTTATGTTTTAGTATTATTGTAATTACCGTATATCCCGGCATATAACACGCACCAGTAAATTGAAGACATGTCTTACTAATTATCGTTTGTAATGTAATGCATATTTGTAATGTTCATTTATAATTTTTTTATAATAACCTTTTTATATTCGGTATATAACACACACGCAAAAAAATGGAGTAATTTTTTGAAACTGAAAGTGCGTGTTATACGCCGAGATACACGGTAACACTTAACGGACGGGTTATGTAAATACGTTTTTACATTGACTTCCTCCAAGGACGTGCCACGTAAATTTGGGTTTTAATTCTCCTTATTATTACAGTACGTTATTTAATCCTGCTAAGAAATTCCCAAAAACCGTGAACGACAGAGTACATTCGAGCCGTTGAAAGCTGTTCTTGTATAGGAAATCTTGTAACATATGAATAGCTTCAATTATGGTAGACTCACTAAAATTTAGAATGTCTCTTTACAAGTCATACTGTTACAAACAATAAATCTATAGGAGTTACGACGCACTCAAGAAAAAATACTAAACATACGGAATTTTTCAGCATTTCCCCCAGCAGGTGACTCTTCGGCGCATTTTTGAAGGCAATTTTTGTGCTTGTGAATTTTTTCCGAAAGTTGCACGAGACTTACAGCTTTGCTGTTAGAGTATTACCCCATAGTGCATAGGGTGAGGAATGACTATCAATTGTCTCGAGTGTTTAACATCATTGGTTTGTTTTTGAAGCTATTCAAAAGCCCTGTGACGATAATCGCTCTTCAGGGGGCAACACCTTAAGGCTGTTTTTTTTAGGAAATAATGCAACTTTTGAACAGCTTTTTGAGGAATTCAGTCACGCTAGAGACTCGGAAAAATTCAGGATGTCTTTTAAACAAGTTGTAGTTTGAGCTGTTACAAAGAATGAACCTATAGGAGACGAAACACTTAGGAAGAAATACTAAACGTATTTTCCCAAACAAGTAAGCGTTCAGTCCATTTTTGAATGCAATTTTTGTATGTCTAATTTTTTTCCTGGAAGTTGCATGAGACATACAGCTTTACTGTTAGTATTAGCTTATATTTAGGGCCCTATAAAATATGCGAAAATGCGGAATTTTGCATAATTTGCAACTCTCCGCATAACATCGCATTTTTCGGCAAGTTTTTTATTTCTTAAGTTTTTCTCGGCATACTTTCTTCCAAAACCTCTTCTACGTTTTTTATTGTCCAGCAATGGACGTCTACCAAAAGCCAGAACCTAAGTTTTCATAACCTGGTTTGACATTCATGAAAGCAGACCAAGTGTTTGACCTAGACCAATTGCCCAACATATATGTTGATCATGAACAAGTCTCGAGCAATATTCCAAGGGTATGTCAAGGAATGTTCCGCTGAAAACTTAATAAGATTTTGGAATTCAGAGGTTGTTTCACAGAGGTTTCCAAAACTAACACATGCAGCAAAGTTAGTACTCTCGGTTTTACCTATTTCTGTAGACAGTATACGGGCAACCTCCGGCCCGCGGAACATACCAAAACCCCATATAAGCCATTCAAAATCTCATATAAATCCCTATTGTACGTCCCGTGACTTCGTTAACATCCTAAAGTTTGTCCTGCTACTTTTCAAAGGTTGCCCACCAGCTGTGGACTGTGAAAGAGCAGATTCGTGTTACGGTCAAACATTTACAAAACAAGGGCAGAGTTTGAAGGAATCATGGGTGTTGCAGGACTAACATCTCTTTATTTTAATAAACAAATATTTAATATATTTGAAAAAGTGAGACTCGCACACTTATTTGTTTTTAATGTAAATTAAAATATTGCTTTTCTTTTTCACGTAGTTATTTCCATACTCGAACGCATTACTTCAATACATTTCTATAAATACCGCATAGTTTCAGAAAACTACCGCATCGATGCAGCATCATTCCGAAAAATTTTCCGCATATTTTGTAGGGCCCTGCTTATAGTGTATTTGATGAAGAAGCGTTATTAATTTTTTCGAGTGTTTAGCATCATTGGTCTTAAAAAAAAAAAAAAAAAATGCTGTGACGGCAAACTTTTTTCAAAAGGGACACCCTTGAATGTTAATATTTTTAGGGCTAACCTAGAACTGAGCTTACACAACCAGTGAATAAACATTTTGTATTGTATTTTTACTCGATAAAGTTTGAAGAGTTTTTCTGTCTGTGGATTGGAAACAGCAATTTCCTCCCACGCAGTAGGAAGCTATTTCTCGCGTAAATGATCTCCCTCGTCACGTGACCTTACCTTGAAAAATTATCTTTTGTTGATATATATATATATATATATATATAGATATATTTTGTTCATTTACTGGAAATACTAGTAATTCCTGTAAATGAGCATGCTGTGCCCGTGTATGGGCGTACCACGGCTATTGTTAGACTTTTTACTTGAAACACCCAAAAAATCAATCCTATCAGCTCGCTCAATAAAAAATATATATATATATATATTTCATATAACAAAAAATGTGTTTACACAGATAAATGCAAAAATGCACATTAAAAAAAATTAAGAAGCAATTTGTGCTGTAGTGTTTATTTACTGGGTGGGTTACTCTATAAACCTAGGCTTAAATCCTAGAAGCCCTAAGTTGTATAGTGACTAGAGCCCGTTTATCTTCAGGACAACCGGGGCACTTGCCCTGTGCTCACCAATTACAAGGGCTTAAACATTTTGTATTTTTCAACAAATTTTTATTTGTTAAAAAATTTATATTCTTATCAAAAAACTTTGTATCGAAAAATATGGATGTTTGGAATGAATATACTCTTAAGCTTTAATTATGGTACGTAATTGTGCTATTTTACCTGTTCTCTTTACATTCTCGTGACTCGTATTACTGGACAGAATGATATATTTCATACTTATGCTGAACACTCCATGCTGCTTCTTTGATTAAAATTTGGTAAAGTTTCTCTTTGGTTAAAATTTGGGAGCCTCAGCACAATTTCCCCGTTTGCCATTTCGATGATAGATCTTTGCTCATAAAGTAAGTTCATGTACTTAGTTTTGTTATTAACCCTTTCAGGCGCAACCCTTTCCCAATGCTGAAAAAGGGCAGCCGTTGCCATCGCTCGACCTAACTACCAGCAAGATGGCGGACGATCGAAACGTTCATCGCGTGCCACAAAAATGGAAGAATGCGCGACAGCTGGCTGTGCCGGGCACAGCCAGCTGTCGCGCATTCTTCCATTTTTCAGTAGATGTTAGTGCTGTTAAAAATAATCGTGACAATTTTTTTACTGGAAATGACGCGCTGAAAAGTAAAGCACTCTCGTGGAGCTATGTCACCCGCAAGTATTTTTATAGAAATCCAATCTATTCTTCGTGAGTGGCAACAGTCAAAACGTCAGAGTTTGGTGTTAGATCGGGAACACTGCGCGTTAAAGGGTTAAAAAAAATCTGATCCCGTCAGGTAGAAAGTGACGGGGTCGAAGAAGAAACAAGATGTCGGTCCCAGGACGAGCTCAGCATCCCTGGGCTTACGCAAGAAGGGGTTAAGCTGGCTGGCAGAAGGCGGGCGAAACCGCTTTGGCCTTGGGCAAGACTGGTTGCAAGCGGAGTGCCATGGCATGCACTAATGGACTCTATAACCCTTAGGTCAGTTGCTTCGGTGGTGTGTTCCTTCACCTGGTAGGACATTCGCGGAATGGGGCCGCTTCCAGCTCTCTTTCGGACCCGGAGAGGGCCCCAAGTCGCGGGCTCGCCAGTAAATAAGCGGCCCGCGCGGTCTCCGAGATTCTGGGACCACCATATCCGTAGATATACAGAAGAGTTCGGCCAGTGTCGTGAGGTAGATGTTTTTCTCTGGGGCCCCCGAGATGGGCGTTTACCTTCTGCTTTTTTTTTTTTTTTTTTTTTTCCAGGGACAAAGAAGGAGCGTGCCAGGCATACATAATGCAAGGATGCTCTTTTAGATGAGAGATCTGATCATCCTTTTCGTTTTTCTTAGTCGCATTTTTTTTATTATTGTTTCTTTTTCGTTTCAAATCTCTCTGAGAGCAGACCCCCCCCCCCAAAAAAAAAGAAGAAGAAACTGTTGAATTCGTTATAGGATGCGATTAACTCTCACTAAACGGCTTGGTGAAGATGGTTTATTTTTAGCGCAGGCAGATAAATCCTCTCTAAAATGTGCAAGAAGAAAAGGGTTAAAAAACAGGGGCTCATTTATGGTGAGGCATTCGGGGCACGTGCCCAAGACCGCAAAAATAGAGTGGGGTGACTGCTAATTGTAAATTTTGCAACATACAGTTCATGATGGATTGAGGGGGCTGTCAGCAATTGACTGATCCAGAATTATTTCAAGCCGAAGGAGGCAAAAAGTTCGACAAAAATTTTTTACAGAGCACAGAACTCCTAGTTTCGCAATAGGGTCATTGAGTACTCGATTGTTAAATGTTTTTAAACTGCGGATGGATAGCTAGACAAGACAGGCCTATTTCTCATTATTTCACAGGGATTTTGTTTGCTAAAAGCAGCTATTTTCTCGTCTTCAAACATAGACTTGAAGAAGGACAGTGCGGGAGGGGTGCGATAATTTCAGCGAAAAATTTTAAACTTAGTGCACAGAATTGTTTCAATGGAAAGTGTCTCTCGTTTTTTTCTGTCATTTTATTAATGAAAAATGTCTGCTCTCCTCTCATCAATCAAAATATGCAAATTGCTCTTTTGTGATCATGTGTAAGTTTTGTAGCTTTTCAGTATGGGCCTTTAAATGTTTCCCAGTGACACAGCTTTGCATTGCGATCCCGCAACTGCTAACGTTTGATTCACAGCTGATACTGCTGTATAGGCTGTCCACCGGTGACTAAAAAGGCGACTTTTGGTACTTATTTAAAAATAAGGCTACTTGGGCTACTTTCTTGAATAAAAAGTAAGAACCATCACTTTCATACTATTTTCAAGTTTTTGGCTACTTGTACCTTACTTCAGGCGACTCATTAGAAAATCAGATTTTGGTTTTTGTCAACTCAATCAGATTTTGGTTTTTGCCTTTTCTTTTGTAAGTTGTTATTGGTCGGTCATCAAACACTCTAATCTTTTATTTTGTTTGTTTGTTTTTTTTACTATTAAAAAATTAATGTACTACATGTTTTGTTATATAACGCAAGAAGTTTTTTATTTTACCATTTTAGTCATTCCTTCTTAAATGAAACTAAATGGTGCATTTATTTCTTAACTACAAAATCATGCGAAAATGCTACTATTTTAACAACTAAAATTAAGAATGTGGCTTCTAAACTGGCGACTTTTTTATGTTGGTGAGGCTACTAATGATACTATTTTTGCCTTCTGGCATTAGTGAACACCCTGTATACTGTATAATTTAAAATAATTCCAAAGAAACAAGTCCTTAAGGTATTTTGTTCAACGAACATAGCGAACCCATTTCGAAATTGCTGATAATTTTTTGTGCTCCTCCAGCAACCCCCCCCCCCTCCCTCAACCTTGCAATAAGGCAACAGTAAAATTTCAAATCAACGAATTTCAAGCGACCGAAGATCGAATTTTTTTAAAGTGAAATTTTATTACGATTGAATTTTTCCATAATCTTTGATAGAAATACTATTTTATTCGCCAATCTGAAGTATTCATTAAAGTGAAATTTCTTGTAAAAAGATTTTACTGCATAAACGAAGTATTACACGCACACCAATTTTAGTACACATCACTGGAACACGCAATCGTCCTTTTTACATTTACTTTTGTGAATTAAAGGGGAGGGGGTCTTTAGCCCATTCTAGCCCCCTCCGTGATTATACGCCTGTGACTGAGTGAGTGAGGATTGTAAAAATATTTTTCTGCCACATTAGTATATTTTCTTATTATAGGGTACCTAACTGTTTCATGTGCTTCAATCAATTACTGAGATTTTAAATTCAAAAAGAGTGACCTGATTAGAAGCCACTTTTAATTATCTCTGGGTATAGTTGTACCTCCCCCTCCCCCACGCCTGCAGCTCGAATTTACCGGTATCTATATTACCATATTCGTAAGATAACTTCGTCAGTTGCTTTTGTAATCTTAAGCTCTCCGAAGCAAAATTAACGGGGAAAGAAAAAATATATCTGAGTAATTTAGAATTCTCAGATTTTTCCCTTTGAACAAATATATGCCCGTAATTAGTGGCCAAACTAATCACCCAAAATTTCAAATACTTCCTAGATACGAACGTTCCTAATGACTTTTTCCTTTGTGTTTCTGTTAATAGTACATGATATCCCTCCCCCCCCCCTTTTTTTTAAAAATAATTCTCCTCTCTCGGGTTCCTTATCTTTTATCTCCGAACCATCATGTCCTCCTCCCCCCCCTCACCCCATAGTCACATGATCTAAAGAAGACGTAAGACATTATTCCTCCGGTTTTTATTATCATAATTTTTTGTAGTGCGACGATTTGAAAAAAATTCCGCCCACCTTTGGTGCCGGGGCATGGGAAGGACGGGGGGTGTATCATTAACATATTCGAAGAGAGGGGGATGGTCCCTGCGCAAAAACGTTCCCAAAACATCCGCGATTCCTACCCCACCCTCTCTGGGATGATAGACAGCTGCTCCCCCGCATCTTTTTACGCCTGCTCTTTCCCCCCCATGCAATGATGCAATCGGTTCTTCCCCCACCCCATCCTTTCCTTATTTCTTTAATTTTCTCTTTTTTTATATATACACATTCTCCCCCCTTATCTTCTCTTCTACTCTTCTCTCCCACAATTCTCCAATGGGGAGAAAGGGTGCAAGGCAAGTCGTCTCCTCTCTCTCTCCTTTTCTTCCAGATATGTGCCGCAGTAGGAGAGAAAAAAAATGTCACTGGACTCATCTCCCCCCACCCCCGCACCCTCTCTCAAGGAGAGTACGAGATATAAAAAAAAAAAAATAATGATGTTGAAAAGTTCGTTATCGAATATAATTTAGCATAACTTCGAATTCTTCGAATAAAAAGCAATTTCTGCGCCCAGTTTGAGTATTGATCGCTAATTAATGGAATATGTCTGTAGTTGCACTTGGCTATTCGTTTGGAAGGCAAGGACAAACGGGGCAGTTGCACAGAGCTCCCAATAAAAGGGGTTTGCGAAATCTAGACATGTCATTTTTGCCTATGGTATGAATGCGCGAACTGTACGTGCAGGACGCAATTGTGTACACGTATGACTATGATGCCCTCACACACACATATGTTACAGGGATGTAGCCAGGAAAAAATTGGGGAGAGGGTGTGTGTGTGTGTGGGGGGGGTCGTTTTAGTTTTTATGATTCAGTGCAGTGGCGTAGCTACGGGGGGGGTTATGGGGGCTATAACTCCCCCTCCATGCAGAGCCTTATTATTGCATGGGCAAATCGGGACTTTGCCCAGGGCCCCCAATTTCTAATATTGTTCTGAAATATATTTTTTATATAAAAATTTTATGAAAAATAAAGCAAATTTCATGGACGGGAGCCCCCAAATTCATCATTGCCCGAGGCCCCCGTTGGTCATAATCAGGCTCTGCCCCCATGAGGAAATTTTTTTTGTCTTACAAAACGTATCTTCTTCACACACACATACACAACATACATGTATACATATAAATGAGTTTCAGTCGTCGTAAACGCCAATGAAAAATTTCTCGGTACGCCCCTGTTTCAGTGAGATAGTTTTTTCAATACACTTCTACAAATAGTAATACCGTAGAACCTCCCAAGTTGGACACTCCTATAACTTGGACACCTCCCGAAGTTGAACACTTTTCTGGGGAACGGAACGTGTCCATAATATAGAAATATATTTTTATAAGTTGGACACCTCTGAAAATTGGACACTTTTTGAAAAAACCAAAGATGTTCCATATTATGGAGATTACACTTTACATCTGCTTCAAAATTTCAGGCGAGATAGATGAGCCCGCACAATCCTTCTTGAATATAGTAGCTTCCCCTGAATATGAACGCTAACACCGCAGGTAAAATGGTGTATAGGTCGTCTTTTTAGCATTAATTATTTCGGTAACTATTATTTAACTAATTAGACACAGAGCAATATAGTCCCAGTTGCTAAGGGTAAGAAATGAGGGACCGTTTAAAAATTAAATTTTGTATTTTAATATCTATTAGAGATGAGTTCGGGCTCATATTTTGAAGCCCGAGTCCGAGGACTTTTAATCCGAGCCCGAGCAATATTATTCATGCCGGAGCCCGAGCCCGCCCGGGCCCGAAATTTCAGCTAAAGATAAATAAAATTCAACTACTTCAGTAATAGAATACGATAAATTTTGCCGTTTTTGTTTTGAAATAACGTTTCAACTTTTATTAAAAATTCCGTTGAGTAGTCACATCAGTGACAAACATTCGTATGTACTTAGATATATTAGATACAGAAAAAAAATACAAACCATAAATCTCATATAGTGACATTAAAAAATGTTATGTTGTATTTAAAACACATCCAGAAAAGAGATTTTGCATAATAAATTTCAGAAATTCGCATATAAAAATTTAGTTGATAGGAGCAAAATTACTTTTCAAAAATATTTTACGATACGATACTAGCATTTAACTAAAAGAGCAGTAAATAATGAGCCAAAAATTTTCAATTAACAGCATTTTAACACACATACTAAATAATGTGTTGTGTTTTTTCATTTGCGAAAATTATGTGAAAAGGCTAGCTTTTTACCCATCAATTATTTTGTTGCAAGTCCTAGTATCACATCAGTACGTTTGTTTTTCCGATGAATCACTTTTTAAAATCTGTTTCAAGGAGTATTCTCAATAAAGGAGACATTTTTCACGGGCCCGAGCCCGCTCGAGCTTTCGGGCTCGGGCTGAGCCCGTCTCATCTCTAATATTTATGCAGCCCTTTATAAAAATTGCCATATCTAAAAGCAACTCTAAATTTGACGAACTTTTCTAATTGAAAGTATGTTTCGATCACTTTCGGTTTAAGAGATAGTCGCTATAACATCTATTTTGAATTATCCGGTATACAATACGAAACTTCATCCCCCTTCCCTTCCCCACATTGCTTGAGCAACACATTTGGCTTTACTGTGCATCTTAAATAGGCCAAGTAATTTCTTTTAAACAAGCCCCTCTCAAGAATAATTATATTGTTTTAAGCTAACATTTTTCTATAATTTTATAATTAGCTTGTCCCCTGCCCCCCGCCAAAAAAAAAAATTCTTTTGACAGAACTGGCTGTGCGCGCACAGCCGCCAGCTGTGTCAAAAATGTTCTCTAGATCTGCCTCACGCGATGAAAGATTAGATCGATCGCCATGTTGCTGGTAGTTAAATCGAGCGATGGCAACGACTGTCCTTTTTTCAGCATTGGGAAAGGGTTGCACTTCAAAGGGTTAACCCTTTAAGACGCAGTATTCCCGCTCTGAGAACACCAAACTCTGGCATTTTGACTGTTGCCAGTCACGAAGAATAGATTTGATTTCTAGAAAAATAGTTGCGGGTGACATAGCTCATCGAGAATTCTTTACTTTTTTAGCTCGTCATTTCCCGTAAAAAAATTGTCACGATTATTTTTAACAGCACTGACATCTGCTGAAAAATGGAAGAATGCGAGAACAGCTGGATAGATTGCCCAATGATGAAAAAAAGGGCAGCCGTTGCCATCGCTCGACTTAAATACCAGCAGCATGGCGGTCGATTGAAACGTTCATCGAGTGCCACAGATCTAGAGACCGTTTTTTGACGACAGCTGGCTGTGCCGGCACATGTGACTAGGTTGTGCCGGCACATGTGACTAGTTCTGTACAACATATGAAAATGTAAAATTATGCTTACCTTATATAAGAAATAAGTTTGCTTGAATTTTGAAAAACTTAACCAGTTTTGTGTCCTATTATTGAAGATGACTTAAAAGTGTAGTAACAAGATTTAAAAAAAAGAATAATTTAATTTATTTTCACGGTACTTCAAAAGTCAATTAAATGAAACTTAAAAATGCGATTCTGTTAAAATGTTTGCTGCAATTATGGAGACCAGTAGCGTAGCCAAGATTTTCTTTTTTTTCCAAGGGTGGCTGAGAACTCAAAAACTGGAATGGAATATAAATTATAAAAATCGATTTAACCCATCTTTATTATTTATTTAAGAAAAGAATGGGCTCCTTGTATTTTCTTTAAGAGTGTTCGAATATGAAAATGAATTGCTAAAAGAAAAGAAGAAGAAAGGAAACGGAAAAACAGAAAGAAAAAAAAAAAAGAATTTATAAATCGAGTTTAAAATTGTTGCAGCTGGAAAAACATACACTAGAAAAAATTTTCCAGTTTGGCTTAGGTCCGTTGTTGAACTTCAAATTTCTCAAGGGGAATTTTAAAATATTCCATGAGTATATGAAAAGGAATATTAAAAATTTATCGACGAATATGTAATTTACTCATTTCAGGGGTGGCTGCAGCCCCATCAGCCATTCCCTGGCCTACGCCTCTGATGTGGGATAATAAACACAAATAGCAAAGTCACGTATCCTTTACAACTTTGTTCATTGTAGCATCAAAAACACCCTCATTAAATTTATTCACCATACATATCTGTATGAAGCTATATTCCGGTATCGGAGACAAGTAAAAATAATGCAATCGATAGCAAATAGTGGAATTTCTTTTATTTTCCTCTGCAGTCAAATGTAAGAATTATTTTTTAGCAGTAGAAAAGTTATTAATTTTAATTTATAAAAGTCTTCTAAAAAAATTAAATTACGGAGTTCAGGCTTTGCAGCCCGTGGCCCACATTTCTGCTTCGGAAAGACATTTTCTTTGACACAAAAAAACCAAAATTCTGATTTTTTTTTACTTTTCCCCCATGTAAATGCTTTGCAAACATTATGCCTTTCTTCAATCCCTGTATAAATAACTTAGTATGCGATGCTACTAGTTTTGTACACTTAAACCGAAATACTATACCATTATTTTTCCTTTTTCCGTGTATTTAATATGAATGCATTTGGTATATTTTATATTTCTTTAAAAAGTACTTCTGTTAAAATATCAGTGTATAGAAAAGTTATTTCTATTCCCAGATGTACGGTAAAACGCTATTGAAGTTGCTATGCCATTGCATTTTGTGAAATTGTACGGATTTTTTCGTTTCCTTTTTCTACTCCATTTCTTTCTTTTTTTTCCCCCTTTCAAATGTCATCTTTTCTTACTGAAGTGGACTTTCTTTAAACGGGTTTGAAAGCCTGTAAAATAGCTTTCAACGTTTTTATATTATTAGGTTAAAAATGAGTTTGCCTGTAAAACTGCTTTTTCCTTCGACAAATAGTTAATATTGGAAAGCAAATGTAACTCTCTTGTTTTTGCTCTTTTTCCATCAGTTTAAAAAAAATATTACACGATGAAAATATTTTATAAAATATTTTTAAAACACCGTTTTATACTCGGAAAAAAATATAAAATAATGAAATTATTATGTCTTATTTTTCATGAGCATAGTGGAAATCTTTAACCTTATTCTTATTGGGACAAGTACACAATCATTTGGAAGTATATATTCTTTTGATGGGCGAATGTTGAAAACCACTTAATGTTGCAAACCACTCATATTCACCAAGTTTTGAATATTTACGAAACATTTTACATTACGAATGCCGTTGAGCCTCGTTAAGAAATTTTAGCGCAAACTATTTCTCAATAATCCACGAAATTGAGATTTACTATCTAGGATTTTATAACGCAAGCATTTTAAAATAACCGCCCTCTTTGTAATCTTGTTAACAAGATTCTTTTATTTTAATTTATTTATTTAAATAAATGATTCAAAACTATAAATTATTTAAAAGTTCTTAATATTAAGGAATCTTTCATTCCATTAAAAATTTAATCCACTTAAAAACTTATGAAAATCTAAAACTACTAAAAAAATTTACATAAAAAATTATACGCTATATATTATATCACTATCAAAACATTATGTTATATGTATAAAAAAAACTAATACCTTTGCGCTAGTTTGTTATTTTTAAATATCGAAATTCCTTGAAATGTGAAGTTTCAAAACTTAATTTATAATTTAGACGTAACTAATCAATACCGTTCAGTGATGTCACAAATATTAATGTGACTTCGCAGTTCTGTCATTTTCGTATGTGTCTGTACAATATTGATTAAGCCGTATACAGAAATGTACTTTATTCTGCTTAATAATATTTGTTGTAACTGAAAATGATGCGTAGAACTCCCCGAAATTTTATTTATGAGCCTCCATTAATTTAAACTTAACCAAACAATTTCCAATTTTTTCTGATGCCTGTACGAATAAATAATATTAATTGTGTGAACAATTAATATTATTTTCTTAACATGCATAAAAAAGAAATTTTCATATGTGTAGCTTTGTATCATTAAAATGTTTTGTGGAAATAACTTTATTGAGTGATTTTGTGGGATTATCATCAAATCGAGAACCGTATATGAAGTAATTTTTCACGTTCGTAATTTTTCGTGTGATAGCAATTTAGTTCTCGGGAATAAAATTGCATATTATTTACAAGGAACGTAATGTTTCTAATAGTTAGTACAATAAGATTTTTGTACTGAGAATGTAAAAAAATGATATTGTTTATCTTTTTGTCTAATTTCAAATCGACAAATTTGAATTTTCCTACCGACGAGCAAAACGCTCCTTTTACTTATAACGTTTGAGAAATTTTACGTTTACTGAACTTCATTCTGTTCTCTTAAGCTGTTTCTGTGGGATGCGAAAATAAACCTTTACACGATTTTCACAAAATTTCAAAATCTATGAAATATTTAAGGTAAGTTTGGCATCTATAGTTTAAATTAATTTGCCATCTAACATAATTCCGAATTTCATTCTATTCTATTTCCAATAAACATTTACTTAGATTTCACAAAATTTCAAATTATATAAGAAATTTTATAAAGTTTGATGCCTATAGTTTAAGTGATCATCTATGATGAGGCTAAATTTTATTTCATCCACTTATACGTAATTATATATATTTTATACGTAATAAATACGTAATAATAAATAAACAAATATTTAAAATTTTCAGCAAACTCTCGAAATCTAATAAAATTTTCAAAAACGTTTTCCACCTGTAATTTAAGCTGTATGACCATCCAACATGTCGTTATATTTGAATAAATTTTCGAAAAATCTCAAAATCTAATCAAAGTTTTTCAATGAATTCGACAGCTCTAGTTTAAGCTGAGTGACCATCTATCATGTAACCAAATTTCATTTCATTTGCTTTGTTATTAATACGCGATTCGAGGATAAAAATATAGCATCACGGACGGAATATCAGAACGACAGACAGACATAATTTTTTTGACGGTCATACTGGGTTCCCAGGTACTTGAAAATTATAGAAATCGCAAAATTTTTAATTTTAAGTTACATGCATACAAAGTCTAACTTTCTTTTTATACAGGGTGATCAGTTTAAAAGAGTACCCGGTGATTTTTTACTTTCCGAACATGCACCATGTAAGGAAAGTATTGTAATCATGAAAAAATTCGACTTCGAGATTTTGGTGTATTTACATGTTTTGAGGTCTTCTGAGTTCATTTATGCTATTTTTACGAGATGTGTGTGTGTGTGTGTTTGTGTATATGTGAGTGAACACGATAGCTCCTAAACGGGGCATTCGATTGAGCTCAAATCGGGTATATATGTTATAAACCACCGTCGCAAGACCGGTATTGATTTTGGTGTATATAGGACTTATAGTTTTTCTACAGGGCTACGAGAAAGATTTCTTTTACATTTTGACCTAAGGGGGGAAATTCTTGAAAGTGCGCTAGCGTTTAAACGGCACATTCGGTTGACATCAAATTGAAAAAACTAAGAATTTTTGCTGAATTATTCATCGATTAAAATTTATTTAAATGCTTTGTAATGATCTTAACCGTGAGTGTTTGGAAAGTCCAGTGGAGTCACTTCAGAATTTTTTTTATTACTTTTACATCTGACTGATGTGGCAACTTTTCTAACGCTGAAGTATAACTTTTTTTAAACTTCTTTAAGTGTGGGACGCAATACCTAACACTGAGGGACTGTTGCAACTTTATTTGCTTAGTAAAACAGAAATACAGAAGCACAGTGTTACTTAATCCAGTTATAATTTTATTTTTGAAAAACATAATTTAATTCAAATTTTTTACATTATCATTCCTTGCAGCAAAAATGTTTACCACCATTCTGAATGCAAACATGAAAACAATTTCGGTTTCCAGAGAAATCCTGCAAACATCGATGAATTAAAACGAACCATAACTGTAGAAATATCGTCGATAACAACAACATTGTTGAGAAGAGAATCGGAAAACTTGGTCCGACGTATTCACGTTTCAAAACGTATCCACCTTCTCACTTTGCCACCTACCATGTTCAGTGCCTTATGTTCAGTACTGCCATAGAAAACATAGAAAGAAACATAGAAAACAGACGACTTATTTAACAATTCATAAACATAAGATAAATACGTAAAACTTGATATAGTAAGACCAAGTTCCTGGTGGTAGAACCCGAGTTCCTGTCGTGATCTCAGCTGGCAGGCACGCCACTGAGCCGGAGTCACTTTACGCCGAAAAACATAGCTCATGCGTAATGCTCGTTCTCGGAAAATTCGAACAGTATATCGAACGATAATTAGACGTTTGTGAGACGATTTTATCCAAAATGATAAGTTCCAAGTTCTGTTTAGTTTTTATTTTCCTCACGTTGTTGGTTTTCTTTTTCTTCTAGCCTTCTTCCTATGAAGCAGTGACTGTGGAAAATTATTCTTAAGCCGGATTTTGAGGCCGAAACGCAAGCTCCAATTGAGTAACTGCGACTAAATATATTTCATTTCCAACAGCATTGTTTCTCGGCCATAAGTACAGAGTCAGAAGGACGGATTCATTCTAATGTTTTAACCCTTTTGACGCACAGTGGTTGCGCCGGGAGACAACCTCATTTTAGCGCTTTCACTGCTAGTCCCAAAAAAATATGGTTAATCCTTCGAGGCGCAACCCTTTCCCAATGCTGAAAAGAGGGCAGCCGTTGCCATCGCTCCACTTAACTACCTGCAAGATGGCGAACGATCGAAACGTTCATCGCGTGCCACAGATCTAGAGACCCTTTTTTGACGGCAGCTGGCTGTGCCTCACAGCCAACTGCTGGTAGTTAAGTTGAGCGATGGCAACGGCTGCCCTTTTTTCAGCATTGGGCAATCTATCCAGCTGTCCTCGCATTCTTCCATTTTTCAGCAGATGTCAGTGTTGTTAAAAATTATCGTGACAATTTTTTTACGGGAAAGGACGTGCTAAAAAGTAAAGGTTTCTCGTGGAGCTATGTCATCCGCAACTATTTTTATAGAAATCAAACCTATTCTTCGTGACTGGCAATAGTCAAAACGTCAGAGTTTGGTGTTCCCAGAGCGGGAACACTGCGCGTTAAAGGGATAAATGGTTCCAACGCTAAAAATGTACAGCCGTTGCCATCGATCCATTTAGCTACCAACAACAGGGCGGGCGATCGAATCGCCAATCTGCCGCTTCAAAGCTGAAGAAGTTTTCGGACACAGCCGGCTGCGCTGTGCGCCTGTACATTACGTTTCGATAAGTAAAGTCGAATGCCTGCTAGTGTTACTGCTGTTTTACAAACACTTAGTGATAGCGAGAGATGGTAAATCCGATTATGATTCGGGATTATTAAAATGTACAAAATGCGGAATTATGTATAACTTACAATTTTACGCATAATGCCGCAGTTTCGGCAAATATTTTATTTCTTCTCTTTTCCTCAACGTGTTTTGCGAGTGATGATAATAACGATTATGATTAGACCAATAAAATATGCGGAATTTTGCATAATTTACAATTTTACGCATAAAACAGCATTTTCGGCAAAATTTTTATTTCTCCACTTTTCTGGACATGTTTTCTGTAAAAACTGTCCTCAAAATTTCTGCCTCATCTTAATCCAGATCGTATGATTCACGAATAAGACTCAAGTATACTTTTTACAAGGGGTATATCAAGGTATAATGTTCTGCCGAAATCCCCTACTTTTAGTAAAACTTTGAAATTCAGAGGCTGTTTAACAGAGTTTTCCAGAACTAAACCGCAATTCAATGTTTTACCTAATTCTGTAGACTGTGAGAGAGTAGTTTCTTGATGTAATAACCAAACATTTGCAAAACAAGGGCAGGATTTGAAGGAATCATTTGCTACGAGCAGTAGCGTACTCAGACTTCCTTCAAGAGGGAAGTTACAGACGTAATCTTTACGTTAACCCTTTAACGTGCGGTGTCCTCGCCGTGAGGACACCAAACTCTTGACGTTTTGACTGTTGCCAGTCACTAAGAATAGATTTGATTTCTATAAAAATAGTTGCGGTTGACATAGCTCCACGAGAATCCTTTACTTTTTAGCACGTCATTTCCCGTAAAAAAAATGGTCACGATTATGTTTAACAGCACTGACATCTGCTGGAAAATGGAAGAACACGAGAACAGCTGGATAGATTGCCCAATGCTGAAAAAAGGGCAGCCGTTGCCATCGCTCGACTTAACTACCAGCAAGATGGCGGACGATCGAAACGTTCATCGCGGGCCACAGATCTAGAGACCCTTTTTTGACGATAGCTGGCTGTACGCGGGCACAGCCAGCTGTCGTCAAAAAAGGGTCCCTATATCTGTTGCACGCGATGAACGTTTCGATCGTCCGCCATCTTGCTGGTAGTTAAGTCGAGCGATGGCAACAGCTGCCCTTTTTTCAGCATTGGAAAAGGGTTGCGCCTCAAAGGGTTAAAAGGCAAAAAATAAATATGGACTTGTTAAAAATTTTTCGGCAAGTGTGTGTATGTGTAGGTGGGAGGGGGGGTGTCCTCTAATAGGCCCCCATCCCTTGCTTGCGCCACTGGCTACCAGACCAACATCGCCTTATTTTCATAAACTTTAATGCAAAAGTAAGAAATACTTGTTTGTTTTTAATTGTATCTAGAGAACAAATAAAGAGCATTTAATAAATATTCCTTTTAAAAAATATAGCTTTTTCCTTTTCATTTTTAATTCCTTACTCATTCACATTATTTCAATAAATTTCTGTAGATGCCGCATAATTTCATTATTCCGCATAATTTCATTATATTTAATATCTAGAGTTCTATTTATGATCAAGTGCTAAAGGCCTAAATTAAAGCTAATTCAAAAACAAATATTTCGAGTACCAGTACCTTATGTTTTGTGCTGTAAAGAAGAAAAAAAAAAATTTGAAATATTTTGCGTGCCTGAAAAAATGTCTACCCTGCCAAACTTGGTACACGTGCTATTTAAGTGTCATCGCACTGATAATATAGATGTGTTGAAAATATTAAATTCCAAAGTAATATTTAAATATACAATCTTGCTCAAAACTAGAGTGTGAATAATTTCTAGATACCATTTTAGAATTCTTAAAAATGTTTTATACTGCGAAAAGGGAAACAGCCGTCGAAAATGAGTATGTACAATCTCGTGAAATTGAAAAACATGAAGTAGAGTTGCTCCAATTTTACGCCAAATTAAAAAGTAAGTGAAATAAATAAGTCAGGTGTGTTGCACAAAGTTCACAATTTTCAAATAGTAAGTTCTCTTAGAATGAAAAGGAGTTTAAAATTTCCGGTTATTCATTTTTCTAATACAACTGATTTAAAAAGCGCCATTTTGGCATCATGTACAATCTGGAAAATGGCTGTCTCTCCAAGCAGGGTGAACCTAAATACTGCGTGTGGTCCAAAATATTAGCAACCAGTATTTTGAAAATGAAAAATAGTTCAAATGCAGATTAAAGTAATGCCAGTTAGGTTCAACTTGGCTATTTACCACCCATAGAAATATTTGGTGGCGATAACTATGCCATTATAACAGTTTTAGTACATCTTGGATATTTGCCTGCGCGGCAAAATGATATATTTTGCGGTGCTAAATAAGCCAATCTGCAAAGGATTGTGTGAATGAATTTATGGATAACTGTTTTCACGGCAACCTTACATGTGTATTGGTTATGAGCATGTGTAAATTGCCAAATAATGAAAAATCGCCATTGGTAGTAAGGTATCCTAGCTGTTCCGTAGTTTTTATCAAAGAAAACATATGAAGCATTTTTTTCTAGAAATAATTAATAACAATACGTATACATAAATCGCCAAATTATGAAAAATCGCCATGGGTGGCAAATACGGAAGGTGTTGCGTGGGTTTTACAAAATAAAAAATGGTGCGAAGTTTAAATTTTTATGTTCTAAGGAACATGCAAGAAACAAGCAATATGTAGTTCGGTAGCATTCTATCTGATCCTAGCTTTGGGTTTTGTCTGCGAATGCCTCTTACGAAAAGCGAGCGTAAAGAGTCTAGGGGCCTTGGCCCCTAGTAAAGTTTAAAAAAAAAAAGAGAAAGAGAGAGAGAGACATTTAATTGAGCTATGCATAACATATTAATATTAGATATGAAATCAAAGTGTAGAAACAAGCTTAGTGCAAAAGTAAATCTCAGAATTGCATTCCAACGTAAAAGAACGAAATTGGGGTTCTGGTTTCATGAAACAGCTACATTAACTTTTTTGCTACCACCGGGCCATATATGTCCAGCAGGCAGTTTAAAATGACCCTATGGGATAAATATGCTTTTTATTAATATGAATTTATGTCCCACAGGTATTCTTTGATATAACTGAGAATTCAGTGGTGTTAAAGAAAAAAAACTTCTTACAAGTTTGGGTTAACTTTTGCGTGCCACACGCTAAGTTGTTTCATAGACTTGGAAGTTCGGACTTTCATAGACTTGTTTCTGATGTGCCAGACAACTCAAGCAGCTTTTTACTTTCTTACTTTCTGGGTAGAGTTGAAAAATAGGAATACGGGTAGGCTTTATAGCGTGTGAGCATGAGATTGCTATTGCTGTTCTGAGGAAGAGAATTCTAGGATTAATTTTTCGGATATTTCGCAGGGGATCAAATTGTTCGATTTTTTATGACAGTGTATTTTGGAGTGCACAAATGCCTCCTTTTGATGTAGCATCATGAATTCTAAAAAATACAATATCTCTGGGCACAAAATTATTTTGAAAGTTTTCAATTTGTCTCAAAACAATAATTAGGCACAAGAATAAGATGCGCCACTTGAGATCATCCAATGCGATGTGTTTGGCGCTTGCGCCACTATCTAGCCATCCCTGTGCTATAGACAGATCTGTAGAATGTGCTATGTTGAGAAATAACATTGCTGCCTATCAGTGAACATGTCGCTATAAATTTCAAAAAGTATGCTCTATCAAACATTTGAAGCCGCTGTTGTAAATTGTCTGTCGTTAAATGTTTGTGATATAAGTGATATTCAGATTTAGCATTCCCTTCTAAACTTTTAAGATAATTTTTTCAAGTAGTTTTTTAATGTAAAATTACATTCCTCTATAACAGTCGTAAGTAATAATATAACGTCGTTAGAAAACCAACTGGGTGAACTAACTAGGGCTTCTTTTACGGCCGGCAAAAACATGACGTCTCAAATTAAAACTTGCGTGAGATAAGTTTTGCCTTAAAATTTGCGTCATATTAAATTAAATTCGCAATTTTAAATTGTGAACCCAGTTTTAACCCGGTATTTCAAGTATCAATTGAAGAAAATTATTGATAAAATCTGTAATTTCTTAGACATTAACTAAAAATTCTAACAGCACCCAATATCTTGTGATAATTTGAATAATAATTCTTGACTTTGTAAATACTGTGCTGATTGTTGTTTTCTAATTTTATTTCTAGGTAAGCATTGAAACACTTAGAATATATTTCTTCTTATTTGTTGATTATTGAGTAAAGTAAGTAATTTTCTTTTTTATTATTCAATTATTGAACCTAAACTTTGCGAGTTCTTTGAAAGGTATTTGCTTTTAATTGAGTTTAAAATTTTTAATCTTGTTCTCATGCCACATTATATCAGTCACTGTCACCAAAAGTGTGGAGCTGCAGTTAAAATTTTCAGTCTTTTGATTTGCTGGTTTTAAAGAAATCTCTCACAATTCGTGATCGCTAGCTTTCCTGAATCAACACTTTTTCTTTATTATATCTCCCCCCCCCCCTTCCTTTTCTTTTAAAATCCCGTAAATTTAATTACTGCTTTGTTTCATTCACTGAAGTAATTAAAACAAACATTGATTGATTTCTTGACATAAATATTATAAGATTCGTATGAGGTGCAAAGTTGTAATGCAGCTTAAATCATCGTTTAATATGGAAGACGCGTGAAGTTTCAATGACGTCACTTAGCGACTTTTTAAACTTAATTTAGCGACTTTTTACAAAGAATATCTGGCAACAATCCACGTCTGTAAAATATAGTATTTGTTTTTAACGTAATTCCTAAGATTTTTTTTCAGCCTTTCTTTAGAAAACTAATTTTGTGAACTAAGCAGAATGAGCTGACTGAACTAACTTGGGTTTCTTTTACGGCATTCAAAAAGCGACGTCATAAATTAAAAACTGCATGAAATTTATGAATTTTGACACAGAATATATGTCAAATTAAAGTTGATTCGCAAATTGTGCAATTCCATATAGGTGTTTAGAATTATTTAATTATTCAACTATTTTTATAAGAATTTGAATTTTAATGAAGGCATAACTTTTTATTTGAAAAACCTTATTTACACGATTGATTTGCAAAAACCCACTGCTCCATTTCTTTTCTTTTTTTCCCCTTAAAAAAAAAAGATACTTTTAGAAACTAAAGAAAAGTTAATATCTTCTTACAGCTTAACATTTTTAAATTTTTGTTTTCTCTGTTTCATAAAATGTTCAGAGGTACACGTAGCCCGCCCCGTCTCATTTGAAAAATAACACAGCAAAAAATTTTCTTTTTACTTAAACAATTTATTTACTGTTTATAATCATTAGCTTATTGAAAACGTGTCAGTGCGATACTGTTTATTTGAAAAGTATGATTTATATGCATAAATGTATATATAATCTATTATAGGTTTCCGTAAAGTTATGTAATACAGTTGAACTCGCTTATAACGATCACGGATTTAACGAGGAAATCAGAAACTTCGGTTGGTACAATGTTAAGTCTATCGGAGCATAACTCGCTTTTAACAAGCAAACTCCGGTTATAGCGAACAAAATTTTTGTTCGTTCTTAAAATTTTTATTGGCTTTCACTTCTCCAGCTTAGCTAATCCTTTCTTGGAAAAACTCCTTCAACATTCCGAAGTCAGCCGAACGTTAGCAATGCGTCATAAATCATAAGAACATGTCATGGTGACATTTTCAATCTTGTGGAACCAAATAAAGTTCTTTTGAACTGTACAAAAGTAAAAAATAAGTAAAGTAAGCAGGGTTGGCATGGTTGAAACCGACTGGTTTAAAAAAAAAAATTTTTTCTTTTTGAAAGAAGAATTTAAAATCACGAATACTACAGATAGAATAGGTTATGATATATTTTTAAATTTTAAAAAAATTAAATAAGTATCAGCAATAAGTTTTTATATAGATCAAAAAACTACTTGAATGTTTTATCATTACTAAAAATTATTAATTAAACATAAATTAAGTGCTGCATTTTTAATTTGTTTATAAAATAGAGGTTTTGTGTTTTAACAACTTATTTTTAAAACTTAAATACAATTTTGAACAACTTATCACCATTATTACTGATGAATCTAAAAGCAACATTCCATGTAAAATGTAGTAAACAATTACTATTGTATTATATAATATATTAAGTTAAAAAAAATAGTATCTCTAAATAAATATTAAAATGTAATGATTTCACTGTCCACATAAGTACAGCAATAACTGTTTATTTACTTTGTTTTAAGTATTTTCAGAAAGAATATTTATTATTATTTGAACATTTTACAAATAATTTGTTTATAAATATGTATACCTGTAACTATATAAAAAGATTTTTTTAAGGCCAAAAAAACCTGGTTTAAACCAAAGCAAAATACGGTTAAAAACCGGTTTTCTTCCCAACTCTGAAAGTAAGTATATAGTAGTATACTATAGTAAGTGTGTATGCATTTTTCGTGAGTTTTCGCGAACCCGGTTTTTACGAGCACCTAGGTTTTAACGAGCAAATATCGCCGTCCCCTTAGCGCTCGTTATAAGCGAGTTCGAATGTATTACCATAAATATAAGAATCCGGAATTGTACATAATCACCGGAATATTTTTGTCAGAGTGATGAATGATTGAGTTGAGAATTTGTCAAATTATTATTTTATTTTATTTTATTATTATTTTTTGTAAGGTTAGCTAACGACCACTGTCTGGATTTCTCGGCCCCTTCATATAACGATGGAGGGTAGAGGAGGCCCCCCTTTTAATTGGTAACCTAAAATAACAATGGCCGTATTTGATAAATGTTCAATCATCCTACTATATAGTTACGCTGATTCCTGACTCACTTTGTAACCATTCCGGGCAACTCGTCCAAGGACCTCCATTACTCCAAAAAGGTGAAAAAGTTAAGTACGAAAAAAGTAATAACATCTACATCGTTTGTACGATACACGTGCATTTTTTATAATTATTGTATAAAAATATAGAAAACAATCTGCGCTACTTTAAAAATCTGAAAATAAACCCGTTTTCCCCTTTTAAAGCGATTTTTTGCTATTTCCAACTCCATTTTATTGCCGAGAGTCAAAAAAGTCAATCATTTGCGTGACAAAATTAGCCTTTTGAGCATGACGTGTGAGTATGACGTCATATTTGAAGTCACGGTCATCAAGCTTTGAAAGGAACTCAGTTCGTTTAAAAGTTTTTTCAGGTAACATAGTTTAATTTTTTTTTTCATTAAAATAATCGTCTTCTTGAAGAATTGAAATAAGAGGGGCTACACAAAACGAAATCGTTCGAATGCGAAAAGTTTCCACTGGTTCCCAGAAAAGCATGAAATTTGATTTGGGTCTATATAATAAAAATTGAATACGAAGTTATTTATTTTAGGTGGACAAATATATATTGTGTGTACACATGCATCCGCCAAATGTTTTTTCTTGCGCCCATTGTCATATCGTCACCACAATGGGCTTTGCCTTCTAGTTTATCATGCTGACCAAATGATGCTGGTGATTATATGCACAATTCCCGGAATTAATATGTTGCTGTAACATATGGAGTTTGCTGCAAATTATGAAATCATTCATTTCTTATACAGCGTGATTATTATCACTCAACTAACGATTTTTAATTATGCAAATATTTCCACAGGAATTTTGCTGGTAGAAAAAACGTTAGTGTGTATAACATTGTTTTAAAAAAGGCGAAATTTCACTTCAGCAGTTCTTTTTTACCCTCACTTCCCCCTGGCTGGCTGTAAAAATCGAATAATTCCTCAGCTGCCTAAAAGATTAAGAACGTCCAGATTAAAGACAACTCAACATATATTGAACTTTGAACTATAAAAAAGGAAGATTAAAAAATAAAGGGTGCACTTTCATTTCAAAACTATCATCCATCTCATTCTGAAATTTATTCCATTTAGAGGGGATTTATCTGGCTGTTATTAAACCGAACTTATGCCAGTTTTGCTCTCCTACAGTTCGTCTCCTATCTTTTACTCCCCCTTTTTCTCAGAACTACTTTTCTTTTTTTAATTTACTCAACTCCCCCCCCCCCCTCTCCCCGAACTCCTTAGCTGAGCTGGAGCAACCCTTTCAAAATACCTCGGTAGCATCTGCCGCTGCCATTTCTGCCTTTAGTAAATTATTCAAGCTCGCGCTTTAATCTTTTCTTCTTTTGCCATTTTTTTTAAATGCGCATTCATCGTTATAAATGGAACATCGACTAAGCTTTGGCTGGACGTATAAGGCATGGGTTAGCCTTACGTGGATTATAGATAATATAAAACTCCGAAAATTTTTAAAACGCTGAGCATTAAGCTTTTCTCTTTTCTTTTTTTTTTTCGCTTAAAGTGTGCTGTTAATTGAATATCGGTTTATTTTAATTGTCTTATTCTCTAATAATAAATATTAAATCTTAATTAAATTAATTCAAGAAATTGTTCTTCAACATTTCCAATTGAGATGGGACTGCGACATCATGTAAAAATTTGGTGCAAAAACTTTTACCAAATACTTTTGTAAGCATATACAAATCAAGAGTAGACAAGGAAAGTTTTTCTAAAATTTCGAAACAAATGTTTTAAATTAAAAAATTTGAGACAAAGCTAAGAGATGGGCACGTGCGCCCCACCCCTCCCTGTTTTTTTATGTCTTGTTTGTGTACATTTTTCTTTTGCCCCTAAAGAGATATGTGGGAAGAACGTTTTGGTCCCCCTAAACTAAAGTGACCGAACGTCCCCAATTTCAGGACTTCTTTCAGTTTGTCCCCAATTTTTGAAACAGCAATTGGGGACAAAATTTCCATAAAAATAATCATTTCTGACCAATTAAAAAAAATTGTTTTCAACATTTTATGAATGTTAACAATGTTATAGTTGAATAATAAGCTTATTTGAGAAAAATATTGATTTTATATAAAATGTCCCCAATTTTTCGTTCAGAATTGGGGACACCTCCATATTTGTCCCCAATTCTTTGCTTAAAAATCTGGTCACCTAACCCTAAACCCCCCTAATGTCGGATCAGGGTAGGAGCCATAGGCGCACCCACGGAGGGGGCTATGGGGGCTGAAGCCCCCCGTAAAGGTAGAAAGTTAGAAGTGAAAAGCGTTAAAAATATGAAAATTGTCGCTAATGAATTAATTTTTTTTAGTTCTTTCTTTTTTTAATTGTCTTCAAATTATTTCTAACCAAAAAAGACAAATTTATTTTAAAAAGTTTTTAAATGAATGCTTACTTACAGTTAGTTGAAACACTGTTACACACGGTTACAACGTCGCTCAAAAGATCAGATAATTATTTATGACTGTATAATGAGTTACATTGCTTGTGCTCTGTGGGACAGTCAAGTGGTACCGAATATTTTGACGTTATAAGAGAGTTGTAACTAACCGAAGTCACTATGACCGAGTTCAGCAGTATTTGTATGTAGCCCAGCAACCCCCCCCCAAACTAAAATCCTGGGTGCGCCACTGGTAGGAGCTAAGGGTGAAATACGTTCACACTTCATCAGCTGAGAAAAAGCCCCACCTACCGCAACCACAGAAGACTGAGAACTGAAAAGTAAACAGAAGCAAAGAACAGTTTGCCATAGGCGAATTGCTGTAGGTGGGCCTATTTTTCAGCTGATGACGGGTGAACATTTGTTGCCCGAAACGTGCATCCTGTATGGTAAGTACTTTTCATGTGTGTATTATTTTACAAAGTTTTAATTATTTCATCCTTTAAACACCAGTTCCAGTTGAGTGTTTTTTGTTAGGGGCTAAAGGGTTTCACACACGCCCCCACCCCCTCAAAAAAAGAAAAAAGTCTTAAGTGTAGTATTTTGCTTTATTGCACATTTTGCTTAGATCCGCCCAGGTGGCTTGTGGCTAAGAACCGGGTTCGAAATCCACTTGGGCATGGATGTTAACTTGACCGTCCCTTCATAGGGGGTAACGCTGGCCGCTCACTGGGTGCCCCCATAATAAAATGACCACAATACCTTCGGGCAGTTCTAGTGGACAATACCTAATCGGCAAGTGCCCGCCCGTTGAAAAAAAAAAAATTGCTTAGATCAAATAAGCTTGTTTTAAGTGAGCCCCACCCAAAGCAAATTACGTTGCTTTAGTATAACATTTTGCTTTATTGTACATTTTATTTCGGCAAAAAGTTTTCTTTAAAATTAGCCCCTCCACCAAAAACATGTCTATATCCGCCTGTGCCTCCCCTCCCCCAATGGGTTACGAATTTTGAAAACCGTCCCTTATCCTGCACCTACGTTACCTGGTCAGTCCTGCACCGTCCCTGGTCAGTCCTGCACCTGGTCCTTTGGACCACTGACTAAATATTCTAATTTCTACCTCTGATTGAAAGTATCACTTTTCAAAAACATGTTAACTCACGATAATGAATTTTCAGAAATCGTACCATAATGTTTCACTTGTATTTAAATCAACGCCAAATACTGTAGGAAATTTATTCTTCCTATAAGAATGTAAGATTACATGAATTACTTATTTTCTCGTATATTTATTCCTGTTTAGGTATTATTATTAATAATAAGTAGAGATTAAGAAGAAAATATGCGTTTTCTTGAAACCTAAAAAAAATTGTAGCTGTCTCATTTGGAACTGAGAGGAGGAGGGGGGGGGGGATAATGGTCACTACCGGACATTTAAGTTTTAAATAAATGAAACATGAATTAGGAGAATGTAATTTTGTTTTTTACTCCAATAAAAAAATAATCAAGTAAAGTTTAAGAAATCTAATAAAGAGGTACACGTAAAATAATTAAAAAGGTGTAAGTCATATTTAAAGTTAGTTTTACTTTCTTAATTGATGCATTATTTATTTTCATGTATTTATAAAATTGATAAGTATGAATTTTTGAAGTTCTGAAGAATAAGTAGCAATTCAAAACTAGTCAATACTTTCATTATTAGAAAAAAAGATTTAAAATAAATAAACGCAAGAGTAAAAAAAACCAAAACAGCAGTTACTTTTTTTTTCCGTCGATCTCAGATATTTCGATACCTTAAGAGATTTACGTAAGTATTGTTTATGTGCTCATAGAGATTGAAAAATTGCTTTGTTTTCTCATTGATGATATGACCGGAACTTGAGCAAATTAATATGGAATTGCCCCTAAGGTACCCGTTATCCAATTAAGAAAGAATCATCGGTATTGGTCAGCATGGTAAAAAATTACCGCTGAACATTCATATAAAAAAATTCGATGAATTGAGAACTTTTTTTAGGGGGGCGGGAGAAGTCGGTTAAAAAATAATAATAATAAGTAATCGTCAATGGTAGTTTAAATTAAGTCTCGAAAAGAGCCAAGAACATTGTTGAAAACAGAACAAATACACTGCTGGCCACCCAAATTGCAACACCAAGAAAAACAAGAGATATCACAACAAAATTTATTGTGTAGATAACATGTTGACCAAGTAACAAATGATTAAATTTACAGCATTCTATGAAGCGTGGTTCCTGCCAAAATCAGTACCCAGAGTAGCCGCCGTTGTTGGAGATCACAGCTGCCACACGCCTCGGCATTGATTCAAAGAGACTTTGAATGTGTTCTTGGGGTACAGCAGACCAAGCAGCTTCCACACGTTGCCAAAGTTGATCTGGTGTGACAGCTGGGGATGAACTCTGGGTCAGTCGTTGAGCAACCATGGACCACATGTTTTCTATCGGCGAAAGATCCGGAGAGCGCGCCGGCCAGGGAAGCAATTCAATCTGGTGATTGACGAAGAACCCTTGGACAATGCGTGCCACGTGTGGCCGTGCATTATCCTGCTGAAATATGGCTGTTGGCAAGCCCTGAAGGTAAGAAAGGACAACTGGCTCCAACACCTCGGAGATGTAGCGCTGGCTGGTTAAAGTACCGGCAATGCGTACTAGAGGAGTGCGAGAGAGATATCCGATACCGCCCCATACCATAATACCCGGTGCAGGACCAGTGTGACGGTGCATAATGCAGCTGTTCAGCATCCTCTCTCCACGGTGTCTCCAGACTCGAATCCGACCGTCGTGGTGTTGCATACAGAAGCGTGACTCGTCAGTAAAGAGAATTTCATTCCATTCTGTCGTCCACATCCTTCTTTCATCGCACCATTGGCGGCGGAGACGTCTGTGGTTCCGCGTCAGAGGTAGACAAAGCAACGGACGTCTTGCGGACAGACCATTCTGCTGTAAACGACGTCGAATGGTACGCGCAGACACTGGATGATGCGTTACAGACTGAATCTGCTGTGATATGGTTCGTGATGTGACTGAGCGGTCCGTCACTGCCATGCGTACAATCTGCCTGTCATCACGTGACGTGGTGCACTGAGGTCGATGCGGTCGATCACGTCTGTCCGTCGTACCCTCCTGCACCCAACGATCACATATCCGCATCACAGTTGTTTGGTTTCGTCCAATACGACGACCGATTTCCCTGAAAGATAACCCACAATCTCGGTATGCCACTATCCTTCCTCTGTCAAACTCGGATACTTGATCAAAAGATGATCGTTGTTTCCTACGAGGACATAATTTATCGTTTTTTTGAAAAAAAAGCAAGAAAAACACAATTGCTGTACTTGAAACCGTCGAAATCTCCAAGCCTTAAATAGCGCTTTGAGGTGGCGCCACAGGCGCGCTTGATGTGCGTCTGCGCTGAAATTCTAATCATTTGCATATCTCACCTCAGCTAATGCATGTTGTAAATTTCATATTATTTGCATGCTTCCTTCAGGGTGTTGCATTTACGATGGCCAGCAGTGTAGTTAAACGGCCACGATTAGTGATATACCGTCAATATGCGGAACGTACGGCAACTCTAAAAAATTGAATACTTACTCGTTTATCAGTTGGATGCTTCGGCTGTCATTTTACTTTTTACGAGTGACTACATTCACACTTTACTTTTACTGTCTAAAAGCTATTCAATTTTCAGTACTATTTTCTTTTTCAGTAAAACTTATATTTTACCCAAACTCATAATTAACGATAATCAAATGAAAATAATTACCATGAAGTACTCATTTAAAACAGTTTACCTTCGCACCGGTTGTTCCATCTCTTTTACTGCGAGGTTAACTTAGCAAAAGTTTATTGACCGAGTGTTTAACAAAGCAGTTTAACAGGAAGGTAAGGGGCGACCTGTGGGTGTTAGCAGGATAGGGCCATTGCTCCCCCGTTTACTCTTGCAAACTTTTTTTTTTTTATCGGTTCCCCTGTACAGTATAGAGGAGAATTTTTGAATAGCAGTACTTATGAAAATGCTCAGCTATGGGTCTTTGACTGACTGATAGAAAAACTTGGTTTCAAAGGGGGGATAGGAAACTGACGAAGTTTCAGCGCCATCTGTGTGTAACTTCCAAAAGCGTAACGTAACCCTTTTTTTTTTGAGGGGGGGGTTATTGAATTTAAAAGAAGAAAAAGAGAAATTTCTTTATGATTTTCGAAACAAATGTTGTTTTTTTTCTCCTCCTAATGGCTTGCACTATCCATTTATGGGTATTGCCCATTTCTAGGCCCAAAGTACTGGCCACTTTATTATCACCTCACCTTAAAGTTGAGGGAGCACGTGCCACCCCCCCCCCCTTTCTGACGCTCGCCTAAAATGAATTCTCTCTCTGAAATACGATCTTATACGACGTTCAAAATTGATTCTGAAAAATAACAATAGCAGTTGGATGCAGTTGTAATTGTTTACAAGCAGTAGTAATTTATAAATTTTGCAGAGTTATTTTAATCTAATTGCATTGTTCCTCAGTTTTTCTAAAAATCTGGGATCGCCATGACTGATATTTCCACAAATTTAACACTAATGAATTGCATTGCTTAAAAATAGGTAGTAATAGTGGCCATGTTCCATATCGAATATTTGTAATCGATTAAAAATATCCGTGTAATCGATTTTTCCATTATTTTTTTGCATAGTTAGTTTTTAAATGTACTTTTTAAAAAAGTATGTTATGCGTATAATAATCTTGGTTTGAGAAATTTTTGTAACAAAAAGTGTTTAATGTGATCATAAACTTCTTGTGCGTACCTACCGCCCCCCCCCCCATAAAAAAAAGTCTTAAACCGAAGATTCTTTCAAACATTTTAAATTGAGGAATCGATTACAATTTCTGAGCTATCGAATAAAAAGCATCAAATCAAGCAAAGTTGGAGGGGCACGTGCTCTAACCAACGCCAACTCCTACTGTCTGACGGAATATTCCGTAGAATTATCGAACGCCGCCCTGGAGGATTTTAATTCGTTAGCGGTTTCACCGCGAGGGGGCGTTCCATTCCCGTATCCTTTTCTCATATCACCTGGGAGAGAAAGGAGGAGATGTTGCCATATTTTTGAAAGCCCCAGCACCAATGGTTCTTAGATTTTACGGAGCTTATGCGGAGATATTCAAAAATCATGTGCCATTGCTTCGCTTTTAAAGGGGAATTTCAATGTCGATAAATCACTTACCAGAAAGATATCGTTTTTTTTTAAATTAATTAAATTTAAACAAATGTTTCAACAAATTATTATAATACAAAGAAGCTGTGCCTAAAGCACAGGATTCATACTTGTTACATTTTGAAGCTAGAAATGACATTTTTTTTTCTTTCTTTCAGGAAAGCTGTGTTAAAAAGAAGGGGGGTGACAATCTACACTCCTTTTAGTACGAATTTTGAAATATCCTGAAATTGATTTTTAGATATTCGTGAGTGTTGTATTCTACAGCAAGAATTTTATGTATATCTTTTTTATTTGAGATATTAGGAGAGATATGGGAAGAGAATGTTTTGCTATCTAATCTAATACCTATGTTGAAAAACCCCCACAACGAAGTCAAATTTTGTAATATTAGCTTGAACAGTTTAGACATACTGACATAACGAAATATTGACATACGGCGAAATATTGACATACAAAAGTAAATAAATAAATAAATAAATAAAAGAGATTTTAAGCGTAACTAATTCCTTAACAATTGAAAAATGCTGATTTCGATCATAAAATCAACTATAAGTTTATCTCTCTTTCTCTCTCTCCCCTCCCTCCTCCCTCCTACTCTATGTTTTCAATTTCACATTCCTACCACGGAATAATATTTTTAAAATGTTTCTTGTCAACAACATTTAAAAAAAAATATATATTTTTTTTTTTTCCCAGCTAATTTCGTCCCATTTCATGGTCTTGGCGCACATATCGAAGTAAACTAATTGCACTAGGAAGTTAAAAAAAAAGTAATAATAGTAAAAATAAATTATGTGAATTGCACAGAGAAATTTCTGAATAAGTGACACATTCTTTAAAATTTTCGATTTTTTTTTCTAAAAAATTCAACTGATAAAAAAGGTATCGTTTATTTCAGTGTAAAGTTACAGATGATCTTTAAAAATCTTTTTACGTGCTTGATATGTGCTTACGTGCTTAGTTTTTTTTTTGTGTGTGTATGTGTGTGTGTGTGTCCCAAAATCACATGATTTTTTTTCGAAATGCTCCGTTAACAGTCCTGCCCAAAAAATAAATAAATAAATATTCAGATAGCCTTTTCTGTTGATTGGGAATGGATGTCAACGATGGTATCCTTCACTTAAAAAGTTGAAAAACTGTTTATAAGGAAGGAAGAGGATGGATAGAGTTGTGGTCATTTCATGGAGGAAAAATTAACACTAAGCCTATAGCCAGAAACAGACGAGAAATGAACGATATTTATGAGAGGTTTTGGTGTATAGTTTCCCAATATAAGTTTGAATTTTGTTTGTTTGTTTATGGCATCACTACGCTAGGGTGATCTGCCAAGGATAGGGGGTGCCTTGGCAGGAGGACTTTCTAAGGGGTCCTAACGCATATTCACGTTACATCGGGAGAAAACCTACCAAAACTCCAGGCTGTTAGATCGACAGCCGCGAGATGGGACCCGAACCAGGGACCTTCACACTTCGGCCGTCTACCATTTTCAGTGACATAACCTCTGTGCCATGGTGAGGCTGCATGAATCTTGAAGTGTGTAGTTTGTTTACATTTTTTTAATGTAAGAAGAAATAGACTAAATAATTGGCAACTTAAATAATTGGCTCTTGCCACAGAAAGTTTTCGTATATGCTTTATTGCAGAGACTTCTCTGATGATAAGAGAATATTGGTATGATTTAGCCGCTAAAAAGCTCCAAAACCGTTAATGTGCACATTTCGTCGCTAATCTGCAAATTAACAGATTCGCGCTCCGTTGACGTGCAGGATCAAGAGTTTTCCACATTTTAATGTGCGCATTTTTTCCATATTGGTAATATGCACATTAACGGTTTCCGAAGTTGGAAAAATTTTTTAGCAGTTTCTAATGGTTTTAGAAGAGGTTCTCAGTGAAACAGAAGATGGCTTGGTACTGAAACGGGCATTTTAGAACAATGGCCTACAAGATCTGAATGCATTGTTTGCAACGAGAGAGTTTTAATGAAAGAAGTGTTCCAGCTGTAGAAATATCCTCACGTCAAACAGCAATAAAACAACCCCTTGGTACTGGGCAGGGTTTCAGAAAATGGGACTGCAAATCCAAATGTACCAAAAGTAGTTGTGCTTGTCACATTAATTAATTAAAACATAAACTGACTACGATTACTAAGTGTTAACATTTTATTAAAAATTGGCAATCTGATTGTAAAGCGAATTTATTACTATAGCTCCATTATTCGGAGGGGGAGGGGGTATGTCTTAAAGGTTAAATTACTCTTTCAAAGTGAAAAACATTAAGGATTTTTCTTTTCTTCCAGCTGCACTTTAATTGTAAAATTTTTTGAAACAATAGAGATTCTATTTTTTTTTCCACCAAGAGGGAATGTTTTTTAAAGTTAATTCAAAAAATAAAAGTTACACTTATTTTAGTTCAAGGAATTCGTTTATTGTGGTGTCTACGTTTAAAATTCTTTTTGATTAAAAAAATATTTTTTTATATACAGTCCCATAGGCAAAAGGGGGACTGGGAGAGGGTGGGGGGGGGCTAGGCTTGAAATTTATTATTTTTAAATACGATTTTTAAAAAAATTCAGGTATTACACTTTGTTGAAACAACCGCAGAATATAATATTAACGTAGGCTAACTTATCGTTTAGTTAGTTGTAAGGAGTCCGCTGAAAAATTATTAATATAATAAATTCTTAATTTAATGCAGCGTTTCTCAACCTGTGGGGCGCGACGGGCGTCAGAAAAACCAAACAGCAAGCAAAGATGCATGTTTTAAAAAAAAATCATCTTGTTTATTCACATTTTTACTCAAAAATATATCCATTTTCGCTTAAAATGTTCATTCAAACTTTACTGATAACATTATTTTGTAGAAAATTCGACTAAATGTTCATTGTTAAAGATTAGAAACTGAATGTGTGCTGAAAAATGTGAGGGGGCGCGCCACCGTAAGTTAGTCTTTGTTGGGGGGGGGGGGGGCACGACGTTAAAAAGGTTGAGAACCGCTGATTTAATGAATATGAAATATTTATCATTAAAGTATATTTTGCTTTAATCGATGTTATTATCATAAGAATAAACCTTTCTTTCCTATTTATAATTTTGTATTGCCATTACATAATTGAAAAATAAATTAAATCATGATCGAGTCTAAAATTAAGAATAATTCTTGTGTCATGTGAAATTTTCAATATAAATATTCAAATCCTCTAGTGTTAGGAAGAAGAGAATAGTTTATTTACTTTAATATCTTAAAAAATGTCGAAGTGAGAACTTAAAAAATATCAAAGACAAATTTTGAATCTACTTTGATAAAGATTTTAGTTTATCAATGTATCACGACACTTTTAATTTATAACGTCTCTTTCGTCTTTTTTTTTTTATACCGTTTTTTTTATACCTTTTAAATACCGTTAAAGAAATCCTGCTCAGATAATCTAATTAAATTAGATACCTAATTTATTTTTAAGTGAGGTCATTATGGTTTGTTCACAGTTAGTTTTCTAACAGAATAATACTGAATTTTACAATTAAAAAAAAAAAAAATCTTTACATAAAAATTGTTGTAGACGAGCATAATTCTACTTTAAAAATTGTTAGTAGAAAACTACATTTTGAAATTATGCGAAATTCAAATATATAGTTAGTTACGCTGATCCCCGACTCGCTGACTCTGTAACAATTCCGGGCAAACATTCCAAGATAAAACTTTTACCACCTTTACTCCAAAAAGATAAAAAAGTTAAGCACAAAAAGCTTAGTGACGTCTACATCATTTTTGCAATAAGCTTGAAAATTTCCATAATTATGTATAAAAATATATAAAGCAATCTTAGCTACTTTTAAAATTTGAAAATTCACCCGTTCCCTCATTTTTAAGCGATTTTTTGCTATTTTCAGCTCTTTTTATTTCCGAGAGTCAAAAAAATTAATCATTTGCGTTACAAGGGTTCAAGTCTCAAGGGGTTCTCTTAGGAGTCTCAAGTGATAATGACGTCATACTGAAGTCATAGTTATCAGGCTTTGAAGGGAAATTCGAGATTCCAGTTCTTTTAAAATAGTTTTTCTAGATAACTCAGTTCTGTTTTACCCCTCAAATAAAATGATTTCCCGTGCATGGAACCAAAGATTTCCTTCATGATCTGTGATTGAAACATTCATACAAGAGATGATGTTCACAGCGAAACGAAATCTTTCGAATGCGAAAAATTTTCGCACGTTTTTAGAAGAAAATGCAATTCCGATTTCGGTCTTTAATAAAAATTGTATGAATTTATTTATTTTAAGCATACAAAGATTACATATATTGAATGTAGACATAGTTTTGTCAAATATCTGTCCACAACGGGCTATATCTTCTAGTTTTAGTTTATAATTTACAACTTTTATAACTTTAAGAGGAGTCACATGCTTGAAACAAGCAGCCAAACTTTTTGGCGGTTCAATGACTGATGTCTGTCAAAGTGTATCAGTAAAAATCTTCATTATATCAAGGAAACTTTTTTTAGTACGGCAGATAGGTATGTGATGCTGACACCTGAACGTGTTTCATCAGCTAATCCAACAGCTCAGGAGAAAAGATATATATAAATAAATGCTTATCTTCCAACCTATCCCACGCTTTGCACTTCATGCCTTTTTAATGCCAGTTATAAAACATGTTATCACTCTCACATTAAAGCTGTTAATAGAAAAAAAAAAAAATCAAGAAAACCCCAGGTGTTTGTCCTGTATGACCAGATGTCAGTCTCGTTTGACCAGTCTCCTCACGTCTATTGGAGAGGAACGACGACGCTATCTGCATTTTGTTTGTTTAAGTGAATTAATCCGGACGGACCAACACTTGTAATTATTAAATAAGCGAGGAGGTAAAAGAGGTATCACTTACCTCCTTCAAAGGCGTAAGTCCGTCTTTCCTCAGTCATCCGCTAAATTAGCTGGAACGAAAACTGGAATACACGACATTATTAATTGTATATATTTTAGTTTCGTGCTCTTGAATGAGTACAATATATTTATTTTCCGTCTAGGTTATACAATATACATTTTAAAGGGGAATATCATATTTACAAAGATTGAATTTTGACTGGTCGGGATGTCGACCGCTTAGCAGCAGCGCATGGAAGAGAGTGAGTTGAAAGTACAGCATGCATGCGTTCTTTCCCCCACGGTTGCCAGGGGCCCCATAGCACGTGTTAAGTAAGGGGCCCTCGTTTGGGTAATTATCACATGCAGATCCATACATCTACATATGCGGACATCGACGCGTGCAGGAGAAACTGGGTCAGGGAAAGAGTTCAAAGTTTCATAGTTTTATATTTCCCAACACTCCTGCCTAAAACTTGAAACGTTCAATAATCGTTCAAAATGACAGTTCTATGTCCTATAAAGCTCCTTCGTGGAAGAGCTTTTGTCAGGATGTCTGCAGTCATTGAGTCAGTGGGGACGTATTGAAAAGTTATCACCTTGTCTTCTACCAAATGCTTGAGAAGATGGTATCTCAGGTCTATATGTTTTGTTTTGTGATGATGTCTGTCCGATTTGGCCAATTTAATGCACGATTGGTTGTCTTCAAACACGGTCACTGGATAGTCTTGCGGCATGTCCAGTTCCTTTAGTAGATTTATTAGCCACGCAATTTCTTGTGCAGCACTGGCAGCAGAGACGTATTCCGCCTCAGCTGATGACAATGTCACGCATAGCTGTTTCTTGGAAACCCAGTAAATAGGATTATTTCCTAGCATAAATAGATTTCCAGAGATGGATTTTCGATCTGCTGGATCGTTGGCCCAATCTGCATCTGCGTAAACTTTTAGGACAGGTTCCTCAAAATTTGTAAAAGTCAGTTTAAGGTCAATTGTTGTCTTGAGGTATCTGATGGTTCTTTTGACGGCTTCCCAATCTTTCGCTCTGGGATTTTGATTTCTTCGGCTTAAGATGTTCACAGCGGCACTTATATCTGGTCTAGATATGGTGGAAATATATAGTAGTGCACCTACAGCCTGTCTGTATTTAGTGTTGTTTGGCAAGAGATTTTCGTCATCTAGTGTTTTAATGTAGCCTGGCTCCATGGGTGTTTCTGTTGGTTTTGAGTTTTCTAAACTGAATTTAGTTATTAGTTCTTGGATTTTGTTAGTTTGATCAAGTGTCATTGTGTTTTTATTTGGTCGATTTATGTTTATGCCTAAGTAGTATTTGGCTTCGCCTAAATCAGTTACAGGGTATTCGCTCTTTAATTTATTTATGAGTTTGTCAATGTTTTGATCTTCTCCTGCGATTAGTAGATCATCTACATAAACAATAACATATGTCGTTTTGTTATTTACTGTTTGTTTATACATGCATTTGTCAACCGAGCTCTGTTGAAAGCCGAATTTGGTTAGAGATTGGTGGATTTTTAAGTTCCAAGCTCTAGCAGCTTGTTTCAGCCCATATATTGCCTTTTTAAGTTTACAAACTTTGTGTTCCTCTCCGGGGATTACATGCCCTTCGGGCTGATGCATATACACTTCTTCCTCTAATTCTCCGTGTAAAAATGCAGTTTTTATATCGATATGTCTAAGACTTAAATTTTTATATACAGCCATTGCCAAAAAACTCCTTATCGTTGTATGAGACGCAACAGGTGCAAAGGTCTCGTCATAGTCTACTCCGTATTTTTGGGAGAAACCTTTGGCAACAAGCCTTGCTTTGTATTTTTCTACTGAGCCTTGACTATTATATTTTAATTTAAAAGCCCATTTGCATCCAATAACTTTTGTTCCAGGGGGGGCTACAACTAAATCCCATGTGTTATTATCATGAAGTGAATTTATTTCGTCTAGTGTTGCGTTTACCCATTTTTCCTTCTCCACGGGGTTTTCCATTTTTTGAATTTCATCCCAACTTTTAGGTTCTACTATCCTGGTATTATTTATTACATATGCAAATCTATCAGGAGGAACGCCTTTATTACTCCTCTCTGATCTGCGAGGATAATTTTGTGTACCATTTGAGTCAGCAGGAATATTATTTGGATTTTGTACAATGTCGCCGGTGCTATCTAATTCAACATCGATCAATTGCTGTATAGGTTGAGGATTACCGCTGTTTGATTTTCCTTCCCCGTTATGTGATTCATCATTTTTAATTATTTCCTGATTTCTGTCTTCTAGGAATTTGACTGTTCTACTTATAATTACATTTCTACCGTTGGTACAAATTCTATATCCCTTACTCCTATTATCATAACCTACGAATATCCCTTCTGTAGCGGTGTTGTCAAGTTTTCCTCTATGTAATTTTTGAATATATGCAAATGCGCGACAACCGAACGTTTTAATATTTGATAGATCTGGTTTACGACCAGTCCATTTCTCATAGGGAGTGGAATCACAGGATTGTGTAGGGAGCCTATTTTGCAAATACGTCGCAGTGTTAATGGCTTCCCCCCAAAAGGAGTTAGGTAAATCACCCTCCTTAAGGAGACACCGACACATCTCCATCAAGGTGCGATTTTTGCGTTCCGCAACCCCGTTCTGAGGTGCAGAGTACGGAACTGTCAGTTGGTGATCTATTCCCTCTCTCTTCATATATTCATCAAATTCTTTCCCTATGTACTCCCCTCCGTTATCGGAACGGATTGCCTGCACTTTTCTTCCAAACTTATTTGCGGTCATTGCCACATACTCCTTAAATTTAGAGAAAACTTCATGTTTATTTTTTAATAGATATATTACAGTAAACCGGCTAAAGTCATCTATGAAGGTCAAAAAATAGTATTTCCCACCAATTGTTGGGGTTTGCATTGGTCCACAGAGGTCAGTGTGTACCAACTCTATCGCCTTTGTGGCTCTGAAACTCGCAATTTTTGGATATGGACTATCAGAAAGTTTCGACATAATACAGGTTTCACATACATTATCATGTTTACATTCATCTATTTCAATCCCTATAGCCAAATCTTTATTCACTAATTCTTTTATATGATTGACATTTCTATGACCCAATCTTTTATGCCATTTATATATACAATTTTTATTTTCACATACGTTAACTAAGTTTGCGGTGTGGTATGCGGCATTGTTTATATTACACTCATACAAATTATTATTTACATAACCTTCAATATAAGTTTTATCCCCATGTATAATTTCACACTTGTTTTTGTCAAATACCACCGTACAACCGTTCTCAGTTGCCCTTTTTACAGACAGTAAATTTGCTTCGATTTCGGGTACAAATAGAACATTACGCAGTGTAATTTTATTAATCTCTCCTCCCGATGTTTTTGCCTTGAATTCTATGTCTCCCGACCCGTAGGAGGTCAACGATTTTCCGTTAGCAATTACAACATCGCTTATATTGGTGTCATTTATTCTAGTGAATAAATTTTTATTATTTGAAATGTGTGATGAACTGCCAGAGTCTATTATCCACTTTTTACCTGGACTTCCAGCTAATAGTGCTAAATTTTTAAATTTAGATGCGGTGTCACTAGCTCTATCTGTATAATTTCGGTTCGACTCTTCCTCAAATCTGTGTCTATCGTTTGATTCAAAGCATAGTGATGAATTAGCTTGTTTGGATGTGAAATTTTGATTTTTGTATCTTGTGTTTTTGTTCTGTAATTTCTTAAGGTGCCAGCATTCTAATTTTGTGTGATTTTTCATTTTACAGTGTGAACAATATTTAGTTTCTCGTCTATAATTGTTGTTGTGTTTTTTGTTTGTTTGAAATGCTTTAGTAAAATTTTCAGACGGTCGGCTATTCTCAATACGTCTGTTGTATTCATCTATTAGCTTGCTTCTAATAAACTCCGGATTTAATTCCTCTTCAGGTCTCGCTTCTAGTGCCGTTATCAGCGTGTCATAGCTCTCCGGCAGGGAACACAAAAACAACGCCGATATGTGAGAGTCACTGATCTTTTCCCCTATGGCCTTTAACCTCTCAACCAGTTCGAGTATTTTTGTCGTATGCTCTAGCATATTTCCTCTCTCGTCAAGTTTTGTGCTATATAATTTTCTCAATAGATACAGCTTGCTAGAGAGGTTACACCTTTCGTGTATGGTCCTCAGAGCTTCCCATGTAGCCTTTGCGGTTGTGAGATTTTTCACATATACTATTTGGGAATCTTCAATGAATAAATTGATTAAGGCTCTAGCCTTGTTATCTTTCTTTCGCCAAGTATCGGTTATTGGCGATGGCGGATCATCTGTTAAGAGATCATTAAGATCTTCTTTTATCAACAGCATCTCCAGTTTGAATTTCCAGTTTGAATAATTATGTTGGTTTAATTTCTCAACCAATTGGCTTTCTTTAAATGAAGCCATATTAATTTTTTTGTTTCACAATGTCCTCAGAAATTTTAATATTCTTTCAAGGCACAGAGACTATTCAGTCTCATAATCTATTAAATAAGCGAGGAGGTAAAAGAGGTATCACTTACCTCCTTCAAAGGCGTAAGTCCGTCTTTCCTCAGTCATCCGCTAAATTAGCTGGAACGAAAACTGGAATACACGACATTATTAATTGTATATATTTTAGTTTCGTGCTCTTGAATGAGTACAATATATTTATTTTCCGTCTAGGTTATACAATATACATTTTAAAGGGGAATATCATATTTACAAAGATTGAATTTTGACTGGTCGGGATGTCGACCGCTTAGCAGCAGCGCATGGAAGAGAGTGAGTTGAAAGTACAGCATGCATGCGTTCTTTCCCCCACGGTTGCCAGGGGCCCCATAGCACGTGTTAAGTAAGGGGCCCTCGTTTGGGTAATTATCACATGCAGATCCATACATCTACATATGCGGACATCGACGCGTGCAGGAGAAACTGGGTCAGGGAAAGAGTTCAAAGTTTCATAGTTTTATATTTCCCAACAGTAATTTGGGTCTGTGTGTTTAAAGGCGTACACACCCAGTACTTAATCGTGTGTGGTCATCTTCGTACGCACACACAATGGGGGCGAAAGAAAATGAGCCGCGAAAATTGAGTGTCACTATAAGTTAGTAATTTTTGGCCATCGATAAATTTGCGTAAATTGTATTCATGATTTTTTAAAAAAGTTTTCCTAACGCTGACGTTGTGAAATGATCAATGCTATAGGAAACAAATTACGGAGAAATCTATTAACATATCTTGATTTTACGCTTAACCCTTTAACGCGCAGTGTTCCCGCTCTGGGAACACCCAACTCTGACGTTTTGACTGTTGCCAGTCACGAAGAATAGATTTGATTTCTGTAAAAATAGTTGCGGGTGACATAGCTCCACGAGAATCCTTTACAATTTTGGCACGTCATTTCCCGTAAAAAAATTGTCACGATTATTTTTAACAGCACTGAAATCTGCTAAAAAATGGAAGAATGCGAGAGCACCTGGATATATTTCCCAATGCTGAAAAAAGGGCAGCCGTTGCCATCGCTCGACTTAACCACCAGCAAGATGGCGGACGCTCGAAACGTTCATCGCGTTCCACAGATCTAGAGACCCTTTTTTGACGGCAGCTGGCTGTGCGTCACAGCCAGCTGCCAAAAGGGTAAGATTAGGTAATTAATAAAATCACAAATATTATTTTTCAAAAAAGAAAGAAAGAAAATCTGAAACACTTTCAGATTTTAATTTCGCACTATATTCCTATACATTAAAAGAGTAAAATAACCCGTGCCTCTTCCCTATTTCCTTTCCTTATTCCATTAAGTTGGAAAGCGTATCATTATTCAGGAGTGTGCCGTATTTTTCTCACTTTTGCCATAAAACACATCTTTGGAATCGAAATCTATCTTCAAATCGCCTGCTAAAACTGTTTTACAATTTCCGCCAAGCATATTCCAATTGTACTTCACCGTTTCATAATCCATGAGTGTGCCGGGATTGTCTTTCTCGGGTTGATTTCTATTTTAATGCCCCGATTCTCGCCAAACTGGCGATAGTTAAACATATGCAGTTACCACGCCGATTTTTTTTATTTATGTGGCAACCGTAGTTTAGAATTTAAATGGCTATTTGGAACAATATAGTAGAGCATTCCATTCCTTATTTATTTGTTTTGGGTTGCCAATTAAAGTAGTTTTAATAATTAAGTGTCTTCAAATTTCGTAACTGGGGCGTTTATCGCTAATTTGTTCACGTTAGTTTTCATCTAGTTCTTTTGGGAGCTCTGAAACTTGTGCATAACTCCTGGAGACCCATGACTGCAAAACTTGCCCAAGTGCGGCAATTTTTTAGGTTAGCGAGAGTGGGAGCGTTAAAGTAAGAACTAACTCTTTCTGGTTCCATAAAACTTATCTTTGGAATCGAAATCTATCTTAAAATCGTCTACTGAAACTGTTTTACAATCTTCGCCAAGCATATTATTATTCGCCAAGCCACCATTTTAAATACTGTTTGGAATGGGCATCCTAATACATGAGTGTTCCGTGTTTGTCTTTCTTGTTCCATAAAACACATATTTGGAATTGAAATCAATATTAAAATCGCTTACTAACACTATTTTACAATTATTGGTAAATCGGGCATATTTTAACTATACTTTCCGTAGTTTCTAGCCGAATTCGGAAGATATCGCCAAGCTTGGTTCAGTTTTGAAATTTTTTTGGCAGCAAACGTGACGATCAATTATCAGAAATTGCAAACCTTGTGCGACTTTCAAGATTTTAATCCCCCTTCTACCCCCTCCACGTTACCTGGCAAACACATTTGAAAAGATCTTAACCGTGACAGTTCGTGTCTACAAAACCTGTCTACAAATCTTCTCTACAAAACCTGTCTATAAATCATGTCTACAGAACCTGTCTATGAATCATGTCTGCAAAGTCGCATTAGGCAAAAACCTGCGTCTGAACGAAATAGCATCCTAGTGCTAAAAAAGAAAACCAATGATTTCAAAGTACTTCACCATAACAAAAAATTATTCCGGAAAAGCTAGATATTTGCTACCAGCGGCAAATGGCGACATTTAATTTTTTGGGTGATTTGCGCATGCACACAATCGTAAATAATTTTCCCTTAAGGTTGACTCTTCAATAATGTTACCCTAATTTTGCTTTTTTAACTCCATCATAGCTAAGTGGATATAACACACTGAACACGGTAGATGGCTACAGTAGCGGATTCAGGGGGGGTCTACGGGGCTTCAGCCCCCCCCCCCCCAAAGAGATTGCTAAAGGGTAACATTCTGCTTCATTATGCACTTTGAGTATGTAAAGTGATATTTTTTAAACACTTAGCCCCTCCCAAAAGTTTTTCCGTTGGTTTAGACTAAAATTTTGCTTTATTGTACATTTTGTTTGGGTGAAATAAGCTTTTTTCAAAATTTAGCCAAAACCGACTTTCTGGATCCGCCACTGGATGGCTAAAGTGTGAAGGTCCAGAGTTCTGGCCTACCTTGCGGCTGTCGATCGAACTGACTGGAGTTTTGGGCGGTTTTCTCCAAATGTAAGGTGAATACGCATTAGAACTCCTTAAAACGTACTCCGCCCAAGGCAACCCGGACCTTTCTTCACCCAGGCAGGTATCCCTCGTGCAGGTTTGCCTTAACACATTTTTTAACACTTTACAACTGTAAGTTGAAAATTGTTTATGACTTCAGTTCGTCTGTCCAGCTGTCCATACTCTAACTGCCATAAATATATATCGATTTCTACGAAATTTATCTACGTTATTCTTAGGTATTGTATCCTAATAGAGTATAAGCACTTATAGTTCTTTTACAGGAACTTCCAGAAGAATTCCACTACATTAGGCTTTTTGGGAGTCATTCTATAAAACTGATTTTCTAAGTTAAGGCGTATTTTCGAAATAAGATATTAACGAAAACTGAAAAAAATCATCATGATTACCATGCTTGGCAATGTTTGGTTTCATAAAATGATTTCTTGATATTCATTCGTAAAAATAACTGAATAATTTTTTTGAACTTTCCAAGGTATATATATACTCGTTCCCGAAAACCTCGGATAATCGGAGTTGTATTGTATTTATACCGCAAGTAAAGTTCATGGAAAATAGAACTCGCTTAAGACAGTCAATGAAGGAAAAAAACATGCCACTGAGATCAATAAAAATATTGGTGGAACTTGAATTTATAAGTCTGTGTACTCCTTACAAATACTAGATCATAGAACGGAGCGTTCTCTGTACCCATGTATCCAGTTTTCAGATCTCTCCTCCATAAGCTGGTGCTTGCACTCAGATGAAAATATGTCTAAATCGCCGCGTACGCTAGCGGGTAGACTCATAAACGGTCATTCTAGTGCTTCAGAAATCGAACGATTATTTTTCTACTGTGATTAGCCAGAGTACTACGGACTAGAAATTCTTGACAATTTCTTCTATACCAGTTGTGTATATCACCGAAACATAATTCTACGATCTATTCTTCTAGTTTTGAGGGACACAGATAACAGCCATCCAGTGGCGTAGGCAAGGGGTCCCCCCCATGAGGAATTTTTTGCCATACAAAATGTATATTCTTCACTCCCTTATCACACACGTATACATATATGTGAGATGCTGTAGTCGTAACCCCCCCTTTGAAAACTTTCTGGCTACGCCACTGCATCCATCTATTCGTACTAGATGAGAGCGGTATTTTTTTTTTCTCCGTGCAGCATAAACAAGTCTTAGTCATAAATATGTCTTAATTTTGTTAGAAGATGTTTTTAAAAAAATTAAAAGCTTAAAAGCTAATCAGTATCTTCATAAAGCGAACATAATAAAACCAGCTACGGACCCCAAAAAATTAAACATTCATTCAAACATAAATCTTTCTTAATACCCAACGTCTCATTAATAAAGATTTTCGCTTATTTATCCTTGTATGGTTTCTCCAGAACTAGCATTATTGTCGCTGAATTAATATTTCGCAGAAATAATAAACACATCCAATTTTTCCCGAAATCCTGTGCGCCCCCCCCCCCATTTTTCTTCCGCCAAATCCCGAAATATCATTCGGCAAGTCTCGCGTCGCACACGAATACCCAATTAATAACATTACAAATATGATTAAAACTGTGTGTTTACTTTTTACCCTCATAAGCACACCTAATTTTTTTTTTTTTAATTCCGCTAAAATCTCTCTTCGCGTCGGAGGTAATCTCCGGTTATTATTATTAATACATAATGCGTGTGTGGCCGCCACGCCTATCAGCTGTTTGCATTTGCGATTGTCCACACAGGGAAAAAAAAAAGCTGAAATCTCGCAAGCCAAGCAAGAGATTTTTAGCCAGAGGATTTTAATTACTGGAATTTTATAGACAGGCGTTTGTTCGCCATAGAGTAAGATTAGGTAATTAAATGGCATAAAAGACTTAAAAGCGATAATTTACAGGCTTGATTCATTGACGGGTATTGAGTACACATTTCAGGTGTTTGTAAAAAAAAAAAATAGCTGTCAGCTAGAATGGATAGATCATTCATTTTTTTCAATGTAAGATTACATGGACACCCATAAAATTTGTAGGGGGGGGGGACACTGTAAAAACAAAATTGCATGAAAATATGGAAAATGTACCGGGTAACGGAATGCTAGCACTATTATCGTAAATTTATGGGATTTTATTCCAATAAATTCCAGAAAAAATTCCATTTCAGGAAGGATCTACGGAAACTGTCCTGCATTCCGATATAAACGGAAAATTTCCGTAAAATTTTACGGGAAGTTTCCGGTAAATGTGCGTTTATTTTATAGAGTAAAGTCAAGGATCCTGCCCCAGAAACATACTATACTTTCACTGGCACGACAAATAGGGGACACACCCTCCCCCCCTCCCAAAATTTAACAAACATTTTATTTATTCCATATTCTGGATTTTAATACATCTGATCTCGCACCCTCAAATGAAAAACTGAAATGCCGCCCCTGTTTTAGTGTTGAGCCACTTCTCCATTAGCCCTTTGAGGCGCAACCCTTTCCCAATGCTGAAAAAAGGGCAGCCGTTGCCATCGCTCGACTTAACTACCAGCAAGATGGCGGACAATCGAAACATTCATCGCGTGCCACAGATCTAGAGACCCTTTTTTGACGACAGCTGAGGCACGCGATGAACGTTTCGATCGTCCGCCATCTTGCTGGTAGTTAAGTCGAGCGATGGCAACGGCTGCCCCTTTTTTCAGCACTGGGCAATCTATCTAGCTGTTCTTGCATTCTTTCATTTTTCAGCAGATGTCAGTGCTGTTAAAAAGAATCGTGACCAATTTTTTGACGGGAAATGACGTGCTAAAAAGTAAAGGATTCTCGAGGAGCTATGTCACCCGCAACTATTTTTATAGAAATCAAATCTATTCTTCGTGACTGGCAATAGTCGAAACGTCAGAGTTTGGTGTTCCTAGAGCGGGAACACTGCGCGTTAAATGGTTAATTGCAGTAAAACTGGTACTCATTTCATAGAAACAATCCCAAAAAGAGTTCTGATTTTTGAATTAAATGACTTGAAACTAAAGAGAAAATTGAAAGAAAAAAGTAAAGTGCTGAATGATTTAAGAAAACTGGTGAAAATGAAAGAGAAAAAGAAGAAAACATCCGGATATCCGGCTGAATGTTTGGCCGGATATTCGGTATCCGGTATGCAGCCAAATTCATATCCGTTGCATCACTGCTGAAAATATAAATTATCAAGTTTGAAATATTAAAACGCATTTATTTTTAAGTTACTGTTGCATTTCGAACGAAAAAAATTCTGGGAGAGATCCAATTCTCCCGAATTTCTCTACACACTCAGCGACTTTCCTTTACCCCTTTCTTTCTCTTTATCGTATTACGCAATAGCGGGGCAAATCGATAGCATCCCAACTATCCTCGCCTGAATCCAGGTGGGGTTTTTTTTTCCTTCGCTCCTTCTGACCGCAGATGTCCAACCCGCAATTGACCAGTCGCATCACGTACTGCCTTGATAGCGCGCGAGAGAGGGCATTCTTAGATTTGTTTATTTCCCGCCATTTCTGTTTCGCGGGGAGAGGGGGGTGGGGGGGAGGCATAGCCCTTAAACGTTTTCTGCAAGATTTACAGCCCCATCGGGCGATGTTCTTGTGTTCTTTTTTTTATTATTATTATTTTATATATTGTTTCAGAAACCGTGAGATCTGAGATCGTGCGCCGCATCGTCGAGTGAACGTCGAACTTGCGTGCTCGTTCGACCGTGGACGGTATTTTTTTTTTTTTTTTCGCTCCTCGATATCGCTCCTTTTTTGTTTCAGTTGGCGGAGCGAAAGATGTTCATGGGCAGATAAGGCAGCAACAAGTTTTACATGTGGGGTTGTGAGGTTTAACACACCACACTTATATTTGAGAGGGGAACATCACTCGTGTACAGTGAGAGAGACGCGCCCCTTTGGAAGAAGTAAACACGTGACGTTTAGCCTAGTCCACAGTGGCGTACCTAGGTAGAGTAGATCCTCTTGGCGGTGTGCCATTCGTATGATTTCCATGAGCGATGACCACTATTCTAATCAAATCAATAATCCATTTAACCCTTTAACGCGCAGTGTTCCCGCTCTGGGAACATCAAACTCTGACGTTTTGACTGCTGCCAGTCACGAAGAATAGATTGGATTTTTATAAAAAATAGTTGCGGGTGACATATCTCCACGAGAATCCTTTACTTTTTAGCACGCCATTTCCCGTAAAAGATTCTTTTTAACAGCACTGGTATCTGCTGAAAAATGGAACAATGCGAGAACAGCTGGATAGTTTGCCCAGTGCTGAAAAAAGGGCAGCCGTTGCCATCGCTCGACTTAACTACCAGCAAGATGAACGCACAGCCAGCTGCGTCAAAAAAGGGTCTAGATCTGTGGCAAGCGATGAACGTTTCGATCGTCCGCCATCTTGCTGGTTGTTAAGTCGAGCGATGGCAGCGGCTGCCCTTTTTTCAGCATTGGGAAAGGGTTGCGACTCAAAGGGTTAATCGCGATTTCGCTATTCGAATAGTAATCGCAATTTCACTATTGGAATAGTATTCGAAATTTCGAATGCTATATGCTGAGCATTCGAGTGGATTTTTCAAAATCAGTTATCTCAAACGTATTTAATAATCGATTAATTCTAAAAGTTTCATTCATTCCTGCCCACCACTAACGAAATTGCTCTGTTTCTCTTAGTAAGAACGAAACTGATCACTTCGTTTGTTAACTTTGGAATATTTAGGTTCTAAGGAGAGTGATTCGAAATAAGTATTTTAGTGTATCGCTGACTTTAACATGTATGGCAGAAGTAGCTTTCGAAACTACCTCAATCTGGGAGATCTGAAGCTAAAGGGGTCCCCCAAAGATTCACTCATGCATTTGGAAAATGAAATTTAGAACTTTTGCTTTAATAGAAAAAAAGAAAAAAAACGGTACAAGAGAAATTTTAGAACTCTAAAAGGACAGGAAGTGTAATACAGGGCTGTTATTGATAACATATCTCGGCTGTATCGTAGGATAGTAACTAAGTCAACATTCCTGAAATTGTGGAATTTTATAACTAGGTGGAAAGAATGTGCACTTAAAAAACAGTTTTGTTAAATCAACAAAATTATCCGGTTGAAATAGCGCTAACAAAATTTTTGTTGAATTAACAAAATTATTTTGTTAAAATTATTTGGTTATTTCAACAAAACATTTTCGCAATTTAACCAAACTATTTGTTTAAATAGTTTATTTGGTTAAAATCAACCAAAATATATATTTGAATTAACAAAATTACTTAGTTGGTGTTATACTGGATAATTAACAAAATTATTTTGTTTTTATTATTATAATTTTCAACCCACAAGCAATTGGTCGTTTCAGAGTCAGGGTCGAAAGTTTCAGAGATAAGACTAAATAATTTATCTGTTCATTAAAATTCATATTTTTATTTTAGTGTTTTTACATATTTATAAAGTTAAATCGAAGAAATTCGATGTCAGTTTTCTTTCTTCGTACGAAAACTTAGTAAAGTAAATCAGAATTGCTTTTGCGTTCAAATAAAATAAATGTGTATATTTTCTCAAATTTTCTAGTATATTTGATAATGATCAAGGTAGGTTTCTGTGAAAATGAGAAATGGAGTATTCTCGTCAGCTATTTTGAAGCTGTGTTTTGAAATTCCAAACGATCCAACACTAAATCAGTAGTCTGTTTTATTTCATACACAATCATTTACCTAGCAGAAATTAACCGCTTTTATAAACATAGTACAAAGCTAATAAATAATAAACGTAATATAAACATTTTTACCTCCGGAATGTTTCATTTGGAAAATGAATGGTTTATACCTTAGAAAGGATATAAAAAAGATAAAGTGCTAAAACAATAAATGATTTTCTTTCCGGCATGGTATGAGAATTAAACTGTTTGCGAGGTAACAAAAATATGGACTACAAAAATATGTGTACCGCTTTAAAATTTAAACTGCAAAAATATTTTCGAAATATACAGAAAAAAATTATAATTCGGTATTGTCCACCTTAGCCAATATTTGAAATTTTTTTTTATCTAGCCTATACATAAATAAATATTTTTACGGAAAGCTTGGACCTTGGGTGATTCAAACGTGAAATTAGATTAAAGTGATCTAATTCATGAATGTGCCAGTTTAAAATCCAGTGGGAAAGCTTATGTTAAGTTTCGCATGCAATTCTATGTATTGTAGGTAATTTACTGAAAAAATATAGGTTCATGACAATGGGCTAATACACATGAATTGTTGGGAGGTTAGGTAGGAGAGATCATAAAAAACAATTGATATTTTTTTTAGACTTGATGCACAGGCTTAACGAGTGAAAGAAAACGGTTGGAGAATATGGGTGGTATATATGATTTTATAAAATTTTGTTAATTTATCACTGTATTGTACAGGGAAGAAATATATACCCCGATGTATCTAAAGCCCTGTGACCCCATGATGTCATAATCGGGGACTGATTATACACAAGAAATAGTAGAAATTTGCGAATAAAAGGTTTAAGGTTTCTGCGTTTAAAACCATTACTTTAGGCGTAAATTCTTGAACGTAATAAGTATTAATTTGTTTTTTAATTCAATCTCTGCAGTCATTATTGGTTCTTTTATTTATAACGAACGTAATTACAAACACGTTTCAACGGTAGATAATAGCCGTTCATTAATTTAATTATAGTAATTAATCCTTTTTATAATTAGCTCTGTCATTAAATGAAAGGCATCCACAGAGTGACAATTCTGTGTGGATGCCACTTAGCAGTATTTTAGCAGTATTTATTCTTTAACTAAATAGTTATGCTTCATGCATTTCGACCAATTCCTTCATTCCTTCTGTTCTTCCTTCCTTTCTTTCTTTCTTTCTTTTTTTTAAATAAAATTCACTTACATATTTTCGTAAAAATTTTCTTGTCCCTTTCTGTTCTGAATGTCGTTTTAAATTTTATTATTACTGTGCAAGATAGATAATGAGTGCAAGTAAAAGGTTGGGGGGATATTTTCCTTGCACTCATTAGTAGTACCTGATTAAAAAATTTTGTTAATTTAGTTCTCTATTTTCGAAACGGGGCATCGAAATATATGAAGTTCCGGAGCCCCGTGATGTCATAATCGGGGCCTGCTCCATGTCAAAAACAAGTTTCAGCCGTTAAAATCCCAACCCTGATCCCAATGTTAACCATTTGAGGGCCAGTGGTACAAGCAAGAAATTGCTAAAATATTAAAGTATTATCGGGCCTGTTTTGTAGAACTGATTTATGTATTTTCCCTTTACTTCAATATTTGATAAGAAAATTAACACTTTACTAATTTTGTAGGAGAATAAATTCATTATTCACAAGAAATCAAAGTCGGAAAACTAACAGCTGTCTCTACAGACAATCAAAAGCAAAATCGTATAATTAACAACGAATTTTCGTATTACGAATAATTGATTGATTTTTCTGACGTACAAATTAAACGAAATTTCATAAGTCAAATATAATTTTAAAAGGTACGTATTTTTTTAAAATGGTTTACCTGTTATTACTGGACTAAAATCTAAAAATTTAATAATGATTATTCTGCAGTCAACTTAGTATATATAACATACCGGTGCCATTAAAAAGGTGAAAGAATCAAGGAAATAAGTCAACACATGGATTGGTCTAATGTATGAACGTGTGTACTGTGATAGGTGGTTTCCCCGTGTTTAAGAAACAAAAATATTATCAAATATAATAATAAAAGAAGGGGGAACAGGTTTATATTATATGGTATATTATAGTCACACCTCCTTAGTACATCATTCTCGGGGCTACTTAAAATGATTTAATAAGCGGAGTTTTTGTTAAATGCAAAATGAAATTCTAAATGTTAATATAATACAAGAGTGACCATAATTAACTTACTTTATAATGTATATAAATTAGTAGAATAAAATGCTAAATTAATAAAATGGATGACATATTAAGGAATTTATTAGTTCAGAAGGTACGTAGTATACTTATAAGGTAGCTCTACAATCTGTCATATTGAATGTGCCATCATACGTAAGTCGAAGTGAAGAATAATCTTGGGTGAATTCGTAAAATTGGTTGATAAGACAACAATCTGTGTAAGGAAAAATGCTGAGAGTCGTGCTCAACAAAATTTAAGTGTTTATGGTAGGTAAATTTGACAAAGGAATGTGACCGAGTTTGTATATGGCACTCTTAAAGTGACGTCTTAAGAGGAGTGACTGAAAAAACAGCGACGCAATAAGCGGAGTACAAAATGTGAAAAGGCGCATTAAAATGTTCGAGACTTCTGGAAGACGACGTAATATGCGGAGTGACATCTTATCCAGGTGGCTTACTAACGAGGTTTGACTGTACACATGGGTACCATTCAAAGGGTTAAAGAATCAAAGAAATAAGTCAATACACATGGATTGGTTGCCTATCCCTGTGTTTAACCTTTTACAGGCCAATGCTCCCAGATGGGAACATCAAATTAAAAATTTATTTAAAAAATGAAAATTTATCAATATTGACTTGAAAAAATTAGCAGATAAAGTCAAAAGATGACTTGATTTTTTGAAATAGAAATTGTATTTCTATCTTAGTAAGTAACTGGACAAAACATCATGAAAATAGCCATTTCATAAATTTTTACAGAGCTATCTTGATATACCCCCACCCCCTTAAAACTTAATTCATATCTTTTACTTAAATTTAAAAATAAATCTTTTATTAATTCTTAATATGTCACTTATTATTTAAACTACCCATCAGTATATTCAGTTTTTGAAATCAGTGTAAAAGTGTAGTCAGAAATGACCCATGCTCCCAACTGATAGATTAGGTTTATAATATTTTAATGGGAATACATCTAACTACTCCCCTATAACTCACTATTCGCGTTATAAGCTAGTGATATGCCAGAGATTATATTAATTTAAAAAAGAGCATTTGAATATTACCCATGATCATGTTTCTTTTTTTTAACAATAAACAATTTCAAATTTCAACTCATATATTATTGTTCTTCTTTTTAGAGAGAACAATAAACATGTACTAATTAGAAGCCAGAATTTATCGAACCTTTTTTTTTTTAATTTTATAGAATTAAGCTAGCAACCAGAATTCCCAATAAGGACACAATTCCTAGATCTTAATTCGGCCTGTTAAACGTTAAGAAACAAAAATATTATTTAGAATAATATATGTAGAGCAGGGATACATTCAAATGGTTAAAAAATCAAAAAATAAATCGACACACTGATTGGTCAAAAGTGTGAACGTGTGTAATGTGATGGATGGTTGCCCCCGCGTTTAAAAAACAACAGTATTATTAAAAATAATATTAGTAAGAGAGATTGAGGAAAAAAAATAGGAGTTTATAATCAAACCGAAAACCCACATAATCAAACACAGACACAGTTCCCATTATACTCTCTCAGCTGGAGTTCTTATAAAGAAGAAAAAAAAAAAAACTTCAGAAAAATGTTCAGGCGATCTAATGATACGGGAGACTTGAGTTGAAATGTTTTGATAAATGACCTGTTTAGTGCGTACTCCATCTCATTCTGAGAGGCAGAGTCGTTGCCACAAGAAGAAGAAAAGAATAAAGAAGAAATTCAATTTATTTTAAACTGTTCTACTTCATTTCTGCGCGCTACTCAAGTGGATAATTTTCAGCCGTAAAAATTCAATCTAAGACCAGTTTAATTTCAGGCTTGCTAAACAAGATTATCTCGTGTACAATTATTACCGCGTCTCTTGTAAGTTTAATAAATTAAGGCAGAGAGAGTATATATATACAGCATACGATAAAATCCTGTTAACGCATAATTTTATAAGATGGTTGCATATTAAATCCTGCAGACGTGCTTTTACTTGCTTTTTTTATGCAATTAGAAAATTGTTGAGCGCTTTAAGTCGTCATAATTCAGAACTGTCAATCATAAATTTAATCATAAATTAAGATCATGACCTTAATTAATATTCAGAATTCGCGTAGAAATACACACACCCAGATAAGTTTACCGAAATCAGGGTAAAATCAGGAGATAAAGCAGAAAGGGAGAGAATCAGGAGATAAAACAGAAATGGAGACGCACAATGTTATATTTAATCCTGCGATAACTTTATTTTTGAAAAACATAATTTTTTACATTATCATTACTTTCAGCAAATGATGAAAATATTCGCCATCATTTTGAATGCACACACGAACATGCCAAAACCAGTTTTTTTTTTTTTTTTTTTTTACCACAACCAGGGGCTACGCTCGCTTTTCGTATGAGGCATTCGGCCCCTAATAAGACTTATTCGTAAAAAAGACATAATTTCAACAGACAAAACCCGAAGATTGGATCAGATAAAATGTTACTGAGCTACACATTGCTTGGTTCTTGCATGTTCATTGGTACATAAAAATTTAAACTTCACACTACAGTAGACCCCCACCCCCTCATAACACGGAAGATATTTTGTTATGGGAATCCGTGTTGTACGGGACCTGAGCTATACTCCACCTGGAGTGCGGACTCCGCTTATAATCGCTGGAAAAATTATTTGCACTCCTCAGAAACACAACGATATTTAATGTTACCATTCACTAGTTATATTAATTAGGAGCTAAAGCATAATAAAATCAGAACATCTGTTTCAGCTGTATTTTTAATAATATAAAACCTATTGGATAGGCAAACAAGCTTTTGACAGCGGCGACGACAGCAGTCCTTACTTTTTTTTAGAATAGAGAGATTCTCAACATTGTTGGTGTTGTTGAGATTTCTTCAGTTATAGATTATTTTAATTCATCCACGTTTGCAGGAATTCCCTTAAAAACCCTACCTGCAAGCGAACATTTTCAACATTTGCTGTAAGGAATGATAATGTAAAAAGTTTGAATTAAATTATGTTTCTCTCTATTCTAAAAAAAAGTAAAGGCCGCTGTCGCCGCCGCTGTCAAAAGCTTGTCAGCGCATCTCCTCCTAAACCGTGGGGATTTGAGTTTCGACTAAGGTGCCCACAGATTCGAAAAATTCCGAGGAACCTGCTAAGCTCATTTAAATTTCGAAAATCGAATTATTTTAGAAGATATTAATAAAAAACTGAAAAAATAAACCGAATGCTTGCCAGATTTGGCATAAAATCATTCATTCCTTTGCAACAAAGCGTTTCCAAGTATCTAGAATCGCGTGAAATTTACAAACATGAGTTAGAATTACGCCCATTTTACGCCAAAATAAAAACTATATGAAATAAGTAACTCAAAATGCGTTACACAGTTGACAATTTTCAAATAGTAAGTTCGCTTAGACAACAGGAGTTTAGAATTAGCGATTATTCGTTTTTCCAAAACAGAATAACTAATATTCTTGAAAATGAAAAATAATTAAAATGCAGATTATTTTAAAGCCGATTCTCGTCCAGTTGGATTATTTGCTACCAGTAGAAATATTTGGCGGCGTTAACTATGCCATTATAGCAGTTATAGTACACTTTGTATATTTGCTAGCGCGACGAGATGGTATAATTCGTGGTGCTAAGTACGCCAATCTGCAAACGATTATGTAAATAAAAATATGGATAACGGTTTTCCGGTAACCTTACATGAACAGTAATTATAGTTCGTGAGCATGTGTAAATCGCTAACTAATGAAAAGTCGCCATGGGTGGCAAGCTATCCTATCTGTTCCGTAGCTTTTATTAACTTTACATGTACGCAAGTCGCCAAATAATGAAAAATCGCAATGGGTGGCAAATTCGAAGGTGTCCAATAGGTTTTACATTATTAAAAATACAGCTGAAATTCTGATTTCATTATGCTTTAGCTCCTAACACGAAGGTAAATGTATAGGAGGGGACACTTCTCTTAGAAAGTTGGATAACGCTGTTGTTGCAAACAGATGGCGCTACGCACACTGGGTAACTGCGCATCTCCTGCTTCTGCGCATCCAGGTTGTTTATATTTCCATCGAGGCGAAATAACTGGAGATCGTTGAATTAGCGGAACTTAAAAAAAATATGAAATACACAGACTTATAAACGTGATATATAATAATTTCTGGCTTCAGGTGTGTTTTAATTACCTAATTGTCTTAGAATACTATTTCGTAAATTATATAGACAATAATTTAGAAGCGAAGTAATATTATGTATGTAATGTCGTGTTATTATTTTGCCCAAAAGCTGTATTTTAAGAAATAGTAGTAAATTTAGAAGAATGTTGTATGTGTGAATGCAATATTTAAAAAGTGTTTATTTATAATCACGATCCCACTCAAACAAGCAGTATTTACATTTATTTCATGCTGTGACAAATTTTAACACAGCTTTAAATTGCCGCTAAAACACTCATGTTAAAATGTAAAATTCATGTTACATTAAGAACGCGCACCATTTTCTAATGTAAATATATACCGCGGCAGACGAAAACTTCTTTTCTGTGAGCCACGATATACACACTCGTTCACAAATATAAACTCAATATTTTAATAATCTTAAGATAGAACATTTTTTTATCTTTTTTTATTCATTTGTTACTAAGGCAACCATGTAAGCAAAAGCGAAAGAAATATTTTAAATTTAGTGCTCGCGTTAATAATCTCGTCACATGCTAGGTCGGAAAATTAAAAACAAGTAAAATTAGTTATCAATCAGCACGGGAAATGCTTTATTCTTTTGCCGCTAGGATCGCTGCACGTTCACTAGATTTCCAATGTTTACATAATTGAAATTTATTTGGGATACCAAAAGTTTAACATTACAGCTATGGGGAGTGTCCACTCCTATAGTACATCTCCGTGGCTCCTAATTAATATAACTTTTGAATGGCAACATTGAAAATCATTGTGTTTCTGAAGAGTGCAAATAATTTTTCCAGCGATTATAAGGAGTCCGCACTCCAGGTGTAGTATAGCTCAGGACCCGTACAACACGGATTCTCAAAACAAAATATCTTCCGTGTTAGGAGGGGGAGGGGGTGTACTGTAGTGTGAAGTTTAAATTTTTATGTACCAATGAACCTGTAAGAACCAAGCAATGCGTAGCTCAGTAACATTCTATCTGATTCAATCTTCGGGTTTTGTCTGTTGAAATTATATCTTTTTTACGAATAAGCCTTATTGGGGGCCGAATGCCTCATACGAAAAGCGAGCGTAGCGAGTCTGGGGGCCCTGGCCCCTAGTTTGTTAAACAAAGCAAGAAATTTTGTCTAAAATCACTATTCGGCTAAGTACGATTAAAATAAATGGAATACGAACGCGAGAGAGAAAACATTCCGTTCTGAAGTTTTTAAAAACGGAATGCACAAATCGTTGTGGCCAACGGCGAAAGGGGAAAAGGTAATGCCAACAAAATGCTTGCGATAAACACTTGCTTACTTTATTCACTTCAGCTTGATTTAGTAGATAGCTCAGTAACATTCTATCTGATCCAATCTTCGGGTTTTGTCTGTTGAAATTATATCTTTTTTACGAATAAGCCTTATTGGGGGCCGAATGCCTCATACGAAAAGCGAGCGTAGCGAGTCTGGGGGCCTTGGCCCCTAGTTTCAAAAATAAAATTATCACATTATTAAGAAATTATATTGTTACGAATTTTCGGGGCAACCAGCTGCTCTGTGGCTTAAAATGGTTTAAAATTCGTATTCTACGCTTCAAATAGATAAATTTTCCTTTTTGTTGCATCAAAATCGGCCAATTAGAACCGGAGATATGGAGGTTTCGGTTTGCATTGTTTTTCAATGGAGGTTCTAGAAAACTCGAGAAATATTAGTCCTAGAGCTTAGATCTCTTCACATTTGGGGACTTACTTTTGGCGCCAAGTTTGGCGATATTTCGCCAAAAGTCGCCAAGCTTGGCGAATTTTTGGTCATTTGGCGCGATTTTCCCAATGGGGCCTGGAAGTTGTTTTTCCTGCATTAAAACGCATAATAACCTAACATTTCTCTTCTATGACGTAATCAAAACTCCCGCTTTATGTAGAACCCTCGAGCAATTGACTTTTCTGGAAACCTCTTGTACCTCCTGCGTCGGCTATTTATAGAAGCGCTGTCGCCCCGAGAGTTCAGTGCGAGTTGAACGCTCAATGTGTGAAGAGCTCTCAGTATGCTTGTTTTGTGTGAATTGATAGAGCTAATAGAAGCTGTGTTTTAGCTTGCTTTGTGAAGCTGTTTTTAAAGTGCTGTGTGTAAATTCTTCATTGCTGTGTCTTAAGGGATTGTGTACTATATCCCTTGAATTTTTGCCTGTGAAAGTGACTTATTTTGTGTGAGAAATACAGCATTTGTGAGAGCTTCTGATCCAAGCGGATTGTTAAAAGCACGTTACTGCTAGATTGTGCTTGTGAATTGTGTACAACTGATTGTTCTACGAAGTTCTAGAAGCAATAAAGTTTGTGTTCCATCCTGACAAGTGACTTTTTACTTGAACTTTTTACACCAACAGGACTTTAGAACGACGAACCCCAGGAGTAGCAGAGTAATTCCGCAACATTTGGTGTCAGAATCGGGGTTCTAAAGAAAGACTTTAATTTTTCCAGTTTATTCTTTTGACTAGACAAAAAAAATGGAAGAACAACTTCAAAAGCTCAGGAATATGAAGCAGGAAATGAAATCCGGACAAGATGAGATAAAAAAGGAGATGAAATCCGGGCAAGATGTGATAAAAAAGGAGATGAAAGCCGGACAAGACGAGATGAAAGCCGCACAAGAACAGATGAAGGCGGATTTAGAGAAGAAAATTGAAGCCGGACAGACCGATTTAGAAAAGAAAATTGAAGCCGGATTGGTCGGATTAGAGAAGAAAGGGGAAGATGGACAAAGAAAAATAGAAACCGGATTAGATGAGTTAAAAACCGCTCACGAAGAGATGAAAACCGGGTTAGAGGAAGTGGAGAAAAGAGTATCACTCCTGGAAGAAAGTCAAGCGAAATGCGAGGAAAGAATTGAGGAAAAGATCGATCACAAGCTAGAAGAAAAACTGGACAGTTTGGTAAAGCTGGGAAAGGTACCAGAAAACATCAGGTTGTCGTCACGCCACCCAGCAGTGAAACTAACGCCTTATGACGGAAAGACTCCCTGGGAAGCTTACAAGTCCCAATTTTCGATCGTCGCCAGAGCCAATGGTTGGAGCGAGTCCGAGAAAGCTAATCAACTGGCCGCTTCCCTTAGCGGAGATGCAATTAATGTATTGCAAACTATCGGAGCGACGAAGATAGGAGATTTTAACGCCCTTGCCAGTGCCTTGGAGATGAAATTCGGTGAGAAGTGCCAGAAAGAATATAGTAGAATCCAACTTAAGTCAAGGATGCAGAGATCTGGCGAGACCCTTCAAGAGCTGGCTTCGGACATAGATAGGCTGTGTCATCTAGCCTACATGGACCACCTTGATAATGTCCGAGAAGAAATGGCGGTGCGTCATTTTATTGAAGCCATTCTTGATCCAGAAACCCAAAGTCACTTATGTTGGAGGATTATCAGGATTTGAAATCTGCTCTCGTCTTCGCAATGAAGCTAGAAGCAGCTCAGCGGGCCGTCAGGAAAGATCGGCATGCTGTTAGAGCTGTCACGGTTCAAGAGGGAGCCGACAAAGACACAGAGAGCGTCGAGAACAGGTTGAAGAGAATTGAAGATCTCATAGAACGAAAATTAAGATCCGATAGAACGAGAGATGGCCCAAAGAAAGTGAAATGTTGGAGGTGCAACAGCGAGGGGCATTTACGGAAATACTGTGACGCACAAAAGAACTCTCGTCGTAAAGATCGCAGTTATCAATGCACCAGAGAAGCCCATGAAAGAAGACAGAAAAGAGACGACTTTCAGGAACAGAGGCTGAGGGATATTCGAAAGCCTCGTTTGAAAGTCTTACAGATTTTATCAGTGAATGGCGGCAGTAATGGACTCTTCGTACTTGGATACGTTAATGGTTCCCCATGCCACATGGTGATTGATACTGGAGCGAATGTAACCATCATAAGGACGGATCTGGCCAAGAAATTCAACTTGAAGATTTTCTGGACTCCGCCCTCGCTGACCCTCCAGACTGTGACAGGTGACAACATCGAAGTGGGCGGAAAAGCGCAAGTAGAAATCACGTTTGGAAATGCCAGATACGACCATGTGGTATATGTCGCCAATATTACAGACTCTTTTATTCTCGGACTCGACTTTTTAAAATCGCACAAATTTAACTTGGACTTTAAGAATAATGAGCTTCGTTCAGACTCAGAAGAAATAGCTGAGATCGATATTAAAAATGAAACTATTTTACCTGTTCAGACAATAATAGCCCAGACTTATATCACTCTACCTCCCAGAACTGATTCAATAATTTCTGGAACAGTAAAAGAAAGCAACAAATTCCGTTTTGGATTAATCGAACACCCAAACAATAGTGATTCCGTCAGAGGAGTACTTGTGGGAGCAACACTTGTGGACTTGTCGAGAACAGAAATTCCAGTTAGAGTAGTAAATGTGACGGACAAGTCGAAGGTGATAAAGAAAAATGAAGTGTTGGCGACATGCACTCCTGTTACCTGCATTAATAAGAACATCAGCCAAACGACAGCTAAATCTTCCGAGTGCCTGACGAAGGAATTAATACAAGACGTGGAGTTAACGGCAGAACAGAGAAGCGCTGCGGAGAAAGTAATAGCTGAATTTGAAGACCTCTTCTCCCGAACTTCGGGTGACTTTGGCCGTACGAGCTTAACTCAACATAGGATAGATACAGGCAGCCATTCTCCCATCAAGCAACATCCTAGGCGGCTGCCGTTTGCTAAGCAAGAAGATGTGAGCAGACTTTTAGAGGAGATGCAGCGTGATGACGTCATCGAGCCGTCGACTAGTCCCTGGGCCTCGCCAATTGTTTTGGTCCGAAAGAAGGATGGTTCCACCCGGTTCTGTGTTGACTACAGACGTCTGATTGACATTACCAAGAAAGACAGCTACCCTCTTCCCAGGATAGACGACACTTTGGACACTTTATCGGGAAACGAATGGTTTTCCACTCTGGATCTGAAAAGTGGTTACTGGCAAGTGGAAATTCATCCCGACGACCGTGAAAAGAATGCGTTCACCACGGGACAAGGATTATGGCAGTTCAAAGTTATGCCTTTTGGACTCTGCAACGCACCTGCTACATTCGAGCGACTAATGGAGACAGTGTTGAGAGGACTTTCCTACGAAGCATGTCTCGTTTATTTGGACAATATCATCATCGTCGGAAGGACTTTCGAAGAGCATCTCGAGAACATTCGAAAGGTACTGCAGAAATTAAAAGAGACAAACTTGAAACTAAGTCCATCGAAGTGCAATTTGTTTCTTCGGGAAGTACGTTACCTCGGGCACATAATATCCGCCCACGGAGTCCGCAGTCCAGAACTGGAGTCGTCCCGAGAATATCCATGACTTAAGAATTTTTCTCGGTGTGTGTACTTACTATCGAAAATTCGTGAAGGGCTTTTCTCAAATTGCAAGACCTCTTCACAAATTGACCGAGACTGGACAGAAATTTCTATGGACTGAGGAATGTGAGGACGCATTCAACGAACTGAAGACGGCTTTAACATCTTCGCCGATCCTGTCGTATCCTCACCCTGACAAGCCATTTATCCTGAACACAGACGCAAGTAAGGAGAGTGTTGGAGCAGTTTTGTCCCAGGAGATAGATGGCCAAGAACACGTCATAGCTTACTGGAGCAAATGCCTTTCAAAGGCAGAACGTAACTATTGTGTTACGAGAAAGGAACTTCTTGCTATCATTAAAGCCGTGGAGCACTTCCATCATTACCTGTAGGGCCGAAAGTTCCTGCTCCGAACGGACCATGCCTCTTTAACCTGGCTTCTAAATTTCAAGAATCCAGAGGGCCCAATAGCCAGGTGGATACAGCGATTACAAGAATATGACATCGAGATACGTCATCGGAAAGGGGCATCTCATAGAAATGCAGATGCTTTGTCGAGGAGGCCCTGCATAGACAGTTGTCGCTATTGCTCCAGAGCAGAGAAAAATTACCATCTGAAACATCCCGTTGTCCGCCAAGTTGCATCATCGGCACCATCTCAAGACCCCTGGAGTGACGAAAATGTTCGGGCGGACCAATTAGCAGACAGCGACATCAAACCTATTGTGGAATTTATGGAAAAATCCAGCGCTAAGCCCAGTTGGCAAGAAATATCATCTTACAGTCCGGCAACAAAACAGTTCTGGGCTTTATGGGATTCGCTTCGCCTGAGGAATGGCGTCCTGTATCGTAAATGGGAGTCGGACGACGGCAAGATGCTCCGATGGCAGTTAGTGCTCCCTCGTTCGAGGATTCCGAAGGTTCTAGAAGAACTTCATAATGGCTACACTGGAGGCCATTTTGGCGTAATGAAGACCCTGCAGAAAGTTCGCGAGCGCTTCTACTGGGTTAGGGCTCGAGGCGACGTCGAAAAGGGGTGTCAAGCTTGTGACGCCTGTGCCGCCCGTAAAGGCCCGAAGAAACGAAGCCGTGGAAGACTACATCGTTATAATGTAGGAGCGCCTTTTGAGAGGATTGCCCTCGACATCCTGGGACCTCTTCCGCGAACTTCGGATGGCAACAAATACATCCTAGTGTTCATTGACTACTTTTCTAAATGGCCCGAAGCGTTTCTTATTCCCGATCAAGAAGCTACGACCGTAGCAGAGGTACTGGTGCAAGAATGGATTTCCAGATATGGAACCCCTCTGCAACTTCATTCCAACCAAGGAACGAACTTTACCTCTGCAGTCTTTAAAGGACTATGCCAACTTCTCGGAATGGACAAAACCCAGACTACGCCTTTACACCCACAATCCGACGGCATGGTGAAGAGGTTCAATCGCACAATTTTAAACAACCTCTCGCTTCTGGTATCTAGGAATCAAGAGGACTGGGACAAGAAACTCCCCCTCTTAATGCTGGCCTATAGGAGCGCCGTCCATGAGACTACTGGCTTCACACCTTCCCAGATGCTGTTCGGCAGAGATCTTCGTCTTCTCGCCGATCTAGTGTTCGGCCGCCCTCCAGATGCGCCTTAATCGCCAGAGGAGTACGTGGAAAACCTTCGGGCACGGTTTGAAGATGTGCATCATTTTGCTCGGGAGCGGATCAACCTGAACACGGAAAAGATGAAGACTCGCTACGACACGAAGGCTACGGAACACGAATTCAACGCAGGTGACAAAGTTTGGCTATGGAATCCTACTCGACGGAAAGGCCTGTCTCCCAAGCTGCAATCGCCGTGGGACGGTCCTTACACAGTCCTAAACCGGCTAAATGACGTCATCGTACGGATTCGTAACTCACCAAACTCGAAGCCAAGAGTAGTACATTACGATCGGCTAGCCATCTACCGCGGTTGTAATTAGCTCAGACCATGGTCAGTATGGCGTAATTCCTCCTTTCTTCCAACTCTCATTTCTTTCCTGTCTTTCTCTTCTCTTCCTCTTTCATCAACTCTCTTTCACTCACTACTTACGCCATGTTTAGTGTACATATTTGTAATATATTGGTTTTTATTAATGTGTATTTGTTTATTACATTTATTGCTTATTAGTGTAATTGTTCATTATGTCTATTATTTATTAATTAGAGTGCATTTGCTTACTGTGTTTATTGATTATTTGCTTAAATTATGTTGTTAAGATTTGGTTAAAGGTTGGACACTGTATATTTGTGTGACCTCCTAACTGGGGACTGTACTGCCCGGGACGTGCAGTCCTTGGAAAGGGGGCAATGTTACGAATTTTCGGGGCAACCCACTGCTCTGTGGCTTAAAATGGTTTAAAATTCGTATTCTACGCTTCAAATAGATAAATTTTGCTTTTTGTTGCATCAAAATCGGCCAATTAGCACCGGAGATATGGAGGTTTTGGTTTGCCATTGTTTTTCAATGGAGGTTCCTGAAAACTCGAGAAATATTAGTCCTAAAGCTTAGATCTCTTCACATTTGGGGACTTATTTTTGGCGCCAAATTTGGCGATATTTCGCCAAAAGTCGCCAAGCTTGGCGACTTTTTGGTCATTTGGCGCGATTTTCCCAATGGGCCTGGAAGTTGTTTTTCCTGCATTGACTTTTCTGGAAACCTCTTGTACCTCCTGCGTCGGCTATTTATAGAAGCGCGCGTCGTCCCGAAGGTTGAGTGCGAGTTGAACGCCCAATGTGTGAAGAGCTCTCAGTACGCTTGTTTTGTGTGAATTGATAGTGCTATAGAAGCTGTGTTTTAGCTTGCTTTGTGAAACTGTTTTTAAAGTGCTGTGTGTAAATTCCTCATTGCTGTGTCTTAAGGGATTGTGTACTATATCCCTTGAATATTTCCACGGAATTTTTGCCAGTGAAAGTGACTTATTTTGTGTGAGAAATACAGCATTTGTGAGAGCTTCTGATCCAAGCGGATTGTTAAAAGCACGTTACTGCTAGATTGTGCTTGTGAATTGTGTACAACTGATTGTTCTACGAAGTTCTAGAAGCAATAAAGCTTGTGTTCCATCCTGACAAGTGACTTTTTACTTGAACTTTTTACACCAACAGGACTTTAGATCGACGAACCCCAGGAGTAGCAGAGTAATTCCGCAACAATATGGTGCGTCTCCATTTTTGTTTTACCGCATAAATAAAGCTGGAAGTATTGGAACAGTGTTGGAAATTGTTTCCCACACTTTAACAAGGTTCAAAATTTTATATTTCAGTGTTAAAATAGTTGCCACTTCTGCCAGATTTAAGGGTAATAAGAAAAACCAACGGGTATACTCTTTTGAATTGATCACCCTCGTACAAACATTCATCTCCAAGTGAAGCATTCTGGCAATAAAAATGACGTAATAATTTGTTATGCATTACGTCTATCAAAGCGCTCCAGTTCGCCATACTGAATAAATTTCTCATTTAGACTGCTGATTTAAGGATGATTTGTTTGGTTTTCTCAACAAAAAATAAAATAAAATAAATGAGGAGTTTGCCATTATATTTGGCTTTCTAACGAATACTTTTATGAAAAGCACTTCGAACAAACCAAGAAAATCAGTCAAGTAGGTTGCTAACTTAGGATGTACCGTCAGGAGCATCCCCAAATCCAAATTCATGCTGGTATTTCTTTGCTAGATTAGCATTAAATGCTGGATCCAAGCTGGTAGAAAAGCATAAACTACCATAAATACTTGCTAGTTCTAGCAGCTTTACCAGCAAGTCATACCGTGTATTCGACACACAAGCTATATATAAGCATGAAATGCTTGTATATAGCTTGTCATGCTATTACTTTATAAGCTAGCAGTATAGCATATGATGCTAGCTAGCATTACATAGCAAATAATAGCATGAAAATCTAGCAGACATAGCAATAACTAGCATATTTTTGTTGCTGGTACTAGCATGAATTTTGTCTTGGGTCGAATATCTAAGCAGTTTTAGGCATTCTTAATTTGATTTTTAATGATAATAGAATAAGTTAAATTTCTTTTTGTGTTGTTTTTGTAGATAGAAACTGCTACCGAGTACTGAAACGGAACCACAAAATTGAGAACTCAGAAGGTACACGGTCATCTTCAGGGATCGGCCTAAATTCAAACTCGCAACCGCAGATAGACATTGAATGCGACTTATAACGACTAGGCTTCCACTACGCAACATATTCTGTTTTTTGTGCAACTCAAATTTTATAGAAGCAACGTAACAAAGACTACGAAGGCGTAGACCAGGCAACCTTTGAAACCTATTGGCAACCTTTGGAAAGTTGCAGGCCAAGTTTTAGGATGTTAGCGAAGTCGCGAGCCAAACTTTCGGATGCTAACGAAGTCGCGGGCCGTATAATTTGGGTTTATATGGGATTCTGAGTGGTTTATATGTATTTTATATGCGGTTTTGATATGTTCCGCTGGCCGGATCAGAAGTCGAGGCGGGCCATATCCTGCCTGCAGGCCGGCGGTTGCCCATATGTGGCGTAAACCAATCAAATTCTATGTTTAAGAATTTGTCCTACTGCCATTTATAACTCTCGCAAATACGGCCTAACTATAACATTTTTGTACCATTTTTCAAATTTTGTGTCTGTATATACTTCATATAAACTAACTACACTAAACTTAATATGAACTCACTAAGCAAAACAACACAATTTAAAATTATATAAATGATTTTTGGCATCTATATCTGCATGTAGTGCCGAGGGCACTGACCCCAGGTGGCCATACAAGGATCTGCGTCCTCTCGCAAATAGATTTAAACTGAGTAAAAAGCCCTCGCAAATCAACGCCACCTTTAAGGTTTTCATCATTCAAAGGTCATTTCATGGTTTTTGTAACAACACAGAATTGCATTTTATTTACAAACTATTTAACTCTGAACTTGGATGTAAACAAATGCTCAAATACCTGGCAAATGCAACGCACGAATCGGGCTCTAAAACATCTGTGATGACTGTTTCGTTGTAAATAATCAAGTCATTTCTCCCTAACAACAACTGAACTCTCTGCAACGCAAACGATATTTTGAATTGCCAAGATTCCCTTCTTTTCATTTGTTCTTTCTCTATATACGTTCGTGTTGTATTTCTTCACCATAATGATGTGAATTCTCGTGTTTATTTCTATACAATAAATGTGTTTTTCGACTCAAGAGAAGTATCATTCATGATTTTTCATCTTATAGCACACAGGATTTTTATTTTATTTTTCTTACCATCAATGAAGTCAGGAAGAACAAATATTTTACGTTCCATTTTGATACCCGTTGCCTACATGTTTCACCATATTATTAAATATCACTCGTATGAAAGATGAGAATTATTTAATATCAAAACAAAACAAGTTACAGGTTAATGTGGGATAGTCTTGAAATATATCGGTAACATACTTATAGAAAATTCTTTTTAAGGTACTTACGTTTTATCCCGGCGGTCGGCCAAGACGAGCGATTTTACGCCAAGATAAATGTCGGGACACATGAAATTATTGATGGTTCAGACTACGATTGGCAACAGTTTGCCAGCATATTTGACGCAAAAATAGTTTGGCGGGAATGACCGCCGGGATAATACGTAAGTACCCTTTTTAATATAGCCCTATGGAGATTTCAGAGAACTGATTAAAAAATCAAATTATTTGATCTGTGATTTGTCGGAAATTATCTGTGAAAGTTGTTCTGCTATCTGCTATTAAATTGAAAACTTAAAAAGAAAAAAAAGTGTAAATACAGAAATAAAATACCATGAAGTGTAGTAATAAAGGTTAACAATCAAAATTCATTTAGTAAAAATAGAAGTGTATATAATAAAAATACTAAAATTTAATATGTTCAGGAATCATGAAAATATCACGCTTTCGATTCCTGCCTTTTTAGGGTTAGTGTAATTTATCAGCGTGTGTTCTTACATAAATTAATTTTTTCAACTGACCTGGGGACAACTTCTTTGGGGATCATGAGTTGAAAACCACCGGGCTTACGCCCTCAGCCGCCATTTAGTAAGTGGTCGCAAGGACTTACCGGTCAGATTTTTTTTTTTTTTTTTTTTTTTCTGCAAGTCTCATTTCTGTTGGAAGTTGGGGATTTTGTGACTCATATTTTGAAAATGATGATTATAGAGGTTTGAGAGTTGGTATGTGAATATTGTTAAAAGGCTCAAATAGTTATAGTTTCGTTATTTAATGTAAATGCGTGATACTGACAGGGACGTAGCGAGAAAAAAAAATCGAGGGTGCCCGAAAGGGGAATAAGGTCCCTCAATGGGCTGGCACTTTCCTCATCAAGCATTTTGCCCCTACTAAGGCCCGAATTACTGGTCATTTTATTACAGGGCACCCAGTGGGCGGTCAGCGTTACTCCCCTCCAAGGGACGGACAATTAAACATCCAATTCCAAGCCGGGAATCGAACCCGGACCCATCGTGTTATAGAATGCTTCTTTAGCCACTATACCACCTGCGCGGAAGGTGGCAGAATTTCCCCGACATCCCATTAAAAAAAATTCCAAATTTTGTGAATGCCCAGGTGCTTCCCCCCCCCCCCCCGCTTTCCTCGACTGAATAATGATAATGTATTCTTTTTTTAGATTTTATACTTATCGAAGAGTCGAATATTATTTGAAGTTACCAATCCTCCCAATTCGAAAGTTTATTGAGTTCTGTACGATAAGTTTAAGAAAGTTACGAGAGTTTTGAGCGTTTCGTTTGTTTTCCCTGAACTGCACAAAAAAGAAGAAAAAAACCCCTCATTTTTCGGAAGATTTATTTAATTACTCTAGGAGAGAAAGGTGAACTCTTTGAGCAGCACACCCCTTTTCGCAACTCTTCCCTGGCTTGCTGCAGCTGCGAAAACACAAATTGCGAAAAACACCCCAAGTTCCTCGGCCGAGAAAAAGAAGGTTCAACGCTTGGGCCAATAAACTTTTTCCCGCATTTTACGCCGGTTTCTTCTCTCTCTCTCTCTCTGCGTGCGTGTGTGTGTGTGTGTGTGTGTGTGTGTGTGTGCCCGAGGCGTCTTTAGTCTTTAGCGAAGAACTTGGAGCGTCGAACTGCCCACGGATTTTCTTTACTTTTTCTTTTTGCTCGCGAAAAAGTGAGGATCGAAAAGTGAGAGAGAAATGATGCTGAGCAATTTTTTTTACCCCCATATTGATAGAGTAGATGCTACGCAGCAAGCTGTTTAACCCTTTGAGGCGCAACCCTTTCCCAATGCTGAAAAAAGGCGGCAAAAGCAATAAAGTTGAGTTCCATCCTGACCATTGGACTTTTTACAAGAACTTTCTACACCAACTGGACTTTAGAACGACGAACCCAGGAATAGCAAAGTATTCTGCAACAGTATACTTTTGTAACAGAAGATTTCTCGTAACTGTTTTAATTAGTTTATTGTTTATTAAACATTTCAAGACTATGGATTAAAATTGCAGTCTCTTAAATCCCTACTGCCGTTTCCAACAACCTATCTGTGTCAAGCGCGGTTTTCTGCAGTGACAACAACTAATATAAAACAACCGAAGAAAGTGGACACAAGCCACACACTTTGGATGTCATTGTTTCCTACCCCTTTATGGAACCAACTCGTTGCAAAGAAACAAGATCAGGGTTCTCATTGATTTAGCGTTCTAGTGAGATAAAATGCTGAATCTCTTTATATTCATTTTTTGTGTAACTGTATTTTATTTTGAAGGCATGTTTAAATACAATTAAATTAAAATTATGAAATTAAACAATCTAAAATATAAACAATCAATGAAATATGTGTGCTGTTGTAGAGATGAGGCGAAACGAGCTAGGCCAAAGTTCCCGAGATAAACTTGGGCTGGCTTGACATAATCGGGGCTCGAAATAAGCCATTGCAACCACGGCAAATGCAGTGAGGTCGGCCCAAATAGCCGCAATGACCAACAGTTTTAGCGCAAATTTAGCTGCGAGTATTTAAATCTTTTTTACTGGAGTGTTTCATTCTGTCTCAGTTGTGTTTGAAGGTTTTATACGGGTGTCCAGCAAAGGACACACTGATTTCAAAATTACATATCTCGAAAACAAAAGACAGTAGATGGATGAGACAAACTGTATATTTATTACGAATAATGTGAAAATTTTAGACGTAAGTTTCGAAATAGTAGTTCCAAAATCCGCTAACAGGTGCCGCTGTAACCGCTGTCTCTATAATGGATTGGCCTCCATATTATCCCGATCTGACACCTTCTGACTATTTTCTGAGGTGCATACTGGAAGAAACTGTCTACCAGAACCATCCCAACGTACTGGACGAGTTTGAATCGTCGATTTGTGTGGCATGTGAATCAATTTCTGTTGAGACATTACCCGCTGAGATGAAAAATTTCATTCGTTTGCGCTACCTCTTTATGTCAAATGGTGGACATTCTGAAAAGGTTGTGCGGCGACTGCTTGCAAAGAATGGACTTATGCATGATGATCGTCAATTGATTTCAACGTTCTGCGCCATCTGTTAGCAGTGGCGTACATAACGTAGTGTTTGGGGGCTCTGATCTCCTTATTCAAGATTTTTTACTATGAAATCTCACGAAATTTTAATTTTCAGCATTAAGATTACATCCGTAATCCCCCTCCTATTAAAGAAAGTCTGTGTATGCCACTGTATGTTAGTAGCTACTGTAGCTTACTGTTTCGAATCTTTTGTTTAAAAAAAAATACAGATTGTATAATAAACGTGCCGTTTGCTGCATTCTTTTATTGATCTTAGTTTTTGCGATTTTTTATTTTGAAATCAGTTTATCCTTTGCTGGAAACCCCGTATCAAATCGCACAATGCTTACAAGAAACTGAAGTCCCCTCCCCCTTTTCATAGCTTTATTAATTCAGTTTTACTGGAATTTTCCGCTATTATAAAAATTTAAGGTTTTGCCGCGAGCTGAATTGCATTTGCTGTCAGCTTCAGAATTTTGGGCCCTGGACTCCATCCCTTATTGTTCGGCATTGGCAGAAATCTAGGGGAACTAGTAAGCCCTTCTTTGCATGGGCGCGTGTATGAATACTTTTAAGTAGGCTCATATTTTTCTTTCAAAAATTGTGGCTAGGGTGTCCTTTCGTAAAAGTCGCCAAATTTAGCCTGAAACCCCCTAAACTAGAGACTAAAGTAATACAAAAAATCATTATGTTATAAAAATGTTCGTAATGAAGTTGGCTAGAGGAATTTAATGCTCGAACTTCCCCTCTGCCCCTTCCCCTACATAGGCTCACATGCCGCCTTAAAACTTTTGTTCCCTTTCTTTCACGGATGATAAAAAACTTGGTCCGAAGTTGGGAAGAAAAAGTTGGGAGAGATCCGAAAAGTGAAAGTGGTAAAATTTCCCAGGAAGAATTCCTGATTAACAAAAAATCCAAATTTTGGTTAGGGCCCTAGACTCACTCCCTGGTTACGTCCCTGGCCCCTTTAAAAAATCTTCCTTATTGCAAAATATAAAATGAAACTATCTTTTTGCATGTGCTTTAACCTTATATTATCGTAACACACCTTCTAACAAGCCAGTTCTATTTTTTAATTCATAATTTAGTGTTGACATTGCATAATCAAAAAGTTAAACCATCATGTTCGTGTCTAAAAATAAAAATAATTCATGTGGGATCAGAAATGCTAATTTAAATATTTTAGTCCTTCGTGGTTTAGCAAAAGAAAATAGTTCAATTATTTTAATCTTGTGAAAAATGACCAGGTGTGTCATATAGAAAAGCTATTTGGAATCGCATAAATTACGAATCAATATTTATTTGACGTAAATTTCGTGTCAAGAGTTTATCAATCGCAGGCAGTTTTTAATTTGTAAGTCACGTTTCTGAATGCCGTAAAATGAACTTTGGTTAGTTGAGTTAGTTTACCTGGTTAATTCACCCAGTTAGTTTTCAAACGGAGTAATGTTATAGACGATATTGAAAAAAAAATACGAAGAAATTTTATGGAGGAACGTAATCCTATGTTAAAAAAAATATAACTTCACGTTACATTAAAAAGCGATTTTTTCATCCCTGTTCGCCAGTTCAAGATACATTCAGCAAGACAATCTCGAGAAAGTTCTTCAGCACTGAAATGTTAAAATTGTGGACAAATGCAGGGTGTGTCACAATTCCCTCCCGGGTTTGGAAGGCTTATAAAAAATGATATATTAAAAATACAGCAACAAAGTTGACTTAACTGGAGAAAAAACATTGTACAAGTTTTGTTTCCCAAATAACGAGCTTCCTCGTCGTTGGATTGGCCGAGGTTCTGACGACGACAATCGCCTTCTTCTGTGGCCAGCTTGCTCTCCGGACCTAACTCGAATTTTTTATGGGGTTATATAAAAGATCGTGTGTTCATGTCCCCTATGACACGTGATTCACAAGATTCGTACCAAAGGATCAAAACCGCATTTGCTACCATTGATCGCGACATTTTAAAGCGGATTGTGGGAAGGGAAGAATTTGATTTCAAACTTGTGATATCCACGAAAGGTTCGCATATTGTACATTTATGAAACAAAACTAGCAACATTTCTTTCTCCAATAAAGACAACTTTGTTTCTGTATTGATATGCATAGATATAGATAAATTTATGGAATATTCATAACACGTAAGTTTGGCTGGTTTATATATTATATATAAACATATATATACATTATAAGTCTTCCAAAATCGGGAGGGAATTGTGACACACCTTGTACTATATTATTGAGTAAAGTGTAATAATGCAAATGCAGGAAAATCCCTAAAGTTAGCCTGAATGGGTGTGCGGCGCTTGCTGAAATGCATTTGTATTTTGGGGGTAAACGACGTCACGAACGTTAATCTCGTTGTTGATGGATGGCTGGTATAACTTAGCGCAGATTTTAAGACGCGTTGTGAAAAAAAAAGAGCTAGCTTTAGATACTTGCACGATATTGAAATGCAGAGGACTCTCCGTATGCTATTATTTTAAGCTGATGAATATTCGTGAACGAAATGAATTAAAGAGATAAGAATTTTGACTTGTATGTTAACATGTGAGTGTAATTTCCAGTGAATGAATAGATAATGCAGTTTTCGTTAAAATAAATATTTTGTTTAGTGTGATCTGTCATAATGCGTCACGAAATAATTTTCGTCATTGAAATTCCCCAGGGTGGCCATTAAAAAAATTGCCGTTATATGAACCTGTAGCAGTAGCCCTTCTGTTCAGCCGATCAAGATAAGATTACGGTTTTCGCATGCGCGTTGAGCATCATTTAAGTTATAAAATTACTCTCTCTGAAAACTAACTGGGTAAATTAACCAGGTTGACTAGCTCAACTAACCGAAGTTTCTTTTACGACATTCAAAATCGTGATGTCATAAATTAAAAATTGCCTGAGATTGATTACCATTTTGCGAAAGGGAAAAAGTAGGTATACCATCCGAAAATTTCGAGTTTCTGTACCTCTAATATATCTAAAGGAAGAACTATACCTGAAATCTCATCTCGATTGGTTGAACGGTCGGCAAAGTTTTTTTTTTAACTTTTTACAGTCCTATATTCCCCAATTGGGAATATCAAATTAAAAGTGTATTCAAAAATGAAATTTTTTCAATATTGATTTGAAAAAATTAGCAGATAAAGTTAAAAGATGACTTGATTTTTTGAAATGGAAGTTGCATTTCTATCATTAGTAAGAAACTGAACAAAAAATCATGAAAATAGCCATTTCCATAAATTTTTACAGAGCTATCTTGATACACCCCCACCCCCTTCAAACTTAATTCATATCTTTACTTAAATTTAAAATTAAATCTTTTATTAATTCTTAATATTTCACTTATTATTGAAACTAACCATCAGTATATTCCATTTCAGAAAACAATGTAAAAGTAGAGTTAGAAATATCCTATGCTCCCAATTTCATAACAAAGGGAAAATTATATACAATACCCCCCCCCTTCCCCATTTAAATGACCAATACCCTTTAAGTAACGCATTAGGACAAAATATGTAAATATATATGTATATATAGTGTTAAAAAAATGCCTGGACTATTCGGTCTGTAAAAAGTTAATGACCATGTATTCTAAGCAATATTTTATCTAAGTGAAAAGGAAGGAGGGAGGCAGGTTGACAAATGTGCTGCCTTTTTCCATATTATTTTTGCTTGAAGCTGCAGAAAAGGGTTTTAATCTTAAAATGAATAAATCTTTGTAAAATAACGCACATAAGTTACTTGTCAGAAAAGAAAGAAGTCTTTAAGTAAATGAAAGTCTTTTCAGTTCTCAGTCCCTGTCTGTGAATTGGTAACCGCGCTGACGAAGATCGAAACGTACGTCTGATTTGAAAAGTAACTTATCTGTGTTTTTTACAAAGTTTTATTAATTTTATCTTTTAAACATCAGTTCTTCTGAGGGTTTTTTAATGTGTGTGTGTGTGTGTGTACGCGCGCGTTAGCTTTTAACCCTTTAACGCGCAGTATTCCCGCTCTGGGAACACCAAACTCTGACGTTTTGACTGTTGCCAGTCACGAAGAATAGATTTGATTTCTATAAAAATAGCTGCGGGTGACATAGCTCCACGAGAATCCTTTACTTGTTAGCACGTCATTTCCCGTAAAAAAATTGTCGCGATTATTTTTAACAGCACTGGCATCTGCTGAAAAATGGAAGAATTCGAGAACAGCTGGATACATTTCCCAATGCTGGAAAAAGGGCAGCCGTTGCCATCGCTCGACTTAACTACCAGCAAGATGGCGGACCATCGAAACGTTCATCGCGTGCCACAGATTTAGAGAGCCTTTTTTGACGCAGCTGGCTATGCTGGCACACTAGAGACCATTGGAAAATTGCTCTCGGATATAAAAAGTAGATTTACTTTTTATAACTGAGAACTGTAGATTTACTTTTTCAAATGTGTCGGCGTTATAAAAAGTAGATTTACTTTTTATAACGCCGACACATTTTAGTATAAAATGCAGAAACTTTGTAAGTCGCCTAATTAATGGAACACATTTTGCTGATTGGTTTTTTTTCTTTGTAGGAGGGACGTTAGAAATTGTAATCGATAATATTCTGTACCTTCTTTTACATATGTCTAAACCTTATGATCAATATTTAAGGCATCATTTCTCAAACTGGAGGCCGCAGTCTGTTATAATAAAAACCGTATACGAAATATCTTTTCATGATATATATATAAATCATTATGAAAAAAAAAAATGTAAAATATAGCTGATAATTAAATCTTAACAGAAAATGAGCTTTAATAAAAATATAATTATTGTTCTAATAATTATTGTTCTTTACCTCCGATTTTGTCTTCGTGTTCATATTTTGTTTAAATCAGTTTTAGTTCGTTTCTACTTTTTTTGAATTCTGATTTTAATAAAGGAAAATATCTGATTTGTAATTCCTTTAAATAAACATTTTTAAAGTCTGGTTTTGATTAATGGATTGCTTAAAAATCGGCTTCAAAAATTATAATCTGACGACTACTATACTATATTGTACAATGGGCACGAAATTATTGCTTGAAGAGATAGATCTATAATATTTAGCAATAATTTTCTTATTACAAAATACTTATATACAGATCTAGACTTTTAAAAAATCCGTATTCGTATCTATAGAATACGGATCTTGTTTTTTAGAAATCCGATACGTCATTAGTCTACGTGTGTACTCATTTTCTAAGCCAAAATCGATTATGAAGAAAGCACAGCTAATCATGATATAAAATTTAAATTACCTGATTTATATGCGTGAAGTTTTTTTTCGACATAATCTCTGAGCTTTTTACTCCATGTTTGGTTCTTCACCACGTTTGTTTTTTGCTACATTAGCTACGGTCGTGCCCTTAGGTTGATTTTGATGGCTCTTTTTGTCATGCAACCTACAGAAACCTACCAATTTTATTTTTCCATTTCAAGTGGTGGCACCTGAAGATTAGAACTTGATTAATCTAGTTTCCAGTTCACCTCCATTTTTTTGGGTTCTTGTCGTTAGACTTAGGCCCACGAGATCTCACTTCGTAATTATTTCCAACTGTTTTAGCTCTTATATCTCTGTTTTCTTTTGCTGTATAGGTTTGTGTACAACACTTAAGGCCTATGTCTCTATCATTATTCATAGTTCCTTTTTTTATGCTATTTTTGCTTTGTGCTTACTCTCGATCCATGGATTAATGGAATATCCATATTGCGTGAGTTTGGCAGTTTGGCTGTTTTATATTATATGTATGTATGTATGTATGTATACAAGCTTAAAAGAATGAGCTAAATTTTTCTTCCTGAGGAGCGAGGATGACTCCAGAGGATTTGAAACTGGGACAAATTTGTCTCGATTTCAAGTCCTTAGGAGTGAATTTTTGTACTTTTTTTTAAAGCGTGTATGTACTGTGAAACAGCTAATCTTACAATATACAGAATCCAGACAAATAATCTGTGATCAATCATGTCTTCGGTAAAATAAATTACTCAAAATTAGCAAGTAAAATCATTATACATGAAAAATGAAGTATACATCCTTTCATACACCCAATATTGTTTTTATAATAGTTTGTTTTTGTTTGACACGATTCAGACAAAATTTTAACTATTATAAAAATAAATGATAATGCCGATTATACGGGGTTTTTTTAATTCCCCCTCTGTAATTTATTATTCTAAACATAAATAAAAGATAAACTCGAACAGCTCAGAAACTAAATCAAATTTCAAAGGGTTAAAACTGATATGTAAACAAATATAAAAATTTCAAAATATCAGACTTCAAACAATTGCAACGTGTTTCGAAAGTGTTTAAAAGGAAAAAATACCAGAGTTCAAAGAGTTAAAACTTACATGTAAACAAATATGAACATTTAAAAATACCAGACTTTACACAACTGTAACTTGTTTCGAAAGTATTAAAAGTTCTACCTTTAAAATTTCGATTTTAATTTTAAAAAAAGTATTGTTTCTATTTTTTTAACCAATGGCTTTCTTTTTTATTGGTGAAATTTATTTTACTGAACATAAATAAAAGATAAACACGCACATCATAGAAAATAAATCCGAGTTCAAAGGGTCAAAACTGATATCCTAACCGATACAAAAATTTCAAAAAATTAAACTTGATTTACAATTTGATTTTAAAAGCATTTAAAAGTACACATTCAAATTCTAAAACAGAAGAGATAAATACTATTATATCTATAGATCTAGGTTAAAAATAAACAGATAGATAAAAAATATGTGTCTGCGATTTTTGCTGTTTAGAATCGTATTATTAGTCAGTCTGCCTATACATGTACACATTTTCTGAGCCAAAATGTTCTATGAAGATACATTTAATCTTGCTTAAAGCTTAAATTCAGTGATTTAGATATGTGGAAAACATATTTTTAACGTGAGACAAAAACATTCTTTAATGCACCATAAATTATTATTATCATTATTTTTAATGTTTGGTTTTTCTTACCGATTAGAACAAAACATTAACCTTTAGAAAAGTAAATCAATAGTAGTAAAGAAAATTTTTTTGCATAATTATTTTTTTGAACAAAAGTTAAGCACGAACAACATAGAAAATAAATCATAGTTCAAAGGGTTAAACCTCATAAGTGAACAGGTATAAAAATTTCAAAACATCTCGAAAGCATTAAAAAATACATATTCGGATAACTAGCAGAAATATAAATACCAATTTCCTTACCTCTGTTTTATCAAGTTAACATATCCAATAATCTTTAACCACATCACGCGCGCATCACACGAATTACAACACCTCCCGAAGTGTTATTGCATCACAACTTTTCAACCCCTCTGCCATATCTTGCGACAAAATTTCGCTTTCTGGAGTTGCTTTTTTATTTTTTTTTTATTTCGTGAGGGAGAAATAGGGGTGACCGGGTGGCAACAGGTTTATAGACACAGGATTTCATTTTGACTACCTACCCCTCCCTTCCCCTGTTTTTTCATCAGGTGGGGCCTCTCAAAAAAGTTCATGGAACTTTTACTCTCTTCGGGCACCCCCCAAAAAAGGGCCCAGAACAAACTCAAGGTCAGTTTTTTCGAAGTTCGAAGTGTGGAAGCATTTTCTTTGTTGCCCGGGTTTTCTTTTATTACGTGTGGGTTAAAGGGGAGTGGGAGGCCAGTTTTCAGGGCTGAAAACGTGAATTTGCTGCTACTGCTGCTTGAACTTCTGTTCTGTGTAAGTGAAATTTCCTGTAGGGTTCATTAATCGCTATCATACAGGCTCGGCCGTAACCACCAGTGACACGGGGGGTTGCACCCCTCTTCGGTGTAATCGCCCCCCCTTATGCCCATCTCTGCTAACAAATATTTGTACCCTGTGACTGTATGCGTCAACAAAATATGGCCATCCAGCCCCCCCCCCCAAAAAAAAGTGCCCTGTCAAGGGCCTCCAAATGTCTTAGTCGGACCGTGCGCTAACGCATGTGGGCATAGGGGCTGAAGATGATGAAAAAAATGTATAAGTCTGTTAAAACTATAAACTTGTTTTAATTATGTCACTGATTAATTAAATAAAATATTTCAATTAAAAATTGTCTTCAAATTTATCTCGAAAGTGTTTTCCACAAAATAAGTTTGTTGTTAAACAAATGCTTACAGATAGTTATGATCCGAATCAATTGAGACCAGACTCCATTCGGATAATTGGAGTTCCACTGTACTCAGTTGAATTCGGTTATAAAGACATTGAAGAAACCAGATAATTATTTATGACGTAATAACGGAGTAATAATATAAGTGGGTTCTGTTCTATCAGGGAGAAGTGAAAAATATTTTGATATTGTAAGACTGTCTCTATAAATGAAAGTTCAAGTGTATTTGTAGCTCCCCCCCCCCCCAACCTAAAACTAAAATTCTGGGGGGGGGGGGGGGGTTCTGAAACTCTTTGCAATGAATGGAGAGAGTAGAGACGTTTTGCCCAAACGAACAAGTTTTTTTAGATGTATGCCATCATCAGATCAATTTTTTTTATTTAAGATACAAATCAAAATTACGGAGTTGCGTTACACACGCCAAAACGTAAATTTATAGCAGAAGAGTGCATTAGCATTTAAAAGTATAGACATTTAGTAAGCCTGTCCCGTCTCGCGAAACAGCTGCAACACTGTGTCTCGTCTCGCAGTATCCCATAATATCGTGATAAGAAATAGGCAAAATTGCCTTGTCTCACATCCATCCATACTAAATAGGCAATGCAATCCCGCACTATTTCTCATTTTGGGATTCAGATATGTTGATCCCGCTATTCCGCGGGATTGACATTCCCTTCAACTAAAAATAATTTCAACAGAGAAAAGTAGGAAAGAGTAAGATTTTAAGCACTATCAAGTTGGTTGGTTGGTGTCGTGTCCATGGGGAGATGTATAGATGACCATGAGTATGCAGAACACAGTTGGCTATCTCCTTGATGTTATCGGAGTATAGACTCTTTTCGATGTCAAAGGGGGAGGATCCCCCGAGCTGAGCCAGAGATCTTAAAATGGCAGGGCAGTCAAAAATGTGTTTTGGAGTCAGTGGAATATTATCGCAATTATTACAGAGACGGTAGATTCTATTGCCATCTCTTTGGATCTTCATGTCTCGATAGAGGCCTGTTCTAAGGCGAGTAATAGTTTTAATGAGGCCCCTATTAGCGTTTATTTCACAGATCTGTGAGTCTTTTTTAATGATGTTTTCTCTTAGACGGTACCTTGCAATCAGAGCCCGATCAAGCCAAAAGTGGGCCCAGGGCCAAATACTCATTCGGGCCCTACCCCGTCCTTTTTATACTTGTAAAAATTTTTTATTTAATTTTGATGCAGTTCAGTATATTACATAAACATATAAATCAGGACTAATACACATTCATTGCTAATTTGCTAAGTTTAGAATACAAACTTTTGGCCTCATGGCGGGTTACTGGAGATTCATCTTCATTTTCAGAAAAACTTAACAGTAAGTTTTTGATCAAAAGATAATTTTTGCGAAGAGCTCTAGTTGCTTCTGCTTCAGCAGACCATCTAGTATTAGCTAATGATTTTACTGTGTAGTATTAGCTAATGAGCTAATGACTAGTATTAGCTAATGATTTACTAATGATTTTACCACTGTCGGCTAGTGTGGGTTAACAATGTAGCGCGGCCATAGTGTAGGCTAATAAAAAATATTTTTAAAAATAAATTATATATTCCACTATGGTTTTTTTTTTATAGTAATAAAGTGTGCCAATTTTCGTTAAGTAATATTTTACGAAATATTTGTACATTTTTTAGTTAAAACTAAAAAACAAAACAGCCCCTAATAGTGATCGGCCCCTGGGCCTGGGCCCAGTCGGCCCGTGCGTTAATCAGGCCCTGCTTGCAATCGCATTCACATCGTCAAGAGTGACTCTATTGATATTTCCATCATTGAAATTTCTCCCTTCCTTGGCAAGTTGATCTGCCTCCTCATTTCCTGGGATGCGAACGTGCGCAGGAATCCACTGCAGAATACATATCTTGTTTAATTTGTCAATTTCATTCGATTGGTGTATGATATCATGAATTAGCCTTGATTGACCGTTATTTAATGCTTCTAAGGCAGATTTGGAGTCACAAAAGATGACAAGCCCATTAGCTTTGTTAGTATTGTTGAGTGAGATGTATTTATGCAATGCATAATTTATTGCTCTAAGTTCACTGGTGAAATTTGAAGCAATGGATCCAGTGCCCAATGAATGGTTCGAGGTTAAGCCGTTGGGCAGTACAAAGTGTACACCCGCTCCTCCTTTTTGAATAGTTTCGTCAGCTGAGCCATCAGTATATGCATGGACAAGGTTACTTTCCGGCATTGCATTGATAGTCTGCATACCCTTTTCAAAAATATCTGATATAAATTCCTTTTTGGAGCATGGAACAATGAGATTGGTGTTGACAGTAGTATTCCTGGGTAAGCCCTTACAGACTGTGGGCTCCTCCACGAAAACAAGGGTGCTGTGCTCGAGACCCATCTCTCGTCTTATGTCGGAATCAAATTGTAAAGTAGGATGATCTTTTAAGTCTGTTTTTCTTGGACCAATTTTCAAAAGTTCTTGAAATGTGGTCTGGGTCACTCGTATTTTGTTAGTAAAGTTTATAGTTTGGTACTTCCTTCTGTTTTTGAGTGAGGTGAGACCACATTCTCGTATCACTGAGGAAACAGCGCCACAGATAATTTTGGCCGCTCTTGCCTGGATGCTTTCTAAGTAGTTGAGTGTTGTGGCAGAAGAATGGGCCCAAATGGGGATGGCATACTCAAGGTGTGGTCTTACCAGGGCTGTATAGGTGGTCCGAAGAGGTTTGGGGTTTGTTCCCCAGTTGGTGCCACACAAGCTCTTTAGGATCTTTAGCCTCTTTAGAGCTTTGTTTCCACAGTTCCTGATGTGTTCTCCAAAGCGCAATTCAGGATCAAGTTGTATTCCTAGATATTTTGGATTAGCTGTTTCTGTAAGGGGGACGCCATCCAGCATGATGGTAGGTCTGAATTTATTTCTGTGTTTTCAATCTGTGGTAAACACTGTGAATAGCGACTTCTCAGGATTAAATTTCAGTTTAAGTTTCTGAGACCAGGTTAAGACATTCTTCAGAGCACTATCAAGTGTAACTTTAGTAATAATAATTATCTTTTTTGATAATTAATACAATACCTTACATAGATATGAAAATTATAGTCATGATAGTCATAATAATATACTATTATTTATTAGTTGCTAAAAAAGAAGAATGTAAAAAAGACAACGTAAAGAGGCACTCGTCTTCCTAGTTTTGATCTAATTTTGATTGAGAAGACAAAAGCTCTTGAAATGCTTTCTTTTCTTTTCTTTCATTCTTTATTTATTTATTTATTTTTTGCATGAAACCCTGAAGGAGTCATACATTTTTGCATGGTTAACTGAGGTTCACCTTTTAAAGACATCAATCGCATGGGCTGCCATATGATTGTTTGTGTGACGGGGGGGGGACAAGTCAAGGGTCCTGCCCAGAAAGAGACAATATTTAGTGTTGAAGCACTATACCAGTACGTAAATCATAACAATATGAGAGCTTGGTGGTGGTGTGGGGGGGGGGATGGCTATGGCTCTTCCCTGCCAATAAGTATGAGCGCCCATGATCAGTGGTTCTTGCTCTTCATGCAAAAGTGGTTCATGTTCTTATGCAAAAAATATTTGCCGATTGATGATTGGACAGGCGGTAAGAAATTGCAACAAAAATAATTTATTTCACTGTTTCTATCTCGCGGGGCCTCACCATGGCACAGTGGTTATGCCACTGAAAATGGTAGACGGCCGAGGTGTGAAGGTCCCGGGTTCGGGTCCCATCGCGCGGCTGTCGATCTAACGGTCTGGAGTTTTGGTAGGTTTTCTCCAGATGTAACGTGAATACGAGTTAGAACCCCTTAGAAAGTCACCCCTCATCCTAGGCAGATACCCCTCGTGCAAGTTTGCCTTAAAACACAAACACTCGAAACACTTCAATCTCGCGAGATTGCGGTCTTAATCCCGCGAGACTACTCCCGCAAACATTAGTGCGGGATCCAGCAGGATCCCGTTCCCGCGGGTTCGAGATTGCATTAGAGATGAGTTCGGGCTCATTTTTTGAAGCCCGAGCCCGCTCGAGCCCGATGACTTTTCATCCAAGCCCGCCCGAGCCCGAAATTTCAGCTAAAGATTTTAAAAAATTCAATTACTTCATTGATAGAATGCAACAAATTTTGCCGTTTGTGCAAATTAAAGACAAATATAGTTGCAAGCTCCCAATGCACTTTCTAATTCTTTGTATCCATCCTTTATCAAAAAATGTCGGATCTCATGACTAAGGAATATAAACCGCCGTTCTAAAATACCCAAAGAGCTCCACGCACCTTCTAGGCGCCCGTGCCGCTATTTTTATTTGTTTATTTATTTATTTATCTTTTATAAGTACTTTAATTTTTCTCATGAATCACTTTTTAAAATCTGTTTCAAGCAGTATGTTCAATAAAGGAGAAATTTTTTATGAGCCCGAGCCCGAACAAAATTGTGAATTTTAGAGCCCGAGCCCGGTTCGGGCCCGGGCTCGGGCTTTCGGGCTGAGCCCGTCTCATCTCTAGATTGCATTCCCTAATACTAAAGAGTATATGGTAATTTTTATGTATTTATTAGCACTAGGGTGCTATTTCGCCCGCTACGAGAATTTTGTCTATGCGATCTTGTCGACAAGTTTTGCAGATATGAACTGTCACGGTGAAGATATTTTCAAATGCATTTGCCAGATAACGTGGAGAGGAAGGGTCGTTCATAAAATGTTGAAAGTCGCAAAAGGTTTGGCAATTTTTGATAATGGATTGCTAAATTTGGTGCCAAAACGCGACAATTTATTATAAATATATTTTGAGTGTAGTTAGAAAACGCCTAGCAAATATTGTAAAATAGTTTTAGTAGGAGATTTTAGTATAGATTTTAATTCCGAAGAAGTGTTTTATAGAACAGAGAAGACAAATACAGCACACTCGTAGATTATGATACACTTTCCAAACGGTATTTATAAGGTGAAGTATAGTTTGACTATGCCTGGCGGTAATTGTAAACAGTTTGGGTAGGCGATTTCAATATAGATTTCTATTCCGAAGAAGTGTTTTGTGGAACAAGGAAGGAAAACACGACACACTCATGGATTAGGATGCCCATTCCAAACAGTATTTAAAATGTGTACGCGATATAGTTTTAATATGCCTATAGTATGCCTGACGAAGATTGTTAAAAAGTTTCAGTAGGCGATTTTAGGATAGATTTCGATTCCAAAGATGTGTTTTATGGTACAAGAAAGAGTTGATTCGTATTTTAACGCCCCCGCTCTCGCGAACCTAAAAAATCCCCGCACTTGGGCGAGCTTTGCAGTCATGGATCTATGCACAAGTTTCAACGCTCCCAAAAGAACTAGATGAAAACTAAAGTGAACAAATAAGCGATAAACGCACCAGTTACGGAATTTGAAAACATTTAATTATTAAAACTACATTAATTGACAACCCAAAATAAATAAAAATGTAACGGAATGCTATACTTACATGTTGCTCCAAATCGCCATTTTAATTCTAAATTACGATTTCCACATAAATACATACAAAAAATTGTCATGGTAACTGCATGTGTTTAATGATCGCCACCTTGGCAAGAGTCGGGTGTTAAAGTAGGAATCAACCCAAGAAAGACAAACTCGGCACATTCATTGATTATGATGCACATTCGAAACAATATTTAAAACGGTAAAGTATAGTTGTAATATACTTCGCGAAGATTGTAAAATAGTTTTAGTAGGCGATTTTAAGATAGATTTCGATTCCAAAGATGGGTTTTATGAAAAGGAATTAAAATACTGTACACTCATGAATGATGATACACTTTCCAACTAAATGGAATAAGGAAGAAAAGTAGGAACGACGCATAAATTATTATACGCGTTTAATATATAGCACTTTAGTGTTTATTTAAAATCTGAAAATGTACCAGATATTCTTCCTTTTTTTTATTTATTTTTAACTGTTCTAAAAATTTATATTTCAAAGGTTCTTAATAAAACAGTAGGGTAAGTGAGTGAAATTCTTATGTTCGAACCATCGTTTTAAGTACTTTGAAGCAGGTCCCTGTCTTTATGCGGGAAAAATATTTCATTAATGTGCTTCATTTTTTTAATCCTCGCCCTTCTTTTAATTTAATGCCCATTTACCCCCCCTCTCTCTCTCTTCTACCTTTAATATTCCATCGACGGATTCTTGTTATTAAGCCTCAAATTTCTGGGAGCGCCTCGCTCGCAAGCGTAATAATGTGGAGCTGGGAACACCGAGGAATGGATATTGGAAAGGGGGGGGGGCATATCCACGTTCACGCTCGGTGACGCGAGACGTTACCTCACGGAAGACGCAAGTCACGTAAGGGGGGGTCGAGCTCACGACATTCACGCGCGCCCAGTCACGTCGCGTAGATACATCATGTGAAGAAATCGCTTGTCCACCCTGCCGAGTAATAGGTGATTTCGCACCAACGTACTTACTAGTTCTTCTAAGGTGACTGTATGAGAATTTCTTTTTTCAACTTCACTCCTAACGAGTGAAATGCAAACCCTTTAAAGGTATGAATACATTTAACTAGTTAGTTGCTAGGTGACTGAGGCCTGGACGGCAACTGGAGAAGGGGGAGGGGGGCAAAATTAAGGTTCGCCCCGGGTGACGTAATTGCGGCACTGCCTAAGGTGCCCACTGAAAAAAAGATGAATTTAACAAACTCTTTAGTTTAATGCAGACAAAATATTTATAAAAAGTTCGATTTCTTTTAGTATTGAGCAAATGAAAATTATTTCTGATATATGAAATGATTAACTAAACTCACATTTTAAAGATCATAATTACCGGTCACTGGCAATAACTTCATTTTTTTCAGACCAGCCCGGGCCTGCGATCAATCACGGCATACACTGGCCCTGTGCAGGGGCGTAGCCAAGGGGAGGGTTAGGGGGGTCATAACCCCCCCATGAGGAATTTTTTGCCATACAAATGTATATTATTCACTACATTGTCACACCCACGTATACATATATATGAGTTGTAGTAGTCGTAACCCCCCCCATGAAAAATTTCTGGCTACGCCCCTGGCCCTGTGTATGCCGTGATGGATAGCAAGCCCGGACTGACCAGGTCGGCTGGTCGGAAAAATGGATACACTAAACTGGCCAAAAATAGATACACTACTTTATAATTAAAATAGTTTGATATACATCATAGTAATATATCGAAAAGTAATTTAATTATTTATTTCTTTTTAATATTACGCTTTTACACATGGCGGACCCCACAGACCCCCGTCGCCAGGGTCATTAGAAGTATCAGGAGCCCCAACAGCTTTGAAATAGATAAATATGGTTTTTAGGCTTGTAAGCCTAATTTTCAAGCATTACCTATCCTAAGATTATATTCCCTCTAAATTCTCCAGTAAGGGGCCACTTTTCAATTTCTAGCCGAGGGCCCCCAAAGGAGCCGATCCGGGTAGCGATATCTTGAAGCGTTATAAAGTCAGTAAGTTAATGACGAGCCTATTCTTAAAGCTCAGAAACTGACTTCTTATATCCAAATTATTGTGGGAAGAGTAAATATCACTTCATTATGGTGTACAATATTCAACTTTTTACAATCGATTTATCTCTAAAAATATTCAAGAAGTTTAATCCAAATATCCAGTTATGCTGAAGAATACACTTTCATTCGATGGACATTAATTCAGGACCTTGGAAGAGAAAGTGCTACTCCCAAAATTCGAGTGTTGGGAAATCGAGTTCAAAGTTTTGAAATGCTTTAGTGTCATAGTACCTTGCTCTTTGGGTTGAAACTGCGAGAATACAAACGGCAAACAAGAGCAAAACGCCATACGTACGTGTTTCCTACATCTGTCTGACTTGGAACGACAGACAACGTAAAGAAAATTGTGAATAATATTTATTGTCGGTTATCATTATTTGTACAACATTGTATTGTAATTAAAAAGGCAATTATACTAGTGTAACTATGTAAGTATGTATCCCTGAGCACACTCCAGCGGCGAGCTTTGCTAAGTAGTGGTGTACATCAGGTACATTATAGAGCTTCAAACCACATAGGTAAGCCGCTTCTGCTGTAGTATTCTGTATATCCTGTATCCTTGGGACAACAGATTTAAAAGTGGGGGGGGGGGGGGATTTTTCGTGTTCACCTCTTTCTTCCAAGGTCTGGACATATAAAAATGTTCCCTCACACTTTTTACAATATAACCTCTATGTCTCGAAGTCGAAGGGACACAGAAAAAATTCCAGATATCGAGTTTTCGAGATTACGAGGTGAAATTAATAGAGCATGAAGTTTTGAAGGGGAAACAGATTTATCAAGATTTTTATATCAAGGTTTCTAAATCATCAAAGTTCGATAGATCGAAGTTACGCTGTATTTCTTTCCTCACACTTAATCACAAAAAAAAATGCAGTACACTCATCCGTGATCATTTCGGGCTAACATATAGCTTAAAAAGAAATATTTTGACGTTTATAATGCATGCAAAATCTATGTTGTGTTAATAAGGATTTTGTCCGATTTAGCTGATGGTATGTGAAGTTTTTCTGATATCGAAGAAGAAAATGTATAACAGAATTCTTGAATTTGCAAAAGAATTTGGAATTTTCGAAATCTCAAGAAAATTTAGAAAATTGATTTCAGTGAGAGAGGGGCTGATATGCATGTGAGCCTCGCCTTCTGTATTTAATAGTCAAGACATCATCACTGATTGTTGACGAATGATGATGGTACTGATGCAAAAGATATACATATTAACTGTGGGAAATAATTTCTTATTGTTGTTGCTCTACAATATGTGAGACCATGTTGTTTGATTCATCAAAACTTCAAAGCACATTACTTCATTTAGAAAAAAAAAAAAAAGTTTAAGCTTTAAAACATTTAGACGCTATTAAAGCACAGCTTATACGATGGTACAAAACAACCATTTACAAGTTTCATGCATTCACCTCCATCCTCTACAGTATCAGTTTAGAATATTAATGGTGTATTTCGAAAAAAAAAAATCATCCGATTTTGGCACATAAGTACAGACAAACTAATTTTGTCTGGTACTCAGGGCCTTATTATATTTTCCCAGGGCCCCCGGCTCGAGAGGAACCCAGATTTCAAATATTGTTCTGAAATATATTTTTTCTATCAAAAATTTATGAAAAATAAAAAATTTCGTAGATGGGGGCCCCCAAATTCATCAATACCCGGGGCCCCCGTTGGTCATAATCAGGCTCTGCAGGCACTTCAAAATTTTGAGACTGTCTCTTTACAAGCTGTACTACATACTGAATTAAACGATAAACCTGTATGAGTTACAAAACTTTTAGAAAAAATTTTGTAGTACAGTTCCAAGTTTGAGAATTTATTCTGGAAGTTTCACAAGACAGTTTTTTCGTTTATTACAGTGTGTAATGCAACTTATGAAGAACCATTTTGATTTTTTTCGAGACCCTGGTGCTATTAGTTTATTTCGATTTATGTACCAAGACCAAAAACAGGGTTTTTTTTCCCTTCGAACTACAGCCCTTTATTGTAGGAATATGAGGGAAAAAATACGCAACATGTAATAATCTTAGCAACGTGTTATTACAGAAAACGTTTGCTCCACAGGGGAAAACAAGAGGTCGCACCTTTTATGCAGCACACGAAATACCAATCTTTTTCTATTTCTTCATTTTCTTTTCTTTTTTGAAATCATTGAGTGGTGGTAGCCATTTTGGTGTGTCTTCGAAACGAAAATTTATTTAATATTTTTGGCGTGCGAATGTGAGACAGCACCCTCTTTCGTTACGATATCGTAAATTACAAGGCATATGATCTGAGGAAAGATGATGGATTGAAAAGTCAGCAGTGGGTTAACGCATGGTATTTGCTAATTCAAGATTAGATTCGCGATACAATGTTGCAGAATAGTAATAATCTTCACCAGAAATCCACCCTTTTTTTTTCTTATGCCAAACGAGTGCTACAAGCAGAAGGGGTTAAGTCGAGAATTAGAAATTAAGTCCTTCCTCTTCGCTGAGGTAAAAACTAGAGAGAAAGCTAGTGGTTGAAAATGCTGGTCATTCTTGGCGATCAATCTATGAGATGACACACAAAGAGAAAAACGTGCCCAAAGAGAATTTTAAGTCATTTGCTGGGAAGGCCAGGAAGTTGGATGCAATTACACTTAGAGAGCCGAATCTGTGATGATGGGTGTATATAAACTGAACTCTGTGTCTAACTCTTCTTCCACCCTGTAATTAATGTACTGTTCCCCTGCTGAATCTGAAAGCAGGTATCTTGATGACAGAGGTGGTAGTGTAATTACAGTTTGAATTTCGGGCCGGGTCTGTGATTCAGGTGCAGTTTTTGGGCTCGGGCCTTCAGAAAAAAGTGCTGTGAGATCATCTCTGATGCGTGCTAGTAAAGTCTAGGTATATTTTTGCGAGACCTGTGACTTGATACTGTTTCTTAAACTTTCGTGGACATATTACAGCCTTATGTTCTAAACTGGAAAGTCAAACATTTAAAATACGCACGAAATACCAACCCGATCTTTAAAGTTTATTGCTTTAAAGACCATTTAATTGTTATTGGCCATTTACGATGTCATTCACTTTTTAAACCGTAACGAACATTCATTTTTTTCCCTTGGAAGAGCAGTTGACAAGAAAGACCCTTATCAAAAATGCGCTCAAAACTTTATGAAAATTATGCAAATGTAAATATATTATGTGGTTTTTACATATTCGTAGCTTGGTGCGAAACATTGCGTATAGTTAATCACAACATATTAGTTGTGCTAATAAAAGTATTAAAGTCACCAGCAGGTTTTAATAAAGTATACAGGGAAAAGAGTGGAAGGTTGAAATCGAAGTTTCATCTCAATCCACTTTACACATCCACAAAAAGATGAATTACCTCATTAATATACATGGAGAGAGCAAATCGCGTGAATACTCATTTTATCTAGTGTAAAGCCCATTATGTGGAAGTCAAAACTCATTTCATCTAGCGTAATTATTTTTTTCCTAGGGGTGGGGGTTCACACCCCTTAAACCCTTTACCTGGATTCTTTCTTGGGGTAGATAGAATTTTGGAAGGCTTCAAATAAGCTTTGCCCTGGACCGCTGCTGAAACCCCGAGTACGGATCTGACTAAAAATGTCCTTGCAATGCATGAACAATGTAGCATCATCTGTGAAACTATATGAAGAATGCTTCCTGAACACAATGCTGTAATTTCACTGTGCTGTTTTTTATTGACTTGCTCGATGGAACACACGTAAACTACGTACCATTTCCGTAAAAGGTTCTTTTTGGTATTGTAACATGATACAACACGTATATTAGAATGAGTTGTCAACTAAATTTCAACATTTTTTAGCATGGATACAGAGAACTGCAAGGTTTCTACTTGTAACTTCCAACATACGGCTTAGTTTAAAAACCACATTCATTCACTTTGACTTCTTATGTCATCACGCATTTACCAACAAGCAAAACTCTGTTGTGCCCTGGTAAATTGATATTTGGCGTGTTTATCAGTTCTGCAACACTTATCTAAAGTATGATGAGGCGTTGTGAATTAGGTGGATGGCGTCCCGTTCGTCAGCTCGCTGCTGCCTGTTCATGCATTTTCTTTCGTGAAGTGAGATATAGACTATCTCATATTTCACGTGACATCCTAATGAATGGGGGAAGCAAGGAGTATTCTAACATGGGAAAGAGCATGTTCAAAAGTACCAATTACGACATAAGTTGATGATCTGTGTTGAGCAGAGTGCGACTCTTTTGATGAGAAACATTTTACGCAGTAATGATGTGCTAAAATCATTGTGTGCTACGCATAATTCCTTTCTATTCTTGTAAGGAAAAAAATATTAAAGCTTTCAATTTCAGAATTGTGCCTCGAACTCCTGAAGAGTTTGATAAATGCATAAACAATTTTTAAACAAACTAAATTCTTTACTCATAAGAATAAAAAGTTAACTGAGCGGAAAGGATTTTTAATGTCGAATTCTTAGGATATTATGTACTTCAAAACTGCTGTAAGACAGATATGGATGCACTAAAGATATACATCCGCATTATTTCTTATTGTCGAAACCTTACACTGTAAAAGTAATTTCCGTGAAAATACGGAAAAAGTACTGCCAGCTGAGACGCCAGCACTATTTCCGTATATTTACGAAATTTTTATCCCGTAAACTCCAGTAGAAATTCCGTTCCAGAGAGACGCTGACCCTTGATGTACGGAAATTGTTCTGTATTAAAATATAAACGAAGAATTCCCGTAAAATTTTATGGAAAGTTTCCAGTAGTTGTTCCGTTATTTTATAGAGTTCACTCTAAAAAATAACCATAGAATTGCTGGAAACTTTCCATAAATTTTCACGGAAATTCTCCGTTATATTTGAATACAGGACAATTTCCGTATATCAAGGATTAACACCTCTCTGGAATAGAAATTAAATCTACTGAAATAGTACTAGCGTCCATTTGCCAGTACATTTTCCGTATTTTTACGGAATTTTTTCTTTTTTTTTTTACTGTGTAGGGTGTCATGTACTTCAAAACTCTGCTGTAGGAGAAATATGGATCGACTAAAGATATACATCCGTATTATTTCTTAATGTGGAAACTTTAGGATATCACGTGTTTTAAAACTGCTGTATTTAAGATGTGGATCCACTAAAGATATACATCTGTTGTGTTTCGTACAATGTCGAAATTTTAGGATTTCATAAGCTTCAAAACTTTCGAGTTCTGTACACTATGAACTCGTACCAGAGCCGGCCCGAGGGGCGTGCGGGGCCCCAGGCGAAGCGCAAGAGCGGGGCCTCTTCTCTATCATGTCTTATGAGACAGCAATAAAAAGGCCCGGGAGCGGGGCCTCTATAAGCGCGGGGCCTTAGGCGATCGCCTACATTCGCACCCCCTTGGGCCGGCCCTGCTCGTACTTATTGTTCAGCGCATTTTCTTATAAATATAATAATAATATTTATAAAAATAAATAATTAATATAATTAAATTATAACTCATTCATAATTGAATGACTGTTTGCCAAAAACATTTCTAAGAAGTATTATTAGTAATATCTGCTCAATGAAAATTAAATAGCCGCAGAATCTATGCATTGTTAAAAACTCGCTTGTTGTTGTTTTAAGTATTTAATCATGATAAATTTACTTAATACAAGGTGGTTATAAAAGAACTTTTCTGAAATGAATATCTTGCGCCCTATACACTCAACTAATTAGTCGAAAATTTAAATGTAATTTTTTCTTCGATTCTTTTATTCGGAGATATGCTGTCAGGATTGATATTATTTAAAACAATAAAGCTCTTTAGGTCTGTTTATAGCGAAAAGAAATTCGAGTGACGATACCCACTTTTTATACAGTGCATCCTTCATTTGTGAAATTATCATACGTTGTTTTTACGTCGCATCATCAGAATGGATAATATCAGGGCCTGATTACCGAACAGGCCAACTAAGTTCGGCCTAAGGGACCTCAAAGTGATTAAAAGTTCTATCATTAAAAAAATAGCATAAAAAGAATTAATGACAATAAATAAAGAGATGCGCTTTTACAATACATTCCCCCATGTAAAACGGTTTGTTTTATAAATGTATTCAGAGATGGGTTGAACGTTACTCTAAGTTCCAAAGCTTTCTGTCATGATGCATTCATAGTCGTGACGTCATTTGAAGCATATTTCTGCTCTTGGAGATATGGGGTTGAACCACAACATCTTCCTCCGAGCCCGAAGCCAGAGGGTTTTATTTGGGGGCAGTGCCCCCCCCCCTTGGAAACATATTTGCACTTCTGGCAAAATTTTTTACCTCCTCCAAGTTTTGATTTGAAAAAAAGAAAAAGGGTTGATTTAAAAAACAAAAAATAGTCAGTCTCTCTCATCAGAAGCACGTCAGAAGTGAAAACTTCTTGTCAAGCTTTCTAAAATTTATATTTATGGAGTTTAACCGGTTTCCACACATTATAGTATTCATATTAACAAAAAATAAACATTTATGAACGTTTATTCACATTTTTATACATTTAAAATTCTTTGTAAAAAATTTTTAAAATTTTCTTAAGGCTCTAAGGGTATCGCACATTTATTTATGATATTCTCACAATTTCAGATATTTTTGTACGTTTGCACACATGTTAACGCAATTTTTACTGGGTTAGCATAGGAAATTTCTGCTTTTTACTTTAATTACATTTCAAACTTCGCGCTCGATTTGTGTGCACATTTAAAATTTAAAAATAGAGATGGAGTGTGTGCACAGGCCGCAACGTGACACAGCTGGTATATGCGTATGTCATACATCAGCGATACACATTTATCTCCACGTATTGGATTTTGTTCGATTTAATCAATAATTATGTATGTGAATGTATAATTATCAGTAATTATGTACTAATAATCATATTTATTTGTAATGAATGATAGATTTATAATTCAAAATGATAGATTTATAACTAAAAATCTAAAAATATGCACTAAAAATCAAATAAGCACCAAATAACTGAAAAAAATATTCACATATTAACAGAAAATAAAATCGTATTTACTTGTAAAAGTATTTTCTATCACTTAATTAGCAATCATGACACATTTTTTCCCTTTTGAAACTTCAAAACGTCATGAAAAACAGAATGAGAAATTTTTATTCACAATCTTAGTGATATGAAATATGAATTAAAACTGCTTTCAGTAATTTTTGTTGCAATACACGACTAAGTGTTTTTCTAAATTTTCAATAGTAAGGCTTTGTCTTTTATCATTTAAAAACATTTTATATGCTGGACAGTACTTATAATATTTTGCTTTGGATGGTTCTACTTTTTCCGGCATTTCAAACCCCCTCGCCATTAATAAAATTATTTATTTTATTCACTGTCAAAAATCCTGAATTTTTATTTAAAATAAAATTCAGTTTCTCACTGATTTCTCCTTCTAATGAATTTGGAATCTTACCAACGCATTCCTGTACTTTTACAACTTGACTCATTACATCACTCAGAAGCAGATTTTGATATTCTAATTTTGTGATGTCTGATGTTAAGAAGGAAAAATGTGTTTCGATTATCTTTTGTGTAGACCTTTCGATAGACCTTTTTGGATGGACATATCACTAAGCATTTCTTCCGCAATGAAAAAAAAAAGAAGAATCAACGCTGTCCAAAGCATTAACTAACATCCTTTATGGAGTTAGGTCTTGTCCATAATCCGAAATCCACGTCTTCATCAGGGTTGACATGCTTGCTTTCATTCTAGCCATTTCTGAAATTTTACTATATAGGCTGATTTAATTTAAATTGTTCCAAATACACACAAAAAAAAAAAATTGGAAGCGTATATGCTATTTTGCTAGGAACCTGAAGAATTTTTCAAAGCGTGGGACTTAAAGAGTTAAAGAAAAAAAAAAATACCAAAGGAAGGTAAAAAAAAAAAAGTTACAAATTCAAAGCTAAAGAGATTGAAATATGCATCCAATAGTGAAAATGCGTCCTTTTACGCAAAATCATCAAAAACACCTGAAATATGCAATTGCATATGCAAATATGCGATTGCATATAATCCGCGGTCTGGTAATTACTAACACACTCTACAATATCAAATTAACTTTAGCGCACCATAACTATACAACTATCCAAATTCAGTACATCTTTAAAAATAAATAATCGAAAATTATAGCACCTACCCAACTAGAAAAAGTCTGCACTTTTTTTGCAAAAACATATAGATTGTACACAATTTGTACATAAAAGGTGGATATTTTTGAATATTTTGAAAGAATACACTTGTTATGCAAATTATATGCAGTTTTTATGCATACTAAAACAAAAACTCACGCAGTTTGAAACTCGATTTTGAGATTTTTCTGAAAATCTCAAAATCGAATCAAAAATTTTTTTAATCCGACGCCTATAACAAGATGAGTGATTACCTATCATGTCACCAAATTTCATTTCTTTCACTTCAGTCGTTACTTTGATGTGCGAACAAATATTTACGCAGTTTGAAATAATTTTAGGAAAATCTTAAAATCTAATTAATTTTTTTAAAAGTTTGACGGCTATAATTTGAGTTGAGTGACACCTATCATATCACAAAATTTTATTTCATTCGCTTCTGTCAGTTTTACGTGATGTGCGAAAAAAAAAAAAAATGCGTCACTGACAAAACGACAGGCAAGCAGACTTTTTTTTTTTACTACGTACTGGGTCGTACGGTCGTACTGGGGTACCAAATGCTTAAAAAGGATAGAACTCGCAAATTGTTAGTACCGAGTAGTGTACAGGCAAAGTCTAATTTTATTTATTTAGATACATAAATGTCTCCATTCCAAAATTGAAACAACACTCACTTCAGACTTTAGTCATTTTCATCCCGAGTCGAATCCGTCTAATGTTTAGAATGCTCGCCCACCACGCCTTGGGTCTACGGTTGGATCCAGTCGTGGAAGCTAGAAGATGCAGTTTAAAGTAGCTTGAAGCTTTTACGTATGATAACAGGTGGCAGCACTAAAATTCAACGAAAAAGGAAGAAATTTCATAAGGCTAAAGACAACATAGCTATGACGTCAGGATCCCCTTTTTCACCATATGAATCTGGGCGTGACGGTCACGCAAATTCAGTTATTTTTCTCCATCCCAAAAGTGCCCATTGCGCCTAAAGAAGTTTTCACTCCAAAAATCGACTTTTAAAAATGTAAACATTTTAGAATTCTCAAATTCTGCTTTATCACCCACGAAAGTATTCAGAGTATACAGCGGCATTATATATAAGTGCTGCCATCTACCACACATCGTTGTCAATACTCAAATCATCATTTATAAGAGAAAAGAGGCTGAAAGAACAGGCAAGAGTTTTAAGTCTAGATTCAAGAAGTGACACTTTGCAACTGAAAAAAGGAAACAATTTAAAATGCGTAGCCTAGGGGCGGGGGGAGCTGTGCCTCCTCTTGACAAATCAGCTGACTACTGGTCTGACCCTACGAATAAATAAATATCTGTACCTTGTGAAGCCACTGCGAATAAATATCTGTACCTTGTGAGTTATGTGTCAGCTATGTACGACCGTAAGGGTCCCCCAAAAGTGTTAGCGCTAGATCCACCGAATGTTTTAGTCGGTCTCTGTAATAGGCACAGAAAACTAAAAGGAGGTCACGAACTCTCACATTTTTGGGCAAGGCTTGCAGCGAAGCACAAAAAAAAATAAACAGAAGCAGTAAAATACAGTCAGTGGATATTATAAGATTCCCAGAAGTAATGACATTACTGTAATATCCCTAAAGACGTGAGTATATGTCCCGACTTCATTTTCTCTGATGGAACATGATTATAATTTTTCTCCAGAGAATAAGTGGGAACAAGACATCGAACCGAGGCTTGTTTATTACGTCTAAAATGCCTCCCTGCACTATTAATATCATCGTAATTATACATCATTTGTTAGAACAGTCGAGCTGAATATAAAAACACGTCACTACAGCTTCTTTTTCGCAGATTACGTTTGTGTGAATCTCTATAAGAGGCTGTTTTTGTTCTTTTTACACGCCTGGCGAGTTTCATGGGAAATACAGATCAGAGCACTGGCAAAGGCAATAGAATTGATTACGATTTTATACACTGAGTAAAGTATAATTAAATCCATAATTCATTACAATCAATCTCGATATTTTTTTTTCATAATTTATCCCTGTTAAAGTAAAAGCGATTTTTATTTTTTCAAGCCTTTGGCTTCGGAATGAATAAGAAAAAAGCACGTGCTTGCGTCTCCGAAGAGCTACGGGCTAAGGAATTTCAGGCAAGAAACTCTCAAAAAACTGTAAGTTATCCATCATTGCTATAATTATAAATCAACGCGTGTTCGTCCTGTATGAAGTAACTATAAAAATAAAGAAAAAAGTTTTCGAAAAGTGTCAGTAACCTTTTTCTTGAAAGGATTTAACCCGAAGTGTGTGAGTGGATTTTTCACTCAGGAGGAAAATAAGTGCGGACGGGAACAATTTGTTGGGTGAACCCTTAACAGTTGATAATTCACGGAATAACTGTGAATAACAGATGAAATTATGTATATCATTAAATATTTTGATTTTTAAGCGAAAAACATTGCATATTACATTACTCTCGATCGATGGATTAATGGGACATCCATTTGCGTAAATTTGGCTGTTGCAATATAAAATTCGGCATATTACACTAAAAACATAAAAAATCGGTGTAAAATGGCAGTTTTGGAAAACGTCGAAACACGTGTGTAAAGGAAGATATTTTTATTCTGTGAATTTTATTTTGACGTTTGAGACTTCCTTGAAGGAATGAACTACTGTTATAACTTTAACTACCGTATTCAAAAGTTAGAGAAGTTTCTAAACACAGATAAATCATGAATTGCATGACAATATGTTGCTTAAAATAACTAAAGAACAATATTTTAATTACTTTCATATCAGTACTTCATTCTTTAAATCAACTCTTATAGAAGAGTTTACCAAAGTTCCATAACATTAAAATTGCTTTTTTTTTTTTTTTTTTTTTTTTTTTAAATCTCAGTCATCTCTTAAAAATCTCATTTTCAGAAAAAATAGAAATTGAACATAAATACCAGGTTTTATCTATGAAATGACTAATATTAAAATTCCTATAACTCAAGTTCGTAACTGAATTTCGTTACCTATAGAAATCGCAACGAAATTCAAGTTCATTTAGAAAGCTTCGAGTCGAGACATCAGGGTTTAATGTTATTAAAATCAGAAAAATAGATTTTTGTCCGAAATTTGCATTTTAAAGGTAAACAGGCATTTTAATCTCCAAATGAAATTGGGCTTCGTTATCCCGCTCTTTCGAGACCACGAATAAGTGGCTATAGTTGTGTCAGAAGCGTAGCCAGAGGTGGAAGGGGCTGAGAGAGCTGCAGCCCCCCCCCCCCGAAATGGGACCTTTTGCTTAGCTTACAATTGAACATTTAGCTTAAAATTTGATCCCAGCTCCCCCCCCCCTCCCGAAATAGAATCTTGGCTACGCTACTCAGGAGTGTCGCAATATAACCTGAGTTACAGAATTTATAAAAGCAGTTTTTTTTTTTAAATAATGTTAGCAAATTTGAAATTTGTAACTATTCTGTTTTTAAAAGGAATTTTTGCAAGATACTCGTTATCTTTTATCAATGCTTGCAAACTGCAGCAGCATTTCGTCGGCATGAAAAAGGGAATTCGATCGAATTTGAGCCACGTACATCAGTGTGTAAGGTAAAATTGTTCACTATAAAAGCTACTATTCTTTCCATAGTATTAAACTTTTAGCCTCGAATTTCTTTAAAGTTTTCCCAAATTTTAGATGGCATCCATGAGTTTGGATTGCTTTCGTATATAGTATGCTAACAAAAACTTTAGATTTTTAAAGTTACACTGTTTTTTTTTTTTTTTTTTTTTTTTTTTTTGCTGTTTGTTTGTTTTTCTTTTTTGCTTTTCCCGATGACTACTGCCTTCATCCTTTTTTGAACCTAACATATTTACTGCCAACTAAGCAATCTCAATGTTTCCTGAGCCAGTGTCAGACTGAAAATGCAAACATTTTTCTCGTAAAAAAAAAACTAGTATATAAAAAAAATTAAATCAATTCCTACTTAGGTCAGCAAAGAAAATTTTTATTTTAGTTAGGTTTTATTAAATTAATTAATTAAATTAAATTAATAAATTAATATTTGAAAAAACTGAGGGTCATCCACTACAAGTTTAAAAAAATGTATTTGAACTTCAGTGGATGAATAAAAAGTATTTTATTAACGACTGAAAATTTGAGCAAGATACATAAATATATATAGGGAGAATGTGAGCTAATAGGAATTGAAAAAAAAAAAAAGAGGTGCACACTTAGATGTTACAATAGTTCTAAATACAAAATTTCAACATTCTACGGTTAAAAGTTCTAGAATTATGCAAAATGCGAAATTATTTTTGGCGCCAAATTTGACGATATTTCGCCAAAAATCCCCAAGGTCGACGAAAGATCGCGAGATTTTGGGCATGGACCACACAATGACTGACTATCGCCAAATTTGGCGATATTTCGACAAAAATCGCATAGGACGAAGACAGATGGTGATATTTTGGGCATGGACCAAATGACTATCGCCAAATTTGGCGATATTTTGGCAAAAATCACCATGGTCGATGACAAATAGCGAGATTTTGGGCATGGACCAACCAATGATTGACCACAGACGTAATATAGTGATGATGTCCATAGGCATTAATGTATTGAAATTCTTTTGGTGGTCCTGTAAATATACTCTGCAGTAGATTCGAATAAAAAATCGAGATGCACAACTAGATGTTACAACAATCTTATATATGAAATTTCAACATTCTGCGACTGATAGTTTTTGAGATTTGAGAGATAAATACATACACACATACACCGAAAGTCACTAAGCTTGGCGACTTTTGGAGTAATTCTTGAGGGAGGCACGTGACCGTGGTCAAGCCATTACCTAACTATATGTTAGGATGGTATTGTCCTTGAAATGGGTGAATGTCCCTAAAACTGCCATTGACCGTAATGTGTTGGAAGTCTTTTGAGTGTTCCTGTAGCAGAACTATAAATGATAAAGACACGTTTTTCGATGAAAAAAATTTATTTTGTAACCCTTAACAGCATATATTACTTCTGAGTCGTTTGAACAATCCTAATACCTCTAAAATACGCTTTAATGAATTTCTGACCATAGAGCGTAATGTATTTAAAATCATTACTTTCTATGGGTGGCCCTGTAGATAAACTAGCCTGTCGAATGGGACCGAAAAGGGAAGGGTGCACAACTAGATGTTACAACAATCCTGGTTATAAAGTTTCAACATTCTACGACTAATAGTTTTTGAGATATGAGAGTTTAATGAATTTCGGCCCATAGAGTGTAATGTATTTCGAATCTTTTGGGCGGTCCTGTAGATAAATTATCCAGTCGATTGGGACCAAAACTGTATTAACATCAAGTGTGACCTGTGACCCACTGCAAGTTTAAGAAAATGTTTTTGAACTTGAGTGGATGAATAAAAAGGTATTTTATTAACGACTGAAAATTTGAAAGGATGTATACAGGGAGAGTGTGAACTAATAGTAGGAATTGAAAAATCGGAAAGAAAAAAAAAGTATCTCTGATCATTAAAAATTAAAATTTTAAATGTTGGTCCGCGAGTTTAGTGAAAATTTTTCCCGTACACAAAGGTTTGACAACCCTGTTGTATCATATCGAATATAATACTTGTCATATGTATGATCATAGTTTTTCCTGACACATAATTATTAATATTTTTAGAACTTTCATGTGAAGCTTTAGTGTATTTTTTTTTAAATTGTCATTTAATATGAAGCAATAAGTTGTTCTATAACGATGCTTCAAGACTGTGCGTCTTTGCAAATATAGACATAGTTTTTATAAATGAGATTCTTTGTCAAAAGCCGATGTAGCGAGGGGTCCAGTACAAAATACAAAAGAAAATCCCAGAAACTCTCACACTCGGTTATGAACGACGTCAGATGGAAAAATAATTAAATTTTTCTCATCAAGTCGCCATTGACCAAAATACCTTTTTTAAAACCTTTTTTTACTTTGCGAATATGTACCGTGTAAGGAAAGTATTGTAATCATGAAAAAATTCGATTTCGAGATTTTGATGTATTTACACGTTTTGAAGTCTTCTGAATTCATTTGTGCTAATTTTACGAGATGTATGTATGCATGTATGTAAGTGAACAGGATAGTTTCTAAACGTGGCATTCGATGTAGCTCAAATTAGGAGACCGGTATTGATTTTGATGTGTATAGGACTAATAGTTTTTCTACAGGGCTACTACAAAGATTTCTTTTACATTATGGCCTATGGGGAGGAAATTCTTGAAAGTGCGCTAGCGTTTAAACGGTACATTCGATTGAGCTCAAATTGGGTATACATGTTATAAACCACCATTGTAAGACCGGGTATTGATTTTGATATGTATAGGACTTATAGTTTTTCTAAAGGGCTACGACAAAGATTTCTTTTACAATGTGGCCTATGGAGAGAAATTCTTGAAAGTGCGCTAGCGTTTAAACGGCGCATTCGATTGAGCTTCAATTTGGTATATATGTTTGAATTATTCATCGATTAAAATTTATTTAAATGCTTGGTAATGATCTTAAACTTAAGTGAGCAATCGTAAGTGAGTCAGTCCAGATTTTTTTTTTTTTTTTTTACAATCTACAATTATACTAGAAAGTAATTAATATTAATCGAGTGATACAGAATTAAAAACTAAGAGATTTAGTTAATTAAATCTAGTGTATTCAGGAATAATTACATTAAACTAGTTACCCACATTTAAGTTAAATTTCTCCAAAAGTCAGCTTCCCCCCCCCCCCCCCCACACACACACACACTTTTTTCTTAACCACTCGTTCCATTGTACTTCAGCAAAAATTACTTTTTTCTTACTGCAAGGAATAAAATTTGATTTCTAGAAAATTCTTGAAGCATTATTTTCAAAAGACTTACATATACTTTCTCCACGAAAGTTTGAAGAAAGCTTAGTTAGGGGTACAAAATTTTTTACCGCACTTCCTTGGGGCAGGGTCAAAGCACGAAGGCGCCCTATCCGTGGCGGGGCATCGAACCCAAAGGGGTGATGATCGGACAACAATAACCTCCCCATGATAAAAAACAGTCTCTTTTTGCCATATGGAAGGGTTACGTGCTCGGCTGTGACGTCACATTATGTGCAGATGCTTGAAGCGGATAGGCACCCTTTTGTTGCAGAACGCAAAAGGTTCTCTCTCTTCTCTTTTGGCGCGAAATTGTGGGACACTGGGAAAAGGGGGTAACTAGCGCTGTTGAAAAAGGGTTCAAGGAACCGGAAATTTTTAACCAGTTCAAGAAAAGGTTTTCTGGTGCGTTTCCGGTAGTGAAAGCATGGAAATGGCTTAGTAGAGAATATATTATGTATATGTTTTTTGCCCTTTTCTGAAAAGTGGGGTATCTGTTTTCACTTTACCCAGAGAGCCAAATTTCACACAATAGAAAATAACACTGGGTCAGTGGTGATCACTCTACATTCAACGCGAGGGTGGTAGGTGTAGGTTTTAGCTTAAAATAACTCGCTCCGTTCAAACGCTTCTATATTAAAAAAAAAAAAAATCAAAAAAAAAAAAAAAAAATCCAATTTTTCATTTCGGAACCGGTATACTGTATTTAAGAATACACAGTCCCTTCTCTTCCAAAATAAGGTTAAGGCTGTTTTTTTTAAAGTTGCAATTTAATTCACAAATCACGCTTTTCGTCCCACCGTGGCATTACCTATTCAGGTGAATTTGGTTGTAACGTCGTTGAAGGGATATGATGTTTATATGACGCTATTACCGAGTGAATTATAAATGGGCTTTTGTTTTACGTGGGTAATGTACAGAATATTTTGGCGTTAGAAGAGAGTTGTCACTATGAAGCAAGACAAATATATTTGTAGCCTCCCTCCCCCCGAGCTAAAATCCTATCTGTGCCACTGGGGATCTTCCTGGAGAGCAAACTCTGCCAAAATCGAAATCTAGAATAGGATTCGAAATTAACCGTGGTCCGCTGGTCCGAGACCACAAAATTATATTGAGGGCCAGTAGAATACAAAATATGTTGGTCCGTTGGACCAGTAACGTTTAATTTACATTTATCTCTTGCAAACTTTCCTCATTTAGTTGCACAATAGATGCCATCTAAGTTTACGAATACACATCATGCGATATGTATGTATACTATATCTATATCTATCTATCTATCTTTCTATCTATCTATCTATATCTATATATATATATATATATATATATATATATATATATATATATATATATATATATATATATAATAAGTAAAACACAAAGAATATTACTTCAAAAAATGACATACCGCGTGGGAAAAAAAATATAATATATCAGAATCAGTGGGCCAAACAGTATGAAATCGAAATACAATGAACCAAATTATACCAGAAAGAATGGAATGGAAATTATAACCTCTGGGACATTCTTCATGGGCCATACCCAGAAGATCATAATTAAAGACAACAAAATAGTAGGATTTCGGTTGTGTGGCATATCAAAAGAGATATTCACTCCACACATTTAGGCCCTACTCTACTATAGAAATATATATATATATATATATATATATAATCATATATATGGACCAGAAATAAATGTTGCAACCAGGGAAACCATGGAGTCACTGATCCTTCGAACCACTAATTAAATATTCTAATTTCTATCCCTCTAGAATGATATCTAAAAATTACAGTTAAATTAGAAAAAAAAAAAAGTTCTGAAAAAAAGGAGAAAATTATTTCTTGTTGCGACGGATTTTTCTACCCCAAACTAAAAATGATAAACCCGATTTGGAAACTATTGCCGACTCAGTACAGGAAGAATATTATCGAAAGTTCTAAAAGAATGTATCACGGAATATCTGTTACTGCATCTAACCGCCACCGGAACTAATCATGGTTTAAGGGGTTTAAAGGGGGGGGGGATCATTAGTTTTATCTGCCATCTGCAAAAATTTAATTTGCTTATCGAAAACAAACAGCACTCACGAAATATCGCTTTCACTTAGAATTTCCCAGTCTCTATCTCTTCACTTCACTGCGATTCTACTTTGTGTGTAACTCTGTTTATTCTACTGTATTCACTTCCACGCTCCATGGAGTATTAAAATGACTAAATATGTCTCTAAAGAGCATTGTCGAAGTGAATGGAGAGCGGGGAGAGAAACCTATTCATATCACGTTGTTGTTGAAGATGAACCATTATTTTGGACGAAAATTCGCGGTTATTTTTGCCAACAATTGGCTTCGGAGAGCTCCGAGATTTTTAATGTAGCTCTAGATGCTTTACGTCGGATGACGATTCGAAATAAGAGGTTATGGAAGCGGTAATTGAATGGAAGCCGGGCTCTAGGTAGGAGCCCTAAATGAAATTTGCACTGTTCGTCCCCTGCAATTTAGTGAATAAAAGAGGCTGAAGAATTTCTCAAATGGCGTAGGTTGCTCTATTAGCCCGGAGTGCGCTTATTAGCTGAAAATCACCCATAATGCAGGCTGATTTTTTGAGTCCCTCGAGTAATCTGGAATTGGTAATAAATCATTGTAATTTTTGTCTCCATTCATTCTTTGTTAGGTTGTTTCTTTAACTCTTTGATGCACAAAACATTGTTTTATCCGCAACACAAAATTATTTATATTTACAATCAAAGAATGTCATTGCAAATGAAAATATTTTTTTGGCAATTACCGATGCCAGTAGTAAAGTGGTTAAATAACAATTGTAGTCAAATTATACTACTATTTAATGGCTTAGAAAAAGATTGAATATGTGGTATGTTTTTCATACCACTGTGCTCTATAGAGTTAGAAAAAGCTAGACGTCAAAGTGCTTTTGAACATTTTTAAGAATAAACCAAAGATGTTACACACATGTGAAAAAGAATGCAGTAAAATCTCGGTATAACGAATTTAAAAGGACCGAAGATAAAATTCGTTATATTAAAAAATTCGTTTAAGAGACCTTCGTTGTTGCGAGATTTTTCTGTAATATTTCTTAACCCTTTAACGCGCAGTGCTCCCGCTCTGGGAACACCAAACTCTAACGTTTTGACTGTTGCCAGTCACGAAGAATAGATTTGATTTCTATAAAAATAGTTTCGGGTGACATAGCTCCACGAGAATCCTTTACTTTTTAGCACGGCATTTCCCGTAAAAAAATGTTCACGATTCTTTTTAACTGCACTGACATCTGCTGAAAAATGGAAGAATGCGAGAACAGCTGGATAGATTGCCCAATGCTGAAAAAAGGGCAGCCGTTAGCCGGCACAGCCAGTTATCGTCAAAAAAGGGTCTCGAGATCTCTGGCACGCGGTGAACGTTTCGATCGTCCGCCATCTTGCTGGTAGTTAAGTCGAGCGATGGCAACGGCTGCTCTTTATTCAACATTGGGAAAGGGTTGCGCCTCGAAGGGTTACAAACAAACCAATGATGTTAAGCACTCGAAAAAATTAATAATGCTTCTTCACCCTAGGAACTATAGACTGAAACTAACAGTAAAGCTGTATGTCTCATGCAACTTTCAGAAAAAAATCATAAGCACCAAAATTGCCTTTCAAAATGGAGCGAGAATTTACCTGTTTTTGGAAAATTCGCGAAATTCTGTATGTTTAGGATTTTTTCCTGACAGTTTCGTAACTCCTATACGTTCATTGCCAGTATCAGCTCACAATGCAACTTGTAAAGAGACATTCTGAGTTTTTTCGAGTTTCTAGCGCAATTAATTTTCTTCCAAAGGTGTTCTAAAGGTGCATTATCTTCAAGTGGAATAGCTTTAAGCACAAAATCCGCTTTTAAAAATATGCTGAAGCGATATCCGTTTCGTGGTTAGTACGCGTCCTTAATTTGCTAAAACTGCGAACTTTTAAAATATTGTCCTTAAATAATCTACTGTTCAAGGTACGCGGCAGAATTTCTTTTTATATTTTATAAAAAACAAGACCACTTTTAAAATATCAGACCATTTTAGGAAAATATTTCAAAAGTTAGGAATTTTAGCGAATCTAGGATCCTTACTAACTCTGCCATTTGGTAAAACCTAACAAAATTCTGAAAGTAGTAGTTTTTATACTCCTCAAAATGCTCTACAACAGTAGTCCCCAATGTCCGGGCAGAGGACCGGTACTGGTCCGTGGATTAAATGGTACCGGACTGCCCAAGAAACTTTAAATTATTTCCATTTTACTTACTGTCGTTTATTTCTCTCGGGTTTGTGCTAATTTATACCTTTGTAGCAGAAGAAATTTTGTAATTATTTTAAATTAGGTTATTACTTATTGAACATTGCAAGATTAGGAATTGAAATTTCATTCATAAAATTGAAAATAAGTGCGATTGCTTGAGAAAACTAAGCAAACAAATAAATAAAACTGGTTTTATAGAACAGTAAATAAACTTACGTTCTTTATACATAAAACTTATAGTTACATTATCGAAAATTATTAAATCAAAACAATATAAAATATAAAAAGCAACGTTCCCCCCCCCCCACTAGCGATGAGACGGTCTCAGCTGTTTCATTACCAGGAATGCCAACATGTGATGGAATCCATTGCAAAAAGTAGATTTAGTTAATTGTATAATTTGCTCCAGTTGAGATTGATTTCTTGAGGAAGGTGTGCCAATCTAGCATGCCCCTCAGTAACTTGTGAAAGCGATATTTACTAATCGTGAAATAGATGTAAAACATTTCGTGACTACGGGAAATCCAATTAATGTCAATTCGGCTCAAGCGGAGCATTCCAGAAAACATTATGGGGAGCAACACCGCTCAAACAGGAAAGCCTTATCTGTTGCGTCTGTCTATGATGAAAGCGAGCAGGTTAAACGTGGGTTCAAGGCTGAAAATGAACAGTTAAATAAAGACGTTACCCATCTTTGATAGTATGCTTCCTTCTGCTTATTGTAACTCCCTTAAAAAAAAAAATCTGGATCTGCCACAGCTTGAGCTGAGAGTAGCTTTTATTAAAGATTGGACGGACTCTGGCCGAACTGGGCTCGGGCTCTGTAATTCACTATTCGGGCTCAGGCTCGTGAGAAATTTCCCCTGTATTGGACATGCCCCTTGTAAATAGATTTTAAAAAGTGGTCCATGGGAGAAATAAACTAATTATTATTATTTGATAAACTTGAATTTAAAGAATTACAAAGTGCATTAAGAGTTTGCTATCATATTTGTCTTTAGTTTGCACAAACGGCAAAATTCAGGCTATTCTATCAATGAAGTAATTTACTCGGCCTCGAATTAAAGGTCCTCGGCCTCGGGCTTTAAAAAATGAGCCCGAACTTATCTCTACCCCTACCTCTCTCAGCGGGCCACGGTAAAATTAGCAAACGTTGACCGATCCGCGGCGGTAAAAAAGTTTGGGAGCACTGCTCTACCAGACTGTGTTGGAAAATAAAGTGTTTTATAATTGATGCATGATTTTTTTTTCTTTTTTAATTTCCTTGTCAAGTTCTTTTTAATAACTCTTCTATGTACCATCACCGAGTTTTCCCACAGAATCTGTTCGTATGCACGTGATTTTATTGCCTTGCAAGTTCTTTTACTACACATTTGTTTGGCATTCATAATAAATGCAAACAATAAGAGTAACAACCTGTTCGTGATTATAATTACCTGCCTCTTCTTTTTATAATCAATTTCATTGTCTGGGCAGACAGATAATCCGCTTGTTACGCTCGTCTGTTTGTTCCCAATATTTATACATCTTCGGGAGAGAGTACGTGACAGTACGCACTCTGGAAAGACCCCCAATGCGATTGTCTGCGTCTTCTGTGCGCCAAGCGGCGACATCAAAAAACAGGATCCAGGATTACATTGAGCGAATCATTAATCTAAGTATTGCGTATTGTCCATGTTGAATAATAATCAGGCTCTAATAACAGTTTCTGACAGCGTGCTGGATTACGAACGGGCTGACCGCAAGCTTCTTGAGGCTCATGATGTTAGTTTTATCTCTGAATCACGGCCAGCTTTTTCTTTTTAATTGTTATAACAATCTATTAATTGTCCCGGTGTTTAACTGAGTAAACGCAATTGCTTGGAAAGGTAACACAGTACGTTGGTTTCATTGCTCTTTAAATGTATGAAGCACTCTGTGTAAACATTTTACTCTGCAAATTGTCTGTTAATGCCTGTCAAATTATGGACATTGATTTCTTTTCTTCACTCCCCCCCCCTCAGATACTGTGAAAGCTGTTATATGGCTTCAGAAAACATGTGGAGAGTAAAATATATATTGTTTTGTTCACGTAGTCATCATGTGAATTACTTGGAATATTAAAATTAGGATCACATTGCGAGTAGTTTGTGTTTGTGATTGAGGCCAATTGACTGCACTAGAGTCCTAGGCCTACAGGGGAATGCTCTTCGTAGGGGACTTTCTAAGGGATCCTAGCCCGTATTTACGTGAAGTTTCGGGGGAAAACTACGGAAAACTTCGAACGGCTAGATCGACGGACGCGACCCGGGTTTGAACCTGGCACCTCTCACCTTCCAGTTTCGAGAGCAGAACCTCTCAGCCACTGGTGTGGCCACATTGCGAGTAGAGCGTCACACATCATCCATTTACGGCAGGTATTGGCTGCCTTTAAAAAGTTGCTGACCAAACTTTAGTATTTTAACAAAGTCAAGGGCCGTATATTTGGGATTTATATCGGAATTTGAATGGTATGTATGGGGTTCTGATATGTTCCACGGGCCGGATCGAAAGCTGGTTACGGGCCACATCCTACCCGCGGTTCGGAGGTTGCCCATATGTGGTTTACGGCATCTGTTCCCAATCATTGGCTCGAAAATCCCCAGGTTTTCGCATTTTGTATAAGGGGACTCGCGAAAATAGTATACTAGTATACTACATACTAGTACAAAGGCTACACAAGGGTTCGGCAAATTCTTTCGGATACGAAGGGCTTCGCGAAGAGAAAAAGGTCTGGAACCACTCAGTAGCGGATCCAAAGGAGGGGCTAGGGAGCTTCAGCCCCCCCCCCAAAAAAAAAAGAGATTGCTCAAGGGTAACATTCTTATTTATTATACGCTTTAAATAGCTAAAATGATCATATTTTATTACTTATCCCCTCCCAAAAGCCTAATACATTGGTTTAGACTAAAATTTTGATTCATAGTACATTTTAATTGGGTGAAATAAGCTTTTAAAAAAATTAGCCCCTCCCAAAAAAAATTTCTGGATCCGCCACTGGAACCACTGGTTCACTGTGACGTCTCAGTGAAGTCACTGACAGGTCACATTGTGACTTCTATTTGACGTCACATCAGTGGCGGCTCCTCCATTTGAGCACGTGAACCCTCAAAGGAAAAACGAAAGAAGAAACACATTAACAAATTAAATTTAAAACAAATATTAAGTACACGTCTAGATTTATGTGAATTTAAAACATGAGTTTTACTCCCCCCTCCCACCACCACTATTATTAAATAAGCTTATTATAGCTAACGCAGCACTGTAGTGTAGGCTACTACAGCACAGTCTAATCAATCGCACGTGCGAACGGAAAAATTTCCCTCTGAACCACTCTCTGGAATCAGAATCCGAGACAGTTGCTAGGAAGTATGGCACTGATGAAATCATTCCGCTCGCACATTTCCATTGTGCACACACGGCCAATTCTGCGGTATCGCTTCCGGATTTTCCCTCGGTTTGTTACGTTCGGTTAGTTAATGAATTTTTTTTTTTCATTTTCTTAATATTTTCTGTATTTCTATTATTCTTCTACATAATTTTTTTACGAACTAGTGTCAATAATTAAGATGGGGGTAAAATACGAGTTTCGGAACTAAAGGAATGGCATTTTTCAATTGTATCCTTTGAAAAAAATGAAATAAAATGAATCAAGACAACACCTTTGCTGAAACTTATCTTGGTGACGAAATGTAAGACCCAAGATGACTTGTTTTCTTTTAGTTGCTTGTTTTCTTTTAGTTGCGTGTGCTCGCGCACAGCCAGCTGTCAAAAAAGGGTCTCTAGATCTGTGGCACGCGATGAACGTTTCGATCGTCCGCCCTCTTGCTGGTAGTTAAGTCGAGCGATGGCAACGGCTGCCCTTTTTCCAGCATTGGGCAATCTATCCAGCTGTTCTCGCTTTCTTCCATTTTTCAGCAGATGTCAGTGCTGTTAAAAATAATCGTGACCATTCTTTTACGGGAAATGACGTGCTAAAAAGTAAAGGATCTCCCGTGGAGCTATGTCACCCGCAACTATTTTTATAGAAATCCAATCTATTCTTCGTGACTGGCAACAGTCAAAACGTTAGAGTTGGGTGTTCCCAGAGCGGGATCACTGCGCCTTAAAGGGTTAAGGGTATACTTGTATTTATTTCAACGGCGGTTTTTTATCCTCCTATAATTTATGATCTCACCATCCACTGCCTTTTCCTCTTATTGATTCAAGTCCTTCCGAGCAAAGTAGCCTTGTTTGGGAGTTGACTGACCAAAACGCTCCTTCAGCTCATCCATCCAGATAACCACAAATGAATAACACCATCTCACTCCATCGGGCTTTCTTTATAATTCCACCCCCCCCCTTCCTCCATGATTTTTATTGGCTGATGGAAGGCGTTTATTATATTCACACTCCTTCCCAATGAAAAACGATAGCCTAAAATCTAATTCCCGACGCCTCCAGTAGCCGCATACCTGCCTGTAGCTCATTACTGGCAGCACTTTTGGAAGTCTCTTTTCTTTTCAGAGTCGCGCTTTTCATATTCTGATGCATCTCCAAGAGACGTTTCATCAATTCTTTTTTTCTCCCTCTCTCCATAGGCACATACATATATGTATATACATCTTTGTGTCGGACGTGCCACTGATTATCACGTTTCACACCGGGGCCCTTTTTTAGTAATTACTCTTTTGTTAGGTGCTGGATGATGAGTTCGTTATTTTTCTCCTTTATTCTCGACACCAGCGGTTGTAATGATATCTCAATTCTGGGTGAAAGGGAATCGATGGCGAAAGGTGAGGGGGGAGGGGGGGGGCTGAGAAATTGAGTTATTTACTATCGGAAAAAGAAACATAGCTCAATTATTTTCAAAACTTGGAAGCAGAGTTTTTTTTCTTTTTTAGATGGGAAATCCACTTTTTTTGGATACGAACAACCTTGGCTAACGATGCTAATCGTTCTCAAAATGCAGCCATTATGTTATTTGCGAACGTATATTCTAAAACAGCCAGCCAGGTGGTGTAATGTCTAATTACCGTGGTGTAATGGCTAATAGAACCATTCTATCACGCCTTGGGTGCGGGTTCGAATCCCGGCTTAGGCATAGGTGTTAAACTTGTCCTTCCCTTCATAGGGGGTAACGCTAGTCGCCTATTGGCTGCTCCCATAATAAAATGGCCAGTAATTCAGGCCTTAGTAGGGGCGAATACTTGATGAGCAAGTGTCCTCTATTTGGAAAAAAAAATTCCTAAAAAAATCAATTAAGGTATCCGACTAGCTTGAAAAAGTCATTTTTGATGAAAATTCTCAATTGAAGGGTTTGCAACAAGAATGGAGATAGCTGCATCTATTCAAGTTAGCAGGAATCTGTAAAGAACGTTTGGAGATTCTGGGATTCAACACGAACTAACGAGACAGGTAGCTTTATTTCTCGAGTAATGAGAGAACTCACGATTGGAGCTCCATCCTTTTGGCACCAAACGAAAAAAAAAAAAAAAAAAAAAAAAAAATTCTTTTCCTGCAAGCTAGTGCATGAAAATCCAATTTCTCGTAGGACAGACCTACCTCCATTTTGCAGCAAACCCTGCAATTTTTGAGAATTAAACTGCTTTCTTATATTTGATGCGGTGTAGAACGCTAGCTGTAGCATTTATAGCGTGATCCAACAAGACCAGATAATCTCTCTCACAACCGAATTCTTCGCTTGGAGTACATAAAACATTTCCAAAAAACTGTACTTCTACGATCCATAGTATATCTGCTCTATGGTCTGTATATTGTAGGTGTCCAGCCACTACCGGCAAGATGGCGGACGGTCGAAATGTTCATCGCGTGCCACAGATCTAGAGACCCTTTTTTGACGCTGCTGGCTGTGCCGGCACAGCAAGATGGCGGACGATCGAAACGTTCATCGCGTGCCACAGATCTAGAGACCTTTTTTGACGCTGCTGGCTGTGCCGGCACAGTGAGCTGTCGTCAAAAGAGGGTCTCTAGATCTGTGGCACGGGATGAACGTTTCGATCGTCCGTCATCTTGCTAGTAGTTAAGTCGAGCGATGGCAACGGCTGCCCTTTTTTCAGCATTGGGAAAGGGTTGCGCCTCAAAGGGGTATAAGGGTATTTAAAACCTGCCACATCGATACATAAAAACTTGAAAACCCCTCCCGAAAATTTTTTCTGGCTACGGCATTGTGTGACCGTGCTTTTTCCCTCCAATTTATTACTCACTGGGGCTGGTACGTACCCTACTTGAAAATGTTAGACGAGTTTTCTGGAACTTGTGCTTCGATTCATTGCCATGCACTGAATTTCACGATACTCGTGCTGATGCATTAAAAACTTAGCCAAAAAGTCCTTCGAACTAGCTATACGAAGTGTCACATTTCCCAGAAAAGAACATCATTTACTGTCAAAATGAACGTGTAGGTGTCTAAAAATCTTTTCTATAACTCTGCGTTCTAACGATCAAGGTAAAAAAAATAATAAAGCTATGACACAATAGGCCCAGGAATAGGGTCTAGCAGCCAACATCTATCTTATAGGAGGTATACCTTGGTTGAGAGTCCATCTTAGTAACCAGAGTGCTTATTAAAAGTTGACAAGATTAATATTCAGGGTGTGTGTGCCACCCACTATCTGCTGAATATACAATCGTCAGAGCTTTTATTAATAAGTGAAGCCGAAACTGTATCCATCATGTTGAGCTTGCAACAAAAGGCCTTAACACACCTTAATATACGAAGGTTAATAAAGGTCGCCATGTGCAGAGAGGGAATGACCAAAAAAAGTGCTATGGGATATATGTTTTTGCAGTTCATGTTGTTCCCAAGGGTTAAAAAAGTGGCTTAGAAAAATTATACTATTCAAAATTAGGATGAGACATCAAAAGAATCATGTTGATGCTCTGTAGGTAAGGTGAAAAGTTCTCAGAGTATATGTCTACCTTCATCTGTAACTAAATTTGCAAGCAACTTCTTTGCTTAGGGGGGGATCTGTTACTAATACAGTGAAACTCCAATTTAACGTCACTGAAAGGACCCAAAAGACACAACATTATATGCGAGATAACACTTGATGAGGGTTGGAGAAGATAAAAGAACAATAAAATAAAAAGTAGGTTTTGCATACGTCTTATTATTTCTCCCTCTACAGACGTTAGTCTTCAAAATTATTTTGTAAAGATGCAAAGAAATCGGTTGTTCTATACGTCGTGATTCGTCTCTCCTGTGTGCATGACAAATTTCATTTTCAATAGATATAAATTTTAGTAAATTTTTCTTTTGACCTTCAAGACTTGAAATGTCATTACATTCACAGCCTGGATTGCTGGAATGTCTGAGGGAATTTTATATGCCCGCTTATTTGCGTCCATTCACAATTAATTGACTTGTTTTAAGGCAAACGCCCTAAACTTCTCTTGGAAACGAAAAAAACATATATACTTTAAATTCGAGAAACATAACGTTATTACTGGGATCGTTTAACATTATAAGAATACGAAAATTGTGTTGAGACGAACAGAAAGTGACGTTATAGGCAGAAAAATGTTGAATATAGATAACGTTAAACTGGGGTTACACTTAGAGATGTAACGAATAGTGATTTGGCCGAATAGCCGAATACCGAATATTCGGCCAATAGCTCAGGCCGAATACCGAATATTCGGCAAATAGTTTAGGCCGAATACCGAATATTCGGCGGCTGAATATTGAATTTTTTAAAATTTCAATTTACTTGTAAATAAAATATCACTTTTCAATTTTGCAATTAAATATTAAATAATGACTAATTAAAATTCAATTTATGTTATTTGTAGGTACTTAAAAACACACAACAGTATATTATCTGTAAAACTAAAGAAATCTTGGCCATGAAAAAAATAGCTTTTACAAAGTAAAACACTAATAACAGCATAATTTAATAAGTATGCTATGGTAAATGTGATTAATCTGGTAACTATACACCCGATCGCAGAAAAGAGGCGACACAGTGACACCCGTCGCAGATTCTTGAGAAAGTCTGCAGACTATTCTAAGAGTTCGTATTGAACGATATCGCCGACTGCACCCAGTGATTTAATATAAAATCTTTCTCCATCCTTTTTGTGAATAATCATATTTTCGTTCGCTGCAAGCACATTATGCTAACTTTTGTATCAACAGTTAAAATTACAACATTTTTGATAAATAATGATTGTTTCGAAAAAATATTTCTTAATCTTTTGGGTGAGTTTTTATTTTTCAACCAATTTTTGAAATTTTGTTGCATTAAAGTATAAAACGTGTTTATAAAATTCATTAAAATGCTATTTGAAAAGTGAATTGGTAGAAGAGATTTGATGGCCAATACTTCACAGAAAATTTTACAAAAAAGGAGGGTGGGGCATAATTCTAAAATGGTTGTCAAAATTATGTAACTGAATAAGAGAAATCTACACAACTTGAAATTGTAGGCAAAATGAATGCTCTAAATTGTGCAAATGCTGCGTATTTGACCCATAAGATGAATGTGCTGATGTGCTGATTAGTGGGTAACCTACCACATACCAGCAGTTTATCTTGCAGATTATTTTTGTATTTTTAAATCTGCGTGGCAGACTGGTACAGTAAATTCTGAAACTGGGACTATATATAATCCTATCATGTTTTGGGCTTGACAGCATCTGCGAAAAACATATTTAGTAGCTTTTCAAAATTATGTTTGTAATTGAGGATATGAAAAAATTCCTCCTATCCCCACCCAATAAGGAAATTAGAAAATGAAGTCAAGTAGTGTCGCCAAGTAGGAAAGTCCGCATTTCTGTAATATTATTAAATAAATTAGATTATGTTCCATTCAGCTTAAAATTCAATGACTTTGGAACAATTTATAACATGAAATTAACATTTTAAAGTATAGCTAAGCAATATTTTTTGTAAATGCATTAAAAAAAAAGTTCTCTCTTGTTCTGAAATTATTCAGCTCAATATCTAGCAAATTCGGCCACAACTATTCGGCCGAATACCTGTTCAGTATTCGGCTTGCCGAATATTCGGCAAACTGAGTATTCGGCCGACCGAATATTCGGCAAAACAGCCGAATATGCCGAATACCGAATAGTGGCCGAATATTCGTTACATCCCTATACACTGTGCTTATTTGTTTGTGCAGTTTTTTTTTTCTTGATTAAGCACTAAAATGTTTCATTGCACATCAGGGGCGTAGCCAGAAATTTTTCATGGGGGGGGGGGGGGGGTTACGACTACTACAACTCATATATATGTATACCTGTGTGTGATAATGTAGTGAAGAATATACATTTTGTATGGCAAAAAATTCCTCATGGGGGGGTTATGACCCCCTAACCCCCCCCCTTGGCTACGCCCCTGTTGCACATAAATCCTTTTTTAGAATCCACTCCAGCGCCTTTTCACGATTCAGCATACAGATGGATGCGAAACACGGATTTACAGTTGCTATTCGAAATAAAGATGCACTGTCGTTCTGTCGAAACCCGTAAGCATATCGGTTGTTATAACGCTTAAAACAAAGCAGACAAAGCGTTCCAAACCTATTGATTATAAAGCCTCAATAATACAGTATACCGGGTGATTCAAAATAGTTGTTAAGGCGATTATTTTTTAAACCGTAAGTGATCGAAACACACTTCCAATTTAAAAAGTTCGTCAAATTAAGAGTAACTTTCAGATATGGCATTTGTTTTACTGGGGGTTGTATACATATTAAAATACGAAATTTAATTTTTATACGGTCCCTCCTTTCCTACACTTTATATTTAAAAGAATGTTGCTCTTTGCCTAAGAAAATTAATAAAACAAATCCCGTGTCTCTAAGTGAAATAGTCAGCAGATAAATTATTTTTAAAAATGATGACTTACACCACTTTACCTGCTGTGTTAGCGTCGGTTTTCAAGCGGGAAAAATCTTTGCTTTGGGGGACCAACTATGAGTTGAAAAAAGTTCCCATTGTTGGGTAAAGCAATTAAATGCGTTGAAATGTGGGAAATTAACAGGTACCGTTTTACCGTAAATGATCGCTACTGCTTTATGAAATTAGCTATAATTTAGTCTTTAAGGGGGTCATCCACTAATTACATCCCGCATATAGAGAAGGAATTTTAAACTGTGAAAGAGAATGACAAAATAATAGTGTAGGTTACTATGGTGTGGTAGCTTTCACTAGAAACTGCTAAACATGCTTTACAGGAAAATTCTAGCTAAATTAGGATTTGCGGAGTCAACTGTGTCTATCGAGTGACAAATAGCATAAATTAATTTCAGTTGAAAAGTAATGACATTTTTCTCACTTTTGAGACATCCCCTTAGTGCTTGGCGACAAATGCCAAAATTTTCAAATTGATATATCTCGGAAACTATTCCACGTAGAGACACGGGATTTGTTTTATTAACTTTATTAGGCAAAGAGCAACATTTTTCTAAAGTATAAAGGGTAGGAAAGGAGGGACCGTATAAAAATTAAATTTCATATTGTAATATATATACAACCCCCAGTAAAACAAATGCCACATCTGACAGCAACTCCACATCTGACACTCCACATCTGAGGACAACTCGCGACACTGAATGTGTCGCTTAGAGCTACATATACGTCCTTCCAGGAATTTCCGGCCACAATTTGGAACCTCATCAGAAGGAGGAGGACTTCTGAATATTGGCACCCCTCGAAAACTGCTAGCAACCGCCGAGAGGACTTTCAGAACCACGGATTTAACGTGCACGTATACCGCATGTGCACGGTGGTCTTTAGTGGTACGCCGGTATCGAACCCGCAACCTTCGGGTTACGAGTCCAACGCCTTAACCACTGGGCTACCTAACTTTTCTAATTGGAAGTATGTTTCGATCACTTACGGTTTAAAAAGTAATCGCCTTAACATCTATTTTGAATCACCCGGTACAGTCATTTTGTTTCGCCAAATACACAGGATGGTTCAGAATTTAGATATTCTGAATTATTATTATTATTATTATTAGATATAGGATGATTCAAAATTAGGTGGGCAAACTTCTAGTAGGAGTAGGTTACAACAAGACGGTTCAGAATCACATACCAGTGCGGGGCCGTAAACGTCGTCTTCATGCACCTGCTAATATTCCCTTTAGAAGAAGTGTTCAAGTAATAGTGAACTTTCCGACCATGGTTTTTCAAACACTAATGCACCTTTCACAGACTGCACTTGATAAAAATTGTTAATTCAGCATTCATTTATTTGTTTATTTTTTTCATTACATTCATGAAATTGTCGGAGGAGAGCCCTATGTTTATGAAGAAACCCGAGGCATACTTCATCACTTCTTTCAAAGTGATTATTGGCAGGTACATGAAGACGACGTTTCCGACTCCACCTTGCTATGTGATTCTGAAGCGTCTTGGTGTATCCTACTCCTAAAATTTGTCAGTCTAATTTTGAATCACCCTGCAGATAAACTGATGAAGACTGTATTTTAACTCATTCGTAGACTGTAATGTTTAACCCCTTTTTTTCGGTGGAGAGATAGACTGAAGTAGTAGAAATATTAGTGCTGTATTTACTATTTTCAGTAAGATTACTTAGTATACTGCATATAACATACGTTAAGTTCTGCAATAATTGATGCATATTCATGGCGATTAGAGCGCGTACAGGAAGGCAAAAAAAAAAAAAAATCTTAAATACTTTTTCACTTTATTTGAAAATGTTATAAATAGTGGCAGGGGCGTAGCCAGAAATTTTTCATGGGGCGGGGGGGGTTACGACTACTGCAACTCACATATATGCATACATGTGCGTGATAAGGGAGTGAAGAATATACATTTTGTAAGGCAAAAATTTCCTCATGGGGGGGGGGGGGTTATGACCCCCGTGGCTACCCCCCTGAATAGTGGTGTTTACAGAACGAGCCAAATGAAACTTTTAGATGAACGCTATATAGAGACTTATTTAATGAGGCATTTCCGAAAAAGGAGAATATCAATCCATTCTTGAGTACCTGGAGGGTCTATATTCCGAGTTGTCTTACGTTAGTGAAGTCTGTCAACTTCATTACAAAACTGTCAGAGCGTTGTACGAAATTAGCTGTATAAGAAAGTTGTGTTACTGGTGGCATTTCCAGAACTAAACAATATCAACCACCTTCAAGTACAGCTGGAGGGTTCTATATTTCAGTAGCTGTCTTACATTAGTGAAATCGTATTCGCCTTCGTACCCAGGGGCGGCCCTAGGGTACGTGGTGCCCCTTTTTATACTGTTTTCAAGCTTTTGAATTCCAAATGGCGCCCTTTCGAAGACGGCGCCCCAATGCGATGCTTACCTTTCTTACCGTATCGGGCCGCCCCTCTTCGTACCTGAGAAAATAGAGGTGATTGCAGTACAAATGAAGCTTTTTGGAGCATTGTTCGTTTAAACGAGATGAACGCTTTAAAGTGGCTGTGTTCAGGGGCGTAGCCAGAAATTTTTATTGGGGGGGGGGGCTTACGGCTACTACAACTCATATATATGTATACGTGTGTGTGATAATGTAGTGAAGAATATACATTTTGTATGGTAAAAAATTCTTCATAGGCAGGTTATGACCCCCCTAACCCCCCCCCCCACCTTCGCTGTGTTACATGGGACATTTCCGACATTAAACAATATCATTCCAATCTTCAGTTGCTGGAAGATTCTGTATTTCTGTCTTACATTAGCGAAGTCTATCATCTTCATAGTAGACAGGTTGCGTGCTGAAATGCATCGAGACCGCAAAATGGAACTTAAACTATCTGTAATTGCATAGGCATGCGCCAAGGCACACTCTGCAAAATATACTTGTGATAGTTACACTTCGAGGTCACTAAACTCGACAACTTCGTGAAAAAATTTATGTTCGATGTTTCATTCTGATTTTTATTCCCCTCCATCATGGACTAATTATACAGAGTGTCCCAAAAAGGTGGTAACACGCTTTAATTTTTTTTTTCTATTAGAGGTAAGTGGGCGATGTAAATTGAAAAAAAAAAACCATAAAATGTTCGAAATACGTTAGGAAAAAAGACTATATTAATGAAAAATTCCTCTCGTTAATTTTCAAAAAGTTACACTTTTTAAATTTGTATCCCCCCCCCGCGCACGAAAAGAAGACCCAGAAGAAGGCCCAGTTAGTAAAATGGGCCACATTCACTAATGATCTGATGCACAAAATTTCAGCCTCTCATCATAAAACGTCTTAGAGATATCTTTAAGAAAAGATGATACAGGACTATACATGAATTTTAATCTGAACGTTTAATGTTAGAGTGCAAGAAAGGATTTTCTTTCGTAATTTCTGCTCGATTCCTCATCATCCGACGTGATTTTTTTTTTCCGTCGAGAGCCACTGAAAAGTGCTTTAAGTCAGCATACATTTACTTTCAAATAGCTTAGATTTTTATGATGAAAGTAGAAATTTTGCACATCATCTCATTTGTCCATGGGCACATTTTACTAACTTGGAATTTTTTGACCGGGGTCGTATACAACTTTGACTAGTTTGACTTTTTAAAAATTTAGCAGAGAAATTTTTTCGTGTGGTAGTCTTACCTCAGGGGCGTAGCCAAGGGGAGTGTTATGGGGGTCATAAAACCCCCCATGAGGAATTTTTTGCCATACTACATATTCTTCACTACATTATCACACCCATGCAGGGGCGTAGCCAAGGGGGGAGAGGGTTAGGGGGGTCATAACCCCCCATGAGGAATTTTTTGCCATACAAAATGTGTATTCTTCATTGTCACACCCACGTATACATATATGAGTTGTAGTAGTCATAACCCCCCGCCCCATGAAAAATTTCTGGCTACGCCCCTTTACCCATGTATACATATATATATGAGTTGTAGTAGTCGTAACCCCCCCCCATGAAAAATTTCTGGCTACGCCCCTGTCTTACCTTATTTTGAAAATTCATATTTTCAATTTACATTGCCAACCTACTTCTTATACATAACGAATTAAAACGTGTTACCACCTTCTTGAGGGCATGATTTTATGTGGAGCGGAATGCATAATTTTGAAATTTCTATTCAGTACCAGAGCAATGGCGCTTCCAGGATTTCAGTTGAGGGGGCTACAAATACTGCTGAACTTGGTTACAGTGACCATGCTTATAGTAACAACTTTCTTATAACGTCAAATATTCTGTATCAGTCTCTTATAGAACGCAAGCGCACTTTTAAAATAACTCGGTTGTAAATCCATAAATACACTACTGGCCAAAAGTATTGCAAGTTTGAGAAATCTGACCATCTTTTCTGGAATAAGCCCAGAAAAAATCGACATATTTAAAATTTGCCAGATTTAAAAATTTTGAGAATTTATGTAGTATAATTGGAAAGAATGCATCTGAAAATCACCAAAAAACAAAATACGAGCTTCAGGAACCAATAATTTAAGTTGGCACGATAAAACGCCGACAGAAGTGTTGTAAAACTTTGTGGATTCCATATCTAAAAGAGTGGCTGGTGATCAAAGTCAAGGCGGCTCAGCAACATAATAAAGGATCTTTAGTTCAATTGCATTTATTTATTATCCTCTTTTTGCAGAATAACTTGAAATTAATGCTTTATTTAATTTTATTCCGGCGAGGCAAAATGGATTAAGATTTCTATATAATAACCTATTTATTTTTTATTCTATTTCTTCAATAAATTAAATAATTATTTTTGTTCTTTAGCTTAATGCTATCTTGTCTTTGAAGTAATTAATTTAACATGTTGACATTAGAAAATATCAATTATATTGATTTTTAATAGGGCTTAATATTGCAAAGGGTTAGATTTCTGAAAAACGTGCAATACTTTTGGTCAGTAGTGAAATTATCTACAGGGCCGTGTCTAGAGTTTTTGCGAGCTCTGTATTTTAGGAAATTTTTCTTTGATAAAGAATCGTAAAGCCCCACCAGTATTTGAGAAGTTCTGCTCTCGAAACTGGAAGGCGGTAGGTGCCAGGTTCGAATCCCGGTCTCGCCTGTTTACCTAGCCGTTCGGAGTTTTCCGAGGCTTTCTCTGAAACGTCGCGTAAATACGGGCTAGGATCCCTTAGAAAGTCCCCCCACGGTGGGCATTCGCCTTATAGGCCCAGGACCCTAGTGCAGTCATTCGGCCTTAATCCAACAAAGAATCGTAAAATAATAGCTTAAACTTTTCTCATTACTTTATATACGCCCCCAAAATTTAAATAACACATGAGAATTTATTTATTCTTTAAATATAAAATTTATACCTAACTATATTATTCCAGTTAACTTGGATTTTTACCTTAATTTTCGCACGTGTTCCCTGATGTTATTCTGTGATGATTCATATAGTATTTACAAGAAATTGTAAATACGATGGTTGTCCGGAAAGTGTGTTTCACACGGCCAATAAAAAAGAGCGAAACATTAATACCAGGAAAAATTTATTTCAAAAGATAAATCAATATTTCGGATACTTCTCAACATACGAATAAAAATAACTGTAACACTTGTCATACCGTGGGGTAAGTTCTTGTAGTCCAGTATAGTATGCCGCCTCGGAAAGGAGCTTGGGTGTCGCAATTGTTTGCAGTCCTAGTCTGTGGGAAAATGATGCCTGGACAGGAATTTCTTCAAGGGGCAAGTCACTGTAAGCATAGGTTACCCATAGCTGAAATATTGCTGTCTCTTTTGCAATAAATTTTTCCATGTAGTAATCTCTTGTTCTTTTTTCATTGTTCATGGAAAAGTTACTTTCCATACGACCCTCGTACTGGTTTATTGATTTAAAAGTGGAAAATTTTAAATAAAGTAGAAAATTCAGATTTTTTTAAACTTCATCTGGCATAGGTACAGGTACATACCTTTAGCAAAGAGGACTGTCTAAGGAAATCTAACGGAATCCTGAGAAATATCTCAATTGATTGAAAAGGTTTTGAAGGCGATTCATAGAAAAAATTTGCGGCTCGGTGCGTTTGCATCCTTTGCGCAGCTGTGATTATCTGATCCTCCGTTTAGATCTGACCCTCCCGTACCTCTGTTCAGTGACGTAATAACCGAATTCAGCTGTATATCATGTACTATGAGTTACTATTTATTTAATAATAAACTTTTTTGCTCAAAATACTTTAGAAATAATTCGAAGCCATTTTTTTTAAAAACAAAATATATTTTTTTAAATGTAATTATGGAAAATTATAAGCCGATCGCACTAACAATATGGATTTTAATACGTTTTTCGAGCATGAAATTTTAATTTCTTTGGAATAATGGTAGTAAAGCTTTGTTTTGGAGCGATGGACCAGAAGCGTTCCAGAGTCCGTGATCAGCGTAACTATATTGTTGCAGAAAACTCTGCTTGTTTCTTGGGTTCGTCGTTCTAAAGTCCAGTAGGTGTAGAAAATTCTAATAAGATTCTACTTGTCAAGATGGAACACGAACTTTATTACTTCTTGAACTTTGTCGGACAATCAGCTGTACAAAATTCACAATCACAATTAGTCAGTAAGGTGCTTATAACAGTCCGCTTAGTACAGAAGCGTTCACAATTGCCATATTTTTCACACAAAATAAAACACTTCCACTGACAAAATTCCAATGGAAACTTACGAGAGAAATCATTAACAATCCTTCAAGACTCAGCAATGAAGAATTAATACACAGCACTTAAAAACAAGTCTTCAAAAAGTAAGCAAACTGTAGCACAATTCACAGAGCGATGCAGCATACTAACTCATCGGAAGCTCCATGAACACAGAACTGGGGGTCTGTCCTGCCTGTATTTATAGGTGACGCAGAAGCTATTAGAAATTTCTGGAAGAAACTGTTTCTCGAAAAATCCCGTAAAGCGCGAATTTTGATAGCGTGATAGAAGGGTAATAGAGTAATAGTATTTGGCTAATATGTGATTTTAATGCAAAAAAAAACCAACTTTACTGGCCCCCATTGGGAAAATCGCGCGAAATGTCCGAAATTTCGCCAAACTTTTCGACTTCTTGGCGCAACATCGCCAAATTTAGTGCAAAATATAAGTCCCCAAAAGTGAGGCCAGCGAAGCTCTAGCATCAATATTTCTCGAGACTTCTAGAAAACGCCATGTAAACCAATTGAGAAACCCAAAACTCTATCTATCTCGCGTTCTAGTAGACCGATTTTGATGCAATAAAATGCAAAATTTAACTATTTGACGCGTAGAATAAGAATTTTAAACTATTTTTAACTTTCAGGTGGCAGAACAGACCGAAAATTCGTAACATCATATTAGAATATTCGTTTATTTCAAATTACTTTAAATAAAATTTTGTATTTGGCTAGGGAGGGGAGAAATATTTAACACTTTTCAAAATGCACGTACCCCCTTCTTTTTTTCCAGAAGGGGTTTGTATCGTGTGGAAACCGAATTATTTTATTTCTGCTTGGACCTGCAGTTACGGTGATCGTGCTCTGGTTATGAGCAAGGAAAGTTCTCGCGTTTTAAAATCCCATTACCCGTACCTAGGCCGCAAGAGAAATGTGCCATGATTTAGTGGTCACTCGAGAAGGCGCATTAGCGAAATCTTCTCAAATCATTCACGCGAAATCAAATTTGCTTAACAAAGCCATCCGTCCCCCCTCTAGAAATGTCCCAAAGTTGAAACCGATATTTGCTAATTTCACCGCGAACTCTCTCTCCTAATGCAATCTGTGATCATTAAACATTTATGTCCCGTTAAAAATATCGGAAACCAATTTATGCAGAATCGCACTGGGCGAACCCCGCCTCATACAACAACGGCAGAGAATAGAGCCCAGCGCTATTGCCATACAGTTTTATTGACCACTGTTTTAGGTTCGCGAACGCCTTTTGCATGTTAGCTGCCCCACTCAAAGATAAGGATCGAATACATGGGAAGTATTCGGCGACGACAATAGAATTCAGATAATGAATGTAGAGTAGAGAGCCCGTATTGATCGGTTTTGGCAGAAACGAGACACACAGCTAGTTGTATATGGCTCTTTTCACTCCGGTGTGCGTATAAATTTTGTTTGAAAACAAGATGTTTCGTGCCTGGTGAACACAAGTGAGGATCTGCCTGGAAAAGAATACCATGAAACCTCTGTTAACCCTTTGAGGCGCAACCCTTTCCCAATGCTGAAAAAAGGGCAGCCATTGCCATCGCTCGACTTAACTGCCAGCAAGATGGCGGACGATAGAAACGTTCATCGCGTGCCACAGATCTTTTTCGACGCAGCTGGCTGTGCCGATCGTCCGCCATCTTGCTGGTAATTAAGTCGAACGATGGCAACGGCTGCCCTGTTTTCAGCATTGGACAATCTATCTAGCTGTTCTCGCATTCTTCCATTTTTCAGCAGATGTCAGTGCTGTTAAAAAGAATCGTGACAATTTTTTACGGGAAATGATGTGCTAAAAAGTAAAGGATTCTCGTGGAGCTATGTCATCCGCAACTATTTTTATAGAAATCAAATCTATTCTTCGCTACTGGCAACAGTCAAAACGTCAGAGTTTGGTGTTCTCAGAGCGGGAACGCTGCGCGTTAAAGGGTTAAAAAACGCCTTAGGCTCATAAATTTTATAGTCACGCCATGATGAGGTATGCTATTCCTTATTAGGATTCAACAAAGGCCCACTCACGCAAGACCTGATTACCAAGCAGTCCAAGGGCCCCAAAATGATTAAAATAGTTCTATTGTTTTAAAAATTACTTGAGAAAACAATAATAACAGAGATGCATTTTAACAAACCTTGATGCTGTGAAAAGTGTTAGTTTATACTGTATTCGGGGATAGAACGAACATCAGAGCATTCCACTATGGAATATTTGTCCACATGACGTCATGGGAGCTATATGGTCTGTGCATAAAAAAATTATACAGTTTAACCCTTTATCTTCTAACGGTACATGGAAGTACCGTAACAATAAAATTATTTTTAAACAGAATTCATTAGTTCATTGTAGCCATTCATTTGAAATATAACTATCAAACACTTTATTTAATCAATTTACGTCATGACTGCATGTTCTACTAAAGTAATATAGTTTTTAATGGATAGCTTTCAGTCAACTTTATAATCATGCCTAGTGAACGAAAAAACTATGTGAGCATTTGTGAATTTTCAGACGTTGATTTTATGATTAAAGTATTAGATTTCCCAAAAGTTTGTCATTACAGTATTACTGGACTTTTTTCAATTTTATTTGCGAAATACTCTTGAAATAGACTCATTAATTGCGTATGAAACAGTATCACTGCTGTTTATTAATTTTCCTCTAAATTTTCTTTTATACTGCATTAATCAGTACTGATAATTCATAGTTTAACTAAAACAAGAAGAAAAAAATCCGTTTCAAGTTGATATTTTTTATCAATTCTTAATTCAGTAGATAAAGGGTTAAGGGTGTTCCACCTAAAGAGCAATTCGTCGTCACCGGACTTTTCAACAGCTTTAAAAACAAACCAATGACGTTAAACATTCGAAAAAATTAATAATTTAAAAATTCATGATTTTCAAAGAGAACAGCCTCAAGCTGAAAATTTGCTGTGGAAAGTTTCAAAAGAAAAGCTTTAAGTTAAAAGTTTGGGATGGGAAAAAATGGGGAGGGTTTTAACCAGCCCCGTCCTCTTATGTACATCACTGCGAACAAATATTTGCACCCTAAACTGTATGTGTTAACAAGGTATGGCTTTACAAGGGCCTCCAGATAGTGCTTGGTCAAGGACCTCCAAATGCCTTAATCGGGCTCTGCACTATAGGGGCTCTGCATACTAGGGCTATAGGGGCTAAAGTCAAAAATAGAAAATTGTCATAGATTAATGAATTAAAATCTTTCATTTTAAAATTTTCTTCAAATTTATTTCAGAAGCATTTTTCCACAAAATAAGTTCATTGTTAATTAAATACTTAACAAATAGCACTACTGAGCTGAACTCGGTTATAAAGTCATTGAAGAGAACAGATCATTATTTATGACACAATAAATAAATGGCGTTATAAGTGGGCTTCTTGTCTGTCAGGGAGATGCACAAAATATATTTACTTTTAAGAAAGTTTTTACTGTAAACCACAGTGCTCTATTAACGGCAAGGCAAACAGGGCAGTTTTTCGGCGGCCACAGATTTTTAGAGCTGAAAACTTCAGTACTTCCGACTTTTAAAAATTTACAGTGAAATTACAAAAAAGAAAAAAAAATCTCAGAAGTTACGTTATTTTTGAATTATCAAGTATAAACAATGAAAATAATTCGAACTTAATTTTGATTAAACGTGTTGCATTATTTTTTAACAATGAAAATAATTCAAATTTACTTTTGATTAAACGTGTTGCTTTATTTTTTAACAATGAAAATAATTCATATTTACTTTTGATTAAACGTGTTGCTTTATTTTTTAACAATGAAAATAATTCATATTTACTTTTAAACGTGTTGCATCATTTTTTAACAATGAAAATAATTCAAATTTACTTTTAGTTAAACGTGTAGCATTATTTTTTAACAATTAAAATAATTCAAATTTACACTTCTCTAAACTAATTTTAGTCAATAGTATTGTTTCAGTTATGTTCAAATGTTCAGATGTTCTGTAGTCGATAAAGCATTTTGGCATGACGTTTTACTGTTATTACCTTTTCCGCTGACATAATAAATAATAATTTTTTCATTTTAGACTATAGTTAGAATAAAATTTTGTTTTTGGAGGCGAGGGGAGTTATTTAAAACTTTTCGGAATATACCAATTATAATTGGTATATTCCGATTTTTAGAAAGCGTGGAGGTTATCTTTTTTTCTTTTTTCTCTCGGGACCCGAAGTTGTGTTGATTAGACTCTGTCCCTAGGTGAGCCTCTGGTCATATTTTCACACCTGGCACCAAACAACAACGCACGGCGAAAATTTCAGCCCCCTTTTTACCGCGAGCGCGCTTTGGTTTTGAGCTGGCCACCATCCAGATCAATTGACCTTGGCCGCGAACTGATCCCGTCGTCTGAGGGGGTATTGCCCTAATTGCTCCGTAATTAACCCTCCCCCTTGATGACTAATTAGCACACAATGAGTGCGAGAGTTTTGCGGTCGCTTTAAGAGAGAGAGAAGGTCATTAGGATTCCAGAGCAAAAGGGAGAAAGTGGGTGTGTAGTGTAGGGCTGCGGGAAGCAAAAAGTAAAACAAAAATGGAATGTAGATTCTTTTAATGTTCTCTCACTCCTCCAAATATATATGTCTTTGAATGTGTGAGTGTATTATTTAGTAACCTCCCCCCTCACCCATTTTAGAGTATTTGTTTACACGCTGGATTATTAACTCCCCCCCCCCCCTTCGTTCTGTCTAATTAACGGGGTAGTTGGTATTTTAAGGGAGGGGGGAAGATTGTCTTTTTGTGTTATTTAAGGCTGAAATGACCGGAAACGCGGATGGAGAAATTTTATTTGGTGATGGTGCGTTCGATTCATCTATGAGCTCTTGTCTGGCGATACTGGGACGAGACAGGAATTTGTTATGCGAGACGATACACAACCTTAGTTCTCGCATTTTTTTTTTTTTCTTTTTTTTTTTTTTTTTTTTTTTAACAATTTGATGATTGCTGTAGCAAGGTTGGAAGTCTTATCAACAGTTATCGAATTACATAAGGAAATCTTGTTCTGTCGGGCTGTATGAAAAAAGAAAGAATGAAAAGAAGAAGGGAAAAAAAGTTAATTCCAACAAATTAGGACCTTTTTTTTTGTCCTGAAAAAAGGTTTAACAGGACCCCTTCTCATAGTAGCTCGCAGATAGTAGTTTAGGTGTGAACAATAAAAAGAAGCGTAAACTATCAAGGTCGGTTGTTTGGACTAAAGAAAATTGTAGACAACAATGATCCTGTTAGAACATATACTGTTTTTTGTATGCCCTTAGAAATATTTATTGCTAGCTGAAGTACCCGTTCTTCGCACGAGAATGGAAATTGCTAAAAAAATTAATAAGATTGAAATATATATATAGAGTGAGGCAAAAAAAAAAAAAAAAAAAAAAACTCGGCCAAAGTTAGAGCATTATAGAATAAAAGTGAACTAATTTCTTTTTAATTTGCTTGCATTTCTTTTTGTTCGCCTCTTTAATTATAAAATATTTCATAATATATCTCTTTGTTTACGTATTGTTTTTTTTATGCGTTTTCATAAAGTCAAGCAAAAGATCTGCTATTTCGGATAGTGTGAAACGTTCGTTTGTTAATGTGCCTTCACAAACAGTGTCTGATGCAATCTGCAGTTTCTAAGAGCTTGGCAATGGCGATCGACGTAAATAACGGTGAACACTTCCAAGAATCGAAAGGCCATCAAAAAGCGAGTTCAACGAAATGCGAGGGTTTCCTGAAAAGATCGCTCGTGACATGGGAATAAGAGGCCTATCGGTGCGTCAAATGGCAAAAACAGAGCTTGGACTGAAACCTTACAAGTACCAAAAAGTTCATCTTCTCACTGAAGAAAACTAACTCGTGCGGCTCCAAAGATGCCGAAAGCTTGAGACAGGCCACAGGTCAGCACTGGGAGAGATTCCTTTTCACTGATGAGACATTCTTTACCGTCCAACAAGTTCATAACTCCCACAACGATAGGATCATGGTCTGTAGACCACTCCAAGCACCTTGGCAATTGTTGAGCATGGCCAATATCCAAGTCGACCATTTCCTGGGGCGGAATTTGCGCAAGCGACAATCCACTGGTTTTAGTGGATAAGGGCGTTAAAATAAATGAAAAATTGTATCAGCGGGACATTCTAGAAGCTGTTGTGCTTGCGTGGGCCTAAAAGCACTTCTGCAATGTAAACTGGACTTTTCAAAAAGATTCCCCACTAGCTCACAAGGCTTAAAAGACACAAGAGTAGTGGAAGGAACATTTTCCAGACATGGTATCATCCGCAGAATGGCCACCCTATTTTTTGCCGCAAATTGCATATGCATATATATACTTATACATTTATCTGCTTATCCCAGTAAATTTTTGTCGCGTCAATAATAATTTATATCTCATTTCATTCTTAACTTACTAATACACTTTTCAGCGCATTACGAAAAAGCATCGTCCAAGAATAATTAATTTCATTTCCGATTTTAACATTACCATTTAGTTACCCTGGCAACAATATCCATTGCTGTTACTTAAGTTGTTAAGTACTTCAATCAAAGAAAATCTAAAATAATTTTAAAGCTCTTAAAATTCGAAAAATAAAAATACACGAATATGAAACAAATTAAACATTAGCTTTTAAAAATACTCTGATTTAAGGGACGATTTTATCTATTTTGCATTTTATTTCCTTCACATATGTGGCAACAAATCTTCGAATTAACGCTGCACTGTGCTTCTAAGGGTTTTCCCGCTATCAGATGCAGTGATATCTGGTAGATGTCTCTACCCCGAATCCTTGACGTTTTGAAAGTTTTCGACTCAGAAAATAACGTATATCATTCTATTTATGGTATAACTAATTTAATTTTTTTTCAACTTTCACAACGTTTACCAATGTACTCACAAAAAAAAAAAAAAAAAAAAAAAAAAAAAAAAAAAAGAGAGAGAGAGAGAGAGAAGAAAAAGATTCAGTTTGCATTTTCTGTTGGAACTACAGCGGGGTATGTATATTAATGATACTCATCGTTTAGTTAGTTGTAAGGCGGACTTCGAAAAAACTTTGAAAAAAAATACACATAAATAAACAAATAAAGCAGCCTTTTTTTTTTTCCTCAGGCAAGCAGATAAGCTGACCTTTTGTATCACTAGAAACTATCGTACTGTGGTATTTTTATTTCTGTGCTATTTTACTGAGTTCTTGATAATTTAAAACAAAATAACTTGAATTTTTTTGGCATGTTGTGATTCAGGTCGATGGATAATGTCTTCCGGGTTTTCCAACGGTGGACATTTCAACTACTTTTTGTTAAGTATTTTTTTTTTTTTTTTAAACAAAATAACAATATTCAAACCTATGTATTGATATTAAGGAAAAATCTACACAGACATTTTCAGTACATTTTTCCGAAAAATGTGAGACAGTTAAAGTTTTTTTTTTTCTTTGTGTTTCAACCTGTCGGTGTGCAAGTTAAGTGACGCAATACCCAGCGTCCGAACGTCTCGGTCCGTCTTTGAATCACGACTGCATTGGGCTTGTAGTAGTAGTAGTGACTGACCGTTCATTGTCCCTTACCACAACAAGTAATTCTTTGTGTGCCAGACCATAAATAGTGAAGTCGTCATTTTTGTTCCAAAAAAAAGAAAAAGGAAGACCGGCGCGCCTAGCTGACGCCCGTGAAAATCGCTCTTCGATGAAGAAGAGTGTTTCTCTGGTTACTCCAGTCGCTGCACATGCAGCCAATCGTTTTCATAGCCCTTTGAATGTTTACTTTTATTGTTTCTGGTAATTGGGGGAGATGCTTAATAATTGCGACTTTTGACGGGAAAAACATTCCTTTGAAAGAAAACCTTTCTCCTCTCTCTCTCTCTCTCTCTCTCATTCTTTTTTTCTTTTTAGATGGATTCGGGGCCGTAGCAAAGATGTAATGCTAGATAAGGCTTTGGATCTAGCTTAAATATAAGTATTAGTAGTCCGGAGGTGGGGGGGGGCAATTTTTGCATCTTCTCCTAAAGCATTTTCTTCACAAAATGCCACATTTTTAAAATATTTACCATTCACTACACAAATATTATTTTTTTTCTCATTGAAATTCATTGGCAATTTTTTTTTCCCAAAGGGCGGGCACTTGCTTATTAAGCCTTCCTATTAAGCCTTGCTTATTAAGCCTAAGGTCCTAAGTATTGGCCATTTTATTATGAGAATACCAGGTTGTCCCAGCTTTACCCTCTATGAAGGGACGGACAAGTTAACTCCTAAACCATAAACCGAACTCGGGTTGCTTGCGACGAAGGGCTTGGACTGATGAAGGCCAAAACAATTTTTGGTTGAAACGTGCGTATCCTCTTACCTATAACATCTTATGTGTGTTTTTTACAAAGTTTTTTATTTACTTTAAATGTTCATCACTCATCAGTAAAAATAATTTTTCCGTTCATTTTAAAATTCCTCTTGTTCTACTTATACTTCAGTCAGGGGCGTAGCCAAGGGGGGGGAGCGTTAGGGGGTCATAACTCCCCCCCCCCCATGAGGAATTTTTTGCCCTACAAAATGTATATTCTTTACTCCCTTATCACACAGATGTATGCATGTATGTGAGTTGCAGTAGTCGTAACCCCCCCCTATAAAAAATTCCTGGCTACGCCACTGACTTCAATAAATATTATTAAGCCCTAAAAACATTTCTTCGCTGATTTTAACATTCCACTTATACTCTTCATTATAAATTATTATCAACTCCATATACATTTTTTTTCTCGTTTATTTTAAAATTCCACCTATTCTACCTATTATTCAATAGATATTATCAAGAACAAAAAATATATAGTTTTTTCTTTCGTTTGTTGTAAAATTCCACCTGTTCTACTCGTGGGTATTATCAAAATGTTAAGCATATGTTCAAAAATTTGGGAAAATAAACACATGAATTGACTTTCCAAAGAATTGAACTTTTGAGTGTATCTGCAATGGCTAAAAAGGAGTATTTTTTTTTTTCTCGGCACTACAGATTTGGGCAGTTGCGTCAGTCAGATAGGAGAGAGATCAAAAACCTCAAGTTAAAGCCGTTGAACTCAGGTGTAACCTGCTCGGTCTAATCATGGAAAAACGAAGATTCCTCCAATGTGACATGTGTTGATTCCCAGTATGGGTATTGCCATAATCGACACCTTTACAATGCAAATGTTGGTTCTTATCAAAATAATTTGGTCAAAAGTGGGCGTCTTACCACGCTGACTATATCCAAAACGCTATTCCATTCCTTAAGAGGGGCAAATAACTGTTTTCATTTCATAGTCCAGAATACCTATTCAGTTAAGCCAGAGCCCCACCATTGTAAAATGGATAAAAGACATTGAACATGATAGATGGCTGAAGTGTGAAGCTCCCAGGTTCGGGCCTATCGCGCGGCCATCGATGCGGTCTGGAGTTTTGGGTGGTTTTCTCCAGATGTAACGCGAATGCCCATTAGAACCTCTTAAAAGTACCTCCACCGAAGGCACCCATTCTTACACAGATAGCCTTTCAATAGCTTTGCCTTTGTAATATACAACACACACACACTCAGTTAAGTCAACGGGTAGTGCAGAGAAAATTTACTCTGCTGTATAGGACAGCGTAGCTACAGTGTTCTTGCCATTGTATGTGTTCTTCCCTGAGTTACGAAACGTAATTATTTAGCAGAGGCAACGTCTCTCTCATTCTCGTGTCTTCCCCAATAGAGACAGCTAATGAAAGCTTTTCGCTTTCTGTGATTGTGTTGCAGTTTATATTGTACGCTACCCTTTCTTCGTCAATCGAATCAACCCGTCACGACACCTAAGAAATGCGACTTGCTTTGCTAATTAGACGTCTGTGCTGTTCTCGAAACGGATTTTTGTGATTTAATGCTAGGATGATTAGTTTGGAATCTTGCCTGTGATCTGACAAGGTAATTTAAGATGAACATATCCTTAAGAAAGGTGTATGCCGAAGAGAGAAAAAAAACCTCCCTTCACTGTCTTGGTTTACAAAAAATTAAAGTTAACTAATTGCGGCGGGATAGAAAAAAATTCGGGATATATGCACTACACGCTAAAATAAACTTTTTAAAAAAAATGTGCCTTTTATGAAACTTTCAAAAAAAAAAAAAATTAACGTCGAATAATTATTTATTTATTTACTTATTTTATTTTTATTTATTTTATTTTATTTATTTATTTTTTTGTAGAGTGACATAGTCCGCGAAATTTTCGATTTTTAAGAATTTTTTTTCTGAAAGTTCCGTTGCTGATATAAGTTAATAGTTGATTTCTCCAGGTTGTGAAGAGACACTCTAAAAACTGAAGTGCTTGGCACAGTTAGTTTCTGTTGTAGTATTTATGTATCAAAATCCCATGATTTTTTCGGATGTTGCAAAGTCCCATGCTATCCAATGGGGAAACGTATTTCACCCACAGCATGCACATTTCTTGATACAGTGAAACCTCCGTGAGTTGGACACCTGCGGTTCCCTCCAAAAGTGACCAAGAGATGTCCAGCTTATAGAGATGTATTTCTATACTATGGACACGTTCCGTTCCCCAAAAATATGTCCAAGTTATGCAGGTGTCCATCTTGTGAGGTTCCACTGTATTTTGTTTCAGTTTCTTCCATGAGCGCCGACAGAATATTTCCCAGGGGGTGGGCAAAGACTACTTCAACGTATGGTTACCATGTTGGAAAGAAGAAAAAAGCAAGGGAAAACACTGCAAATAAAAATCCAAGTGGGGCCATTGCCCCCCCTTTCCCTATGCTGCTGGTGCCCATGGTTTCTTCTCCTCCTTCTAGCAACATGATACGATGCATAATGTGCTTTTTCTAAAATTTGGATATTTTTTTCCTGCCAGTGTTTTAACATTCACTTGAAATTTGAAAAACTAGTTTTTCAATCATCTATTGAATATTTTAAAGTAATAGCACATTTTAGAGATACACCTTCCTCTACTTTAAATAAAACAAAATTGATGTTATTAAGAATTTCAAAATAGCGCTCTCCATCGAAAATAGTACCTGCATTGCAAAGATGTATGTATAGGTTAATATAGTTCAAGCAATTCCCTGCCCCTGCTCTTTTCTTCTTCTTCTTTTCTTTTCTTCTATAATTATTTCCCGAGATTTTATTCACATTACGTACACAGTAAAAAAATTCAGAAACGTTACATACTTATAGCGGAAAGGTTTCCGAAAGTATAGTGTAACCTACCGATGCTCTACTCGAACTCTCGATTTCGGAAACATAACCCATATTTAGGGGTAAAGTATTTACGTTTCTAAATACTTTACCGCATGGTTCGGAAACGTTTCCGCAATTTTAAACTACAAGAGCTGCCCCATTTTTTGGGGTAACGTTTCTGCATTTTTTTACCGTGTATGTGATCAAATATATGAAATTTTTTAAGCTTATGTTGATGTGTCAACTGGAATCCGATGAGCGAAAAGATACACCACAGCCAATAAAAAGTTACTATTATTATTATTATTATTATTATTTTAAATATTTAACCGAGTAAAACGTATCAGTGGAGCTCAAACACACATTAAAAAGGTAAGTATTTTCTGAATATATATTTTATTATTTCAAATGTATTTTTCTGCTTTATGGCTTTGAAGGAATTAGATCTGTTGTGTATAAGCGTAGACAATTAAACTTTGAACTTTTAGAAAGTGTTAAGCTTACCAAAACGAATTAAAGCTTTTATACGGATCATTTTTTTGCACTGGTCTGACTATATTAAACGTCTGGCTCGGGGAGTGCTTATACGACGATTTTTTCTAATGTCAAATCAATGACAAATCTTGGGGCTTAGACCTTTAACCCTTTAACGCGCAGTTTTCCTTCTCTGGGAACACCAATCTCAGACGTTTTGACTGATGCCAGTCACGAAGAATAGATTTGGTTGCTATAAAAATAGTTGCGGGTAACATAGCTCCAGGGACGTAGCCGGGGGGGGGGGGGATATCGGGATATATCCCCCCCCCGAAATTTTTGGATTAGTGATGAAATTCCGTCTATTTATACACATATAAGTTCATATCCCCCCCCCTGAAATTTTTTCCAGGCGCATATCCCCCCCCCGAAAAATTTTTCTGGCTACGCGCCTGCATAGCTCCACGAGAATCCTCTACTTTTTAGCACGTCATTTCCCGTAAAAAGAATGTCACGATTATTTTTAACAGCACTGACATCTGCTGAAGAATGGAAGAATGCGAGAACAGCTGGATAGATTGCCCAATGCTGAAAAAAGGGCAGCCGTTGCCATCGCTCAACTTAACTACCAGCAAGATGGCGGACGATCGACACGTTCATCGCGTGCCACAGATCTAGAGACACTTTATTGACGACAGCCGCTGTCGTCAAAAAAGGGTCTCCAGATCTGTGGCACGCGATGAACGTTTCGATCGTCCACCATCTTGCTGGTAGTTAAGTCGAGCGATGGCAACGGCTGCCCTTTTTTTGAGCATTGGGAAAGGGTTGCGCCTCAAAGGGTTAAGAAATAATTCTGGACCATGGACGCCCATACCTATAGGCAGGAGGGGGCATGCCCCTCCATATTGCCTTTGTGATTTACATGCTGGTATAACGTAGAAGTGGTCCAACACTAAAAAATGGTTGTACCTTTCTTTTGCAAGACCTCTGATTTGCCCCCCGCCCCTACAAACAATCAATATGTGGACGTTCATGTTCGAGACTCATCCCGAATAAATAATTAATAATAATAATAATTTAAAAATAATCAAAAAGCACCTTGTGCGTTTTATATTCTTTTAAAGACGTTAACACATTTTCAAACCATACCTTTGTTAATAAAGTAAAAGTTTTTATTATAAAAAATAAATATGAGGAATACAAAGTAATCCTAGCAATTGGAATCACAGAAAAATACAGCAGCTCATTATAATAATACCGACGAGATGAAATCAATTAAAGATGATAAAATCAAAGTGCGACACTCTTACAGCTTGAACAGTTTAGTGTCTTTCCACCTCACTAACTTTATGCTACTTCTCCGATAGCAAAATGTGTCTGGTAACAGAAGTATCACATTGTATGATTGCCCTTTATCAGCAGATATCTTCCTTTTATTTTTTACACAGACCAGCCAAGGTTCTATCTCATCTTCTTTACGTAAAGAAGTTCTCCTGAAGCACATCTTCCTTACGTCAGCAATTTCCGAATGAAAAACGGCATAAATTATGGTCGCCACCACCCCCCACCGCCCGGGATCCTTTCCCCCCCCCCTCTCTTCCTACGCCCTATGCTTTTATCTCCAGTTTCTCGTCCCGCGATCCTGCGTGCCCGCTACTACTGAACTGCCCTGGTGGTTGCCATGGCGACGGGATCTTCCACGGGATGCGGGAAGAAGCGTTCGATGCAGTGGTAAATGGTGTAGGAAACTGGTAATCTCGAATCATGAAGCACACGCAGCACGACGCGATGGTCAGTCGAATTTTACCAACGGAGGGAAATGAGATATGTTTGTAACGGGAGCAGAGTGATTAGATGAGCAGAAATTAAGGAGTTTTGGGGGGTAGGGGGGGAGAAGGGTAGATTGATTTTCGGTACGGAGGACAAGTTTGAATGAAAGTTTAATTTGGTTTCCTCTATTCAAACATTCGATTTCGTCTTTCAACCGTCAAATGACAAAAGGTCTGAGTCGATTACGATGGAGTACAATCGATTCTTTCTGAAAACTGAAGGAAGTTAAACGATTACGATTTGAAGTTCGCTGAATTCCGATCCGATCATGATGGCATCCTACTGATTTAGTTGTCGCCGTAAAACACCCAAAAGTCGGTATAATTAGCATTAAAGAAATTAGTTGTAAGCCTGAGTTACTTGTTTATGAGTTTCTTGTAATTTGGGACGAGTATTTGTACAACTTTTATGGATTGGTTTACCCCTTCAGGAAAAAATGTACAATACAAAATGGAAAAATATTTTCCGGCAAAAAAAATCATAAATTAAAAAAAAATAAATAAATAAATTTGATGCAATTTGAGAAAATCGGAAATCATGCAATAACCGCTTCTAACTTTTCAAAATTTCAGATGAAAAATCACTATTGAAAAAATTTCTTTTTAAAAATGGACAAGGCCGTTTCCGGGGATTGGGAATCGTGGCTGTTTCATTACAACCCCCCTCCCGAAGTTTTAGTCAATGTGTTAGTAGTTTTTTATTTGCGTTAATTCTGGAGATCAGTTAAAGATGAAAAATATAGTACTACATACCCCCTTCTCCCTCGAAGAGCTGTAAATCCCTCCCCTCGGAGCGCTGTATACACCCCCCTAGTGTATTTTTCTGGCTACGTCGTGAAAATGGATAGATATTTTTAGAACTCTACGCGGTACTAATATTCAAATTACTAAAATGGTAACGCCATTCAATAAAAATTCTCAAAATGTTAGCTATTGCAAGAAAAAATGCCACAATCAATTACCATTGACAGAAATTTGCTTTTGTTTTAACTGAGTAAGATTTTCACCCCATTTTCGCAATTTATCGGTCATAACAGCCTGTTTCAATTGACAAAGAAATTCTTCTCTTATGTGTACAAAAAAGGTAAAAAAAGAAACAAAAATGGGTCACACTACGCTTTGGATATAACCGTGTTTATAACTGATTGTTCTCCGTTGACAGATTATTAAAATTACGTCTAAAATGTCTCAGAAGAAAAAGTTTTTGAAGATTTTGTTTCCCACAGCCGGAGACCAGAATTTGCAGCAATTTATCAATGCATAACGCCAGTTCGTCTTTGAACAAACAAGTTTGCCGGTTGCCGTTCGAAAAAAAAGAGCAAATGAATTGGTTTGACTTAAGATTAGAACGATATCAATCATTTACCCATTCTTTGTAAAATTTCCTTTTGAATTTAGTTTTGTTCTTCTGTGGATATTTAGTGGAGTGCAGGGCCTGACTATACCATTTTTGTGCCCAGGTCATTTTTCAAATTTTGTGCACCTGTATACAGCTGACTCAAATTTTGTGCCCTTATGCAGGAATCTAAACTCAATTTTTCTGCCTATTACTGCTTGTGTGCCCAGGGTACGTACCCCAAATGCTCGTGCGATAATCAGGTTGTGGTGGACTATATTTTGGACGACCACGAGATCTACATTTCCAACCTTTGTTTCTGCCAAAAGAAGGAGGGGGGGGGGGGTTATTTTTTGCCATGAAATGTGCCATCTGCGTTCTGTCTTTCGAAATAAGAGCTCAATCCCTATATACATGTGGACACATGCCCTGTCCACACGCGGACTCCTCATTCTTTAATGCAACATAATCAAAATTAATTACCCATGACGGCATACACATTTTTCCCACTTCATCTTCTTTTCTTCCATCTTGTGATCTGAACAACGTGCGCGGCCCCTGAATATTCTTCTTTAAGTTTTTTTACTCGCTTCGCCATCCTTGACCGGGCCTCTTTCCACAATGAGGGGCTTTCGCAATTCATCGAACTTCACTTCTTCACCCCCAAGAGCGGGGCCCCCTTTGCGAAAAAGTGTCCCTTTAAGGGCCCTCTTGGAGGAATCCTCTGTTTCACCTTCTGCCCCGCACGACTTCAGGATGGTGAGTGGACCTTTAAGGTCACGAGTAACAGCCCTCTCCCCCCCCACCTTTTCTTTCCTTTTTTGGTAAAATGTCACACTCAGCACTTGTTTCTTCTCATTTTGCATGGCGAGAAATTTCCATGTAGATATATATCCAAACTTTTCAACGGGGGATCCAAAAAAGTTTCAAGTAAGAGGTGTGCCGGATATCCGTCCGTATCCGCGGATGTTTTAAGAAAAAAGATCCGAATCCGTATCCGTCTGAGCAAAAACATATTATCCGGATCCGGATTCGTTAACGCGAAATTTTTTTTTATCAGGATCCGCTTTTTTTTCAACGGATCTTCCACAGATCTGTTTCTTCATTTAAACTTTTTTACTATAGAGCAGCGGTTCTCAACCTTTTAACGTCGCGCCCCCGAACAAAGACTAACTTACGGTGGCGCACCCCCCCCCTCACATTTTTCAGCATACATTCAGTGTTTTACTCTTTAAAAATGAACATTTAGTCGAATTTTCTACAAAATAATGCTTTCAGTAAAGTTTGAATGAACATTTTAAGCGAAAATGGATATATTTTTGAGTAAAAATGAGAATAAATACATGACTGATTGTGATTTTTTTTTAAAAATCAGATGATTGTGATTTTTTAAAAACATGCATCACAATTTGCTCTTTGGTTTTTCTCGTGCCCCACAGGTTGAGAAACGCTGCTATACAGTATTAGTCAAAATAATTCTGACGGTAAGTGCTCTCAAGATTAGATTTTAAATTCTATTTTATAACCTCAGAACCCTAAATTTTAGAGGCCCTATAGGTCGCGGCTTAAAAGGCCTAAGCAGTAATCAGCCCTGGACCTCCAAAGTACTAGATCTAGGGCCCCGCTTATCTTAAGCAATCCCAATTTGTATTTGAGAGTAATTGTATGTGTCGGTTTGTATTACATAACCAGTTATTGGATTGGTTTGTGAGTATTATGTAATCGTTAACAAACGTAATTAAAGGGGAGCCTCAATAACTCAATTAACTTGATAATAGTACGCATAGCGTTATATATAGACCGTGAGGAAGTTCTTTTCCCTCACCCCCTGTAAATTTTTAATTAGGTTTCCATTGTTTTCGATTATCTAGATGCATATCAGGATAGAAACCAGGGGGTGGCTCATGGGCGAGTTAGACCCCTCTCAAAATTTGAATTTTTGTTTATTGGATGTCAATCACGGGCAGGGCCTCGCCTGACTATAAAGCTTTTGTGCCCCGGGCATTTTTCAAATGTTGTGCCACTAATATATAGCTGGCTCAATTTTTGTGTCCCTATACACCGCTCTAATCTGACTTTTTTGGCCTATTTCTGCATGTGTGCCCAGGGCACGCGCCCCGAGTGCCCGTGCGATAATCAGGGCCTGATCACAGGCATAGCTATAGTTTTCACATGGGAGGGATCTAGCTAAGCGGTGGTTCATTCTTACTTATAAAATATGATTGACAAAATTTATAGTAAAATTTTCTATAAATATCTGACAAAAATTTTATATAGAACTACAAATTTTTACATTCTTTGTACTAATTTGTGTTTGTAAGCAATGAATTATAAAATTTGCATAATTAATGTAATTTTTAAAAATTTGAATATAAATTTTTCAAATTTTATGTAAAATTTAATTTTTTTACCGTATACTGTTTTGAGCGATGAATTCAAAAGGTGAATATTTTGCTACTGTTAGCATTTTGTGCGAAGACTAGGAGGGATCGAGAACCCCTTACCCCCCCCCCCCTTACACACCAACGATGGATTGATTACTTGATTACTGACGTCCGTAATGTCAGTGATCAAACGTTTTTGTGAGATTTTTTTTTTAAAACCTTCCGTGCCTTGTACATCTAGCTAATTTCATGCAAAAGCGTCGTAACTCAAATATCTTCATTTTTCAGGAAATGCATTTAAAGTTACTCCGTGAAAGTGAAGAAACGTGTATTCGCCAAAATGATACTACCACCATTCGGTTGATGAATGTTAAAAGATCAAGAATGACACTGTTAAAATGTCAGTTAAAAACACACATCATTGCGATTGTCCCCATGGTATGAACTCAAAAATTAGGATTTTTGAATTATGACGTTAGTGCAGCAAAGAGTGGTATATTCCATGCATTCTGACAGCATGAGAGTCGGCCTTGCATTCCTCTCACGTGACCGATCTAAGTTCGATCTCTGTATAAATAGGTCCGCCCATGGCCAAGTGGATAAGACACCGAACTTGGTATAGATGGCCGAAATGTGAAGACCACGGATTTGGGCCTACGTGTATCTGTCGATCTAACGGTCTGGAGTTCTGGTCGATTTTCTCCAGATAAAACGTGAATACGCGTTAGAACACCTTAGAAAGTCCCCCTACCAAGGCACCATCATCCTTGGCAGATCGCCCTAGCGTAGCGTTGCCATTATCACACACAAACATCAAGGTAAAGGAATTATTTTTCCTTAATGGAATTTTTAAAAGGGAATATGCGTTAGAGCCCCTTAAAACGTGCTTTGCCCAAGGCATCCCCCTTAGGCAGCTCTTGTAGCTTTGCCTTAATCACAAAATCAAATAAATCTCTATAAACAGGAAGAATTACTTAGAAGGCCATACATTGGTTGGGAAAAGTGCAGTTAGTCTCTTTTGTTCTAACTTTCGCGGGATTAATTAACGTAGAAATACTTCTCGTTGCTTTTTACAGCAACTTCTGCGATGATTACGCAAGTTCAACATTGGGCCCCGAGCGGTGCGCTCCAAGAACCATTCTGTGATGCAACATCGGTCTAAGTAGTGGAGTCTTCTCCGTTTCGTTTTTCTAAATGATGATAGCAAACATATTAAACATGGATTCAATGTTAAAAATAAACAAGTAAAAAAGACTAAACGAATGACACATTTCTGATAATATGCTTCGTCATACTTATCGCCCCTCCCTTCAAACTTTTCTGGATCCGTCACTGAAAGGAACTTAACCCTTTGAGGCGCAACCCTTTCCCAATGCTGAAAAAAGGGCAGCCGTTGCCATCGCTCGACTACGTGCCACAGGTCTCTAGACCTGTGGCACGCGATGAACGTTTCGATCGTCCGCCATCTTGCTGGTAGTTAAGTCGAGCGATGGCAACGGCTGCCCTTTTTTCAGCATTGGGCAATCTATCCAGCTGTTCTCCCATTCTTCCATTTTTCAGCAGATGTCAGTGCTGTTTAAAAATAATCTTTTACGGGAAAGGACGTGCTAAAAAGTAAAGGATTCTCGTGGATCTATGTCACCCGCAACTATTTTTATAGAAATCCAATCTATTCTTCGTGACTGGCAACAGTCAAAACGTCCGAGTTCGGTGTTCCCAGAGCGGGAACACTGCGCGTTAAAGGGTTAAGGCTGTGGTATTAGCACGGTATCGTTATAAGCACTTCAAACTGCAGCGATCGAAAATTTGCGTGTTCAAAACTCTACCACGTACCACCGTGTACATGCCATGAGCCGAAGGCCTTGCTCTGTATAAATAATCGGTGGTTCCATAAATCTATTTGGCTGCTATTAACAATTCGTCAAAATTGCTAACATTGGAGAATTCTTTTTCTTCCTTGTGAGGCTCTAAACTAAAGAGAATGAATCTCAGGAAAGAGCGCAGAATCCTCACCATAGCACAGTGGATAAGACACTGAACATGCTATGCGGCTGACGATGAAGCTCTGATAATATGCTTCGTCACACTCATCGCCCCTCCCTTCAAACTTTTCTGGATCCGTCACTGAAAGGAACTTAACCCTTTGAGGCGCAACCCTTTCCCAATGCTGAAAAAAGGGCAGCCGTTGCCATCGCTCGACTTAACTGCCAGCAAGATGGCGGAAGATCGAAACGTTCATCGCGTGCCACAGATCTAGAGACCCTTTCTTGACGACAGCTCCTTGATGGCGCTCGATCGTCCGCCATCTTGCTGGTAGTTAAGTCGAGCGATGGCAACGGCTGCCCTTTTTTCAGCATTGGGCAATCTATCCAGCTGTTCTCGCATTCTTCCATTTTTCAGCAGATGTCAGTGCTGTTAAAAAGAATCTTTTACGGGAAATGACGTGCTTAAAAAGTAAAGGATTCTCGTGGAGCTAGTATGTCACCGGCAACTATTTTTTATAGAAATCAAATCTATTCTTCGTGACTGGCAACAGTCAAAACGACGGAGTTTGGTGTTCCCAGAGCGGGAACACTGCGCGCAGTGGCGGATTATTGGAAGTTTGTCGGTGGGGGCGGTTAGTTAGAAGATTGACATATACATCCATTTTATGGAAGTAAAATAGGATATTTTACATTAATTTCCTTTTCCTCGGGGGGGGGCGGTCGCCCCCTCCGCCCCCCCCTTTAATCCGCCCTTGACTGCGCGTTAAAGGGTTAAACCAAGAGACAGCCTTAAGGATATTTACGGCGCATTACTACCCTACATTCCCTTGCATCGCGTAACCTCCTCTGTTCATCGACCGTTCCTCAAAGACAAGCAGCAAGAGGTCTGGTAGAAAACAGAGGCCAGAGGAAAGGGGTATATACTTACACATCTGCCCGGTTAGAGGCGAGAGGAGCAGATGTTCCATCATGCACTCTCTTCTTCAGAGCCCCTCCTTATATCCACCTTAAAAAAAAAGTTTTTTTTTTCTTTTTTCGCACTCGTCTTTATTCTCTTTTAAGACCATGGGAAAGCCAACGTCTTTTACCCCTTTCTCTCATTTTTTAACCCCCTCCCTTGCGTAAGAGCTGCTCAAGACAGAGTTGAAGGGGTAAAAAGTAAAAAAATAAGAGGCATGGTTAATAAAAAAAAAAGGAAAAGATAGACCGGAAGAAACCATGAAAGAAAGATTGAAGTTTGTAACAGTTTTATAAGGATTCGCGTCGAGCATGTTAGGTGTAAGTAAGTGTTGATGATAGAGAATTTAGCGATAAAAGTTTTCGCTTATCCAGATTACGATTTCTACTGTACCCCACCCCCGCTATCGATGTTGTTAAAACTTTTTTTGAAAAATCAGTGACTCTTTTAACCCTTTAACGCGCAGTGTTAGGCGTTTTTCCCGCTCTGGGAACACCAAACTCTGACAAAGTAATTAAAAAACTTTGTAAAAAACACACATAAGAAGTAAAAGGAAAGAGGATAACGCGTATCCTCTTTCCTTTTACTTCTTATGTGTGTTTTTTACAAAGTTTTTTAATTACTTTATCGTTTAACACCAGTATTTTGAGTGTTTTTTCAGTTGTTTTGTTTATTTGGACCAAACTCTGACGTTTTGACTGTTACCAGTCACGAAGAATAGATTGGATTCCTATAAAAATAGTTGCGGGTCACATAGCTCCACGAGAATCCTTTACTTTTTAGCGCGTCATTTCCCGTAAAAAAAAATTGTCACGATTCTTTTTAACAGCACTGGACATCTACTGAAAATGGAAGAATGCGAGAACAGCTGGATAAATTGCCCAATGCTGCAAAAAGGGCAACCGTTGCCATCGCTCGACTTAACTACCAGCAAGATGGCGGACGATCGAAACGTTCATCGCGTGTCACAGATCTAGAGAACCTTTTTTGACGACAACTGGCTGTCGTCAAAAAAGTGTCTCTAGATCTGTGGCACGCGATGAACGTTTCGATCGTCCGCCATCTTGCTGGTAGTTAAGTCGAGCGATGGCAACGGCTGCCCTTTTTTCAGCATTGGGAAAGGGTTGCACCTCAAAGAGTTAACACTTTCCTACTAATGAATAATTAAAACTTTGTAGAAAAACACACATAAATGCTGCTTACCACACTGGACACTCGTTTTGAACGAAAAAATTTTCGTCCTTCTTCAGCAGTTGTCCATACTCAGCTTTTGCTTCCTGTTTACTTTTTTCATCCCCTCTCTGTGTATGGACAACTGCTGAAGAAAGACGACAATTTTTTTGTCCAAAACATGTATCCGTTGCGATAAGTAGAATTTATGTGTGTTGTTTCACAAAGTTTTAATTATTTATTATTTTAAACACCATTTTCTTTTGAGTGTTTTTTGTTTTGATGACGGAGATTCAAACGTGCCAACGCTCAGGATTTTGGCCTGAATTTCAGGCTTTTTTTACCTTATTTTAGGACTCAAGATTTTCTCACGCTTTGGAGAGTTTATTCAAAAGCTGCGACTTTCTCAAATTTAAAATGCAAATTAAAAAAATCTCAGGCTTTTTAACTTTTGAGAATTTAGCACATCTGAAGATTTCATTTGTAATGAAAAAATTAAAAAATCCTGATTATTAAATATTTGTTTAGAAAATTAGTTCTTGTTTATGTGCCCAGATTAGATTATCTATCCTGTACCATAGTATAGGCCATTATAGCATATAGTACACTTTGGATATTTTCCAGCGCGGCGAGATGATATAATTCGTGGTGCTAAATACGCCAATTTGCAAAGGATTATGTAATTTATGGATAACGGTTTCCGGGAACCTTGACCTGTAATTATAGGTTGTGAGCATGTGTAAATTGCCAAATAATGAAAAGTCGCCATTAGTGGCAAGCTATCCTAGCTGTTCCGTAGTTTTTATCAAAGAAAACATACGAAGTATTGTTTTCTTACAGTTACATATTAACTATACATAAACGCAAGTAGCCAAATTATGAAAATTCGCCAATAATCGGCTAATACGCAAGGTGTTCCATGGGTTTCACATAATTAAAAATAGTGCGAAGTTTAAATTTTTATGTTCCAAGCAACATGCAAGAACCAAACAATGTGTAGCTTGGTAACATTCAATCTGATCCAACCTCTGGGTTTTGTTTGTTGAAATTATGCCTTATTTACGAATAAGCGTTATTAGAGGCCGAATGCCTCATACGAAAAAGAGAGCGCAGCCAGTCTAGGGGACTTGGCCCCTAGTAATTAAAAAAAAATGACTCTGAAACACTTTCCGGTTTTAAATTTGCGCTATAGTGCTCTAAAAGTCCAGCATAATCTAAGCGTTGGCGGCTCTGTTTGTTTTTCTGATTTTGTTTTGTTGGAAAGTAAATCATAAGTCATGTTCTTTTATTTAAAGCAATTCGTTTCCACTCTGTTTTCACATGCAGACGATACTTTTATTAAACTAAAAAGGAAAATTTTATGATTATTCCTCCCCCCCCCCACCTTGAGTTGCATTTTTGTCCATTGCTTAGATGCTAGCACTGCTGAAAGATCTCCAAATATGGAGAACGTAATGCATGAATATATTTTGAAAATTGAAAAATCGTCGACAGATCTTGAAGGCGTGAAATTAAGAGCACTCTAGTGCTTAAAAAATAAATAAATAAAATAAAATAAAAGAATCTTACAAATGATTATATTTAAGACAGTAATTCTTGACGAGGTTCCGTGAGTTGGAGGGGGGAAAAAACAAGTCTGCTGGATTATGCCATTGCGTCACGGAATGAAAGGAATCAAGCAACATCCTATACAGTGTCATCGAAAGGCTTTTTATTCGAAATTTCTCGTCTACGAGACGTCTAAAAACGAAGAGAGACGTCGGCTTCTGCAGACAGAAAGAACCAACAACCGGTAGGCACAGATGTAAATCCACCATGCAATCCCCTTGTGTTGGCATTAACCCTGTGATCCCCCCATTTGTGTCAGCTCATCAGGTTGAGATCCCAAGACAAAACATTATCAAGATCTTTCTTCTTTTTTAAGAAGAAGAAGATGAAGAAGTTGTACATGCAACAGACTGCTTCATCTTCTTTTTTTGTATATTCCAAAAAATTATCACCAGAAGAATGAAAACAAACATCAAGGATTATGATTTCATCTTCCATCAAAGTCAAATTTGATCGGCTGCTTGACACTGTTGCCACGAATACTTAATTCAATTTCGCGAAAATAAATGAAGGTTCCGATATATGTGTATTTTTTTTTTTAATTCTTTTTTCCTTTTTTTGTTTTATGGTGTGGTGTGTGTGTGTGTGAGTGCGTGTGTGCTTCGGGCATTGAAAGTGGGGGGTTATATATTCTGGCGTCCTTTTTGTTTTGCAGAGGATTTTGATGGGATTAAATCTCTTCAGTGGTTTTTTAAGCTTGTATGCGAGAGTCATTCATTTCTCAAACTGCCGTGCTACTAAGAAAATAAACGAAAGGTCATCGGCTATTTAAAGAGGGATAATATATACAGATTGCCTGATATTTTTCTGAACTGATTTATAGAAAATAATGCCCGGGTAGAGATTTCTATCTCTTATATACCTGGATGTTATTTTCGTAATCTTGTTTTTGTGTGTGTGTGTGTGTGTCTGTTGTTCTTACGACATCGATCACTTTGACAGTCTAATACCAGTTTTGTGCGTTCCGTGGCATGGGTCTCATTTTCGCAACCCAAACACGCAACATTTTATTAAAAAAATAAAAATCTGCGGGGGGAAAATATTATTTTTATCACACTATTCTATCTCTCGTATTAAACATAAATTGTTATTTATATTTCACACTTGCTGAAGAAGGTAAAGAAGCTCTTCTGTTCTCGGTCAGTCTTTGTGGCGGATTTTTGCATTCAGTCGTCTATGATATCAACTGATGCGAAATTAAAAAATAAAATAAAATAAATAAATAAAGAATGAAGAGGCTTTATTTTTGATAGTCGGGTCTATTCGGATAGTCGGTCTATCTGGTGAAAGCCCCATCTTCAATTATCTCTAGAATCAAACCCGGAAGACAAAAGCGCTTGAAAAATTTAGAATGCAGAATTTTCAAAATATCCATTTAGTTCAATTTTCTTTTATATTAGAAAGATATATATTTTATTTTATTTTCAATTATGTTATACATTGTTATAAATATGAGTTAAATATTTCACCGTTTAACTTGTGAAATCGGAGAGTTACAAGAAATGCCATACCGTAGATTTTACCGTTGATATTGTTCAACTGAAAATGTCTTAGAAAAGTTAACTACCGATTTCATTATGATTCTAGTTCAACTTCCTAGTTTCCACAAAAGCTTATTTTTCTCGTAAACCAACATGGCCCCCGTTATCTCCTTTTAGAAGCTGAGTTCTGAATACAAGAAACAAAAAAACTGCCTCATGAAATCTAATACACCACAAAAGACTACAAATCATACCACAAAAGACTACCATGTACATGCGGTGTACGTGCACGTTAAATCCGGGGCTCTGAAAGTCGTCTTGGCGGTCGCCAGCAGTTTCCGAGGGATGCCAATATTCAGAAATCCTCCACCTTATGATGAAGATCCAAATTGGGGGCTGGAAACTCCCGGAAGAATATATGTAGATCTAAACGACACATTCAGTGACGTAGCTGTCCTCTCCTGACAAATAAACCCATAAACTTTCCGAAGATTTATGTTTCCTGATCGTTGACCATTGCTGATGCTCTGCAACAACTTTGGCAAGAGAAACTGTTGACGTTCTTGACAAAGTTAGAGCGCTGGCCTCCGCATGTAGTAATTTCAGGAAGGAAGACTTCCATTATAAATAAGTTTTGAGAGTTAAAATTGAGTTAGACTTTTATAAAAATGATAATCAAGGCTAATACTTTACGAAGATTGTAGAGAGGGGGGGTGTTGAAGTATCAAATCTTGTGACATAGAGAGAGAGAGGGTCAAAATTTAACGGAAACAGTGTTATATAATTTATGGAAGCCTCATATTTCCTTGCTGTCATAAATTTGTTATAATTTCTAGCTCTAATTATTTTTTTTTCATCGTTGATTTCATTTGCTAATGACTTTTTCATCGTTATTTGCCTCATTTTTTAACTGTTGTAGCATTCTTTTGTAAATCTGTATTTTTAGACCAACTTGTTGTAAACTTGATGAAATATTTGTTCAACGTGCCCGTTCGCACCTACGGGTTTTGTCTGCACAGGGTCCCCTTCGAAAAATTATCAAGCCTAACAATAGTAGGCCAGTAAGTAGTATCAAGTCTAATAGTAATTCATGAAATTTCTGTTAAATTACTTGTTTCTACACTAAAGTGCAAAACTTGAGCAACAGGTGTTCTTTTTGCAATAACTCTCCATCTGAGGGACATGAAATTCAGAAATGAGAGACAGCATTTTCTATTTAAACGATGACGAAAGCATAGTTGCTCAAAAATGAATGCAGTGCATACAGAATAGAATCAAACAAAAAAAAAAGGCTTTATTGAACTCACAATATCGTTACACGTGATTGTCTGTATAAGAGGAAGAACAACAAGCAGATGTTCCTTAGTATGGGATATGCACTCCTCTTACTGCAATGATTGCTTCGTACCGTCTCTCCATACTCAGCACCAGATTGTCCAGCAGTTCTTGACGTAAGAATGTGCATTTCTCAATCAGCACCTGTTTTAGTTGTTGGGTGTTCCCTGGAGGATATAATCGCGCCGCAAGGCGTCTCCTCAAAGCATGTCACACATGTTCTATGGGATTTAAATCAGGGGAGTACGCTGGCCGAAACATTCGAGTGATATCTTCATCATTTTCCAGTAGCTCCTGAACAGCAGCAGTCCGGTGTGGCCGTGCATTGTCATCCACAAAAACGAAGTCTGCTCCAATGGCACCTCGGAACAGACACACATGGGGAAGGATAACTTTCTGACAATAGCGATATCCGGCTACAGAACCACTGCCGAAAACGTAAAGCTCAGTCAGCCAGTTCAGCATAATGCCTCCGCAGATGAGAACTCCCAAGACTACGGTAACGGTCTCTTTCCGTGATGTTACTGGGATGAAACCGTGTCCCGACCTCTCTCCAAGTCAACTGACGTTGAGAACTGACGTTGGCACAAAAACAACTGTCATCCGTAAAGAGGATGTGACTCCATTGTTGAAATGTCCAGTTTTTGTGCTCCTTGCGCCCCTGTAAACGATGGTCAACTTTGAAAGGGACGCAGCATTCAGGACGGGGGGCGAATAGGCCACCTTTCTGAAGGCGCCTGGACTCAGTAAAACGCTACACTTGTCGCCCCGTTGCTGTACGCAGTTGCTGAGCAGTGGCGCTTGCTGACTGGTTTCGGGCTCTTTTCGCCTGCAGGACAATATATCGGTCATCCACTGTAATTGTTTTCCTGCGCGGCCAGCACGAATCTTTCTAACAGCTGTACCTATGGTTTGGAAGGCTTTCCAGAACAACACTTTTGTTGATTCCAGTGGCGTAGCCAGAAATTTTTCATGGTGCGGGGGGCGGGGGTTACGACTACTGCAACTCACATATATGTATACGTGTGTGTGATAAGGGATTGAAGAATATACATTTTGTACAGCAAAAAATTCCTCATGGGGGGCTTTGACCCCCCTATCCTCCCTCTTGGCTCCTCCCCTGGTTGATTCCGAACTCTTCAGCTACACGCCCCCACTCCAGCTTTCCGATCATTCTTCCACATATGAAGTCGTCCAGGTGATCTCTTCTAGCCATATTTTATGAAAGAACTCCCTTGCACTTGTAGCGAATATCTTTGATTGCGTCTCCGTCCTTCCTTTTATTATAGTCTTGAGTTGCGCGCGCCGACCGCAGGCGTTTTGCGTACGCTCACGTCGCCTGTGACGTTTTGTTCCTGACATTTGCATACGCATGACCTTTCTACTGAATTGCGTGTTCATTGTACTGATGGCAAGAACTAGAGATGAGAAGGGCTCAGCCCGAGCCCGGGCCCGAACCGGGCTCGGGCTCGTGAAAAATGTCTCCTTTATTAAACACACTCTTTGAAACGGATTTTAAAAAGCGATTCATCGGAAAAATAAACGTACTGATGGGATGCTAGGACTTGCAACAAAATAACTGATGGTAAAAAGCTAGCTTTTTCACATAATTTACTAAATGGTGTGTTGTGCTATTTCATTTGCATATGTGTGTTAAAATGCTGTTCATTCAAAATTTTGGTCTCATTATTTACTGGTCTATCTTAGTTAAATGTATATATTCACATCCTATCATAAAATATTTTTTAAAAATAATTTTTTTCCTACCAACTAAATTCTTATGCAATTCTATGCAAATATGCAAATTTCTTAAATTTATTATGCAAAATCTCTTTTGTGGACGTGTTTTAAATATAAGATTTTTTAATGTCACTATACGAGATTTATAACTACTAATTTTCTGTATCTAATATATCTAAGTACATACGAATGTTTAACACTGATGTGACTAATCAACGGATTTCTTAATAAAAATTGATACGTTATTGTTATTATTTGCTAAACATGGATATAAAGAATTAGAAAGTGCATTAAGAGTTTGCAACTATATTTGTCTTTCATTTGCACAAAAGGTAAAATTTATCGGATTGTATTAATGAAGTAACTGAATTTTATTTATCTTTAGCTGAAATTTCGGGCTCGGGCGGGCTCGGATTAAAAGTCTTCGGGCTCGGGCTTCAAAAAATGAGTCCGAACTCATCTCTAGCAAGAACCTAATGCGTTCTGCAATTTCATGGCAACTGATTAAAATTTACATTGTTGCTTAAGTTTCGCACACCATTGTATTTATTCGCGCTCAGATTACATTTCAATCGATTATTACGCTGCTCTATAACCAACAAGCTGGTCAAATTTTTGCTATTACCATCTTCATTATCCAAGACAGAAAAGTCATCTACAGTGCCAGTTTTTCAGAAGGCAGCCAAACATCCTTCTTCGGGCTATTTCCAGCCTATTTTTTCTAATAGAAAAAAAAAAGGCTATCAAGGAATAGATACTTATCTGTAATACCCGAAGAGTATTTTTAATCAATCAGGCCATGCATCTTAAACCCGCGCGCGTTTCAATACTTAATACATCTTTTCCAAGATAGTCCTCTCGCTATAATAAATAAAATTCCATTTCATACGGCAGTGCTATAAATCATTCCTGGCTTTCGAGAGATGCTGGAGGATTGAAACATTGAGTGATTGACTTTCCCCCCGGGGGAGAGAGAGACTCAATCTTATCTTTCATATTAAAAAAATTCATTTTCTTCCCCCCCGGGATTATGAATCCGATTCTGACTGTTGAAACAGAACATCTGTTTCTCTCCAGCGATGTTCCTTGCCGGAGAAATGGCGCATGTAGTTACTTTGTCATTTCTAACCAAAGTGTAATAAATCAGATGGACAGAAGAAAGTTCTGAAGTTTCTTTTTCGTTGGAAAGTGTCATGGGGTATTTTTTGAATAAGTGTTAGAATAGCTGAACTTCATGCTCAAAGTGGTAGCTGTTACATGATATGAATGTATTGATTTACTTAGTCTTTCTTGCATGGTTCGTAATCCGTCACGAAAATTATGCATGATTTGTAGTCCTATTTATATTCGAATTCATGTTGTTTTTAGAATGGTACCTGCCATTGCGAAACCCTCTATACTGGTAAGTGCTTAGCGTTGCCAGGCGTCCGGATAAAGCCGGACATAGTTAGGCTTTTTGATTGCGTTTCCGGCCAAACTTAACGGTGTCCGGCTTTTGTTAGGCTTTTTACTGGTAACTTTGGGTGTTTAGTAATGAAGTACTTGAACTGATTTGGCATACGATGTTATTTATATTTCATTAGAATTTAACAAGATTCATGGTAATAATCAAAAAAGCTTGATTTTACGTACAATTTTTTTTTTGTTGTACCTATTAATATTGAGACAAAATCCTCAATATTGTAGGCTGTCCGGCCTTTTTACCCGAATGTCCTGCCAAACTGGCTGGTCTGTACGGCTATTTGGTTTTGCGACCTGGCAACCCTATATGTGCTAGTGCTTCTGTAGTTGTTTAATACTATTACTGTTTCCTTAAATTTTAAGATTCCCCATATCAATTAAGATATTTAAGTAACAGTTTTATAAATAGTATGGATTTTAGAAAAATTAGGGCGACTGCTATCCTTGATCCAATGTGGAAAATTATTGCATTTATAAGTATCAACAATTATAAAGATTTTCTAGCACTTGGGTGCTTTCAATCTTACGTCAGGGTGTGTCGCATGAATTACTTTTAAATTTAACAGAAAGACAAATAGGACCGACGCATGTATTATCATACACTTTCCAACTTGATGAAACGAGAATGTCAAATACAGCCAACATATTATTTATGATGCACTTTCCATCATCATTACACCAAGATTACACCAAATGAAGTACGGGGTGATCAGAAATCAGTATACATTTTAAAAATTAATAATTCACGGAATAATGTAGGTAGATAGGTAAAAATTGACACGCATGCTTGGAATAGCATGGGGTTTTATTGCAACCACAAAAAAGTTCCAAAAATGGCAGACAGATAGCGCTTCATGTGATAAGGAAAGCAGTAATTAGCATACAAAATTAAGGCAAAGAGAAGACGCTGTTCTTCAGAACAAATGCTCAACCCGTCGCTTCGAACTTCGAAATCATTCTCTTCACAGCTGAACCTGTCATAAGACCTTTACCCGTTCGAATACCCATCTTATGGCGATAGTATCGTAAAGCTGCTGCAGCAGATTCCCCATTCTACCATTTTGATACTCCAGCTTCAATAATGCCCATATCACATCTTCTCCTATGTTTAATCTTCAATTCAATCAAGTATTTCGTTAAACTTGTTCGATTATTTCACTCAACTGGTTTGACTGGAAAATGGAATGAGCGAATCTGATGTCAGTGTAGCTTCTCCATATGCTTGCCAGTGATTGGTCTATCGGAGAAGTTGAACAAGTTGAATGAAATATTCAATTTTTCCCGGACCAGCTGGGAAAAGTTGCGGATGTTGAACATATATATCGTACAACGCTTTCATCTACTCATTACAGCTTTCTTTATGCACGATTCTCATGCAACGTCACAGACATTTGGTATCCAGCGCCATCTGTTGACCATTTTTGGAACTTTTTCTTTTTTGAGGTTGTAATAAAACCCCATGTCATTCCAAGCTTGTGTGCCAATTTTTACCTTTCTACCTACCAGTGGCGTACACAAGGGGGGGTGGTCCGGACCCCCCCCCCCCATCGGCATTGAAATTTGTTTTCGATTGATTATTATCTTATATCTATAGTAAATAAAATAATTCCAAGAAAGGATAGCAATAGTTTCAGTTCTAATAAATAACTAAAGAAATTTTTTTCTCGTTTTCCTCGACTTTCAAAAACGAGAACTGAACGTTGAACTGAAAGCGAACATAAAACACCATCTTGCTCTCAAAACTGAACAACTATTACTTTCCTTCCTATTGTACTGTGTAGTATATTCTTAGGGAACTGGGTGGGACGAGTTTTGATGAATTCCATCTCATGAAAACGAGCTCTTTCATCACTGATTTTTGACAATCTGGAACATCCCTAAAAGTTGGACCCCCCCCCCCCCCAGCCAAAAATCTTGTGTGCGCGCCTGCACCTACATTATTCAGTGAAATATTAACTTTTCGGTATACTCATTTTCTGATTTTTTACTATTAGCTATACCGTTATGCGTACTTGGAATTTAGGTTATTTGTGTTAATTATAAATGCATGTTCCCCTTTCTCCTCTTGTTTTTCTTTTCTTTTTTCTTTTTCAAGATTTTGCTTGAGAATTAAATATGTCAAGGTAGATTCAGTGGCGGATCCATAAAAAAATTCTGGATGGGGCACGAATTATTTTTGTCCCCCTTTTCTGATAAATCCCTTCCAATTTACAAAGTAATTCTATCTACTTTAGTGTCAAGTTAGTTCATCTGCTGGGGGAGGAGGACAACGTAGCCTTGTGCCCCCCCCCCCTTCCCTGTGGCTCTGCCATTGTGTAGATCTGTTGAAGTGATCAATATCTGAACATTCATTTAAATTTATACAGTTAAAAAAATAAACGAAATTGAAAAACAGTATTTTTTATCTATCAAAAGTATTGCATGGCTCATTATCGTAGGTCGTTAATTTCACTTATATCGGAGGACAAATTTTAAAATAAACTTATACCTCAATAAAACTATGCATCGCTCCAGCATTCGCAGAAACTTTCCGCAAAATTAGCTAGTCGAAATACTGTTCAATTTTACTTACCAAAAAAAAAAAAAAAAAAAAAAACCTACAATTTAATTTTTAAAGGATTGAAAAATTAGAAATATATCTAGAAAACTTTGAATAGGAAGAGGAGCTCATTTTAGGTCAGCAGTATTCTTAATGAATATTTAATGATTTTAATATGATTTGTTTCCAAGGAGAGCTCAACTCATGTCACCAAATGTGTCGTTTAGAGCTATATATGTCCTTCCTTGGGTTTCCCGCCATAGTTTGGATCCTCATCAGAAGTTTGGGGGGGGGGTGACTTCTGACTATTGGCACCCCTCGGAAACTGCTAGCGACCACAGAGAGGACTTTCGGAACCAGAGATTTAACGTGCATGTACACTGGGATCTTTAGTGGTATGCCGGAATGTAACCTGCGATCTACCGACCACGGATCCTTTTTAGTTTAGTTTTCAAAATCTTTTTAAATTCATAGCTCAAAAGTAAAGAAATTTCTTATTTGTCGTGCAAGTTCTGCAATCTTGAAACTCCAGTCCATGCCTCCGTAAAAAACATACTTTGTACCATAAAATAAAATTTCTATAACAATAAAGGTCTAAAGGTGGAGCAATCAAGTGCAGAGTTCTTGTTCTATGACTTCCAAAACACTGCTTTATGACAGAATTTTCTTCGTGCTGAAAAATTCTTTAGCAGTTAACTCACCTTTTTAAGTAGTTTTTCTGGAAAATGTTTACCTAAATTGTTCATACACTCTTCCATGAAATTTCCCTTTCGCCATTTTATCAAGTTATTTCCACCAACTCCGGTCGGAAACTCACAACAATTTTCGTCTATAAAAATCACGGGGGCAGAAAACTCAATCTTCCAAATCAACAGGCAATTTCATAAGGTAAGACGGCAATCACGTGCGGTGGCAAATTTTCTCCTCAACTCCGCTCTCAAACAATCGATGTACCAGAAAATGGAAAATGCCTCCACTTTTACAATTTTTTTATTTTTTTTGAAAGGTTCGTGTATTTATTTTTTATTTATTTATTTATTCATTCCATTTTACGAGTCCGTGAAATGCAATTTGTGTTTATAGGGAATCCATCTTCCCGCCATTTCTTGCAGTTGTCTCACATAGCTGTTCTTTAAACCGGCGCAGGTGTTCCAATCGATCTGTTATCATCAGTGATGCGATGGCAAAGGAAAAAATGAGATTCACTTAGATTAAAAAAAAAAAAAAAAAATCACTATATTCGGTTTGGGGTAAAGTTAAATCTCACAATACTGCTTATTATATCAACTTCGTGATTCCTACAATTTTAAACAGTTCTTTTAATTTAGTTATGGTTAAAGTTATTCTAGGCTGTTCTTTAGAAAATAAATGGAGAAAGAATGAAAAATTTGAAACGCTTTTATATATTAAATATGCCATTCAAGCGCTACTTACTAAAGAGTTATCGTACACTAGGAAAAATTGGAATTTTCTTGAAACTCTGAAACGATAAAAAGAACTGTTGCAACATGGGGTTGGAAAATAGAAGGAATAAAAAACATGTAAAATATAATTAACTGTTTGGTATTTTTAAATTGAACAGTTTTTATCGGCTTCGTTGAAGGCAGGGCCATCTGTTCAGGACTTTGGCAAAAATAACGTTTGGATGTAGTACAGATATAATACCCTCTCTTCTATCACCTTAACATTGTTATAGTCTTTGCTTTTTACTCATTTACTAAATTACTCATTTTAGGCATTATACATCTTATTTAATCAAGGTATTATTATATTGTTATTATTATCTTCAATCCTAAAATAAAACCAAAGAGAAAATTTGGCTGTGCTGCCTGCCGAGCTCTCGATGAAATAAAATGTCAAAAATTTTTTGAATTGTTCTATTATGGTCAGGTGGAAAGGTAGTAGTAGGAATTCAGGCTTCGTAAACCTGAAAACACAAATGGGTCGGCTGCCAAGTTGTTGTGATTTTAATGGACTGAATTTGTTAGACAAACTTGCGACATTGATTTTTCAGCAGTATATTTTTTTAAATGGAACTAAAGGTTGTTTTAATTGATATTTTTACACCGTTTATTAGAGGTTTTAATACTTTAGAATATAATACAGTGGCAGAATCTACGCATGCGGATACTCGGTCCGTAACATTCAAGTGTCGGACATACTACTAACTGTACCATACTGCACAAACGACAACTCCAGTGTCCAGTGACTTATTTATTGGAGAAGTTAAAAATTTATCAGCCTACGGATGGAAATGTGCAGTAATTTTGTTGTTGTTACTGATGCCCCTTGACAACCGCAAACGGCGGTGCCAGATCCCCCCCTCCCCGAATGGAGGCGATAGGCAGAGGGGGGTGCGCCTTCCATTTTTAGGTCCCCAGTGGGAAGAAGTACAATTTTGCCCGTGGTCTCCTAATTTTGAGCCAACTCCAGAGGAGGGACCAACCCCTGAAATCGGCACCCTTGAGGTATCGTTTAACAACTTGATCTGTTGTGGCATTGGAGCCACAACAGATTTTACGTGCACCAGCTCCCATTAGCGTACACGGTCCCACAGTAGTCGAACCGAAAGGAAGTTGACCCTCCCAAGCACTGGCCAAGCCGGATGCTGCTTCACTTGCCGTGTTCTAATGTGAACGGCGTTTAGAGCCCAGACCACTGCGGGACAGTAATTTTTGTATTTTATTTATATTCACATCAGAGGCGTAGCCAGGGATTCTGATATCGGGACATATTGATTTATTTTATTTCTCCCCCGAAAATTTTTCCTGGCTACTCTCTTAATACATAGGAATTAATCTTTTTCAGATACAACTGAAGTCAGTCTTAGAAATCATTAGTTGCTGTAGTTCATGCAATCAGTACATTTTCTTCGTAACGTGGCTGCTATTGCATCGAGCTGAAATATTGTGCAAAGCAGGGCTCTTAAAGGAGTGTATGAAACTAGTCTCCAGTAAATCGTTCAGGAACCAAGCAAGTCCTAATAACGGTAACAGTTTTTAAAGCTGCAGGAGGTACTCTACTGCTTTCTAAAAATAATAATGCTTCATTTTTTAAATAACATTAAAGCCGCATTGTATCCCCGAATTTGGTGCCAAAAATTACTAGTCTGGAAATCAAGACTATAGGAAAATATTCTAAAACTCCTATCCTCAAACAGGCCATAGGCTGACGATATCAAGTGAATCTGGTTGGCAACGTCAATTTCTGATATCCAAATCCTTACTCCCCTGCATAAATTAGATATTTAGTCTAAAAATAATATGCCGCAGGAAAATTAAAATCGATGATTTGCTTAGTAAATTCAGTCCACTGCTATTACCCAACAACGCGAATAATAATGTTTTTTGATTTTCAAAATCTGATTTTTCCCGCAGAAATAATATATTACGACAATTTATTCATGTCAGCCGATGTCAAATCAGCCAAGCGTAATGACTCCTGCGGTTGCTATGTTTGTTAAAATGCTGTATTAGGATTATGCAATGCATGTTGATATGCAAGCAACCAATTTACATTATACAAAATATGATTAATATATTGAAAATCTCGAAAAGGAGACTTGGAATGGAATGGACAATACCTCCTTGCTCAATCTACCTTTCCAACCTGGAAAGTAGTAAATTTAAAGCTACGCAAGGTACGCCATTAATTTCTGCTGTAGAATGTTTTTTCTTTAAATGGCACAGATTAAAAGCAGAAACAGAGAACTAAAACCCAAAAAGAAAACAGTCAAAAGCGAGACCATCAGCTGTAGCAAATAGTCTCTGATTGCAGAAGGCTCCTGGTTTCCCAGCGATTCATAAGAGAGCATCATGACAAGGATCAGCAAGGCAGCATGGATCAGATGATCACCATCCATGACATTCAGATTATAGTACCTGCTGTGAGGACTAGGAACTATATATGCTGAAGCTGAGGCTGTGTAAGCGATTCAGGAGAAAGTCATGGCCTATGGTCCACACACATATGGGGCTTAAACTCAGCCCCCATATGTCTTTGCGATTTAAGGACCAGTAAAAGTTTGTCTCTCCAAGGGTTTTAAGCTGTTCCGATAACGAAGCTCTTTTTGACCTCATCAGATACTGTATTTTTGATTATTCGCTTTATTGTACCAAAAGACACATTGGAAGGAGGCGTTTGCAGAGTCAAGGCACCTTTTATGTCCAGTGAATCAGCGATCTCATTGCCTTGGGCTCCATAGTGCCCACCAGAGATCCACTGTAAAACAATGTATTGCTTTCAGAAAAGCTTTGCAACAGTCTCCTGCATTCGAATTCAAAGATATCGAAGCAAAGAACTCTCAGTTGTCTCACAGATATCATAGAATGCCATTTTCTTTTCAGTTTCACTAAACAAATTTAATATAGATTTCAACTCTAAAGAAGTGTTTTATGGAGCAAGAAAGGCAAATACTGCACATTCACGGAATATTATGCACATTCCAAACAGTACTTATAAAAGCCGTATTTAGTTAGAATATACCTGGTGAACATTGTGAAACGGTTTTGGTAAGCCATTTTAATGTAGGTTTCTTTTTTTTTCTTTTTTTTTTTAAATGCGTTTAAAATTGCATTAATGTTTATGCTAACAAACTGTAACAAAAAAAAAAATTACATCACGTTTAAATAATTTGGCAAACATGAAATATTGAGCCAGATGAGAAGATATAAATTAATTGAGACAAAAGTTTGCTGCGATAAGCATATATATTTTTATTTATATTTAACTTCCATAAGTTGTTTTAATAATTACCATTCCCGTGCGAAAAGCGGGTACTTCAGTTTGTTTAAAATATAAAAGTGTTTCAGATCCCCCTCCCCCAAGTTTACGAAGCGATTTTGAGCAGGTACATTGTAGCGATTTTTGTAAAAATAACAATAAGTAATTCTACTTTATCCAAGCTTGCGGTAGATTCAACAGAAAAATTGCCTGATTTTTTATTACTTATTTATTTATTTAAGAATAAAGTTCCATTACAGTTTTCTCGATTTGCTTTTCAAACACCGACCCAATAAGTAAAAATGCACAGAAATAGAATGCGCCGAAAACATTTCCATCGCTTTGAATTTTTTTCGACATATTCTTGTTTAATCCAGAATGCACCTTTCGCACATCCGTCAAACAATGCAAAACTCGATGGTCAGGCCAATTTCTTTCTTTTTGGTGGGTATGCAAGCGCCGAGCTTATTTTTCTTTCCACATCACAAAGGGAGCTAGCTAGCTCTGTAGTGGAAACGCAAAAAGAAATTTTAAAAAACCCGGCGGTTGTCTGTTTCTTGCGCCGGTTGTCATAAATCCTTCTCGGCGTATTAATCATTTCGATTCGGGGTGGTTCAATTTATCAAATATACGTATAACGCAAAAACACCTGTTTGGAGCAATCGGTTGAAGAGAAAAGATAAAGTAAAAATCACAGAATTGGTGTATTTGGAGACGACGGACTTTTTTTTCTTTCGCTTCTCTTTTATCTATCACAGACAATTAGTTTGAAAGTTATGTGGAGGATGAATTGTGCGAGTGGGCAATAGTACAGGGATTATAGTGAATGGTTTTATTTTTTAAATCAATTCATTCGGGGTTTTTTCCTATTATACATCAAAAGAGTTAATTCTACTAATTAAACTAGTGAAGCCTCACATTAAAAAAATTCCATAGTAGCCAGTGACTTCACAGAGTTCAGTGACAACTTTGATATTGTTAGTGGCTATAATTTTTGGTACTCTTCCATCAACAGAACCATATTTCGTTTATTTTGGCTCCCCGTTTTCCCTCCATCCAAAATTCTTCTCCAATGCACGTCGTCAATTTTGGCATGTTCTGCTTAAAGTTCGGTATTCATCCCTAGTACTGCGGCTAGGGGTGGCGCCAGCGGGGGGATCGGGGGGGGGATTCACCCCCCGTCGGGGATCACTGGCCCCCCTGTGGGGGAGTGTCGTCGGGGATTTTTTTAGAGAATTTGTTAGTTTAGAAAAACGAAGGAAATTTTGCAACCAGATAAAAAATTCCATTCAAAGTGCCTGACCCGACCGTAGAGGTTCCGTTCACTTCCATTCTCATTCTGCTTGGAATTTTACGATATTCATATACTGAATATTGATTATCTGCAGCTCGGAGTATGTTTCTCGGGATTCGAAGGAACCAGCGAACAAGATCCACATTTCTAGGTTAAGCAGGGTTGGCCGACCTGCTGACAATTGCCTTCGTAAAGACCTTTTTAACTACGGTGAAAATCACTGGGCTTTCCTGCTAACCAAGAACAGATAATTAATGACCATCTCATCATAGTAATTTTTAATATACGAAACCAAAGTAGAAAATTTATCTCTTACTCGAATACTTTTATGAGAGGCTGTGCAAGTACTGAAACGTAAAATTTTGAGGTTTTATCGTTTGGCCCCCTCTGTCGGGGAAGATGGCCCTCCCGTCGGGGAAAATCTGGCGCCATCACTGACTGCGGCCTTAGCTTACAGAAATGCCAGTTTTGCAGGTCGCCAATTTTGGCGATAGCTAGGCCTTTTTATAGTCGCCAGAAATAATTCGATAGTCGCCGCTAGCAGGCGACCACTAATCTGAAGCTTTATGAACTAGTAGTTCTTGCACATTCGTGCTGAATGTCTCTGTGGTGTACTTCGCCATGCTGTAGGGATATAATTTTTCTACCCGTAAGGTGGCCAAAAAACTTAAAAAGTATCTAATTTTTCGAATTATGTAGGGTGCCTCGGAATTTCGTGTAAATTGGAGGGGAGGTAGCCAACATTGTTAGGAACCATAATTACGCAATAAAGCTTGGGCGGAAATAGATAGGTGGCGCTGTACGCGAGCTCTCAATATCGACACTTGTGGCTTCCTCATAGTCGTATCTGCCGACTTTTACGGGGTTTTCCTGAAGATTATCTACCACTAATTCTTTTTAGAGTGATTTAATGTCTGAATAAATCGAAATTTCTAATGTAATATAAAACTGTTTGAAAGTTGTGGTCGATAATCTTCTGAAATAACCGTAAAAGTTGGCAAATATGTTTGTTTTGTGGCAAGCCTATACGAAGGGCATCTGCCTAGGAGGATGCCTTGGGAGGAGGACTTTTTAAGGGATTCTAACGTACTGCCTCACACATGTTACATTCGGAGAAAACCGCCCAAAACTCCAGCGTTAGATCGGCAGTCACGTGACAGGCCTGAAACTGGAACCTTCATACTCCGAGTATCTATACAATGTTCAGTGCCTTATCCACTCGGCCATGGTAGGGCAGATATGACTATGAAGAAGCTTATAAGTGGCGCCCTTGAGATCTCACGTACAGCGCCACCTATCGATTTCCACCCATGCTTTCTTGCGTAATTATGGTTCCTGACAATGTTGTCTAACTTTCCTCGAAGTTAGTACACGAAGTTCCGGGACACCCTGTATAGGTTTGTGTTAAGTAAACTTCCTTTGTGAACAGGGTTCTACAGTTATAACGGGTAAACGGATTGTGATCAAATTTGGGTTTATAGACTATACATGAGGCGCGCTCAAAGCATTTTGAAAACGCACATATACAGAAGGACAGTTTTGTGAGGGACAGAACATACTTAAAAGATTGACGTGTGCGGAAATTGGACACATTGTAAAATTTACACTGCCTTGGGGGAAAAGCAAGTGTCCAGCTTTCGAAAATCCTAATCTTCTTATGCGTAGAAAACTCTTTTTTTAAACGTCAAACAGTCGTTCATTTTTAACTAACCCTTTTTGCTTTATTTTCTCTTGTTGCAGGGTTACCTGCTCTCAATCTTATTTTGTGAGTGAATTATCTTGGAGCCCTGAAAATGAACTGGAGAATTCGCGTGACGTCATCCTGGAAGTGTGCACGATGGCAGTCCCAGAAGTTGATGAGAAAGGTTGGTATTAATATCAAACTATACTGTAAGCTTTTAATGACTATGTCATTTTATCTCTCAACACCCTTTATTGAAAAATGTGTCCCAAAAATGCGACATAAAAGTATGTGACTACAAATAGATATATCGAATGATGGTATGTTTAGTGTTAAATAATACAACGAGAACATGAAAAGAGACATTATTTTATACAAACCTAATTATCTAAATTAATCAATTGAATTAGCAAATAAATAAATATATTTTATACAACTTATTAAGGTAACAGACATGACATATGCAATAAAACAACTTATCACAAATAGGCTTTTGCTTTTTCAGTCAAATGCTAAAAACTCAAGATGCCTGCTTAAATTTCTTTTTTGACCACACTCTAATGGTAAACAGGTGTTGCTATTCACAAATTTCAATTTTGTTGTTTAAAAAGTTGAAAATAATGCATGATAATAGACATGATATCAATGTCCGGACAGCTATATTTAATTATCGAAAGTCTTGTGTTTTTCTTAAAACCTTAAAAAACCTTTTCATAATTTAATTAAAACTCTTATTTCATCATGCTAAAGCGTGTCAGGGCAAAAATTTAAGTTTTTGGAAAGTAATTCTGCATAAGACGTTTCATGTTCTATGATTCGGACAGCTGCATTTCAGTATGTTCTATACTCATTTCATTTTTTTTTTTTTTTTAACTAGGGGCCAAGGCCCCCAGACTCGCTACGCTCGCTTTTCGTATGAGGCATTCGGCCCCTAATATAAGGCTTATTCGTAAAAAAGACATAATTTCAACAGACAAAACCCGAAGATTGGATCAGATAAAATGTTACTGAGCCTAGACATTGCTTGGTTCTTGCATGTTCATTGGTACATAAAAATTTAAACTTCTCACTACAGTAGACCCCCCCCCCTCATAACACGGAAGATAATTTGTTATGGGAATCCGTGTTGTACGGGTCCTGAGCTATACTCCATCTGGAGTGCGGACTCCGCTTATAATCGCTGGAAAAATTATTTGCACTCCTCAGAAACACAATGATATTTAATGTTGCCATTCAACAGTTATATTAATTAGGAGCTAAAGCGTAATAAAATCAGAACATCTGTTTCAGCTGTATTTTTAATAATGTAAAACCTATTGGACACCTTGCGAATTTGCCACCCATGGCGATTTTTCATTATTTGGCGACTTGCGTACATGTAAAGTTAATAAAAGCTACGGAACAGATAGGATAGCTTGCCACCCATGGCGACTTTTCATTATTTGGCGATTTACACATGCTCACAACCTATAATTACTGTTCATTTAAGGTTACCGGAAAACCGTTATCCATATTTTCATTTACATAATCGTTTGCAGATTGGCGTACTTAGCACCACGAATTATTCCATTTCGTCGCGCTACCAAATATCCAAAGTGTACTGTAACTGCTATAATGGCATAGTTAACGCCGCCCAATATTTCTACTGGTAGCAAATAATCCAGCTGGACGAGAACCGGCTTTAAAATTATCTGCATTTTAATTATTTTTCATTTTCAAGATATTAGTTATTCTGTTTTGGAAAAACGAATAATCGCTAATTCTAAAATCCTGGTGTCTAAGCGAACTTACTATTTGAAAATTGTCAACTTTGTGTAACACATTTTGAGTTATTTATTTCATATAGTTTTTATTTTGGCGTAAACTGGGCGTAATTCTAACTCATGTTTGTAAATTTCACGCGATTCTAGATACTTGGAAACGCTTTGTTCCAAAGGAATGAATGATTTTATGCCAAATCTGGCAACCATTCTGTTTATTTTTTCAGTTTTTTATTAATATCTTCTAAAATAATTCGATTTTCGAAATTTAAGTCAGCTTAAGAGGTTGCTCCGAATTTTCGAATCTGTGGGCACCTTAGTCGAAACTCAAATCCCCCCGGTTTAGGAGGTGATAGGCCAACAAGCTTTGACAGCGCCAGCGGCCTTTACTTTTTTTTAGAATAGAGAGATTATTAAATAGTATGTTTTTTAATCTGTCGTTTCAATACTAGGAACTGTCTGAGAATAACCATGATAAAAAGAAAAATTATTTAAATATTCTTATACCTCGTTTAAAAAAAAAAAAAAAAAAAAAAAAAAAAAAAAAAAACTACAGGCGGACAGCAAATGGCACCAGAAAATGACCCAGAAATCAGATTTATTCTTCGTGACTAACAACAGTCAAAACGTCAGAGTTTTGTGTCCTCAAGGTGAGGACTTCGCGTGTTAAAGGTTTAAAACATTCGACTTTTAAGAATTTTTTCTGAAAGCTTCTCTATTTCTAAATCCATGGCAATTTGAATTTGTATTTAGAATGTGTAATTCTTTTAAGTTTGTGGCATTAATACTTCCTTTAAGCTCATTCAGAAAAAAAAAGTTAAGCTCCTCAATAGGGATGGACGCGAGATGAAAAATAGGCCGTCTCGTCTCGCAAAATCGCTGAAAAGCTTTGTCTCGTCTCGCAAAAATCCCTATATCACAATGTAAAATGTGCCTGTCTCGCAAAGTAACTACAAATCTCTGTCTCGTCTCGCAAATTTCTGTCTCGCAGTCCATCCCTACTCCCCAAGCTTTTAAAAATTATATATTATTTTACAAATTTATATATTATTAAGCTTTAAAAATTTTATTAGCTTTAAAAATATATTATTAGCTTTAAAAATTTATATATTATTTTACATCTAAAATAAGTAATATTTTAAGAATTTTTAAAATACCTCCGCCGATGATCGAAAAACTAGGATGAATTTTTGTGTTGCAATAAGTGTTTGAGCTTGATATTTTTCTCAAAAATTATTTTATTGAATATGAACCAATAGGTGTTCATCTTTGAATAAAAAACTTTATTTTTAAAAACTTTTTTATCTTATACATATATAGATTTTTTAAAAAGCAGTAATGAGTGAGCAATAAAAATCGCGTTGCAAAGTGTTTCATAAATCATGCGCATGATTTGTCTTTCTCATTTTAGTTATCTTTCGAATTCTAGGCTCTGTTGAGTGTGAGTCAAAGTTAAGTCCTGAATTGGAGAAGGTTGTTTCGGATGTCCCGTATGTGTTGGACATTGACTTGGACTTCTACTCCACAAGAAATCCTTTCCTGAGTCTTTTCACGGAGGAGCAGTTCGCCATTTTGCGAGAGCTGTACCACTACGAGCACCCTAAACCTGAAACTGAGCAGGTATGTGTTGCATTTTGCTTAATTATCACGAGGGAGAAAATTAATTAATTAATTTTTTAACGTCTCAGCAAAGGTATTTGCCAGGCACTGGCGAACTGAAACATTTAGAAAGTGTTTATTACGCCATTGTGGTAGTTTAAAACATATAGGAAATGTTTTGTAACTAATTTCCGGGAGATATATTCTTCTGGGATTTAATTTAGTCTAAAATTCGTATTGTACTCTTCAAATAACTAAATTTTGCATTTTGTTGCATGTAAATCGGTTAACGAGAACGCAAGATAGGTATCTAATTTTCCTGTAGGATGCATTAGGGCTGGCGGTTTCTTTCCCGATTTTGGCGATATCGTTTGGCTGTGTTCAGTTCTGCAGACTTATTGTTGGCACCAAATTAGAAAGCGTTTATTACGCCATTCTGGCAGTTTAAAACAGAAGAAATGTTTTGTTGCGAATTCTCAGGGTGATATATTCTTCTGGGATTTAATTTAGTCTAAAATTCGTATTGTACTCTTCAAATAACTAAACTTTGCATTTTGTTGCATGTAAATCGGTTAACGAGAACGCAAGATAGGTATCTAATTTTCCTGTAGGATGCATTAGGGCTGACGGTTTCTTTCCCGATTTTGGTGATGTCGTTTGGCTGTGTTCAATTTTACAGACTTATTGTTGGCACCAAATTTGGCTATTTTATTATTGAGGCCTGTATTGTTCGCTTTCTCGCACAGCATTAATATTAAGCAATCTATACACAAAAATGAGATAGAGTATTTGCTAGACAGTTTGTCAGAACTTTACAAAAACTCGCCAAGAGGAATAAATATTAGAGCTGGTCATCCCACTCGAGTTTTGGATTCTCTCTTTCAGCGAACGTAACAGAAAGACGTCAGTAAGAGCTCTGTAATGTGCTATCAAAAGAGATGTTTTCACGCTTGTTTTGCGAATCTTATTTTGAAAGTTGTTTGTGAATTCTCTGAGTTAGGCTGGTCAATATTCTTAGGTGATGGATCTTCTTATTATTATTTATTCATTTATTTATTTTTAGTGATCAGTCTGAAAATTTATCTGTACTATTTTTTCGACTAGTTATAACTTACTGCTGAGTATTTTCTATTATTCTGTCTGGCAAGTAATCTCTATTTCTGATCTTTTAATAATGATCAGTTTGTAAAGTTATCTCTTGGTGATTTAAAAGTGTTCTTACAATTGTTTACTATACTTCAATAGTCATCATTTCCTTTTGATTGACGTAAAAACTTACTGCCTGTCTCATCTCGTAAAATCCCTACACCTATAATCATAAAAATATCTGTCTCGTCTCGCATAAATGCTATAAATCTCTGTCTCGTCTCCTCTCGCATACATCCATTAGGTTCAGTCCTGTTTCGGAATTGCAGATTTACGGCCATATTTACCTAACTCTTAAGACGACACGGATAAACCCAAACACGAGTGTTATAGATTCTTCGGTAAGATTACGATTTTTCATCTTACCTATGAATTTAACACGCGTATTTGGATTTATCTTCTTATAAAGTGTTTGACGCATAAGGCCGTTAATGTGCGGTTTATTCCATGCGTAGGGTGTGGCGGATCCAGAATTTTTTTTGGGGGGAGGGGCTAAATTAAAAAAAAAGCTTATTTCATCCAATTAAAATGTACTATAAATCAAGATTTTAGTCTAAAGCAATGTGCATGCTTTTAAGAGGGGCTAAGTAATAAAATATGATCATTTTAGCTATTAAAGTGTATAATAAAGCAGAATATTACCATTTAGCAATCTCTTTGGGGGGGCTGAAGCCCCCTAGCCCCTCCCCTGGATCCGCTACTGCATAGGTGTAATCTGCGGTGGGAGATCATAACGCGTAATCATCTGGTCTCAGTAGCGTAGCCAGGATTTATCGCCCCCCCCCCAATAAAATCCGAGAATTTTATTTCGAGGGGGTCTGCAGCCCCCTCAGCTCCCCAACTGGCTATGCCCCTCTCTAGTCTAGTCATAAAATCGGCACCGTAGTCTAAATTGTGTTAGGTTGCAACGATAAAACATCTCGTGTGTTCTACATAAGTGGGAAAACGATATTTTCCGTCTTTTCACCCTTACAACGATAATTTTTCTCCGGAAAACACAACTGACTGCTATCTTGACCCGTGAAGTTTTAAAAAAATATTTTATTTTATTATTTATTGTTTATAAGTATCTTTCCTAAAATATTAGTGAATAAGATGATATTATTTTTGAGCCAGGAATTCTTGCAAAATCAGGATATTAGAATCTGATGATTAGAAAAACGTATAAGATTCGACAAAATACAAAAGAATTTTTCAACCATCTTTATTTCAAATTGCATTAAGATGTCTTTTTATTTTATTATTTTTTTTAATGCGGCTAAGATATCTTAAATTAAATGCCACATCGTTATCGTTCTAATTTATTTATATATTTAATTAGTGCCTTTAATTAGTCTTAGTATCAGTTTCTAATTAAAGTTTTTAATTATTCTTTTGTCCTCTGGGGGAAAACTCCAGCTGTTAATTTTTTTTTTCGTATTTTCATTGCGTTACTTCATTTTAAAATTTCATTGTTGAAGTAACAATAAAGTTTAATCTCCTTCTGCATCTTACATTATGCAAATGGAAGGAAAAAAATACTTATAATTAATTACTCATCTTTCTCTGAGACGTACATTCGGAATCCTCCATTCTGCTGTTACCAGGTGACTGTTTAGAGTAACTGACATCCGAAATTTCATTATCTGTGATTGACAACGTTTTAAAAATACTGTTACAAAATTGTATTGTTGTTTTTTCCGCATTATCGTGTTCTGTTGGAAAAAGAGTTCTACAGCATTCCTGCAAGTGAAATGAGTGGGTGATCCCTTGACGTTGGCAAGATGACAACAAATTTGGCGGCTGATCTCAAGTTTGGAAAGAAGTTACGAGAAAGATCTAGAAAAATGTCGTCGCGACCTACACGACTTCAATTCCTGTTCGGAATCTATAAATATTAGAGTCTTTATCGTTCAGTGTGACAGATGAATTTCGCATAGACTCTTCTATTGAAACTACCGGCAATTTATTAAAGTAGGATTACCCCAGACAGCACATAAGCTTAAATCAAGCTTGACATTGACTTCAATTTGACGTATTAATACAAGCTTGACATTTCAATCCATTAGCTTGATTATTGCTCTGATGGCGCCATCTGTCGCTGTAGGTGAGAAGGGGAATGGGCATTGAAAAGTCTAAGAAGAAGGAATGAATGGAATAAGCCCCTCTGAAGTGTAACACGAGGGGAATTTTAGTTTTATTTACATCTAATTAACATTAGTAATTCCATTAACTAATTAATTAGCCCTAAATATAAATTTTAATATAATTAACACAATTTAGTTAGTTAATATATTTCACTTTATGGGTGGTAGAATGAGGCGGTTTCCGGCCGCTAGAAAATAATTTATCATCAGTTATAAATGTACTTGACCATAGAATTAAAAAAAAAAGATTCTATATTTCCAAATATGGAAATTCTTCAAAATACAATTATACTACGAAATTGATTTCAAAATCAGCCGTTTGTCTCGATTTTGAAAGTTTTAAAACGTGTGCTGCTGTTAAGTTTATATTATGTTTATTTCCCTATTAGTAGAGTCTCTAAATCACACATAACATTATTTTAATTTTGATGCATCCCATGGAAAAATAAAAGAAACAAATAACACATCGCCTACTTATCAATCTGGCGAGAAAACGGCGTGATAAGTCACTTCAAACTTTAGTCATAGCTGCGCGAGGCTCAGTGGCTGAACCGATAGCGCGCTCGGCTGCCAACCCAAAGGTCCCGGGTTCTATTTTAGACGCGAACATTTTATGGAAACAGATTAAATTAAATTGAAATTTCACCGTAGAGGGGGAAATGCGTGGCAAAGTGAAATATGTGGGGTGAGTTCGCCGACCGGCGCCCCGTGTATTTAGGAAATTTTTTTTTTAGGAAATTTTTTTAAGCTTGAAATTAAGCTTGCTATGTCAAGCTTGATTCAAGCTTGAAATGTCAAGCTTAATGCAAGCTGGGCAAGTGTAAACTAGAACACTTGATTCAAGCTTGCATTAAGCTTACACGCTTGAAATTTTCAAGCTTAATTCACTGACTTGATTCTTCACTGACTTGAGCTTAATTCACTGACGTTTACTGACTTGATAAATCAAGCTTGCTGCAAGTTTGCTGTGCTGTCTGGGACTTATCTTGCTGACCTCTTTCTTTGTTTACAACAACCTTTCCAATCAATCTACCTACTCAAAATCGCTAAACTTAACAAACGAGTCGCTATATTATTTCGTAAAACTCTAAAATTAGGTATATTTAGTTGTAATAAATCCTTATTATTTTACCAGAAACAGTTAACTTCCTTTCTGTTTTTGCATGCAGACAATATCTTGATTAAAATTGACGATTCAAGATTGTTCGTTTATTTTTACGAAGGCATTTATGTCCATTGCTTAAATTCAAAAACTCAAAGCATTTAAATCACCAAGCATAAGAAAACATGGCGGTTTTTTTTCCTAATATTTTCTAAAGTAATTCGAATTCGAAATTCAAATCAGTTGACTGAATCCTGTTTATGGTGGCACAAAAAGGTCCACTGCTTATTCAGACAAACTTTCTACTTTTATGTTATTTTACAATGTTTTTTATAGTTTTTCCCTTTTAATACCAATTTTTTGTTGAGTGTAGTTTTTAATTTTGAAAAGTGTTTTCTGATTTCGGTTTGTCTGTCTGTCCATCCGTGCAAGGCCGGCTTTCTGTTTGAAGAGCGCCTGTTTGCAAAAATTTTTTACGTCAGCCCTAAAATTACAAACACTAAAAATTCCTGAACAAATAGACGTGCGGTTATGGAAGAAACATTAAGAGAGAATTTACCACTGTTACCACTTTAATGCTCGTAGTAATCCAAGGTTTAAGTCTAAACGGCATTGAATGTGCACGTTAACTCTGTTATCCCTACTTATTATAAAAGAAGTTGTCTGTGGGTGTGTGTGTGTCTGTCGGCAGCGTTACGGATAAACGGCTACACCTAGAAACACCAAATTTGGTACTCGGGAAGATGTAAATATATAGTTGTGCATCTCGAAGCGATTTTTTCAAAATTCGACCTAGAATTTTTTTTATTTTATGTTTTATGCGATTTTTGGCATTTTTTCTCACCTAATTCGTAATAACGGCGGAAAATCCGCTCGCAGCAAAACGGCATTTGTATCAACGGATAGAGGAGGAAATTTTCTTTTAAAAACAGTTTGTTCTGAATACGTAACATGATTTGCCGATTTTTAGGAATTTTTTTGCTAAGCATCTGCTTCGCGATTTTTTTTCGTAAAAGCATTTAAATAAATTTAGCATTTAATTTAGCATTAAACCAAGCATTTAAATAAATTTTAATCGATGAATAATTCAAACATATATACCAAATTGAAACTCAATTGAATGCACCGTTTAAACGCTTGCGCACTTTCAAGAATTTGTCCCCATATGCCATTATGCCATAATATAAAAGACATTTTTGTCGTAGCCCTGTAGAAAAACTATAAGTCTTATACACACTAAAATCAATACCGGTCTTAAGATGGTGATTTATATTATATATACCCAATTTGAGCTCAATCGAAGGTACCGTTTAAACGCTAGCGCACTTTCAAGAATTTTCCCCGATAGGCCATAATGTAAAAGAAATCTTTGTCGTAGCCCTGTAGAAAAACTATAAGTCCTATACACACCAAAATCAATACCGGTCTTGCGACGGTGGTTAATAACATATATACCCAATTTGAGCTCAATCGAATCTGCCGTTTAAATGCTAGCGCACTTTCAAGAAATTCCCCCCATAGGCCATAATGTAAAAGAAATCTTTGTCGTAGCCCTGTAGAAAAACTATAAGTCCTATACACACCAAAATCAATACCGGTCTTGCGACGGTGGTTTATGACATATATATCCAATTTGAGCTCAGTCGAATGCTCCGTTCAGGAGCTATCGTGTTCACTCACATACACACAAACACACATACACACACACATACACACAAACATACATACATCTCGTAAAAATAGCATAAATGGATTCAGAAGCTCTCAAAACGTGTAAAAACACCAAAATCTCGAAGTCGAATTTTTTCATGATTACAATACTTTCCTTACATGGTACATGTTCGGAAAGTAAAAATGAATGTTTGTAAATCTGTCTGTCTGTATGTGTGCGGTCTCCAGACAAACCTACTGCACGCAGAACTCTGAAAATTTGAATATATACTCCCATGAGTCCGATAATGTGCACCTGAGAATCAGAATTTTAAAATTTTAATCACTTTTTTAATTATTAATTAAAAACTGTTCTAAAACGAAGATTTTCTTACCCTGTGTTACGAATTTTGGGAGCAACCCGCTGTCCTGGGGTTTAAAACTCGTATTCTACGCGTTAAATAGTTAAATTTTGCTTTTTGTTGCATCAATATGGAATGTTCTGGAAATCTCGGGTTCTATGGGTCGTAGGTCTTCTAAAACCTAATTTTTGGGGACTTATTTTTGACGATATTTCGCCAAAACTTGCCAAGTTTGACGATTTTTCTGTCATTTGGCGCGTTTTTCCTAATGGGACCTTTTCATGAAAATTTTTATGGTACTTTTTGTGGTATTTAATACGTTTAATGACCTAACATTTCCTAATTTTAAGAAATTTAAATCGAAAATTGTGGATTTTAGAAGATAATTTGCTTAATTGGATGAAATATTTATTAACTCCAGCAATTTTAATGCAAATTACACGATATTTCTGGGGGAAATATGTGACGGCCACGGCAGTGAGTTGTCTTTAGTGGTGTGTTTGTAAGTACGTACCTGAAACTCTGGAACCATTATCTGCACATTCTGTTATACAATTGCGGCCTAGAGTACTAATCTGGAGTTGCAGTTTACATGTCAGATTTTGTAAATCGCATAATTTAAGGGGTTCACGGGCAACGCCGTGCGGGACTGCTAGTTTAAAATAAAAACGAAAAAATTATGTAAATTAGATTATTTTTTACGAATTTTAATGCAGCCTAATGTTTAGAATTTAATAGCATCAATGCGATCTTGCGTCATTCATTACATTGCGATCACGGCACCAGAATTTATGTTCGGTTGTTGCCACAGAAAGGATTAGAAAAAAGGGTTTTTTCAAACAATCGAGTTTTTAAATGGGATATCAGAATTTCAATTTGCAAGTGAGGATCTATGACGTCAAATGCTTTAAGATACCTAAAAATTACGCCATGATTTTAACTCATTTATTCCAGCTCTATTTTCATCACAGGGAGACGATATTTTGATTAAACTTTACTGTAGAAATAAACTAAGAAATTCACGATTATTATTATTATAAGTGGTATTTTAATCCGGTGCTTATTTAAAAATTTTGGTGCTTATTAAAAAAACGATGATGGTGCTTATTAAAAAAACGAAACTTTTTCTTACATCTATTATTCGAATTGATTCCAGTGATTAGGAATCTAAAAATAAGCAAAATGATGTGACTCTTGGCGTAAAGTTACTCATTAGTTATTCGTAAAGTTAGTATAAGTACTGACCTGAGACCATTGTTAAAATTATGACACAAAAACTATGTCGGTGTCATTCGCGATCAGAAGAAAAGCGTGACGGTTTGCAGCGAAAATTCCTAACTTTCAAAATATCTCATTTTTACATCATACTCTTTTTTAGATTTATGTTATACCACCTTAGATACTACATGATGTGGAGAACCGTTTTATTTTATAGTTAAATAGTTGTGTACCCGTTCTTCGCAAGGAAAGAAGAGAACATTTTCCCAAAATGTGATCATAACTACTTGTGACAAAACAGAATCTCCAAGAAAAAAAAAGTTCTGTTACAGTCTTTTCTGTTGAAACTACCGCGGGATATATTAACGCGACGTAGAATTATTTAATGTTTAGTTAGCTGTGATGTAAGATGGTTGTTAAAAAAGGAATAGAACACTTAGTTTCGCGAAATATTTATTAATGCGGTATATTGTGCTTTGATCAATATTGCCCTAGCATATCTACTAACTATTACTTATACCATCTTTTATTGATACCAATACAATATATTTTCGTTTTTCAATCGTTAATGTTTAATTTAAAGAAAAGCCTTAGATATTTGCCACGAATGTAGTCTTTTATTCTTTGGTGACTTTTATAATTTACGCATTAGTATAAACGATAATCATTTCACTTTATGGTTGCACTAAAACAGCTCTCCATACATTTGTATGCATAATTCTTCTCAGATTGGTGTATTTAGCACCAGGGCCCAGGGGCGTAGTCAAGGGGTGGGATATCGGGATATATCCCCCCCCCCCCGAAATTTTTGAATTAGTGATGAAATTCCGTCTATTTATACACAAATAAGCTCAACCCCCCCCCCGAAAAATTTTCCTGGCTACGCGCCTGCCAGGGCCCATCTCACGGGCAAATCGCGACGTTGCCCAGTGCCCCAGGCTCGAAATGACCCCCAGTTTGAAAGGTTAATCTGAAATATTCTTTTTTATAACAAAATTTTATGAAAAATAAAACAAATTTCATAGATGGAGGCCCCCAAATTCATAATGCCGGTGTCCCTGTTTGTCATAATCAGGCCCTGTTTAGCACCGCAAAATATTTCTTGCGATGTGAAAACGTGTCCCGTTTAAAATCTCAATTGAAAATAATGCTGGATAATTCACTGGTGAAAAAAAGCATTCAATTCTTTTTCTGGCAACGTAAAATAAAATATGGAATTATTTCATGCGTTGCGTGCGTTTTGCTTGTGAATCCGTTTTCTGATTGAGTTTCGAAAGGGGTTTTAATCTCGTGACATCAAAATGACGCACATTTCACATGCAAAAACCTGTTATTTTAAAGTAATTTTATTTATTTTTTTCAACTGGCAATTTTAATCATTGTTACTGTATCCAGGACAACCAAACCGCAAGATATCAAACCGAAATTTGTAAGCAGCTGCTATTGAAATGAAAATCCTTCTTTACTTAAAAATTCGTAAAAATTCTCCTAATTTATATTTTTCCTCCGTTCTTCTTTTAAAAGTGTGTGAATTGTGTGCTCCGTCTTTTGCCGAAATATAAAAAAGTTATGACAGATAGAATTCAAGATGCAGCAGTTTTAAAAATATTTTACGAAAGTCAGCGTCAAATTTAATTTTATTTGAAAAATTCCCAAAAATCTGCAAATTATGTTACACAGTCCGAACAAACAGTTTTTAAAAGAAAATTTTCTACTCTATACAATGATGTAAATATCGTTTTCTTGCGAGTGCAATTACCGGCGTTATTATGTATTACGCAAGAAAAATCGCTAAAAATCGGACAAAACATAAAATAAAACACTTTCTAATTCGAATTTCGAAAAAATCGCTTCCAGGTGTGTCGAGACCCGTCTTGGAGAATTTCTGTACAAAATTTGGTAGGTCTACGATCACTCGTTTCGGAGGTACGCGAGACACAGACAGACAGACAGACAAACTAACGGACAGTTTACACATTGCTTTATTTATATAGAAGATAGATAGATACACGAATCTGAAAGAAATGAGTCGCTACGAATAAAAATAAGCTTCTTAATATCAATATTAAATGAGATATGAATGTGTGTGGAACAAATATTTTAACATAGGGGGAAAGGAATTTTGGAATCTCATTCATTTTTAGTTCAAATGTATTGAAAGTTGGCATCCGGGGTTAAAATGAGCTAAATTTTTTCCTTGTACGGAGTATAAGGAAGTAATGTGATCTCGAAAAATTTTGGGGGCCAAATTTCGACGAAAAAACCGATTTTGACTACCTCTAAATTTATTTTTAAGGATTTTTCCGATGCATCTCATCGTAAGCTAGCATGCACGATCCTATAAACGCGTCTGCAACTCATTTGGACCAGCGGCGAGGCTGTTTTGGCCAGTTTTTCCATGCCGTCTGTACGTACGTATGTAACTTTTTCTTTTTTTTTTCTAATGGCAAGATAGGAAGACAAATACAGCAAAGGAATGGTAAAAAAAAAGAAAGAAAACACACGAACAAAAAATTTACCTGCATCAATTAGGCCATGTATCCAAACGGTCCCTGGCCTCCCAGTGGCGGTTTGCAAGTGAGGACTTATGCATGCAACTCGCATATCTCAAAAACTATGTGTCGTAGAATGTTGAAATTTTATATTTAGGATTGTTCTAACATCTAGTTATCTTGCCGGAGACCAAGGTGGATTGCATCTGCAGCATCATACCTGTGGCCGGCCCTACGCCCTTGCTCTGACCGCCCTAAATATGCATCGATTACTACGAAATTCATACATGTCCCCCCCTCCTATGTACCTTCCATGTTACTCCTTCTACCATGGACCTTCTTGTAAATTCTTACCCAAAACAATTCGAATACATTATGTTAGTCAGTTCAAGGTAGACTTATTCAGTTATCCGTGGTCTTTTAAAAGAGACAAAAAATGAAAAGCCATATTTTTCATTTTCCTTTCCTTACATCTGCGGTTACTTCCAAAGTTCTGGTTTCCTGTAATAGTTGGCGTGCCTTTTACGCAACTTTTTACTCTTACATCATTTGCTTTCTCACGCGGGTAATTTCGTATCTTTTTCGAGCTCATTAATTTTACGACTTTTCATTTATGCCGCACATCTAATATATGTTTGAGGTTTTCTGACTTTATTCATCTATCTCTGCACATCTGCGCTCGCATACTAGATTATATATATATATATGCCTTTTTTTCCCCCGAAAAAGAAAAAAGAATGCATAATACAGTTTATTATTTCTTTTTTAATATAAGTAAGGGGGGGCGGAAACCCGCGTGTGATGAGCTTAATTTTACTGTTTGTGCTACTTTTCAGGAATAGCTGGTTAAAATCAACTATGGCATACTTATAGAAAGATGGAGTTGCACTCGATTCTTATGCAAGACATAAGCCCTTGCATTTCCCACAGTGCAAAGGGAGATACCGATTTAAAAAAATTATCTCTCCTTTTTGCATTTTTGTAAAGGCTTCACCATGGCACAGTGGTTAAGTCACTGAAACGGCCGAAGTGTGAAGGTCCTGGGTTCGGGTACCATCGCGCGGGGCTGTCGATCTAGCGGTCTGGAAGTTTTTCTCCAGATGTAGCGTGAATACGCGTTAGATCCCCTTACACGCTTAAACCGAACGAGCGAAATTCAATCAGTCAGAGCGATTTTTGGGCCAGTTTTCAAAAGTGAGCTTCTCCTTTAGGAGAGTTTTTCAATCACAAGAGCGGAGCGAAATATAACAATAAGCGAGGAGAGGAGTTCTCCGAAAAAAGAGGAAGCGAGCACAGGAATTCTCAGAAAAGAGACTACTTAAAGAGTACTTTCGTGGAAATACCGGTAGGTTTCCATGGAAACGGATCGCTTCGCAATGTATCGTTTTTTTCGCTCTTTGGGTTTAAGCGTGTAGAAAGTCCTCTTCCCAAGGCACCCCCCATCCTTGGCAAAGTGCAGTAGTTTAGGGTTGCCATAATCACACAAACAAACATTCTTGCAAATACTTCCCAACAAAGTTAGGAAAGTGTTTATGTGATTTCGATTTGTCTGTCTGTCAGAACCATAGAGCAAATATAAGGGACCGAGAACGCTTTGGAAAACCAAACTTGAGGCACTTGTCAAATCAGCTGACTTGTGTCTAGATCTCGTGCTCTCAACTCTTGTTAATGCAACTCGCCGTAGTTTTCTGTGGAATATCTGTGACCAACGCTCTCATTTACGTTTTCATCGTTACATTTTTAAAGAAAACCTGATGTGGACACCGCATGACTCCTTCTACGTCTGTTAAATCAAAAATATTTTCGGTGCACTTCATCTAAACTTATTTTGTTTGAAAGAGATAAAATACTGCAATAATACTAATGTTTAGTTATTTCTTGCCAAATATTTGAGATATCGCGAAGCTGAGAAGCAGTTTGAAAGATTTGTTATTGGCACTTAATTGAGCGATATTTCGTCAAAAGCCGGCAAATTTGAGATAGTTAGCGAGATTTTGGCCATAGCCGAAATTGTGATTTATCACAGACTTTTAATGGATTGAGGGTATCCATGGACCTTAATGTATTTAAAGTCTTTTGGGTAGCCCTGTAAATAAATTACCGTGTTTATTCGCATAATAGGCGCACTTTTTTTTTTTTTGAGTTTTTTCATCGTGAAAGTCTAGGCGAGGCTATAATGTGGGGAAATCTACTACAAATGTTGTACGCGCTAATACTAAAACTCTACAGGGAGGGGGAGGGGGGTGGAAAGAAAGAAAGAAAATCTGAAACATAATCTTTTAAATACGCACCGAAGTGCTATACATTAAAATTTGTTTCATAATCCATGCGTCGGCCTTATTTATCTTCCGTCTTCCATGAGGTTGGAAAGGATATCATAATCCATGAGCGTAGCGTATTTGTCTTTCTTGTTCCGTGCAGTTATAGCAGGCGATTTTAATATCATCGCCTAGCATATTCCACTAATAACCACACCTTTATTTACTTAATGTAGACATTAATTAATATTCCCTTAAAAAGAAACATTAGGGTTTGGCAGTTTCTCGGTAAATGTAGAAGATATCATCAAGCTGTGTTCACTTTTGGTGACTTATTTTTTGGAACCAAACTGGGTAATCAATCGCCAAAAATGCCAAATAGTGGCGACTTTTGACATTTTACTTCCCTCCTCCAACTCTCCCGTTATCTGGCAACCCTTGAAAAGTAAAATGCCGTCTTTTGTGTAGACGAAAATTGTTGTCTCAAATGAACAGTATTCAAATGCTGAATAAAATAGTAATAATAATAAATATTTAAATGTAACGTGTTGCATTTTTTTTTTTTTCTGTATTTACTCATGAGCTTCAGTTTCCTGCCTTTGATTTGCACAGTTTTATTGCATCCTTTACTTTCTCACGCAGGTAATTTCCAAAAATAATAATAATAAATAGAATAAACTTTTTTTTCCCTTTCGGAGCTCATTAATTTTACGACTTTTCATTTATCCCCATATATCTGTGGTGTGATGCCATGGGAGGTGTTTTCAAGCTTACTCATCTCTAATGCAGCAAACACATCTGCGGGCTCTTGCATATATATATACACTCTCAAATCTGCAATTCTCTTTTTTTGTTCCTCTTACCCCCTCGTAAAAGAAGGAATGCATAATAAAATTTGTTATTTCCTTTTGGGGTTAAAAATCAAGAAAAGAGAAAAAAGAAAAGGATATCCCCAACGTGTGCTCGTGTTCAAATTCGCTGTTCGTGCCGTTTCGGAAATGCCTCATTAAAATCGCGTAAAAATCACACGTTGGAAAAAATGGAAATGCGCGCCCAATTTATCTCTCTTTCTTGCCCCCCCCCCCCTTCACACGTGCGATTTTTGGTCCAATGGCTGTGCAGCGAGAAGTCCACCCATAAAATGTTGGATCGCTGCAAATGTGGTTGGGCCGTGCTCGCATTCTGTATGCAAAAATATTCAGTTTGTACCAACACCTTTCTTTCTGGTTGAGACACGTGGATAAACAATCGGGTCAGGAGCCTCTGGAGACAGGGCGGTGGAATCCGAAACAGCTGAAACAAACGCCTTTTGCATATATGCATACTATATGCTGGGGCTAAATTAGCCCCTTTTGGGGATAAATAAAATTCATTACTGCAAGCCCCGTAACCAAATCTTAACTGCCTAATTAATAATTATAATTATCCCTTAAACGCTTCCGTGGTCGCAAAATAGGGCACATTTCTAAGAGGAACAACGAAAATTGACACCTTAACCCTTTAACGCGCAGTGTTCCCGCTCTGGGATCACCCAACTCTGACGTTTTGGCTGTTGCCTGTCACGAAAAATACACGCTTAAATCTATTGATTAAAACTAACACTCCTTTATTGATTAAATTTCTTATCGGCTGATTTAAATCCTTTTACGCTAAAAAATACTCATTAAAGACAATAATTTGTTATCTCCTCAATTCCCCTCAATGCTCAGGATTCACTAGATTCTATTATACTCCATTTGTCACTAAAATCTTGTCTATTTGAGAATTCTGTCTCTCCCCCACGAAAGATGCGTAGTAAGATATCGTATTACTATCATGTGACCAAACCCCCTTCAACGGAAAACGGTACATAAACATAGTCACCACAGACAACACGACGCGGGAAGCGGGAATTCGGCGAGCATCCATGTATTATAAGAGCAAACATGTCGTTATCAAAATATGAATTAAAAGAGTTTCTGAAGAGGATACCCGATGATACTTTAGAATGGTGATAATTTTATTTTATATCCGAATACCAAATACATCTTTTTCATATTCAGAGTTGTGAAATAAATTCAACCTAAATGTGGAGAGGATGCTTTCGGTAAAAATTTTGTTTTAATGGACATAGTTTCTTACGATTGGATTATAAAAATCTCGTCGCTCTTGTAAAACAAATGAAGTTATGATATCTTCAGTCAAGTGAGTAAGTACTATTTTACCTTTTTCATGTCAATAAATTGGGTTGCTGCTTTAATTAAATCTTACAGCTGGTTTAACCATGATTGCATTTGTGTATTCTGACTGTACTGTGAATTCGTTTTATAACTAGAGACTATAGTGAAATTATATTCTATTTATTAAAAAAATACTTTTTATAGTGTATTAAGATATATGTAATGTATTTGCCTTGATTTAAAATTTATTTTCTTGGGCTTATAATCATGGATTACATCTCTGATAATAAAAAATGAAGAAAACGAATAATTCAATATATAAATCAAAAACAGCAAATTTTCATAAGACACCCTTTTTCTAGCTTAAAATAATAATATTGAGTACAGATATATTAATTAAAAAAGGTCTGATTTTGTAAAAACGCTCATTCTATAGCTTAAATAATAATCATAATTGAGTACAGTTATATTAATCAAAAACGGACAGACACTCCTCATTTTTGATTATTATTTAGCCTAAATGGAGCTGTTGTATAATGCTCAAAAATTGAGAATTTTTCGCTCCCTTGATATTTGTCGATTAATGAAGCAAATTCTACTCAATCGGGAGAATGGTTGTTTGAAGTCAATAATTGAGTAAAAATATACTCCGTTTGATTATTATTTTACTCAATAGATTTAAGCGTGTAGATTTGATTTCTATAAAAATAGTTGCGGGTGACATAGCTCCACCAGAATCCTTTACTTTTTAGTACGTCATTTCCCGTAAAAAAAAAAAAAAAAATTGTCACTTATTTTTAACAGCACTGGCATTTGCTGGAAAATGGAAGAATGCGAAAACAGCTGGATCGATTGCCCAATGCTGAAAAAGGGGCAGCCGTTGCCATCGCTCCACTTAACTACCATCAAGATGGCGGACGATCGAAGCGTTCATCGCGTGCCACAGATCTAGAGACCCTTTTTTGACGACAGCTGGCTGTGCCGGGCACAGCCAGCTGTCGCTTCGATCGTCCGCCATCTTGATGGTAGTTAAGTCGAGCGATGGCAACGGCTGCCCCTTTTTCAGCATTGGGAAAGGGTTGCGCCTCAAAGGGTTAACCCTTTTCAGATTCAGACCCTGAGTCAAGGGATGGAGACGAAAAATAAGCGTCTCGCAAAAATCCCTATATTGTAATGTTAAAAATGCGTGTCTCGTCTCGCAAAAAATGCTGTAAATCTCTGTCTCGTCTCGTTTCCATCCCTTCCTGAGTCTACAATTGAAACACAAAAATTGCCCATATTATCGTACAGGGCGGATGTCGTAAGTCGTGCACCCATTTTCCTCGAACATTTAATTGTGTTTTTTAATTTTATTTTGTAGTTAAAATTTTAATCTCTATCATCAAAAGAAAAAGATTATTTAATCAGTTCTGAAAGGGTTAAAAATAAGTATCTGTAGGGTATAAATAAGTATTAAGTGTATTTTTAATTACTTAAAAATAAAAATGTAGAAAAAAAATTTTTAATCTGAAAGCGCCAAGTAACACAAAAAGTCTTTCTGGAGCTAGAAATCTTTGTATTCGGGCATTTGCCCGAACTCTCCGGATTTATAGGGCTCCCAAATGGTTCATTAAAAAATCGTTTTACCTCTTTGAATTTCTCAGGAAAATAAAATTATCCATAGAGAATCAGGTCGAATTTTAAATTAATTTAGAAATCATGCAGTTTTCTCATTGTTTACTGGAATGCCACTGTTTCTTTTGCTGACTTTCATCTTTTACATTTAATATTTACACAAACTGGCCAATCATTTGAGTACATTTGATTGTATTCTGACGACATGATTTGAAAATGACGTCCCGGCCGGGGACATAGAAAAACTGAGAATTTTCATTCATTTATGCGCTCCTCTAAGAAAGCACTTCTCACTTATGCGTGTCGCAAAAGAAATGTTTCAGAAAGTAGATTTTTCAACAAGACAGGTGTTCCTTATCACAAGAATTTCGCCCTTTCTATGAATTTTCGATTTTATTCTTTTCTGAGAAAGTTAAATAGGAGTAAAACGAAGTTTGGGCATGTACCCAGTTTCATTTTCTCAGTGTTTCTCAAAAGTAATGCAAATTCATTTTTAAAAAGTATTAATCTTATTTACATTTTTCAGTGTATGCATAGTATTAATTATCAATATGATGTTAGTCCAATGTACTGATATTTCATTTTTAAGCTTCTTTGTGTGATTTTTCGTTATGCGCGTATTTTTTTGCTGTCCCTTGCAACCGCGCATAATCGAGAGATCAATGTAACAGTAAACATATGCAGTCTCTAACTTCCATTTAAAAAAAAAAAAAAATATTAAACCACCAAATTTGTCTTAAGAATGTGTTGAATCGTTATTTGTTTAGGAAAATATGCAGAATGTTTAAGATTTTTTTCTTGAGTGTTTCGTAACTTTTATTGGTTCATGGTTTGTAATCTTGCATTCATGTAAGAGCAACTTTCAAAATCTTTTCGAGTCCCCATAGCTCAACTAGATTCCTCAAAAAGCTGTTCAAAAATTGCATATTCCTGTAAAAGAGCCTTTAACAAAATGTTTGGTGAGTGGGATTTGATGTGTCCAGGGCCATTGCGAAGACTTTTTTTAGGGGAGAGGGGAGGTGTCGATAAACTGCCAACACAAAAACCTTTTTTTTTACGAACTTATTTACTTTTATCAATTATATTACCAACTTCTTACTTTTGGCAACTGAGTTTGTGTAATTTTGCCAAAATAGAAAGTAAATTATAGTTTTCGTTAAAAAGTTTTTATATATACCAAATTTTGCCAACTAGGTATCTAATTTTGCCAAGTTTAACAGAGTTTGCGAGTGTTTCGGGGGGGGGGGCTCTCTGTCCTTTAGTAAGGGCCCTGGAAGTGCCCACTTTTTGTGTGAAAACAGAAAAGAACAACCACACAAAGGAATTAATCTAAACAAAAATCAATCCAACAGTTTTATTGATTTTATACAAGTGTTGAATTTTACAAATAAGCTATTACATAAAATACACAGGATAGGAAGTACGAACAATAACTAAAAAACTTAACATTTCTAGTTGTCTCATGGAGGATCCTGAGGAGGGGCTAGGGGCTTCAGCCCCTCCCCTTTAAGAAATGCAGTGCTTCATTGTACACTAAATCAATGAGCATAGGTTGTAACGAAAGTTTTCCGCCAAATCTGCTTGAAAAACTAACTTCTAATTCTTTAGATAACTCTCTTTGTTCTTTCGGTACCACACCTGCACAGTGTCACGTGATGCAACAATAGTATTTAAAGCTGTACTCATAATTCGTTGATATTCTGTAGCTGACTTTTTGCAACACAACTGGAAGTAAATGATGGTTCCAATCCTCTAGAATGATAGTTCCATTTGACACACCTTGTACTTAATGATAACTATATTTTTTTACAGATTTCATAGCACAGTGTTATAAAGTAAGTCTCTTTCTTTCAAATGCCAAAAATCGTTTGACAAAATATGAGCAAATACGCCAACGCGAACTGTTTTCTGACGATGTTTACGGTGGCGGGAAACTTTCGTTACAACCTAATATATATATACATATATATTAATTAATCTCTACTCAAACCATTTACATTGCTTTAGTTAGTGTAGCGCATTTTGCTTTATTCTACATTTTGATTAGATTTTTAAAAATCTTTATTTTTTTTTTTTAAGCCTTAAAATATGTACCCGCTAATGTAGTTGTTTAACAAAAGTTTTGAAAAGCAAAAAATTTTCAACTCACAACTAAAATAAGACAGCTTTTTAGGAAACACAAGATAATAAAATCTACAATTATTTCAGGGAAAATTTGTTTACACTGCCAAATAACAGTTAAAACATCGTATTACTTTAAACTTTATTCTACAATATTTATTTAAAAAAAAAAAAACTAATATTTTCAACTTTTTATGGTGGAAACGCGAATCTAAGAGTTTTCTTGAAAAATGCTTACTTTTATCAAAATAAGCAAATTTAACATTGTGATTTAGCAGTGTGCACGTGGGCCACTGCAATCGCAAAATATATAGGTTAAAAAATCTTTTCTTTCATATTCTTAATTTAATAGGTTAATGTGTTCCTGATTTTTGAGTTCAAATAAAATTACTCTGCTTCTTTTGTTGTTGTTGTTTATTTTTTTAAGCAAAAAGACACATTATGCATTTTGCTTTTGTTAAACATGATTTATTTAGATTACAAAATGTATAATTTATTCAAAAGTTTTAAATTAATGCCACTTCAATGGGAATTAAAAAAAAAAAAATTATCACACTTATCTGTTTTGAAAGCAAATGTCTCTGTAGTGCCTCAAGCAATTAATTTAATTTCCTTTGAATAGCTTATAACTAAAATTAATTTATATATTTTTCTCATTTTTTAAAGCTATACACATTAGTGATATGCTAGGAAATTTGAAGGCCGTACCGTTATGTTCATAGAACGGGATTCAATTTAAGTAATATTTTACAAACAAAATATAAAAAAAATCTTTTACAACAAACTCTTCCAAAATATTCGTTTCGATATCGATAAAGACAGAACCAGATCCTAGACAAATTTGTGAAATCTCTCAATAACTATTTAATATAACTCACAACTCACAATTATCCTTATAATGAAATCTCTTTTACAATGATATTGCGATGTCTATAAATCGTTTAAAAAAAGTTATTATCCTAACTTTAAATATTAACTCTTTCTAAATATATTTGATGTTTTTCCTTTGTACTCATATGAAAAAAAAACAATAATTATAAATAATTTAAACTACAAAGAAGTTGTGCCTAAACAATGGATTCATATTTCTTACATTAAGCAAAGATTTCAATAACTTTTATTTTCTTTTATATTTGATGTTTTTCCTCTGTGCTTAGTTGGGGGGAAAAAAAAGAAAGAAAGAAAGAAAGAAAAGAAAATATACAAATAATTTAAACTACAAACAAGGTTTGCCTAAACAATGGATTCATATTTCTTAAATTAAGCAAAGATAACTTTTATTTTCTGTTATATTTGATTTTTTTCCTTCGTGCTTATTTGAAAAAAAATAATTACAAATAACTTAAACTGCAAACAAGTTGCACCTAAACAATGGATTCATATTTACTGCAGAAAACCCTGCTTCACACAGACTGGTAGTCAGTCGGAAATGGTAATAGGAATTTAAGCGACTTCAATTTTAATTCATAATCTTGAAATGTTTAATAAACAATAAACTAATTTAAAAATAGTTACAATATTTCTTCTGTTAGGTATAAATTAGCACAAACCTGAGGATCAAAAGAAATGCACCACAGTAAATAATAAGATGGAAATAATTTAATGTTCCTTGGGCGGCCCGGTACCATTTGATCCTCGGACCAGGGATTGGGGACCATTGCACTAAAACACGTGTAATTGCTATTTATAATTAAACCAGTGTATAATGTAAAGTTTTGGGTATATGACAAAGAACGAGAAAATACAATGAGCAAGTGAAAAGAAAAATCAGTTTGATTATTCATCTTGAGCTCCCCCCTCGTCTTTTTTAAATACTTACGATGTCAGTAATGCATTTTTGAACAACAGAAAAAGTGCTACTATTTTCGCAACTAAAATTAAGAAAAGCTATTTTGGCAACATTTTTATGGTAGTGAGGCTCAGTGGCGCAACCAGAATTTTGGTTTAGCGGGGGGGGGGGGGGGGGCTAGGATTACAAATGAACTCGATTATAGTTATAACACCAAAATGTTCATTACCACTTGCCCATCTAACGCAGGCTCACTATCAACGTAACTCGTTATAGAGTCATAAATAAATATCCAATCTGTTTAGTGATGTACACTTTGTGACTAATTAATTTTTAGTGACAACAAAAATTAATACTAAAAATGTTTAGCTTTATTGCTAAACATAAGCAAATTTTAACTTTTTTTTAATCACTAACTATAGGTATTTATTAAAAAAAAACCATCATCCCCCCCACTTTTAATTAATCCCCCACAAAAATAAGAAATAATTTGAATAGAATTTTTAAAGTAAAATATTTTAATTAATTGGTGACAATCAAGGCCGTACCCAAGGGGGTCGTCCGATGGGTCTGGACCCCCATCCCCAAATTACCACATTATATATATATATATATTTACATGTGTGTGAGAGTATATTTATATATAATATAATGATATTCAATAAATCAGACACCCCCCGCAAAAAAAAAAAATAAATATTTTCTGGATACGGTCATGGTGACAATTATCAATTTTTAAAGCTTTTCGCATGTAACTCTACAGATTTAGAGAGGGGGGGTGGCTTTAGCCCCCCATAGCCCTTTCCGTGGGTGCGCCCTTGGTGAGGCTACTTATGCTACTACTTTCGCCTCGTCAATGTATTAATAACAAAAGAAAGAAAATATCATAGAAAACAAGATTTCATTACATTTTTTGAGAATAACCCATAATCGGACATACGGTTCTATTGGAAAGCGTTTTATAAGCCATGTGTTCGGAACGATCTACCTTTCCGCTTAATATGCGAGACCGACTTCAAGAAGACGAAGAAATAAAGAAAATGCAACTTAATTACATATCCCGTGGACCAAGATACTTAGCCGAGCAATTTTGGGTGTCTGAGAAAGAAATCCGAAGCAAAACGTATACAACCGCAATGAAACACGTGGGTTTGATATCTGCAATTCTGATGGGCGTGACCGCATTTTAGACCACGGAATGCATTTATTTCGCCGTCACCTGCGGAATCCGGTCACGCTAATAATTCCGAAGCTTTAAAAAAACGTTAATATGAAATCCCCGAAGTCATACACTTTGAGCTGAGCAATCGCCTTTTACCCCGTTTTTGTTTTTTCCCCCCCCTCTATTTCTCATCTAGAAGCCTGTTTTATTTCTTTTTAATTATTCGTTAGAGTTCTGTAGTTTTTAAACTTCCAGTGATCCCATTTCAAAACTGGCTGAACGTTGATTTAAGCGTGCAAAGCTTTGGGTGTTTTTAGCTGTTTTAAGAATGAGCAGCAGTAAATAAAAATGTAAATAAACAAAAAGAATAAAAACTAAAACCTTAATCTACAAAATTTTTTATGCAGTTTATAAAATTAATCTATCGTAATCAAGAACTTAGCCAGAGGGAGTGTACCTGGAATCTGGTATTGACTTTTAACAATTATTTTAAAAATGGATAAAATTTCAACAATAAAAGAAATCGACCTTAAATTTAAAAAGAAAAACTTTTAGCCTTTTTAGAAATCTATTTGAATCACTAATACTGCTGCGTGAAATTAATATTTCATCTTCTAGAACAGTGAAACTGTTCTGGCTTTTTGAACCAGCATTTTTCATCCCCCCCCTCCCCCAAGCCACAGCTCACTTTTAATATTGAAAATTCCATACAGTAAGGATTATGCACAGGTGGAAGCTGTAAACACAAGCAGTGTTATTCAGCTCTTTCAGAAAACCGCTGAGAAGGCTTGGCGAAGCATCATTATTTCGTAATGTTCCTTGAATGCTGCTATCTTAAGTTAAATATTTCTTTTTCTCTTCACTGGAACATTTAATAGTAAACTAAATTAAAGATGGATGGTAGACGAGGCAAACACTTTTAACACTACAATACAAGGATTTTACGAGACGAGACAGAGCTTTTTGACTGTTTCAAGACACGAGAGAGAGCCTATATTTCGTCTCGCGTCCATACCTCAACTAAATGCTTTATGTAGTTTACTCTTTCCAATTTTTATGTAAAACTCAATGAAGTTATTCATGATAAATGAAGTCTGTGTGTCTGAATTTGAATAACTTTTAAATTTAGATTTCTAAAATGACCTTAAAAGGGAAACAATTCTATGATTAGGTGAAATTTTACGGGCAAATTTGTACATATGCGGGGTTGGAAAAAACCCGAGCACCTGGTCTATCAGGAGACTAAAAAATATCCCTGGGCGACTAGCTTTTTTTTTTTTTATTATTATTAATATAATTCAAAGGACATGTGGCCCCTAAAAGTTTTTGCTGGCTCCTATAAGATTTTATAACTCTTGTAAATCTTTGTGCATATGGACGGTTTAAAAAAAAAAAAAAAAAAAAAAAAAAACTGGTCGCTCAGGCAATTAAAAAGTATCTCTTGGCGACTAACTTTTTCCTTTCATTAATATAATTCAATATATATATGTGGCACCTAAAAATGCTTTCTCCTAAGATGTTACAACTATTGTGTATGTGCATTTTACAGAAACTAACATAACTATGTTCACTTATGCACTCACTATATATACGCGCAAAAATGATTGGAAAACGTTTCATTGTAACGTCTATGGAATTAAAAATTTGATTTTTATTAAATAGGAAACTGAAACGTCTTACTTTTTTTTTTACTAATTTAATTTCGTAAATTTTCATATTAAATATTAATTTCGACATGCATGCATGAAAATTTGTTCATACAGTTGAACCTCGTCAACGTGAAACTCAAAAGACCTCGGCAATTGTTTCATATAAACCAAGTTTCGCATTATCCGATACATTGAATCTGTAAAAAATGAAGAAATGTATTTTGAAGGGACCAAGTATACGTTTTATGTAAACTGATATTTCATCTAAAGCGCTTGACTGTATTACTAATAAATCAAAAATCGACTAAGTAAATGTTTCCATTACTGGAGTGATAAAGAATAATAATCAAAATTATATTTTCACTCCCAGAGATTATTGGATCTGTTTATATTGCTCTGAGATAAAACTTTATTGCGCCAAAAGTTGCTTATGACGCAAACTACCGTATTGGCCCGAACATAACGCGACCCTGAAAATTTTCAAGATAATTAGAAAAATCCTATATTTAAGCCTGGAATTTAGCACGAGTCAAGTGATTTTACGACAATGATCAGTCAAAAAACATCGCGTTATTCAGCCCATACTGATGATGAAATATCTGGTTTTTGTGTTTTTCTTGCTTCCGTTAGCGCTGTTCTGAAGCGAACATTCTTAGGTGGACTTCTTGCTGCAAAGTGGAAATGTACAAACATTAACGGAATAGTTATAATTATTCAGTTACTTCAAAGTTTTACATATGAATCAATTTATATCTTATATTCAAATGTGAAACTCATCTTTATCGTGATATCAAAATTTCAGAAAAACAGTTTACTGAATAAAAAAATATCAATTAGTAAGATTAATGTTTTAAGAAATTATTAATAGTATTGATATTGAGTGCATCTGTGTGTTTTTGCAGTGCGTGATGCAACGAATTTCAACTTTTAATGAAATTTCAGGTTTAAAAAAACAATATTCAAAAATGTTTTTATGTAATTGCATTTAAATTATTTAATATACATATTATAGACCTGAAGTTAATTTTCTCGATTCTGTCTGGAGCCCACTAATATCAATAATATTGGGCCCACATTTAAACAATACTGGTTTTGAACATTAAATAAAACATGAAATAAATCATTAGCATTTGCTAGATCACAATCGAAAAGAAAATAAATAATAATCAACAGTATCATAAATCCACTTTCAAATATAGATCGTGTTTTGATGATCATCATTATCTGAACTTAATTTCGCTTTATGTCATACCACTTTAAATTTTAAATGGATCTGAAAACTGTGTAAATATTACACAAGCACTTTGAACATACGTAACTTGTGAAAATTATTATATTAGCTAGCACAATCATTGCTAGCTAACATCAAAGTTGGCAAGTTTCTGGAACATAAACGGTTTTAACCAGGTTTAAACTGACACGTCAAAGACCCAAATCTTCATAAACCGTCAAAAATAACGTCTAATTCCTTTTTAACATCCATTTAAAAATGACATTTAATTAATAAATATAACTCTCCGAAACCTATTTTAAAACTAACTTAAAATCTAGATTCAGGATACACGATTCACTCATTTAAAGAAGAAACCATTAATAAGTATGTTTAAAAAAATGTTTTACATCTGTTAAAACTCTGCACAATCATTGTTTTTAGAAAGACAAATATTTCTCAGTAATATACATAATAACGTTAAACTTGACTGTTTAATGAAACTTTAATTTGCAGAAGAAAAGAAAGATTTCATTGATGCTTTATGTTATTTAATACTTTAAATTTCTTCCATTATAAATATGGATTTTGGGTTTCATTTTCCTTTTTTTGAAAATCAGAAGTTATTGTTTCATAAGCTCTTTACAAGCAAATTATTTATACTTATTAATATGAATTCTTTCATCCCAGATTCTGTGGAGTTATTCCATACTCACTATTAAACTTTCTGCATTATTTTGACTAAATTCGATATTAGCTATATAAATAAAACGGAGTGAAAAATGTCCGTTAGTTAGTTTCTTATAAATCTTAAATTTTTCTGTAATTTTCTCAGAGGTGTCTGTAAATATGAGCTAAAATGTAATTTAAATAATTATTAAAGCACATATGTTTTTGATGGATATAACCGGTTAAAATCGGTTTTAACCGGTTTGTCGTGTCAAAAATCAGTTTCAGCAGTTAAAATCCCAACCCTGGCTATAGCATAAACAACAATGACGCAGTATAAGAAAATCAATAACTTGAAACTTGGGCTTTCAATTCAACCTCATTCGATCATGGTGAAAAACTGAAGTAATAACTATCACTGCGATGTATATTATTTTAATGTACTCTCAATATTTTACTTTTCAAAAAAAATAATATTTCGCAGCTATCCTAATTTTTCGAAACATTTACAAATTTTCATGACTTTTTCTTTGACCATTTCTCAAATCTTTATGAACTTCTTAAAACAGTGTTATACGTGATAAAAGGGTTAGTTATTTCTTCGAGAATTAAACCAAAGTAAATAAATATATAAATATAAAATGAAATAAAATCTTGTGCATGTGCAAGCAGTTAGTTTTGAGCATTTTAAGTGGGTGCAATCCTCTCCCCCTTTATTTCTTCTGCTTTAATGGAAGTTTCAAGTTTTTTTGTTTTTTGTTTTTTTTAATCTTTAAATTTAGATCGAGTCATGCAGAAAAAATAACTTTTTCAGGATCACAATTTTGTGAAGGTAGTATTTTTAAAACTTTAAAAAATAAATTTTGTACTTATCCTAGTTTAATTTTTAAAATGCTATTCATTGAACAAAATTTTATAACCATGTACTGTAGGATCAAAACTTTAATTAAATTAATATTTTTTCAAATAAAAAATAAACAATTGAAAATCGAACTGTCTTATTGATCATCTAAATATGGCATTTAAACATGTCTTTTTTGACGCAGTTTCATTTATTCGTGCATTTAGGTGACCAGAACACGAAAAATTTCTAGGGAGTTTTCAATTTTTTTTTTTTTTTTCCTATCACCATTATTTACCAAAACTGAGAAGATTCATTTTTGCAAAATATTTAACTAACTATTCAGACCTGTTTGCTACTTCAAATTTCGCAAAAATATCACTCATCAAACACAGATGAACAAAAATTTTCTAAATGTGTTGACATTTATTTTCCTAAAAAACATATTTTTATATACAGGGTGAAAATTGTTTACGCATGCGGATGAAAAAAAAAAAAAAGAAAGAAACCTTTTTAATTGTTGGTGAGATTTAGTTAAGATTTTGGTGGTTGAATGCAGGACATCATGTTTTCTTTTTCACTCTAATTGTTGTTGTACATTTTTCAAATTAAAATGCCGAAATACAGCTTTTCTCAGAGTTTATTGACCGTTAAGGTCTACTATTCGAGCAATCACAGCCCGTGATGCTAAAAGCGAATTTGCAACCAAGCACAAGCTGAAGACAACTGTTACAACAATGAAAAATTAGATTCAAAGGCGATTTCGATTCGAGAAAATGGTAGAGCCATCGCAATTTCCAGCGAGTTGTGCAGAATTTTGCCATTCCTCTGCACAACATCACAGTCATTGATGACAGGCATATCAAACTTTTCGTAAACTAAATCTGAATATCTGTACTTAAAATTTGTATTATATTTTGTGACTCATTAGTTTTTGAAAACTTTGATTTTTATTTTATATGGCTTTGCCTCGAAAATTTTATATAAAATTGAATAAATAAAGTTATATAGAAAACAATACACGGAAATTTAAAATTAAAACTTTAAATGCACGAATAGATATTAGTGTTTGAAGAAAATTATATTTACTTAGAAATCAAATATCTATCTGTCATAATTTCGTAGCCAATACTTTAGATAGTGAATAACATACAAAAAATCCATTTGATATAACAAGAAAAATTAAATATCTGCGGTATAATGAGAAGCAGGTCTCTCTAGAAATTGCTGCATTATAATAAGCTTTTCAGCAAATAGTTTTAAAATCACAGAACAGTTAAATTAGATTTCGTGACATTGTAAAATTTCTGTACCGAGATATTTTAGATCAGTGATTCCTAATCATGATCTGTGTTGCCACGTTCGCGAAAGAAATCTCACTTTTTTTAAAAAAAGGAGGGGGCGTAGCAGCAATGTCAAACTAACTAAAAACTGTATAAATAAATAAAATACATATTTATTGTTTTATATGTTTCGTTGGCTGGTCTTTAAATATTCTTTTCGTTTCGCAGATGTACTAAAAGATAGATTATTATTTACATTAAACTGGATTATTGTTTCATAAAAGATAAATAACTTTGTACAGCACACATATACAAAAACATCACATGTCTGGAAATGTTTCTTGAATAAGTTAAATAATGTAGGGAAATGTTAAATTACAAAATGTAATATGTTTATGGTATGAAACATAATTTACCTTTCGGTGCTTGAAACAATAAACTTTCGAAAGGTGAACAAATACACTAAGCATAATTTCTTTCCTTCTTTCTTTCTTTCTTTTTTTTTTTTTTTTTAATATATGGGAAGTAAAGAGGTTCAAAGTAATAATATGATCCCCCCCCCCTTGCTCATTTCAGTTACTATGAGCATTTACAATTTTAGTACATTGAGAACCATAGGCGCACCCACGGGGGTGGGCTATGGGGGCTCAAGCCCCCCCTAAAGGTGGAAAGTTTGAAGTGAAAAACTTTAAAAAAATGAAAATTGTAACTAATGAATTATTACTATTATTATTATTTATTGTCTTCAAATTATTTCTAAAGTATTTTACCTAAAAAGATGTCAGTTTTTGAATAAATACTTACAGACAGTTTATGAAACACTGTTAAAGTCAGTTACAATATCACTGAAAAGATCAGATAATTATTTATGACTCTATAATGAGTTTTTGCTTGTGGGCTTGTGTTGTATGGGCAAATCAAGTGGTACAGAATATTTTGACGTGATAAGGAATCACGTCAAAATCACGTGATAAGGAATCACGTCACATCGTGATAAGGAATATTTTGACGTGATAAGAGGATTGTAACTATTATCGATCTCACTATAACCGAGTTCAGCAGTATTTTCAGCTCAGCCCCGCCTAAACTAAAATCTTGGGTGCGCCACTGTTGAGAACAGTTTTGCTGTTTTTTAAATAGGATCAATTTAAAGTTGAATATTTTATGCTGTTATTTTCCTTTGCAGAAAAAATTATAAACAAAAAGTAACGTCCTTTTGCTATTACAATAAATTTACAGTAATACTTTATTCCTATATATGTAGCTTATTATGAATAATTTTCGGATATTCATTAACAAGAAAAACTTAAGAAGTGCTGAGTTTTTTAATATTGTTCTGAGAATGTTTTAATGTATTCCCTTACAGAATATTCTAAAATATATATATATATATATATATATATATATATTACAGGGCTTTTCAGACTTCTTTGTGAACTGCTTGAAATTAAGTTTGTGAACAAATAGTAACAAAAAAAAAGAGTTAAATAATTATATTTATGTAAGCGTTTATAAGCATAAAATTGTTATTATAAAAATTTATTTATTCAATGCGATAGTTAAACACATACTCTAACTCAAGTACAACTCAACTCCCACGCTAGCTTCTGCCTGAAAATAATTTTGTGGATAGATGTGTCTGAACCAATATTGTTGTGCTTTTTTTTTTGGGGGGGGGGGGGGGAGGATGTATTTACAATAATAAAATTATAATGCATTACCTCGTATTTTATTCAATTTTTTACTGTTGTTGTTTCTTTTAGAGAAAAATTATATAAATTCAAGAACGCAAAAACATGTTTATGGAATCATTTTTAATTTAATTATTATTTGCTCAAAAGGCATCAAAGTATGGGTACGATATTTATTTAAAGGTCAAGGTCATGAATTTAGTTTTCAAATCATTTTTATGCAAGTATCATAATGTATTACTTTCTTCCCTCCCCCCAAGTCTTATTTTAAAATGTGCAACTCATGTAGGGAAAAAAAAAAAAAAACATTCTTAAACAAATGGTATTAAAGTTCTTTAATTCTTCTTTCGATACATACCTGACGATGATCATTTTTTATGAGTTCTTTACAATAAACATTATTCTGTTTTCTTTATGTACAAATTTTTTATAACTTTATTTCGGACAATAAAATAATCAGTTATATTTATGAAAAAGAAACATATTTAATGGAATGCCTCAGCAATTTCCTCATATACTTAATTATTTTGACTTACTGATTCATATTTACTAATAATGTGTTTAAGCTTTTCTTATAGATGAATTCTAATTTCATATAAAGTACTAATCCTACAATTTTCAAATTTCAATTTTAGAGCCAAAAATGGCGTTTAGAACACATTAATTTTCATTCATATAAATCATACTAGAAGTATTATTAAAACTTTAATTATTCATTTTATTATCAGAATACAGAAAGTGGTAAAAATAAAGTATTAAGATACAAAGTGAAATAATATAAAATATCTCGTCGGTGAATACACTTTGAAATTAAAAACTGTAGCAAGAATTTTTGAAGATTTTTTTTTAAACTATAGAAAAATAAATCAAAACATTGGTAGTATATTTAAAAGTATTTAAAAATTTACCTTCATATGGCCTCCTCTTGCTTCGGAAAAATGTACCTTCACTAAGCACTGCTTCGTAAAAAGCAGTGACATATAAAAAACTTACGTGTTAGATTTGTGGATAGATGCACATTGCATAAGCAAGATGTATAACAAATCATTTGAAGTTTTGTGATGGTTATCATTAGACACATGCAGCACTTATATTAATTAAAAAAAAATACTGCCATAAGTAAGCAGTTATTTACATAAATGTCACAAGACTTTCAAATTGTGACATCACTCTCCATGGAAAGAGACAGTGTTATGAAAATTAAAAATCAATATTTTTTTATGCCTTGCACTTAAAACATTTGCCAGAAATGTAGAATAAATTTAGTGATTTAGAAATTTGTCTACCTGAATGCTGCATTTTAATTCGTCGAATCCATAGGAATTACTTATGTGCATATAACATCACAGTCACACATGTTATTATCATGAATCACACAGATAAACTTGTAAATAAGAAGTTTTATGTTAAATGACATGGAGCACCTATATACGTTTCTGGGTTTGGGAGCCAATTTTAATTTTTTGTTTACAGCATTCAAATATACTCTTACTTTTTTCCATACGCTTTTCCCTGAAAACTTAGTTTAAAATTTATTCCATAGCGCGATATTGATAAATTTTGCATTGAAATCATGGATAGTCAGTAGTCACTTATTAAGACTCAAACCTTTACATGGGACATCTTAATTATTTTCTTGCGAGTCATAACCTAGAGATTCAAGACATATTTAGTTAACATACAAGTTAATCAATGCAAGATGTAAGCATAAAATAAATGCAAGAATTGAAGCGTTTGCTGTAAAAAAGAGGTAGCTCCATCCTTTGGGACTTTGGAGTTAAAAAGATCTCTTTAGTTAAGTACCAAAAGGATCCAATCGTTAGTTCTTGTGTTGAGATAAGTTGCCTGCCTCGTTAGTGTTAAATATGGAGGCGCTTTTTTTTTTTTTTTTTTTTTAAATCATTTCCCGCAAACTTGAATAGTTGAAGCTACCTCCTTTTTGCCGGAAATCCTGCAAATTTTCCATGATTTTGATAGTGTGCGCAAAAGCAAATAACAATATACGTCATCATCATTCTTTCGTTCATTTAAATTAACAAAAAAGATTTAAAAGGAATTAATCAGGAGATTGTTTGAAATGCATTCTTAAACAAATTTTCGTTTGAATGTTCTGTAGATGTGAAACCTCCCAAGTTGGAGACCCCCATAACTTGGACATTTTTCTGAGGAACGGAACATGTCCATAATTTGAAATATACCTCTATAAGTTGGACACTTTTTGAGAGAATTGCAGGTGTCCAACTTATGGAGGTTTAACGTAAAGATGGTGTTCCACTGTAATATCAAAAAGTTTATTTTAACATTTCTGTCCTGGAGTCCTGACTGTAGAACTTATCATTAAATTGGTACCAAAATTTCTTGATTTTTAACCCGATACCCTATTCCTACAATGAGATCTCCCAACTTGGACACTTCGTGATGTCGGACAATTTTCAGGGGAACAGAACATGATTTCGACATGTTTTGTGGAAAAAGTTTATGTTCACCTTTCGGAGGTTTTATTGAAATAACACAAGCAAGAAAAGCAGTAATATTTTCATATTTACTCATAGATGTATACATACTGCAGCAGTGAAAGTAAAGCAAGTGTTTATCATAGGAGGGCGAAAATAGGACCGAATAAATCAAAACAATCTTAGAAAATGTTGCAATCTTGTATGGTTATAAAGTGAATTTTAAATTAAAGTTCAAACATTGTTCATTTTTTGTAACACCAGGCACACCGCTTCAATAAAAGTTTTAGTAAAATAATTTTATTTTAACTAATTTTTCATAGATATAGCTATTCAAATTGCGACATCATTCTGCATGGAATGACCGACAATGTTAAATTACAAATCAATATTTTCTTATGCCTTCCACTGAAATAATATTTGCCGAAAATGTAGAATAAATTACGCGATTTAGAAATTCGTCTACCCGAGTGGTAACCTTTTAATTTGTAGAATCCATGGGAATTAATTTAAAATATATAAGAATACACAGTTTTCATATAACAGGAAAGCAATGCCTCAAATTTAATTTTTCAGCTGGTAGATAAGAAATAGAAAAATTTGACAATTTAAAGAATTTTGTTTGAAATTCGAGACGTGTTGCATTTAAGAATTTTAGAGTTGAATCTTTAAATATTAATTTTTAAAGATTCAACTCTTAAAGTCTTTGGATGACATTTAAGTCCACGTGAAGCAAATACAGGAAAATTTGAGCATTGAAAGCATTTAATTGTAAAATCGAAAAATGCTGCCTTTTAGAAATATTTTCTCTTCTAATGAATACTTAGCATTACCGTTTAACTTTCCGGGGAAATTTTCTGATCCGTGAAAAGCGAAATTAACTACATTCATGCATTTAAATCATTTTAAGACACGATCAGCGTTTTAACCCTTTCAGACCTGATTAAATGATTTACTTCTCTTTGATTTAATAATTTTCTTTTGATAAGAGATTAAATTTGTAATAAAAAATCCTCATTGTTAAATTTTCCCGAAAATTTGTTTTTTGACACACTAAAATATGTGGCCTGTACGATAGTGGTAATTTTTGTGTCCTCAAGTTGTGGACGCAGTTTCTGAAAGGGTTAAGTGGACAGGCTTTAAAAACTAAGGGTCAGACACTTTGAAAGAATTATGAGATAGATAAGGGATCAGTGCCAGGGGCGTAGCCACGGGGGGGGGGATTAGGGGGGGGGGTCATAACCCCCCATGGGGAATTTTTTGCCATACAAAATGTATATTCTTCACACCCTTATCACACGCATGTATGCATATATGGGAGTTGCAGTAGTCGGAACCCCCCCCCATGAAAAATTTCTGGCTACGCCCCTGATCAGTGCTATAGTGGATTATAACTGAATTAATACTTCACGTTTAAGTCAGTGAAATCTCCCACAGCTGGACATCTGCGGTTCCCTCAAAAAGTGCCTAACTTATAAAGGTATATTTCTATATTTGGGCACATTCCGTTCCCAGGGAAGTGACAAAGTTATAGGGGTGTTCAACTTGGGAAATTCCACTGTATTTTAAGGACTTATACTTACAACATACGTCATAGCAGTTACCTCGAGTAGAAAAAAATCAGTCTAATAGTATGGGGCAAGAATAAAATGAAGATCTTACTTGATTTCGAAAATCCTATTCTTCAAAAGCTTCTTGCATCGTCGATTTGCCAATCCTTCACGAGCATGGTATGAAGTTCCTACCAGCTGCTTACACAGTAAGAACTCCATACCTCGCTCGCGATGGATAACAACTATCACTTTGGTCCATCTTCTTCGTACAAATGCAGACGTAGGCTTCGGATTCATTAACAGAAGTTCAGTTATCATTCCATCGTAAAAATCCAACAAACTTCAGAGATCTGGACGACATGGGCTTCACGAAACTCACATTTCTAAAGATTGGAAATTTAAAAAAAAAAAAAAAAAAAAAAAAAAAAAAAACATGCACAAACCAGTTATTCTATTAAATCATACCATTAAAAAAAGAGCGAGAGAGAGAATCTCCTTGTATTTGTCCAATGTATTTTCTAATTTTAATTTTCTAATTAAGTCCTATATCTACATTCGCTGTGGTTATTATTAGTTTTCATTAAAAGTAAATTCTGTGATCTAAAACTTAATAAATAACGCATAGATGGAAAAGTAAATTGATAGTGCATATTTGCAAAATTTACATCTTGTTCGTCAAAATACTATTTATATATATAAAATAAGACTCATTCCTACAAAATCCTGTATACATATAGCTATGCTAAGAATATTTCTTTTTTAGTGAAGTGATGTGATAATTGTTAAAATCTTAGTAGTAATCACTTCCCTAAAGACAGGTCTTATTAAAAGTAATTCCAATGAATGAAAATTTTGAGTAAAAAAATTAACACAAATTAATAAAACTAACTTTTGATAAGTTGAAACGATTTTATTCTATTTCCATCTAAAAATGATCTATTTTTATTAATTTATTCACTTTTAGTTCAAAAAAACGATAGCTGATTTCATAAAATACAACTAAGGATTTCATTCTAAGAAGAATTTAGAATAACACGATCAACTTTCTAGAATAACCCATTGCGTGATCAAAGTGTTGCAATTCCAAAATACTTTTCGCGCCATTTTCCTTTGTCAGTGATGTAGAACGAATTTCGAAATACCATCTAAAAGGTGAATAATCTATGAAGATTTTTCAAATAAACTGTTTGCCTAAGAACTAAAGAATAATTTCTATTGTATTTTAAAAACTATCCACACTTTGCTAAGTTTAAAATAAGTTGGCACTAACAGCATTTTCAAAAAATGAAGATTGTTCAACTTATTTCAAATCGTATTGAACAGTGTTACGGAATTCTAAGAATTTAAAATTCAGTTCTTAAAACAAAAAAGTTATACTTACCATAGAAGAAATACTAAATAGAAAAAAAATGTACATTTTTTTTCTAAAATTTCCAATTTGCCTCTCCATGGGGTATGATGATTTCTAGCAGTCGGCCAGCACGCAAAGGCCGCTGGCGGCCTCACTTTCCCGCCAAAATTTCGGGAAAATCGGCCGCCCAGTCGGGCTGCAGGCAGGCCGTTGCCTTGGAAACACCCTTCACGTCACACTCCCGGGAAAAGAAATCATCGGGACCGTGGGGATATTTTTTAACCGCTCCCCAAGCATCCCCGGGAAAAAATGTTCCATCGCTGAAGAAGAATCGAACGTAACAGCCAGCCACAGAAGCGATCAGATACTGCGCCTTCCATCTCCCGTTGAGCAATGGCGACCGAACCAGGCAGCAAAGGGTGGAAAAAAAATACAAATGGCGCGGACGCGGGGCGAAAAAACACATCTCGCACAATGCTTGGAGTGGGGAGGGATGCAAAGAAAAAAAATCCAGCCATGGATAGAGCCGTGGCGCGTGGGTAGCCGGAGCTGTGAGCCAGCCAGCCAACTCTGGCGCTATCAGCCAACACCCAGTTTTTCGTGCTGCAGCTTCTTGAATGATGGTGGTTGCGGCATGCTCATTGGCGGATCTCTTCCATCAAGCCCCTCCTTCCTTTACTCTGTATGGCTATTCTCTGCACTGCGACAACCAATGGAAGGAGAATAGTTTTGCGTGACGTCATCCTCAACGGTTTGTCGATGAAGTGGTGCATACAGATTTCAAATCATTTCATTGGGAGAGGTTGTCCACTACAGATCTCCGGTTGGATACAACATTTGGATTGTTCCGAACCTACTAATATTCTGCGATATCCGTTTATTTTTATGGGATATTCATAAATTTTGGGATTTTTATATTCCTGCTCTTTTTCCAAAAGGCTCCTTTATTCCTTTTTTCAAAGTAAAATTTCTTTCGTCTTCATTTTGAGCAATTAGTAATGCAGTTGTCAGTAAAATAGCATTTAGTAAATATTTTCAAGTCGTTGTCCACAGAAACTTGGATGTACTTATAATTTAGTTCCTATAAATAAAAGGGCAAATTAATATAAATATATATTACTTCTTTTGCAATACTTAAAAAGGTTGAGTAAAATGTATAACAATTAAAAATGCAGTTTTGCTTAAAAATTTCCTATAGATAATGTGCTTCAATTTGATAACGTTTAGGAATGGATATAACTTTCGAATTTTTGAAAGAAGTTAAGTAAAATACTTTTATATGAATGTAATACTGTTTTATAGTTTCTGCTTTCTATTTATCACACTAGTTATTTAGTTTCGCATTGTGTTATAAATAATAACAACATCAGTAAAATTATGTAATTTCCTATTTTATTTTCTGCTCATATAAACGCTCTACTTAGTGTATTTGATCTTGACTCCACTAATTATTTACTTTCATAGGTAATATATTTAAAGATATCTCTCCATTTAACTTAGCAATTTTACATGGAAATGTATACTGTAAATTATTAGGAAAAATCTGTGTATGTTTAAACAAGATATTTAGTAGATAAATAATTAGGGAACATTATAAGTATTAGCAGAGGATTTGAATGGAATCTACTAATTAATTTGTTTGTAATTGTAATTAAACTAGACAGAGATTTGAGTCGAGATTTGTATACTGTTACTTAATATCTAAACACGCTAAATTATAATTTGAAAAATTGTTTTTGAAACATATTTTTAAAACATAAATTTAAAGTATTTTAAATTTTTAATCTTAATTAATTTGGTTTTTTTTTTCCGCTTAGAGTAATTTTTTCTTTCTACTTTTTCTCTCTAAATGTTTTCTACTTTTAATGATTTCCACTATAAGTATGCTATATTTTGAAGCCAATTTGGAGTTTTGCTTAGAATGTTTTGAAACATTTAATACAGCCTTCACACGTTAGATTCGCCTAAAACTATCTTGACCGACTCTTGCACAGTTTTTTTTTTAAATTATTATTATTAAAAAAAAAATGAAGTCCGTAGTAACTCATATTTATAAAAACGTATTTTTGGGAAATAAAAACTAAGTTTTCACATACTCTAAAAATTTTTATCTAAAATTGTAAACATTGTTCCATAAGTTAAATAAATTAATTCCAGTTAAAAATATTTTTTGTTTTTCAATAAGTTGTAATATCGTGTAATTTTTCTGTTAAAAAAATAAAAGGTTACTCAATAAATTATACATTAAAATTACACTTACTAAACGTAAAGTAAAGTGTTTTTATAAATGTTTATTAAAAAAGTTGTCATCATAGCCAACGCTTTATCTTCAAATCCCACACCGTTATATTGTAAAATAATATATATTGTAAAATAATACTTATCAGTAGATGACGAAATTTCAAAGAGTTATAGAATCTGATAAATTTTTTATACTAAGTTTTCAGTTCATAAATAATAAAATGCATCCACCAATTATGCATAATTTGGAATTGCCTTATCAGGTATTGTGTTAACTTTTCTTTTTGACTTTATTTTATACTTTTTAAAATTACTCAAAAATAATCGGAATGAAAGAGATTCACTGAAGTTATCCATGTATTTTTCAATGGAATTTTGAATCATTATGGCTTACTTTATTGGCCAAATATTAATAAAATTTATTTATTAATGGGAATGTTTATGTTTTCAAGGAATTAATTCTGTTCTGTAAATAATATTTTTTCTTATCTATTTTTTCACATTCTTTGGAAGTGGTTATTTGATAAACAAAATGTACATATTCCATTAGCTCTCGGTTTTGAGGCATTGTCAACAGTTCGTTTAAAATCGATTTAACTAAAAATATACGACTTAAGAATGCAATAATTTATAGAAATTTATGCATTTTTGAAGTACAATCTCGTTAGTTTATTTAAATATTATGCAGGCGCTTATATCTCATATGATGGGCATTTTCTTTAAGTATGAAAAATCATCGTTACATTTGTTAGCAGGAACAAAATCCAAGTATTTCATATAAGCTTATTCTGAATTAGTACAAGTGAGTTTATTTCATTGTAGAATACTAATATAATTAAATTGTTAGTTATCAGTTTAACTTATTGGTTAAAACTCAGTTGTAAATTTATTAACATTGCCTAAAAATTAAAATAAATATGTAAATATTTTTTGTTTTTAAAAAGGAGGATTATCATTTTAAATATAGGTGATCCCTCCCCTTTCTTTCCCCCATACGAGCCCCTTATAAAAGTGCCAAACAGTTCGGTGAACCCCTTCTGTAGGTGTCGTACACAAAAATATTTTCACGGACCGTTTGAAGTTCAAGTTCCAACAAGTTGGGAACCGATGTTTTAAATGAAGATTAGATCACCTGTATTCCTTTTGAAGACATTTTATCAAAGTAAAGTAATTGGACAATGGCATCAAGATTTTGTCATTACACAACGCTATTGATGCAAAATTTCGGGGGCGATGCTTTATATGTAAAGCAAAATTTCTCCAGGACAAAAAATCTGAAAGCTCTTGCTAAGTTATACGAAAATTTCAGGAGTGTTCGTTTTTCTTTTTTTTTTTTTCTTCTTCTTCTTCTTCTTTTTTTTTTTTTTTTTTTTTTCCCCTACCCGTAATTTCTGTTCCTTGTATAAAACTAAAGTACAATAAAATTGGGAGAGGCAGGACGCGGTGGTCTTGGCAGCAAAGAGCTGAATTGCGAATCGGAATTCAGGTCGAATCCAATCCAGACTGATTGAAGAATACAACACGGAGAACATGCACATTAAATCCATAGGCCCAGGGGCGTAGCCAAGGGGGAGATAGAGGGGTCACCCCCCATGAGGACTTTATTGCCATAAAAAGTGTATATTCTTCACTCCCTTATCACAGACGTATACATACATGTGAGCTGCAGTAGTCATAACCCCCCCCCCCATGAAAAATTTCTGCCTACGCCACTGCATAGGGCCATATATCTTTTCGTTTAAAAAGCGTGTAGTAGAAGTGTGGGGATTTTAAAATTACTCTTTCCCACAATTGCAATAATATTGTAGTAATATTATCTTTTGAATCTCATTTCCCCCTTTGATTCACACTGGACTATATTTCTAAAGTGAGTTATTTGTATACTTATGACGATTGTGTTTCCATTTTTTTTGGGGGGGATACCACTTTGCTACAAGATATGCAAAGTGGTTTCTCTACGTCAGGAAGAAAGGAAAACACTAGCCAAATCCGTTCTGTAAGTTTTTAAAGGGAATTCAGTCACAAAATGATTTCTCATGACTGACAACATGTTCTTAATAGAAAATATACCCCTTCTGCTCAAAAGAAAGAAAAAAAAAGTTTTTTTTGTTCCATTATATAATGAAGAACAAAAATTAGCTAATAAGAAACATTAATTGAAGCCGATGTCTGACAGCTAAACAAAATAAATCTGAAAGATACAGATATCAGTTTTGGAGTTGCAAATATCGGAATTCCACTATTCCAGGGATTTAAGCCTCGCCCCCCCTCTCTCTAAGAAGACAGTAATAGGCGAAATCAAACAACTAAACTATTCTACATCATATACCTATGTCTACCTGTAATATAGTCAAACAGCGTTTAGTAAGTCACCTGGATAAGACATCACTAAGCATATTACATCACAGAAGTCACGAACTTTTTAATACGCCTTTTCACATTTGTTTTCCGCTTATTGAGCGCCATTTTTTCAACCACTGCGCATAAAACGTCACAAGAATGCAATATATACAAACTCTGTTCCATTTCTTTGTGAAGGTTATCTATACCAAAAGTACTTAATTTCTGTTGAGCATGATTCTCAGCATTTTTCCTTACAAAGATTATTTACTTTGTTAACAAATTTTATTAATTCATCTAGGACAATTCTTCGTTTCGACTCCCGTACCGATTGCAGATTAAATCTGACAGATTTTACAATTAAAATTTAACTGTACTATAAACGTTAAGTACTACGTATAGTCTTTACTTACAATTTCCTTAATTTTTCAGCCATTGTATCAATTTAAACTGTTATTCTACTAATTATATAAATTAGGCAATCAGAATGTGGTGTATTATTATATAAACATTTAGAATTTCTTTCTGCCTTAAATATTAACTCTGTTTAGTAAATCATTTTTTAGTGGCTCCAAGAAGGATGTACTAACGAGGTTTGACTGTACTAGCAAAATAGACTGCAAACCATAACTATTGTTTTACTACAGAATGGGCAAAATCAAAATATGAATATGAGAATTTATATACAGGTGAGGGAGGCATCAAGAGTCCTTTTCTGTATACTTTGAGAAATTCCTTTGGTTTCGTGTTATAATAAGCCTGCACGAGTAAGCCTACTGCCAAGGGAAGGGTGCCTTGGGCGGAGGACGTTTTAACCCTTTGAGGCGCAACCGTTTCCCAATGCTGAAAAAAAGGGCATCCGTTGCCATCGCTCGACTTAACTACCGGCAAGATGGCAGACGATCGAAACGTTCATCGCGTGCCACAGATCTAGAGACCCTTTTTTGACGCAGGGCACAGCCAGCTGTCGTCAAAAAAGGGTCTCTAGATCTGTGGCACGCGATGAACGTTTCTATCGTCCGCCATCTTGCTGGTAGTTAAGTCGAGCGATGGTAACGGCTGCCTTTTTTTTTCAGCATTGGGCAATCTATCCAGCTGTTCTCGCATTCTTCCGTTTTTCAGGTGATGTCAGTGCTGTTAAAAAGAATCGTTACCATTTTTTTACGGGAAATGACGTGCTAAAAAGTAAAGGATTCTCGTGGAGCTGTTACACCCGCAACTTTTTTATAGAAATCAATTCTATTCTTCGTGAGTGGCAACAGTCAAAAGTCAGAGTGTGGTGTTCCCAGAGCGGGAACACTGCGCGTTAAAGGGTTAAGGGTTTCCAACGCGTATTCACGTTACATCTGAAGAGAACCGCCCAAAAATCCAGGCCGTTAGATCGACAGTCCTGAACCCGGTGCGGGACCGGCACCTTCACATTTCAGTAGAGGAGCCCAATCATTTTTACAACAGTAGCACATAGGAATGGACGCTACGCGAAAAATCTAAGCAGCTCTCTCTAAAAAGCTGCAACACTTCGTCTCGCCTCGCAAAATCCCCGTGTAATTCATGAGAAAAATGCTTGATATTCGTCCTTAGCGGCAAATAGACCCCTGGTATAAAGTCAATTCAAGAATAAGATTTGTTACAAGATGATACAGGATGTTTCTTAAAGGGGGGCGGGGGGGAGAGAGGTTCAAGTATTGAGAACGTATCATCCTTCTTTATTCAAACCACTTAACAATCGCTCATAAAGAAATAATTTCACCATTAATTAAGTTATATCAACCAATTTAACCACAACCACCTTTCTTTTAAACTTCAATTCCAGATGCTTCATATAAAGAGTTATTCAACATGTATCCCTAAAGCTAATAAGTTGAATTCCTAGTCAGTGAAATTAATTAATTAATCTTTCTTTTATCAATTCAGATAAAACGTGTTAATGAGAAATAATTCATCTCTTATTCCGAGATAAAGGATGGCACTAAGCCATTTTATTATTCTGTTAGACTCAATTAAAACTTCTTCTCGCCCCCCCCCCTTTTCTTTCTTTCTTTTTTTTTTTTTTTTTTTCTTTCTTCAGTACTTTAATCTTTAAATGAAAATTTATCACTATTCCTATAATGGTATGTGCAAAGTAGCGATATCAGCTCTTATAGTTTTTGTATACATACATACAGTAGTAGACCCAGGGGAGGGGCTAGGGGGCTTCAGTCCCCCCCCATAAAAAAGAGATTGCTAAGGGTAACATTCTGCGCTTTATTATACACTTTAAATAGCTAAAATGATTATATTTTGTAACTTAGCCCCTCCCAAAAGCACGCACATTAATTTAGACTAAAATTTTGATATGTAGTACATTTTAATTGTGTGTAATAAGTTCTTTTAAAAATTTAACCCCTCCCGAAAAAAAAAAAAAAAATTCTGGATCTGCCACTGCATACATACGATATGACGGATTCAGATTTTTTTTTACTTTAGAAGGGGGTACAAATACTGTCGAACTCGTTTACAGTGACCTCGTAAATAACAACTCTCTTATAGTGCCAATATATTACGCACTTGCCCACAGAACACAAGCTCATGGTCACAGCGTCATAAATAGTTATCTGATCTTATAAGTGACGTTATAATAGAGTTCAATTGTATATATCGTGTACTTATCTGTAATAAACAACTTTTCTTTAAAAAAGAAAGAAAGAAATAGAAGTAATTTGAAGACAACTTTTTAAAACATGTTAATTCGTTGATTAAGCAATAATTTTCTATTTTTAAGAGATTTTAATTGTATTCCTTCACCTCTAGGGGGAGCTTCAGCCCCCTATAGTCCCCACCATCGGTGCGCCTATGTACATACGAAGCTGTGCCTTTCCGTCATTAGTTCATAATAGCAAATTAAATAGCAAGAAAACTAGTAAAAACGCCTTTCACATTAATTGACATTATGACATATTAACCCTTGTGTCAATGACCAAATACAACCCGTGTTTTTTAAATAATTGGTATCACCGTACCTACTTCGAATATCTACGCTCTCCATTGCTTCTTTACCTGTTACCAATTTTGTAATCAAGTAATAACTTACTGCTCGACTCTAATAATAAATAATTTAAAGGAAAATAAATAATTCACAATAATTATTATTATGATTGTGTTTGCTTATATTTGTTGTAGTAATCATTTACAATCTGTATGTACAAAGTAATACTATCAAGATACAATAATGGGTATCTCAGTACCTGGATTTTGAATAATAATATCGGAATGTATAATGCATAAAAAAACAACAATAATTTCTCCCAAAAGGAGTTAAAATTGTTTGTATAGTTAAGATTCGTGTAAATAATGAGGATTAAAACGATTTCACATAGGCTTAATTAGAAATGATTAAATTACCATTAACCCACTCCCAAAAGGTACCCGGGTACCCGCTCATTGACGCAAGGGTGATAAACTGCAACAGTGTTGAATAACTCAGATTAGGTCATCTTAAAACCTTTGACAAGTCAGAAATCAACGGAAAAATACTGAGGAGTCTCCAAGGAGAGTAATGATGTTTTGTGGGGGGCGAAACAACTGGATGTAGTTAACCCTTTGAGGCGCAATCCTTTCCCAATGCTGAAAAAAGGGCATCCGTTGCCATCCTCGACTTAACTACCAGCAAGATGGCGGACGATCGAAACGTTCATCGCGTGCCACAGATCTAGAGACCCTTTTTTGACGCAGCTGGCTGTGGCCCTTTTTTTCAGCATTGGGCAATCTATCCATGTTCTCGCCTTCTTCCATTTTTCAGGAGATGTCAGTGCTGTTAGAAATAATCGTGACAATTTTTTTACGCGAAATGACAAGTAAAGGATTCTCGTGGAGCTATGTCACCCGCAACAATTTTTATAGAAATCCAATCTATTCTTCGTGACTGGCAACAGTCAAAACGTCAGAGTTTGGTGTTCCCAGAGCGGGAACACTGCGCGTTAAAGAGTTAAGAGGGATGGGGAATGAGGGAAGGTTTCCTAGGAAGACAGTGAAATTAAAAACAATGCCTTGTCTGACTTAATATCAATGTGGAAGGCTCGAAACGCATGTTCCAACCAACATAGAAGAGACGAAGTCAAGTCATTGCAACGGCTCCCCTTGCTTTTCTCGAATGCTTGTCTGTCGTGAAGTATTTTGCTGCGGTACGCCACGTTATTCGTCTCATTCCGGAAGAAAGCGAAAAGCATTACGACTCTAACAATCGATTCGATTAAATTATTGAAGTTCCCCCCCCCCCCCCTCCATTTTTGTTTTGGGCGTCGACACACGACTTGCACACCCAGAGAAAATGCCACTTTACTCGCGCCATTCGTATTCGCTAATATATACGCAAATTTTGTTGCATATTTAAAAGAAAGTTGCATCGTTTATAGTGATAAAACATGAATTATCTCTCAAATGAGTCTGCTGTGTACCGTGTTACGCTAAAGTTAGCTGGTACACATAAAATCTGTCGTGTCTCCAATGTCGTCGACATGTTCGAACGATACCTCGGAAGTATCCATCCAGGTGTTAACTGTCTCATCTGGAATTGGTTCAAAATTAGGAGACCATTCATAGCGGCCTGCCTACTAGGTGCCCCCGTAATGAAGTGATTTACATATCCGTCCTTCGCACACTAGGCCGCTTATCCGGTCACTAGAAAGAAAAACGATAAAACAGGATAAAGAATTGGAAAATGATAAGTATTTATATCTCGTGTTCCAAAAAATATAAATATCAAAATCTCATTCTAAATAAATGCAGCTGAAATTTGAAAAATATTGTGTATTCCTTTCCTTACAGTGCATTTTCAGATGTTATCCATACAAAAATTACTTTATCATTAAAAGAAAAAGAAGAAAATCGAATCTTTAATTCAGACTTACATTTATGATTAAAATGTGTCATATCCATCACAGGAGGGAAAAAAAAAACTCACAAGGTCACTAACAGATATGTGAGTGCTCTGCTGTCATTGAGTATGATTTTATTTGAAAGAGAAGGTCATTCTCCTGTCATGTTTCAGTGCATAACGACTAAAACAGAACGTGGACTGTTTTCACTATTCTGCAGTTTATACAGATATATAATTTTAATATTCCTACACTTTCCTTTTATGTGAAGTTGTATGAAAGTGGTGTAAAAATATTAAATAATTTTAATGAATTTAACTGTAGTTTAATGAGAAATGCTGAATTCTCTCTCAGTCTGTTTCATTGATTATAAAGCAGTTTCTAAGTAACAATAACTACCCATTCCCATAAAAAATAAAATATATGTATACCTATGTTTTGAAATATTAATAATAATAACAATATTAAAATTTTTTATCCTCTCTAGTCCATTATATGAATGTGAAAGGTTTTTGTCCGGGAACTCCTTCCACACAGTTCGACCGATCGGCTTGAAATTTTGCACGTATATGTAAGACGACGTAGAATAAATAGTCCGTAGTCAATTTTAAAATTCTGAAAACTCAATCTTTCCACGATTTTTTGATAATTTTACACCTTCGGAAAGCGTTTCCAGTTTCCGATTGTCTAAAATATAGTGATCATGTGATAGATATACCATCTGTATGCTGGCGAATGACACAACTGTGAAAAAAGTAGAATACTACAAATGGAATCAACGTCATTTCATTTTGATGTCACGAGTTTAAAAATGCATTAGAAATCCTAATTAGGTTACCAAGCCTAGACAAAATATTACACCACGAGCGAAATAATAAACTTCTAGATTGTTAGATGTTGTAGAAAAGTTAAATAACGTGATGGTTTTTTTTTTTTTTTTTTTTTTTTTTTTCCCCCGCTTCTTTCACTAATTCATGTTAGATATCGCAACTGAGAATGACGCAATTTGACGTCATGAGTTTAAATATGAGTTGAAAATGAGTCTACGTAAAAATTTACTATTATAAGAATTCGGCGCTTTTTGAGCACTGTGATTTTTAGGCAACCATAATAACGAAAGGAAAGTTGCAATTTTTTAAATCGTGGGAAATTCAAAAAGTGCCCCAAGGGGGAAAATACTAATTAACATAATACATAATTCATTATCGGGCCTGACGACGGCCGTCGTTTTTATTCCGAAAAGTGCGCAAAATGTCGCCAAGTTTTGATGACTTTTGGCGCGGTATATATATATATATATATATATATATATAAATTATTACTTTTTTTGTGTATGTAGCATTTATAGTTCTTCTACAGGAGAGCTCAAAAGATTTCCTATAATCACGCTCTATGAGCAATCATTCTTTAAAGTGTCTTACGGCTATGGGATAGGAAACAAAATTGAATGTTAAGGATTACAAGATAAAGCTTTCCATCGAAAATAGTGTCTGCATGATTACTATTCCTTCTACTGGAGCACTCAAAATAATTCCGATATATTACTTTGAATGGCAGTTTGGAGACAGGATTCCAGTCAAAGCACACTATCATACTATGTAATATTAGCTATTGGTCTGACGATGATCGCGTACCTCCTTCAAAACTCATCAATATTGGCGACTTTTGTGATAAATTGTCAAGTATGGTGTGATTTTTTTTTTTTTTTTTTTCGAAAACCGAACCTAGCTTGGCGGTATTTTCATTATTTGGCGGGAAATCAAAAATGCCTAATGTTGTAATATTAAAGTATGATGATTTCACCAATGGCAATTTTGAAAAATTCATTGCTCGCTGTCTAATTAACCGATTTAGCGCGTTGTGTTTTATTAACCCTTTGAGGCGCAACCCTTTCCCAATACTGAAAAAAGGGCAGCCGTTGCCATCGCTCGACTTAACTACCAGCAAGATGGCGGACGATCGAAACGTTCATCGCGTGCCACAGATCTAGAGACCCGTTTTTGACGCAGCTGGCTGTGCGCGAGCACATCTTGCTGGTAGTTAAGTCGAGCGATGGCAACGGCTGCCCTTTTTTCAGCATTGGGTAATCTTTCCAGCTGTTCTCGCGTTCTTCCATTTTTCAGCAGATGTCAGTGCTGTTAAAAATAATCGTGACAATTTTTTTTTACGGGAAATGAACGTGCTAAAAAGTAAAGGATTCTCGTGGAGCTATGTCACTCGCAACTATTTTTATAGAAATCAAAACTATTCTTCTTGACTGGCAACAGTCAAGACGTCAGAGTTTGGTGTTCCCATAGCGGGATCACTGCGCCTTAAAGGGTTAAGAGGGCTGTCTGCTGAGGGAGTACGTGAGTGTGTGCGCGCGCTGTAGTGTGTTGGAAAGTGTTTTATAATCGATGCGTTTGGCATTATTTATTTATTTATTTATTTCTGTTTAGTGCATCAACAATCGTATTGCAGTTAAAAATTTGTTTGAAGCAAATTGTAGCAAAATATTTATATAAAAAGGAGGGGGGTGCTATTGAGAGATTTTTCAAGTGCACGATCAGGACCTTTTTTCCAGAAGCTTTAAAAATGTCTGGAAAGTCAGGAAATCGATTTTCAAAAATTTAGTAGACACCCTGTAAAATCATGTGTACATTGTTATTACTATTATTATTTCCAATGTAACTTTCAGCTTAAATCAGAAGATTTGATCTATTTTATGCCTAATACAATTAAATTAAATTCGTCAGGAATTTAAAAGGGCGAATTAATATCGACCTTGTGAAATTAACCTTGACAAAATTCACTGCTTCTTATATTTATTTTATTTATTTTATTTATTTATTTTCATTAAGCTAACAATATAATTGTTCAAAATCTCAAGACATGGGGTAATGCGATTAAAACAGTTTTTAAAGAATCATCTTCAGAATAAATAGAACGAATTTAAATTAATTTCATAATTATGTCTTAAAGCAAGAAACCTCCTCATAAGAACTATGCTAACTATGAAAACATAAACGAATTTCTAAATTAAACAGAAGGATAATTTTTCAACAAACATTTAGGAACACGTACACCATATCCTTTACAGTTAGAAGAAAAATCTTCTTTCGAATCTTATTGATTTATTTATTTTTTCCCATTTACAAAAATCCATTTACAATACTGCCTTTCAGCGAAGAAAGCCATAGAATCGCACTTTTATATAATCGGATTCTAAGAAAACATTTTTATTTTGTTCTTAAAAATATTTCGGTTTGTATGTTTTTTTGCTTACTTAAATTCATTTTCTGTTTCCTAATCGAAAACATTCCTTCTTTCTAATTGAAATCTTGCACATTTAAAATGAGCATTTTTGTTTATCGAGGGTTATAAAGATTAAATTTCTTTGCAGGGTGTTCAACAGCAACTAAAAAAGAGACTTTTGCTACCGAATTTAAAGTTAGGCAAACTAGGGAGATTTTTTTTTGCTTAAAAAATGTCACTTTCATACTATTTTCAAATATTTGGCGACTTTTCCTTTACAAGAGTAACTAATTTGGAAAGGACAGGTTTTGCTTCTGTTATATATTTCTCTTTCTTTTCCAATCTGCATCTGCTACCAGAGTGACTCCTAAAAACCTCCCTAGGAAAGTCTATTTGAATGTCATAGCTATTCTAGGGGATCAAATAGTGATTTGATCATCCTGATGATATTTTTTTTTCTATTCATTAAAATTATTATGTAAATTAGAAAATATAAAAAAGATTTTATAAAATATTTGATTATTTTTGTTCTTTTTTTTTTCTTGTGTCACTTGAAAATTACCTGTAATTAATGTTACCTGTGCATGATGTAGGAGAAATGTGATCGTATGTTTGTGAGAAAAATTGCCGTGTTTACTCGCGTAATAGTCGCAGTTTTTTCCCCCAATTTTTCATTGTGAAAGTCTAGGTACGACTATTATGCGCGGGGAAATCTACAATATAATATTGCACACTCTAATGCTAAAACAATGGTATTATAATAACACTACTAATTTACCAAATGTTTCCAGATTATCTGCCGTATATTAAATAATTTTTTCGTCAGTTGCACGCAAAAAAGAGTCATTTTTCTTTTTATAGTACCGTGCTTACTCGCGTAATCGTCACACTATTTTTTTTTTGCCAATTTTTTTTATGGTAAGTGCGACTATCATGCGGGGGAAATCTACTGCACAATATTGTAACTCTAAAGCTATTTTTTCTGCCTCAAAACGGGGGTGCGACTATTATGCGAAGGCGAGTATTATGCGAATAAACACGGTAATTCGATTATTTCATCTTGTAATTTTCATTTCTGTTCTTTTCTTTTTTTTATGTTTCGATGTCAATAATATATTTTTAAAGTAACCTTCCAGAAAGTGCTGTTATTTTGGCTACTAAAATTAAGAAAAAACATGCTATCTTTGCAAATTTTTTACTTTTGTGAGGCTATAGCTACTAATGCTACTATTTTTGCCATCTGACAATGGTGGACACCTTGGTCTTTGTTGCAGAAGGGATAGAAAGTTTAATTTTATTTGTTTTCCTTGACAAGCAAAGCTTCGTGTTATTCTTCTCTCTCTTGCCCATGTTTGTGTTTTCCTATTCACATGAATAATTTTCTGATCATGTCGTGATTCACTCAGTAAAACACTTCTGGTTCTTTTATATCACGCTCACACCTCAAGGACATAGCCAGCCTAGTATATCTCCCACCCCCGAAAATTTTGTCAATCGTATTTTGAATTTGGACTTTCTTACATCGTGAACAGACTTCGTTAATTTATACAGGGTTCTTTAGTAGCACAACCAGTTCAAAAGACGTGTTTTGGACGTCAAATAACGTATTTTGAACGTTCTTTGAACGTGTTTTGAACTAGTTGTGCTACTAGAGTTATGCATCATATCTCTACCCCCCTTCTTGAAAATATGTCTTACCAATAAGCTCATGAAATATATACTTTTCTATGTGGCGCATGTGTATTTACTGACAGTTAGATTTCATCTGGATATTGGGATGGAGGGGAAACAAAATATGTTTTCTTTTTCTCATCTTCTTTAAAAGGTAAGTCAAAAGCAAACTGTTTTTGACGATAAAGTGGAAGTGCCCCTTATGGCATTTCATCTGTCTATCATATGACAGTTCATCACTGACATCTACCTTCGACTACCTTTAATGAATCGTTCAAATCTGCCTCAAGACTTAGGACACCCGTTAAATTAACCTTTTACAGGCAACAAATAAAAAACTTATTGAAAAATTAAATTTTATCAATATTGACTTGAAAGAATTAGCAGATAGAAGACTTAAAAGAAGACTTGATTTTTTTGAAATAGAAACTGCATGTCTATCACAAGTGGGAAACTGTAGAAAAAATCATAAAAGTAGCCATTTTCATAAATTTTTACGGAGCTATCTTGATACAGCCCTCTCCTCCTTCAAACTCGATTCATATATTTACTTAAATTTAAAAATAAGTCTTTCACTTATTATTTAAACTACCCATAAAAATACAGTCAAAGTATAGCCCCTAAAAGTATAGCAAGAAATGACCAATGTCCTCAATGGGAAACACGGTGAAAATTAGGGGGTACAATTTTCCCCCTCATTTAAATTACTGGTATCTTTTACCTAACGAGGCAAAATATGCAGAAAACTAATTTAAAATATGCCAATATCTGAATTCTGTCTGTAAAAGGTTAAAATGTATTAATGGCAGCTGAAAAATAAATAGTTACATGGGCATAAATAATTTTTGGCGTGAAACAAAAACAAAAAAAAAAAAAACGAAAGAAACGTTCTTACCAGGTAATCCATCGAGTCACTATCTTGAAGTGAAGTTTCTCAACTCCAAAATCTGCAACTTTCCAAAGCTCGAGAAAGCTGTAACCCGATCGACGAAGAGACTAAGTCGTGAGGGGCTCCGTTTGGGAACCCTTTTTCCCGAATTCCCGCGCACACGGAAAAGGGACCCTAAGGATTTCCCCTTTGGGCCCCAAGCTGTCGCCCCTGATGCCGTGTCAACGATTCTTCAACCTCTGCATGACCTCCGTAGGATCCTTTTTTTTTTTTTTTTTTTTTTTTTTCCCTTCCTTCTTCTTTACTTCGTGTCTTTTTCAAATATTTGGAGCAAGATCTTCTTCATCCACAGCTTGGAGAGATTGATGCTTGCTCACTCCAGATGTTCGTTAATGTTAGAACTCTGGAAGAGAAGGAAAAAAAAAAAAAAATGAGTATGAGTAAAATATGTCAGAGAGAGTAAAAGATGAGATTATGTTTCAGTTGATGTAATGTTATAATTTTCGTGTGCTTTCTAGCCGTTAAATTTGTGTTATGTCACTTTCTCTCTTTCTTTAAAATTTCTTAGATATCCTGTTTTAACTCTGACATTTTATAATTCTTTTTGCCCATGTACACTAATTAAAAATATGTATATAATCAAAGGTTATAATATTTAATTTAATTATTTATTCACTGAAAATTTTTTTTGTTGAGTAACCAGATTTTTGGTTGGCTCTATTTCAAAGAAATATTTCTGTTAATTCAACGAAATATTTTTTTTATTTAACAAAAGTTTGGTTAAAAGCAACAAAGTTATTCGTTTGAAACAACACCAACCAATTTTTTTTAATCAACAAAATTTTGTTCAATTCAACAAAACATTTACCTCCGTGTTTAGTTTTTAATATAAGACTATTATTCAAATGAGTTTTAATTCCAAAGAATATTTTAAGAGAGGCTAGAAAAACTGCTAAGGTAGGTTTCAGATCCCCCACCCTCCACACAGTAATAGATGCAAGGGAGGGTCTACGGGGTATCAGCCCCTCCTCCCCCCCGAAAAAAAAAAAAAAGACGTTTCTCAGGAGTAACATTTTGCTGAGGTAAAATGAGTTTGTTTTATAAATTAGCATCTCCGAAAGATATTTACATTATTTGGAGTAACATTTTGTCTAGGTCAGTAAATCTTTTCTTAAGAGTAAGCTCCTCCACAAAAAAACTTTCTATGTCCGTCACTGCTTTCAGCCTATGGTTTCGAAACTGTTTCGAAACTGCTTCAAAAGACATATATTTTGACTCGAATGGGGTCAAGCGTTCAGTGGCGGATCCAGAAATTTTTTTTGGGAGGGGCTAAATTTTTTAAAAAGCTTATTTCACCCAATTAAAATGTACTATAAATCAAAATTGTAGTCTAAACCAATGTATTAGGCTTTTGGGAGGGGCTAAGTAATAAAATATGGTCAATTTAGCTATTTAAAGTGTATAATAAAGCAGAATGTTACTCTTGAGCAATCTCTTTTGGGGGGGGGCTGAAGCCCCCTAGCCCCTCCCCTGGATCCGCTACTGCAAGCGTTCACTAACAACCAAAGAAGTAACCCTAAACTCCCTTAACAGCATAGACTGATTACGTATTTTTATGCTCAAAAGTTAGAGTGATTGTAACAATTACATTTATATTCAGCTTCCCTGCATCGAGATCGATCATATCCTTATTCTGGAATTTACAATTTTTATAGAAATGATAAAATTACAGAAGACATTTTCGCAATAACAAAGAATGAACTGTATTTACTGACATAAAAAATATAAGGGTGGTTTTAGTGCCAGCAAGAGTTTGAGTTTTGGGCTGCGGCAAGTCTACACGAGTGGCATCTGCCTGCGTGTGTGTGTGTGGGGGGGTGCCTTGGGCGGTGGACATTTTAAGGGGTTCTAATTCGTATTCATGTTACATCTGGAGAAAACAGACTAAAACTCCTGATTGTTAGATCGACAGCCGCGCGATAGGCCCGAACCCGGGACCTTCATCTTCAGCCGCCTAGCATGTTCAGTGTCTTATCCACTCGGTCATGGTGAGGCCTCTGCGCTCTTTCCTGAGATTCATTCTCTCCAGATTAGAGCCTCACAAGGAAGAAAAAAGAATTCTTGAATGTTAGCAGTTTTCGCAAATTGTTAACAGCAGGCAAATAGATTTATGGAACCACCTATTATTTATATACCAGCACGGCCTTCGGATCATGGCATGTACACGGTCTGGTATGTGGTAGTTTTGAACACGCAGTTTTCCGATCGGTGCAGTTTGAAGTGCTAGAACGATACCGAGCTACCTTAGCCCTAAATATAGGTTAGGCTTTGTTTTGCCGAATAAAAGGGAACAGCTCACATTTGCGGATGTGTTACTTTTTACAATTTGCAGTACCCTTCCAGCAAATTTTCTCTGCATTTTAGATCATCATAAGAACTGAAAGGTTGCGGATGTGTTATTTTTTAGAATTTGTAGTACCCTTCCCTCAAATTTTCTCTGCAGTTTAGATCATCATCAGAACTGTAAGGCAGTCATAAATATTGACTCTGTAAAAAATTGATCACGACGACATTACATTCCGACATTTACAGTTCCTAGCCATATTAATGTGTACCCACAACATCAATGTTGCTATACTAATAAAAATTTGCTAGCAAATGTTAACGAAAGAGTTACCAATTTATTCATAGAAGTCCTAATTCTAAAATAAAGAAGGTCTAAAAAGTCTAAAAAAAAGAAAAGTTAGAGTGATTGAACTCGACTTTCCGAACACTTTCGTAAGGTATAAATATTCTTTTTTTGTAGCTCTGTGCAAGAACCATAAGTACCCGTAAGGCCGTATAATATATACGAATTCTGTTTGCAACCCTATGTGAACTAACAGTTCTACACACACTAAAGTCCGTTCAGTTTAGACGCTAGTTTGCTTCCAAAGTCTATAAGAACTCTTTTTTGTAGTCTTGAAAAATCTATACATTCTGTAACTATCAAAATCAATATGTGTGTCTAAATTAGATCTATAAGAAGTTTGAGTTCAATCGAATCTAACCGTTTAGGAAGCAGTCGTGTGCATACATCACCGCAAAAGTAGTCAAAATGAAATCAGAAGACCTTTAAAACGTGCAAATGCATCAAAAATCTGATGTTCGAATTCTTTCATGATTTCACTATTTTCCTTAAATGATACATGCTCGGATGGTAAAAATTCTATAATCTGCTGGTGGTCATATTAATATGACCAGGGACTATGAATCAGCTTCCTGTAATTTTCCGTTTTACACTTTCTTGAGCTCACGACCACTAAGAAGACTTTTGAAACTATGAGTGCACGTACACTTTATGTACAGGCGCACTCCCGGAGAGACCTGTCCCCCCTCCCCCCAAAAAAGCCACCCCAACCCCTAAATTGAAGAAATAAAATAGAGTAAAAATGTCTTAAAAATAGAGAACTGTCCTGCTGATGTCTAGATTCCAGTTTTATTTCAAAATGAATGCTTTTCTTCATAAAAGATTGCCCCTTGTCTAGTGGATAAAAATTTCTTTCTTTAAAACTATAGACATAATATAGGATTCATTTGATGATACTTTTTTGCAGTATGTAATATATATTGCGTGAAAATTTGATTTTCTGATTACCTCTATACAGAGACCACCTCTCTGAAAGACCGATTTCCTCCGGGCCAGAACCGTGGTCTCTAGAGCAGGCCTGACGAGAGGGGAGGGGGATTCCCCCCCGGGGCCGGGTTTTCTTGGGGCCCGTGATTATAAATTTCAGAAAACGTTTTTTGCATAGATAGAAAGAGGAATACTTGAAATCCAGAATCGACTCGAATAAGTTCATATCCCCCCGAAAAATTTTTCAGGCGCATAGCCCCCCCCCCCCGAAAAATTTTCCTGGCTACGCGCCTGCATTCGGAGGCCCTAGCCTAGCACTTTTCGGGGAACCCTGTAAGGTCATTCCTTGTTGACACATATAGTCATAAGGTAGAAATATTTGTTCGCAGTGCCGTATATAAAGGGAATGTTGCACCCCCCCCCCCCACCCTCTTTGTCCAAAAAATTTTTAATTAAATTCCATAAATTTTTAAGATACAAACGTTATGCTTCAAATTATGTCACGTCTATGAAGGTTCCATAGTGGATTGCTGGGATATGACGTATGTTCTATTACTGAAGACAGTGTAAACTAACATTTTTGCACGCATGTGTTGTTTATGTTTTACGCCATTTTTATTGCATAGTTTTATTTTCTTAAACTATTTTAATAATTTGTTGGCCCTTTAAACTAGTCCCAGGCCTAGCCTGTGCGGTGTAATCTGGCTCTGGTCCTTTTCGGTAGTCGCGCCCTGGAGAGAAGCTCATTTTTAACAGCAAGTACTTTTGTTTTTGTAATGGAGAAAAAAGGCAATTATTTGTATATAAGATCAACATTAAAGTTTTAAATAAAAGCTAGAAAAGTGAAAGTGCTAGAGTGAAAAAGAAAAGCACTTTATTTCTATTTTACAATGAGGACAATTTGATCATTAATGGAAGTTTCACTGTACTCTTCTCTCTAGAAATTTGTCAGCTCTTGAAAAAATGCGAGACTGAAATTTTTTATTGCAAATGAGGTGCTTGTAAGTTTGTAAAAGGTTTCTCGTAAACAGATTTCACCTCTTTATTTTCTCATACCTACGTCCGCTCCAGCGTTTGAGTGGTCACTCCTTACCTTACCTCTGTTGATCCCTCCACCTGATCAATGGAACTAGACGCTTGCGCGCGCATCATCACATCACTACACTACATATGCTCGTTTAAATCAACAACTTGTGCACCCTCTTAATTTCGACCCTTCCCTCCTTCACCTCTCTATGTCATTTCCTCTCTTCGTCTCCATCAACCGGCCAGAACAAATCTTTTCAGGGTTCACGTATAACCCTTTGAGGCGCAACCCTTTCCCAATGCTGGAAAAAGGGCGGCCGTTGCCATCGCTCGACTTAACTACTAGCAAGATGGCGGAGGATCGAAACGTTCATTGCGTGCCACAGATCTAGAGCCCCTTTGTTTGACGACAGCTGGCTGTGCGCGGGCACAGCCAGCGGCCGTCCATTTCATCAAAAAAAGGGTCTCTAGATCTGTGGCACGCGATGAACGTTTCGATAGCCCGCCATCTTGCTGGTAGTTAAGTCGAGCGATGGCAACGGCTGCCCTTTTTTCAGCATTGGGCAATCTATCCAGCTGTTCTCGCATTCTTCCATTTTTTCAGCAGATGTCAGTGCTGTTAAAAATAATCGTGAAAATATTTTTACCGGAAATGACGTGCTAAAAAGTAATGAATTTTCGTGGAGCTATGTCACCCGCAACTATTTTTATAGAAATCAAATCTATTCTTCGTGACTGGCAACAGTCAAAACGTCAGAGTTTGGGGTTCCCAGAGCGGGAACACTGCGCGAAAAAGGGTTAAACTACTTTCAGCTTAAACTAAATGCTGTGCGGAACAGAAGAAAAACAGAAATCCCTCCAACTCTGCTGTTTTAAAAAAGATTTTTCTAGAAGCTATTTCGCGATGCATGCATGTTTGCCTGGTGTTCTTTCTTTCCTACTGCCTGCGCCAGGTAATGAACTTCCTGATAGGGGCCATACCATTCATCAGCTGGAGAATTGGACGGTTGCACAGCTTGAGTTAAACGTTAAAAAATAAAGAAAAAAGTCTTTGTTTAAAAAAAAAAATCTGATGTGTCCAACACATGACTTCCTTGCACGTCCATTAGATCAAAAATATTTTCGATGCACTTCCTCTAAATTTATTTGTTTGAAAGAGATAAAATATCAATAATAGTAAGGTTTAGCGATTTCTAGACAAATATTTCGATATCGCCAAGCTGAGTTCAATTTGAAAGATTTCCTTCTGACACTTTATTTGGCGATATTTCACCAAAAGCCGACAAACTTGAGATAGTCAGCGAGATTTTGGGGATAGCCAAAGTAGTCATTGACCACAGACTTTCAATGAATTGAATGCATCTATACACCTCAATGTATTCAAAGTCATTTGGATCACCATGTAAATAAATTCTCAGTCGATTGCTGTCAAAAAAGATATTGAAAACAGTTAGATATTACAATAGTTCTAAATACAAAGTTAAAAAATCTACGGGTTAAAGTTTTAGAGTTATACAAAATAGGAAATAATTTTTGGCGCCAAATTTGGCGATATTTCGGCGAAACTCGTCAATGTCGACGACATTTGGCGAGATTTTAAGCATGAACCAAACAATGACAGATTATCGCCAAATTTGGCGATATTCCGCCAAAACTCGCCAAGAACGATAACAAATGGCGATACTTTGGGCATGGACCAAATGACTGACTATCGCCAAATTTGGCGATATTTCGCCAAAACTCGCCAAGGTCGAGGACAGACGGCGAGATTTTGGGCATGTACCAAACAATGACTGTCTACAGTTGTATTATATTGAAGATGTCCATAGACATTAAGGTACTGAAATTCTTTTCGGTGGTCCTGTAAATAAACTCTCCAGTAGATTGGAACCAAAAATCGAGATGCACAACTAGATGTTACAACATTCTTATATATGAAATTTCATAATAGTTTTTGAGATTTGAGAGTTAAATATGCACACACATACACCAAAAGTCGCCAAGCTTGGCGACTTTTGGCATAGTTCTTGAGGGAGGCACGTGACCGTGGTCGGACCATTACCTAACTTATGTGGTAGGACGGTATTGTGCTTGAAATGGATGAATGCCCCTAAAATTGCTATTGACCGTAATGTATTGGAAATCTTTTGAGTGTTTCTGTAGCAGAACTATAAATGAAAAAGACACTTTTTTTAATGGAGAAATTCATTTTCTAACTCTTTACAGCATATATCACTTCTGAGTCGTTTGAAATAGCCCAATACCTCTAAAAAACGCTTTGATGAATTTCGGCCCATAGAGCGTAATGTATTTCGAATCTTTTGGGCGGTCCTGTAGATAAACTATTCAGTCGAATGGAACCGAAAGGGAAGGTGCACAACTAGATGTTACAACAATCCTAAATATAAAGTTTCAACATTCAACGCCTAATAGCTTTTGAGTTAGGCGAGTTTAATGAATTTCGGCCCATAGAGCGTAATGTATTTCGAATGTTTTGGGCAGTCCTGTAGATAAACTATCCAGTCGAATGGAACCGAAAGGGAAGGTGCACAACTAGATGTTACAACAATCCTAAATATAAAGTTTCAACATTCAACGCCTAATAGCTTTTGAGATATGCGAGTTTAATGAATTTCGGCCCATTGAGTGTAATGTATTTCGAATGTTTTGGGCAGTCCTGTAGATAAACTATCCAGTCGAATGGAACCAAAAGGGGAGGTGCACAACTAGATGTTACAACTATCCAAAATATGAAGTTTCGACATTCTACGCCTAATAGCTTTTGAGTTAGGCGAGTTTAATGAATTTCGGCCCATATAGCGTAATGTATTTCGAATCTTTTGGGCGGTCCTGTACATAAACTATCCATTCGATTGCCACCAAAAGGGGAGGTGCACAACTAGATCATAGAACAATCCTAAATATCAAATCTCAACATTCTACGACCATTAGTTTTTGAGATATGCGAGTTACATACATACGTACGTACGTACGTACAGACGGCATGGAAAAACTGGCCACAGTAGACTCGCCACTGGTCAAAATGAGTTGCAGACGCGTTAATATGATCGTGCATGCTAGCCTACGATGAGATGCATCGAAAAAAATTTTTCAATTAAATTTAGAGGTAGTCAAAATCGGTTTTTATGTCGAAATTTGGCCCCCAAAATTTTTCGGGATCACATTACTTCCTTATACTACGTACAAGGAAGTAAAAAGGAAAAGAATGACGCAGCATGTTAGTATATTTCATCACAGGGTTGCTAACCGTCCCGCGAGAGCCGGGATATCCCGTTTCTAGCCCTGATTACCGTATAAGTCATCTAGGCTTTGGCCTAGGGCCCGCTAAGCTTTAAGGGGCTCCAAATGATTAAAATAGTTTTAAGCTCTTACAAAAATTAGAACAAAAACATGAATGGCAATAAATAAATCGATGCAATTTTACAATGCATTCCGCTGTGATAAAGTGCTTGTTTACACTGTATTCAGGGATGAAAGAAATGCCATGCTAAGGTTCAAAGCATTCAGGGAAGCAACCTCATCTGAAGCATAGTTTCCGAGCATTAGAATTTTATGGACTTTAAGTTAAAATTTTATTGAACAATGGGACCCCTCCTTATTTGCAACAAAAATTTGTGTAGTAGGCTCCCAAGGAGTGCTTGGCCTAGGGCTTCCAAATGTATATTATAGTGAAGCTCTGTTTAGAGGACACGACAGGTGAAAAGTGTGTGCGGGACGGCCAGTGTTCCGTTTTTTTGAATAAGTAATTTAATAATTTGATAAATTAGATGAAATTTTAAACATTAAGTTTCTTTTACAAATAAATATGATTTTGGCAGAAGTGATTGCATACTTTAAGTTTCTTTTCCAAATAGGTAATATAATGATTTCTGCAAAAGTGGTTTAATATATATTATGTTTTTTTCCCCCTCCAAATAAATAATTGCGATAATCTTAGTAGAAGATGTGATTTAAGACTTCAAGTTTTCTTTTATACGGGTATATTATTGATACATACTTACAGGTTGTTTTAATTATTTCTTATGCAAGTAAAAAGTTTTTGCGTTTGTATTGTGAAAGGAATTAAAAAATACATTCGATATAATTGCTAATGTAATAGTACTGTTTGTTCTGATTATAAAGAAGAGAAATAGAGGACTTCATAATAATTATTTTTTAATTTTTTATCAGTTTACATGATTGTGTTTTAATTTTTGTTAACTATGTTGCATGTATAATTATGCCAAAGTAAAACATACTATTCAATGAAACAGTTTAAAATGTAAAAAATAAATCTGGTTTTAATTGTTTTTCCGGCCTTTCTTTAGCTACCGTGTTTACTCGTGTACTAGTCGCACCCTGTTGCACAGATACTTGCAAGGGGCCCTGCACAAAAATTTCCCTTAGAATATTATATAAACAAATTTATGTACCTCAAATCATCCATGTATTAAATTAAAATTTAGATTGCCACGCATAAATTAAATTTAGGGTTATGGGGCCAAAATATCCTTTTTACATATGCCTTTCAAACTCAAAGAAAATAAGAGATAGCCATAAAGTTCTTGCTGTAATATGTAATACACACGAATACATAAAAATCAATTTCAGGACATTTTGAATTAAATTCTTGATTTAAAATGCAACAAACATGAATTGATTGTTTAAGTACAACTTGTTTGCCAAACTTGTTAAAATATTGTTATTTTTTTTTATTAAATGGAAGGGTGGGGAGGTACACCTAATATGTATCTTTTTAAAAATCGTCAATTGTTTACAAAAATCTTTACTTATGTTTTTTCTTTCTTGTTTTTGAATGACTTTTAATTATTATTGGCAAAAAAGAAAAAAGAAAGAAACTACATTTAATTTTGAAAAACTGCCGCCTAGGTGGTATAGTGGCTAGAACCATTTTATCATGCCTTGTCAGGGTTCGATTCCTGGGTTGGGTGTTAACGTGTTCGTCCCTTCATAGGGAGTAAATTTGGCCGTCCATTACCGCTGATGGGTGCCCGAATAATGCCCGCCCGTTATAAAGAAATAAAAAGCAAAATTAAACAAAACTCTTGCAGTTTTCTTTTTATGCATGACAAGCTCATTTTTTTTTTTTTTTTTTTTTTTTGGCTTAAAAAAATGAAAGTACCCACTCTGTTACTAGACATAAAATAAAATAAATAAATAAATTGAAGTTAAAATAAACATTACAGTGTTTACGTAGCGTTTGTATATATTATTTGGCAAGAACGGGAAACATAAATGGTCAATATCATTTATATATATTATTGTTTTGTTCAAACTGTTGATTAATGATTTTTCCTTAATGGAAAAAACACGATAGATTATTATTTTACAAATGTTACTTTATTATGCTCCTTGTTTCTAGTTTGGAAAAACCATATGAGATATATATACTGAGCTGAAGAATATGTCACAGTCCAAATCAGCATCCGTATAACTTTAAAAAAAAGTTTGATGTGGACAGCACAGCATGACTTCCTAGAGCATCTATTAAATTACATAAATTTTTAATACACTTCATTCATATATTTAATTTGAAATTTAGATGATGATTCCATAATATTAACGTTTGGCTTCTTCTCAAATAAAAGAATTATCAACTGAAGATGAAAAGAATTATCAAATGAATTGAAATGTATTGAAGTTGGCTATAGACCTTAATATATCAAAAGGATTTTGCGTGACTCATGTAAATAAATTTTTGATGCACTTTATCCAAACTTACTTTATTTGAAACAAAATTTTAGCAATATAATCCTTACGGTTCCTGTCTGAAAATAATTGTAAATCCTTCCTTTCTCATACAGACACATATACTTTCCACGTTAAGGTATAAAAAAAGTAAGAAAAATAAGAAGCATTTTCAGATCGCACTAAAGTGCTATATATTAAAAGCGTATCATAAACCATGCGTCTTCCCTATTTTCTTCCCTTATTCCATTAAGTTGGAATTGTATATCATTATTCAGAAGTGTGCCATATTTTTCTCCCTTGTTCCATAAAGCACATCTTTGGAATCGAAATTTCTCTTAAAATTGCCTACTGAAACTGTTTTACAATCTTCGCCAAGCATATTCCAACTATACTTCACCATTTTAAATACTGTTTGGAATGGGCATCATAATCCATGAGTGTGCCGTGTTTGTCTTTCTTGTTCCATAAAGCCCATCTCGTGAAATGAAAACTATATTAAAATCGCCTACTAAAACTATTTTGCAATTTCCGCCAGGCACGTTCTAATTATACTTATTTATTTCTATGTGACAGTTCATGCCTATACAACACATGTCTACAAATCTTGTCTACAAAGTCGCGTGGACAAAAATCTGGGCGTGAACGAAATAGCAACCCAGTACTAAAAAGTTTTTTTTTTCTTTCTTTTAAGTTTAAACTGCCTTCTTACCGATGTACACAATTATTTAAAAAAATTCACATTTTAAGAGTTCAAGTAGCTAGAGATTAATGTCCCCTGGGTACAAGTGACAGCTCCTCGCTCACCCAACTTTCATTTTTTTCTTCCAACTTCCATTCCATTTTCTTCCATTATATTATTAGTTTTGTAAATATCTTATTAGTTTTCGTTTTCTTTAATCAAATGCTTTTCTATAAATGCCTAGTTGGTGTACGCTATTGGGTTATTTTAAAATGGTGCGGGTACAAGACATACATCCTAATTTAAGGCTATCTCAATTAAATTTAGATCTTATAACTTAAATTATTTTTCTTGGCGAATTTTTAGTTCTGTTCAGAGACAAGAACTAGTATCATTTATTACAAAAATTCATTATAAATAGCCTATATTATTTTAGCTATAAATGGTAAGTTTTGGACATATGTTAACTGGTGCTGTGCAACACCAAGGGGAAAATATTCTAACACGTTTTTAGGAGTTTCAGGTTACAAATTTTTGACATCGTTGCTCAGTAGGTTACGGATTTCATACATCTTTGATCTGTCAGATTTTGGACATCGCGATCCTTTCGTTACTAATTTTGAACATTGGATTATTAAGATATGCGGGTTAAAAAAAAAAGTTATTGGCTAAAAATGCATTGAATGGATTCTATATAATTTCATTGTGTTAATAAAATTTATATTTTTTTTTTTTTTTTAAAGAAGTCTTACCTCTTTTGACGAAAGAGTTGGTTTTTTCATTTTTAAGAGTTGGTTTTAAGTTGGTTTTTTCATTAGTCACAATTAAACAAAAATATTATAAGCATATATTTAATTTCAATTACACATGTTATCTGCATTTAAACATAAATGTATATGATCTCGCGTTGACTCATTATTAGAAGTACCTAACTTGCAGTTTGTTTCAACCAAAACATATATTAATTAAGGGAATGAAAAATGAACAAAACAAATTTATTGCCATTTAAAATCATTTTGCATGGTCATTTGAATTACAAATTAAGTTTTAAATGATGAAACTCTGCAAATTTGTTAAATGCACTTAATATATATAGAATGATAATAAGAATAAACTGTCTAGATCTAATTAAAAAATATATACTATTTCAAATTTTTCTGATTTGCTTCTATGAATTCTAAATAAAATTGATGTTATGTCCATGGGCGCCCATAGAAATTTTTTTAGGGGGCGGGGTAAACTTCAAAAATTTTTTCTAGAGGGGGCAAATTTCACACTTGCAATAATTTGGTAGGGATGGAAGCGAGACGACTTTTTTGCGAGACGAGACAGAGATTTACAGCTTTTTTGCGAGGCGAGACACACATGTTTAACATTACGATATAGAGATTTTTGGGAGACGAGACAGAGCTTTTAGTCTATTTTTCGAAATGCGAGACGCTTATTTTTCGTCTCGCGTCCATCCCTGTTTGGTTCCGATTTTGCTTTGTGATGCACTTCTGTTTACATGATTGCACAATGTACTAGGTCTCGGGGGGGGGGGAAGGGACAAGTGCCCTACCTTGCCCCCCCCCCCTTATAGGCGCCTATGATTATGTCTTATTCGTAAATTTATTTTAAAAAATTAGTGTTTCGCTCGATACGCAATTTGAATCCGTTAAATAATTTTTTTAAGTACACTTTTAGAAGGGGGGGGATTCTACTATATAGTTACGCTGATCCCTAACTCTCTAATTCCCTGACTCTCTAACGATTCCAGGCACCTACTCCAAGATAAAACTTTTACCGCCATTGCTCCAGAAAGATTAAAAAGTTAAGCATAAAAAGCGTAATAACATCTACATTGGGAAAAACACTCAAGATACTGGTGTTAAACAATAAATTAAATAAAAAACTTTGTGAAAAAACACACATAAGATGTTACTTGTAACTTGATACAATCGTTTCGACCAAATATTCTTTCGGTCTTCATCAGTCAGCCCTTCGTCATACAGAACAGAGGGATATGAAAAAGAAGGGCTTTGACTGATGAAAACCGAAAGAATATTTGGTCGAAACGATTGTATCAAGTTACAAGTAACATCTTATGTGTGTTTTTTCACAAAGTTTTTTTATTTAATTTAACATCTACATTGTTTGTACGATCCGTTTGAAATTTTTATAATTATGTATAAAAATATATTGAAAACAATTTGCGCTATTTTCTGCTCCATTTTATTTCCGAGATTAAAGAAAGTTAATCATTTGCGTGACAAAATTAGCTTTCGCAATTGACATGACGTCATACTGAAGTCACGGTCATCAGGGTTTGATGGGAAAGTTGCGATTGCAATTCGTTTAAAGTTGTTTTTCCAGATAACATCAACTATATCGTCTGCATGAAGCAATGATATAAGAGGGGCTGTTTCCACGAAACGAAATCGTTCGAATGCGAAAAGTTTTCACACCTTTCCCGAAGAACATGAAATTCAACTTCGGTATATAATAAAAATTGAATATGTAATTATTTATTTTAGGTGGATGAAGATTAAATATATTGAATTGTAGACATAATTTCGTCAAATCTCTTTTCTAGCGCCTGTTCTAATTGCCTCCTTAACGAGCTTTGACTTCTAAGTTGCTAATAAAATAAAACACTTACCAACATTGAATGTCAATTTATAAAACAGTATAGTGAGACTTTACTACTCCCTAATCATATCCAAAAATTCGTAACGATCGAGGCTGCCGCCATTTTGTTTCGATCGTATGCATGTGTTTGACATGCTCATCAAGGATTTTAATCACTATTTCAACTAAATACACTATATTTCAAAGGGGGGGGGGAACCTATTGCATTGGAGAAATAAGATTGTAATAAATGACTTTCTCAAATTTTTAGGACACTGGCAACTCTGTGACAATAAATTAAAGATTTAAAAAAAAAAAAGAAAGAGAAAAAAGAAAAAGAAGAAGAATCGATGTTTCGATCATTACGCAATTCGGACATCGTGGTTTATATGCATATTTATTACAACCATATTTATACAACCACGCATTATTATGCGTGGTTTAAATGCAGAGAAAATGTACAAAAACTTATGAAAATGCTTTGAAACGTTGAAAAAATTATTTTAAGGCTGATAAATGAGCTGAAATATTTACATATTATTTATTTTAGATTCCGAAATAGCTTTGTTTCTATCGTTTACTTTCCGATTAAACAGAACTGGCAAGAACACATCGTGTGATTCTTGTTGTAATTCTTCAATATTTTAAGCATACTGCCTTATGTTGACCGAAATAGTAAACAAATCATCATTTTATTGTATTCATTTAATATTTTGATTACAGGTCGAAATTGGTTAGACATGAAAGTGATGAAAAGTGAAATGAAAGTAAAATTAAATTAGCCCAAAATGGTGTCTCTATGTTTAAATATATCTTGACAGTTTAACGCGTGTTCTTTAACATTGTATGGCAAAAAATTCCTCATGGGGAGGTTATGACCCCCTAATACCCCTCTCCCTTGGCTACGCCCCTGATGAAACTAAAGTTATTATTATTATTATTATTATTTTGGAGTGAACGTGAATACGCGTTAACCCCTTAAACAGTCTTTCACCCAAGGCATCCCCCATTCAGGCAGATAGCACTCATGCAGCCTTGCCTTAACCAAAAACAAATAAACGAATTAAGTCTTACTTCGAAAGGTAGCTTAATTCTATTTTCACTGATTCTCAAAGTAAAAATTCCGTTATACTTTTTATCAATTATATTTCTGAAAATTTTATTAGCTACTTTAAATTTTCTTTTCTGTTTTTCATCTTCATGCGAAATAAACCTATACTAAATCTGCTTCGTTTGAATCAAAACCAAGATAAAACTGAACCTATTAATAACTTTATTTAACATAACAGCCAATCTGGATGTACTGCATTGACAGTGAGGTTTGCTAATTAGCTTTAATCTGTACCAAAATCAAAAAGTTAAAGGGGAAAAAAAAAACTTTTAACGAAAAACAGCAAGTGGTCAAAGTAATACCATGTCCGAGGTCGGTTTTTCCCGGCATTTTCTGGCGACTGTCGAAGGGAGGACAGGAGAAATTCGAGATATCGAGATAATATGAGGTGAAATAAAAGGGGGCAATTTGTAAGGAGTAACACATTTCTTCGAGACATCGAAGTCAACTGTGTAATTATTTTTAAGTATTTGTAAGAAAAAGGCAAGCTCTTGAAGAGAAGAAAAGAAAACTGTGTTATTTCCTCTATAACTATGCCGAATTCACCTGAATAAAAATACGTACTTGGTTATTGTGAATTTTCCGAAGGAACTGAAATTTTGTTTACATTATCAATAATTCAATATTTGCAAAGCAAAAGGTATTCATGTTAAGGAATACCAGAGCCTTGTTGTAACATAGTCACGCTTTTGCTATATACAATACAGTAGTGAATAATTATAATGCAGCTCCAGGTTATATGAAGCTCTAACGGATGCAATCATTAAACGGTCGTTTGTTCCACCGCAGAAACCGAGGCATACCAGATTGTTGAGGTCATTATACTAACTCCAATTTATAATAAGCTTTATACGAAAGATTATGCATCAAAAGACAAAATGAAAGTACATTTTATTAAGTTATTTTTAAAAATGTTACGAGTAATTCAACCCCACACCAACCTTAAAAATTTCTTGAAAACTTATTTATTTGTAAAAAAATAGTTTGTTTTTTTTTTACAAAGAAAAACATTACTTTCCGAGGGGGCGGGGAGGGAAAAAAAGATGTTAGCCCGTGCCACCGATTGCGTAAGAGCACTTTTGCCCTATTTCCCTCCACAGTTTAGATCCTCATCCAGAGGGTGAGATGCTTCTGAATTTTGTCATCCCTCGGAGGCCGCATAAGAACGTCCAGAAATTTTTAGAGTCACGGATTGAACGTAATCTAGGTTTTTTTTTCGAAGGAACCAAGTTTCCCTCACGGTCACAGGAAGGAAAATGAACTAACTGCACTAGGAACTCGAAAACATTTAGGATGATTTTTCATCAGCTGCACTGCACACCGTAATAAATAAAACAACGGTGTCTTTTATGAAACTTGCTGAAAAAATTCTTTAACATGGAGTTGCACAGCAAAAATTTTCGGAAAATGAACACATCCTGCTAAATTTTCAATTTTTAAGAATTATTTCCCAAAGTTTCACTATGATGCAGGTTTATCCTTTATTACCAGGGGCTGCAAAAAGGGGGTGCAAGGGGACGTGGTCGCACCCCCGAATTTAACAGACATTTTATTTATTCCATAATGTGGATTTGGATGCGTTAACGCTCGGTGTACTCGCTGTGAGGACACATTTTGGCTGTTTTGATTCACGAAAATAACTTTGATCTCAAGTCCCCGTTGGTGGAAATTTCTCAGGAGTTCCAAAGTTCATCAGGCGTTAGTGCTAGCAGCAGGACTGTTCGTCGAGAGTTAAACAATATGGAATTCCATGGTCGTGACGCAACTAATAAGCCGGACATCACTCCACAGAATGCGAAGCATCGATTGCAATGGTGCAGAGATCACCGTCATTGGACTGTGGACATGTGGAAAACTGTTCTTTGGAGTAATGAATCTCGCTTCACAGTCTGGCAGTCGGAGGGACGCGTCTGAGTTTGGCGGATGCCCAGTGAACGTTTTTAGCGTGACGGAATTGTGCCGACTGTTAAATTTGGTGGTGGCGGTATAATGTTGGGGGGCGTTACTCATGGTTTGGCCTGGGTTCGTTAGTTCCTGTGGTTGGAAACATGAACTCTGCAATGTATGCGGACATTCTGGACAATGCTGTACTCCCAATTCTGTGGCAATATTTCGGGGAAGGCCCATTTGTCTTCCAGCAGGATAACTGTTCCATTCACACATCGAGGCTTGCACAGACGTGGTTTGACGAAATGGGCGTTCAAAAACTGGACTGGCCTTTTTAGAAACTCGATCTAAATCCCATAGAAAACTTTTGGGACAAATTAGAGCGCACATTACGTAGCCAGCCAAATCGACCATCCTCACTGCAAGCACTTTAGCTGTGATGGATGCCTGGAAGTTAATTCCTATGGCCACCTATCAAAAACTGGTGGAAAGACTGGAAAGTCTTCCCAGGCGTGTGCAGGCTGTCATCGATGCAAAAGGAGGACTAACATCATATTAATATGTGCTTCAGGACGCTCCAAGTCCATACCACTGGGTGTCTGGATACTTTTGGCCAGATAATGTACTTTATTTTGAGGAAAATAAACGAATTAAAATAAATGACAGCTTAAAAGGCTTCTTTAATTTAAGAATTGTAAAAATACTTGAATGTTTGCCGTATTTAATGCTGCTTTAACTTGATCTCGAATTCTGCTTCATTTTTAATCGTATATAGGACATGACACTTCAAATGAAAGAAAGTGAAAATTAGCATGTTTACTCGCTTAATAGGCGCACTTCTTCTGCTAATTTTTTATGGTGAAGTATAGGTGAGAGTATTACGCGGGGAAAATTTACTACGTAATATTGTAACTCTTAAGCTATTTTTTTTTTTCTGCTTCAAAACGGGGGTACGACTATTATGCTAGTAAACGCGGTAATCTCATCAAAAAAGTTAAACAGTTATTCCCAAGTCATTCTTTCCTTTGGTAAATACTCTACTAGCAATTTTGTCCGGGCTATAGTATAATTTTGTCGGCCGGATACAGAGTGCCGGTGGTAACCCGAGCAAAATTGCTAGTAAGGTCCCCTAGCAAAACAACAAAGGAAGAATACGAATGTTGAAAACATGGAAATACGATGTTTGTATACATGGGAAATCGGAATTGTCAATGCATATATTTAAAAATATTTATTAAAGAATACCTCTCCAATAATGTATCCAAAGTTTGTTCGTAACGATCTTCTTACATTCCTGCAAAAGTAAGAAAATATTTATGTAAAAATTTTGTATTAGAATAAAGTATGTTTGCATTTCATTTTTACATTCATATAAGAATAATATTTACTAATGCAATAATATATTAATCTTAAGCAGCGAAAAATAACATATAAAAAAGCAGCGATAGGAAAATTAAAATAGCATGCTTTTTACATTTTTTTGCTGCTTATGTATTATCTTCTGCACGCACACACAGAACTGCATTTTCCCTCTTATTATAGTACATATATTTTTCTCAACGTGATGGATGTGGACTGAACATTTTGAATTTATGAATTGAAAATTTCCTGTTAACCCTCCTAAGCAATGGCTGATGCAGGGGAAAGTGTAAAGGCTTAACTCTAACTCAGCGATCAAGTATTATAGGAAAAGTAACTGGACACTCAGCAGATCACACGTATAATCGCGATCTAAACGCTTCCATTCATTAAACATTGGATTCGTTATTCAAAACTCGGCACTATATTTTGCCTCCAAAACTGCCTACGATACTTTCCAGGCCCGATCTTTCCTCTTAGAGGGAAGAAAAAAAAGTAAAATTATGGGAATCCACTTAATCTTCCAATCCTATTACAGTTTCCCTTTAATCTTTTCGAGAGATCTGAGCATATACCCAAGCTCCTTCCACTTTGCCGAATCTTCGAATTTTGTTTTTCTTTGGGGCCCGTCATTTGCTCCAGCATGTGCAGCCGTTGTGCAACCTACGAGCACCTCTACTAGAGCATACACACACACACTTTTTAAGGCCCCTTTTCGAGTCCCAAGTTCAAGGGCGAGACTGCACAGGTGCCCCCTCCACCCCACCTCTGCCTAAGACCCAACTCCACTTGGTGGCATAGAGGCTCTGTTACGGGGGCCCTGTTCTTCCAAGTCAAGGACAACTGCTTCTAAGTAGAAATGAAACAAGGGAGAAAAGAAAAAAAAATTATATATATATATATCTTAGAAGATAAAGAAGAATAAAAAAAAATTCCGAGGAATGGGTTCTACTTTTTTTTTTCTTTCTTCTTTTTCTCGTTTTGAACTTGTTGGTCCTCTTTCTTTTACTTCTTTCTGCTCGTGTTTCTTTTTCCCTTCTTTTTTGGGAGACCCGGAGAGCTGCGGTGTTTCATACTTAGCTGCACTCATTTCTACCATAATTTTATGAATGTAAGAAAATAGAACACGTGGCAGGAATGAAAAATTTTTATAATGAAAGAACAATATCTTATCTTTTCCCAATTTTTATAATAGATATTTTTTATTTTATGTATCTCACACCAGTGGCGCACACAGAATTCGCTCTTGGAGGGGATCCAGCTTATAAAGTTGTGACACCAACAAACTACCTGAAAAATGCGAAACAATTTTTTTTTTTTCATGACCCTTACCACCTTTTATAAAGATAACCCGCACTTCAGTATACACTTATACTTGAATATGTCTCTGAATTATTTTTTTATTTATTTAAATGCTAAAAATAAGAATTTGATAAAGTCTTCTATCGTATTAACCTGTCCAAAACTACATGACGATTTTGCTATGCGATGTTGATAAATCATTTTGGAGGGGTCCAGACCCCCTGGACACTTGCGCCTCACTCTCATACCAGGTATATCCAGCAAAGTTCCAACAGCTCACTAGGTGGGGTGGGGGATGAAAATTTTTTCAAAGAGAACTGACATTGAATTAATGAATTTTTTAAAAGGGCGTTTAATTAAGTACTTCTTTCACAGTAACGCGTGTATACAGTCGAATTTATTAGAACTTCATTTAAGGGACAGGGTTATTTATGACGCTACAGCCGACGTTATACGGGTGTTGTCATTATAAACAAGGTTGCTATAACGCAGTTTCAGTGTACTCGTAGTCAGGTACATGACGAGAGGGGAGGGGGGAAGTCGCCATCTCTGCATAAGGGGAGATAGGGCGAAATACGTAATTGTAACTTTAAAACTTCTCCGATAAAACAAGTTTGCATTCTGATGCTGGTCGGTGGCTAAACTGCAATGCGTATATTTAAAGGATTATTTTTTACAACCAAAAAGTTGATATCTTCTAAAACTTGGTGGCAGAGTCAATTACAATTTACGAGCACATGAAGCAAGGGTTCAAACTTTTGGAATTAGTTTCTCTTGAACCTGCATCTGCAGCTTCAGCTGAAAAATGTTTCAGTTCTCTTAAATGAGTGGAAACATTTGCCCACGAACATGACTCAAAAAAATTTAACACATTTTCTACTCCTTAACCCTTTCCCAATGCTGAAAAAAGGGCAGCCGTTTCCATCGCTCGACTTAACTACCAGCAAGATGGCGGACGATCGAAATGTTCATCGCGTGCCACAGATCTAGAGACCCTTTTCTGACGACAGCTGGCTGCGCGGCACAGCCATTGCTGGTAGTTAAGTCGAGCGATGGCAATGGCTGCCCTTTTTTCCAGCATTGGGCAATCTAACCAACTGTTCTCGAATTCTTCCATTTTTCAGTAGATGTCAGTGTTGTTAAAAAGAATCGTGACCATTTTTTTACGGGAAATGACGTGCTAAAAAGTAAAGCATTCTCGTGGAGCTATGTCGCCCGCAAGCTATTTTTATAGAAATCAAATCTATTCTTCGTGACTGGCAACAGTCAAAATGTCAGAGTTTGGTGTTCCCAGAGCGGGAACACTGCGCGTTAAAGGGTTAAGAAGAGAGAGAGAGAGAGGAAAAATTTCTAGAAACAACACCTACCTAAAAAGAACAATAGGAACCTTTCTTGCTTTGGGAACAGTCCCCCCCCCTTTGCCTGGGGGCCCGGAGAATTTTCTCCACCTGCCCTTGCCTTACTCACGCTCTGTGTGTGTCTTTGTAGCGAGTACACAGAGCGTTAAAGGGTTAAAAATAGAATTACACTGCAATTTAACTTCATAACCAATTTAAGAATCGACCACGGACTAAATTCCATCGAAGATTATTATTGTTTTCCGAATTTCACTTGCTCCAACTCTTCCTCTGATATGAGCAGCTAGCGATGATCAGCAGGCGCTTATGAGAAGGAGGAGGGGGGGAGGGATGTGGACAGTAGGACGGACAGGAAAAGAGGCTTGAGAGGAGAGAGAGAGAGAGACGAAGTACGAATTGTGGGAGTTTGGAAGCTGGGAACGCAAACAGTTCCGCTCTTCGAAATGACGTTATTAATCGCGAATTCAGCGGCAAACGGAAATGTGAAAGCGCAGTTTAGACATGTTGAGGAAGTATAGAGAGAGGAATTCCACTATTCTATAAATGAGAGTGCGAGCTCAAGCATCCTCCATTTTCGTGCCTCAACAGAATTGTTGTAACCAGTTTAACCCTTTGACGAGCCGTGATTGCGCCGTGAAACCACCCCATTTCAGCGCTTTCGCTGCTAGTTGCAAAAAAAAAAAAAAAAAATGTTAAAAGGTCCCAACGCTGTAAAAAATGTGCAACCGTTGTCACCAGAGCCTTATTATCACAGGGAAAATCGGGACTTTGCCCAGGGCCGCCGGCTTGAAAGGGCCCCCAATATCAAATAGTGTTCTGAAATATTATCTTATATCAAAATTTCTTGAAAAATAAAAAAGAATTATAGATGGGGGCCCCCAAATCCATTGGTCATAATCAGGCTGTGGTTGTCACTGATCCATTTAACTACCAACAATATGGCTGTGTCGGAAATTTCTTTTTTTGCTCTGTAGTTCTAGATAAGTAATTCGATCGAGCGCCTTGACTGAGGAAAACTGAACAAACTTTCAGTACGAAACGATCGTATCTTTCTAAAAGTATCATTTTATGTGTGTTTTTTACACAAAGTTTTTATTTATTTTATCGTTTAACTCAAGTATTTTGAGTGTTTTTTCTGTGGAGTTACCTATTCCGTTTGCATATACACACAAACACAGGCGAAGTTTTAATTTTGCTCCTAATAGGCTGAGACTTAGAACAAAAAGTTTAATGCGTATAAATATTTGAAATTCGGGTCAATTAAGGTGAGGGGGGGGTGCGAGATAGACAGATGTATATGGTCTCTTATCCCCTACCCGCTGGATAGGATACACAAAAGTGTGACCATATATTTTGTACTACATCGTCTGGTCTATTATCCATGCATAATATGTACAATAGAGAGAGGAGGTAAGAAAAATGCCCTTCTAAAAGAACACTATCAGTACAGAGAAAGAAATAGTAGTGTGTCGGAAAATTGCTCTTTTTCTCAACAGGTGCCCCTTTTGATAAATTCCCTCCACCCTTCTCCTTTTGGAAAGGACTTTATGCTGAAATACATTAATTGCTTTGCTTAGGACTGTAGTTCGAAAAAAACTATGTGATTTAAGAACTGTAAGAACATAAATAAGCTGATTATATGAAAATGCTCACTTGGAAAAGGTCTAGTCTCTTCACAAGCTGTACGATACAGGAACGATAAATTCTTTAAAAAATTAGTATTTCTTTTTTCTTCCCACTCTGTGTTATACATCAACAAATTTTCTACAGCGGTTACCGTGTTTACTCGTGTAATAGTCGCACTTTTTTTTTGCCAATTTTTTAAGTCTAGGTGCGACTGCGGGGAAAATCTGCTACATAATATTGTAACTCTAAAGCTATTTTTTCTGCTTCAAAACGGGAGTGCGACTATTAAGCGAGTAAACACGGTAATTCTATGCTTAACCTTTTATATCTCAACAGCTTAAATTTTCGAAAATTTTTACTGCAATATGCAGAAACAGATTATAAACATACTGCAAGTTTTTACTTTCCAGTTTTGTAATTCATGTAGAATTTATTGAACAAAGTATTTCTGTCTTAGAGTTCAATAAAACGAATATTTTTATTTTTGTATTAGTTGAAAATATGTCGTCACATATTTTCAACTAATACAAAAAGAAAAATAATAATAACTGAATAAAAATAATAATAACTAATACAAAAGTAAAAATAATTAAAAAACTAATACAAAATAACTAATACAATAAAACTAATAAAATAAAATAAAATAATACTAACTAATACAATAATAATAATAATACACAAAAATAAAGTGTTACTGAAGTGTTTGTGAACAGTTTAACATGAAAACTTTTTAAAAAGTCATTAAAACATTCGTGTAGTGTTGGCCAACGAAGAAACACTAAGTGCTGCAATGACCAATAGTGCGACAGCTGAAGGACAAAATATAATTTCGTGTTATAATATATTAATTAAATATCACAAAATTTTCAGATTTTAAAGAATTCATGCTCACGTTATTCTAGAGAAGAAGAAAAAACAACAGTCATTCAAATATTTTTTAATGCACTATGATTAATTTATACAGCTTTGATTTGGTACATTGCAGATCTGCAACACAGTGTTATAAAGAAGGGTTAGGAATTTTTTTCTGGAAATTTCATAAAAGGCGTAGGTTTTTCGTCTGTATAATGCTCTGATATTTGCAATATAACGTTTATTATTTCACGGAATGGATATTAACTATTGTAAATACTAAGTGTTGGAATGCTGACGGCTAACGTCTCGGAATAAAAATGGCTGCCAAGTACAAGCCTATCCTTAGAAGCCCTCTAGTTTTCATTCATATTGGGTCTGATTGGCTGAAATTTAAGGGCTTTGTTTAATCTGGGTTACATCCTACGTCATAATAAGTATGTAGATTTTCTCGTCTAGTAAAAGGGAAAAGACAATTAATTTGGAATGATGATGTGCAATGGTAACTCAGCTATCACTGAGTTAGAATACTGATAAATGCTATAATTTGATTTCGGTCAGTCCTATTTTCGGCAAGCATGACGTCAGAGATAGTTGTTGTTTCCACTGCAGATTGCTGAAGTATGTATGCATTACATATATTTATACTTCAGTAATGAGTAATCCAAATCTTTCAAACTGCGAGGAAATAAAGTAAAAATGGGTCGTGACAGGTAATCGAAATGTTTTGTTGAATCAAGAACATTTTTTTTTTTTTATGATTCAACAAAATATTCTGTTGAAATTCGTTAATTCAACAAAATAATTTGTGAATTCAACTGGACAAAATTTATAAACTTTTTTAATATCATAAAATTTCCTTAACCTCTTAAAGGCCCTATTATTTTCAAGAGAACGGTCATAAAAGCACCTACTTTTTTTATTCAAAAAATATTGTTTCAAAATAAGGGAATGTTCAATATACGCACTCATTTTAAGGTTTTGGTCATTTTGATATAAAAAAAAATTTCCGTGTATAAGAACTGAAATGCGTTTTGGAGCAATAACTTTTGAACTCACCAGCCCGGAAATATCAGGGGAGCGAGACCGGTGCTTTACTGTACATATTTTTTAATAGAAGATTATTTCATATTTATAATTGAATACGTATTTGTAATTAAAAATAAAATAGTTTATATAATTGAATAACGATAACGAACATTGCATAATAGTAATGACTTGTTATGATCTAACATATTTTGACTCGTTCGAACTATTTTAGTTTGTATTCCCTGAGTTAAAGCGAACAGTTCATTTGAGTTTAGACCTCGTTCGACACGGAATATCGGATAATTGAGGTTCTGTTTTATTCATAAGCGTAGCTTAATCAAAATTTGGGGGGGGGGGGGACCGAAATTTTTGTAGGGGCTGAACAAATTTAAGAGTAAAATAGGGAAGTTTCTTCAGGTTTTGAAAATTTTAAAATGAATGGTTTTCTAAACAAAATTAGGGCTGTCCGCAGTGTAAATGTCCTGCAGTGGTCTGAGAGATAAACTTCGTCCCCATAAGAACTATGGAAGTGAAGCAGCATACAGGTTGGCCAGTGCTTGGGAGGGTCAACTCCCTCTCTTCTGGACTGCTGTGGGACCGTGTAAACTAGTTGGAGCTGGTGCGCGTAAAATCCGCCGTGGCTCCAATGTCCTCCAAGTTGTAAAGCGATATCTCTGGGGATGCCGATTTCAGCGGTTTGGTTCCTCCTCTGTAATTGGTTCAAAATTAGGGACCCTGGGCTAAAGTCGTATTTCCTCCCGCTGGGGCCCAATAAAAATGGAAGGCGCCCCCATCTGCCCAATCGCCTCCCTACCTGGGGGATCATGCGGTTGTAAGAGGGCATAAGCAACAACAACAAGGGGGGCTCTGGAGCGTAATGTCGTGAAATTCTTTTGGGTGCTCTTATAAAATAATTGAATGCATTTATACTTGTATAACCATTTTAAATAGGATACATGGTACAGCACATAGGAATGCATATAAATTTCGTCATCCATAAATATTTACGGCAGCTGGAGTACAGACAAACCGAAATCATAAACATTATTCGACATTGTTGGGAAGTGATAAAAACCATATCTTAAGCAATGCAGTTTCCAATATAAAAAATATTAAGCTTTTAAACTCACTTTACCTAAATATAATTAAATTCATTTGAAAATTTACTTACTTTTGTACCATTAAAACATACGATATATTATAACTTTTAAAAACAAACACAACTCATTATGCATGTAAGCAGTTAAATTTGCAGAAAGCATTCAATCCCTCTCATTCAGCTTGAAGGCCCTTTCACATGTAGGGACCCGAAACCTCTGCCTTATAAGACTGTTCTTTCTGGAGATCATGCAACTTTTGAACAGATTTTTACAAAATTTGATTGCGCTAGAGACTCGGAAAAATTTAGAATGTCTCTTTTCAAGTTGCGATGTGAAGTGCTACAAATAATCAACTTATATAGGAGTTACGAAACATTTTTTAAAAATGCTAAACATACGGATTTCGGCAATATTTCCCCAAACATAGGTAACTCTTCAGACCATTTATGAAGGCAATTTTTGTGCTTATGATTTTTTCTGAAAGTTGCATGGAACATACAGCTTTACTGTTAGTATTAGCCCATAGTTAAAATAACCAGACGTCCTGCTTTTTACCAATATGTCCTGCTGTCCCCCACAGAACACTAAAATGTCCCGCTTTTCCATTCCTTCTCACCAAAATCCTGCTTTATGAAAAATTAATAAATGTAAAATAAATTGGGAATAAATTAACATGAAAATGACTGTGTTATTTAAAAAGCTTTTGTTACTTGTTTCATTGGTGAAAATGATTGTTTTTTCATTGGTGAAAATGATTGTTTTATAATATATATTAATCAGTGGCGTAGCCAGAAAATTTTCATGGGGGGGGGGTTACGACTACTTGAACTCATATTTATGTATAGGTGTGTGTGATAAGGGAGTGAAGCTACCTTGAACTTTTTTTGCCGTACATTTTGTACGGCAAAAATTCCTCATGGGAGGAGGAGGGGTTGAGACCCCCTAACCCCCCCCTTGGCTACGCCACTGATATTAATACATACCTATAATCAATGGAGGGTGATTCTATAGTAAACGTTTGAATGAAAACTATTTTGGAAAGTTGTCCAAAAATTAACTATAAAATTATTTAAAAACATAAGTTTATATAATAAGCCTATTTGCTATATTTTTTCAATTCATTTTTCTGATAAAAGAAGAAAATCAGATTTTGCGTAGAAAAAAGATCTTGGGGGGTGGGTGAGGTGTTCAGGATTGATTTTTACCACTCCCGACTCTGTGGTTTAGAAATATCCTGATTTTCGGTTCAGAAAAAATGGCCCCTTTAACCCACAGTGGCATTGGGTGATGAATTAATTATTTCGATCAAGGGGGTCATTAATTTTTTCGAGTGTTTATCGTCACTAGTTTATTTTTTAAGCTGTTCAAAAGTCCCGTAAGGACGATCGCGAACACTCATCAGTGGTTGAACAAAATACGAGCAGTAGGTAGCTGCGTTAGTGCCAAGAGAAAACAAATAACCCACGAATCTAGGTCACTTATTTTTTTTATCAGCACGTTACAGTAACCTTCCCCCACTTCTCTCTAAACCACAGGTATATAACGTAACCGCACTATGATCAACTTCTCTCTGATGATTATTTCGTGAAACAGGTTGATGCACCTGTCAAGTGGTTGTGGTTTGAAGCACGTGTCGTAAGGTGGAAAGCTTTTTTTTTTTTTTCTTTCCTCGGGCACTGGGAGATAACAACTAACTATTATTAAAAAAGAAGAAAAAACTGTTTGGGGAAGTCGCAGACGAAGAAAATGGAATACTATTATTCTTGAAACTCATTCATTGCCCAACAGCATATAGAAGCGAGGGTGATCGTTCAGGCCAGCGGTTCCCGACCTTTTAACATTGCGCACCCTCCTCCCTTCCCCAACAAATGATAATATACGATTGCGGTCACCTCATATTCCTGATTTCTGAGCATACATACAGTTTTTTTTTTTTTTTTTTTTAACACCAACAATGAACATTAAGTTTTCTCTACAAAATAATGTTATCGGTTAATTTGAATAAGCATTTTAAGCGAAAATAGATATGTTTTTAATGTAATGTAGATATGTTTTTATGTAAATTAGTAATTTTATTATAATATCAGTGAAGTTCTAGCTTATTAAGAGTGTACAATATTGTGCTATAGATTTGCCCGGAGGCATACCATTAGGGCTATAGTCTTCTCGACCAGCTTTCGAGCGTTTATCGGACACTCGAAAAGTAATAACACCATATTTTAATGTTCCGGAGGAGGATTTTTTTTTTTTTTTTTTTTTTTTTTTTTTTCCCCGTTCGTTTTTAACTAGTGATGCAACGGATATCAATTTGGCCGGATACCGAATATCCTGCAAAACTTTCAACCGGCTATCCGGCAGCAGTATGTTTTCTTCTTTTTCTGTTTTATTTTCACTAGTTCTCGTAGATCATTCAGCTATTACCTTTTCTTTAAATTTTCTCATTAGTGTCAAATCTTTTAATTCAAAAATCAGAAATCTCTTTGGAATTGCTACCATGAAATCAGTACCATTTTTACTGCAATTAAATCTGATACAAATAACGATGTCATGGATGTTCTCCTTCAAGAGTTAGATAAATATCTTATACAAAAAACAGTTCTTGGAAGAGAGACCTTTCCATTCAACTGTTGGAAATCGATGTAACAGATTTCCTTACTTTATGAAAATTGGAGAGAAAAACAATTTCTCACCTGCCAGCAGTACTACAGCAAGTACACTATTCTCGTAAGCAGGGTCAATTTATGTGTGTGTGTGTGTGTGGGGGGGGGGGGTTACCAAAATCTTACAAAGATTGAAAAACAGTGCTTTCCCTACGAGCAATTTTGCTCGGGCCGTCATCGGCTGGCTGCATGGCCGTTGGTAGCCCGAGCAAAATTGTTAGTAGGGTTTGCACAATAATTTCCTCCAGTAATAATTTACTCCAATATTAAAAAAGGATAGAAGTACTTAATTCCCCCACCCCTCCCATTTTCTATACATAATAAAAATACATTAAGTATTGAAAACTAAATATTTTCACAAAACTTTATTTTTCCTCATTTCTTATTATTGCAGATTTTAGAATTTATACATTTATTATGTTTATTTATATTATTTCTCAGTATATAATTTTAGGCCGGATGTAATGCCGGATATTTGAGTATCCGGTTACTGCCAATTATACGGCATGTTCGTCGGATACAGTATGTTTGCCGGATATCCGTTGCATCCCTATTCTTAACAATTAAATTTTTAATCGAAGCTGAAAACTTCAGTAGCAGTATTTATGTGTGTTATTTACTAAGTTCTTTATTAACTTTAACTTTTTAGCACACGATTTTTGAGTGTTCTGAAAATCCATTAGCTATATACCAAAATTACTAAACCTCTCACTGAGCCTTAAACAGATTATAACCCCATATAGACCCTCCGTTTCTTCAATGTTTTTCACCAGACCAGTACAGTTTCTTGAACGTATTTAATATTATCCTGAGCACACCGTCACGCCCCTCTACAAACTTCGCCCTGCTAATTCACATTTTATTTTTCTCCACCACTGGCAACCCACGGTTGACCAGGCAGGGACCCCCCCCGCTTCACTGACCCAGACCAATCCGGCCACTTGCCACGCCTGGGCCGGCAAACCAATGGGCTCCCAGCCGTAAACCCCCTTCTGCCAACGAATTCCGTATTCAATGAGTTATTGTAAAGGGTCCATGTCGCCCCCTAATGATTCGTAAATTGGTAATCTCAAACATGGACCTCGTCTTGTCTTGCTATTTCCTTCCGCTGCCATGGTGGAAGGTCTTCAAAAGCTAACCCGTCTTTTTTTTTTTTTTTTTTTTCCCTCACGAAGAACTTTATGAGGGGAGGAATAAAATAATTTGCGACGAACACCAGTGGGGAGACCATTGATATACATGTCTTGTTCGGACATAACTCGCTGTCGTGAGCTGTTATCGTAAGAGATCAAGACTGTGGTCAGGGGGGGGGGGGTCAGTGATGCGCCATTCGAATGATTCTTATAATCGATTACTGTTGTTCGAATAAAATCAACAATCGTTGAACCGAATAGTGAATATAGAGCCGGATTAAGGTGTGGAGGCCCTGGGGCAACAAAGGAATGGTGGACCCCAATTATTTCGGAAACAACTTAACACAATTTTTTCGATGATCAGTGTGGCGAAGTGGGTTTTCCGTTATCTCATAGCCTAGAGGTTCAGGGTTTATTTACAAAAAGTATCTATTTCTTGTCTGGTGTTGCACTCTTAATGTAATCTCTCATGGATATGGCTCGCAACCGATCATGTTGACTTCCAGTAGTATAGGAAATGTGAGCAAAGAAGCAGATGGTTTGCATCTGACTTCTTTGGGGATACAGGTCGTCGTTGGATGATCATTTCTTGAGTATATAATAGTGTGATAATTTACTGTGTGATTGTTTCTCGCAAATATACGTATGATTTATCGTATCAAAGATTAATATTAACCAGATTGACAAGAATTCGAAACGCTCTTTGGAATGTTCAAAACGAAAAATGAGTGGAAAAGTGAGAGAACTGATCTTTCATTGTCATAATTTTATTTTTTAGAAAATTATTTCGCACATCATTCGGGATTCGTTAGGAAAATTTACGTAATAATGTCTAATGTGGGGGCGCCTCTCTCGTGGAGGCCCCGGGGCTGCAGCCCGGTTGTCCTTCCCTAAATCCAGCTCTAGGGATGGACGCGAGACAATTTTTTGCCAGACGAGACAGAGATTTACAGCTCTTTTGCGAGACGAGACAGACATTTTTAACATTACGATACAGGGATTTTGCGAGTCGAGACAAAGCTTTTAGGCTGTTTTGCGAGACACCAATTTTCTGTCTCGCGTGCATGCCTATGAGTGAATATATTAGGGATTTCACTGTTCGAATGCTATTCGAGATTTCGAATCCCATGTGTTACACAAAGGCCATGTGATGAGCTTTCCAATGGATTTTTCAAAATTGATTATCTGGAATGCATTTAATAATCGATCAATTTGAATAGTTTCATTCATTCATGACCATCACTATTTGGTGTTTCCGAAACTCTCAGGCTTATACATTACAAATTGCAGAAGTATGTTGAAAAAAAAATATGCCATTAGTGGCTTATGTAGAGTATGGCAGATCGTGCGGAAGCAACGATGGGTACAGAAGGGGGGGAGGGGGGGAATCGCTTTCGTCGAATCCTTGCAACGATGGGAGCAATCAGGTTAAAATTGATAAGACACTATAGCATTTATTTTGAATCATTGTCCTTAGAACCTACATTCATGGATTTTTCCATTTGCACGGTGAACCGCCACGACAGAAACCAATATACCGTGTTAACTCACGTAATAGTTGCCCTCGCATAATAGAGGCACTCCCGTTTTGAAGCAGAAAAAATAGCTTTAGAGTTAGAATATTACGTCGTAAATTTTCCCTGCATAATACTCGCACCTAGACTTTCACCCTGAAAAATTGGCAAAAAAGGTGCAATTAATACGCGAGTAAACACGGTACGTATAAATATTTGAATTCAGTGTTAATTTGACTCAGAGGTCGCAGGGCGTTTTAAAAATAAAGTTGAACAGTTTTGAGAGACCCGCCACAAGTGTTTAACTTTCGGCAGTTTCACTGTACGAAATTTTATTGTAAATTCACCCAAGTTGGCATGACTGAATAAGAATATTGAAAATTTTTGAGCTTAAATAAATTATTCGACCGAATTAAAAACTTTATTAAAGTTTAACGTACCGTGTTTACTCGTGTAATAGTCGCACTTTTTTTTTTTTTTTTTTTTTTTGCCAGTTTTACATTGGCGTAAGTCTAGGTGCGACTATTATGCGGAAATCTACATTATATTGTACACTAATGCTTAAACATTACTGGTATATTATTATAAAATTAGTAACTTACCAAATGTTTCCAGATTATCTGACGTATATTGAATAATCTTTTCTTCAGGTGCATACAAAAAAGAGGCTTTTTTCTTTTTACAGCAATACTTTTATAGGCATTTATGAAGGTCAAATACGTGACTGCGACTTTTATGAGGGGAAAATATATGTTGATTATTTTTTCTGCTTCAAAACGTGGGTACGACTATTATGCAAGGACGGCTATTACGGGAATAAACACGATATATAACTTCATAGCTTGAAAAGCAATTATATTTCATTGCAAACTTTAAAGAGCGATTTTTGTTACTGGAAAAACTACTGGTGACGCCATTTTCTCTTTCTTCTTGTTTCTTATATTTCTTTTATCATTAAGTTTTCTATTTAAATAAATGCCCTGTAAATTACATATAAAATTATTTTAATATTTACATTCGCAGAATAAAGTAAACTTTTTACTTAAAATAATAAGACTAATAACAAGAGTTATCTGATTGATCAATATGTTATTATCTTTTAATCATTTTCTGCTGATTGTTTAAACGAAAAAAAAAAAAAAACTTATCTTTCATATGTAAATTCAGTATAAACGTTTTGTTCAACATTGTAGTTACGTGCAAACGCTGTTAAGCCTAATGAGGTCGTTGATAGCGTGTTCTGAAAGTTTCTTACGTTTTGTTTATTTATTTCATTGTCTACTTTATAAGTGGTCAAGTTGGTTTATTATATGCCTTTTTACTTATTTTTTGTGTATCATATTTTGTACTTCATTATATATATCCATGCATTGCATTACTCGACATTCCTTTAGTCTTTCCGAACGTGTTTTTAGACCACACACACACACACACGCATACACACACATATATACAATATGCAGTGGAACCTGTCTAATGTGACTACCTTCGGGACTCCAAAAGAACAAAAGTGGTGACTAGAAAGGTCGATTGCACAAAAGTGGTCGTTCTCTTTACCGATGTGGTAACTTTAGTAGGTTCCACTATATAAACTCCCCCCCCCCCCCTCTAAATGAAACTTGTTATGTTCCCATGAATCCTTAAATGAAACAGAAGCATTTGACACATCTTAATTAATTTTAAACCATTTTCAATTTTTTTTTCTTTTTAATTGAAGTAAAAATAATTATGGGTCATTTCCAAAAAAAGAATGTTACAATTTCTAGCAAGTGTTAAGAAAATTTGTTTTTCCTGAACTTTGAATTAGAATTGACTAGAAAAATATTCTATAGAGCAAAATTTAACAGAACTCGTACAATTTACACACTGCGACCGACACATTTATCCTTTGCGGTCGTATCTGTCTATTTTCAGCCACCAATGCTATGCTGTTTTACCGTTCAGGTCGTATATCTGCTCTTTGTCATCGTATATCTGCTCTTTGTCCCCCGAAATTTTTGGATTAGTGATGAAATTCCGTCTATTTATACACATATATGTTCATATCCCCCCCCCCCCCAAACTAAAGTCAAGATAAACTTTTCGGTTTTTACACATGTTATTTGGCATGTAAAATATCATAAATGTCCCATAACATTTAAATTAATACAGCTGAGAGTATACATTTTACTTATTCATTTAAAAAAGGGAAGGGAATTATTAATTTCCATCCATGTTTATCAATGTATCAGTAGCAACAGAAAAAAATAAATGTCATTAAAAACAAGGAAAATGATTGTAAGATTTTTTGAGAATGATCCTGTGCAATATATCAAAGAATTACGCGGTTGTTGTTTTTTTTTAATTTTTTTTATTAGATGTATTGGAAAGTAATGTCCTTTAAAAAAAAAAAAAAAAAACATTCAAGCAAATAAATCTTCAACAATAATTGAATAACAAACAGCCTGTGCCTTAGTATACGACTCATATTTTTTAAATTTTAAAAGCGAGAATTTTATAAATAATACATATGTTTTTTGTTTTTTTTTTCTTCTTCTTTTAAGAAAAATGGCCACCCTAACCTTTTCCCCACGTCTACCCTCCTTGGAGGATTCTATTCTAAATGTTCTGAAATCGATTTTAGGGATTCCCGGTTTTACAGAAAGAATTTTATGGATATCTCTTTTTGGCTTCATTAATATCCCCCCCCCCAAAAAAAAAAACAATAATAATTAATTAACCTCATTTCTTAAGTTTAGTCGGCACTTTCAGAATAGTTTCAAATTATAAAATAATAAAAAATAACTTTGTAAAATAACAGAAACAAAAAATAATCAAAACATTTTTGATCTTCGGTGCGGCAATGGCAGGTTAATGATTGCCGCTACCGAAAAAGATCAAAGATTTTTTGGTCGAAACAGCTGTATGGCTTTTTAAGTAACCTTTATGATGTTATTTTACAAAGTTTTTTTTTATTATTTTATGACTTAAACACCACTTATTTTGAGTGCTTTTTGTTACTTTCGAATCTTTTCAATAAATACTCAATACTTTTACTTTGTAAAATAATTTAGCATTGTACAAGCTATACTGAAAACTAAAATTTAAAAAATCAATTCCATCATAGATTTAAAATAATAGTATATGTAGTAAGCTACATATGATCGATGTTTTCATCACTGTATGCCAATTTTTGTGATATTTACTGCCACTAACAACAGCTACCCTCTCCGTTTATGAACCTGAATGTTACCTAGCATTCTATTTACATTGCAAAAATTCCCCCACCTCACCCCCACACGTACCATGTTGCGGCGCACATTCCGTCCAGTTTTTGTCCAAGGGCGCATCTTTTCCCAGTGTTTATCTATTCTCCCTCCGAGCCAATCGGATCGATAATTAATGACTCTCGCTTTCGATAGGTGGCGCTGCATTCGCAAGTTTCTCCTGCAACCTCTACACCATTTGACGAGCTGTGCGCGCGCACGCTTTCTCTTGAGTTTGTGTTGTGGAGAAAAGGGGGGAAAATAATGCATATAAAACGGAGGGATGCGAAATTACAAATGAAAAATCGAACATTGATTAGGGATTTTTTGGACTCGTGGTTTTTCCGCCCGAGTTTTTGGGCCTGCGTTTTTCAACGGGAATGATTTATGACACGTCCGGTGTATATCTTCTTTTGTCTAGTTTTTTCCCCTCCTCGTGTGAATTTCAGGTAGACGTCGAAGAAAAAAAATACTGGTAATTATTTTCCAATGCACTTGATTCTCAGAATGAAAATGAAAGCGTGAATACGTATTTCCCAGCTTTAGTGCTACTCATAAACATTGTGGTTGCAGTTAAGTGGGCGAGATCTTTTCTCATCTACGTTCATTTCAAAATGTCTCGAACAGTGTCGTAAGGGCTACCCCCACCCTCGCGTTTTTTGGTCCATAGAACTTTAAAAAAACGGCCCTGTGTTCTATATGCCACGAGAATTGGAGAAGGATTCTAAATTTTCCTGCAGAGCTACTTCTCTTTATTTTAAGGCTTTTTTTTTTTTTTTTTTTTCAAATCTTCAACTTTTTGTATCAGATCAGTAGCTATGAACCATATTTGGGGGTGATGAATCTGTTACTTGAATTATTTAGCTTTTGAGAACATAAATAAACGTTCATCTACCAAAATATTACTAAGATTTCGGGGTAGATATTCAATGTATTTGAATTTTATATAAATTTAATTTCCTTTTCAAATTTTAAACCGCCGTAGTATAGATAACGCTCTGTTAAACATACAAACCCAAACACAATGAAGCCAAATTGACGAGAACTGCCTCCTTCATAAAAATGTAAACAGATGATTATTATAAAAATTAAGTAAATTCCCCACTGAAAATTTAAACATTACTTATAACGTTCAACGTTGCTTTAAAAAGGTAAACACAAATGAAAAATCAGATTTTAGTTATGCTCTCTCTCCATCTGAAGGTTTTTTTATTTTTCTTTTTTTTATCGCCCTGTGGCTACTTTCTGTGTTAAAAAATATGCTTTATACATATAAAGTATACAATCAGACCTCGATATAAGGTCACTTCGCGGGACCTTGCAGAAGTTGTCTTATAAGCAAGCTATTCATATGCATTTGTCAATAAACAAAAATTATATAAATACGGTATAATTCTTACGTAAATGTAAATAATTTATTAGGTTATAATTTTTTAATTGAGTTGAACCAATTAAAATTAATGGAATCAGAAGGAAATAACTTCTTTTTAAATAATTTCAATTTGAAATAAATAGCTAAGTACATAGCTTGATTGATTTATTCAACTACCTTACTTAAAATAATCCACAATTCGGAACTGTCGCGATTTTGGTTTCATTTTTTGTACGTTTTCAAAGTTTTGTAGTTTCTAAAACTATTCTACAGCTCCCTCATGGTTCGTAAAAAAAAAAAAAAAAAAAAGTCTTGCGACATTTAATGCTTTGAGCGCGTTTGCTTGTGTCACTGTTTCCATTTCTATATCTCTGTATAGTCATCTTTACCTTCTACTACAGTGGAATCTAAAACTTCCGAATCAATCTCGGAAAGACAAAAAATGACTGAAATCACCGTAAAAAAGTCAGAAAGAGTGACCTTATCTTACAGGTGATTACGGTATTTAAGACCTGACCATACATCCGATAATCCATGACTTAGAATTTCTATACAATGAGCCAGGACTTCAGAAAATTGACCTCAGTGGCGTAGCCAAGGGGGGGGAGGGGGTAACAACCTTCCCTATGAGAAATTTTTGCCATAAAAAATGTATATTCTTCACTCTCTTAGCACACACACGTATGCATATATGTGAATTGCAGTAGTCGTAACTCCCCCCCCCCCATGAAAAATTTCTGGCTGCGCCACTGATTGATCTTATATGCGGATGATCTTATATCGAGGTCCAATTGTATTTTTTAATTTAGTTTTAAAAAAGCTAACAGGATCTAAACTTAAGTACTATTTTTTTTTTGGGGGGGGGGAGGCAGTGGCGCACACAAGGGAGGGGTCCAGGGGGGTCTGGACACCTCCCAAAAGAGTTATAAACTTTGCTTTGTTAAATCAAGATGATGCATTTTTTGACAGTTTAATGTGTTTTAAGACTTTAACAAATTCATAGCCCCATCCGTGGGTGCGCCTACGTTCTGGACACTTTGAGCCTCCCCAATCGAGCATACTACCTGTGTTTAGTAGCGGATCCAGGAGAGGGGCTAGGGGCTTTAGCCCCCCCCCTCCCCCAAAAAAGTGTAACATTCTGCTTAAGGGTAACATTCTGCTTTATTATACACTTTGGATAGGTGAAGTGATCATTATTTATATGTAAATTAGCCTCTCCCTTAAACTAAAATTTTGTGTTATTGAACATTTTGTTTGCGCCAAATAGGCATTTTATCGAATTTAGCCACTTCCCCAAAATATTTAGGGATCCGCTATTGCCTTAAATTTTTTTTTACTGGTGAACTGAAAATAGAGAACAACTCTAAACACTGCTCGTTATGTCTATCCCATTTGACGTTCACATAAAACTATCAGGATATTAACCTGTCCAACAGCAAGTGCAATCTTTAACGGTGCGGACTATCATCTTGCGATTTATATATCTTATCGTATTTTTCTCAACGGTTCAGTAACTGCATTTCAATAAATAAATAAATAAAATCTCCTAATTTGCCAGTTTCGATATTTATTGCAGGAACGCGGGAAGAAAACAGAAACAAGAGAGCAGCTTTAAAATGGAGCCCACATAATAACAGGGGATGTATACAGAGCGATGGTAGATTTGTTTGCTTGAATTATTGTTTATAATGCCAGTTTAATCGCATTTTGGCATCTTCGCGTGCTCGTGAAACATTAAATTCGATGGTATTTCTAGATACGAAATGAAAAATGCTGCCAAATAAATGATATGCGCATATCTTGAGATGCTATCTCCGTGGAGCCTAAGCAGTTCCATTCAATGCATATTATGTGTTATTAAGGAGAGTTTTATTATAACAGGCAGCGATTGGTGTGACGTTATCTGTGTTCGAGAAATAAAAGTGTCTGAAATTTTGTTCTTTAAACACTATCATTATTTGGTGTTTAGAACATAAATTTAACAGGTGACTGCTAGCCGAGGTTAAGCAGTAAATACGAAAGCTATTGAATTATTTCCCCCAACTACTCATATCTTTGACTGGATCAATAGCGTCAGCCAAATTTTGACTGAATTAACTAAGTATTTGATTTATTGAAACACACACACACACACACACACATATGTTTATACAGTGAAACCTACGAAAGTTGGACACTTGTGGTTCGCTCAAAATGTGTCCAACTTACAGAGGTATAACTTTGTATTATGGCCACGTTACGTTTCCCAGAAAAATGCCCAAAGTAGGGAGATGTCAAAGTTATGTGGACTGGAATTTTGGGGGGTATTCTCTAGATGTAATGTGAATACGCCTTAAAGCCCCTTAAAAAGCTCTCCGTCCAAGGCACTCCCCTTGGCAGATGCCTCTCGTGTAGGCTTGCAATTACACAAAATACGGACAAATTTGACCTCCATGAGATTGACGACCAGAAACGAAAATTTTTATTTACGCGTTTAAATAGCCTAGTAATTTAAAGATACGATTTGCAATGTTGAAGAAAATCAAATTGAAAATTCAAAACATTAATTTTGCACCATTTTCAGATAAATTAAATATGGGTTTCATGGGAACATTGAGAAATGGTTCCCGGTGTAAAAAAGATGCTTGAACATCGGTGTTTTGGATGTTACATAACATTTATCACTTTATAAATTGACGTATCGCACACCTAGAAGAATTTTGTCGCAACTTAAAAACAGCTAATTTTTAAGAAAGACACTAAGCAAATTTTTCATTACTACATGTGAGTGTATGTTGCTACAAACTTTTAAAATTCTCAAATTTTGTAGTAGTCAAGTTTTTATATCTCTATTGGTGGATAACTATATTTTCAAGTGTCAATATGAAGTCATTATTTGATTTGTGGTAGTATTTTTGTAGATGTGTGATATGTCACATAAAAGTTAACAATATCCGGTATGATCGAATCATAAATCAAAATTTGAATCTTAACTTATAGAATTGAAATAAATGTATAACATGCTATAGATTTAAAATCGTGTGTGGTGATAAGTACAAAAATCGCTCTCAATTCTATAAAATCGCATTGGCATAATTGGATGGGTTTGTGAGGATGGAGAAGTTGTTTTATCTAGAAAGTTCTAGAGGGATGTTAAAAGATTAACACTTAACAAAGAAATGGCAGAAGCACATACCTATACCTGTAATAGATATACCTGGGTTTATGGAAAAAATATATGATAATTTACAAGGGCATTTTTTTTAGGCAATTGCAAGAATTTATTCTTTGATAAATCATTCATATAGCGCTCTTATTTGTCTGTGATAACGGGACAAAAAGGAACTAAAATAGTTCGGATGTAGCTAAACTAACAGAAATCTGACGGATTTTCAATTATCGCAATGTGCTGTTTCCTTTTTCAACTGTCACATTGTGCTGCTTCCTCAAAAAAAAAAAAAAAAAAAAGAAAGAAAGAAAATTGAAGCCTGAATTAAAACATTTTAATTTCGTTTTTAGAAAATAATTCATAGTCTGCGTATGTTCGTGTAGGGAAGTGGGGGGAGGGATGTTCCTTTTCGAATGGGCCTAGGTAATAGTGTTGCTAACAATCTAATAACTCGGTAAAATAACAGTATACTGTATTTATCAATAAAGTAACTGAAATCTGGACTTCTAAACTACCGAATTTTTATAATCTGGGTGAAATTTGGTCTAGCAATAATCAATTTATGCAACACAAACCAGCATTTAAACGGATTTCATTAAGTTGTTTTAAACTAATAATATTGTTCTGTTATGTGTAATTCAGCCATTCATTTTCATTATTTTATTTTACTTTTTATTCTATTCGAGAAAGGCAAGTCCATTTTTTTTATATAACTGATTATAACGATTTTTTTAAAAATCATTTATGCTACAGGATTTCTATAATCGGGACTTGGTAAAATCCCAGTGATTCCGGATTTGAGAAGTTCAACTGTGCCTTTTTCATGTGCATTATTTTACAAAGTTTTTAATTAATTTTACCTTTTAAGATTGTTCAATTGAAAATCATGCAACATTTGAACAGCTTTCTAAGAATTTAATTGCGCTAGAGACTCGGAAAAATTTAGAATCGCTCATTACAAACTGTGAGCTGTTACAAAGAATGAACCTATAACAGTTACGAAACACTCAGGAAAAAAAGGCAAAACATATATGGAATATACAGGATTTCCAAAAAACGGCTAACTCCTCGGCCCGTTTCTGAAGGCAGTTTTTGTGCTCTTATGAATTTTTTTCTGAAAATTGCATGAGACATACAGCCAGTGGCAGATCCAGAAATTTCTTTTGGGGAGGAGCTAAAAAGTTTGAAAAAGGCTTTGAAAAAGTTTATTTCAGACAAAGAAAATGTGCAATAAAGCAAAATTTTAGTCTAAGTAAATGTAATTTATTTATTTATTTTATATTATTATTATTATTATTATTATCATTTGCTAGGGGTTAAGTTACATAAAAAGATCGTTTTACCTAATTAATGTGTATACTAAAACAGAATGTTACCCTTAGGAATCGTTTTTGGAGGGAGGGGGGGGCTGAAGTCCGCTTGCTCCTCCCCTGGATCCGCTACTGCATACAACTTCACTGCTAGTTTTAGTCCATAGTGCATCGGGTGAAGAAGTATTTTTAATTTTTTCGAGCGTTTAATGTCACTGATTTGTTTTTAAAGCTGTTCAAAAGTCCTCTGAAGACGGTAGCTCTTCAGGTTGAACACCATTAACACCAGTTTTTTGTTGAGTGTTCTTATTAGTTAAATTATTATTATTATTATATCAGTTAAATTATTATTGTTGCTCTATGGAAAAGAAACCTATAAATTCTTCCTCGAACGTCTCTGTTTATGTTTGGGGACAGGGACCGATTTGCAGAGTTTGGCGCCCAGGGCAAAAGCTTCATTGGAGGGGGGGGGGATTACGAAAACCTTTTGACCGTACAAAGTAACTTTCATATCACACCCTATTATACAGAGCCAAACCGACAGAGCAACTGTGGGGCCCTGGGCAGAAGAAAAAAAATTGGGCCCCTTACAATAACCCCCCCTCTAAAAAAAAAAAAAAAGATTGGGATTGGTTTATGCTGAAAGTTTACCCCTTCCAAATACAAATTTTGTTTTTAAGTAATTTAAAATAAACGAATTTAGTTACATGATGTCAAAGAAGCAGATAGTTCAACGTTACAGCAAAATGTTACTGTTGCTAACATGTACAGAATACAGCCACTTTTTGTAAACAGTCATTTTTAAAAAATATTTCTTAAAATAACAAATAATTCACAAGTTTTGCTATTGTTTAACATTAAAAATACTCTTTACAAAATGTGGTTAGTTATATTCCTACATATTGGTATGCTATATCGACTATAGAGCATTTCGAAGCATTAAAATAAGTTTAAATTAATTTATACAAATGTAAATTTGAATTATTTTCATTGTTCATACTTTATAATTCAAAAATCGTTTAACTTTTAAAATATTTTAATCCTTTCTAATTTTATTGTAAAATTATAAAAATGTAAGATGTAAGATTTTTGGACCCAAAAATCTATGGCCCTGGGCAGTTGCCCCGTTTGCCCTACCGGTAATATGGAACTGCCTACAAAGAAGGGTGTTATAACAGTGTGAAAATGATTATTGAATCATGATGCAAAGCGATATGAAATAGTTCGAAAATAATAATATTATGAAGGATAATAATATTTCAATTATGTTATTTTTTTTCAATGTTTTATCTCATTCCATATTTTTCAAGTACACATGTTTCACACTGTTTTTGTATTTATTTGCTTAATGTGTATATCACAGCATTTTTTTTTTTTTTAAATAGTGAGATAGATCTTCACTTTGCTCCACTAAGCAAGCTATTTCCTTTTATCTGTTTTGATTGAAAATCAGCTCTACGGCTTAATCGCGATCAACAAATATCATAAATAGGCCGCACATAAATGATAAGTTTGCGCTGAATAATTGCCTGAGACGATACAGCTTAGGAAAAAAAAATGGCTGATCTAATGCTAGGGCTATGAAATATTAACTGTTAATTCTATTATTTTTCATAAAATTAGTTTCTTTGTCTCTTATTTTACACTAAAATAAAAATTTACAAATTTTTCGACTTAAAAGATAACATGGGCCCGCTTTTTGTTTTTGGCCCGGGCTCTTGCTCTGAATGCCCTGCCGGAAACCAGGCCCTAAAAAATGACCGCCTTATAATAATTTATGTTCTAAACCTGCCCGCACGGGAAAATAAAATAAAGCCAAAACACAGCAGCAGCTCCACATTCGCTGGTACATGCGTTCATTCAAATTTCTCATTCCATTATAGCGGCATAAAACAGGTTCAACCCGCCAAGGAAGGAACAGAGAAAGAAATAAAAGAAATCCACGCGGAAAAATACAAAATAAAAACGTGGGCAAAAGGCAGTAAGTGCAGAAGCCCGTTTTCCCCCTTTACCTCGATTTCCAACATTCTTGAAAGATTGCCAAGGGAAAGGATTAAAAAAAATATATGGTATACATAATACATGTATGTATACATTTCTTAATCGTGTTTTTTTCATTTCCTTAACCCTTTGAAGCGCAACCACTTCCCAATGTCGGTAGTTAAATCGGCTGTGCCCGCGCACAGCCAGCTCGCCGTCAGAAAAGGGTGTCTAGATCTGTGGCACGCGATGAACGTTTCGATCGTCCGCCATCTTGCTGGTAGTTAAGTCGAGCGATGGCAACGGCTGCCCTTTTATTCAGCATTGGGCAATCTATCCAGCTGTTTTCGCATTCTTCCATTTTTCAGCAGATGTCAGTGCTGTTAAAAAGAATCGGGACAATTTTTTTTACGGGAAATGAACGTGCTAAAAAGTAAAGGATTCTCGTAGAGCTATGTCACCCGCAACTATTTTTATAGAAATCAAATCTATTCTTCGTGCCTGGCAACGGTCAAAACGTCAGAATTTGGTGTTCCCAGAGCGGGAACACTGCGCGTTAAAGGGTTGACATGATGACAATACTTATTTTATTTTTTAAAGTTCTGTTTTGATACTCGCTGTTATTCATCCATCTCGCACCTTATTTCCTAACTAAGCGTGAGTGGCATTCGACAGTGTTTTTTCACAATCTAGTTTTTTTACTGTTTCCTTCGGTGGTTCAGGAATGCGGAAATTGTTAGCTCGTTTGAGATGGTTAGAACTGGTTTACACTAACAAGAGATCCTTTTTTTTTTTTTTTTTTTCAATCTTGAAATTGCATTACTATTATTATTTTAATGTCTTATGCAACTTTTCGTTTGCGTGGAGACGGAGAGATAAGGTCGTTTCTGCTAAAAGCGAGCGGCGTGAGACTGTACTCACTGACTCAAAGGAAAACTATGTCATTAAACGACAAGCCATTAAATTAAATGTCTTTGAATGAAATTTTATCAATACCGCTTTGGAAACCGCTTGGTAACAGGAAGATGTATTCATATTTTAAAACTGAGCAGAAAATGCACTTCTCTCAGTTAAGACTGTAGTTCGAAGAAAAATAAAACCCTGTTTTCGGTCTTGGTACACAAATCCAAATAAACTAATAGCACCATAGTGTCTCGAAAAAATTCAAGATATGGTTGTTCATAAACTGCATTATACACTATAATAAACGAAAAAACTGTGTCTTTTGTGAATATTCCAGAAAAATTCTTAAACATGGAACTGCACGCAAGCAGAGTCATGAATTATATCATTTTAATCTAACTTCTCTGAATCGCCTAAGATCTAAGAAAAATTGTGAAATTCTAAGACACTCGTTCATCCATTGTGTATTTTACATCTGTAATATACTGTAAAAGCACTTTCGTGAGGCTTTAATTTTTGCGAGCCCGTCGTAATCGCAAAAATCAAAGCCTGGCGAAATCCTTTTTTTTCCGCTTCAAATAAGTAACTGAAAAATTATGATAGTTTAAATGATTTATTGCACAGTTAAAAACTCTTTCTTGGCAACTTTCTTTCTTACAACTATTTCTTGAATACTATACAACTATTTCTTGAATATAGAACGCAGCTCATTCTCTTACAATATTTATTTCAGCTTCTTTGAAGCCGTTCGAAATGGTGGGGGAGGAACTTATCGGACAGAAAGAAATGTCTTAAAATGCCTTATATACAAAAGGTGTTCTTTAAGGTACTTCAGCGATTTTTCTACCTTCGGTTTTATTCATATGAAATTTGCGAAATTTTTAGTTCGCGAAATCACCAATATCTTCATTTTCTCTAAAATTACGGTTCGCGAAAATAAGTGCTTTTACAATATTTCATATCTGTAATATTAGGGGGACCGGAAAGTAATATCGCTTTTGCTTACGCCAGTGTTTCGCCTAGACAAAACTATTGAATCTAATAAAACAAGATTTGGCGTGCAATGTGAGGTTTCTAACACGCAGCTGCTCAATAATAGTCAGTGGCGTAGCCAGAAATTTTTCAGGGGGGGAGGGGTTACGACTACAGCAACTCATGCGAATGCATACGTGGGTGTGATAAGGGATTGAAGAATATATTTTCATCTTTCGTACTTCTGTTCAAAGAGGTTTTTATGTCTTCATTGTCGTCATATTGCGCATCAACTGAAAACATTACAACCATTTTGAATTTGATTTAACTAAAACATGCTATACAATTATTTTGCACCGTTTCCAGTTTCCAATTTATTATTTTTAAATTCGCATTCATTTTTGTTTACAAACCGGAATGGGAAAAACAAATCTAATTTAATGAAATTATAGATTAAGAAAAGAACTCTGTACTTTACGATCAGAACCAATAAATCTAAAATATTGTTTTACATAAGATTATTATTAAACGATTATAAGGCAATATCTGAAAACAAATTCATTTCCGTTAATAATACATATCTGAATTGATATGTTACCATAATTAAAAATTTAAAACAGAAAATGAGAATACATTGGAAAAAATCGGCGAGTTTTTAATTTTGATTTATGATTAATTAAAGCTTTTGTTTCAAGAAACCAGATCGAATAAATTATTATCGTTTTTTAAAAAATTCAATTAAACAATTCCAGTTTTCATTATCAGAGAAATTCTAAACAGCTAGAATATAAAATAGCACATTTTAATTCCTAGTCTAATTTTTGGAACTTGAAACAGAAACGAACAAAAATTAATTAAAATATGAAGTTACAAACACCGAGATTGATTAAAAATTCACCACCAGTTTCACCAGAGGTTTCAAAATATATAAACTCATGCCACCAGAATACGCAAAATTCACTGTAAAAGATATCGAAATACCACCTATGCATTTTTGATCAACCTGTTTTTGAAACAAAGCGCAGTAATTCTGCATATTTAGCAATTTGCATTTTTCTTTTTGTTTTAAATAACTTTATCTAGGCGAAAGCAGAGGAACATGCAGCGAGGAAATTTTGAAAAGTGAACATTGTTCTCAATTCCTTCCATTTGGGAAATTAACTGAATTAATTAATGAAATGCTAAATGTAAAATAAAGAAAATTTTGTTAAAGGCAATGCGCATACTGCAAAGCTGCGTTAACAGATTGAGGTTATATCCAGAGCCTTATTGCCGCATAGGCAATCCGGTCATTTGTCCGAGGACCTCAGATTTGTGTGGGCCCCAAAAATTTTCTTTTAAATAATTGCTTAGGTCTACTAATAGCTCGAATTTCTGTTATTACTATCCACAGAGAATTAGGTCAAATTTTAAATTATTGTAAAAATCATGAAATTTTTTCATTACTTACTAAAATACTGCTTAAAAAAAAAGAAGAAAAAACCTCTTCATTTACGCTTAATATATACAAATTGACAAACCATTTAAGTACGTTTGACTGTATTCTGACTTCATGATTTAAAAATAACGTCATGCCAACGGCTGGGTACGATACAAAAGTTTATAGGGATGGATGCGAGACGAGACAGAGGTTTACAGCTTTTCCGCGAGTCTAGACAAACATTTTTCACTTTACGATATAGGGATTTTGAGAGACGAGACAAAGCTTTCAGGCTGTTTTGCGAGACGCCTATTTTTCGTCTCGCGTGCATCCTTATTCCTGTATTACTTACCTCGCGGGGCACCAAGTGGCCGATAGAGAAAATTTTCAAGGGAGGAGTGATAAAGAAGCATTTTATTTCAGGTGGATCATTCTTTTTTGCTGCCCCGCCCTCCCCCCTGTTCATGTTTACTCTTGAAACGATGTTAAATCCTCTCATCACGCTGAACCTCATATGAGGCTCCTATTTCAAATAGCAATATTTAGAGAGAAAACAATTGAATTTAGTATTTTTTTCTTTCAGTGATATCAATATCATTTATTCGTGTAGAAAGTATATGAGGCTCTTAACTAGATGCATAAATCGTGCCTAGATTGCAGTAATAGTCCATTTAGATCATTTTTTACAGTTTTCGCTTCATTGTTTCAGGAGAAAAATTAAGAAAATATTTACGCTGCTTTTTTACAGTTTTTTTTTCTTTTTAAGGTAAGTATGGTTTTTTTTCTTATTCCTCAACCTTTACCTAATATGTGCATCCTTTTAAATTAATTTTAGCATAACAAAATGATTCGAAAATGCAGAAATTATTATTAGAAAAATTATTATTATCGACATTAATTGACAAAATATTAATCGACATTAGAAAAAAATATTTTTGCATGATTTTTAATAGTATTTCAGATGCATTAAATGCTAGACGGATTTGTTTTCTCTGATTTTTCATAATTCGGTGACGAGAGGGTTAATCTCTCATCATTGAAAAGACGTAACGGTTCAGGTGCAGATTCATGGAGGACTGGCAGTCGACCCTATAAAGATTTACAACAATGGTAATCTGGCGACTTTAAAAGTGTAGTTTGAAAAAATGAAATCTCCCTCACGGTCTAAGTACACAAATCAGAATAAGCTAAGGGGCTCGAAAAAATTCAGGATGATTCTTCTAAGCTGTATTACGCACCGCAGTAAATGAAAAAAAGGTGCCTTTTATAAAACTTTCGGAAAAAATTCTTCAACATGGAATTGCACGGCAAAAAAGGCTTTGAAAAGTGACATATCCTGCTAAATTTTCGATTTTTAATAATTTTTCTTGAAAGTTTCGCTATTGATACAGGTTTATCGTTTATTATAGTGTATAATGCAGCTTGTAAAGAGATATTCTAAAAATTTTGAAGTGCATTACATAATTAGTTTATTTGTATTTATGTACCAAAATCACACATGGTTTTTTTCGAACACCGTTAAAGCCACTGGCCGAGCCCGTCAGGTCTGCCAAGATATTAAACACAAGGATAGATTTTTGAGCTCATTAACATGAGTTTTTGAACTATTTACATATTTATTTACAATTTATATTACCTTCAAAATCAAGGCGGAACAGTAAAGCCAACAACTCATTGCCGTGGTACAGATATTTGGTTTATCTATATTTATTGAGGCTTTAGGGGTTATTTTTTCCTTGATTAACATAATATTTTCAATAGAAAAGCAATTAATGAAATTAAATACTTAAATTAATTGAAATAAAAAGGCGGAACTTGAAATGGATATGCAGTACTCATAGTGAGTTTATTAAATTAATGGTATTTATTAGAAAACAGAAAAGGTTTAGTGAGTTTTTATGAATAGACAAACTATGCACTTACTAAATAAGCACTATGAGTACTGCATATCCATATTTGATAAAATGTTCTGGTTATCACGTTTTTAAATTAAAAAAAAAGAAACTATCGTTTTTGTGATTTAGGGAGAGTGGTCAGAGTCAGAGGAAAAATTTACAGAAAATGTGAGGGTATTTTGAAAGAAGAATTGGTGTCTTCCTACATATGCGATGAAACTGATTATCCTTTATGAAACCAGAAAAAAAACTATTTACATATAAAAATTACATTTTTTTTTACTGCAATGTGCGGAAACAGGTTATAAACATACTAAAAATTTTTATTTTCTAGTTTGGTAATTGATGTAAAATTTACTGACCAATTTTTTTTTTTTTTTTTTTTTTGTAGAGTGCAATAAAACAGTTATTTTTATTTTTGTATTACTTGAAAATATGTCTGTAAAATGCCAAAGTGTTACTGAAGTGTTTGTGAGCAGTTTAAGCTAAGAACTTTTTAAAAAATCACCAATGTTATTGTAAGGCTGACCCACGAAAAAACACAATAAGTGCCGCAATGACCAATAGTGCGACTGCTGAAATTCAAAATATAGTTTATCACAAACTAAAGAAAACCGTATACGTTATTCTAGAAAAAGCAGTCATTCAAATATTTTTTAATAATGATTAGTTTATACAGCTTTAATTGGTATGCTGCTACGGTGATACAAAGGGTTAAACATCGAACTGCAGATCAAAATATTTTAAAGAGTGAGACGTTTAGCAAAATTTTCAATTTTTAAGAATTTTTTTAAAAGTTTCATATACAAGTTTATCACTTGTTTCAGCATATAGAATATCTTGTAAATAGACTATTCTAAAAATTTTGAAATGCCTTGGCAAAGTTACATATTTTTTCTTTTTGTATTTATATACCAAAATCACCCGGATTTTTTCAAAATATGCCTCTAAGTAATGTGGTCACAACTATACATATCCACGATTGTTCTGGGAAAACTTCAGAAGAGTTACCACGTCCGCAATTATTCGCCTGTGATTCATCCATTATATGCGTCAGCGCGGCAAACTGTAGCTGTTCGTCATAAGGGTGACAGAGTTGCTTAATGCGAGGAGGAAAAACAAAAGAATAACGGAATCCGCTGTTTAGACGCAATAGTTTATGAAGAATTGTTAGTCACTCGCAAGCAGAATTATACCTACACAGCGAAATACTTCTGGAAAAGGATTGTCTCGGAGGAAGCCTATTTCTGACTCACAGCGAAGTAGAAATAGTGCTGCTAAATTGTGTTAGAGTCGTGAATTTTATACTGGATTTCAGAGTCACTGCAAATGACCCTTTTTAACCCTTTAACGCGCAGTGTTCCCGCTCTGCGAACACCAAACTCGTTGACCGTTGCCAGGCACGAAGAATAGATTTTATTTCTATAAAAATAGTTGCGGGTGACATAGCTCCACGAGAATCCCTTACTTTTTAGCACGTCATTTCCCGTAAAAAATTGTCACGATTATTTTTAACAGAACTGACATCTACTGAAAAATGGAAGAATGCGAGAACAGCTGGATGGATTGCCCAATGCTGGAAAAAGGGCAGCCGTTGCCATCGCTCGACTTAACTACCAGCAAGATGGCGGACATCGAAACGTTCATCGCGTGGCACAGATCAAGAGACCCTTTTTTGACGACAGCTGGCTGTGTCCGCCATCTTGCTGGTAGTTAAGTCGAGCGATGGCAACGGCTGCCCTTTTTCCAGCATTGGGAAAGGGTTGTGCCTCAAATTGTTAAAGTGTTAGCATTAAATGAAGCAAGTGACATATCGGGGATCGATGCAGACGAAATTTGGGTCCGTTTTACGGTCCCTTCACAAAGACACAATCGATTAAAACAGCCCCTTCACAAAAATACAGCCGATGAAAACAACCCTTCATTGGCATTTTACCGTATTTTAATTTCTTTTGCTAGGTATTTTAAGAAAAAAATAGGCTTTTTTCAGAAATAATTTTTTTCTTAAAAGTGACTTTGACAAAAATTGTTATGAAAATTCACAAAAATAGACGTTGAAATTAACAAAAATCGATATTATAATGCACAAAAATAAGCAGTTTTCACAAATTTGGACCCTAGAAAAAATTCCTGGATCGACCCATGTATTATGCAAAACCAGACATAGCCATGGGGAGGGAGACTGGGCATCCCCCAGAAATTTTAGATTTTTGTTAATTAGATGTCAATAAATCAAGCATTTTTGTGAAAAATTCTACCTTTTTCACCTTTTTTTTTCTCACTACGTCCCTGTGCAAAATCATGCATGTTCCACAAGATAGAATCTGATTACTTACTTCATTTAATGATTTAACACTGACACTTGTTATGTAGCTGTAAGTGTAAAACATCTATTTTTATGGATTAAAACCAATTATGAGTAGACTAATTAAAGTCATTAGTCAAATGCCAATGCGTGATTTAAGGTGATATCGTCATCAAACTACCGAGTCGGCATGATAAGTATTTTATTGCCGTTAAATGTGATAAATGTGTTTTCCCCAAACGTTTTAATACCTTTTTAATGGATTTCGTTTGTGATAAAAATGCATGAGTGAATTTTGACAAGCTGGAATCACACGATAATTCATCTGATAACTGGGCATGTATTCGTTTAAATCAAGATGGCTGAAAAAGTATTTCGTGACTGCACAGTTACCTTATTTTTTTATAGTTCCTTCGTTGCTTCGATAGATGTATGTTATAGATAAGCTGTTAACCCTTTCAGGCGCAACCCTTTCCCAATGCTGAAAAAAGGGCAGCCGTTGCCATCGCTCGACTTAAAAGACCAGAAAGATGGCTGTGCTCGCACCAGCAAGATGGTTGTGCTTGCACAGCCAGCTGTCGTCAAAAAATGGGTCTCTAGATCTGTGGCACGCGATGAACGTTTCGATCGTCCGCCATCTTGCTGGTAGTTAAGTCGAGCGATGGCAACGGCTGCCCTTTTTTTAGCATTGGGAAATTATCCAGCTGTTTTCGCATTCTTCCATTTTTCAGCAGATGTCGGTGCTGTTAAAAAGAATCGTGACAATTTTTTTACGGGAAAGGATTCTCGTGGAGCTATGTCACCCGCAACTATTTTTATAGCAATCAAATCTTTTCTTCGTGACTGGCAACAGTCAAAACTTCAGAGTTTGGTGTTCCCAGAGCGAGAACACTGCGCGTTAAAGGGTTAAACAATATTAAAATATTCCATGAAAGTTTTTATTTATTTTTTATTTTTTTTTAAGTTCGAAAGGAAGTTTTGTCATAGACTTTCTTACAGTGAAGTTCTTTAATATTATAATACTTTGTCAAAGAAAAAGTCAAAATTTGTATGAAGAACACGGAAACAACTTATAATTTTTTCTATTCACTTTAATAACTTAAGACTAGTATATGAATGATGGGTATATACTCATGAGTAGTCAAGTAATTATTTTTAAACAGAAAATTTCAATTTCGGAGGGAAAAATGTTTCCTTAAACAGGTAACTCCTCGGTGCATTTTCGGAGGCGATTTTTATGCTTGTGAATTTTTCCGAATGTTGCATGAGATATAGAGCTTTAGCATCAGTACATAGTGTATTGGGTGAAAAAGCATTATTAATTTTTTCGAGTGCATAACATCATTGATCTGCTTTTAAGGCTACAGTAGAGTCTGGATTATTCAAGTTTCTCGTGAATCCGATGTAATGAACCAATCAGTTTAGCTCAGGAGTAATGACCAATACGTACAAAAGACGTGAAAGAATTATTTCGCATCACAAAATTTAAATACCTGGCGCACCTGGAAGCCACATCAGACATTCCTCTCCCAAAGAAAATGGGTGAATTTTACCTATACATGCTCTTGCAGACATTTATATGAAGTGCTTGATATGCTGCTTTGATGGCGAGAAACTGCTGCACGGAAATGGCTCAACGTGTTAACCCTTTAGCGCGCAGTGATCCCGCTCTGGGATCACCCAACTCTGACGTTTTGACTGTTACCAGTCACGAAGAATAGATTGGATTTCTATAAAAATAGTTGCGGGTAACATGGCTCCACGAGAATTCTTTACTTTTTAGCACGTCCTTTCCCGTCAAAAAATAGTCACGATTATTTTTGACAGCACTTGACATCTGCTGAAAAATGGAAGAATGCGAGAACAGTTGGATAATTGCCCAATGCTGAAAAAAGGGCAGCCGTTACCATCGATCGACTTAACTACCCGCAAGATGGCGGACGATCGAAACGTTCATCGCGTGACACAGATCTAGAGACCCTTTTTTGACACAGCTGGCTGTGCGCGAGCACAGCCAGCTGTGTCAAAAAAGGGTCTCTAGATCTGTGTCACGCGATGAACGTTTCGATCGTCCGCCATCTTGCGGGTAGTTAAGTCGATCGATGGCAACGGCTAAAAAAGGGTCTCTAGATCTGTGTCACGCGATGAACGTTTCGATCGTCCGCCATCTTGCTGGTAGTTAAGTCGATCGATGGCAACGGCTAAAAAAGGGTCTCTAGATCTGTGTCACGCGATGAACGTTTCGATCGTCCGCCATCTTGCTGGTAGTTAAGTCGATCGATGGCAACGGCTGCCCTTTTTTCAGCATTGGGAAAGGGTTGCGCCTCAAAGGGTTAATAAAATGAATAATTGACTGTAATTTTGCGATACAATTAACCAGTTCTAAAAATATCTAAGTACACTTTTAATTTAAATATGTACTAAAATTACCAAAACTACTTTATTTTCAGTTATTAGTTTTTCGAATTTTGTGATTTTCATAATGCGAGTTCTCGACTGTTCGAGGTCAAGCTCGGTAGCGTCCACCTCGAATTATAGAGACTCTACTGTATTCAAAAGTCGTGTGACGACAATCACTCGTCAGATGGAACACCCTTAAGTCTTCCTTACACCCTTAAGTGTAAGGGAAAAAATGTTGTACATTAATTTCTTTTAAAATCTAAATAAGGGGAGATATAAAGAAATAACTTCAATTTATTTTATGTAAATTAAAATTTATGTATGATTCATTAATCAATCTTATTATGAGTAAAACATTTTTGTTATTGATTCGTGAATTCGATTCATACCTGAATAAATACACGACCTGCAGGTTTTGTTATAATCTTAATGAACTTTAAAATGGATACTAGCTTTTCAAATTCGAGCTTCTTGTTTTATTAAAATGCGAATAAATTAACAGTTTTCATCTTCAGGTGTCCATTCTACACCTTAGAGAATAAATACGTTTCTAAACAGTCACTTCAAATAGACATTGAAATGTTAGTAAATTTCCCAACTAACTGCTGTAAACAGTGTTTGAATCTACTTACGTTCAGAAACCCTGGAGCTGGAAAATATTTTGAATGTACTTAATAGTTGTTACTAGGGACGGATGCGAGACGAGACAGAGATTTACAACTTTTTTGAGACACGATACAAACATTTTTTAACATTACAATATAGGGATTTTGTGAGACAAAGCTTTTCGGCTGTTTCGCGAGACGAGACAGGCCAATTTCTCGTCTTGTGTCCCGTTCATCCCTAGTTATTAGTAAATGCATTCAAAATAAATACGATTAAATCGTTATTCTTACAGATTACCTCTAATAATCAATTTTACTGAAATTGTACTAAATTACTTTAAGGACATTTAACATTTCGTGTTCCTATTAAGTGATTAACTGGTGAATAAAGACAATGTTTGCTATATTACATTGTTATGCGTTTCAGTGTCATCTTTGCAATCTTGCTTGCAGTGAATAGAAGTTTCGATCACGGATTCTGGCTCACTCTAGAGATGATTGTGAAACGATTTTATTTGGAAACTAAAATAACCGTATATTGTGATCTATTACACTCTTAAGAATGGGGCGCAACATTTCACCAAAACATGGTACTAGAAAAGTTGACTCCATAAGATGTTGGAACAAGGTTTCACCATGTTATGGAGCCAACTTTTCATGTTTTACCGTGTTTTGGTGAAATGTTGCCCCAAATTTTTATGATTGTAGACATAGCAAAGTACATAATTTTAAAAAATGATTGAAATATAAATAAATATTTTATTTTTAAGTAATTTAAACAAATTATGACTTTATTTTACCATTTAACCGAATATTAAAACCTTTTTCATATGCAATTTGGTTCCAAAAATTAATTAGTTGTGTTTGAGTAGTACAGTTTAATTGGTTCTTTGCGTCCCAGCTAGTTAATTGAAAAGTCTTAACGATGAAATCAATTTTCATCACTGAAAATACTGTAATGCGATTAAACTTTAGCGCGTACCAAAACATATGATTCATTCAAATTAGATACATATTTAGAGACCAATGCATAATTTGAAATGTTATCGCTGTTTGCTTTATTTGTATACATCAGAGGTGGTCCAATTTTTTTGGTCGAAGAGCCACAAATTGTAGATTTTAAATATTTTAGAACCGCAGGAATTTAAATAAAAGAAGGAGAAAAATTATCATTGGCTGTAGGTGGGAGTCAATATGTTTTTATTTTACTTAGTTTTTTTTATAAAAATATCATATAGTTTGAAGAAAAATAATATTAAATTATTTTTTATACAATGCCAAAGTTTAATTTTGTTTTAAAACGCTTAAGATTGTGGCAGAGAAACAAAGTGTTTGTTTTTCCCTTCCTTGTTCCTTTTTACTTATTTATTTTACTTAATAATGTCAATAGAAATTTTATAATTATTACTTGTGTCAAGTGTTTGAGAAGTATGAGCATGTATATGTGAGAGAGAACAAGTAAAAAGCAAAATAAATTTGATTATTTCATCTTGTGTTTTTTTTAACATTATAATGTCAATTAAACTTTAGAAAAATTCTACTGTTTTGTCTACTAAAATTATAAAAAAGTGTGTTGCTTTGGCTACTTTTTTATATTGGTACGACTGCTAATGCTACTACCCTTGCCTTTTGATAGTAATAGGCATCCTGTAATAATACTAATTTGTTGTAAATTTACATTTGTTCTTCGCGTTTTTTTTATCAATATTTTTCGACATTTTAAAAAGTATAGTTATTAGCAACTTTTAAAAATGAATTCTAATTTTTTCATTTTACAAAAGCTTTTTTTTCTTCTTCTTCTTCTCCATTCTCCCTTTTTTGTTGAAAGAAATATTTCTGTAGCTTAAACCCTCCTGCTCGATATTCATTAACGTTTCAAAAAGCACTTTAAACGAAGACTTCTCATGGAACGTAACGTTTAGAGATTCTTTTGGTTTAATTAGGTTAGAGATTAGGTTTAATTTTAATTAAGTTATAGTGAAATTGGTTCATAACCAGTGCAGTGTGCTGACATTTACAATAGAATGCTGATGAATTACTGCGAAGTTAATGGACATACACAAATAGAGAATTAATTCAATTATAGTGCTTGACTTATAGCTTTTAAATGTAACAGTCAAGTAAACAATATTTTCTTTTGTGTGTGCATTTTCACCCTCTGTTTGTGACTGTACATATTATGCATAAAATAGAACATAGTTTTCATTAAATAACTGATGCGGTGGAAAAAATGTTTTGTTGAATTCAACAAAATTTTTATTAGTGCTATTTCAACCGAATAATTTTGTTGGTTTTAACAAAATTTTTGTTAAATCAACAAAATATTTCGCTGAATTTAAAAAGAAATCTTGAACAAAACCCCCTTTTTTTTCAGTGTATAATTAATTTTCCTTTCCATTCTGTTATGAGATTATATAAAAAATTACTCTGCACACTTCATTTCTAACAAGTATTTTAATGTGATAAATATAATTTACTTTTCAAGTGATGAAAACTTCTAAGAGAAGTATAAATGGTAGTATATATAAATTTATTGTTACTCAGCCTACATTTTATGCAAAAGATTAAGTATTTCCTGGAAATAAAAATGACGCCTGGAGAGATATTATTTATAGTGAATCAATAATGAAACTTAAATGTACAACAGTAAAAAAAAAAAAAAAAAAAAAAAAAAGAGAGAGAGAGAGAGGAGTGTGTGTTGTGTTAAGACAAACCCATATGAGGGATATCTGCCTAGGGGGTAGCCTTTGAGGTGCTCTTATGCGTATTCACGTTACATCTAGAGAAAACCACCCAAAATTCGAGACTGTTCCAACGACAGCCTCGTAGTAGGTCAGAATCCTGGTTTCTCAAACTTACTTGTTCAGAGTTTTAATCATATAATCTTAATGCCCCCCCCCCAAAGAAAAATTTCATTTCAGTAATAGTGAAGAGGGGCATAGCCAAATGGGGTTAGGGGGATCATAACCCCCCATGAGGAATTTTTTGCCATACAAAATGCATATTCTTCACTCCTTTATCACACACATGTATGCATATATGTGAGTTGCAGTAGTCGTACCCCCCCCCATGAAAAATTTCTGGCTACGCCCCTGGTGAAGACAAATATTTTTAAAACAGTGTGTTTGTTTGAGTTATTTTATGAAAACAGAATTATTAAAAGTATTGACAAGTTTTGTGACTTATTTTCATTACTTATTGAAATTTGTTTCATTAATAGTAAAAACAAATATTCAAAATGTATTTTTGATTTGTTTATTGTTTAATATGCAAAAACAATATTCTTAAAAAAACAAATATGACATTGTGGCCCATTTGCCAGACTATTCACAATTTTTGCTTGAGTAAATAGTAAGAGAAATATTTTGGAAAATATTGTTTTTGCTTTCGGCTTTAGTATGCAATTACAATATTGCTAAAAGACACCACATCTTTTTTGTGACTCATTTATGGATTTCCTTGCTATTTCTAGCATATTCAAAATAATTCTAGTGCTGCTTCGAATATTTTAGATAGTAGTTTAATAATAATGTTTATCCTTTTCTCATTTAGTTGTTACTTGCTTCCTTGTAAATGTTACCATGATTCATGTATGAGCTGAGAAATATCGTTATAAAATATGCAATGATTTGCAAATAATAATTTGTAATTACATTGACCATAGTATTGACATAGATAGAAATGACGCTGACTTAACTCGTGAACATATTGTATAGATTCACTGAAAAAAAAGATATAGTTGATTTAACAAAATTTTGGTTGGCTCTGTTTCAAAGAAATACTTTTGTTGAATCAGAATTTTGTTAATCCAACGAAATATTTTGTTATTTAATCAAAAGCTTTTTTACAAACAACAAAATTATTCAGTTGAAATAGAGCCAACCAAATTTTGTTGAATCAACAAAATTCTGTTCCATGCAACAAAACATTTTTCCGTAGAGAAATACTAAATGCGTCAGTAAAAATGAAAATATAGGTAATTTATTTTTAAAACAACAACATAAGAGTTGTAGTTAACCAGTCACTTGTTAAATTTTTTGAAAATTGTTTACATTTCAATCGTCATTTAAATAATCTGGTAAATACTTAAAAGTTTACTTTTTTCGTAATTTTATTTTGTATATTAATGGCTCAGACTGCCTATTTCACATAAATGAAAAGTAATTGTCGCATTATTTAATTCCAACTATATGTGTGAATGCAGGTAATTAAATCATCTCATTACAAACACAACATAAACCCCGATTTTTCAAATACAGTCAAATACAAATAAAATTAAAAATTTGTATAATAACACCCATAAAAGGTACTTACGTGTGTTGTTTTCACAAAGTTTTAATTACGTTACCTTTTAAACACCAGTTTCTTTTGTGTTTGTTTTGTTACAGTCAAACAGTTTTGTTACAGTTATATATATATATATATATTTATAATATATATTTATATCAATGGTAGTAAAACATTACATGCAAAAGTTTAAGCACTCAAAAGTTGCACACAACGTTAGTAAAATATTGCTTGTATCAAAGTAGTACAGACTTACAGGCCTAATCACTGTAACAAATCCAAAAAGAGTTCTTGAAAAATTACGCATTTTTACAGATTTGTTGATTCCTGAAGAATGGGGATTTCTGTGGTGTATGAAATGAACGATTCAATTTGTGTCACTGTTTTATTTACAAATAATAATAATAATAATAATAATTATAATAATAATAATTTTTCAATACTTGACCAATTTCTTTGGTTCAAATATGCTTCCTACTCTGAGCATAACAAACACAACCTCTTTACTGTATTTATATAAGACAAAAATTACTATTATTTTTCTTAAGGAATTTGTGGAATGAATGTGGTTGGAAATTGTAAAATAAATAAGTAGTGCATCAGTAAATCATTTAGTTACTTACATTGCATGTTTATTAATAAAAGTTTCTATATTTTTCTGTACATAAAAATCCCGATTAGGTGAATCATTTCATTACAAAAGTGAAGCCTTAATAAACATTGTGATAATTGATTAATTTTGTTATTCGGATTCATAATTTAGAATTTGTCTGAAATAATCGCTTAAAATATTATCTCTTCTACATGTAGCTGTCTATTCATAAGTACGATAGTTTAAAGCTTTCCATTTCTAAACAACATTTCTGATAAGTTTCCAAATAATAGTATGGATTGAAATTTTAAAATATTATTTTTCATGAAATGATCCTATTGCATTTACATAGAGTATAAATATAGTCACCAAAACAGTTCGCCCATCACCCCTGACTTATTTATTTATTTTCCACAACTATTTCATATTTTGTTACAATTAAAATATATAATTTTAATTTTTGAATTTGTCATAAATAATCTCTATCTCTCACATTTAAAATATTATTTCTCTGTATGTAACTGTCATATGATATTCATTCGTATAATAGTTGGAAGTTTCTACTTTCTAAACAGCTTTTTTCTCAAGTTTCCAAATAATAAAAACGTGGATTCATAATTTTTTAAATATTATTTTATGCGAAATGATCCTATTCCATCTACATACACTATAAATACAGTTGCAAAAAACATTTCTCGTATCACCTGTGACTTATTTTTTTCACACCAATTTCATGTTTTATAACAATTAATCCACTGACTAATGATGTACTCACTTTTTTTTTGCTTGATTGTAGGCTTTGCGTGAAGCGACAGCGAAGAGACACGACCAGTTGCGTGAACTTGAAACTATTTTCACGAGCCTGAAGAACGACACTCCTGTAGACGCGTCGCCCCGGTAAGTGCAAATGATTTATAAAAAAAGAAAAAAAAAATCTAGGGTGCCCCCATTGATCAGTAATCCAGCTAGCTGAGAAACGAGAGTCCAAGTTGCCGCTACATTCCCCTTGCATATTTAAAGCTCTACTGTGGATTGCCCGTGAATATATGAGATGGCGGCTTGCGCCCTCTGGTAGAGATGGGGCGAACCAATCTGGGCTTCGGAGAGAAACATGGGGCTTTGCGTCTCTCCGGGATGTTTGGGGGGAAAATAGTCAAGCATAATTCAGTAGCTACCTGAATTACGGTAGGTTTTTCTAACGCGTGTGTATGGTTAATGTATGTGGTTTGATGTACAGGTGGGAAATTAAATGATCAGCGATGATGCATTTCCAATTTATATTTTAAAAACTTTATTTGTGAGAGCTGTGTATTGGATCAGTTCATACAGTGGAATCAAGCTCTAGCGTGGAGTTTTATGAAAAATGTCTGAAATGATACAAAAATATTTTAAAATTCGATATAAATGGAAGTCACTTCAACTTGAATCCATTTTCGTTTATGCCGATCTTTAAATTCAGTTTTAATGCAAAGTTTAAAAAAATGTTGTAAAGCTCAAAAAGTTTTAAAATTCAAATTAAATTGAAATGATTTATTCTATTCCTCAAGGGGAAAAAAAGCTTAATTTAATGATTTACTATATTTTGAGTCTTTTGTAAATGAATTTCCAGTAAAAGATTCCTTTAAACCAGAGCATTTGCAGGGGGGGGGGAGGAAAACCAAAGATCAAGTAGTGATGCATGATTATAAAAATTATTTTATTTATTCTTATTTTTACTCTAAAATATACCTATTTTAGCTTAAAATGTTCATTAAAATTTTAGTGTAAACTTTATTTGTAGAAAATTCACCTAAAAGTTCATTGTTTAAGAATAAAAAACTGAATGTATGCTAAAAAATGTGAGGGGGAGCGTGTCGTTAAAAGGTTGGGAACCGCTACTTTAACCCATTTAAGCCAGGCGTTCACACTTGAGGACACATTCTGAAAGGGTTGTATTACGGAATAAGAACTAATAATTTTAAGTTGAAAACAGTTTTATGCATTTTACGGAAATTCAATAATCAGGATTTTTTATTTTATTTATTCTACTACAAATTAATCTCCATTATTATTCGCAATTCGTATATGTCTATATCTATTCGAGAGAAATTGCTTGATCAGGCCTGAAGGAATTGAACTAATAACAACACTTTAAAAATACCTCTAAAAATTTGTAGAAAAATTCTCATTAAAAAATGTTTTAAATTTTCAAAAATTTAGTTTAAACTTTCTCTTGCATTCCCTACATCAGCAGTCTGATTCCCGAGGAAAGTTCTTCCCTCAAAAAGAAAAACCTATTTTATATAAGGTTAAATCGAATAATTATACGCACTCTAAAAATTGCGTCTAAAAATCTAGCAGAAACGGTCTTAAAAAATAATTTAATTTTAAGAAATCGTAATTTTTTTTGTTTCTTTTTTATTTTTTCCCCTCCGCACTTTTTTTTTTTTTTTTTTTTTAGGTAATAATTTCTCATGAAAGCTGTGTATTCAATGTTATAACTTAAAATTATACAGTAGCAAGGCAGAAATTTCAAAACGGAAAATAGTTATATATACCGTTGTAATTTTAAAAAGTGATCAAAGTTTCAAGTAACAAAATTTATGTAAATGTAATTAACCACTGATGATTTAACAAAATTACATTTAACCCTTTTACTTGACATCTGTGGAGCTTTATAATCATTGTACGCTAGTCACCGCTTTTTTAAAACATTTCAATTACACCTCACGATTGACCTTAATAAATATAATTTTATAAAGTAAATAAAAAACTTTGTAAAAAAACACATAATTTGTTATAGGTAAGTAGATACGTACGTTTCGACCAAAAATTGTTTTGATCTTCGTCAGTGTGTTCCTTGTGACGAAGGGCTTTGACTGACGAAGACCAAAACAATTTTTGGTCGAAACGTACGTATCTACTTACCTCTAACATCTTATGTGTGTTTTTTACTAAGTTTTTTATTTACTTTATCGTTTAACACCAGTAATTTGAGTGTTTTTCCTGTTATAATTTTATGTTTAAGTACCCTAGACCTTTTTTAATATTTAATCTTTTACATTCAATTTTAGCCACAAATTTGACGAGAAAATTAAACGTACAATTTGTCAAAAATCTACCAGAATTTTCGATTTCCACGCATTTTGAAGAAAAAACTAAAATGCAGTACAGTTAGTAGCAGTAATAATAATAAGGATTTTTGTAGAGAAACTTAAATTCTTGGTTAGTTCCTTTACAATTTTTAGATCCATTTCAGGCAGTTAATTGGATACCCCTCGTGAAGGCTTGGCATGACGTACACACAAATAAACAAACAGACAGTTAATGGGCTTTTTAAATATCGCTCCCTTAATTGCAAATCTCCACCAAAATTAGAGCCATTTGCACATTCACGATCAATTAAGGATGGATGCGAGACGAAAAATAAGTGTCTCGCGTCTCGCAAAATAGCCTAAAAGCTTTTCTCGTCTCGCAAAAATCCCTATATCGTAATGTTAAAAATGTGTGTCTCGTCTCGCAAAAAGAGCTGTAAATCTCTGTCTCCTCTCGCAAAAAAGTTGTCTCGCGTCCATCCCTAAAGATTTGTCTCGTCTCGCAAAATCCCTATATATTGTAAACATTAAAAATGTTTGCCTCGTCTCGCAAAAATGCTGTAAATATTTGTCTTCACTCGCAAAATATTGACTCAATCGTTTGCTCTGAAAGTCCTCTCAATAGTCGTTAGCAGTTTCTGCAGGGATGGACGCGAGGCGGAAAATAGGTGTCTTGCATCTCGCAAAACAACCTAAAATCTTTGTCTCGTCACGCAAAATCCCTGTATCGTAATTTTTAAAATGTTTGTCTCGTATCTCAAGAAAGCTGTAAATATGTGTCTCGTCTCGCATCCATCCCTATATGGGGACAAAATTCAGAAGTCCCCGTCTACTGCTGAGGATCCAAATTGTGGAGGTCAGCTCCTGTAATAATGCCACTTGTCGAAAGCGGCTTTCGGGATCATAGCGCATGCGTAGGCAGCGGCAGGCTACAACACTGACGTACCGCATTGATCAGATAATTAAATTTTAAATGTATATTTAAAATACATGGATTTTAAATTTTGCCTATATATAAAGTGCTATTTATTCATCAAGATATTTTTGGCGGAGACGATGACATGAGGCAGGTTTTGCCGTATATGGAGGACGAGAATTACTCGTAATTAAAATAATTAAACACTTTGTAGAATTCATAAAATAGTCTACGGTTTTGGACACATAACTGGAAGGTTCCCGGTTCGATTCCGAACCCGTGCCACTAAAGACCGCCGTATGCATGCGGTGTACGTGCATGCTAAACCCGTGATTCAGGAAGTCTTCTCGGCGATTGCTAGTTTTCGAGGGGTGCCAATATTCAGAAGTAGTCCAACCCTTTTGATAAGATGAGTTAGGGGTAAACTCTGAACAGCTGAGACATGAAATATCCTTCGTTGATATCCAATTTTCAATGAAATACACCTATGCATTTTGACCATTAAAATTACGAGAAAAATAAATTATTTTTCAACTTTAAAATTTTGAAAATAGATATTTAATTTGCTTTTGTTTAAATATTTCTGACATTATACAAATTTATATTTAAAATTAATTAAATTTCCCTGAACTTGAAAATTCTGCACACATTACTAAGTAAGTCATCGTTTTAATTTAGTCTTGAAACCCACTTTTACCTGAGGTTCAACAGTCTGATGGATAAGACTTTGGACATGGTAGATGCTGAAGTGTGAAGATCCCGGGTTTGGGCAACTGTCGATACAACTGTCTGGAATTGTGGGCGGTTTTCCCCGTTGCGTTAGAACCCCGTAAAAAGTCTCCCGCCCAAGGCACACCCCCGTAGGCAGATGCCCCTCGTGTAGGATTGATGTAACACACAACGAGCAAATCACTTTAAATTGTTAGCTGCCATCGCTAGAAATGAAAAATTGGCAAAAAAAAAAAGTGCGACTATTGCTCGATTAAACACAGTATGTATATTTTCAGGAGTTAGTGAACACGAGCGGACGAACCGAATTCATGAACATTTTTCAACTTTGTTTAAAGTGTTAAAATAAATAAAAATAAAACTGATCAATTTTACAATATATATATTTATATAAATTTTATTTTTCAGCATTAGACGATCTGTACTTTCTTTCTAAATATACCTTACGACTTGGAACTGACAAGTAGTTTTCGTTGTTGAAACACAAGTATAAGTATAGAAGGGGAAAAAAAATCTCTAATACAGTACCTTTCATTTTTTCACCGTGAAAAAGCTGGAATATTCTGCCTGATTTATGTTCTCACCGGCATAGAAATTCTACTTTTCCGAATGTAAAAACTCAACAGATCACTTCATCTAATGAGCGTTGACCTAATAAATTGGTCCGCAGAGAGCTATACTGCTGCAAAATTTTCAATTAGTAATTTAACCTTCTATGATTTGATTTGCTTCTTTTTTGCTCTTTTATACTCTTGCTGATAGCTGGATGAGTGAATCTCTGAAGGCAAATAATATAGTAAGTGTGGTGAAATTTTGGATTCGATCGTTTAGCGTTATAACTCATTTCTTATCGTGAGTGAAGCAGGCGCCCAAATTGCATGGGAGTTTTATTATCTGTGCGATGATGTAACGGTCGCGATTTGATGATCTCATGCGGAGGTACAGTATCTTCCACTTTGCATCTCTCTGAAAATTTTTAAATAGTAACATTTTAATGTTACTATTTAAAATAATTTCAATTCTTCAAATAAATAATTCCAAAAATCTTTTTGTTCTTTTGTTTGTGTCGTATACAAATCGACACCGTTGCAACGATTGGCTTCAAAATTTGCACAAATACGTAAAGGGGGGGGGGAATGACTTTAAAAATTTGAAAACATACCTATTCTTTAAATTTTTGAAACGGTGGATAGCAAACAGTTAATGAAATTACATCCCAAGGACAAACAAATATTATTGTTTTTCGCACAGATTTAATAAAAACTCTCCTTTTGTTTTTTTGAGAGGGGGGGGGGGAGTGTGAGCTGTCTTCAGAAGTTTCAAATGCATGATACTATTCAGACATACCTTCCTTTCCTGATGAGAATCTGGAACTGGTCCTTTTAATTAAAAGAACGACAAGAAATATAAATTATGTCGACTTCATTAGTTACATAACACTTTCCTTCACAGTCTTGTTTGTGCGTGTATTTATTTTGCGGACTCCTTTTTCTAAAAACTCACAAAGAGAAAAAACAAATGATGGTTTAGACCAGTGGTTCTCAACCTGGGGTACGTGAACCGCTGGAAATCCGCAACGGGCCGCTAGTGGATTCGTGTTTAAAAGGAAAAAAAAAAAAAAAAAAAAAAAAAACATGTAATGAAATGGCGGATATGTACAAGGATTTTAAAAATTAAGTAAAAACTTTGCACCCCAAATCGATTCTGTATAGGAATTGTTAAATATTAAGGTTAGCGTGCTGACGTTTTCTCTGCGCTGTTGTGCTCGGTTTCAAAAAAGCCTAAGACGAGGAGTTGTTTATATTTTTTGTTTCCTATATATGGTGTGCATGAACATCTACTTCTCGTCCAAGCTACTGCATCTTTATGTAGCAGCCGAAACACAATTCTGCTTGCTGCTTGTCTACTGTTCATGTGATGTTTGCAGGGTGTCCACCAGTAACTAAAATGGACACTTTAGCTACTGAAGGGCGTATTTAAGTCCTTTAGCATAATTTAAGATGATTTGGTGACTTTTCCTTTAATTCGGATTACTAATTTGGTTTTTGGAAAATACAAGTTTTCTTCATTGTATCTCTCTTATTTTCCCCCCAAGCTTTATCTGCCATCAGAGTGAAGCCTCCCTAGTCTATTTGCATGTCAGAGATATTCCAAGGGACCAACAATGATTTGGTATCATCAAAATATATATCTGTATTCATTAAAATTATTAGTATTTACTTGAAAGCACTCGAAAATTTAAACAATTTTTTAAAATTTGATTATTTAGTTTTGTCTATCATCTTTTTTTACTTAATGTCACTAGAAAATTTATAATGATGTTACCTGTATTTAATCAGTGTATGTTGCATGAGAATATTGGCGTAGTGAGCATAACTGGCTCCCGGGCATGATGGGCCCCCTTGCCCCACCCTTCACTACGCCTCTGCATAAGAAGTGTAAATTTATATGTAAGAGGACGGAAATATAATGAGCAAGTAAATAGAAAAATGAATTTGATTATTTAATCTTGTGAATTTCTTTTTTTTTTATGTTACGATGTCAATAATATATTTTTGAACTAAAATTTGGAGAGAATGCTACTATTTTGGCTACTAAAATTGCTAAAAAGCATGCTATTTAGGCAACTTTTCAACGTTTCCGAGGCTACTGATGCTACTATTTTTGCTACTTGACATTAATGAATACCCTGCATTTGACCAAACGGATGTGCAATACAGCTCGTTCTCTTATTATTTTTCACTTAATAATAAAAAAAAAATCGTTGATACAATAACTTGGATCCGTGACTTAAAAACTGGTTCTGTAAGAAATTTTTCTGAATTAAAGTTCAGAAATTTGTTTGCCCAGTACATCAAAGGACATTCAAAAAGACTTAACGCAGGTTAGAGAATTACGAAGACAATAATCACAAAAAGGAAAAATAAAGGCACTTCTTCTTCAATCACTAACAGAAAATTGTTATATGAGTATTTGATGTGTGGATTTTGTCTTGTCGGGAATGATAACTGTCCCAGGAATTTTTCATGGGGGGGGGGGGGTTACGACTACTGCAACTCATATATATATATACATATGTGTGATAATGAAGAATATACAAATTGTATGGCAAAAATTTTCTCATGGGGGGGGGGTTATGACCCCCCTTAGCTACGCCCCTAGTCCCAGGTATGTATAGTACGTTTAGAGTTGCTTAAATTGTAGGATGAAATCCTCTCTGATTACACGTCTTTTACAAGCAAAACATGCTGATTTTAAAGAGGAAGATGTAATTTTTTTCCAAGCGTGTTTCAAAACAAAATAATTTAGTGTCTTATTTTGGTACAGTTAAAGAAAATGCGGCTCAGACATATAAAATTAGTTACCTCATTGCTAAATCTGGCAAAAAACTTACCCTTAGCAGCAGAACAGTTAATTTTCCCGTAAGTTAAAGGATACTGTTAAGTTGTATGCTTGATGAGGAAAGTCCTTGGAAAACAGGCATTATCTTCGTTTCTAACTCAACTGCAATATCGTAGAATTAAGGATATGTATGACATTTAGGCAACACTCTTAACAATATTGAAAATTGGGTTGTTTTATTAATCTTTGGACGTGTGTAAAAGAGTTGGTTCTCCATGATAAGCTAGATTCACTGCTGTTATCCACAGTCAAATTCTTTACTGGAAAAGCCAACCAAGTGAACTGAAAACTGTTTTTGAGGAAGTTGTGAGTGTTGTGTGTGAACTTTATCAATTCAGATGCCTTAATTCAAGACTTTTTCTGAAGAAATGGACAGCATCCGAATTAACAACACAGAGCTTAGATGGCTTTTCCGTGAAAAAATTCTTCAAAGATTGTTTGAGCTGAGGTTTGAAGTGCAGTTGCGTCTTCAAGATAACTAACTCTTTTCGACTGGCATCCGAGTTGCATGACAGTGATTGGATGCTATGTTTGTCTTACTTACTTGACATTTTTCAACAAATCCATCAGGTAAATCTGCAATTTTAGATAATAAGTTCAATCGTGATCTTCAGTGTATTAGAGAAGATACAATCTATAATGAAAAAGATTAAAATCTGGAGATCTTATATTCTTCAAGGTTAAACAGAAGTATTCAAGACTCTGCAAGGTTTTTTGAAAGAAAATGATTTGAACTCTTTAATAACGTTACACTGCACATAGCTGAAACCTTGAAAGGATTAAAATTATTATGTATGGGGTACTTTCATTTTCCAAAGATTGATGAAGATGCTCACTGTGTTCAAAGTCCTTTTTCTGAAAAGAATTTTTAATTAGCACAGTTGGATGTCGCACAAAAAGAATGTGTGATTGAAATTTCTACTGATAGCACATTAAAATCAGCTTTCAAGGAAAAAACCTCTCATTAACTTTGGGCTGGATTTCAACAGTGAATATGAACGTCCATCTGACCTGGAAATGAAAGTTTAGTTGCATTTTTCTATCCAGTCTATTCTGTTCATAAAATAACAAATACAGAAACAAGTTGGATACTGCTCAAGACGTAAGACTGTAATTGGCGTCTCCGGAAGCCCATCTTCAAAAAACCGTGTGCAGCAAAACAGGAAAGGGCAGGGCTCCGGTTAATATCGAAATTAAAAAAAAAGTGTCGAAAGTGTTACGGTTTAACTCTATCAGTGAACGTAACTAAGTAAAAAAGACACTTTAGTTGTACTGCGTATCTGAACTCGTTTGCGCAGAAAATTGGCGCGTTATATGCAAAAGGTTGACCACCACATTCCTAACTTTTACCATTTTACCTACATTCTGTTTTTCCCGTAACAGTAACAGCAATGCGGCAGAACAGATTGACAGGTTTGTTTCATTTTAGGTTTATGTTTATTCTGCTGTTTAACACTTGGACAACAGTGAAAAGTTATCAAAAAAAGTAAACCGAATCCAACAATATATGTATCCCCCCCCCCAACTAGAATTCTGGAAGGATTGTACACGGATTAAACAGGTGAAAATCCTGCACATTGAATCTACTTTTGTTTCCCCGCACCATTTCTTTGTGAACACAGGATATCTACCATTTTCATTTCCTATGCTAACAATTTAAAGAACCCTTTAACGGGGATTCTAAAACTGGCAGCCAAATGGACAAAAGTTAAATGTAGTCTATTGCACTGTACGTGGCCAGGGTCCATAAGCATATAACTTCCCCTTTGGCGGATTCATACATAAACATAATCGCCGGTCGTCAGTGAAAATTTAATTGAATTTTCAAACCCTGTTTATCCCCAAAACCCAAGTTAAAGGGGTTGCGTGACGAAGGACCTCCGTATTTTTAATCGCAATCGGTTTTTCGGAAGCTTTGGGTTCTCATTGGACGCTTCTTTTGTCACAAAGTAAACAGGACATGCGGCTTGGTACACGCCCCCCTGTATGCACTTTTTATTGTGTATACCTGGGCTCTCGGCCATGCAACAATGAATCGTGTTCCCCTCAGGCGCTTACGCACCAATGGGAACCTAGGGGGGGGGGAGGAAGTGAATAATAAATATTATTTTGAGAACTCCATTTCATTCGTGAGGAAAAAATAAATATAAAGGTAATGCAATTCACAACGTATAAAATTAAACATGATTACAAGACCAAAATAGAGACATTTTGGCCACGGGGGATTGGCTCAGTCCTCGGGGGAAAATTTTTGAATTTAGAAATAAATTTAGATTCGGAGAAACAAATTATTATTCAGTCCTGTAGGAATAAGCCAAGCGTTAACTTCATACATAATTATGATACTGGTTTCTTTTTATTCACAAGCGTAAACAATGGTCTCAGCTGCAAGTCACCATGTTCAAGGTCACCCCCTGGATGTGCTGTGAGCATGAAGCCTTATATCGAATAATTCGAAAATCGGACCTCTAGAACAACTACTTTAAAACGATGATGTGCAGTGTTGGCACGTGTTACTATTTTGCTAAAAAAGTAATTTGCCATAAAATCTCCGATTTTAAAAATAATTTTTCAAAATTAATAATTTACTTAAATAATGAGTTTATGTAATATTGAAATTATAATCCAAAATTATCGAATATGATAACTTTTAAAAAGTTTAATAGCATATATTATTGCATACCACATCGAATAATCTGTGTTCATTCCAAATAAATGTCGGTTTGAGATTAATAATCGATTTCGAATAGATGATGCTCTGTTTTACAGCTGCACGAATCTTAAAAATGGTGATGCGATATCATACCCTGAATACTGATATTATAATAGCGGACAATCAGAACTTAAACCTGGATGATAGAAATATGTGTCGGTTTATCCACTATTAAGCACTACTTTTCATCCACACTCAAAAAAGTTTCGTTCAACGTTGAACCATTTGTCAGAGCCGTAAAAGCTAGCGCACCACCAGTTGGTTTTTCTGATTTTTCAAAACTAATGTAAATGGGGAAATTTCATTCATGATGCAAGTTTTAGCAATCATAGAACATCTCTATCTTACAGCTAATTATAGTTGAAATGTAGAGCAACGTGGAAGCTGAAAACGCCTTTCCATGAGCTTCTGTGCAGTAATCTTTACGGTTTAATAGCGTGAATAACGTACAGCACTATCCAATATTAGTAGTTTTTAACCAAAACTGTTTTTAAAAAAAACTTGTTTTTCGTTAGTTTTGTTATTTCTATAAAAATGTGATTTTTTGTTTATGGAAAATATGAATACGGGTAGGTCTTAGTTCAGGATAGGAGAAGTAATAACGTGTGAACATAAAATTGAAATTGTTGTTTTGGAGAAGAATTCTAGAACTAATATTTTTCATATACTAAGCAATCAGAGATGATTTGACTTTTGGGGTGTTCAAATACTTCCTTTGTATACAGCATCATCAATTATAAGAAATAAAATATTTAATCTTAAATATTAAAAAAGTCTTCAATCTGTCTCTAAACAATAAGTAAGGACAAAGATGCAATGCATCATTCTGTGTTCCAGTGAGCCTAGTCTGACGCATGCACCGTGGTTTGGCCACCCCTAATCTAGAACATATTTTTTTAGTTTACTAGGGCTTTTAGTTTTCTAGAGCTTTAGTTTACTAGGAGTTAATCGTAAAATGCTTCATATGTTTGTTTGTTTTTTTCCCTAAAAAATACGGAAGAGCTAGGATATATTTCCACTAATGGCGAATTTTCATTATTTTGCTATTTACACATGCTCATAACCGATAATCATTTCTCATATAGTTGCTATGAAAACAGTTCTTCATATAGTCGTATACATAATCCTTTGCAGATTGGCGTATTTAACACCACGAAATATTTTATCTTGCCATGATGGCAAATATCCAAACTGTACTAAAACTGCTACAATGGCACAGTAAATGCCTCCATATTTTTCTACTCGGTAACGTGTAGCTAGTACCCAAGGTGAACTAAATCAGTATTTACATTTAAAAAATTGATTTATCCTTCATACTGTTACACAAAACTTTACTTATCCCACATTTCTTCTACACCAGTTTCTAATCCACTAAGGAACTGTAACTGATTGCATTTAGGGGGGGGGGGGAGGGAACTTGTTGTAATCTGTTCTGTTTGTTTAATGGCACCATTGTACACTTACAAATGTAAAGCTATTAAGTGTACGGATTCATGTTCAAAATTTAAGGGCATATTCAAAGCAAAAAACAGGCAGAAGCAGTTTGGGACAGCAAAAATATTCCCTCCTCCTAACGGGAGGGAAGGGAAAGATCTTTTAAGATCATCAGCCAAGTAATGGATAATTTAGTCAATCTTTTTTTTTTCCCCTTTCCAAATAGAGAGTACAATAACTTTGTGTTTAAACTTAGTGATTTCTCTCGTTCACATATAAGCTTTTTAAATTCTTCGAATGGTTTAGAGCATGATACCAATTCTTTGAAATTAAGAATTTGAGATTAATAAGTTCTATTTCCAGTTTACAAGCATTTAGTCTTTTCCTGACCAATTAAACGAATGATATATATAATATATATATATATATATATATATACAGGGTGATTATGATTAAAGTTCCACTTTAAAATGATCAGAAAAGGAAAACTACTGGACCAAATGTTATCAAACTTGGTAATTGCATTGAGGTGTTCAGGGGATTTATTATCGGCGAAAAAAAAAAAAAAAAAAAAAAAAAGCTCAAAAATTCAACACCAGGAACAAGGACGTATTTAAGGGGAAGGCAACAAGGTTTACGGGTCTGACCCTCCCATGAAGAACATTTTGGAGGAGGTTCAAAAATTTCGGAAGGGGTCCAAAACGGTAAAAAAGGCAGTATTTTTTTCAAAAGAGCACTATATCCTCATCATTTTAGTAACAAAAATCAAAATTTCGTGGGGGGAGGAGGTTCGGACCCCTGGACTCCCCCCCCCCTTAAATACGTTCTTGCCCCTGGCATTGAATTTTTGGACTTTTTTTAATGACCAAGTTTGATAACATTTGGTCTAGTAGTTTTCCTTTTCTGATCGTTTTAAAGTGGAACTTTGAATGAAAATCACCTTTACATTTAGAACAATTTCTAAACTACTAGGATTACAATGGAGTCTTGACTTGCGCGAAGGATGCGTTTCAAGAATTCTCGTGTAAGTGAAAATTCGCGTGCAAGACTTTTCGAAATGCATGCGCAAATATTTCAGACACTTATAAGCACCCCTATAACTGCTTTTAGACTATTTCTTAACTATCCCATATTTCCCACATAATCAATGAATAAGTGCATTCTGGCACTTCTGACTACTGGCGAAAAATCTTTCACGCTTTGGGCAAGAAGTAATATCCATTCGCGTGAGATAGATTGTGTTTGTAGCGCGAGTCCACTGCATTTTTGTTTGCTGAATATAAGGGATTTTAACAACCGCTGCAATCTCTATAGATTAGAGATTAAAATCTTTAAAGTAGAGAATGGAAAATATAATAGGTGCTTTAATGTGTTTTTAGCACTCGGGGGCTATTTCTTTCAAGCACGGGATTTTTGTCTACGCGGCGCGCCGTGGTCACTTTTCCGTTTGATTCATGTTTTCTGCAGAGTGATTTGATATTGCTAACGGAAACTTGGAATATCCCTTCAGATGATTTTCAAATACCAGGATTCACTTTGGTCAAACGGATAAACAGTGGTTTCCAAAACAGAAAGTCATGTGGAGTTATGATTTTTATAGAGGAAAACTTAATGAAACACTTTACCCGTGCCTACAGGAGCCAGATCAATGGTGTTCAAATGGTCATTGCGTATATTCAAGATAAAGTGAGATTTGCAGTTACGTACGCTAGTCCTCGAATTTCTTATGAAGATAAATTAGACGCTCTATACGAAACGTTACTGAAGGAGGATGATTGTAAGACTGTTTCAGTAGGAGATTTTAGCATAGAATTAAATTCCGATCCAGGATCCGATTTCATAACTGAAATGGGTACTTTAGATTTTTCAATACGCACTCATCCAAAACATTTCACCACTAGAGGCCAAACAACGATTGGTGCAATTTTCAGCAACAAAATTATGCGAACAGGAGTCTATACGAGCACTTACAGTTATCATTTTCCTCTATATGGTAGAATGGATTGGGTAGATTTTAAAAAAATCTGAAATTCTTCCAGCCGAGTGCGTAAATAAAATCTGGAAGAATTTTAGTTTTTTTTTTTTTTATATATATATATTCTTCCTTCCGTATTTTCAACTCGAGTTTCTCAAACCAGTTTGACAGCACCGACTTCGAACGTTGTTTTTCCGTCTGCCACGCATGAAAATTCAGAAGCAAAACTCACATCACAAAAATTAAACAGATTGCGCATTAACCCGAACTTGAGCAATTGTTACCTGCGCCTACCTTACATTCGCCACTGCTAATAACTTCCGTATAAAGCCTTACGTAACCAACCTTCTGACACCTGGGGGACGAAAATGGCATTTCGGAATGAGTCGGGAGAAGAGAGAACTAACCGTGGTATATACACACTCATTCCGGGACGAAATCAACTCATTAAATCGCCCAATCAGAGGTCGCGGGTGGTCTCCATTGCAAGTGGAGCATCATTATACCAAATCACCCGCGGATATGGTGAAGATATTCTGGAAAACGATGACTTCTGGAAAAGAAATAATTATTTTTTTTTTTCTTCAGCGAAAAGGGAGAGGTAACCCGTCGAGAGCAGATAGGATGAAATTCATATTTCTTGGTTAATAAATGCAAATGATATCATACGGATGTGTATTAGATTTCATTAGGAACGTTGCAAAATTGGGTAGTAGTCGGAGGGGTTTTAACTACTTGAAGAAAACAGAATTGGCTGATTGCGCTGCGAAGAGAAAGACAAGAAAAAAAAGTTGTGGAACGTAATTTGATGACGAGAAGTAATATTTCTGTCATGTTAAAAGTTTGTTTCTAAGATACAGCCAGTGTCGGATCTAGAAAAGTATCAAGATCAAGGAAGAAATGAGCATGTGGAAGCGTCTTGTTATTTTTCTGTTCATATTTAATATTGAACCCAAGTTTAACTTGTTCGCTGTCGTCATTGAAAAGACGCGTGGTGGGATTCACTTTTGAGACCAGTATAAAAATTTCTATATTCACATGATTTTCTTACGTAACATTTTGTCTCTCTTAATTCGCGATGTTTTTTACAGAGTATATTGCACTGCTTGTAAAGAGATCCAATAAAGTCCTCCTCCCTAGGCATCCCCCCACCTAAGGCAGATAGCCCTCGTGTAGTTTTGTCTTTACGAACTAAACATACAAATTTTCAAGTCTCTGACGTCATTAATTTGTTTTAGAATATGCTCGTAAATCACATGATTATTTTCTTACTATGCAGTCTTAAATAAATAACCGAACACGTTTTATGGACGACCTGTGTCACGAAGGACATACTTGTTCTTCCCGTGTGGATGGGGGGGGGATTCTTATTTGCATCTGACACTACAACTTTGGGTACAAAAAAATATATGACTCATTTCAGCCCTATGACTCACTGACGACCTCAGTCACCTGAAATACCTCTCTCACGAATTCTCTATTTATTTTTAGTTAAAAAATATCACGTTGACTTCTGACTTTTGTGTTCTTAAATACAAGGAGGCAACCATTTGTAAAGAGGAAAAAAGTTGCTGCAAGGAACACCTCCTGTTGAATTTGTTCTGGGCCGCCCATGTATCGCTAAGTTCTTTTCTATGCTCCTCAAGTTACACACCTTAAAAACACCCACACGAAAAAAACACAAGTCAGTGACCGCTGAATGATCACACATCAATCCGGTGGGCAGAAAATACATGTATGAAGGGACATATCCTTATCTCTAAAAATACTGCCATTATATATATATATATATTTTAAAAACACCTGCATCGGATACCAGGGTGATCCCGGACCAGGAAATATAACCCTCGGTCTAACGCGCAATGTATTAGGAAAGTGCAAGAAAAAAATGTTTTGTTGGATTCAAAAAGCTTCGTTATTCAACAAATACTTTGGTTGGATCAACAAAATATAAAGCTGCTGGCTAGTAATAAAAATAATCATTTTAGTCTCTCATTTCTTAGCAATTCTCTCTTAAGTTTCACTAAGAGGTGCAATTATAAACATAGCTTTTTAGAAACTTTGCGTGTTTGTCGGGTTCGTAAGCTTATAAGTCAGCGGTTCTCAACCTTTTCACGTCGCGTCCCCACCAACAAAGGCTAACTTACGGTGGTGCCCCCCCCTCACATTTAGCAGCATGCATTCTGTTTTTTTAATCTTTAACAATGAACATTTAGTCTAATTTTCTACAAAATAATCTTATAAGTAAAGTTTGAATGAACATTTTAAGCGGAAATCGATATATTTTTGAGCAAAAATGAGAATAAATAAGATGATTATTTTTAAAAAATGCATCACTACTTGCTTTTTGGTTTTTCTCGCACCCCCCGTGCAAACGCTCTGCGCCACCCTTGGGGGGTCGCGCCCCACAGCTTGTGAAACGCTGTTGTAAGTCCAGTGTGTGTAATAAATAGGGATGGACGGAGACGACTTTTTGCGAGACGAGACAGAGATTTACAGTTTTTTTGCGAGACGAGACAAACATTTTTTACATTATGATATAGGGATTTTGCAAGAGGTGACAAAGCTTTTCGGCTGTTTTGGGGTACGCGAGACGCCTATTTTTCGCCTGGCGTCCATCCCTAGTGAAAAGTTCTTACATAAATGTGAAAATTTTCAAGCTGATTACACTAACCAGGGCCTCCGAGAGAAATTTTATAAGGTGGGACAGAAATGTTCCCGGGCCCCCATTCCCCAACTTGTTTTTGCCTCAAGAAATATATTTTAAACTCTGACCCAATTTTACTTAAAATTAGTTATTAAAAATAAAAAAGTTAATATTGTGGGGTCATTTTTATTCTTACCTAAATTATAATTCTAATAATAGTATTTACAATCTGTAATAGTGTATTATAAAAAATATAAAAAAATGAAGTATCATTACGGTATTTTTATAACCAGATTCCAAAATCTTCCTTTGCCTTACCACCCTCACTGTCTAACATGTTTTGCAAATCACCATCCCCAACAGTGTGTCATTTATCTGTAAATGCATCCGTTTATAGTTTGCTATAGTTAAACACACAGTTTCGAAAATTAATTTTTTTTCTTTTAGTGATTTAGAATGCTAAAAGAAAAGAATGAGTAAGGAAATCTTCATATTTAGCGATTTTTTATTCATGCTTGAAGGTTAAAAATATATATAAAAGGTAGAATTAGCATATTTGTTATTTAATTTTAATAATGGCTTTTCGTGCCTTTTTACTTGCAAAATTTCGTATAACATCATCAAAATTAATAGTTCTGACAATGTCAGATTTGATGCTTAGTGTTGCTAAGTCTACAAGTCGTTCTTGAGACATGGTTGATCTTAAGAAATTTTTTTATGAGTTTCAATTTGCTGAATGATCGTTCAGCACAAGCTACCGTTGCCGGAATGGTTAAAAAATACCCTAAGAGATCGGGACAAACATTTGGAAATAGATCGTTCAGTTTTTATTCTATTAGTATGTTCAATAAATCCAGAGGCTTTAATTGATTTTTCTAGCTGCATGTGTGAGAGAGGGGGCGCATTTTTGTATTTTGCACCACTTAGAAAAATAGCTAGGACCGGCACTGCGTTGGACTGTGATTTTTTAAAGTAATTTTTTAAAAGTAAAGATGTAGATATAAATTTGTAGTGCATTTTGAAAAATTCACGGTCTAGTTCGACGGGCCTCGGGAATATAATAGGGGGCTGCCCCCCCCCCCTCTCACTGGTCCTGACACTAACGGCGTGGATTTTATAACGGTTTTTGAGCATAACTTTTTAACTTATTTGGAGTGATGACGGTAAAAGTTTTTTTTTTTTTTTGGAGTGGTAAAAATAGAAGCGTTATTCCAGCGTCAGTAAGTCTGATCAGCGTAATTATATGTTAGGATAAACTTTGTTGAACTGATGTCATCCGGGTGGCATTTTCGTTGTTTATTTCCGCGTCTGCATTATTCATTAATGAACTTCTGTGCCAAAATATCGTTAACGTTACTTATTTTCCGTTCCCGTGTATGTTTTAATTGACCCCTAGAACATCAGGTGATACCACTTGCTCAATTAGGGTAAATGACCAGAAATTTTGTTAAGAAACACGGGGTATTTTCGTCCTGAGTGTGATGCTGCTCCCCACATTTTGTGTTTAACGATAGGAAGACAGATTTAATAATAAGTTTGAGATAGAAAACTTTAATAATTTGAGAACTGAATTTCCATGTTCTAAAAAATGAAAAAAGTAATATTTTCCGTTTATTTGCTGGGAAACTGATAAATTCGGATTTATTATGCATCGGAATGCGTTTATTTATTTATTTTTTCCGTATGTTTACAAAGCAACCTCATTTTGGGCGGAAAAATTAATCTAGCAAATATATTTATTAACATAGGAAATGCTCAATTTTTACAATATACAAACTTGTGCCTTTCATGTTTTCCTTCAAAATCTATTATATTTCTAAGGAAGGGGGAACCTAAAAGAATAAAGTAAACCCATCTGACAAAAAGTATCATTTTCCGCACACCAAACAACTGTCCCTTCGACTATACGGTGGCCAGATTGTATCCTTAAGGAGGACGTGTCCTCCTTTTCTATAAATTGCCCTCCCTTACCTGCTTAACCCTCTCAGTGTTCAATTTGTGGACAAAAATCGCTTCAAAAATTGTGTAATTTTTTTTTTCATATTTCAAATCTATATACATTGGAGAATTGAAATGGGCATTTTTTCTTTCTAGAAAATATTCTTAATATAGATTTTTATCATGAGAAACTAAGCTTCAGAAAAACCAATTTCAGATGTTATTACATAAAAATTTTTTTTTCAATAAATTTCAATCGAATTACAGTTAATTTATTACAGTCCGTTTATTACATAATATAAGAAAATGCACCACCGCCTAACGCTTTGCAGGTTTATTGAATCATGGTCAGATTCATCGCCGTCTGAGGAGCAGTCCAAAAAATCTAAACTAAAATCTCTTTCAGAATCTCATAAATCATCCGTAATATACACTCTGTCAATTGCTGAACGATTTCTACCAGCCATTTCTGATTAGACAAGGCGGCAAACAAGTGAAGTTAGAGCATTACATACCGAGTATTACCTTCAAATGCCTCAATTTAGTGGACGACTAACGACATGTGTTGGTCAAAACCTAAATTAAACGTCTAGAACTGTATCTAATTTATTTCACTGGTTAAATGGTGAAAATCCGAGATGCTCTCCTCAATACAGGAAGAAAAACACCTGCCCGCGAAAATCGCTGGATGAGCAAATTTTGCTACATTTGACTTGCCCGTGAAAATCGCGAGATGATCAGTCAGAGGGTTAATGTTCTTTTGCTTCTTATAGAAAGAAATCTGACGGTGATCCTGATTATTAATACTATTGTTGCGAATTTTTGGGGTAACCTGCTGTTCTGGGGTTTAAAATAGTTTAAAATTCGTATTCTACGCGTCGAATAGTTAAATTTTGCTTTTTGTTGCATCGAAATCGGTCAACTAGAACGCGAGATACGGAGGTTTCGGTTTCCGAAGTGGTTTGAGTAGCATTTTCTAGAAATCTCGAGAAATATTGGTCCTAGTCCTTCGGTAACCTCACTTTAGGGGACTTATTTTTGGCCCCGAATTTGGCGATATTTCGCCAAAATTCGCCAAGCTTGGCGACATTTTTGTCATTTGGCACGATATTCCCAATGGGCCTTGTGAGGTTGGTTTTTCTTCATTGACATGCATGGTGGCCTGGTATTTCTCTTCTATTACGCAATCATAATCAAGTCTGTTCTAGCAAATTCCACGGATGGATCTCTCTGGAACTTTCCACGGTGTTCGTTGAGGACTAAGAAGGCGGCGGGCTCCACCCGTTAGAGTCAGTGTTCATAGAGCTCTCTTTGAGTGAGTTTGCTGTGTTACGCTTTGTATTGATGCTATAGAAGCGGTATTTTCGCTTGCTTTTGAAGTTGATTTTTAAGTGCTGTGTTTAAATTCTTCATTGCTGTATCTTAAGGGATTGTGTACGATATCCCTTGTATATTCTCACTGAATTTTGCCTGTGGAGGTGTTTTATTTTGTATGAGAAATACCGCATTTGTGAAAGCTTCGGTACAATGCGAACTGTTAAAAGCACATTACTTTGTGTTCCATCCTGACAAGTGGACTCTTTTGTAGAACTTTCTACACTTACTGGACTTTAGAATTACTTACGCATCCAGGAAACAAGCAGAGTGTTCTGCAACACTATGATTTGAAGTTGCATGAGCAGTAGACAATTTACTTCAAAGTAGCTAAAAACATCAAATACTTCCAGGATCTCCTCAAAATCCGAAAGTTTGATTTTTGTATAAATGCGCATAACGCCAATGTCGGAAGAGTTTTATCGTTTATTGATGCATTGTGGAGCGAAGAATGGACAGACTAGCGTGGAGTCGGTAAAATTAGTGACACTGGTCACCACTGACAGTAGTGGACTTAGACGCTTTACAAATTGTAACAAAACTGAAATGTTGTTTTCCCGCATTAATGTGTGTTGATGGAAAGAGAGTTGTACAGGAATTCCTGCAAGTGAAATGAGTAGGTGGCCATTTGGCCTAGGCTATAAGTTTGGCGACCAAAAGAAGTTCTCGAAAGCAGTAGAATTTTGGCTCTATCTCCGTTAGGAAAGAAATTACGAGAAAAATCGAGAAATTTGACGTCAGGACTTGCGGGGAAATTATAAATATGAGAGTCTCTCTCGCTGTGAGTTAGTTGAAACAGCCTGCTGAAATAGAGAGTAGAGGTGAGTTCGGGCTCATTTTCTAAAGCCCGAGCCCGAGGACTTTTAATTCGAGCCCGAAATTTCAGCTAATGGATAAATGAAAGTCAATGACTTCATTGACAGAATATCCTAAATTTTTCAGTTTGTACGAATTGAAGACAAATATAATAGCAAACTCTTAATGCATTTTCTAATTCCTTATATTTAAGTTTATGAAATAATAATAATTAATTTATTTCTCCCATGAATCACTTTTTAAAATCTGTTTGCAAGGAGTGTGTTCAATAAAGGAGAAATTTCTCACGAGCCCGAGCACGGTCGTGAATTTATGATCCCGAACACAATCGTGAACAATAATTGCCGAGCACGGTTGGGCCTGGGCTCGGGCTGAGCCCTTCTCATCTTTAATAGAGAGCAGAGCTATACGATTGGCATTGCAATTTGAATAGTGTTATTGCTGTGATTGTGAATGACTTGCTGTTACATGCGTTATTAATTTGTGTGTGTGTGTGTGTGTGTGTGTGTGTGTGTGTGTGTGTGTGTGTGTGTGTGTGTGAGAGAGAGAGAGAGAGAGAGAGAGAGAGAGAGAGAGAGAGAGAGAGAGAGAGAGAGAGAGAGAGAGAGAGAGAGAGAGAGAGAGAGAGAGAGAGAGAGAGAGAGAGAGAGAGAGAGAGAGAGAGAGAGAGAGAGAGAGAGAGAGAGAGAGAGAGAGAGAGAGAGAGAGAGAGAGAGAGAGAGAGAGAGAGAGAGAGAGAGAGAGAGAGAGAGAGAGAGGAGAGAGAGAGAGAGAGAGAGAGAGAGAGAGAGAGAGAGAGAGAGAGAGAGAGAGAGAGAGAGAGAGAGAGAGAGAGAGAGAGAGAGAGAGAGAGAGAGAGAGAGAGAGAGAGAGAGAGAGAGAGAGAGAGAGAGAGAGAGAGATATGGATATTAGTGTTTCAATTCGTCGAATAAAATTTTAAATTCGCTTTCCGAGCTTGCTGGACTCTTTCAATGTACACCCACTTTCTGATTTTCGTAGCAATATAATTTTTTAAATATGATATGTGGAGATTTTCATAATTATTTGTTAAACAAAACAAGAACTTTTGTCTAAAATCACTATACGGCTAAGTACGATTAAAATAAACTGAATTACAAAAAGCAGGGTATTTGTGTAAGTTCTCCTTAAAAAAGGAGGACTTACACATACACACACAATTATCCTTTTTTTTTTCTTTTTGAAAAAAAAAAAAATCCTCCTTTTGTAGTTCTGTCAGTCCTCCTTTTTTTTCAAATGGCAAAATTACCTTCGACCCAATGAAAATTTTTGCATCACGAAACGCTTTGTTTCTTTTCCAACAAGCAGTGTACATTTTCTCAACGGGGGCGCATCAGAACTCCTCGCAAGGGGCCCTTTTCCTGAAATGAGATAATTTCGGAAATGTTATGCCTCTCCAGCTGCATTCCACCAGGCATCTGGCCGGCGAAGATGGATGGGCATATAACAGACTCATTTGCGGACTGGAATTACACGAACCGAAAAAACTTCCGCGTTTGAGTAATTTTTGATAGAAAATAGGTGAATTCGTTTTTACTGAGTCAGGTGTATAATGTTCCGGATTTTCCGAGATGGAGTCAGCAACGCGAACCCTTTAACCCTTAGAGGCGCAACCCTTTCCCAATGCTGAAAAAAGGGCAGCCGTTGCCATCGCTCGACTTAACTACCAGCAAGATGGCAGCTAAGGCAGCTGGCTGTGCCGGGCACAGCCAGCTGCGTCAAAAAACGGTCTCTAGATCTGTGGCACGCGATGAACGTTTCTATCGTCCGCCATCTTGCTGGTAGTTAAGTCGAGCGATGGCAACGGCTGCCCTTTTTTCAGCATTGGGCAACCTGTCCAGCTGTTCTCGCATTCTTCCATTTTTGCAGCAGATGTCAGGGCTGTTAAAAATAATCGTGACGATTTTTCTACGGGAAAGGACGTGCTAAAAAGTAAAGAATTCTCGTGGAGCGATGTCACCCGCAACTATTTTTATAAAAATCAAATCTGTTATTCGTGACTGGCAACAGTCAGAAGATCAGAGTTTGGTGTTCCCAGAGCGGGAGCACTGCGCGTTAAAGGGTTAAAGCGCGGTGTCCTTTTGATTCACGAAGAATACATTTCATTTCAATTAAATACTTAAGGGTGACATCTAGATAGACCGCCCAATGTCGAAAAAGTGCAGCCGTTGCCATCGCCCCATTTAACTACCAGCAAGACGGTGGTCGATCGAATCGCCCACTGAGCCACAGAGCTAAAGAACATTTCTTACACAGCCGGTTCTGCGGCGGCCATGCCATGTGCGGTGTGCCACTGACCAAACATGCTCTTTAGTTCAATGACACGCACTGGGCGATTCGATCATCCGCCATCTTGGTGGTAGTTAAATCGTGCGCAACGGCTGCACTTTTTCAATATTGGGAAATGGTTGCGTTTTAAAGGGTTAATACATTTTACCGGCGCATTGGTGTAGTATTACCTGCGAGAAAGTCATGGGTTTAAAAAACTAATTATAATTATTATTTTGTAGGGCTTGAACCATGAAATATGAAGCTGTAAATTTTGCAAAAAATTTGACTGAGAGGTGTAGACTTCGAATCACAAAAATAATTAAGATAATAAATTATTTCTGGTCTTTTAAAAATCTTAAATCGAATATTCATTTATATAAATGAATATCCGACCCCTTCGGCCCTGTATTTTGAATTAGTTGAGTGGTTAGATATGCTGCTCTATATGTAAGTATCTTAAATATGAAATGTTATAACATTCAGCCAATTATCAAACTAATTAAAAGATGTTGTAATAATTAGAGATGAGTTCGGGCTCATTTTTTGAAGCCCGAGCCCAAGGACTTTTAATCCGAGCACGCCCGAATTTCAGCTAAGATAAAAAAATCTAATTACTTCATTGATAGAATACAAGAAATTTTGCCGTTTGTGCAAATTAAAGACAAATATAGTTGCAAACTCTCAATGCACTTTCTAATTCTTTATTTATCCATATGTTTATCAAATAATGTCGGATCTCATGACTAACTAATCAATATAAGCCGCCATTCTGAAATATCCAAAGAGCTTAGCGCACCTTCTAGGCGCCAGTGCCGCTATTTTTTTTTTTTTTTTTTTTTTTTTTTTTAATAAGTAGGGTTTTAGTGAACTTGGGATATACTGGACGAAATTTGATGATCCCCAGAGGTTCACTATAACCGGAGTTGACTGTACTTTTATTTTCCTCATGAACCGCTTTTTAAAATAGCGCAATTGTGAATGCAATTGTGAGTTACTGTGAACGCAATTGTGAATTGCAGAGCCCGAGGCCTGGCTCGGGCTTGGGCTGAGCCCGTCTCATCTCTAGTAATAATAGGGCAAGAGGCTGTAATTGAGCAAAATGAGAATTTTTACTGTTATTTTGTATGAAATCTTCTGAAACAATTTCTTTGTGCGTAAAAATATGAAAAATCTTTCCCACTTCTCATGCATATTGATTGCATGCATTCAATCATGCATTCATAAAGATGCATTTAAATTTTTAGCTTCAAGTAGCTTGACACGTCCATTTTTTTCCCTGCTGGAGATTTTCTGCCATCTACAGAGAAAAAATGATATAATTCTATTATTCTTGCATATATATAAGTAGAACAAGGTTTTGGTGTTAAAATTCTTGAGAATGAAGAATATAATGATAGATAGTATATAAATAATATAATGATATATATATATATATATATATATATAGAGAGAGAGAGAGAGAGAGAGAATATAATGAAGAATATATGAGTAATGTAAAGGTGTGTTCTAATATTAGTACGTCAGGGCCGAAGGGGTTAAGAGAATTCAAGTTGTCGCAAGTTGATTGTATTCAAAACATTGTTTGACCATAGACGTAGCTCGGTCAAAAATTGTTGCGAGGGTAAGACATATTGAATCCAATGGTAAAAAAATCGAAGTTGTTTTTAAATTTCGAGACTAATTTTTTAAATCAAAAGATAGGTTTTTTGGGGTGCTGGCGGTGTAATCACGTGCACCCCTCCAATGTGTCTGACAAACAAAGCTCTGCAAATGCCGTGCATGCGCCAAATAACAGAGTGTGTCACAATTCCCTCCCGGCTTTGGAAGGCTTATAAAAAATAATATATTACCACCAACAAAGTGGACTTTACTGGAAAAAAGAGGCATTACAAGTTTTGTTTCCCAAATAACGAGCCTCCTCGTCGTTATTGGTCGAGGTTCCGACGACGACAACCGCCTTCTTCCGTGGTCACCTCGCTCCTCGGACCCAAACTCCAAGCGGTTTTTTCTTTATGGGGTTACATAAAAGATCACGTGTTCGTGCCTCCTATGGCGCATGATTTACAAGATCTACGCCAAAGGATCACAACCGCATTTGCTACCGTTGATCGTGACATGTTAAAGCGAGTGTGGGGGAGGGAAGAATTTGATTTTCACGAAAGTTTTACATGATGAACATTTAGGAAACAAAATTTGTAACATTTCTTTATCCAATAAACTGTGTTGCTGTATTGGTAATACAGTCGAACCTCGATTTAACGAATTGAATTGCACCCACAAATCCGTTCGTTAAATGGAAGCAATTCGTAAAATCGAATATTAATTTTTGTGAAGAGTATGGTATAAAAATATCAATGCAAAACACCCTTAGATATAGATGCGAAAAAAAGAATGATTATTGTGCACTACGAGTTTAAAAATTATAGCTTATACGTTAGGCGATCAACTTTAAACTAATCTAAATTCTTTAATGTAACTTGCTCTTAAAACTCAATACACAATACATACATAATTATAGGCACTTTGGAAAGAAATATTTGATAGTGCTTTGTTTTGACTTTCCAAAGTTGTTTGTCTATATTTTCCAACTTCTTAAGAACAACACCATCAACCTCGTGAAACAAAAAAATATTTTTTTAAAGCGTTGAAGCCGCAAACTGCTTCTTGGAATGTCACTTTTTAAAATTCAATTTACGTTTCTTCGTCATCTTCCCTGCTTTCAGAATCTTCATTCTCTTTCTGTTCGATATCGCAGGTACTTAGCTGTACATCGCAAGACACATATTCTGTAAAATTTCCATTACTAGGAACATCCTCACATCCAGCCATATGATCATGGTTATCCACAGCGTAATTTTTAGAGATGGACGCGAGACGACTTTTTTGCGAGACGAGACAGAGATTTTACAGCTTTTTTGCGAGACGAGACACACATTTTTAACATTACGATATAGGGATTTTTGCGAGACGAGACAAGCTTTTAGGCTATTTTGCGAGACGCGAGACGCTTTTTTTTCGTCTCGCGTCCATCCCTAGTAATTTTAAATGACTGTTTCTGTATCGCTGTCTTCGTAGGCACTTGCTTTGGAGAAATGAGAAAAAAAATTATTGTATTACACACTTGGATTAGGGTGTGAAAGATTCAAAATTTTATGTGCGAAAAATTCAAATTTTTATCTTTATGTGCGAATTTTATTTCAGCGATTGTTGTTCGTTAAATCAGAGCATTTTACCATCCTTTTTGTCGGGACAAAAAAAAAAAAAAAAAATCGTTAAATCGGAGAATTCGTTAAATCAAAGTACGTTAAATCGAGGTTCGACTGATACATTTATTTTAAAAAGCTTCTAAACCCGGGAGGGAATTGTGACACACCCTGTATTTCAAAAGCTGAACCAGTATATAGACAGCATATGTGTACTAAGTAATTCCTTGTAGCACAGGAAGAAATGCTGAGGGAAAAGTCACATTCCCGGCTTACTTTGCATAGGAGCTAAGTTTTAAACACATGTAGAAAGAGATTCGGGTAGAGAAAGAAAGGGTTACTGCGCATATCGCAGTATTAGAACGTGGGGGCATCTGTTCAAGCGCAGCTGTTCCAGCACATGGGCCCCAGCTCAGTTCTTACTCCCGTGTTTCTACATTTTAATGAAATGTGTGACGCGCCACAAGCAAAATATGTGTTTATGGATCGGTTTTCAGGTCTGGGGCTGCATTTTAATACTTACGGCTATTTCCATGCGTCGCCGGCGCTCTATAATGCCTCTGGGAGGTTTTGGTCGTCGTGACGGAAGTGCATTTCAGGATTGTAAAATGTATACATCATTACGAGCCTAATTATGGGGAAAGAGCATGTGCTTACGTGGAGAGTAATTAAGTTTGTAAATAAAAATCCTAACGCCATTAAAAAAAAAGAAAACAAAAATAGCCGCTGGTCATATGTTTTTTCACGCTCGTCAGGTTAGTGTTAGGGGGACAGGAAAGCTAATGTCCTTTTTGCATATGTCGATATATGAAAGCGGGAGAGGAAGGGGGGGGGAGCTTAAAATTTAGGAAGATAATAGTTGTTTAAACTGCGATTTAATTTTTAATACAAATCTATACTTAGTCAGTAGATTTTAACATTGTTAATCACACACACACATATTTCTTCACAGATTTAATTTTTCGGTGTTCTTTGAAAATTAAAAGGTGAAATTGGGTGCCCCCCCCCCAAAAAAAAAATAGAGATTGCAACCAAAGGAGTGGCGGATTAATGCAAGTTTCTCGGGGGGACGGTTACTTTGTAGGTGGGGGCGATTGGTTAGAAGATTGACGTATACCTCCATTTTATGGAAGTAAAATAGGATCTTTTACATTAATTTCTTTTGTCTGGGGGGGCGGTCGTCCCCCTCCGCCCCCCCTTTAATCCGCCCTCGAACCAAAGTGCGACTATTTTCTGGCGATGATGGGGAAAAAAAAACGGAACACAGTATAGTAAATTTGGGACAAAGCCTCAAAATACAGGACTGTCCTGTATAATATGAGACGGTTGGCCGCTTTACACGCTTCAGAACACGGACGGACAGACGAACCGAAATTGTCAACACTTCTCAACATTATTGGTAAGTGTTCAACATCCAGCCATAAGCGTAAAGTTTTCAAAATTATTGGGGGGCCGGGCCCCACAACCATATATATTCACGTCACTGGCGTAGCCAAGGGGGGGAGGTTAGGGGGGTGATAACCTCCCACGAGGAATTTTTAACCATACAAAATGTATATTCTTCACTCCCTTATCATACACCCGTACCGTATACATATATATGAGTTGCAGAAGTCGTAACCCCCCCTCCCATGAAAAAATTCTAGCTACGCCACTGATTCACGTGCATATAACTTACTCATAGCTGCCAACTACTATACTGAATATAATTAACCACTTTTTCTACATGATTTTTCGGCTTAAAATATAGCAAAATTTTTGTGCTGCGCGCGCGAGCTGGTTACTATTTTGAAAAAAATAATTAAAAAATATACTGTTTACAAAAAGTGGTTAATTATATTCCGTAGTAGTTGGCAGCTATGACTTAATATATATATACAGGCGCGTAGCCAGGAAAATTTTTCGGGGGGGGGGGATATGAACTTATATGTGTATAAATAGACGGAATTTCATCACTAATCCGGGGGGGATATATCCCGATATCACCCCCCCCCCTGGCTACGCCCCTGTATATATAAGTGTAAATTATTGGAGGCGCTCGAGCTCTATGGGTCCATAGAATTCTACACTTATGAAAGGTAAGTATCCATGTTAGTATCTTCCTACCATGTTATAAGTTAAAAATTGAAGCAAAGTAAAAGATCGATAGGAGGGAAAAAAAAAAAAAAAAAAAAACATTTTCGATGAGATAGTGCATTTTAGACACATCTGAACTTTTCTTCATTGCATACTTTGCATTGCATAATTTGATTTTGTTAACCAGAGCCTGGCGAGGGCAGCTTATAGAAACAATGTGTGTTACGTGGCGTCACAATGAATACTAAATCATGATTGAAATCAAAAGAAGAAAATTTTTAAAAGTACAGGTAAAGGTTTTTTTTAAACGTTTGTAAATCGCGTGAAATACTTTTTTTATGTTAGTATAAATTAGTTTTCTGTATTTAGTGGTAAATTATTGGGTGGGCTCAGCCCCTATTCACAATTTATTGGGGGGGGGCTCGAGCCCCACGGGGGGGCTCGAGCTACGCCTATGCATCCTCTCTACGCCTATGCATCGAACTCTACGCCTATGCATCCAGCCCCCTCTTAAGTGCTTTTCTGGAATATGTGCTTGTCGTTAACGTTAACATTTTGAAGTGCAACCATTTCCCAATGCTGAAGAAAAAAGGGAAGCCGTTGCCACCGCTCGATTTAACTACCAGTAAGATGTCGGTCGATCGAATCGTTCATCGCAATCGATCGGCTGCGTCAAAAATGGTCTGTAGATCTGTAGCACGCGATGAACGATTCGATCGACCGCGATGTTGCTGTCAGTTAAATCGAGCCTTTTTTTTTTTTTTTTCAGTATTGGGCAGTCTATCCAGTTCTTCTTCTATATCAATGTATTTCCATCATATTCTTCCAGTTCTCAGCTGATCTCGGTGCTGTTAAAAATAATCTTGACAATTTTTACTGGAAATTATGTGCTAAGTAGAAAAGTATTCTCGTGTATCTGTGTCCTGCTTAAGAATTATTTACTGAAATCAAATTTATTCTTCGTCAATCAAACACACCACGAGTTATAGTGTTAACCCTTTGAGGCGCAACCCTTTCCCAATGCTGAAAAAAGGGCAGCTGTTGCCATCGCTCGACTTAACTACCAGCAAGATGGCGGTCGATCGAATCGTTCGTCGCGTGCCAGATATAGAGACCATTTTTGACACAGCCGATCGATTGCGATGAACGATTCGATCGACCGACATCTTACCGGTAGCTAAATCGAGCGGTGGCAATTGCTGCCTTTTTTTCAGCATTGGACAATTGATCCAGCTGTTCTCGCATTCTTCCATTTTTCAGCAGATGTCATAGCTGTTAAAAATGTCAATTTTTTTACGGGAAACGACGTGCTAAAAAGTAAAGGATTCTCGTGGAGCTATGTCACCCGCAACTATTTTTATAGACATCAAATCTATTCTTCGTGACTGGCAACAGCCAAAACGCCAGAGTTTTGTGTTCCCAGAGCGGGAACACTGCGCGTTAAAGTGTTAAAGGGCAGGCTAAACCAAAATATTCCAGTGAGGAATCTTTATCATTGGTTGCACACAGATGATAAACCCGCAGGAATTCCCGCGATTTTACCGGTCTTAGTTCGCGACGGCTAGCCTGTAAAAACCGAGGAAAATCCTCAAGAAATAATGTGTGGAAAAATCCCTTAAAAACCCAAGTCTCAGCACGAGACTTTGTTCTTTTTTATTCCCATAATTGGGCATTTCCACGCTGGAAACCTTTTAATTGGAGCCGCATCGGCACTTATTCTCAATACGTGATCCACAGAAGCAGCATATAACTCGGGAGCCAGACGATACCTAATTAAAAAATAATAAATTCGACCTTTTCTTTTTCCTTTTTAGCCAAGGAAAGTAGGGTATAATAGAAAGTATTTAGAAATGCGGTGGCATTATGCAACGCCGAATTTAGTAAACGTAACGTAGCCTGAATCGAGGAAATAAACCAATCTATATATTGCTGAAACTTCTAAATACAGTATTAGGAGACTCGAAAACTAATGTGATATATATTTTTTTTAATTATTACTATTATTGCAGATATGCTGATAGTTTTGCCGAGGGGGGAGATTTGGCAGTTTGACATAAATGCTTAACTGACTGTTTTACTTTACAATTACGGGTTAGGGCTCCTTAGAAAGTTCCCAACGGAGCGCGCACCCCCACCCCCTCCCTTCGGCCTAGATCCCTCGCGTAGATAATGCACCGTGATGCCTCTTTCATTTCATTTACTTTACAATCAATTAGATAAATTAAATAAATTTTTGTTTAATTGCAACTAACTTACAATCACGATTGATTTCGTTAACTATTAATTCATTTCCACCTGTTCCAAAAGAATTCACAAACTGTATACGGAAAAAAGAGAATTCAAAATGTGCTAGTTTTTAGCCTGATGATTCATTGGGCGTGAAATATGTCTACAACAAAAATGATTATATAGGAGTATAGTAGCTGATTTCCCGTTCTTCGCATGGGAAGAATAGATTTCTTTTCCTTTTAAACATACAAAAAAAAAAAAAAAAAAAAAAAACCATAAAACTTTTACGAAACTTTAGCAAAAACAAGATCTTTTAATTCAATACAAAATCGCAAAAAATCTGAAGCATGATCTTACATTCCCTTATTTAGTCTAACTTGCGGGATCTAGTACGAATGAAGAAAAAAGTGTAGATGTAAATGTCATTAATTCATACGTCTTGTACTAGCTGCTTAGAGATCAGTCTAGTGAACACACCAGGCGAGTGCATCTTGTACTAGCCTGATGTGTTCAGGAAAGGTGCAAGATTACGAAGTTGTGAAAAGATCTGATTTTTTAAGCTTTAATTTACTATAGGAACAATTTTCTTATCTACATAAAATAATGAAAGATGCTTCATTAGATCAGGATTTATTGATCGTTGAATTTTCATTCAGTGATATTCAAAAAAATGTCGACATAATGAGCAATATATCGCCAAAAATAGAACACATTTAAAGGTCTCAAAATCTACACAATTTTCGCAAAATATTTTCAAAATCGTGAAAAAATTCGACGCTTACTGTTCAAGTACGAGTCACCTATTATGCTTTCAGACTTTATGCTACTCAGATTTTATGCTACTGCTTATAATTGACTCAGCTGATTTTGCGTGAACAAGAAAGCACACGGTGAGACAGAGAACGACAAATAAACTGTTTGTTTTCAAAGGTCTTTTGGTCACTTAAGGGCTTAAAACGTATGGAAATCGCAGTTTTTCTTTTTAAACCCCGAATTCAAAGCAGTGCAAGACAAAAGTTCTGTTGCATTTATGTTGTAAAAAATAATTTGGAAAAATATGGAACATTGAGTAACAAGAAATGTATATTTTTACTGTCACAGAGAGTTACATTTCAGAATTTACAGAAATTGTCCTGTTTCGCTGCTCCTTCACTTAGAGTAACCTCTCAAAATGGTATACTTTAAAACTTTTGATGGCTCCCCCCCCCCCCCCACCTTCCCAGTCTTATTTTTAAGCCATAGTCTTTTCGTAGCTAAAATTATCACTATAGGCTCCCGCCCACCTCCTCCGTTTTTTAAAATAACCTTTCATAGTGTGAAATGTGCTGTCTGCGGTGCCTTACAAGTAAGTCGCACCTTTTGATATCCCAGAATTATTTCTATGGAACAGAAAACAATAAGTGTACTAAAAAGCTTTTTATTAGAATTATAAGCTGTACTAATACAATTTTTGATTTCTTGTTCGATGCTGCGTAGCAGTCCAGTAAGTAGTCCTGGGCAAGCGTTTTTTTTTTTTTTTTTTGAGTGACAGAGCTAAATTATCAGAATTTTTAAGTAACTCGGAAACTATTGATTTTTCAGCAAACTAGATTATACATTTTAAAATAGAATCCCCCCCGTTTTTAATTCTGTAATTTCAAAACTTTTAATTAACTTTATTATAATTTTAGATTAGTTATTCAATTGTTATGTAGCAGTCTGTTTGCTAACCTGAAAAGCTTGTCTTAAACTTATCCGAATGTAGTAAAGACAGATAGAATTTTAAAAAAGCTTATAAGAAAGGAAGTTGCATAGCGGTAGCTGAAGCTGAAGCATATTTTGGTATTTGAGTCATTGAGGTTGTCAAATACACTAAAATATTAAAATCAGAAGTAGAAATTAGAATAATTTGTCACTGGACCTTTATACCAGTGACTCCATGACATACTTGGACTTTGGTAACATTCATCACTGGTCCGTATACATGATTTTTTGAAAATTGCAAAACAAAAGAAATTGTATGAGAAATACATATTGATTTCCGTTAAGAGCTGGATTTAAAAAAAATTAAAATACCTTATAAAAATACTAAATAGATCAAATTATATGACATGTATTAGTAAAACTAGATGGCATGTACTGTGGAACTAAATGAGGAAAATTTGCAAGAGAAAAATGGTCTATAAAACATTGTTGGTCCGACGGACCAACAAATTTTGTATTCTACTGGTCCGTTACATATTTGTAGTGGTGTCGAACCAGCGGACAACCGTTAATTTCGGGACCTGATTTTCCATCAGTCACTTTATAACCGAGCTCAACTGTATATCATGCAGTATCTCCAAGTATTTTCTTAATAATCAGGACTTTTTTAAAATACAAAAAAAAATGCGAAGTAATTTTTTCAAATAAAATATTTTAATTCATTAGTCGACAATATTCTATTTTTAAAGTGATTTTCCCTTTGATTTCTTAACAATTGGGTAGGGGGTGTGGACTTTGGCCCTAGAGCCCCCTTTGTGAGTGCGCCCATGATGCCATATACTTTACATGATAAACAAATGTAGTTTTTGTTCTGGTGTGAATGAAGCCTGGTTTTCTGTATAAAAGTTGTTTCATTTCTGGTATGATTTTTAAGTTGTATGATTAATGTTTAATGGCCAATATTTTAATTATTATGTCTTGTATTTACAAGGTAAACACATGTGCTGTAAGGCACATGGAGATTTAAGATAACAGGTTTTCTATTCACACAAAAATTATTTCGGCTGGAAGTTATTTAGTCTATGCGTTTGTAATAATGTCTGTTAGCTATGTTTTAATTATCACGTCTTGCGCGCATGCTGAACAGATATGGGATAGGGCGACTCAAAATAGCTATTTCCTGTTCTATACCAAAAAAAAAAAAAGTTTAAGCTGGAAATTATATCATAGTAAATGCGTCTGGTCTGATTTATGTTTGTGTATTAATACTTTATGATCTTTTATAGTTGTCATGCAAGTTTCTATAAACCACAATACGTGCTCCTCTTTACATTAAACACAAAACACGGAAAACATGCTATTCTACTGAGACCAACCACTGTCCATTGATAAGCGGTAAATACAGGTATACACCCCAAGAATTTCGCATCGCCATTATTACGGAACTGTCAGCACATGCATTTCAGAATAAAAGGCCTAAGCCCCGGCAGCATGAAACTGCAAAATAGCAAACCTCGCCAACAGAGAGAGAGAATGCCTTTGAATTGTATCGAAACTGCGAGGCATATATATATATACACACATATATACACGCTTTCATTAAAGTATATCATCGCATAAATATGACACTAAAATCAATATTAAATTCCAAGGGAAGGGAATATAACAGCCAAACGCGAATAATCAAATCTGGGTAGCGTGCCGCTCGTTGTGCTAAAGTACGCTGAATTAACTATTCATGCTGGAAGCGTATCTGGAAGTGCAGCGTTACGGACATAACAACGTGTGCTTTTGAAAGGATACTACAAAATGAATCCCCCCTATCTACTCACAAAATTGCTGTCCACCTATTCTAGGCTATTGTGTGTGTGTTTTGTTACGTTAGCGCAGCATAACTTATTATTGTGCATGAATAGAAGGAAGGGACAGCGGAGTTAAATTGAATTGGCCCGGACAAAAGTTGCTGTTGTTGTGATGGAACAAAAATGTGGTTGTTACGCAAGTGGCTTGAAATTAAGCCGTTATTAGCAAGTATAATTACGGGACAGGTTGGAACATTTTCCTGCTCTTAAAATTTATCGAGTTGGAAAGAGAAAAAAAAATGATATTGGATGAGAGATGGGTGGAACTTTAGTGTTAATTTAATTATAACAGTAGATATTGTTTTTCTAAAAAATCTATAGTGGAAAATGGAGATTAGTGAGAATATTTGTTATCACGGACGTGCATATTGTGGAGAGGGGGGGGCTTAGGGGGTCTGGAGAACCTTATTCTAAGCAAAAATGCTAATTTTGGCGGAATATCCATCTCTTAATTTTAATGGGTATGAAGTAATAAAAAGTACCACCTTAAGGGTGTGACTTTTACAAAGCAGTACGCGCCACAGGACTTTTGAAAGCTTTAAAAACAAACCAATGATGTTAAATACTCAAAAGAATATATAATGCTTCTTCACCAAATGCACTGTGCGCTTATTATACTAACAGTAAAGCTGTATCATGCAACTTACAGAAAAAATTCTTGAGCTTGAAAATTATTTTAAGAAATGGTTCAAGAAGTTATCCTTTAAGGGAAATGTTACAAAATTCCGCATGTTTAACATTTTTTTCTGAATATTTTGTGAATATTTTGAGCTAATAGGCCCTCGTGCCTGGACCTTCACCCCTCCTCAGCGAGTGATGTGCCATTCGGATGATTTCCATAATCGATTGCTGCTATTCGAGTAGAATTAATGATCGATTAATCGAATAGTGAACATTCGCGATTTCTGTTCGAGATTTCGAATGCCATGTGGCTATTCAAATGCTATGAGCTGAAAGTTCGAATGAATTTTTTAAAATCGATTATTTTGAATGCATTTAATAATCTATTAATTCGAATAGTTTCATTCGTTCATGTCTATTAGTACCCTCTGCTCAAGAGAAACGTTGATTTCGGATAATTCATTCATTCATACGCCATATCTATACGTAGCTTGCCCTTACCTCGAATAATTTCGAAAATTTTATGACTAAAAATTGCAGTGTGGATCTGTTCATATATCTATATGAATAGGTCATTTCAAAAACTACTCGTCACAGATTTTTAGGAATCAATAGAACACATAACAGCAATACAAAACATTGGATTTTCAAAGAGATTGCTTGAGTTTATTTTATTGGTACTGCTTCAAAGTATGTATTGCTTTCGTTTTATTAACATTGACACATTGGTTTAATAAAAAACTGGATAATAAAAAATGATTTACGTGGTTTACTAACAATTTCTGCTGTCATCTCTAATTTATAATTGAAACTAGAACATAAAGCTCGTTGTGGGGCAATTACAACGCCAGCTAGAAAAACAAATGCCTGCACTCTACAATTGATATTTAAATAGTTGTTAAATTAATTCTAAATTCAAAGTTTCATGCAAACAAATTCTGGATCATTACGAGAAAGTTTTCTAACGAACTGCTTTTCTGTGATGCAACACTTTTCAGGAGTTAAAAATTCCAAAAATTACCAAAAATGGGCGATTCGGTGGATTTTCAGATTTTTAAAGTAGCGCATTGCCCCCCCCTCCCTCTCATTTTTTTTTCATGTATTTGGGCAAATTTGCAAACCAATCGGACAAATATACGAAGGATTTTATTTTTACTATCCTTCATAAACTACCATCCCCCCCCCCAAAAAAAAAGCGAATTTGTTCCAGCCATTACGTAATAGCGACAACTGTATTCTATTCTACCCCAATAGAATATTTTCTTGGAGTTAAAAATGGGAAAAACAAATTCCTAAAAATCGGGGAAAGGGGGGATTTTCAGGTTTTTAAAGTAGCGCCGATTGTTTTCTGAATTTTTTTCGTAAAAAAAAAATCAAGTCGATCACACTAACCGTGATGATTTTATTACTTTTTTTGAGCTCAACTTTTTTAATCCTTTTTGGAGTAAAAGTGTTTTGGAGTGGTACGAACCGGAATTGTGACAGAATCAGTGATCAATGTAACTAAATATAGTCGAACCCGCCTAATGGATATCGGTTAAAAGAATATCCCGCTTATTGCACTAAATTTTCAATGTACCAAACCGTAATAATTAGTCAATGTGATCCCAGATTATGGTATATCCCGCACATTAGAATAAATTTTTGTAGTAAATGGACTGTTCCATTAAACGCGTTCGACTGCATAAACCGACTGCAAAAGAAGCAGCTTAGATAAAATATTCCACATATCACCGAGAATCAAACTATCATTTCTCTACGTTGCCTGATTGCACGCTCATGAACTGTTATGACGCCTCATCCCCCCCATCACCACTCTGATTGCCATTGTGTCACTGGAGCAACAGATGCCTCCGTACCCCTTACCTTGGGATTCGAAATGTGAGGTCGTTTACTTCTTTCGTTTCGTAACCCTTTGCTGTACCCCTTCCCATACTGTAGCTCCGGAAATCGATGCCTCTTGAAAAATAATAACCTTATCCGGCTTAAGCACATACGGTATATATCGTCAATACTGGCGGTGACTAGAAATAACCATTGATAGTAAAATCTTGGTATAACGAATTTCAAAGGACCAAAGATCCAATTCTGAATATTTCATTATGACTGAATTTGTAATAGTGAATGATTTCTTTAACCCTTTAACGCGCAGTGTTCCCACTCTGGGAACACCAAACTCTGACGTTTTGACTGTTGCCAGTCACGAAGAATGAATTTGATTTCTATAAAAATAATTACGGGTGACATAGCTCCACGAGAATCCTTTACTTTTTAAGAACGTCATTTCCCGTCAAAAAAATTATCACGATGATTTTTAACAGCACTGACATCTGCTGAAAATTGGAAGAATGCGAGAATAGCTGAATTAGATTGCCCAATGCTGAAAAAAGGGCAGCCGTTGCCATCGCTCGACTTAATTACCAGCAAGATGGCGGAAGATCGAAACGTTCATCGCGTGCCACAGATCTATAGACCCTTTTTTGACGACAGTTGGCTGAGCGCCGCACAGCCAGCTGTCGTCAAAAAAGGGTCTCTAGATCTGTGGCACGCGATGAACGTTTCGATCTTCCGCCATCTTGCTGGTAATTAAGTCGAGCGATACCAACGGCTGCCCTTTTTTCTGCATTGGGAAAGGGTTGCGCCTCAAAGGGTTAACCCTATCAGACCCGATTCAATAATTTGTTTAAATTAACCCTTTCATTCCTGATTTAAAAATTTCGCTTTGAATTAATTAATTTTTTTAAGTTCTTGAATTTGTAATTTCTCTTTGAATTAATTAAATAGATATTAAATTTGTAATTAATAAAATAAAATAAATAATCTTGATTAATAAATATTAGATGAAAATTGGTGTTTCTTTATGTGCACAAGAAAGGACATCCATCCTGTACAATAGTGTAGGATGTGTCCTCAGTTGTGGACGCAGGTTCTGAAAGGGTTAAATAATTTTTTTAACGTAATAATAGAAGTTAAATTATGTAAATTTAAGAAAAATAAAAATGAAAAAATCCTGATTATTAAATTTCCAAGGAAAATTATTTTATCTTGCTCTATTTAGGGCATCCATCCTGTACGATAATATAGGCAAATTGTGTGTCCTCAATTGTGGACGATCCGAAATGTAATGTAAATGTGAAGTTAGTTGTTGCGGGGATATACGTTACCCAGACTATTGCAGGGAATTAACATAATCAGCACCTTTCTAGAAAAATTCTTTTTATTAAAACTTACATTTGACTACTGATTTTAAAAGATGAATAGCAGAATTTTACGCAGAGATTTCATAAATTTAACTAAAATTAACCAACTAATTTTTAATTTAAATGAAGTGTAAAATTAAAATTTGAAATGACGTTTTAATGAAATCCAATGTAAACTTTGAAATATTGGCAAACCGAATTAAATTTTTGGTAAAACATTTTATTTACACCACACCTCCTGTAACCAGTTCCATTAAATATTTATGGATAATATTTATGCAGTACATAACTAACATATTTATCTGTGCAAAAGGTTTGTAAAAGCTCTAATAGTTATGAAAATATTACAATTTTTGTATGAAAACTCAGTATGTCTCCTTAAAAAAGCATTTTTAAAAGAAAAAATGATCATAAAATTAATAAATAAACATAAAAATATTATATTCTGCTTCCTAACACAGATAGTAATGATCAAAATATTTTGGCTAAATTTCCTTAAACACGTTATGAGACAGGTGCCAGATCCTCCATAAAGGACGGCGATGGGCAGAAGGGGTCAGCCTCTTTGAATAAGTCCTAGTGTGAGGAATTCCGACTTCGCTCGGGGTCGCCTCATTTTGAACCAATTTCAGATGAGGGACCAACTACCACTTGAAATCGGCACCCCCAGAGGTATCGTTAAACATGGAAGACATTGGAGCCAAGAAGGATTTTACGTGCATCATCTCCCATTAGCGTATATGGTCCATCGAAAAAATTTCCCAAAGTTTCTGACCTAAGAAAATGACTGACACATTTCGGACAGGAAACAAGTTAACAAAGGTATTACGAACTTTTGGATAAATTAAGAAAAACAGAATACAATTATTTTCCCTCTCTCATTACAAATTAGAAAGATCTACATCTTACACGTCTTGAAACTGAGTGAGGTCCCATTAATGTCGGGGGAAACCGAAGAACAAGCAAATCTTAGACTATGGTACAAAAATGCGTGCTTGTTAATTTGAACTTCTTCCCCTGAGAAATACAGAAATTACACGTTCAGACACAAGCGGACATAGAAAATAATTGCTCTTTTGTACAACTAGAACCCCTTTTCCGTCTTGTATTATTTTAATTTTATGCTAACAAGCAATGGAGTAATATAGTAATGACCAGAGAGCAGATGTTTCCTAACACAATAACAATAATAAAAGAAATGGCGGACAATTATAAAAGTCGGTTACAGTCCACTTTGCGGAGAAGCCGACTTTTAAGATTCCTATCTAAATAACAGCCTAGGTGTTATTTTTAAAACATACACCGGTCGTTATTTAAATAAACAAGGCTTTTTTCTCATCACAGACGTCGGCTTAACGGAACGTAAGTCCATTATTTCGAATGAATGCTATTCTTTTCGTATGAGTGGCGTATTTTTGTATTGGTGTTTCTCCGTGCTAATGATCTAAAGTTATTTCCACAGTCCAAAAAAGAAAAATTTGTCTGGTATATTAATAACTTACATAATGATTCGATTGCATTGATATAGGTGCTACGGTCATACATGATGCCATTTGTAATAAAACTAATTTCCCTAATGTTCCTTGTGCTATATATAATGTATGTATGATGTGTGTCTGAATTTTTTAACCCTTTAACGCGCAGTGTTCCCGCTCTGGAAACACCAAACTCTGATGTTTTGACTGTTGCCAGTCACGAAGAATAGATTGGATTTCTATAAATATAGTTGCGGGTGACATAGCTCCACGAGAATCCTTTACTTTTTAGCACGCCATTTCCCGTAAAAAAATTGTCACGATTATTTTTAAACAGCACTGACATCTGCTGACAAATGGAAGAATGCGAGAACACCTGGATAGATTGCCCTATGCGGAAAAAAGGGCAGCCGTTGCCACCACTCGACTTAACTACCAGCAAGATAGCGGACGATCGAAACGTTCATCGCGTGCCACAGATCTAGAGACACTTTTTTGACGACAGCTGGCTGTGCGGACTGGTAGTTAAGTCGAGCGATGGCAACGGATGCCCTTTTTTCAGCATTGAGAAAGGCTTGCGCCTCAAAGGGTTAACCCTATCAGGCCCGATTCAATAATTTGTTTAAATCAACCCTTTCAGGCCTGATTTAAAAATTTCGCTTTGAATTAATTAATTTTTTAAAGTGCTTAAATTTGTAATTTCTCTTTGAATTAATTAAATAGAGATTAAATTTGCAATTAATAAAATAAAATAAATAGTCTTGATTAATAAATATTAGATGAAAATTGCTGTTTCTTTATATGCGCATGAAAGGACATCCATCCTGTACAACACTATAGCAGTGGCGGCCCGTGGTCAAAACTGTTAGTGCAGCCGGAAGCATATGAGCCCCCCCCCCCCCTTTCCTCCGGACAGGATTGGAAAATCTTTGTTATTGAATTCGAAAGCTGGCTGATTAAGCCCTCACCGAGGAAAAAAAAAAAGAAAAGAAATCACATTAAAAAATGTAAGAGATCCTATTTTACTTCCATAAAATGGACATAAATTTCAACCAGCCGCTCTTATCCTCAAAATTGCCTGCTTAGGTAGTGGTTGTCATGGCAACGGTGCTGCCAATTTTCTTTTCAGCGCTCTGGGCTGAACCAAAGATTTTCCCAATTGAATTGCGGGAAGATTAAAGTGCTTTTTTTCTGAATGAGCGATCCGGCCACAATGCTTTTTTTTTTGTTTGGTTTTAGATTTTTTTTTAATTTACCGTAGGAATTCCGCAATTCTAATCTGAATTTAGGAAAATTAGTAGAATAAATTATTTTAAAGTATGTGCTGATAATTTCGAGTGCAGCCCGGCTGTACTTGCTGTATCCCACGAGCCGCCACTGCACTATAGGATGTGTCCTCAGTTGTGGAAGTGCCTGGCACAGCCAGCTGTCGTCAAGAAAGGGTCTCTAGATATGTGGCACGCGATGAACGTTTCGATTGTCCGCCATCTTGCGGGTAGTTAAGTCGAGCGATGGCAACGGCTGCCCTTTTTGCAGCATTGGGAAAGGGTTGCGCCTCAAAGTGTTAAAACGTTTCTCGATATTAACCTCCTTAATAATAGGAGGGAAAAAAACCCTGATTGCAAATAGTTATAAGTCACATTCCTCCTTAGTTAAAGATATACCATTTCACACTTATTCTAAGTTTTACTTAAAAATCGGTACTATTTTAAAATTTTTCATGCCAGTCGATACATTCTTAAATGATTAGCCTAAGACTGATGTTGCGTTTTCGCAACATTAATTAAAATAAAATTTAAAAAGTAAAAAATTCAATTGTAAAATGACCCGTATATTGACATTCATTTTAAACACGATTTTATGTTCCAAAAGATGTCAAATTGTCTTTTAGTTCAATATTATCTGCATATTTGCATTATTAACATATGCTCGCTGTGTTTGTAAATAAAGAATAACGATTTACAACTTAAGCGATCATCCCGACTTCAAGTTTTCGAATAATAGAATTAATATTCGCTGAAAATATGTCTAAAACGATGATTAGAGTGTGAAACTTAATTTTGATGGATGTTTATTATGGAACAAAAAATATCTTTAAATAGATCAAGATATAAAATATAACAAATAAATATTTTATGTTTAGTATTTAAATAAGCATAATATTACACTTTCATTGTCTTATTTGTTCATTAGTGAGTTCTTAAAAGTCATTATGAACGACTTAGATATTTTTTTATGTTTGTGTGATTATGGCAAAGTTACTCTAGGGCTATCTGCCAGGGATGGGGGGTGCTTTGGAGGAGGATTTTCCTAGGGGGTTCTAACGCGTATTCCCGGTACATCTGGAGAAAACCTACCAAAACTACAGATCATTAGATCGACAGCCGCGCGATGGGACCCGAACCCGGGAACTTCACACTTCGGCCGTCTACCATTTTCAGTGACTTAACCACTGTGCCATGGTGAGGCGAACGACTTTGAAGAATGGAAAATGTATGTGTTCCTTCTGACAATGCTAAGATAAATTTTGGTGGTTTCCTTCTTTCCGAATGTCGGCATAATTTTGTTAGTTTTATTTGGTTAAAATAGATCTATCGGCTGTCCTGTGTTGCTCTTTCAATATCCTAAAACAGTACGCTTTCCGTAGCCCCTTTGGAAGGTGTTAAAAATATAAATATTCCTCTTATACAACAAATATGACGTAACCGTATCACGCGGGCACCGAGCGCGAGAAATTTGCTCTTTTAAGGTTTAGCAGTCTTAAATGTTTCACTTTCTAAAAAATCAAAGACTGTAATTTTATTGCATGTAAATCGATTTTTTAAAAATTCTAATAAAGCTATCGAAGCTTTCAAAGTTTCCATTGAAATTCCAAGTATTGCATTCATGTTACGCAAAAAAATTTTAATCTAACTAAGCGGCCCAGTGAATTCATAAAAGTTTCAATTGGGGACGGGATAATTATAGTGACGCCTGCTTATTTCCCCTAGTGTATGAGATATGGGTTTCATATTTAATCGGGAACCCGGGTTTAACCTATTCATTCACACCATCAAAAATAAGAGACAACAGAGAAGACTTGTGACTAGGGTTGTTTCTCTACATGGATCTTTGAATGCTCCAATGAGACCCAGCGTTGTATTAGTGAAATCGCACCAGTAGATCATTCATTTACGTTCGCATAGCTTGGCTTGTGGTAAAAGAAGCATTTTTAATGAATGATGAAACCTTTTATTTATAAATATTTATCTATTTAAGAGAAAAAATATGAAATAACCATAAGATTTAATTACATAAAGTAAATAAAAAACTTTGTAAAAAACACACATAAGAAGTTATAGGTAAGAAGATACGCACAATTCGGTCAAAAATTGTTTTGACCTTCATCAGTCCAAGCCCTTCGTCGCAAGGAACACAGGGAACTCCCTGTGTTCCTTGTGTTCCCTGTGTTCCTGGAGTTCCCTGTGTTCCTTGCGACGAAGGGCTTGGACTGATGAAGGTCAAAAATTTTTTTAACCGAATTGTGCGTATCTTCTTACCTATAACTTTTACAACTCTTACCTATAACTTCTTACCTATAACTTTTACCTGTGTGTTTTTTACAAAGTTTTTTATTTACTTTATCGTTTAACACCAGTAATTTGAGTGTTTTTTACCGTTTAATTACATACTTATTCATCCATTTTTATGAAATGTAGCCAATATTATAAGCAAACAAAAAATCACAATCATTAAGTACACAATTAGAGCATAAAATGTCAAAGTAAGCATACTTGCTTCAACTATTTAAAAAATGTAATAATTATAGCCAGACATTCTAAATAGACTTGAAATTTTTTCCATGAAAAAATAATGATAGCATACTTGAATAATTTATTCATATTTCTGGATTGTGCATAAATGTGAATTAGATATTTAAACTCACTTGTAATTCAACCTCATTTTTAAGTTACCTAAATATTTACAAAAAAAAAAACAGCAGTTAGCAGAACTATGAAACTGAATACCAATGTTGACATCAGTGATCAGTTGGTGGTGGTGGTGGGGGTAATTAAAAGAATAATCTAAACAAAAGTTCTCTAACAAGATCATTGAATTCCATTATTTTTTAGTTACAAGCAACGATTACTCTGCTCAAATTAACAACTGAATGGGTTCTTTTTAAAAAAAAGTAATTTTTATGCACAAATTTATACAAGAAATTTTTTTTTTTCCTAAAATTATAAAATTTTTCTAGATTTGATCAAACATTTTAAGGGGAAACCGTCTTAAACGGAAAAGCACTAAGCATACATGATAAAAAATATAAACATATTTCTTTTATGAAGGATAATTGAAGTATTATATTATAGTTTTATCGTTTCTTAAAATGAAATTTCAAAAGTACGAACAGGAGTGTCATGTAATGGCCATTCCTGGACACGTGTGTCATATAATAGACATCCCTGACTTAGCGTCGATATGAGCTAATGGTACAAATGGGTTACCAATATTAAAATAAAAATAATTTTTAAATGTAGCTTGCTCAAATATATGTAAGTAATTTTAAAATGCAATTTAGGAAATCTTAAAAAAGCTTTTGCATTACGAAACTCAACAGCGTTCAAAAATGGGTTAAAATACTTGTGATAATAAAAGGGGCCCCAAAGTTAGTAAGCCCCTGGACCCCAAATCTAAATATGGCCAGGCTTTGGACTTACCGTACCGCCTTTACTCTGTTTACTTATTATTTTTCTGTCTTCTACTCTTCTCTGTTTTCTTTCTTTTTTTTCTAGTTTCTTCCTTTATCCACTCCATTGTGTGTATTGTAGTGTGCTGATTGTATATCAAGAACGATAACAAAGGAGACGCAAGTTAAATGGTAGAGGCTTCAGGCAAGGTATATCCTCCCTTTTCAGTATGGCATACCTCCTCAAATAGAGCACTGCAATTCTGCTTGAAAAGTAATTCGTATCGTAAATTTATACAAGACCAGAAATTCTCGTGAGACAGCCCGTCTCGCGCCGATATATTTTGCGAGACGGGACTCTGTCTCTTCTCACAAAATATTTCTTTTCCCGTCTCGCAAAAAATTGCCTGTCTCGTCTTGCGCGAGACGAGAAAGCGAGACAATGCGACATCCCTAAATGCCGGATCTCGAACGCGAGACAATACGAGATCTTGCGTCCATTCCTAAAATAAGTCCACAAAAGTGAGGTTAGCGAAGGCCTACGACACACATTTAAGATTTCTAGAAAACGCCATGTAAACCAATGGGGAAACCAAAGTCTCCTTATCTCCGGTTCTAGTTAACCGATTTTGATGCAACAAAATGCAGAATTTAACTATTTCACACGTAGAACATGAATTTTAAACTACCTTAAACCCCTTACTACTTTAAACAGCGGGTTGCCCCGAAAATTCGTAACAATACCCTGTTTCACTTACCCGAGGGGGGGCGTGGAACGAATTCCTAGCATAAGTTAAGACTCCACTGTATGTGCAAAATTAAAACATACGATTTCTCAAAAATTGGCGACACATTTTCGAAGTTTGAAATTTAAACTTATTTAATGATTATTATCTAAACAACTCGAGTGTTATTTTAAAACGCACGTGAAAACACTTGTGTAAATAAAGATGTTAATAGACTTCCCCCTCCCCCCAGAACACTGAAAGGTTAACGATGAGGCATCAATTATATTCGGTGTGTGTTAATGATTGAAAGATAATTGTACTTGATTTATAGAACAAAGAGAATACGTTTCCTGCATTTGATTGAGTCTTGCATGCACTGACTTACACAGGAATTCCTGTCCTTACTCATGTCCTGTCAAAGAACAGGTTTAAAGATAATTTATCATTTTCGAGCAGAATATGTTAATGCATTGAATTTTTAATGTATTTATTAGCTGGGATGTTACAGAATAGATGATCGGAGACAATATTTCCTGGAAAGGAAAGATCATTTTATTTAATTAAAAGATCTTTTTTTTATTTGCAGAGAACGGTTTTTCCAAATCTTTCTCGATTTTCCCCCCTAAGTTTTTGCAGTAAATATGTCCAGATTTTAATTTTAATTTGGAAAAACTTTTCCTTAAAAAAAAAAAAAAGAAAACCTCTTTACCTGGTAAGCTTATTTAAACTGGTTTAAGAATGTTGAAAATCGCTGATAATTTTGATTGGTACGCATTTCGACATATATGTATACTGGTCGCGGCTTTGTGACTTCATGTGATACTATGCGTTAACTAGCAGGCGAAGGACAAATGGCCCACGTCACATGTTGGACACGAAGGCACGTCGCAGAAGACGTGCATTTACATCACATTTGTAATGTGACAAACATGACGAAGTGTCTCTGTAAAATAACTGTAAAATAACTCTGTAAAATAACATTGCTGTAATGCAGCAATTATTTTGGCAAAGTTTTAAATTATAGTTTTACCTTTTATCATCAATTTTTTTGTTGAAAATAGTGTATCTAGAACTTAAAGCTCATTTAAAGGGGACAAACAAAATAATATTCACACAAAAGAGACAGGCTTCAATGATTTTTTTTTAAGTTCCAGTGTCTTATTTGTTTTAATCTGTTCGCTATCTTCATCACAAAAACGCGACTTCAGATTCTTTACCCATCGTTGCTTCTTGGGTTGCACTTGATGTGGTCCAGCATTCAGCAAGGCTGGTGCTCAGATGTCTGTTTAACCCTTTACAAGGCTGAGCGAAATATATTCCCACTTTACAAAATCAGTTCTAAAGGCAATGTAGTTAGTAAGGCAAAGGTAATCAGTTCTAAAGGCAGTTCTAAAGGCCAACAAGCAGATGATGTAGAATGCGTTAAACAAGACAGTCTGGAAAACGTATACATATTGGACTTCAATGCAAAACTTACACAATTCTATTGCGTGCGATCCCTTAAGAAAAAGGTGATTTGTGTATAAGACAGAAACCGATATCTTCCGATACAAAGACTAGCACGCTAACTCGACCCCGAGGTTCCACGTTATGAATAACAAAAACGATTATATTTAAATTTAAGGCTGAATTTACCAAACTCTGTCTTTTTATTTATAAAGAATTAAGGCTCATTAGGATGATTCGAGTTTATACTCATCATAGTTAATTTTTTAAACTCTGTAAAATGTAACAGCATCATCAAAATCGTTGGTTATTATATTTGATGATTCTTTTGTATAGATGTGAGTGTCCGATAGGTATAAATTTGGGCTCGGTTGTGTAACCATCAACGTATAGGATTTGTAGTGACAGTTAGTGTTGCCAAATGCTCTTCGGCAAAAGCTCCTGAATGCAGTTGAAAATTTCGCTCAGTTTCTAGAAGAGTTCAAAGAATATTGCGTTAACTTTTCAAAAGTAAATTCACCTTTCTTACTTAAAACTGTGTACACTTTTAATATTAGAAAGTCCACTCTCGCCTTAACGACGTACTCAAAGCAATCTGCGAAGTTGTCTTATATATTTGTAATGAGTGCACTTTAATTGCTGATATTTATCTCTGTAATTATCTGTCAGTGTTTGGCATCACTTGGCTTTCGATGAAAAATCTCGCATGTCATGGAAACACGGTACGAATTTATCATGACTTCCTCTCTCTTTTCTCTTGTCGACGCGTACTGCCCCAAGGCCCGGTGTCAACTTTTTTGCAGATGTCAACCGCGATACTGCCGCAAATTTGCTTTCATCTTTTTTGCTTTCTTTTCATAACATGTATATGTATTTTTTCCATGGGGTGTGCATGCATTGATTTTCAATGCAATATAATCAGTTATGCTTTAATAATAGAGGGACAATTAAACACCGGATGATGCATAGCCGAATTAAATTTATGGAAACTGGAAAAGGGTTGTCATTATTTCGATCAGATGCAAATTCAGAGTTGTCCCCTAGTGGAACCATATAATTGTATGCTCCGTGGGCTGATTTGTTTATGTAGGTAAAAAATCTAGTTGCTGTTGAACGCAGGATTTAAGAATTATTAAGTGAAGCGAATCGCGCAGTTGTTATACATAGTATCTCAATAGAGTTGCGTTGAGAGGACTTAGTCCATTCGCTTTGGAGATAATTTAAATCAGCCTATTCTTTGTAATGCTTAATGCTAATTCTGACTTTTCTCGTTTGATATTTTGATTCATATTTTTGATATACGTTGTTCATGAGTCACGGAAGTCTTTTCTGTAATTCACTTCTCAACAGTATAAGAAAAGTAAAATTTTTTGAGGCATGATTTCAGCACACGGTAAAAAGAGTTTAGTTGAATTTAACAAAACTTCGTTTGTTAAACAATTTAGTATCCTCGTTTTGTTGCTTCAATCGAATTGATTTAACAAAATTCCTTTTAACTTAACGTTTTGTTAAAACTCGGAACCAATGGCATTTGAAATCGTTGAACAGTCAATTTATGCTTGCGTCAAGGACATGCGCAGGACGGTGCAAGCCAGAACGAGAAGAGAGGAGAATGTCCGCGGTGTTGCACAACAGCCCAGCCCTTGACAACAGCAGAACATTTAAACTAATGTCTACTAATGCATTTAAGTATGGGTGATATCAAATACAAAACTGTTCAAGTGGGGTTTTTCTGAGTTATTTGACAGTTTCAGATGTAAATTAACCAAGGTGGTAGAAAGCAGCTAAATTACGTTGTTGCATTCCCCATAACGGTTTTAAGTTCCGAGAAATGAGTGCTATTTTAAATCCCCTCTGTTTCAACTCCCCTTGTCCCGCGGCTAATAACAGAGAATGGGTTGGATCCACTCACTTAGATTTAAAATGTGGATTTGTTTAATAAATTTTAAGAGCTACAAAAACTTTTATGTGTGTCCTCTGCATGCTTTTTGTGTTTCGCGTGACTGGTATTGGCCATTTCAATCTTAGTGGAATTTCACGACTATCAAATCTTTCAGATGAACTTGGTGGAATCAACCTAATATCTACCAAATCTTCGGTTGTCCAACTTTCTGGACTAACTAAATTTGTCACTTTCTAAAGTATAATCTTGTACAATACTTATTTGTGCAGTTAAAATTCCGAAAGTAGGAAACTTACAATTCCAGCAAAATTGTTCAACTTACTGAAGTATATGTGAATTAATGGGTATATTCCATTCATTCTCGAGAAAACTGCCTAATGTGGCTGACGAGATATACAGCCTACAGTACCGGCATTTTGGTCGCACCCTTTTGCATTCGAAAAGCATGCGACTTAGAGGGTGTGATCATTTTAGTATGGATATCTTGGACTAAAATGGTCAAATGGCTTTTCGAGTGCAAAGGGATGCGACTCAAATGGCAGCACCGCAGCCTATATATCTTGTCAGCCACGCTATCTAATTTACGGAGGTGTCCAAACTGAGAAGGTTCGCTTACTATCTTCAATCGAGATTCAAATTTCTTTTTTAATTGCCCACTTTAGTCAAGCAATCACTTCACCAAATTTTTAACTGTCCACGTTTCCTTTTATTTTATGTTAGTGGACATTATTTACTAATTTCAATTATCAGTATTTTAAGTCATGCTCTTTTGTCTCCCAAATTATATGTGCTCAACGGAAGTGTTGCTTCCTTTTTACGCTTAATAGTAAGGTTACACTTCGCTTTCCACTCTGTGCTGAAGTGACACGAACAACTTACATCCTAGCAATTTTTCATTGTCATCTAGCACGACAGTTGCAAACGTTTAATAGATTATTTACAATCTCGACAGTAAGAAAAAAGTGTCTTTGTGTAAAAGCCCACCATCAGGACAACGACAGCCATAGAAAGAGCTTGTCCGGAATCCATCGATTCTGTTAAGAGCTTTTCATCGATGCAATTAGCTGTCAATTGCCAGCCGTTTCCCTGTAATCAAGAACCATGCTCGACATCTTATCCGTACATGTTTGCGAAATCTGTCATATTTTTCCTCCTTGCGCCTCTTTGCTGCAGCTCACGTATATTCGCGGCCATGTTTTCCAGAGCTGCATGTCGCTCTGATTTCTATACACGACACAAGGCAATTTACCCATCCATTTTGCTGTCAGTCGGTGTGTACAGTTGTGAAGTTAAACAATGTTTTTTCTTTCCTCCTCTACTCTCTCAAATATTTTGGGTATAGTGTTGCAGATGCTTAGGCAGCAGAAAACCAATAATCTAGACAATCTTACTTATTCAGGGAGCGTGTATCTTTTAAAATATGCATGGCTTGACAGCGCCGGCCCGAGCAAATTTGGCGGCCTTTTCGAAGGATTTTTAACGCCATCTCTTTAACACAAATTTTTTTGAGCGTCCCCCACAAAAAGTGCCGCATGGGGAAGGCCTCTCCCTTAGTTATGCCACTAACTCTGTTGTGGCTTATATTAGTCAATCCGGTCAAGGTGCCAACCGCCAATGCCGTCTTAGATTAAAGCCTCTTAACCTGGGTAGACTGTCTCTAAAAATTTGGTGTGGAAAATGTTATTGATGGCCCGACCTATAAATAAAAAAAAGGATTTCTTGGAAAGCGGGGAAGGCTTTAGGATTTTCAAAACGGCCCAAATTGTATGTATCCCATGTACAACTTTCTACATCTTCCATTTGCCACCTCACTTCTCGGAGTTTATGCTGTTGTTGTGGAATTACGGCCAATTAGCTACATGTGGGCTCTAGGCTGAGGGATGGGAGTCTTTCTAAGGGGTCCTAACCATTATTTAAGATAAGTTTCGGAATAAACCACGGAAATCTCCGAACGGTTAAGTCGACGGACGTGACCTGGTTTTGAATCAGGCACCTCCCGTTTCCTTGTTCAGAGCGCTATGCACTCGGCGACTGGTGTGACAATCTCACTACTCGAAGAGAGAGATGGACTGAAGGATAAACCTCGCAGTGGTAACAATTTTTTCTCCAGCTGATAGGACTGAAAAACAGTTTACTGCCTGGTTAGAGCCGCCTTTCTCGGTTCGGCGCCCAAGGCCGTTGCCTAGTTTGCTTATATGGTCGGGCCGGCCCTGGGGCTTGATTACTGCAGAGGCCAACTAAGTTTTAGGGGGCCCAAAATGATTAAAAGAGTTTAAGTCATATTTCTATATAAATTAGAATAAAAAAATAACAATGACAAGCGAGATACATTTTTACAACACTTACCACCGACGCCGAGCAAAGAGCCTTTGTTTATAGCTCTAATTCAAAGAATCAAAACCTGTTTCACGCTCTTGGTACACAAACAATAAACTAATTGCACCAGGGACTGGAAAAAAATGAGGAGGATTCTTTATATGCTGCACTGCACTCTGAAATATATGAAAAAAACAGTGCATTTTATGAAATATTCAGAAAAAAAAATTGAACATGGAATTACACAGCAAGTATTCATTTATTTCAAACAGTGACACATTCTTCGAAATTTTTTAGTTTTAAGATTTTTTTTTTAAAGCTTCCTCTTTTGTAAAAGAATACAGGTTCATTTTTTATTTTAGTATATAGTGCAGTTTGTAAAAAGACATTCAAAAATTTTCAAGTGCTTGACATATTATTGGGTTGTTGGGAAAGTAATGTCGTTTTCTTACATAGAACTCAAACAAATAAATTTTCATCAAGTATGGATTTACAAACAAGCTGTGACTAGGCAAAGGACCCGCATTTGTTAAATTTTAAAGGGATAATTTTATAAATAATGTTTTTTTTTTCTTTAAAAAAATGGACATACACACTCCCTTTTTTCACGTCTACCCTCCATGAAGAATCCTATTCGAAATGTTCTGAAATCGATTTTTAGTCATTCGCGAGACGTGTGTCAAGCTGGCCGGACCACATTCTGCAAAATGAAACGTAACAGGATAAAAAATTAGTGCTATATTAGTGCTCATTAGTGCTCGAACCTCAGAATTAGTGCTGCTTATTTAAGCGAGTAATTCACAATTTAATGTGGTCCGGCTATCTTGACGTTAAGCTGGCCGGCTACATAAAGAAAAAATTATTTTTTCCCGAATTTTGGTACATACAGAATTAGTGCTAGATTAGTGCTGGCTGAATACCAAATTACAGAATTTTTGCTCCGTATTTAAGAAAGTTATTAAATAATCAATGTGGTCCGGCTATCTTGACGTCAAGCTGGCCGACCACATAAAGAAAAAATTATTTTTTCCCGAATTTTGGTACATACAGAATTAGTGCTAGATTAGTGCTGGCTGAATACCAAATTACAGAATTTTTGCTCCGTATTTAAGAAAGTTATTAAATAATCAATGTGGTCCGGCTATCTTGACGTCAAGCTGGCCGGCCACATAAAGAAAAAATTATTTTTTCCCGAATTTTGATACATACAGAATTAGTGCTAGTATTAGTGCTGGCTGAATACCAAATTACAGAATTTGTGCTCCGTATTTAAGAAAGTTATTAAATAATCAATGTGGTCCGGCTATCTTGACGTCAAGCTGGCCGGCCACATAAAGAAAAAATTATTTTTTCCCGAATTTTGGTACATACAGAATTAGTGCTAGATTTGTGCTGGCTGAATACCAAATTACAGAATTTCTGCTCCGTATTTAAGAAAGTTATTAAATAATCAATGTGGTCCGGCTATCTTGACGTCAAGCTGGCCGGCCACATAAAGAAAAAATTATTTTTTCCCGAATTTTAGTACATACAGAATTAGTGCTAGATTAGTGCTGGCTGAATACCAAATTACAGAATTTTTGCTCCGTATTTAAGAAAGTTATTAAATAATCAATGTGGTCCGGCTATCTTGACGTCAAGCAGGCCGACCACATAAAGAAAAAATTATTTTTTCCCGAATGTCAAGATAGCCGGACCACATTGATTATTTAATAACTTTCTTAAATACGGAGCACTAATTCTGTAATTTGGCATTCAACCAGCACTACTGTAGCACTAATTCTGTATGTAACAAAATTCGGGAAAAAAAATAATTTTTTGTTTATGTGGCCGGCCAGCTTGACATCAAGATAGCCGGACCACATTGATTATTTAATAACTTTCTTAAATACGGAGCATTAATTCTGTAATTCGTCATTCAACCAGCACTAATGTAGCACTAATTCTGTATGTAAAAAAATTCGGGAAAAAATAATTTTTCTTTATGTGGCCGGTCAGCTTGACGTCAAGATAGCCGGACCACATTATTTATTTAATAACTTTTTAAAATATGGATCAAAAATTTTGTAATTTGTTATTCAGCCAGCACTAATATAGCACTAATTCTTTATGTATTAAAATTCCCGAAAAAATAAATTTTTCTTTATGTGGCCGGCCAGCTTGACGTCAAGATAGCCGGACCACATTAAATTGTGAATTACTCGCTTAAATAAGCAGCACTAATTCTGAGGTTCGAGCACTAATGAGCACTAATATAGCACTAATTTTTTATCCTGTTATTTTTCATTTTGCGAAATGTGGTCCGGCCAGCTTGACACACGTATTCGCGATGGCTGTATTTTACAGCAAGAATTTTATGGATCTCTTTCCTTCTTTGAGATCACACAGGATATGTGAAAAGGATGTTTTGGCCCCCTATGCCCCATAAGTTGCGAATTCTGGAAAATGCTTTCCAATCTAGCACTTACGCTAAGAAAATCACATACCTGCAGAATTTCGTATTATTATCTTTAATAGTTTTGTCTTGGCAAAATATTGACATACGGGAAAACGACATTACTTTCATAATAACCCAATAGTTGCTTTATATTTATGTAAAAAATTCACATGATTTTTTTTCGCAATGCACCTTTAAATGGATTCTGAAATCACCCCAGCGAACACACACAGGTTCTCTGAACGTCTATTAACGTTCAGAAAACGTCTTCTGAACGTTAATAGACGTTCAGAAACCTGTGTGTGTTTGCTGGGTCATATTCAATTCAATTCGATAGTTATTGAATTGAACAAGTGGTTTCAAAATCCACTCAAATGCTTATTACAGTGTACAGTACAGCTTGCGAAGAGACATCTTATAATTTTTCAAGTTCCTGACATAATTTGTTTATTTGTATTTATGTACCAAAATCACATGATTTTTAGGAATTATAGTCTGTATTCAGGGATAGAACAAAAGTCATGTTAGGGCCAAAATTAAAATGTTCAACCACAGAGCATTCATCGTCATGACGTCATTTGAAGCACAACTTCTGCACCCTGAAAATTCAAAATTGACGAACTTGAAGCTAAAAATTTTTGGAGAGGACGGGTATGAACCCCCAAACCCCGCCGTGTGTACGCCACTACAAACAGATATTTGTACCCTGCGACCATAAGTGTCAACAAATTATCCCCATATTGGGTGCACCCCAAAAGTGCTAGACCTAGGGTCTTGTGTTAGTTGGGAATGTGTTTAGGGAATGTGTTAGTTGGGATCTGAAAATATGCAAGGTAATTGGAGAATACTTGAGCTACTGTTTTAACCTATTAACGCACAATTAGTTTCATCACGTTCTTCAATTTTTTCAGATGTTTGCTTAGATAAATTAATTATGGGAGTTAATTTTAAGAATGCTCTATACTTTTCCTTTAAAGACGTACAAGTCTGGTTGGTTGGTTAGTTGGTTGGTGTCGCGTGCGCAAGAGACGAAGAAGCTACAAATAGACATGAGCAGAAATAAACACATTTGGCAATGTCAATAATATTGTTCGAGTAGAACTGTCTGCTGAAGCAGAACTCTTTTAGCTAAACCAGAGAGTCCCGCTTCTCTCTGGTAATCGCTGCTAGAGATGGACGCGAAACGAAAAATAGGCATCTCGCAAAACAGCCTAAAAGCTTTGTCTCGACTCACAAAATCCCTACATCGTAATGTCTAAAATGTGTCTCGTCTCGCAAAAAAGCTATAAATATCTGTCTCGTCTCGCGTCCATCCTTAATCGCTGCGCAGTCGAAAATGTGATCCGAGCTGAGGGGGGAGTTCACACTCATTGCATCGACGGTAAGATCTTGTACCATCACCATGAATTTTTGCGCACTCTGTTAGCATTGATTTCACATATCTGATGGTCTTTCTTATGGCTTTCTCTCTTAAACGATACTTTGCAATCGCATTTGCATCATCAAGGGTAACTTTGGTACTGTTGTCATTTAGATCACGAGCCTCCTTGGCAAGTCTGTCAGCTGTCTCATTACCAGGAATGCCAACATGTGATGGCATCCATTGCAAAAAAAGCAGGTTTTAGTTAATTGTATAATTTGCTCCAGTTGGATTCATTGCCGGATCAAGACAGCGCGGGGCCTGTAGCAAATGTTACCCAGAGGCACTAGCTTCAATGACGCACCCAGAAAGCAATTTTTTTTTTTTTTTTTTTTTTGGAAGGCGGGGAGGTCAACTTCCCGTTAGAGTAGTATAGATAAATTAATCGAAAAAGAAAATAGCACTAATTAGATTATAATTGATTTTGTATTTTGTTAGTTTATGGATTCATTCTTCAAATAAAGACAAACTTGTAGCATTACTGGTAAGGCTTGCACTTTCAGAAGGCCGTAAGCCTGGGGGTCCGGACCTCCCCCTCCTCTGAAATTGCGATTTTCGTCAACAAAAAAGATAATGATTAATAATGAAGTCTTTTTGTGAAATTTTCTGCCCTTTCTATGAGTTTGCACATTCCTTGAATTTTTTTTTCAAAGTACTGCATTTTTTGTTCTAGGGTGTTTAACTGTACTTTTACGTGTTGTCCCTTATTGCTGTCTTTAAAATACTCATACAGTTTCGCGCAGGTGATCAGTTGACTGAATATTGCTGACATCCAACAGCTACACTAAATTTATTAAATCCTTTGAATGAGTTATCTCCAATTGATTTACAGTTCACTAGGCTCTGTCACGGCCTAGTGAACATGGTAGATGACTAAAGTATGATTGTCCGAGTTCGGGCCTATCACAGTGACAACGTTCTATTGGTCTGGAGTTTCGGGCAGTTTTCTCCGGCTGTTACTAAACTACACGTTAGAACTCTTGAAAAAGTCTTACGCCTCGAAACACAAAAATATACAGTACAGTTCACTAACAGACTAACAGCTGCAAAAATTGTCTTAACGAAAACATATCTTTTGATTAAAAAAAAGAGAGATTTTGGTGAGCGAGGAAACGAGAAAATTTTCAAGTTAAGGGTGCGGGGCCCGTATCATTTGCTACTTTCGCTATATGGCTAATCCGGCACTGGTTGGGATTGATTTCTAGGGAAAGGTGTGCAAATCTTGTGTGCCCCTCAGTAATTTTTGAAAATGATATTTACTAATCGTGAAATAGCTGTAAAACATTTCGTGACTACGGGAAATCAAATTAATGTCAATTGGGCTCATGTGGAGCATTCAAAAAAATATTATAGGAAGGAATCCGCTCAAAGAAGGAAAGCCTTATCTGTTGCGTCTTTCTATGATGAGAGCGAGCAGGTTAAACATGGGTTCAAGGCTAAAAATGAACAGTTTAAAAAAAGGTGCGACCCATCTTTGATAATATGCTTCCTTCCTGTTATTGCTACTCCTTTAAATATATATATATATAATATATGGATCTGCCTCTGCTTGAGTTGGGAGTAGCTTTCATTAAAAATTAGACGGATTCAGTCCGAACCGGGCTCGGATTGTGTGATTCACGATCGTATTTGGGATGGGGCTCATTGTAAATGTCTCGTTTATTAAACCATGACTCACTGAGATAAGTACAGGCTGTCCGAAAACCAGTTTCTCCTATGGGATTTTGCGAAGTTTCGCTGCTTCGCCGATTTGGCGCTGCTACCTGGCCATATCACTGTTGCCAACTCTACCGGAGAAAAAAATCTTGGCTTTTTAGCCATTTCTGGATACTTTTAACTTTGATTTGAGCCACGTTTTCTCCGGCAGAGTTGGCAACAGTGATAGGGTCGGGTAGGAGCGCCAAATCGGCGAAGGAGCAAAACTTTGCTCGTACGCAAAAACGGAGCTTTTAGGACAGCCTGTATTTATCTCAGTGAGCCATGATTAAACATACTTCTTGTGAACACATTTTAGAATGTGATTCTTTCGAGAAATAAACAATTAGAATGTGCCTTAACAGTTTGCTATATATTTGTGTTTAATTGCTCGGGCTTTAAAAAATCCCGAAATCATCTATGGTTCTTATAAACGACTTCGGTTTGGTTGCCTGATTGCCCTTATTCCTATGCGATAACTAGCCCCTGAATAGGCAAGTAACGCAATTCGCTCCCCCCTATTTATTCTCGCTCGTCTAATGGGCGAGTTCCGTTGTTTCCGAGCTGTTTACAGCTGCGGACGTAAATCTATGTAAATGGGGGGCGATCTATCGAGATGTGAGTGTGTATGTAATGCTGCGCTTGTGCGTATCATTATACGGAGAACTTGTACTACGAGGTCCGTTTGAGTGTGCCTCCCAACGATCAGTTACTAGTGGAAGACAAACGTGTGGCCGCGGAGAAGTGAGAAATGCTATGGATACACCTGCTCATTAAAGGGGACGGAGTGGGCCAGGTGAGGTAAGTGTCCCGTGCCCAAGGGTGCCACTTAATGCGTCGTGCCACCTGCCACATACCGCCAGCTTTTTACGTGTTGCTAGATTTTTAAATTTATTTTTCTTGTAAGAACAGGGCTTTCAGTGTGTGTGTGTGCGTAGGGGGAGGAGGTTATTTCGATGAAGTGCCTATGTATGTCCTTATCACTTAAAAATTTCGAAGTTCCCTTGAGAAGTGTAAACTATAGTCTCACCTAGTGGTGTATCTAGGTAAAGCATCGCCCACAGCAGATAACAGAACTGTGCTCTTTCTCTTAGTCTGAACGACTTCGATCCCTTCTTTAGTATGGTATTCAATAGGGTGGATCGATTTTTTTTTTCCTGAAATCTTCTGTGGTCTAAAAATTTTTATAAATAAGAAGCATATAAAACATGAATATGGTACGATAACGTCATGTGGTTGCGCACCGAGCTTGAAATCTAAAATATGTTTAAAAATGCGCCTTTAAATTAATAAAAACTCAAGGCTCCACCATTGGCTGAGAGGTTCTGCTCTCAAAACTGGAAGGCGGTAGGTGCCACGTTGAAACCCCGGTTGCGTCTGTTGACCTAGCCGTTCGGAATTTTCCGTGGTTTTCTCCGAAATTTCGCGTAAATACGGGCTAGAATCCCTTGGAAAGTCCCCCTAATGGGCATCCCCTCCCCCTTAACTTCTTTTACTCCTCTTTCCACTGCTTGTGAGTGGCAGGGAAGAGAGAAAATGATTCGAAGGAAGAATGAAGGAAATTTTCATCATCACCTTGTATGGTTAAATTGTTCAGCATCTGAAATCTTGGTTACTGGAGGCTGTGTTTTCTCAATCTTCGCAAAAAATAAGTTGCAAGAAGTCGGCAAAATGAATAAAAGAAATTATCAGATTTTTTTTGTAGATCTGCTGGCTTTAATCCTCAATGCAGCTGTTTTCTGGATTTTGTCCTCTGTATCATCCAGTATAGCAGTCAAACTATTTTCCGGCCGATTATTATATGCTGTACATAGAGGCACGAATAGGGATGGACGCGAGACGACTTTTTGCGAGACGAGACAGAGATTTACAGCTTTTTTGCGAGACGAGACAAACATTTTTAACATTATGATATAGGGATTTTTGCGAGACGAGACAAGCTTTTCGGCTGTTTTGCGAGACGCGAGACACCAATTCTTCGTCTCGCGTCCATCCCTAGGCACGAATACCATTTTCAAACGGGACTCCCGCAAGTACCTTGTCTTCTCACAGGTAAGCCACAGATTTCGTCGTGCTTTAGCAACCGTATGGTGTCTGTGTCTGATGTGGAATTTCTTTGCAGCGTATACCCTCATGACGAAGGTTCAAAGAACTTCAAAAGCTTCTGACGAATTAACAGTCACCTCATGCAAACGAAGCACACGAGATAACGTAGTAATCCATTATTCGTGTTGAATTTTGACATGTTTCATATAGCCAGGTCCCGCAGACATTTCCCAGAAACTACAGCATGGCATGTGAAAGAGATACAGCTGGTTCGTGCTAAGCTCGTCTGCGCAAAGACTATTTGATGGTAAGTCCGACTCAATGGCGCTTAATTGAACGATTGCCATAGCATCACAAGCATTTAAGTGCTTTTCCTACATCACCCTAAGATCAGCCAGAACCACTGTCTTTCAGTCGGGTGTAATCATCAAATGCCGAGTGGCAGTTCGTTGGTGTGGAGTTGGCAAATGCACCTTTGGCCCAATTCAGTTTCTGGATTTCGGATGACGCATTTGTTCCTTCTAGTATTTCGATGGTTCTCCATCAGAACTACTGCAGGTGGGTCTGCTCAAGATCATAAACTTCCGAGTCAAACTCTCTAAAATTTCCTGTGAAATTCTCTCGGCCTTTGACTAAACTGATGTCATGATAAGGTCATTGTATTCTGAACCAGCATTCTAGTAACAGTGATATATGTGCTTATATGGCAAACCTTCTATGGCAAGCTTCTACTGTATGTATGGCAAACCTTCTATAGCGTGCTTCTACTGTATGTATGGCAAACCAAGGTGTAATTAGCTGGAAGCACATTTTCCCATGTATCTGTTCTCGTCCTCGTCCCATTAAAATACAAGGGCAATCCATAGAAATCTTCTTAATGGCCTTTTTCCTCCTCATTCAGTAATTCATTTCGGTGTCTAACAAACTCTACTAATTTTATTTCGGTTGAGAATCCTTTGTGAAGATTTATAAGTGCAGGATTTTTACACCGGTTTCACCACCAAATCATTCAGTTCGATTGCCTATCCACCTTACTGCGTTTTTCACACATTCCTTGGTTAACCAACATTGTTCATTGTTCAACTATTTCAAAGATGTAGTGAGGGTGTGGGTCAGAAAAGCTATTGTTCCAACCCGATATTTTGATTTTTGCTAGCAAAATAATTATTATAATCATTTAATTATAATAACTAGAATATCTCTGTGAGAAATTCTACTTTTACCATCTTTTGGGCTCACCCCCAGGTAATGTAATTAATGGCTTAAGAACCATTCTATCACGCAATGGATCTTGGTTCGAATCCCGGCTTGGACATGGATGTTAACTCGTCTGTCCCTTCATAGGGGGTAACGCTGGCCGCCCACTGGGTGCCCTCACACAAAATAGCCACGATACCTTCGGGCAGTTGTATTGGACAATGCCTAATCGGCAAGTGCCCTCTCGTTTAAAAAAAAAAAAAAAGAAATCTTATGGGCTCACCTCAAATTTTTTTTTTTTTTCTGGATCCTCCTAAACAGCTGTAATCGGTTATTGTGGAGATATTGGCTAACAGTTAAGAGTCATGGATTTTTGAACACACTATTTGTATGCCATCGTTTGCATTGCCGTTCCTTTGCGTCCTAGCAACGATGGGAGCAACAGGTTAAATGCTTCCTTCGTTGCATTAAGCTTGCAATGAAAATCTGCGTCCCTATTGAACATACTCCTTGTAAACAGCTTTTAAAAAGTGATTCATGGGAGAAGTAAACGTACTAAACATATTTTTTTAACTTATTGTGTTCCTAACAACTAATTTTTCATATGTAAATTTCTTAAACATATTATGCAAAATTTCTTTCCTGAACGTCTTTTAAATATAACATTTTTCTGTATCTAATATATCAAAGCTCATACAAATGTTTTACATTGATGCGACTACTCAACAGAATTTTTTTTTTTGAAAACTGAAACGTTTTTATTGTTATTATTTGATAAATTTGAATATAAAGTATTGTAAAGGGCATAAAGAGTTTGATACTATATTTGTGTTTAATTTGCCCAAACAGCAAAATTCATGATATTCTATCAATGAAGTAATTGACTTTTATTTATCTATTGACTGAAATTTAGGGCTCCGACTTAAATAATATTTCTGGGGCTTGGGCAGGCTCGAATTAAAAGTCCTCGGGCTCGGACTTAAAAAAAATGAGCCCGAACTCTACCGTGCATGTCCTTATTACAAAAATGAAATAAAATAAAATAAAATAATTAATTTAAAAAAAACGAAGGTACCATGGGCGTCGGCAGACAATTTCCCAGGGGGAAGGGAGGAGATGACTTCAACATATGGAAAACCAAAAATGTAAGGAAAAAACAGCATACAAAAATTCAGGGGGGACTCTCTTGCCCTACGCAGCCGATACGCCTGTGGAAGGTACCTAAGGCAAGCTTAAAATACAGTCCCATCCTGGTAAAAATATAAATGGACTGGCACGTATGAAATCGTCGATAACAATTGATCAGAAGTTCTTGTCATAAGCATTTCTATGCACCTGCTTCAGATCTCCTTAAAATATAGTCCCACCCAGGTAAAAGTAGCAACGGAGTAGCGCAGTTGTCGTAAATTGCGTGATTTCTTATGAAATATCACCGAGTGCAGCGATTGATCATAGCCAATGAGTTATTTATGTAGCTGTTTTTAAGCAGTACAATGATTTATGGGTACCTGTACATGTTTCTGTGACATAGTGGGAATTTATACTCTTTGAAATACAGTCCCACCCAGGTGAAGGCAACAACGAAGTGGCAAAGTTGTCTCGATTTTCAATTTAAGTCGCGTGATTATTTATGAAATTACTCAGAACATGAAATCACAAGCAATTATTTATATGAAAGTTTTCTAATAGAATTATTTATGAATATCTGTTCATATCCATTGCCCCGCCAGAATTTTTATGTACCTGGGACCAGGTCTCTTTACAACGTATCGCTCAGCACAGATAAAGGTGGCGACGCTAACGTATTGGTACCATTTGTCGTTGATTTCTGTCTGAATGGATGATTTGCGAGTAAAAACAATAGCCAACAATTTGTTTATGTAAAATGTTTTTTTTTTTTAATGAAATCATTTATAAGTTACATACGGTTTGTAATGGAATGATGTATCTAATTATGGGTAAGAGAAAATGCGCGTTAAAAAAGAAAGTTTATGGGCTCATTGGGATTTTTGCTTTCCAGTAGCGTTTCCCAAAGTTGTGGAAACAAGCGTGGGACAGTGTTGAAGGTGGGTATAGTCTATAAGTTGTTGAAGATTGCAGAGCTTACAGCATGGATCTGTAGTATATCTGTAGAAAGTATATCTGTAGAATTTAAATACCTAGCAAGGCAACCGCGGCCAGTAGAGAGACGGAATTCCGCCACGGCTCTCATTCTCGCCCAGCCATAAATATTTGAGATGTGTTTTGTCCACGATTTTTAAAAATTTTTATTCAAAAATTCTTTTTCTTGATTAATTTTAAAACTTGATTTAATCATCGATTTGACATTATGAAAAGGGATTTCACTATTTGCAGTTTGTGTGATCGCAACCTCCTTTTTTTTTTTGCTAACAAGTCAACCTTTTCATTTCCATCTAATCTACAGTGGGAAGGAATCCACTGTACGCATATAGCCTTATTTTCGTGGTACAATGATCTTAGTAAAGATTGCTGCATTCTTGAAATATGTATTTCTGGAGAATAATTTCATATGTCATTGACTGCACCGTGCAAATCATCTTTTATTTTCAAATTTAAAAATTAAGTGCGTATTAATTCATCTTGAGAAATTTTATATGCTGATGAGTATTTATCTTATGGGGCAAAAACTATTTTATTTGGATATTATAAAAATATACAGGATGCACTACTAGTATGTAATAAGATGCAGTACCAGAAACTATGGTTTATGGCAGGTCATTCAAGCATGTACTCACCAGGACACATATCTTTGGCGGGACCTCCAAGCTGCACAGGGTGGGTGCTTATTCTAAATTTCCTGAAATTTATTGTTTTTTGTCAGAAGCTGTATGTGTTACTGGACTAGGATTTGTCATATTGACTAATCCTACTAGTCATGGCAATAATGCTGGCAGTGACTAAGTTACATCTCGTCACGTTCATAACATTACAAGTGTGATGTTCATCGATTGTGCGCAAGTAAGTTTCCCAAGGCCAATCAAAAGAAACGAAACATTATTACCTGAAAAAATTTATTGCAAAAGACAGCGGAGCCCCCCCCCCCTGCATTTTTGTTCTTCGAAGAGATAGAACTCTCTCTAATTTGGAGTTACCTCTCTCGGTTTCGCAATTTGATATCGGTAGAGTTAAATTAATACGTAATGCAATAAACATATAAATGTCATTTAACTCGTTTTTAAACATGTGATCATAAATATGTATCGGTGATTTTTTTTCTAAACTACAGCTTAACAAATATTGTGAAAATTGAATGACTTGGATTTTGTGGCTTCAAAATCTACTTCTCCTCCATAAACTTCAAAAAAATTATCAACTGATTCTTTATTTATTTATTCGAGACCTAATTTAGTAATGAAATTGAAAATGCTGCATACTGAGTTATAAGTATCAATTTGTTTTATCATTTCTGAATTTAATCTATCGGCTATCACAAATAAAAGTTTCAACTTTAAATTTTTCAAATCCTTGAAGAGTTACATGGCTAGTTTTTTCGGATTTGACAGTACCATCGGTACATTTTTTTTCTTCTCAGTCTTTTCCCCCGATCCTTAGGTGAAGTTTACATATGGAGATAGCAATTGATGGGTTGATTTCTCTGCATACTCCTCACATTTGGACGCCTAAACTAACTCTTCACTAATAACATTAGGCGTCTCTGTTGCACATTGTCTGTCAATACAATGGGATGTAAAAGAAGATTGATACTGTTTGAAGCTGGTGTTCATTTACTCCAGTTTCTAGCATGTCTAGTTGTTCATGAGAATCTATGTCTTTGTGTATAGTCTGTTTATTCAGGCAAAAATTTTGTCTCAATAGATTTTGAGTTTATCCATGAGAATATGTTTAACAAAGATACTCAATACCTTCAATCGTACAAAGCCATTGTTTGATTGTAAAATTTACAATCACGACGCACTAACTTTACTTTTATTTTCCATTAAAATAATTAACCCAATCCATTTTTAGGTTCACATAAAATTTACATTTTTTTCTATTTACTGGGTTTTCTTGGCCCTATCTAGGGCCCCCTTGTTCACTGGGCCCGGGGCTGCAGCCCCCTCAGCCCCCCCCCCTTAACTGGGCTCTGGCAAAAGATACTGCAATATTTCCTGAAGTATAACACTTGCCATGCCGTGGTATGACAAAGACTGCAAACAACTGTGACACTCTGGCTCCTTTCTGGTTCTTTTTCTAGATTAATAACTCATAGAGCCGCAGGCTTCTATGAAACTGGACTACAAAACTTATCCCACTGTATGGCACGGTATTCTTATGTTGAGAAGTAGCTGAAATATTGTTCAATCTTTTCCAATAAATTGTTCAAGGTAATAGTGATTTGTTCCATTTTACTGGCCGGGCGAGACTTACTTTCCGGACCATCCGGAGTGTCCGCTGTATTTATCCTCACAACGGCCTAATAGCACTAGTTATATAAACGAATTCATCATGCCGATTTTTTGCATTTTCCAAACAATAAATAGAATATCGATGCCTATTTGTTGAGTATCGGAACGGAGTATCAATTTTTTAAGTGGATTTTTCTATAGAAATAAAAGATTTTTCTTGCCAGTGTGTTCACGATAGAAGCCTACACTATTTGTCGTATATGGTCCGAATTCCGAATTCGATACACTGACAAAATAGGACAAGAAACAGCTGTTGCTGAAAATATATATAAATTTTCTTCGTTCAGTTATTTTATCTTTTGTACTTTTTCCGACCATTTTTGCGTATTTTATGAGCTCTAAGCTAATTTTTCATTGAAAAACTATATTTATGATCAGATAATGTTTGCTCAAATAATCTTTGTGGGGGAAAAAAACTCTGCTGTTCGAGCCTTGTCAGGGGGAGACCCAGCTGAACCCCCCCCCCCCAATTTTTAGTTTCATTATTGCCATATTAAAACGATATTAATTGACTATGTCATTTTATCTCTCATCTTTTGTGTATTTCACCTGGTAACCCATGTTGAAATTTTTATGATTGTAATCTATTAATAGAAAAATATATGTGATGCATATTCTACAGCTTACGGAATATTGTAACAATAAATTAAAGCTGTTGTGAACTAATAGTATTTATAAATATGTAAAACTATGTCGCACTTTTGGGACACATTTTTCGGACAATTTTCAATAAAGGGGGTGAGAGATAAAATGACATAGTCATTAAAATAAACTTTGTATCTTACCTAAATTTATTATTATTTTATAGTTTTAGTGATTTTTGATTTTTATAACACAAATGCGACATTATTTCTCAACAGGATAATCTTGGTAACCTTACTATAAGCTGGACTAAACGTATATACTTAACTGGTGCACGTAAAATCCGTCATGGCTCCAATGCCCTCCGTGTTCAAACGATACCTCTGGGGGTGCCGATTTCTGGTGGTTGGTCCCTCATCTGGAATTGGTTCAAAATTAGGGACCAACAGGCAGAAGTCCAAACTCCCCCTGGGGCAATGGCACCTATTTCCATTGATAGTGCGATCGCCTATCCATGGACAGGAGAACAACAGCATACTTAAAAACTTTATAATATTACAGATTGAAAATTTCACCAGCTTTTGAAAAATTTATGGAAAAGCAAGTATATTTCTTTTTTACGAACGGATTTCTGTTCTGCATAATGCAGAGGATTTCGAGATAGATGCATTTCGGACAACGCAGGATGCAGAACGGATTTCCTAGTTTGCGGGTTTCTTTAACTACGGAGCGGCATATGCTTTCCCTTATCCTCATAGTTAAGCCGTTTTGGCATTTCCTTTCGCAAGTTTAAGTGCAATGGATATGAAAAACGTCTGTTTTATAAACTGAAGTTGTGTCCTTATGAATTGAACGATTTTTTTTGGAAGTTGCAATCCATTCTGTGTCAGAACAATTGTACATGTATATGAGAACAAATATTTCTAAAAATTCGTGGTTACTTTAAAAATCTAAAAATGCAGAAAAACACAGAACGAAGCCATAAATCTAACTTTTTTTTATAGTTTTTAAAATCAGCCAACGCTGTTTTGAAAATAAGCCCTATTCCCGAACGAAGCTCGGGTTTAGCTGACGATACTAACGGACGGACATCAGATGACAATTTTTTTTCATCGAGTTATGCCTTGATGCTTGTAATACTCCCACACAACTCCAGGTAATTCAGTTTGACCCATATATATGTGTGTATATAATCTGCGATTCAAATGCTTCTTTTTTGTTGGGGGGGGGGGCTATTCTCGCTGCGTCATGCCCCACTAGCATCGCACAAAGAATCCCAGCCGGACCACTTAAGATCCGTTCAAAACAACCATTGTAATGAAATACCCATAAAAATTCTAAGATAATGGTCGGCAGGAAGAGTGCAGTTACATTTGCGGATCTGCAGCAACAAACGCTGCATTTAATTATTTTCTAACTACGCTACATGTCCTCTCAGCGTCGTAACACACTCGGTGATAAACGACTTCCGTTCATCAACGAGAGGAGTCCCTGATACTTCTCGGGGGATAAACAAAATAATAATACATAAAAAAACTAAATCCCACATTTTTTTTTCTGATTCCACACACCCTAAAATGAGGGGCACCCCCTCCCCTCTTTCTACTCGCACAGACACACACCTCACTTGAGCCTGCATTAAATCAACAAGTTGATAATTTAAGTAGCCATAGAAAAGAGGCTTACGGATTAAGCTGTTTGTGGAAACACCTTATTTTTTTGTTGGCGGTGGAAAAAGTCTCGGTAAAAATTTACAACCGCAATTGGTGAAACGGTGATTTTGTGTGGGATGGTCTCTATATCATTTTCGTACGATATAAAGATGTTATCCGGGAACAGGTGATTGTCAGTCAGGCCGATTCTGGTGAGAAATGTCGGATTACTTGCGATAAATTAGGGATTAGTATTGTAGTTTTTCTATAAAAAAATATAATCTGTTAGGAATCTTAAACAAGTGCGGGAAAAAAAAAAAAACACAAGACAGCCAAAACGACGTAAGTCAGATCTTGATTACTACACAAGCCAATAGCAAACACAATTTTGGGGGGAAGTCTAATTTTTAAAAAGGCTAATTTGACAGCAAAATATCATTCCTAAAACGATGTAATTAAAAAAAAACTTGCTAGTTCTTTAAAAAATGTACAATAAAGTCAATCGTTCCCCTAAAAAAACTTTTATTGAGAGGAGGGGGCTGATGCCCCCTTATTCCCCAGATCCGCCGCTGACACAAACTAATTAGGTCAGAGTTTCGAATGACTAATATAAGATGATCATGAATCTAAGGGAATAAATATTGGTTCTTTGACACTATAATGAGCACCGAATATGCTTTTGATCATTTGATTGCATAAAATTTAATTTTGGGATATCGCATTTTTGTAGAAAGCAATCTGGCGGCTCCTCCATTTGAACACATGAGCTCCTGCAGCTCTAAAGAAAAAACTAAAAAATAAACACATTAAAAATTAAATATTAAAAAATATTAAGTACACTTCTAGATTTTTGTGAATTTAAAACGGGAGTTATACTTCCCCCCACTGTTATAAGTACGCTTATAGCTAACTCACTGTTTTGCTGATTACTACAACACAGTATTTCCTCCGCTAGCACGTGCGAGCGGAAAAATTCCCTTCTGAATTGGTCTCTGAGAACAGAAGCGGAGAGTCTAGGCAGAAGTAAGGCGCTGGTGAGGTGATATCATTCCGTTCGCACATTTTGAATGTGCACACTGACAATATTTTTACGGTTATCTCTTCCGGATTCTCTCTTGGCTTGTTATGTTCGGTTAGTTATGTTTTAGTAGGTTTTAGTAGAAATAAAATTAATCAAGACAACACCTTTGCTTCAACTTATCTTAGTGATGAAATGTAAGACCAGAGATTAGTTTTGTTCTTTCAGTTTCATGCACTGTTTTCCTTTAACTGTTGGAAACGCAAATATATTTCAACGTGTAAGTTGCGTCGTGTCTGCGTACTTAATTTTCGAAATTTATTTTATGAACCTCCATTTAAATAACCCATAAGCCACCACTGATCTATGCAACTTTATAAATCTAAAAATCTACCCTTTCCCTGATATCTTGCCATTTTTAACTTCAGAGAAGACTTCAAAAAAGATAAAAGCTGTCTCTAAGTTTCATTTTCAGATGTACTTCTCAATTTTTCCGATTTATGAAAAAATTACTCAAATATAATAAAATTTACTCCATTGGGTCGATCGTCTCGCAAATTTGAACAAATACGTTAAAAATATAGAATGAAAAACGTGCTACTCTCAAAATGTAAAAAAAAAATTACACATTCATTGAGTTTTAACTTCAGAAAGTTGCTCAAAACAGTTCGTTTGGAAAAGGTACTGGAAATCATATAGATCATAGTTTCCCAGCGTGGGCGATAACGCCCCCTTGTGGGCGTTTGAGGCTTTCAGGGGGGCAGTAAAAGACCCAGGGAAAATTAGGGGGCGTTGATATGGCACGGAGGGGCGGTGGAAGATTAACAAATATAGTCTAAAAAAGACTTAAAAATTACGCTGATAATATTTTAATAAAAATAAATTTTAATAAAAATACTTTTTAATATAATTAAGTATGCGTTTTGATTGTTCTCTGAAACTGTCAATTTATTTATTTAGAAAGCAATATTTTATTATCTATTACTTCGTATTATCAAAACCCCTGCCTGTCCTTATAACAGGCAAGCTAAAACTTTTATTCCTCTTTTTTAAATGAAGAAGAAATTCAGTAGCGTTTCAATTCCAACAATATTCTATCTATTACTAATTTTTTTTTAATTTCATTCTTGTTTTCACCATGCATTATGTACGCTCTTGTTTCTCTGGAGTGGGAAGGGGGCGGTATTGAAATATTCACTAGAAAAGGGGGCACCAGTTCAAAAAAGGTTGGGAACCTATGATATAGATTATCGCCTGCATGAACCCACGAATTAAGAGTTAATTTAAAAACTTAAAGTGGTAACAATGTTATTTACGTAACTATTGTAATAAAAATAGAACAAGAAATCATTTATTTTAAGTGGACTAAGATAAATGTATTGTAAACACTTTTTCGTCAAAAGTTTTTTTCTAGCGCCTTATCTTCTTGTAGGAAAATGTACTTTAACAAATAATTTAAATTTTAATATCCTCTTTTCGAGTCATTCAAATTATTTATCTATTTGCCATAAAATTAACGTAATTTTTGGTTTCAGAATTCTAATTCTCGAGATGGAAAACAGCATTCAAGATGCAGATGCTAGTTTTTCATCTTAAAGATGTCAGAATAAGGCACAACTTCATTATTTTAGCCCCTCCTCTAAACTGAACAGTAACGAGAGAGCGGTGACGTCATGCCGAAAGAAATGAATAAACTGCCTACACTTAATTTTAAATCTTTACAGGGAAGTTTTTCTATTTCGGCACATACAACGTGACAGGAGATACAAAATTTTCCCAAATCGATATTTTCAACGCTTGAGAAATTGCGTGCGAACACAGACGTCAGAGCAGTGGACATATGGACACTTGGTGACACCATCTTTTCAGCGTTTATTTTCAAAAACGCGTGCTGGGAATGCTAAAAAACTTAATTATGAGAAAAAAAAAGAAATGGCGGAGGTCTTATTTAGAAAAAAAAAAAAAACTTCGTTCTCCTCCCGCCATCTAATATGCCTGCACGTCCTGTGATACATTGTTATTCAGTGTAGTGTGGCGCAGTCTCTTTACGTTACGGAATCTTGACTTTTCAAATGATTTGTAAATGCCCAAGATGCATTATGGGGTAAACAAGTTGATTTATTGCTGTAGAAGTCTGACTTGTTTCATGCACATATAGCTTACCGGCGGAAAGATTCTAGTCGAAACGTCGCATTATCTCACTAAGTTATCAGGGTGTCCACCAGCAACTAAAAAGTAGACTTTCGCTACTAAATTTAAGATCAGGCAATTTGGGATGCTCTTTTGATTAAGAAAATACCATTTTTATACTAGTTTAAAATTTCGCCAACTTTTCTTTTCTTTCAGGCAACTAATTTTGTATTTGTGGGCTATTTATGGAAACTATATTACGAGAGAAAATCTTCCACTCTAGCATTAACGTTTACATTCAAAATCATGTATAGTCCCCAAACATCTTTCTTTAGAGATATCTCTGCGACGTTTATGATGAAAGGCTCAAATTTGGTACATCGCCTCATTAGCCCCCTGTATATTTCTATTAAAAGAAATTTGTTAATGTTAATTCTGTGAAAATTCTATTTCAATTAAACGATTTTTTTTCAGACTAATGATCTTGATCTTCGATTCCTCTAAGTTCGTTATACCGAGATTTTATTCTACAAACTTTATATAATGCGTGTGTGCTATGCAAATTAATTTTTAAAATAAATCCTCCATATAACGATCTTTTCTTAAGAATTATCTCTATAATAAGAGCCCTCGCATAATAGCCCTCGCGTTTTGAAGCAGAAAGGATAGCTTGAGTTAGAATATTATGTAGTAAATTTTCCCCACATAATAGTCGCACCTAGAGTTTCATCATGATAAATTGGCAAAAAACGTGCGACTGTTACACGAGCAAACACGGTATATTAGCCGTATAAATGTAGAATCTATATGAGTTTTATTTTCTACAACATTTTTTTTTTATAAATGAATTTTTTTAATGCCGTCAATATAAAAGCAATCCGTGGCTATAGAGATGAGTTCGGGCTCATTTTTTGAAGCCCGAGCCCGCCCGAGCCCGAAGACTTTTAATCCGAGCCCGCCCGAGCCCGAGCAATATTATTAAAGTTGGAGCCCGAGCCCGAAATTTCAGCTAAATACAAATAAAATTAACTACTTCATTAAGAGGATACAATAAATTTTGGAGCTTCACACACCTTCTAGTCCCCCGTGCCGCTATTTTTTGAAATAAGTACGCCTATTTATCCTATGAATCACTTTTTAAAATCTGTTTCAAGGAGTATGTTCAACAAAGGAGAAATTTTTCACGAGCCCGAGCCCGAACGCAATCGTGAATTACAGAGCCCGAGCCCGAGTCGGGCCCGGGCTCGGGCTCGGGCTTTCGGGCTCGGGCTGAGCCCGTCTCATCTCTAGTGGCTACAATACTTTTTTCTTTTCTTTTCTTTTTTTTTTTTTTTTTTTTTTACATTTGGTTTGGGTTATTTGTGCCCCTTCTTTAATGACGCCTGCTTTTCGAGACATGCTTAGGCTTGCTATACCCCAGTTACTCCACTGAATCAGTGAAAATGCAAACCAAAATAAGAGGAAGCGAAAAAGTTTTAAAAAGCTCTGTAGACTTTATTTAGAGCATAGATCGAATAAATGAAATTGATAAAAGTGACAAACTAAAAGGTTGTTTGTTTTTTAATTTAGTTAGTTTATCAGTTCACTAACAAATGAAGTTCATTAGTTTACTAACATACTAATTTACAGACGTCATTAGTGAAGCACCCTGTTCCGTTGTCTTTTGTTTTATTAAATTTAATTAGTTAATAACTAAAGATTACTCAGATTAATCATGCTTATAACTACCATTTAATTGCGGTTAATTTAATCATGATCGATTTAGTCTATTTAAAACTTATTTGACTAATCAATCAAATGACAAAATTGTTCGATTAATCTCAACACTGCGATAGAATTTCCTTCTCTTCCCAATATCTAATAAATTACAAAAGCCTATTCTTTGATTAGTAAATCATAACGCTATTTTTGATATACCTATTACATATTCCTGATGAAATAGTATATTATGCATGTTTCAACGATTGATCTCACGCTTTTATTTATTGTTGTTGTTGTAAGGAGGTTCTTTTAAATTTATATATTGAAGCAATCCATCTGTTTTAAATAAATTTAAGCTTAAATGTAGCCTTTTTTTCAATTTTATATTTTGTATCTTTACACAAATCATTATTGAATCATTTTGTATCATAAGTGTGTATTACAACTAGAAAATTCATAAATAATTAGATAAGTCTCCAGGAAACATATTAAAGTGGATTTTAAGAAATTTATGATACGCCTCTGATAATAACATCAAATTTACTGTTCCACAAAAAAGCTTAGATTTATCTGTTATTAAGCTTACGTTTCTCTTCCTTATATTTAAAACTTGATTAAGGTTGCTCCTGGAATACATGTTATTTAAATTTGAAACATTTTACACTAGTTTTTACAAATAGTAGCTTTTGAAACTTGAACTATGCTGAACTGCATGAACATTTTTAGGATTTTTTTAAGACGGACTGAGATTTTGCAAAAAAATAAATAAAGAAACAAAGAACAACTGCAACTCCTTATTATTTAAATTAATTAATTTGATTATTCAAATGACTCGAAAAAGAAGAGCGGTGTTAAAACAAAAAGATAGTTCTAAAAAATCATTGTTAAGGTCTAAAAGTAGAGGAATGAACAAAAATCAGGAAAGATGTGCATTTTCTTTGGAGAAGGGGGGAAAATGTGGCAAGAAATTGATTTTCATGTAAATTTTTAACTTAACTCTTGCATATCAGGAGTACACAATTGAAGACACAAATTTTGCATGAATATTTCAAAGTAAATACTAAAGTTGAAAACGGTTGTGTACGTTTTACGTACGGGAATTTAACAATCAAGATTTTTTAATTTTATTTACTTTATTACAAATTTAATCTTATTGTGAAAATTTACATATATATCTGTCTATTCGAGAGAAATTATTTAGTCGGATCCGAAAGGGTTAAATCACATTTATGATTGAATTAAAAAAATTATTATTTTGTTTATACTACTTCACTTATTATTTAATCTCATCATCAGTATATTCGTTTTTTAAGAGGCGTGAGAAAAGTTCGTCGTTTGCGAATGAAACCATCACTACACTAGCTGTTTCCTCTCTTATAGACTAATATATAGAAGCTGGAGCAATTACATGGAAAAATATGGAGAAAAAAAAGAAGTAATTTAAATTTTTATTTTATATCGCTCTGTATAAAGTTAGGTACATACTCATAAATATAAGTAAATTAATTACACGTCACATACAATGCATCTAAATTTTTTAAATCATTTTTTTCTTCAGCGTTTTGTTATTCCATCAGCATATCATGAATGAAACAAAATCTGTACTAATGGAAAAGCCAGACTTCTACAGTAACCCACTTTAAATGGTTCATAGCCGAAAAATCAAAAAAAATTTTGCTGCGCACGAGAGGGCAATAGCCTTAACCCGTTGTCTAAATTTCACCCCTGATCCAAGTCCAGCATTCCCTGCAATAAGTAAAGGGGTCGGGGAAGAGTGACAGGAACTAAAAGATTTCATTGAACTTTCAGATTTATCCCTGTTTTAATTCGTGCCACGTGTGGATTGAAGGAATAATAAACACTGTCCGATGAAAATCCTACTAGCAATTTTACTCGGGGTGCCATCGTCCACGTACCCTGCCGATGATGGCCCGAGCAAAATTGCTAGTAGGGAAAACGCTAAAAATTTTTAAAAAGTACATGCTGGTTTATCTGGTTAGTTCTTTTTAGCACACTAAGTGCACCTCACTCCCTGATGTTATAATAATTCAAATGTACACCCCCCCCCCGCACACATACACACTCAAACAAGTATTCTAGTGTAAGACAAATTTTATATGTCGATCTCTAAAACAATATCTTATTACAATATTATGGCATGGGGTGGGGGACGTAACTTTTTACCCTTTTTACCATCTTGGTCTGCATGAAATTGAATCACTTTATATATAGTATGGGTCCCCAAGTTTCTATTGAACTTTGCATTTTGAGGGGGGAAACTGCAGAATTATTTATTAAAAAGACCTAAACGTATTACTTTTATTTTTACAAAACTCAAACAAATAAAATTTTAACAAATTTTTAACTAAAAGGGATTTAAACTACAAGCCTTAACATGGAATTCATATTTCTTACATTTGAAAGCAATATGACTTCTTTGATAATATTTTTTCCCTTTTATGAAAGATGGCCTCCCTGCCCCTTTCTTCATGCTACTTGTAGGATGATATCCAGAATGTCCTGAAATTAATTTTTAAGTATTCGTGAGTGCTGTATTTTATAGTAAGAATTTTATGGACTTCTTTTTTTTTTTCATTGAGATCGTGCGGAATAGGGGTGCCCACAGAGCAGAGTGATGGAGCAGACTGCGCCATTGAAATTTTTAAGGGGGATTAAGGTGAAAGAAATTTGGGGGGATACTTGAAAATTTGAATTTTTTTCACATCCGCACATAAACATGAATTTTGTCGTGTTGAGAGTGAAAACTACCTCTCATGAATGAGTTGAATAATTGGTGTACATTAACTCGAAATAAATAAATAAATTAGTTCTAAGGATCATGAACAAAGCACTTTTTTAAAAAACTACATGCTCTCAAAAAGAATGGTCTAAAAAGCCGCTATGATATAATCTTTTATCTATACCTAAAGCAAAGCTGTAGGATGATAAACTTCGCACCAAAATATGTTTTGGCGGTGGCATGGGCAGTGGAGGGCTGTAGCTTTTTACCATGGAGAAATCAGATTTCTCGAGGGATGGGGGGATTGACGCACTCTGGTCAGTGGACATTTCTCTGTGAGTTGGTAGATCCTTTACACTTAAGTAGTCTTAAAAAATAAAATGTATGGCTAATTTTCAACTTTGAATAAACGTTGAGTTAATTCAATGTCTTCAAAACACTGTTTACATAATATTGGGGAGATTAAAGGGTAAAAATCTCTTTTTTTTTTTTTTTTTTTTTTTTTTTTGTACGTTTTGTTAAAAACGTGCAAAACTTTCCAGAACGGATAACTTTTTAATTTTTTTTTTTGGAGAGTCTGTGTGTGCATGTATGACTGGGGGGCGGGTTGAGCCATGAAGTCTTGGGGGAGGTGAGGTAGGCATCCCTGCCTTAATAAAACGTTTTGGCCTCCTACCCTGTCACAGGTTAAGAATTTTGGAAAATTCTATTTAATATATTACATCGGTTAAAAAGGTGACGCACGTGCCAAATTTCTTGTTATTAGCTTCGGTGGTTCTGACCAGACGAAATATTGACATACAAAAGGCGAAATTACTTTCCGGTGTCTCTTAACTGACATAGGAAAATTGCTTTTTACTCGTGAGATTGTAATACTCTTTAAAAAAAAGGTAAAATTGCACCTTTTTTTTTAGGAAAACAAGAATAGTAAGTGATTACCAGAACAACATTTTCTTAACGAAAGTAGCCCCCATTTTAAAAGAAGTTCGTGAATGTCCGTTACAGGCTTTCTCGGAAAGTCAGTTTTAGTGGAGAATTCCTCTGAACAAATTTCTTGTATATTTATTTAGTAAGGCAAAATCGAATGAAGCACAGATAACCATCTAACTATGGTCATTAAATAAAAATCACCACAAAAGTTATAAAAATAATTTGTAAAAATTGTTCTGGTAACTCGCAACCTCTAATTTTTTTCTATGGGCCTTTTTTTTGTTGTTGTTGTTCTGCTTCGTATGTTGCGGTCCTACTACCAGGACCAGGTACACTCGAGACACACCAGTTTGATGCGATGTGAAAACTCAAAAATTTAAGAAATCTTCATTACTTTTCTTGATGTCATACATAACTTAGACATCTTTAATAATGTTATTTGACCTCAGAATACAAAATAAATTATCCTTTTCTGGAGGAGTACACGTTAAAAAATATAATCATTTCATGCTGTACTATAGTCAAACCTCGTTTCGTTAGTACATCATTCTCGGGGCCACTTAAAAATGAACTACTAAGTGGAGTGACTTCTTAAGCGGAGTTTATATTAAATGCAAAACGAAATTCTAGATGTTCATATAATAATTGTGCTTATAATTAACATACATTATGATTTATATAAATTAGTAGAATAAGAATTTAAATTTATAAAATAGATGGCAAATTAAGGAAATTATAACTAAAGACTGTACGTCTTACTAACAATTCAACTATGCAATCTGTCCTATTTAATCTGCCAAAGTACGGAAATCGAAACAAAGAATATTTCTAGATGAATTCCTAAAATTTGTTGATAAGGCAACAATTCTTTGTAAGAAAAAATGCTGAGAGTCATGCTCAATAAAAATTAAGTGCTTTTGACAATGAAATGGGACCGAGTTTGCAAATAAAAGGAGTTCAATACGTGTAAAGGTATATTAAAAAGGTCGAGTCTTCAGCAATATGCGGAGTAACGTCTTATCCAGGTGACTTACTAACGAGGTTGATTGCATTATCATGTTTCTTCGGGTTTAGCCAATGCAGATGACAGATTCGAAAAGCATAATACATTCCATCCGGTGTGCCCTGATTAATAGCTCTACGGAAAAACAATCCGTTTAAAAATCAATTACTCCTTCTCATCAAGCATGTGTATTGTGAAAATTCAGACCTACAACGATACTCTTCTCCCGCCTTCATTATCCTCGTTGCAAAAAAAAGTTAATCTTTAGAATTCCAGCCGTTATAGAGACACGCCAAAATCACTAATAAGCCTTTACTAGCAGCGAATCGAACACGTGTTCGCAACTTCCACCATGAAAAATGTCTTCCCAATTTCTCAACAAGAGAAAAGAGAGTGTGCGCATGGAGGAAAGAAAAAAACAACAACAACAGCAGAATAGCAGCAGCAGCAGCACATAATCCCAGCCTCTTTTCAAAAAATTGGACAAGCCTTGGAGAAGAAAAAGTAGCATTTCCTGTTGCTGTCTTTTGTCTCACTTGGTGGCTATGCAAATGATTCCAGAGATGATATTCACTTTCCAAATTCTTCATATCCTCCCCCCTCCCCCCCCCTCTCTTGGGATCAAAAAGTTTGTGTGGGAGCGGAAGCAGGGAAGGAAAGGAAAAACAAAGGGGTATCCGCTCCTTGGAGCGGAGGAGTTGGCTTCAGACTTGTTGTTTGGCTGAGGTTTTTTGCTAAGTACTATTAATATACTTGATTGGGCCGAAGCACGTTGCATTTTTTTATAGTGTTATTTATTTCATTGAAGAAAATGTACGACTGGTTCCTGAGGGAACAGATGGAGTTAAGTATGGTCGTTGACGATACGCTGAAGCCGGAAACTCCGTGGGGCGTTTAGGTTAATAAAATGTAAAATAAGCTAAGTTTGTATCCGTTTCTTGGGTGTTTGTTGTCAGCATATGCAATGCAGGTACTATATGGAATGCGCAGGCAAGGTACTTGTATTCTGATCATGGCATGACTGTTCGCTAGGCTATGCACTTGAGCCAGAAGGCGTAGTTGGATCACACCCTTGGCGAACCCATCTATTGGGTTGGCAACAAAGTAACTGCGTTTTCTTGTATAAAATTCAAGCAGATAAGTTTTCAACAAGTTTTTAATTACAGGTAAGCTGTGCCTGAACATACGATTCATATTTGTTACATTTCAAAGTAAGAATTTCACTGGCAGTATTTTTTTTCGTCCATAAAAGATGGCCGCCCTCCCCCTTTTTTCGCTTCTATCCTAGTTAGAGGACAATATTAAAAATGTCCTGAAATTAATTTTTAGGTATTCGTGACTGCTGTATTTTACAGAAAGAATTTCACGGATATCTCTATTTTTATTTGAGATCACGCGGGATATGTGAAAAGAACTTTTTGGCTCCTTACCCCCCTAAGATTACGAATTTTGGAAAATGCTTTCTGATCTAGCACCTATGTTGAAGAACTCACGTACGTGCCAAATTTCGCATAATTAACTTCAGTAGTTTTGGCCAGGCGAAATATTGACATACGGAAAAACGCAATTACTTTGTTGCCAACCCAATATATCACGCATGAAAGAAAATAAATGTTACTTTCCACACCATTCCAATGTGACCATTCCAATGTGACTTTCCATTGACTTTCCACACTCCCTCCAATAAGTTCCTCGGAACTTCATCATGTTATGGAAAAAGTCCGTGAAAAATTAGCAGCAAGTTCACTACTTCGTAGTAAAAGAACTTAGCAAAGAAAAATATATTTTAATGTTGGTTCAATTTTTTTTTTCATTTTAAAAATTAATTTTTTAAATAATACTCATCCAAACCTAAATAAGAAGCCAAGTGGTGCGATGTAGGTACACGGCCAAGATTTCTTAGGGACTAAACACTGGGGGCTTCGCTTCTGGTTGACCACCTGGCCGGCTCATATATGCTTCGGCACCTCAGAGCCCATGGTCGAAAAAGCGTGGATGCACGCCCAGGCCTTTCCCTAAAGTAGGCTGTTGAGCCGGCGTTTTGTTTAGTTAGACCTAAGTAAAACATGTATACAAAAATATAGACTGATTTTTTTTCACAAAACTACAACGATTTTCATGATCACAACTTGGCGGAAACCAGGATGATCACCCCAAGCTATTAACTTTGGTGTAAAGAATAACACATTCAAATTACTACAGACTTTTCGTCTGAATTATGTGGAATGAGGCATGCAATTTAAAGCGGACGATTTTGCTCAAAGAAAGTAATGAAAAGATTTCCATTTAAAAGAGCGGCATTTTATGTAGAATCATAAATTCTATTTGGCCATCGTAGTGAAAGAGGCATGAAAACGTTTTTATCAGAAAAACGTTTACGAGAAAAAGATACAAATTTAAAAAAAACAAATAAATAAAGGAAAGCAATAGTAAATGAAGTTCAAAAGAACTTCTTGGAAGAAGGCAAACACGTTCTTTTGAACGGCAAACACGTTCTTTTGAACACGAAGGCTATCTAAAGTTAAATTTAACTATCGTAAAAAGTCATTTTCGGCAGTTTTTATTTGTTTGCTTTTTGCCTTAACGGTGTTGTTCGAAAAAATCACGTGATTTTGGTACATAAGTACAAATAAACTAATTATGCCAGGCACTTCAAAATTTTGAAACTAGACAAACTTTACAAGCTGTACTACATACTGTAATAAACGATCAATCTGTATCGGTTTCAAAACTTTTAGAAAAAATTCTTAAAAATCGGAAATTTTCGCAAAGTGTGTCACTGTTTGAAAAATCTTGCAGCTCAGATCCGTTTTTAAGAATTTTTTCTGAAAATTTCACAAAAGCCACGGCTTTTTCGCTTGTGGCAGTGTGTAACGCAGCTTATGAAGAATCATCTGGAATTTTTGGAGGCCGTGGTGCTATAAGTTTATGTCAATTTGTTTGGTGAAAATTATGAATTATAATTTCTAGCGATAAAACTAATCTTGAAAAGATCCACTGAAAATCATATTCCACAATAATCGCCAAGTGATCTGCAATTAGGGATGGACGCGAGACGAAAAATAAGCGTCTCGCGTCTCGCAAAATAGCCTAAAACCTTGTCTCGTCTCGCAAAAATCCCTATATCGTAATGTTAAAAATGTCTGTCTCGTCTCGCAAAAAAGTCGTCTCGCGTCCATCCCTTTCTGCAATACTTTCTAAAAAATGATCGTACTTATACAAAATTCTCATTTGATAATCAAGTCATTCAATGACTTAGAAGCATGTTCAAAAGATTTTCTGACACAATGTTTTTCATTATATCTTAATTTTCTTTCTAATTTCTTATTGATATAATGTCTCTGTTAAATAAAGCTCATATAGCAATATTCTTCCCAGCTTTCACAGTACATTATTGTCGACATTCTACAATTAAGTCCAAGTGTGCAGATAGATACTCAAGTAAGGCTTGGTCCCGAATGGTAAAAATATAAAGATGAAGAAAACCATTTCACTTTATCTGGATTGATATATTGGTTGTCAAATTCTATAAAACTTCTATTACTGAAGAGCTATTGTTGATTCTATTTAATATTGCTGCGAAACGAGTATTGCATTAGATAACGCAGTTTTCTGATACCCACCATTTTAGCAAAATGATCTTTGCAGTGAGTTCCAACTGCATCACATTTAACGAACAATATCTTGTAGTGTAACTCTTTCAGAAACGGATTCTGAAAGGATTACATTTGCATATAGTAGTGCATTCGCCCTTCTGTAAATATAATTGATTTCATCCTCTTATCTGGTGACAACATCCACGAAATCGAATCTCTTTTCATCGCTTGCATGTATTCTAATTTGCCATAATGTATAATTTATGATCGTCGTGAATGTCTCGCTTTTTATTTTTATTTTTTCTTCTATTCGCAGTGATAAGTTCTTAATGCTTCTTTGACAATGTAATCTTCCTGTCCGAATAATGCGAGTGATTATACTGGAAATCCCAGATTAATCCTTGTCGACAAAATAAATTGCACCGCCAGTATCTAGCACCAAACAAGATGACACTTTGGAACATTGTTGCCAGTTTGATATACTTAAAATTCTGCTCTTGGAGCGTCTGGCGGGGAATCCCCATTGATGCGACATTCAGTGACTGTTAGGAGGTTGATAAATGCTCTCTATGTATAGTTCATTTTTGGTGAAATCATTTTTGGCAAAGTACATAAGTTATATGTACTTTGTATTTAGTGGCTGACACTGTATGAAAAGAAACCAAAATTGTATGTGTTCGGCTAAACTTTTTTTATTTTCGTTAACAATAAGGCAATATACGTCTGGTAATGTAGGTAATTATATAGTGAAAAAAAAAAGTCCGGCAGTGGTCTGGCAGCTAAACTCCGTTCCCATTAGAACACGGCAAGTGATTCGGCTTGGCCAGTACTTGGGAGGGTCAATATCCTCTCAGCTCGACTACTGTGGGACCGTGTACGCAAATGGGAGTTGGTGCACGTAAAATCTATCGCGGCTCCAATGTACTCTAAGTTGTTAAACGATACCTCTGGGAGTGCCGATTTCAGGGGGTTTGTCCTACTCTGGAATTAGTTCAAAATTAGGGGACCACAGGCTAAATCGTACTTCCTCCCACTGGAGTCTTAAAAATGGAAGGCGCACCCCCTCTGCCCATCGCCTCCCTACCTAGGGGAGATCTGGCACCGCCGTTGCGGTTGTCAGGAGGCATCAGAAACAACAACAACAACTCATACTGAAAAAAATGTGTTGTTGATTCAACAAAAATTTTTTTTCTCTATTTCAAAGAAATATTTTTGTTTATTCAACGATATATTTTGTCAATTAAAACAAACAAAAAAAAAATCTTAAAAACCAATAAAATTATACGGTTGAAATAACGCCAACTACATTTTGTCGAATAAACAAAATTTTGTTCAATTCAACAAATATGTATACATTAACCTGGATACGCACATTCTTAAAAAATAAGTCATGCTCGCCACATTTTGTATGAAATTAAGTTGAATTTTAGAACAATTAAAAATTGAAGCAAAAAATAAGGTTACTATCACGGAACTTTTTAATACTAATTAATATTTCAAGATTCAGAGTATTCACAAAATAATTAGTTAAACTAGATAAATTATTATTTCCGTACGTTGCATGTATTCTTTTTTTTTTTAATTATTCGCTATCGTAACTAACAAGCTGAACACCGCTAACAAGTAAAGTTTTCATAATCAATGCGTAAGTTATACATTATGCCTTTTTTCATTTAATTTCAAAGAACATCATAAATGACACACGTGTTTAGTCTTTTCAAAGGTGTTAGCCATTCTTTCTCTCTTAGCTTTACCCGAACGTTCAGTATTGATTTTTAAAGCCTTTTGTTTTATCTTTTCAATGATTCGATGTTTAAAGTATTATCAACGTCCCCCCCCCCTCTATTTTTCATCCTTTTCAAAATCATGTATTGTATTTTGTTTCAGATACAGTACTTCGATGATATTAAGGTTTGACGATTTCTTGCCAAATGTGAGAGATATCGCCAAACTAGGTTCAGTTTGGGAAACTAATATATGGCTCTAAATATGCCACATTTCGCCAAAACTCGCCAATTTTGGCAACAGTTGCCGAAATTTTGAGTATGGACCAAACAATGACTGCCTAGAGATTTATAGTATATTAATAGTAGACTTTTTAATGTACTTTAAAAATTTCCGATCACGTTACAATACAAAACAATAAATCGCCTTAAATTTGTTATTATTCTTGAAAGAAATGGTAAGTTTCTTACACTGATTTTTGTATTTCAAGGAGGGAAAAAAAGTCACTTTCTTTAAAAAAAAAAAAAAAAAATTATTACGTATGTAGGATTACGTTCCTCCATAACGGTCCTAAATAAAGAAAAAGAAACTCAACGTCTTTGTAAGTTAGTTTTTTTCAAAACATGTTCCCGAGGGATTTACTCAGGAGCCAGACTTCATTCGAACACTTGATAAGTATAAAAAATGTCGGTAAAAATTCAGGGATGTCAGTCAGCTGATTTAAATTTCTAAATTCTCTTAAACGATATTAACAAATCAATAAATAAATGAAAGAAAAAATAAATAACATCTCTCGCACGGTTGCAATGCTTGGCGTTTTTTTTTTTGGGGGGGGGGGAGAGGGGGGGCGCATAGTGTGACTTAGGTTCTTGAATCTAAGCAATAGACAGAAATGCCATCCGTTAAAGTAATTGAATAGCCTTGAATCGACATTTGTAATCGATGAAAAGTATCGTCTGCTTGTAAAATCAAAGAGGGAATTTATTGTGTTAGATATAAGAGTGAGGATTTATTGCAACAAAATGCATCTATTACAGGGGTTTTGCAAAATAATGAAGTGGCTGATTTGCCAAGTTTAACGATTTTTAGCCGGTAGATTGCAGAGGTTGTTAAAAAAAATAAGTTAATAAGTAATCATACGGCAATAAATCCAGCTTTACTTTCAAAAAGATCAGACTATCGAGAAGGGTTTTTTTAACTTTTTGAAAGCTAGTTTCAGCAATTAAAAGTCAATGGCAAAATGGAATCGCCCTTTAATAACTAATCATTAGAATTAAATTACGCTTTGATTTCATTTCGTTTAATCTTCATCAGTCTTTTCCTCTGTAATTACGATCAATAAAATCGTAATTTATACAGCGTAGCAATCCCATCCTAATCAATTACTGCACAAATATACGCCTTTCCGAGCAACCGCCCGAAACTTTGGGCTTCCAATCACGTAAATTTTCAATTTTTGGAAAAGCGCCCGCCAGGCATCTTAATGGAAACGTCCATTTAGTGAGCCGGACTTGTGTATCCTGCCGCCGGTCCACAGCAACAGGATGTGTCATCCGCATCCTGAGTAGTATATAAAAATGGACACACAAAAAAAGAGTGCCTGGAGACACCTGCACTGCGGGGACACTCTTTTGCGATCTCGATGTGCGATAAAACAACGCCAATCAGAATTTAAAATCTGCCCTTTTATTATGCCTTTCAGATTTTTATAAATCATGTTCTTTGTCTTACCTGGTTGTTTTCCCACAAGGCGCGGTCCTGTAATTCTATGCAGGAGATGCTTATCCTGGCGCTGTAACAGCGATTGTTTGTCGGGGCAGATCATTCAGATTTCGGGATAAAAAATAGCATCACTTAATAGGAGGTGATGCTGTTTCCTCTAATTAATCAGACTGGCCGATGCGCGTTTTTTCCGAATCAAGCTACTATCGTTCTGTTGGCAGTTGTTCAGAGACGGGACTAAATCAAAAAAAACTCCCTTCAGATAATTGGATCTGTGGCTACTTTGAATTCACCAATCATCTTAGTTGTACTTCGGAAATTTGAGCTTTAAAACAATGCTATCACAGGCCAGTGGCGTAGTGTAGGGGGGGGGGCAAATTCCTATTGGCGTAATAATCCCTGGCGTTGACTTATTTTAAAGAGATGGCATATATATATATTTAACATCAGTCAGAAAGTAATTCAAGCAATTTTTGAAATAACTATTTCATTTTTTTTTTATATTGTCATGTTTTTTTCTTCCTTCGGCTTTTAAAACTTATATCAATGTTTCTTCCCTCCCCCCTCCCCCGATCATTTTACCTTGCAGCTGCGTTTCCTTTATAAAATTACCTTCGCCGGTTAGATGTCTTGTCTTTTTAAATCCTACCTGGATATATACAATAGGATATGGTTTCGTTTTCATCTGTAGAGGCGGCGCGGCGTGGCATGGTAGGCATAACATCGGGACGCCGTCTTCGAAGGGTCGCAATTCCGAAAGGGTTTTCTTTGGGAGAAAGCAAAATGGGCGCCTTTTTTATGTTTGCAGGGGCGTCACCATTACCCTGACCTCCCCCTCCCCCCGTCTGTAAATAGCATTTTATGTAATTCTCCAGTTTTGTTCAATTTGAAATTTGTTTATGAAAAATTTTGAACAACAATGGCTGGAATAAAATTAATTTTTTTTTTCCCATACACGATCGTCAACAATTAATATAAAATTGGGCCCTACCATGGCCAAGTGGATAAAATTCACCGAACATGGTAGATGGCCGAAGAGTGTAGGTTCCGGGTTCGGGCCTATTATTCGGCCAACGATCTAGCAGTGTGGAGTTTTGAGCATTTTTCTCCAGCGTGAATATGCGTTAGAGCCCCTTAAAATGTCTTCCGCTCAAGGCACCTCTTCTTCTACAGATATCTTGCGAGTAGCTCTGCCTTGATGCACACTCCAATATAAAATTGACGGGAATTTTCACTTGGAATTGTCTCCCAAAATCAATGTAAGCACAAATAAGATTGTACTGGAAAGTGTTTTATAATGTATGCATTCCGCATTATTATTCCTATAAAGCCACTCATTGTGTTACAATGTTACAGTTCTGAACAATGCATCGGCTGTCAGAGTGAAACTTGGAGCAAATCTCTATGAAACACCCGATATGTAGTTATGATTTTTTTTTCTCATTGTACCACCGTCGTTTCCATAATTCCATTCTTTTATTTCGCGCGGTGGTGTATAATATTTTGGCAGAAACTATCAGTTTTCCCATTCTCTGTCGTACGCTTAGAGTTCCTCCCACGCCCTTCCTGTTGGTCGGTGCATATATAAGAAATACTGGCTCTTTCCAAAGAGCGAAAGAAAAACGGCTTCCGCTCCTTTCAAATGGATATTAACTTAGGGACGAATTTGCTATAAACCTGTTACGGAGAGAACTGCTGGCGGTGTTAAGAATTAAATGAGTGTTAAAAGGACATGAGTTGTGGAAGGAGAAAATTTATATCGTCCGTGCTGAATGCCGAGGTCTTTTTTAACACCATTAGCTCTTTCCTGTTCAATTATTATTATTTTTTTCCAGCAAGTCCGAGTCATACATTAGTTTTACAGTTCACCGTTAACCCTTTGAGGCACAACCCTTTCCCAATGCTGAAAAAAAGGCAGCCGTTGCCATCGCTCGACTTAACTCCCAGCAAAATGGCGGACGATCGAAACGTTCATCGCGTGCCACAGATCTTGAGACTCTTTCTTTGACGGCAGCTGGCTGTGCGCACAGTCAGCTGCCGTCAAAAAAAGGTCTCTAGATCTGTGGCACGCGATGAACGTTTCGATCGTCCGCCAACTTGCTGGCAGTTAAGTCGAGCGATGGCAACGGCTGCCCTTTTTTCAGCATTGGGCAATCTATCCAGCTTGTTCTCGCATTCTTCCCTTTTTCAGCAGATGTCAGTGCTGTTAAAAATAATCGTGACCATCTTTTTTACGGGAAATGACGTGCTAAAAAGTAAAAGATTCTCGTGGAGCTTTGTCACCCGCAACTATTTTTATAGAAATCAAATCTATTCTTCGTGACTGGAAACAGTCAAAACGTCAGAGTTTGGTGTTCCCAGAGCGGGAACACTGCGCGTTAAAGGATGAAAAAACAATAGACGTCACTGTACTGGAATTATTTCTTAAAAGAACATTCTTAAATGTTCCTCTAATTCCGTTTACTTCTGACATGATAAATCCATTCGAAATTAAGCTGCACGCTGAATAAATAACAAACTGTGTTTGTTTTTTGCTTTTTTCAGTGTTGCTCTAACATCATTAAAGTGCCACTGACAAAGCCTTATCGCCCTTTCAAGTATGAAATTAAATAAATAAATTGAATTTCTGCTTTCGCCATATTTAAATAGACCGCGATTCTGTAGACTACCCACAAAAAGAGAGGTACTGTTTTGCAAATTGATTTTTCAATCATTGTACCAGTCACCGCCACAATCTGCCTTTTCAAAATATGAAACTGTTTCTACAATCCTCTGGTTTGTTTCAAAGCTTTTTAATCGATAAACACGTTTTTAGCACCTTTTAAAGTTCGTTCTAACTCCGATATATTGGACTCGTCTTAATTAGGTCATTTAAAGGTAATTAAGCTAATTTCAGGTGATATATTGTGAGAGAGAGAAAAGTGAACGTAATAAAGGTGCATTTGCGTGATTTAAATCAAGTAGAGCATAAGGCGATTTAATTCAAATAGAATGTATGGAATATCCGTCTGTATTTATCCAAAAGTAACTCTAACATTCTGGTTTCATATCGTCAGTTTTATGAGGGTTTTTTTAAACTATTCTTAATAAAATTTTTAAGGTGTTTTTCCTGTTTAAGACTGTTCCTCTTATAAAATTGATAGCCGTCACAGGACTTTTGAAGAGCTTTAAAAATAAATCAATGATGTTAAACACACACAAAAAAATAACATTAATAATAATTATAGCCCAGATTTTAATGACATTTGCTTTTTTAAACTTTTTTTCTGTTTTAGGGAATTTTTTAAGGTTTAGAGGGCAGTTTTTTAAATTTTGGAACATTATTTTTCATTTTAATATACTTTATTAATTTTGGGTCATTTTTTAAAGAAATGAAATTTCGATAATATTAAAAAATATTTAATAGTGCAATGTAATTCTGATCTCTTGTAATTTTGTAAAATTTAAAATTTGAAGTGTGTTAAAATTTATGTCTATACACAGAGAAAAATCTTGGTATCAATATATTTTACTTTTCTTCTTCAGTATTTTGTGATTTTATATTTTCAAATTTTAGTGAATATTTATCTCAGTTTCTTTAAATATATTTTAGTTAGATGTAATTATATTTTTTTCTTTCTTTTTAACTTTTTATTATTTAATATTTGTTTTAAATGTAATGTTACATACCAGTTTCTTTAGATAAATATGTTTTAATGCAACAAAACGTATTTTTAGTAATAAATTATTTTTTTAATTATTAGCGCATTTTTACTTTAATTTAAGGGCATTTTTTGCATTTTTAGGGATTTTCTAGGTCATCAAAATCCGGGCTATAAAATAATGTTTCTTTATTAAAAGTACTGTGCACTTATATTAAAATATATCAGAAAGTTTTTGTAAGTCAATATTTTGCCTAGCAAAAACTACTGAAGGTAATAATACGAAATTTGGTACGTATGTTAATTTTTTTAGCATAGGTGCTAGATTGGAAAGCATTTCCCGCAATTCGTAAATTATAGGGGATAGGAGGCTAAAACGTTCTTTTCGCACATGGTGCGCGAACTTTAAAGAGAAAAGAGCTATTCATAAAATTCTTGCTGCAAAATACAACACTCACGAATACCTAAAAATCGATTTCAGAACACGTCGAACCGAATCCTCCAAAGAGGGTTAGCATGCCAAAAAGGGGGGGGGTGGCCATTTTTCTTGAAACGGGGAAAATATGTACTATCTATAAAAATTCTCCCTTCAAAATTTAACAAAAATGCATAACGTTTTATCCTTATTTGCCTCGACATAAAAAGTTGTATGCTTTGGCACAGCTTGTTTGTAATTCAATATTTGTCAAAAATTTATTTGTTTGAATTTTATGCAAAGGAAAGGTCATCACTTTCCTTTACACTTTATAGCTGGGGCGTAGCCAGAAATTTTCATGGGGGGGGGGGTTACGACTACTACAACTCATATATATGTGTACGTGTGTGTGATAATGTAGTGAAGAATATACATTTCTCATGGCAAAAAATTTCTCATTCGCGTTCGGGCCTATCGCACGGATGTCGATCTTTGGAGTTTTGGTCGGTTTCTCGAGACATACCTTGAACCTTTTGAAAGTCCTCCGACCAAGATTCCCCCACCCCATCCCCACCCGTAGACAGATGCCCCTCGCGTAGCTTGCCATAACACACAACTCAACTGAAAAGTTGCATGATTATGAAATGTAGAAATTCTACACACTTTCGTTAAAAAATATTTCATTCATTTATTTTAAAACTTAATAATATTGTATGCTAGAATAATGTATTTCCTCATACCACCTTAACCCTTTAACGCGCAGTGTTCCCGCTCTGGGAACACCAAACTCTAACGTTTTGATTGTTGAAAGACACGAAGAATAGATTTGATTTCTATAAAAATAGTTGCGGGTCACATAGCTCCACGAGAATCCTTTACTTTTTAGCACGTCCTTTCTCGTAAAAAAAAAACTGTCACGATTCGATTCCCGTAAAAAAAAATTGTCACGGGAGTGGGGTTCGTGAAATTGTGACAATCGGGAGGAAGCGAGTAAAAAAAAGTGTGACACGACACATTTCGATAAAAATAGAACCATCAAAAATCTGCAGATTTAATTTTCATTTGTTAATGATTTCCAAGTAATTTCTATTTTGTGATTGCTTTTGTAATTTTATAAATGTTCATACAGTTAATGCGACAAGTAAAATAAGATAGCAATTCTATTTAAGTAAAACTAATAGAGACATTTTTAAAATTTCAATAATAAAATTTAAAAATAAGTTTTAAAGCGAAATACCTAGATCAAATTCAATAACACTAAATTACACAAAATAAACATACATTTTGTCGGGGATGGGGGGCAGTTAAGTTTGCCGATAGTAGTTAGAAGATTGATATATACGTCTATTTTATGGAAATAAAATAGGATCTTTTACATTAATTTCTTTTTCCTTAATTGGGGCGGAAGCCCCTCATCCTCCCTCCCATATAATCCTTCCTTGTTTCGTGGTGCTGGTGATTCAACAAACTAACTGCCCCCCCCCCCCCAAATTGCATTAATCCGTCGCTGTCACGAAAGGTTCACATATTGGACTTTCGTTATATAAAACTTGTAACATTTCTTTCTCCAATAAAGTCAACTTTGTTGCTGTATTGGTAATATATATATATATATATATATATATATATATATATATATATATATATATATATATATATATATATTATATATATATATATAACAAGTAAAACACAAAACATACTACAAATAAGACATATCTCGCATAAAAATATAACAGCTATTAGCAAGAATTAGAAACCAGATTTTGAAGCCAAATAAAGTGCAATACTATATATATTATAAGCCTTCCAAACACGGGAGGGAATTATGATACACCCTGTAAATCATTGATATTGTTTTTCGCAAATATCATTAAAACACAAATTTAAAAATAAAGTTTGAAATATGATCTACTCTACAACGTTGTGCTTTGTTTCTGAACTGCGGGTACATGCTAATGTGATATAGCGTTACATGTAACAAGGGGAGAGGATGTTCAAAAATATTGGAAAAAAGTGTGATATCATATATTCTGTTTCTAGTGGCCTCTAATACTAATGCCAGTAGTTTAAAAGACGCCACTTTTAATAAAAACACTTATAACACCTGGTGCGTTATAAACTCATCACTTTTTCATCATTCGATATGATTCTATCGCCATAAGTCGAATGAAACAAAAGATCCACTAACAGAAAAGACAGAAGTTTACTAACCCACTTTCAAAATCGCTCACAGTAGAAAAATCAAAACGCAGTTTCGACGGAACCCGAAAGGGCAATAGCCGTTGCCTGTTCCCTTATGTTCTGTCTGTCGAATTTCGCCCACCCCTGATCCAGGTCCAGCAGTTCCTTACTATTATAAAGGGTTAACGGGGCACGCGAGTAGAACCTAAAAGGTTTCAATGAACTTTAAGTTTTTTTCCGGTTTTTGTTCATGCCACGTGAACAGTGTCGTAAAAATAGAGAGTCATACCGGGGCGAATGCCCTGGGCCTCGAGCCATTGAGGGCCTCAAATTCCAGATAAATACTTTAACCCTTTAACGCGCAATGTTCCCGCTCCGGGAACACCAAACTCTGGCGTTTTGACTGCTGCCAGTCACGAAGAATAGATTGCTATAAAAATAGTTGCGGGTGACATACCTTCCACGAGAATCCTTTACTTTTTAGCACGTCATTTCCCTGTCGCGATTATTTTTAACAGCACTGACATCTGCTGAAAAATGGAAGAATGCGAGAACAGCTGAATAGATTGCCCAATGCTGAAAAAAAGGCAGCCGTTGCCATCGCTCGACTTAACTACCAGCAAGATGGAGGACGACCAGCACAGCCAGCTGTCGTCAAAAAAGGGTCTCTAGATCTGTGGCACGCGATGAACGTTTCGATCGTCCACCATCTTGCTGGTAGTCAAGTCGAGCGATGGCAACGGCTGCTCTTTTTTCAGCATTGGGAAAGGGTTGCGCCTCAAAGGGTTAAGCAGAGATTTTAAATGGCGGTATAACAATTATATTAACTTGCCCGTTTCTTGCCTGTTTCGGGACGCTATCTGTTGAAATTTATTAAATGCACTCTATCAAACCTTATTTAATATTCTGATGCAGCCATTACGCGCACTTGTCTTATTAGCGGATTCGACGCCTTTATTATCTTTTCTAATCCATTCACTGATTCAAGGTGGAATGAACTGTAGGGTTTAATATCATTTCCAAAATTATAACTGTGTATTACTGTTCAAAATGACTTGTGCATGTTTAGATACATTTGTTGTCAAATATAAATAGCTTTCGTTAAAAACAAACATTCCATTACATTCTCACTATTCAGTTCCGTCTATAATGACTGTATTTTATGTTATTTACTGATGAATCAATTTATGTCATTTATTATTTTATAATTAAAAAAATAAGTTTCGGTAGTTTCAGCAATTTTTTATGCGACTTCTATATTTCGTTAGGTGACTTTGTTTATTTATTTAGTTAGTTCATTTACTTTAATCTTGTGATTTCGCTTAATTTTTCTATAGACTAGCTTTATATGTACCTCTGATATTACGTCATAACTATGCCGGTTCCATAGATGACGTTGTTACCGAAATAAGTTCTCATTCAAAGCCTTACTTGTTATCCTTTTATATGCAGGTATGCTCAATTTATGAACAGACATGCCATAAAACAACTTTCTTATCTCAAATTAGGTGCTGAAAAGATATTTTGCTATGCGGATGCATATGTACATAATTTAGTATAAAATTTTTATTTAAAGTAACTATTTTTTTGCATCTATAAGATGTAAAAATAAGGTACGAGTGGTTCTGGAATAACAATACTTCTGTTTAAAGCGATTAAACTAAAAGACTGGAAGCAAAATTACTTTTTAAAAACTTCAAGAATGTAAGAAAAAATACCAGAATTTTGGCAGACATACGGGGAGCCAGAAAACATTTTGGTGGTGGGGGTAAGTAAATGGAAGAGACAGAATTTCTCAAAAACAAACATGATTATTGACAAAATTCGAAATTTCAGGAAAGGGAAGGAGACAGACTTTGCACCTTTACTCTGAACATGTCTTCGCCATCAGACATATTTTAAAGTTGTGAATCTAATCTTATGAGTTGTTGTTGTTGTTGCTAATGCCCTCTGGCAACCGCGTTGCGGTGACAGATCCCCCTATATATAGGCAGGCGATGGGCCGAAGGAGCAGCTTCCATTTCAATGAGCCCCAGTGGGAGGAAGTCCGTCTTACGGGGTCCCGTAATTTTGAACCAATTCCAGAGGAGGGACCAACCCCCTGAAATCGGCACCCCCAGAGGTATCGTTTAACAACTTGGAGGACTTTGGAGCCACGACGGATTTTACGTGCACCAGCTCCCATTAGCGTACACGGTTCCACAGTGGACGGGCCGAGAGGGGGAATTCCCTCCCAAGCACTGGCCCAGCCAGATGCTGCTTCACTTGCAGTGTTCTTATGGGAACGGAGTTTAGCGCCCAGTCCACTGCGGGACAATTTTATGAGTGTATTAAACAAACGTTTTTGTTTTTATGAATGTAATTTTAATGTATGCAAAAAATGCTTCCAAACATATCTTACAAGTATTTAAAAATATTTTGTAAAAGTATACTAAACAGATATCGCTCTCCTCATGTGTGGCTGTTTAACCTATTTGCAGCTTACAAAGGCTTGATAATTTCCTACCTGAAACGACCGCAATATAATTTTATTTTGTATCTATATGTGCTCTTTTATAAAGTATTAATTATTCCTTAAATTATGACAATTGTTATGTTTGTATAATTAAGTTGGATGGTTGGTAGTTATTTATAATGCTTCATTTAAAATCCTTTTCTTTTGTTTTCAAAATTTTTAAGTTTATACTTTTAATATAATTTACTTTCGAGGGCTATAATATGAGATTTTCAAAATTATTGATTTCCACGAAAATTTAACCCCTTACCGGATTTGCCCGAGCTGCTCTCGGGTAGGTAAAACATTCCATTCTGGATTATCTCGAGTAAAGCTCGGGCAGTAGGAATTTTATTTTTCACGTAATCTTTCCCGAATTATTTCGTTTTGCTTTCACTTTAATTTATTTTTATGCCCACTAGAAGGTAGAACTATACACGATTTAGGAAATTTTATACGAGAATAGCTTTATTATGTTTTTAAAATATATCATATCAAAATATGCATTAAAAAAAATTGACATTTTTTGACCCTCCAACTCGAAAAAAATTGAACCGGCAAGGGGTTAAGACAAGTAAGATTAACTGAATTCCCCTCCACCCTTCCATCATGGAATTCTCCTTAAATTTCAGTCTATTATTTTTTCATACACAATTTAGAAATTACAGAATATGGTATTGAATCGTTTTTCAGTAATTACAAAAAAAAAAAAAAAAAAAAAAAAAAAATGTTAAGCACACAATAGATGTAAAAGAAGGTAGCGGATATTGGACGTTAAACTTAGTTTCCTGGCTGCAATACATTTTCAAAGGTGAAAATACTTTTACAGTAAAGTTAGCTGAAATGTAGGGGTAGAAAATCAATGTTATTTTTCTCTATTTTATGAACACTTTTGAACATCTTGTACATTTTTTTTCTGCTTTCAATTAAAGAATAGCTGATTTTTTTAGGATCGCATTGAACTGAATACGCGAAATCAAAATCTAAAATTTTTAGAAAACCTTTTTACAAACTGCATGAAGGTAAAGGCGCCAGTAATTGACACTTTGTCTTACCCCCTATCAATATAAACACTAAAACGATACTAATTAATTACTAAAACCTATCCTGAAACAAAATTTTCGTTTTCAAACATTAAATGAACTTTGAAAATTCACGTAGGGTATAATCTCTCTATTCTAAAAAAAAGTAAAGGCCGCTGGCGCTGTCAAAGCTTGTTGACTTATCTCCTCCTAAACCGTAGGGATTTGAGTTTCGACTAAGGTGCCCACGGATTCGAAAAATTCCGAGGAACCTGCTAAGCTGATTTAAATTTCGAAAATCGAATATTTTTAGAAGATATTAATAAAAAACTGAAAAAATAAACCGAATGGTTGCCAGATTTGGCATAAAATCATTCATTCCTTTGCAACAAAGCGTTTCCAAGTATCTAGAATCGCGTGAAATTTACAAACATGAAATAGAATTACGCCCATTTTACGCCAAATAAAAAAATATATGAAATAAATAACTCTCTAAAAATATATGAAATAATGTGTTACAGAAACTTGACAATTTTCAAATAGTAAGTTCGCTTAGACAACAGGAGTTTAGAATTAGCGATTATTCGTTTTTCCAAAACAGAATAACTAATTGTAACTGATTCGAAAAATTCCGAGGAACCTGATAAGCTGACTTAAATTTCGAAAATCGAATTATTTTAGAAGATATTAATAAAAAACTGAAAAAATAAACAGAATGGTTGCCAGATTTGGCATAAAATCATTCATTTCTTTGCAACAATGTAGTAGAATCGCGTCAAATTCACAAACATGAGTTACAATTACGTTCATTTTACGCCAAAAAAAAAAAATTATATGAAATAAGTAACTCAAAATGTGTTACACAAAGTTGACAATTTTCAAATAGTAAGTTCGCTTAGACAACAGGAGTTTAGAATGAGCGATTATTCGTTTTTCCAAAACAGAATAACTAATATCTTGAAAATGAAAAATAATTAAAATGCAGATTATTTTAAAGCCGGTTCTCGTCCAGCTGGATTATTTGCTACCAGAAGAAATATTTGGCGGCGTTAACTATGCCATTATAGCAGTTATAGTACACTTTGGATATTTGCTAGCGCGACCAGATGGTATAATTCGTGGTGCGAAGTACGCCAATCTGCAAACGATTATGTAAATGAAAATATGGATAACGGTTTTCCGGCAACCTTAAATGAACAGTAAATATTGGTTGTGAGCATGTGTAAATCGCCAAATAATGAAAAGTCGCCATGGGTGGCAGGCTATTCTATCTGTTCCGTAGCTTTTATTAACTTTACATGTACGCAAGTCGCCAAATAATGAAAAATCGCCATGGGTGGCAAATTCGCAGGGTGTCCAATAGGTTTTACATTATTAAAAATACAGCTGAAACATATGTTCTGATTTTATTACGGTTTAGCTCCTAATTAATATAACTTTTGAATGGCAACATTAAATATCATTGTGTTTCTGAGGAGTGCAAATAATTTTTCCAGCGATTATAAGCGGAGTCCGCACTCCAGGTGGAGTATAGCTCAGGACCCGTACAACATGGATTCCCATAACAAAATATCTTCCGTGTTATAAGGGGGAGGGGGTCTACTGTAGTGTGAAGTTTAAATTTTTATGTACCAATGAAGATGCAAGAACCAAGCAATGTGTAGCTCAGTAACATTCTATCTGATCCAATCTTCGTGTTTTGTCTGTTGAAATTATGTCTTTTTTACGAATAAGCCTGATTAGGGGCCGAATGCCTCATACGAAAAGCGAGCGTAGCGAGTCTGGCCCCTAGTATATTACAAAATATTATAAATTTCTATTTTTTCTATATTTTATAAGTCGTAATGTTGGCGACACCAGTAATTGACACCAATAAGAAACTTTAACATCAGTGATTGACGCTTCATGCTCCAGTAATTGACACCTAAGGAATGAGTAGAAAATCATGCTCATGTATTTTTTAACGCAATGACGTAAAAATGGCTGAAACAAATTAAATGAAGTTTTGCTGACACAATAGGTGATCACTCAAATTAAGCTGCATCACGTAATAACGACTAAAACGAATAAAAGGAAAATAGGTGGCATGATAGGTGGCTCAATAGGTGGCATAGGATACACTCAACTTAAACTATACGCTACGAATTTTTTTAATTTATTAGAGTTAGCGATTTTTTGAAAATACTTTTTAAATACGTAAAATGTTTTTCACACATCACGTAAGAACGACTAAATCGAATGAAATGAAACTTGGTGGCATAATAGGTGAACATGCAACTTAACTATACCCGTCTAATTTTTTGAAAATTTGGATTAGATTTTGAGATTTTGGAAAAAAAATATTCAAAATTTGTAAATATTTGTTTGTCTACCACGTATAAACTTCCGAAGATAAAGGAATAAAATGTAGCATCATCATAGGTGGTCACTTAAACTGTAGGCATCAGAGTACTTTTTATATATTTTGAGATTTTGTGAAAATTTAGAAAATGCTTGTTCCATTCTTGAAAAATTTGTAATGAAATAGAATGAAATTCGAAATTATGTTATGCGGCAAGATTATGTAAACTATAGATAACAAAATTCTTTAGATAGGTTTTGGGATTTTGTGAAAATCGTATACATGTTTGAGGCACCCTGTATACATATATACACACACCTTTTTGGGGACACCCTGTATACAGATTGCTGCATATTTGCATACAAATTGAACATAGTACCTCCTCCTATTTTGAGGTCAGTAAAAAGTGCAGTTGTGATTAAACAGTTTTACATACTTCGTATGAGTAGGAAACGATGCATAAGGTGAGGACGTTTCAAATACTCTTTTCATGTATCTCCCACGGAACCAACCCTCGTAAATTAATAGACTTTGTTATGTGGCGAATTCTCAATACGCAGTGCTATTCGATGTAATCTCAATTGATCATGCGAACCTTAATGAACTTGCATTCTGTAGCAATCTGAGCAAACTATTAAAGCTTCGCAGATGGAGAAGGTAGTGCCGTTGAATTCTGCTATAACGTCATTCTAAGGACTAGCATATTAATAACGCTGTAACTAAGTGACGGTGTGTACGAATTTCGCACAGAATTAAGTGTGGTTAGCAAATAACGTTTGACTTACAAAACTGACTCCGTGTTGAATCCGAGGATTTTTCACTAAATTTAGCGACTTTTCACTCGATTTTGTTGCTAAATTTAGAGACATTCCTTTGCATTTGGAGCTTACACAGTGCATTTCATAACAATCAAACAAAAAAAAATTAGGGCCTTTTTAAATGTTCATTTGAAGAAGTCGCAATTTTGCTAAAGAATATCTGGAAAGATTGAACTGAACCAGCTTCTTAGATATATAGATTCTCTATTAAAGTAATTATTCAAAATAGAGTCCCTCCCCCCCAAAAAAAAATTGTTATAGTACATTAATTTTTAAAAAGTAAAGTTATTTTTTAAACATTAACTGTATGCCTTGATGTCTCAGACATTTTTTAGGAGAACTTATTTGATTGTTTACACCGGGGAATCCAAACGTTGTCGGTGTAAGTTTTAAAAGGATCCAATGTTAGTGGTCCATGATGAATAAAGAAAATAATAATAAACATTAAAAGTCTCTCTGTGTTAAAAATGTTATTTTTAAGGAACCGCTGGTTTTAGACAATCGATGGAATTATAATTATTTTGTTTTAATTCTGAAAAAAAATTAATACGACTCAACTATTTTTAAAAAGTAAAGCTTTTAATTAGGTAAAGAGTGGCATTAGTTTAGAAATTTTTAAAAGATAGTAAATGAATTGGATTAACTTACTATTGATTTACGAGGCTGATCGTATACCTACTTAGCTTAATTACCTACTTAGATTATTAAATAAATAAATAAATCTGTATTACTGTTTTTTTTAATCTGTAATTGAGTTTATTAAATTGATTTTCACAACGCTAGTCCTTAAAATAATAATTTACAAAAAATAAGGCACAATAATATGTGTCTTTTTCTTATGGGGAGGTAAGGTGAGCACAGTGTGACAGGAAAAATTTTATTGTCACACTGTGCACAATAAATATTTTTCCTGTTATTCCAATGCTCAAGAATTAGAAAAGTATGCTATGATTTAGTTAATCTGTATTGCAACATTGTGGAAACTAGTCACTATCACATTTCATCTTACGAAACATATACGAAACAATGACATTTATGTTTCTAGTGTCATTGTAGGAAAAATCAAGCCAGTTTTCCTTTTTTGTATTTGAAAAATGAATTATCATCCAATAATCAATATAATTGCCTTAATTAAAAGCTCTCATAACTTCATGCATGCATGCAATGTTATTTATTTTATTGGTGAATTTTGTACAACTTTTGAATTTGAATCTAAAAATGCATTGAAAAATCTCTGTTCCACTGTGCCCTGCAAAGGGGCACAATGGGGCAGCATGAGTACCTTTTAAAAATTGATTTTTCCCCCAAAGAATAAAATTAATTTTCACTGCAATTTTTTTAAAATTAAATTTGTCAAAATATTGTTATGTATTTAAGTTTTATTTTTAATTTAAAGAGGGAAAAATTATAAAACATGGGAAAATTTTGTCCAACTATGATCCCAAATATTTATGATTTGGCAAAGAGTCAAAAATAGTTTCTATGTTAATGGTTCAAATTTAATTTCTTCTCATTAAAAATTAAACCGTTAAAATTTAGATTTTTTTCAATTAGTTTTCTGAAACAATAATTAAATTGATTCAGGTACGTAGCGAGAAAAAAAAAAAAAACTTTAGGGAGGTGTGTGCCCAGAATGGTGAAAAAGGTAGAAGTTCTCATAAAAATGCTTCATTTATTAAGATTCAATTAATAAAAATCCAAAATTTCTGGGGATTTAATATAATTGTATGCATAATATATTAAGGAACACATTAACATGTGTTCTTTGCCTATGCTTAGAAACTCGAAAGATTTTTAATATCCCTCAAAAATTATTTATCAAGTTTTCTCGCAAACCCTGTCTACCTGGGAAAAAAGTGAAAGCATCGACTGCCTTCTCAACCCTTTTCCTGCTGCCAACCATTTTTCTGTCTCACACAATACTCGCAGTGATAATAAAAATATGGGGGAATGAAAACAACTGGCATTCTATTTTAGACTTCCTTTTTCATCCCCATAACCCTCGCACCACTAACACAAATCTTAACACACTTCCTTCCCGACAACGAAATCGTTGCCAAAGAAAAAATACGAAATAAGAGGTCGAAAACCTTACCTCTTTTTCCCGAAGGTCGCATCCCTGGGATGATGATGATGATGATGATGCTGTTTAAAAAAAATATTCTCTACTGCATCTTTTCATACCCATCATTTTTTCGATCGGTGACGTCACTATGGCTGTTTGTGATTGGATCGGTTATCTTGTGAGATTGCCTTTTTTATGCCCCTACAATGTGCGCGCGCAGCAGCACTGGGGGGATTCAAAGGGTTTTTTATTTTTTTTCGTGGGGAGCAATGGGTTACAATGTCGTTGACACCGAAAGAGGGCTCCAGAAATTTTAGGGGTTAGTAATGACAAGGGTGTGAATGTTTGAAAAGGCCGGATGTTACCTAACAGGAAAAAGGATTGAGAATGTAACAGTTTCCTGTATACTTCTGTATATTTATGTACTTACTCACTGCTGGGAAGTAGCTAGATCAGCGGGTGAAATCCATTTCCTAGCCAAAACTATAATAAAATACCGAACAAAAATTAATTACGAACTTTGTAAAATAGCGCACTAAAATAAAACTTAAAGCAGTATGATCATTTCGGGTAGACATGTTGTGCCACACGAAGAATGGGGGAGGGGGTTGCCCCCTCCACCTTTATATCCCTCGCTTGAGTGTGCAAATACAGGGTGAATCTAAACTCTTGGACAAAACTTTAAGAGGTGATAGGGCACATAATAGGGAATCAGAATCACATACCAATGTGGGATCGGCAACATCTTCTTCAAGTATTCACATTTTCATGTATAACATCTGCTTCATGTATATTTCTTCTTCATAATCACTTTGGAAAAAGGGCCGAAACAACAGCGCACTTTCCGACCATTGTTCGTCAGAAGCTAATGTATTTTTCTCCGAAAACAGAAGACAAAAATTCATAGTTTTAAAATTCTATTTTATTTCACGGATGAAATTTTTGGAGATGAGCCCATTGTTTATGAAACTTGGTTAAGAAATGAGACGAACACTTCAATACTTTTCAGAAAGTGATTATTACCAGGTAAGTGAAAACTGCGTTTTTGACCCCACATTGCTATGTGATTCTGATTCCTTATTATGTGCCCTATCACCCCTTAAGGTTTCGCTTAAGAGTTTAGATTCACCCTGTATATCAATACAATGAAAAGAAAAAGGTGAAATTCTTCTAAGTTTTATTTGCGCGCTTCATAATACATTTTTCAAAATTATTCAAAGTGTACCATAACTGTTTTTACAAAATTTAAGGTGCGGTAGGGCACATAATAATGAATAAGAATCACATAGCAGTGTGGAGTGAAGGTCAGAAACGTCGTCTTCACCTGGGTCTTAATAATCACATTGGAAAAATAGCTGAAATAATAGTGAACTTACCGGCCACTGTTCGTCAAAAACTAATGTACCTTTCACTGAAAACACGTGACTAAAATTGAGAGTTTAAAAATTCTATTTCATTTCACGAGTGAAATTTTCGGAGAGAAGCCCATTGTTTATGAAAATTGGTTAAGAATACGACTAACACTTCTACGCTTTTCCCAACACGACTCTTATCAGGTAAGTGAGAGCGGCGTTTTTGACCCCACATTAATATGTGATTCTGATTCCTCATAATGTACCCATCTCGCCTTAAATTTTGTACTAATAGTTATGGGACTCCCTGAAATTCGCTCAAATGTACGTGAGTGAAACAAGTTAGCTATAGGTGCCTATATACCCTAACTAAGATTTTTAAATATGCACTCACACGATAAAGTTATGTATTTAGAATCCACCTTTAGGTCATTCATGTTTAAAATCTTTTACTCATAGTATCTAGCTAAAATAACCAAATATGCTTATTTAAATTTGTTAATCTTCAACAAATATTCAAAGCTAAATGAAATTCTTAAATCCTATGTTTTTTGAAGAAGATTTTAATGACTATGTCATTTTATCTCTCAACACCCTTTATTGAAAAATGTGTCCCAAAAATACGACATAAAAAAGCGACATAATTTTACATGTATTTAAATACTATTAGTTCACAACAGCTTTAATCTATTGTTACACTATTTCGTAAGCTGTAGAATATGCTTCACATGTATTTTTTACATATATTTAAATACTATTCGTTCACAACAGCTTTAATCTATTGTTACAATATTTCGTAAGCTGTAGAATAGGCATCACATATATTTTTCTGTAAATAGGTTACACTCATAAAAATTTCAACATGGGTTACCAGGCGAAATACGCAAAAGATGAACTATAAAATGACATAGTCATCGTTTTAATATGGCAATAATGAACCTAAAAAATTAGGGAGGTTCAGGGGGATCTCCCCCTGACGAGGATCGAACAACCGAGTTTATATATATATATATAAATGTTTTGTTACCTTCTTTGCTTATCATAAGAATCTGAATTATTGTTTTGCCAATTATTTATATTTAAAAAAATGTTAACAGTACAGAACTAGATTTCAACCTTCATTTTTTATAACAAAACTAATTATTATTTTTTTTTTTACTCGAGCATTACCTATACACAGGTAGGGGAATTTTTAGGGGTAATATTGTTAGAGCATGAGTAAACGAAACTCTGTAACAGCCTGTTAGCTCTGTTGCATTCTGTAAAAACTAATTCTTCGCAGTGTAATTATTCATGCAAGCAATTCCATTTTTATTTATTTATTAAATTCTAGTATAAATAAAAATAGCTTTTGCTCTTTCAGTCTCATTAATTTATTATCGACAATCCTTTTTAAGTTAATTTGTGTATTTTTAAAGAAAGGTTAAAAGGGGAGTCTGCCATTTTTTGCCCCGCGACCTTGGGCTTTACAGCGTGATGCGGAAAAACGGGGTTACAGTTTGCATTGCTATTGCGTAGAAATTACAGTAGTATATGTATTAAATCTTTAATTGCCATTTTCTCGAAAAATGTTGAGCTAGCGACCAATTCTTTGGCATTTTATTTAATAAGGGGTCCTCTAAAACCCTCAACAATTTCATCAAAATCCCTGACCCCAACCACAGCCCGACTAACCCAACATGGGGACCGAGGGCAGACATTTGTCATGGGGCCCCTTTCATGTATACCTATTCAGGTTACAAAAATTAGAAACTCTAGAACTACAGGCTTACTTCAGTTCCAGGCTTTCTATTGTGGATGCGTGGAACATTTTTGAAACTGAAAAATAACGGACCTTTGGTATCACCCAACGTGATTATATTGACCAGACATTCATTATTTTACTAAAAATGCCTTATTAAAACCTTTGTTAAGTATAGTTTAATAATTTTTTTAGAGAATTCTTTGAGCAGAGAGAGGGAAAATTTTTCTAGAAACAAACCATTTCTACAAAATACAGTAGGACCATTTCTTGTTAAATTGTTAAATAAACATAATAATTTGACTTTAAACAAAGTATACTATGAAGCAAAATTTTACCCGTAAGCAAGTCTTGTAATTTTTTATAGGGGGAGGGGCATAGACCCTACATGGATGGGGCTAGGTGGACCCCTGGGTCCAGGCTCCCGAGTCCATCTCTATACAGTTTCAATTTTTAACTACTATAACTAATACAAACTAGAAAAAATATTTTGAATATATTTTTTATACAACGAAAATTTAGATTACATTACAACTAACTGTAGCTTAAAATTTAAAACAACACATTTTTGATAAACAGTTCATAATAAAAGTTTAGTAAAATTGTCAATGCGTGAGTTGCGCGAACTTGTGTGCGTATTATCTCCATCCTTTCTTCCTGCCAGGCCCGCCGAGAGAGAGAGAGAGGAGCCCCCCCCCCGGACTCCCCTCCCTCTCTCTCTTGGCTTTTTTTTTGGGGGGGGGGTGATGAATGGAAATTGTATCATGTATAAGATTTGGCTTTAAATAAGTCAAATGTAACCATTACTAATAATCCTAAAGTTTAGCTTTATTAGTATAAAACTGAATACATTCATATCGTACTTAACTCTTTGCCAATTTTATAAATAATTTTATAAATAAAAAGGTATGTTTAGTTTGGACTTATGAAATAGTTACCATAATTATTTACCATATTTCCAGGTTAAATTGCATTCTAAAAGGGTAAGAAATAACAATGCAATTTTAGGCAGCACACGGCTGGGAAAAAAATAAGGGGGGGGGGGGGGTTTCTGTCCTGGGTCCAGGGCCCGTAATCGAATGTGGGGCTCATGGCGAGGGGGCATGATTTTCCCATAGGGCAAGCGTAAAAATTATTTATTTATTTATTTGTACCCCGATATTACGAATAATTCCCTATTTAACTATCAATCCCAAAGAAATCGCATAATTTTGCCAGCTTATGCGAAACCTTCTGGTTGATAATTATGCGCCGTTCAACTCTCCCGTTCGCACCAAGAATTAATTAATTGTCGCTGTTTTCAATGCACACATCTTCAGCAAGATTAAAATCTTGAGCCAAGATGAATTTATGGTTGAAGAATCACAATCATTCATCTTTCAGGATGAATGACGTAGGTCCAAAAAATTAACGGCGAGCTGTTCTTTCTACACTGATTATGAAAGCTTCCTATTTGCCATTTCTCAGCTTGAAGTAGATAAAAATATTTGTTAAAGTTAATTTTTATTTAGGAAATTCATTTGTTTTCTAGTCAGTTATGTCGTGCATAATTCATGCGTTCTTGGAAGCTTCCTGTTTTCTATAAAGGTAACGATTTCGCCGTGTTTTCTACAAATTTTAGAAAGAAAAAATCTGTCCTTTATTAAGCGTACTGAAAAATAATGTCCTTTTCCCTATGTCACTATTTTGCCTAGTCAAAACTACTAAAACTAATAATACGATATTTGGGAAGTGTGTGAGTTTTCTAGAGTAGGGACTGGATTGGGGAGCATTTTCAAAAATTCGTAACTTATGGGGGATAGAGGGCCAAAACGACCTTTCCACATATCCTGCGTGATCTCAAAAAAGAAAAAAGATATCTATAAAATACTTGCTGTGAAATATATCACTCATGAATATCTAAAGATCGATTTCAAAGCACTTCGAAAAGGACCATCCAAGGAAGATAGACATAGAAAATGGGGGAAGGGTGGCCATTGTTTTTAAGAAAAAAATCTATAACATTCTCGGTTTAAAATGTAACATATATGAATCCTATGCCTTAGCACAAATTTTTGTAATTCAATACTTGCGACTTTATAAACATTTTTACAGTCATAAGTGTCACCATTGATTTTGAATAAAAATGCTTGTACGGCCGACCATCAACGTGTTTATTACTTAGAAGAGATTTATACCATCATCTTGACGAAACTTTTACTTTTTCAAAGCCTTTATCAAACTTTAAAAAAAAAGAGGCCAAACCGTTAGATACTATACCCCATCTGTCTTTCACCCTTTTCCACCGTTACCGTCAGAAAACTTTTTCTCATCCAGGGGATCACTGAACCCTGCTTTTTTTAATACCGAATTCAAACTATAAAAAAACCCCTTTGCATCCATATAAATAACGTTTTGAGATGATAAAAAAAAAAAATCCTTTCTTTCCCTGTTTCCTGTGTAACCCCTTTCTTTCTTTCTTTTTTTTTTTTTAAACAGTCTTTTCACTTTAGTTCATAACCCATTCCTCCGTGGGACAAGCGTTAATAAAAAAAAAAATAAAAAAATTCGACGAGAGATGTTTAGGGGATCGGGATATTGTAAAAATCCTTCCCTTATTCGTGGAAAAGTTGGCACATTTGGGTCGTTCAACTTGGGTTGTCGCTTTGCGCATATGGGAGAAAGAGTTGTTACATATTACGTGTGTCTGAATATGGAGGAGGTTTACCCCTTACCAAAATGAAGGGGGGGGGGGATTTATAATTCTTTTCAAGATGAAATTCCGGTTTAATGTTTACTGTGTACGTTCGTGGGGTTCTTCAAAGAGTGCTGTTTTGACAATTATATCAAAATGGGGTATTTTAAAGTATGCTTGAATAAGTGGGAAACGCTTAAAAGTGGTTGAATTTTAATTGTTAAAAGAAACGTTATCAATAATCGTTTTTTAAATGTTACAGTAAAAAAAGATGATAATTATCCAATGAAATTTTCAAAAATCTATAACTCGTGCTCAGGAACTAATTTCAGGCAGGGCATTCGGGACAAGCGTTGCGCCCCTGACAAAAAGGGACCCCCAAAAGTATCCTTTGTGATAAAAAAAATTGAATTTTTTTATTTTAATTTAAAACAAAAGATTGGGAGTTACTTCATATCTATGCACAATTACAATTATTTTTTTAAGGTTATGTTGCGTCAAAAGAATGCTATTCATAACTTGGTCTACAACTACCCGAAGTGATTATATCGGGCTACATTTTATCTATCTATCTATCTATATAAAAAAAAAATAGTAATATGTTTAAAAACAATTTGGATGTGTATATGCATGCATATATATATCTGGAGGAATTTAAAAAAAAAAAAAAAAAAAAAAAAAAAAAAAAAAAAAAACGGGGTTCCTATATTGTGATTATTCTGTCCTAAACATTATTTTTCTCTTATTTACTAGATTAATCTTCTGTCATACAATAACTTATTATACATACTCTCTCAATAATAATAATCATTATATTTTTTAAACAATATGTTATATTTAATTTTGCTATACTATTTATTTTATTCAATCTTTTAAATTTATTATTATTCAATATATATTTATTATATTAATATACCTGGATATTCTTAAAATTTAATAATATTACCTTTTAGTATTTGGCAACTCCTATAATTTCTTCTTTCCACTTTTACACTTTTATTTAGTGGCAACACCATTTTTCACTTTTTACAATTCTTAGCTTTGGCAACACGTACTAATTGTTCAAATAAAATCTCCATGTGCTCAAGGTCTGGTATGTAAAATTATCTTTCTAATTTTTGTTATCTTTTTGATTTCTTCTTTCCTTTATATAGTAGGGTAGGGCCCAGATGTGTGGAGTTAATATCTCTTCTGATATGCCACACAACCGAAACCCTACTATTTGGTTTGCTGTAAATTATAATCCACTGTTTGTGGCCCCTGACGATGGTGACAGTGGTTATAATTTCCGTTCCATTATATTATCACAATAATTCTTGCACTTTATTTGGATTCAAAATCTGGTTTCTAATTCTTGCTAATAGCTGTTATTTTTATGAGAGATATGTCTTATTTGTAGTATGTTTTGTGTTTTACTTGTTATATATATATATATATATATATATATATATATATATATTTTCTATAAGTTAAGAAAATTGCATCTCTTCATGTTATTTTGAACAGAATTGCAAGGGTTTTTTCTCCCAAAATCCTAGTCTGCTACACAATAAGAAAATAAATAAATGCTCTTTAAAGAATAAAAACATTAGTAAAATAAATACAAAAATTCTCTCTTACATGTTACTTAAAAACTAAAGAATGAAATCAGAAAAATTAAATAATATAATTAAAATTTTACTATCCTACGTGATATATTATTGCTGAACTATTCCATTTTATATTGCATCTTGATTCAGTGATCATTTACACGCTGTTATAACATACCTTTTTGAATGTTCTGATATGAAAGTTGGTCTTTCGTGGAAAAAAAAAAGCTTTTCTGAGAAGGGGGCCCCACTGAAGCTTTTGACCTGGGCCCCAATTTTTGTAAATCGGTACCTGCTCGTGCTCTAATTAACCGATTTGCCAGAAATACAGTTTAACTAACTGACAACTTAGTATTTGAAACAAGAATTCAGACCAAGCCTAAGAGCAACAGATAACTCCGAAAAATTAAATTAACAACGCAAAGTGTTGTTTTGCAATATTCTTTTCGCTGCGTGTTTATTTGCAATATTCTTTTCATGTGTTCAGCTATATATATGTAATAAAAAAATATTCACGAAAATATTCTTCAGAAAGATAGAATTTATCATTTGTTGCAGACCGTAGTTTAGTCTGAACAATTTTCTTTCCAGAACTGGTAATTTGGCTAGTATCATTAATCTTCAAAGCATAAAAACCAGGTTTTCGAATGCTTTTTTACTCCTAGTTAATTTAACAAATTAGCGTCATCCGAGTGAGTGAAGAAAGAAGAAAAATTGCTAATTTTTCCGTACACCTCAAAGCAGATGCATTTTCACCTGCGTTAGATTTTTATAATTACGAATGTTTCTTGCAGAAGGAAAAAAAAGTTTTTTTGTTTGTATATAGTATACCGTTTCTTGTTTACTCCTAATGATTATTATGTATCTAAGTAGCTACGTAGTTACTATGTAGTCTCTCTTTCTCTTCTGCAATTAACTTTATTTATTTATTTATTTATTTTAATTATTTTTACAGCATTATTTGTTTGTTTGACTATATTATGAACGCCGCACGCTGTAATCCACAAATACCACCTATTTTAAGATACATATTCTAATCAGTATTTCTCTTTTAAAAAAGATAAAATCCCAATTAAACCCTCTGTACACTGTGGTGTCATCCTCAAAAATTCTGAGAGGGCACAAAAATTTTCCCTTTTTCTTATTAATCCAATATTTATAAAATAAATCAGTTTTCTATAGTGTTAGCTTAATTCACCTAATGGGGGGGCAGGCTCCCATGTGTCCTTTTTTAAAGAATCACGGGTTGTCAGATATGGCGCTATGCGGGATGTATGTATCCCACATAGTTCCATATCTGTATATGTAGCAGTCAGCCTTTGATATGAATGAAAGTGAAACAAAGAATTTAAAATACAAAAAACAAAGAATATTTTGACAGTGAAAGAAATATTTCGCCAACAGTAAGAAGTGCCAGCATTCATTTATTCGTTACGTTTGAAATGGTAATCTATAGTTAGGGAATGGTTTAAAACAGTTTTAGGGGTGTTTATGTCTAAAATAATTGTGTATGTGTTTCAATCAGTTGTATATATACCCTATCCCACAACTCAAAATTTTCACTTAACCCTTTAACGGGCAGTGTTCCCGCTCTGGGAACACCAAACTCTGACGTTTTGACTGTTGCCAGTCACGAAGAATAGATTTGATTTCTATAAAAATAATTGCGGGTGACATAGCTCCACAAGAATCCTTTACTTTTTAGCATGTCATTTCCCGTAAAAAAATGGTCACGATTATTTTTAACAGTACTGACGTCTGCTGAAAAATGGAAGAATGCGAGAACAGCTGGATAGATTGCCCAATGCTGAAAAAAAGGCAGTCGTTGTCATCGCTCGACTCAACTACCAGCAAGATGGCGGACGATCGAAACGTTCATCGCGTGCCACAGATCTAGAGACCCTTTTTTGACGGCAGCTGGCTGTGCCCGACGACCCTTTTTGACGACAGCTGTCGTCAAAAAAGGGTCTCTAGATCTGTGGTACGCGATGAACGTTTCGATCGTCTGCCATCTTGCTGGCTAGTTAAGTCGAGCGATGGCGCAACGGCTGCCCTTTTCAGCTTTGGGAAAGGGTTGCGCATCAAAGGGTTAAGCGAGAGGGTTCTTGGAACGCATCTCTCGCGTCAGTCAAGACTCCACTGAATTTCTAAAATGCAGCAACACCATCGAGTGCTTATTAAATAAATGATGGCGGAGTAAAATAAAAAATCAAGTAAAAATACAATTTTTTAAAGTAGAAGCTTTTTACTGAGGAACCCTAAAAGGCATAAACTAAAAATTTATTCTTGCAAAGAACGCTATAAAGTGAATGAAAGTTTCGAAACTAAGAAAACTTTTGAGAAAAATATAGATATTTCACTTTTGCAAGAGATGAAAATTTTTAAATGTTCAAAACACGACAGGAGAATTCTTGGGACGCATCCCTCGACCAATTCAAGACCAGACTTCGTGCCGATTACAATCGACTTTAATCAATGACTAAAATGACATTCTACAAATTTTACAGAAATGTTAAGGTAAAACTGCATTATTGTCAAATTCTTTTAGTATTAATTTCATTAAGATTGCCGATATTCTACTAAATTAACATTAGTTAGTCATAATCCTTTTAAAAATTGTTAGTAATCGTAATAGTCATCCATATCATTTCTGGAAGTCGATTACAGATTGCTATATAATCGCACGAAGTCTGGTCAAGACTCTAACCGTACAGAGATCAATTGTTTTCTTAAAGTTTTATCGTATCTATTTGAATAGATAGTTCTAAGTAGGGGGGGGGGTGTATATAGAAGTAAATTTAAGTGATTCGATTTCTTAAAAAAAATTAAAAAAGAATTAGTGTTACAAATTAATTGAAGCTGACAAGCTAGGCACGTGTTGGAGCAAAGAAGCGATGTTAGGAGATCATCGCTTGCTGAAAAATTGGCGTAATCGGCAGCCACCGATAGAAATTCTGGACTATTGCAATGAGCAGTAACAAACTTGTAAAGTGTAAATTTGAAAAAAATGGTAAAAAAAGTGTAAATTTGACAAATTAATATGTATGAAAATTAAAAATAACAATATTTTCTTGTTGTGTTTGTGTTACGTTTGAAAATGAATCTTTCAATAATTTCTAAAATTAGCTGATTTCTTTTTAAATTTCTTTAGCTGTAACTGCGAAACATAACTTTAAAGGATGGTAAATTCGAGAGCACGACGAGTTTCTATACCGATGCACAGTTTCTATACCGATATTTTCGATATCGGAAGCCAGGGTTGGGTTTCTTTCGAAAGAAACTGATTTCTTTCAGAACAGTGGAAGAAAGTGGACGAAACCAAACCCAACAGGAAACAAAGCAAATACTGAAATTTAAAATTATTGACTGTATAATGGAATTAATTATGTTTAATAGGTTTTTCTTAATTAAACTTCATATTCAATAGATATTTATAGGTGATAGTTTTTACAACGTCAAGGGTAGGGGTGGAGTGTGTTTTTTCATTGTTCATGTCATTCCTAGAAGAAAAAAAAAAACCTTATATTTTTTTTGCGTTATTTTAATGATTATATTGTTAAATGAATTGAATAAACAAATTTGCAGTTATCTATACTAAAATGCATCCTTAATGTTTTTAAAAATTTTTATCATACCATGTCACACTATAGTAAAGAAAATGATAATTTTTATGAAATTGTTTAATATAGGAATTGTAACATTAGTTCCCTTAATAAAATGTATATAAATAAAAAGTACGGTCTTTTTATTTAAAAATGTTACATTCTAGAGATGGTAAATGATCTATCAATACAACTTACTATACAACAACTTAATCGCATGCATGGAACGTTCTTTATTCTGTCGATAAATTTTCTAACAGAGTATCGATTTAAAAATACTTCTTGTGGACTTGTTGATTGGGCTACAATGGGTCAGTGACCACTATGTGCAAACTTATGGCTTGTGGTGAGACAGAAAAGACAAGGACACAATTATCATTAAAGGTAGACTTCCGATCTTATTGCGTGATAAAAAGAACTTTTGAAACATTTTTTTTAATACTTTATTGTTCAATTTGATGTTAATTTATTATTTTCAATTCATCGAATTTATTTTACTACTCTTAAATATGTTTCATCATTATAACTATTTTTAAGTCGTCATTTAAAAGCTGCTTTCATATCTTTTGTGTTGAAAATCTCAAACAGTAGTTATTCATAATAATAGTAACGAACTGTCATAACATAGCTGATTTTGTAAGCGCCTTATTCATTGCTTCTCTGCATCCCCATCTCATAGTGGGATAGACTGAGAAATTTTTTTGAAAATTGACATTTTTCAAAGATTTAAAAAAAAAAAGCCGCCTCACCAAGTCACTGAAACTATGGTAGACGGCCGAAGTGTGAAAGCCCCGAGTTCGCGGGTCCCATCGCGCGGCTGTCGATCTGACGGTCTGGAGTTTTGGTAGGTTTTTTCCAGATGTAACGTGGATACGCTTTAGAACATATTAGAAAGTATCTTTGGCAGATCGCCCAAGCGTAGCGTTGCCATAATCACACAATCACAATTAAAGAATAAAATAAGGATAAGTGCTGAAAAAAAATTGCAAATTGAAAGCTAAAAATTTTTAGAATACCGTTAAGTATTTAATAAGTATATGTTTTAGTTTTACTTAAAAGGGCAAACATTCTTTATTTTTAAAAAAAGTGAAAATTGTTCCACTTTATGTTCTCACCTATGTATTAATCTTTTTTTATATATACCATCACTTTAAGTCATAATATTAAAGTAATTGGGGAAATAACTACACATAAATTAAACAGACAATTAAATTATGACTATGAAGAGACTATTTAGGCTACTAAAGCAATAACTATGCCACCACAAATACACTGTCAAACATTGTATTTGTGGTGTCAACCCTAAAGTGAATGGCCGAATTTTAAATGTTTTTAATTTTGAAACTATTACACGTATTACAATAATTGATACACGAAATAAAAGAAAAATATATCAAGTTTTTTTGTTCCACTAATTTGTTATGTTTGGGTGTAGGAAAGGAAGAGCCCCATTAAAATTGATCTGTTCAAAAGAGATTCGCCAAAAGTGAATATTTGAGTATGTCATTAAATTTATGTCTTAAAAACAACCAAATTTGCTACGTATCTAGATAAATGTTATCTGTTACAGTTTTCCTTTTAAAAAAAGCCTCATAGAACTTTGTGATATAACGCAAAAAAATATTCACGTTTGATGAATCTCTTTGCAACTGTAATATAACACACATTGATTGATGGTGGAGGAAAAAAACAACTTTTTTCGAACAATAAGCTACATTTTTCTTTAAAACTATACTTTACTAGTACTTTAAACCAAGGGTAGTAATTAGGATACTTAGTCAGTGATCCAAAGGACCAGTGACGCCATGACTTCCTTGGGTAACATTTCATGGGCAACACATGCCTGCTGTAACATTTATCACTGGTCCACGATTAAAAAAAAAAATTGCAAAACGAAAGACCTTATATGAGCAATATATATTGATTTCCAGTAAGAGCTGCATTAGAAAATGTGAAATAGATCAAATTGTATGACACGTTTTAGTAAAATTAGATGACATGTATTGTGCAACTAAATGAGGAAAGTCTGCAAGAGAATAAAAGCAAATAAAACGGTACTGGTCTGATGGACCAACAAATTTTGTATTCTGCTGGTCCGTTATATATTTTAGTGGTCTCGGAGCAGCAGACCACTGTTAATTTTGAGAACTGCTTTAACCCTTTAACGCGCAGTGATCCCGCTCTGGGAACACCAGACTCTGACGTTCTGACTGTTGCCAGTCACGAAGAATAGATTGGATTTCTATAAAAATAGTTGCGGGTGCCATAGCTCCACAAGAATGCTTTACTTTTTAGTACGTCATTTTGCGTAAAAAATGATCACGATTATTTTTAACAGCACTGACATCTGCTGAAAAATGGAAGAATGCGAGACCAGCTCGATAGATTGCCCAATGCTGAAAAAAAGGGCAGCCGTTGCCGTCGCTCGACTTCACTACCGGCAAGATGGCGGACGATCGAAACGTTCATCGCCTGCCACAGATCTGGCTGGCTGTGCCGGTCCTGACAGCTGGCTGTGCCGATCGTCCGCCATCTTGCTGGTAGTTAAGTCGAGCGATGGCAACGGCTGCCCTTTTTTCAGCATTGGGAAAGGGTTGCGCCTGAAAGGGTTAAACTATATTTTGCTTTAATTTCTTGTATCGCTTATTTTACTTTGCAAAGTTTGTTTCAAAAATTTCAATTTAAAAAATCCAGTCATTCATTTGTGCTAATCATGTATGTTAAAGGGGGGCGGGAGGTTAGAGACAAGAATATTCCCCCCAGAAAGGTAATTTGCTGTGAGAAAATTTTGTGTATTGGCATAAGACTGCATTTTAGGGACTGCATATGTATCTGCCGTTTCCGAAGTCTTTCACATGCATGAGAAAACACGTCACTAGTCTTATGCGAAATATAAATTCTCATGGAGAGTAGTATATATTTTTTCAAAGTTAAAAAAAAAAAAACACCTGGGTACGTCAACCTACCTGGGTAAGGGATTCGTAACCCTTTTGTCCTTCCTGTCTGGAACCCCCTAAAAAAATAGTTCAAAAAACTTATTTTACAATAGCCCCTAACCTGGGCGCTCCCTGAAATATAGCCCCATCCACAATGAAGAGGAAACGTAAGTTTTTTAAATCGGTTCTAAAAGGGTGAAAAAAAAGCGTCGGTCAATGTACCCCAGGGGTAGGCTCCCCCCTCGTAAAAAAGGAAATAAAGGGGTTCTGACACAAAAGGGTTTAAAAAAAATCCTCGGTGTAAGGGTTAAATACCCTGCAAAATTCCTGCGTATGTCGGTCATTGGTACAGCCGGAGGAAGGAAATGGAGGCGCATGCGCTGTTGAGTGGGATTTTTGATGTAGGGGAAAGTTCAGTACCGAGTGATGTAATATTCCCTAACTGAAGAGCTAATTTCCCTAAAAGGGGAAGATTGTATGAAGTATCGGAGTAAAATCTCGATTGTTAAAAAGTAATTAGGACCGACTTCTTTCGGATAATCAATTTTAAATTTGTGTACGACCCCGTACAAAAAAAAATTCCCGATTTGTAAAATATACCCCATATGATGATGTACAAAATTTCAGCTTTTCATTATAAAACCTCTAACAGATAGCTAAACCAAGATGATCGGGGGCTATACATGAAATCGAATGTAAACGTTTATTTCTAGAGTGGGAAAAAAATATATCTATAATGCTTAAATTTTGGACATCACATCATTCGTGCATGCGGCACATTTTACTTATTGCAGGGACGTAGCCAGAAATATTTCATGGGGGGGGGGTTACGACTACTACAACTCATATATATGTATACGTGTGTGTGATAATGTAGTGAAGAATATACATTTTGTAGGCAAAAAATTCCTCATGGGGGGTTATGATCCCCTAACCCCCCCCCTTGGCTACGCCCTTGACTTATTGGGAAATTTGTTTGTACGGGGGCGTATACAAATGTAAAAAATCTGGAGTGACTCCACTCGACTTACAGAACACTTACGATTAAGATCATTACCAAGCATTTAAATAAATTTTAATCGATGAAGAATTCGAACATATATACCAAATTGAAGCTCAATCGAATGCACCGTTTAAACGCTTCCGCACTTTCAAGAATTTCAACCCATAAGCGATAATGTAAAAGAAATCTTTGTCGTAGCCCTGTAGGAAAACTATACGTCTTATACACATCAAAATTAATACCGGTCTTATGATGGTGGTTTATAACGAATTTGAGTTCAATCGAACGTATCGTTTAAATGCTAGCACACTTTCAAGAATTTCCCCCAAGCCATAATGTAAAAGAAATCTTTGTCGTAGCCCTGTAGAAAACCTATAAGTCCTATACACACCAAAATCAATACCGCTCTTGCAACGGTGGTTTATAACATATATACCCAATTCGAGCTCAATCGAATGTACCATTTAAATGATAGCGCACTTTCAAGAATTTCCCCCCATAGGCCATAATGTAAAATAAAACTTTGTCGTAGCGCTGTAGAAAAACTATAATCCTATACACACCAAAATCAATACCGGTCTTACGATGGTGGTTTATAACAAATATACCCAATTTGAGCTAAATCGAATGCCCCGTTTATGCGCTATCGTGTTCACTCAGATACACACACACATACATACATACATACATCTCGTAAAAATAGCATAAATGAATTCAGAAGACCTCAAAACGTGAAAATACACAAAATCTCGAAGTCGAATTTTTTCATGATTACAATACTTACCGTACATGGTATATGTTCGGAAAGTAAAAATATAGATATTTCATTGTTGCAAGAGATGAAAATTTTTAAATGTTCAAAACACGACACGAGTATGCGTGTTCGGTATGTGTCGTAAGTGTTCGGTAAGTTGAGTGGAGTCACTCCAGATTTTTTACATTTGTATACGCCCCCGTACAAACAAATTTCCCAATAAGTCAGGGGCGTAGCCAAGGGGGGATTAGGGGGTCATAACCCCCCCATGAGGAATTTTTCGCCATACAAAATGTATATTCTTCATTCCCTTATATATGTGAGTTGCAGTAGTCGTACCCCCCCCCCCATGAAAAATTTCTGGTAACGCCCCTGCTTTCCTTACATGGTACATGTTCGGAAAGTAAAAATGCAACTTTTTCAAAATAAACCACAGAAATTTTTTTCTTAACGTAGTCTTTTTTTTTTTTCCACCTAGGTATGAACACTTTCTCGGTTTACATTGTCCATAGGCATGAACACGAAACGATTTTTTGCGAGACGAGACAGAGAATTATTTTGTACGGAGGGAAAAGTTTTCTTCGAATAGTTATCATGAATGCTATCGAAATCACTGACAAAAATTATTTGTAAACAAATAGCTACTGTCCGTTAGCTGTAGATTTAACCCTTTGAGGCGCAACCCTTTCCCAATGCTGAAAAAAGGGCAGCCATTGCCATCGCTCGACTTAACTACCAGCAAGATGGCGGATGATCGACACAGCACGACCGGCACAGCCAGCCAGATCTGTGGCACGCGATGAACGTTTCGATCGTCCGCCATCTTGCTGGTAGTGAAGTCGAGCGACGGCAACGGCTGCCCTTTTTTCAGCATTGGGCAATCTATCCAGCCATTTTCGCATTCTTCCATTTTTCAGCCGATGTCAGTGCTGTTAAAAAGAATCGTGACATTTTTTTTTACGGGAAAGGACGTGCTGAAAAGTAAAGGATTCTTGTGGAGCCATGTTACCCGCAACTATTTTTTATAGAAATCAAATCTATTCTTCGTGACTGGCAACAGTCAAAACGTCAGAGTTTGGTGTTTCCAGAGCGGGAACACTGCGCGTTAAAGGGTTAAGACCCTTATAGGAAACTAATGACATCCATATGGCTTCGTTTTGGAGCAAAGGAGATGCTTTCGAACACTTCACCTTATTTGGTATCCACCGACGAACCACCCTGGTATTGGGATTTTCATGTCACATCTAAATTAATGAATTTGCATGCAATGGTTAACGCTTGTTTGTAGAGAAGTTACAGGACAGCCGATATTCTAAAAAGCAATTTCTGACTCAGGGGATTTTTTTTTTTTTTTTTTCGAAAAATTCCCTGATTTGGAACAAAATATTTTCACGAAAAAAAAGAAGTCATTAGAAAACAGAAGGCTTGATTTCGCATACAAAGGGGTGGTTTTCTCCGTAACTTCGCGTAAATATGGTAAGGATTCCCTAGAAATTCCTCGCGGAAGGCAATCCCCCACTGGATCTAGATCCCTCGCAAAGATAACGGCCTTAATCTCACAATCAAAACCCATACAAAGTGTCACAGATTTCACAAACATAAAATGTTTTCCTTGGCCCCACCATGGGCGAGTGGATAAGATACTGAAGATGATGGCTGAAGTGTGAAGGTAGATGGCTGAAGTGTGAAGGTCCCGGGTTCGGGCTTATCGCGCAGATGTCGATCTAACGGTTCTGGAATTCGGGGCGGTTTTCTCCAGATGTAACTGCATACAATTTCTGAGTAATGGTATTTTCTTCGAAAAATTGTCTGAAATAGGATAAAACATATTCACGAAAAAAAAGGTCATTAGAAAAGAGAAGGTTTGATTTCCCATACAAAGGGGTGGTTTTATAGAAAACTTCGCGTAAATACGGGTTAGGATATCTTAGAAAGTCCTTCTCGGTAGGCAATCATCCCCCTCAGCCTAGATCACTCGCGTAGATAATTATTCCGTGTTAGAACCGCATAAAAAGTCCTACGCCCAAGGCACCCCCAGCCATTGGCAGATTCCCCTCGTGTAGGCTGTCGTGCCATAATACAAATACGCAAACAAACATAAAATATTCTCATGTGAAAAGTGGGTAAAAGCATTTTCAAGTTCAATCTGCGGGGAAGGGGGGGGGTAAATCGTCACTGGATATACTTTTAATTTTTTAACCCTTTGAGGCGCAACTCTTTCCCAATGCTGACAAAAGGGCAGCCGTTGCCATCTGCGTCAAAAAACGGTCTTTAAGATCTGTGGCAGGCGATGAACGTTTCGATCGTCCGCCATCTTGCTGGTAGTTAAGTCGAGCGATGGCAACGGCTGCCCTTTTTTAAGCATTGGACAAATCTATCCAGCTGTTCTCGCATTCTTCCATTTTTCAGCAGATGTCAGTGCTGTTAAAAAGAATCGTGACCATTTTTTTACGGGAAATGACGTGTTCAAAAGTAAAGGATTCTGGTGGAGCTATATCACCCGCAACTATTCTTATAGAAATCAAATCCATTCTTCGCGACTGGCAACAGTCAAAACGTCAGAGTTTGGTGTTCCCGGAGCGGGAACACTGTGCGTTAAAGGCAGGGGCGTAGCCAGGGGTGGGGGATATCGGGATATATCCCCCCCCCCCGAAATGTTTGGATTAGTGATGAAATTCCATCTATTTATACACATATAAGTTCATATCCCCCCCCGAAAAAATTTCCAGGCGCATATCCCCCCCCCGAAAAATTTTCCTGGCTACGCGCCTGGTTAAAGGGTTAAAGTATCTATCTGGAATTTGAGGCCCTCAATGGCTCGAGGCCCAGGGCATTCGCCCCGCTCTGACTCTCTATTTTTACGACACACTGTTCACGTGGCATGAACAAAACCAACAAAAACTTAAAAGTTCATTGAAACCTTTTAGGTTCTGCTCGCGTGCCCCGTTAACCCTTTACAGTAGTAAGGAATTGCTGGACCTGGATCAGGGGTGGGTGAAATTCGACAGTCAGAACATAAGGGAACAGGCAACGGCTATTGCCCTTTTGGGTTCCGTCGAAAGTGCGTTTTGATTTTTCTGCTGTGAGCGATTTTTAAAGTGGGTTAGTAAAGTTCTGTCTTTTCCGTTAGTGGATTTTTTGTTTCATTCGACTTGTGGCGATGGAATCCCAGAATGATGAGTTTATAATGTACCAGATGTTACAAGTTGTTTTATTAAAAGTGGCGTCTTTTAAACTAGTGGCATTAGTATTAGAGGCCGTCCATATATGATATCACACTTTTTTCAATATGATCAATGATCATCCTCTCCCCTTGTTACATGTTACGCTATATCACATAAAGATGTACCTGCGATTGAGAAACAAAGTACTACGTTGTAGAATATTAGTATTTGAGTATTAGCGAAATTTTTGTTTTAGCTTTCCGAGTAGTTAATTAGTTTAGGAAAAACACACAACTCAAAAGAAATATGAGAAATTGCAAGTATGCGTAATCGTACTCATATTTTAGGATAAATAATTTTTAATATACGAAACCAACGCAGGAAGTTTGAATTTTGCTCGAATACTTTTTATTTTACATCTTGCATTAATTATATGGACATTTATAAAATTACAAATGCAATCACAAAATAAAAATTACTTGGAAATCATTAAAATCAAAATTGAATCTGCAGATTTTTGATGGTTTTATTTTAATCGAAATGCGTCGTGTCACACTTTTTTACTCTCTTCCTCCCGACTGTCACAGTTTCACGAACCCCCCGACCCCCCCCCCCCCCCCCCTCCGATCCAAGAGTGACATCATTTTTGTGGACTGCCCCTTATACTTCTAGTTACAAAATTTTTTCGAATGGCATGCTCTCATTTTTCATCCACTCATTTGATATAAGGCCTATATTTCAATAAATAGAAAAAGAAAAAAACTTTAGAAGGATCCTGTACACAAAATATTCGAATCAGTAAACTGAAGGCCTATCTTTCAAAAGTCTTTTTAAAAAGAATTCATATTTTAAGTGTAATATTTAATGAAGTGTTAAAAATCCAAAAGTAAACTCTTTTGTTAATTTATTTGGGGAGTGGGGGGGAGTCATTTAGATATTTATTATATATTTCGATTTTAAGATTTCGATTGGGGACTAGTTAATCCTTCATCTACCGAGTTAAGAATGGGCAAGAATGTCAGCTTGAAAGTGTTTGTTTTCTATTGTTTTAGTTAGACGTGAATAATCAATAATGATTAATATAATATAAAAGAAAATTAATTTAAAAATAATAAACACTAGCTATACGTCTGATGACTGTTTCAAAAGCAATTAATGCTTGTCTTTCAAAAGAATATATCATAAATAAAACTAAGTCAAGCAATACTTTGAATGACGCACTTTTGGGAAATCTAATCCTTTAATCATAAAACCTACGTCCGAAATAGGGATGGACGCGAGACGGCATTTTGCGAGACGAGACAGAGATTAACAGCTTTTTTGCGAGACGAGACAAAAATTTTTAACATTATGATATAGGGATTTTTGCGAGACGAGACAAAGCTTTTCGGCTGTTTTGCGAGACGCGAGACGCCTATTTTTCGTCTCGCGTCCATCCCTAGTCCGAAAATTCTCTAATGCTCTCTTTCGTGGATCGATATAAAGTCCCGGAAAGCTATACATTTAAGACAATCGTACTTTAATAAAGCAAGAAGTTATGGTGTGAGCTGATTAACTAGAGTATTTTGTAGTAAATTTCAAAAAGAAATGGTCACAATGAATTAATGAAATTGTTCTAAAAATAATTGTATAGTTAAGGTACTTCTAAGTTCCATCAGTAGATAAAGGGTTAAAGAAAAGTTGTTTGAACTCAGTAGTGTACTAATGCATGGAGACAAATGACAGTAGGTTGCTGGAAATATTTTTCTTTCACTTTGTACTGAATTTACATTTTCATAAATAATAACTGTCCCTTGGTCACTAGCCTATAAAATCTCAAAAACAAAAGATTTCTTTCCGAAAGACCTCTCTCCCTTGAAATAAAAATTATTTAAAGCTCGAAATTTTGGAAATTGTTGAATGATTTTCATCTCCCCCACGAAATCTAACATTTATGAATGAACTTAAAATTGACGTTCTCATTCAAGAATATAAGCGTGTAAAAGGTATGATGACTCACCTTGCATGACTTTTTGAAGAACAATCTTATTTTTAAAAATAATGTAATTTATTATGAATTTTACTACAATTAAAAAATGTATAGTTTAAATGTGCAAAACTTTTTCTCCTAAAAGTATTTTTCTTCTTTCCTTCCTATAATTTTGTAAAGTTGGCAAAAATGTTAGAATAGTTTTTAAAAAAAAAGTTGCGTTGTTATATTAAATTTATTTTAGACCTTCAGCACAAAAGCAGTTGATAGTGATTTTTAATTGATCTCCATGACTTTTCAGACTAATTAAATCAATCGTGACGTTGTTGAAAGTGGCATTAATTAGTTTCTTAATTAAGGTATTTTTTCAATTGTTTTTCCAATCCCCGTATTGAATCGTAACACGATACAGGGTATCCACCGGCAACTAGGAGACTTTTGCTACTAAGCAACTCGGAATACTTTTTCGGTTAAAAAATGCCATTTTCACGCTATTTTCAAATATTTGGAGAGCTTTCCTTTACTTCAGGTAACTTATTTGGCGATCGAAAAAAAGAGATGGTTTGTTATTTACTTCTCTCTCTCTCTCTCTCTCTCTCTCTCTCTCTCTCTTTTTTTTTTTCCTTCCCGAGCTTTATCCGTTGAAGCCTTCCTATGTCTGTTTATGTACTTGCATGTCACAGTTGATCTAGAAGTTCCGAAAGCGATTTGATCATCTATTCAATAGCAATATTATGTATGTGAAAGAACTAAAAAATATGAGATTTTTTAAAAAATGTGATTGTATTATTTTTATTTATTTTTTATTTGTTTACTATTTTTGTCTCCTGGCAATGGTGGACACCGTGTGATACCACAATTTCAAAAGCCTTTAATTAGTTTCATTTTCTAGTTTGATTATACAAACATTCAACCACATTTAAGGGTTGAGTGTTTGTATAATCAAACTAGTTATTAACCCCACATTTAAGTGGGGTTAATAACTACACTTTTTATTTATTTATTACTTTACGAGCATGTACCATGTAGGGAAAGTATTCCAATCATGAAAAAATTCGACTGTGAGATTTTAAAATATTTACACGTTTTGGCGTCTTCTGAATTCTTTTATATTATTTTTTACCGTGATGCGTGTGTGTGAGTTAACACGGTAGCTCTTAAACGGTGCATTCGACTGAGATCAAATTTTGTATATATATTATTGTACACTCTAGCAAGACAGGTATTGATTTTGGTATGTTTCGGACTTACAGTTTTTTTTTTTTTTTTTTTTTTTTTTTTTTACAGTGTTGCAAAAATAATTCTTAGACATTACGACCTATGGATGCAAATCATTTAAAGTGAGCTAGTGTCTAAATGGTGCATTCGAATAAGTTCAAATTAAGTATGTATATTATAGGTCACCGTCACACAATCTGTATAGATTTTGGTGAATGTAGGTATTATAGTTTTTGTACAGGGCTACAAGAAATAGTTTTTACGGCATTAGTACATTACGGCCCATAGAAATAGTACATTACGGCCCGTAGACGCAAATTCTTTAAAGTGCACAATCATCTATAGTGCATTCGATTCAGCTCTTATTAGGAACGCATATTATAGGTCACTGACTTACATACTGTGTAGATTACTGGTGTGTGTAGGGGTGACATATTTTTACAAGGCTACAAAAAGGTATTCTATACATTGTGACCTATGCACTCAAATTATTTGAAGTGCACTAGCGTCTGTACATTATATTCGATTGAGTTTAATCAAATTTATTTAAACGATTGCTAATGATCAAGTGTTCGGAAATTCGAGTGGAGTCACTCCAGACTTTTTTGGCCGATCGCATAGTACTCTGAACTGGGAGATGGAAGGTGTCTTGTTCAAACCCAGGTCGCGTCCGTCGACCTAGCCGTTCGGAAATTTTTCCGTTGTTTTATACGAAACTTAGCGTAAATACGGGCTGGGAACCCTTAAAAAGACCCCGCACGGAGAGCATCCCTCCGACCTAGATTCTTAGTGTGATAATCAGCCGTAATTCAACAAATCTGTAAACTTAGCCCGCAATTATTACCACATAAACTTCTAATTCAGAAATTTTTAAATAGCTGTGTCTGTAAAACGTACAAGATTTCAGACACTATAACCCTGTTTTTCAAACTAAAGGGTGGCAACGACCCTTAGTGGTTTTTGTCACTTATGCAAGCACATCACTTTTGTCAGAATATGATTTCAAACATCGATATTAATTCAATATACCACAGCAGCTTCCATCTGCATGATGCATTTTTTTTAACACCACACGTGGCATGAATTAAAATTCAGAACACTCTGAAAAGTTCAATGGAACCGTTCGGTTCCACTTGCTTACTCCTACCCCTTTTATCCGTATACTCGGACCTAGATCAGGGGTGGTATTTAGGGGAATGGAACAGGGTGCGGCTATTGCCCTTTTGGGTTAAGTTAAACCCTTTTTTTATATGTGTAGCGAAACACACTTTTAAATAGGTTAATAAACTCTCTTCCTCTGGTTTTTGTCAGTTTGTCGTCATTTGTTTAGTAACGAAAATTTAAGGTGATTATATTCAGAAATCGTGCATTTTTTGAGGAGTTTCTTAACCCTCTAATAAGCACTATAAGAAATTTCCAAGCAAAACATTTTTTTTTCGTTGAAATGGTGTTCGTTTAAGTCAAATAACGTAAATATACTAAAAAATTGTGAAAAAAAATTTTTTTTAAATGTTCTGTGGTAGTACCCTCTTCTAAACATTAAAAATAAAACTTTCTAAAAAATTATTTTGTATATAAGATTAAAAGAAAAACTTATCATTGGAAATATGTTTTCTTTGTTGACTTCATCCACGTTGCTTCTAAAATATTCTTCATCCATTAATGCTGGCATCTATGGACCCAAACTATTACGATTGTTAATTTAAGGTACAATTACTGAAGCCATAAAAATGTAATAATTTTTATGGCTTTAAAATTATTACATTTTGAAACATTTTTACAGTAAAAAAATATCGTTTACAGGATGGTAGCATATATGCTACCATGGGCATTAGAGGTTTAAAGAAGCATTTACGCTAAGATCTGGGGGAAAAAAATAGCATGTCTCTTCACCCGTGTCTGTTAACCGCACAGGCCAACTGGGCCTCGGCCTAGGGTCCTCAAGTTTTAAGGACCCTAAAATGATTTTAAATTAGTTCTATTCTTTAAATATTAGCATACAAACTTTCATTAAATTAAAAAAAGAAATGCCTTTTACAACACATGTCTTAGTGCAAAAATGTATAAAAAGCATTCGCGACCAATATTCCACTTGAGCTGTATTTGCTTCTAAGGCATTGATTTAGTCATTAATATCTGTATTGCAGAGGTCTCGGATGCTTTTTAAAATATTTTGAACATTAAAAAAATTTTCATCTCTTTGCAAAAGTGAAATACCTATATTTTTCCCAAAAGTTTTCTTAGTTTTGAAACTTTCATTGATTTATAGCATGTCTTTGCAAGAATTTGGTTTTTAAATAAATGCTTACAGTTAATGTATGAAATAAAGTTAAACTTGGGCACACCATCACTGAAAAGTTGAATAATTATTTATGATCCTAACGAGTTATGCTGATAGTGGGCTTGTGTTGAATGGGCAAGTTCTAATGTTTTACCTTTATAAGAGAGTTATAACTTCTGTAATCTAGGTCACTATAACAGAGTTCAGCAGCATTTGTAACCATAGTGCCCCCCCCCCTCTAAACCAAAATCCTGTGTGCGCCATTGGTGTTGTGAATGCACAAAATTTATGATCATTAGAAGAGAGAGAGAGATAAAGTACAGTACTGTACGTACATAATGCAGTAATTATAATAAAGTGCAACACTTTTAACCCTCGAAGTGGTTGTGACGTAAAATCCCGTCTACTTCGTTTTAGTTTTCACTGCAATGCAGCAATAATTTAAATTATTTATAACATTCAGGTATCATAAAATACGTTTCGATATTAAAGCTTATACGTATTTTAGGAATTAACTTTTTAATAATTACAAATCTTCCTATTAAAATTTTATTTTTTTAATAATTTTAAATCGGCATGAACATTTTACCGTGAAAGCAACTTTACATTATTTGCCCATTTTCAAGAAACTCGGAGGGTTAATAACTATACTGTACAATATTACTTATTATTGTACTGTACTATAATAATTAGTCATTACTGTAAAGTATGACACAGTACTGTAATAATAACTACTGTAGTGTACAGAATAATATTTTACCCCGTGCTTCTTATTATTCGTGAAAAATCTGATGTTGCGGGGAAGGAGTTCGCGTCAGCACACAGGTACATTACTTGTTAACCCCTTTGAGGCGCAACCCATTCCCAATGCTGAAAAAAAGGGCAGCCGTTGCCATCGTTCGACTTAACTACCAGCAAGATGGCGGACGATCGAAATGTTCATCGCGTGCGACAGATCGAGAGACCCTTTTTTGACGACAGCTGGCTGTGCCCGGTCCGCCATCTTGCTGGTAGTTAAGTCGAGCGATGGAAACGGCTGCCCTTTTTTCAGCATTGGGCAATCTATCCAGCTCTTCTCCTATTCGTCCATTTTTCAGCAGATGTCAGTGCTGTTTAAAAATAATCTTGACAATTTTTTTACGGGAAATGACGTGCTAAAAAGTAAAGTATTCTCGTGGAGCTATGTCACCCGAAACTATTTTTATAGAAATCAAATCCATTCTTCGTGACTGGCAACAGTCAAAACGTCAGAGTTTGGTGTTCCCAGAGCGGGAACACTGCGCGTTAAAAAACTCGCGGAATATGCGCTTCGCGTAAGGCAGATCGCATTGTAGTACTAGTCCACTGTATCTACCGCATTATTTCATTTTCAGCTTTAAAAGAGGTCAATGAAATGAGCCAGATCGCTGAACCCCCCACCCCCAATCAATTGTGTGTCGATGGGGGTAGCTGGACGTTGATCGGGGGCACCGATTGGGGGTCCTCGAGAGGGCAACAGCACAGAAAGGACATTGCCCTTTTTTCACACGATGAACCCTTTCAACTTTTACTGTAGAAAATGCGAAATATTACGAGAAAAATGCCCTGTCAACATAGAAAAGAAACCTGTCATTTTACAAAAAAAGAAAAAAAAATTGTTGTTTTAAAATTGGCGAGGAGGGGGAAGCAAGGAAATTAATCGGTACCAAACGTGCAAGTTATAAGGGTCATTCTCAAAAAAGGGTATATTACAGTAAAAAGTTGATATTTTCAATTCCCATTTTTGTCTTATTCTTACTGTGCTAAAATAATACGTTTTAAAAATCTTCAAAACTCTTTCCCGCTTAAAAAGTTCACTTTTAAAAAAACTTTTACATCTTCTTTTCAATTATTGCTTTTTTTTAATCCCCCTTTCCTGTCTGCAAAGGTTAAAGAATTCTGTAAAAAGAATGTTCAAAAATTATGTTGCTAAATAGGACAAGGCACTCTCCATATAGGGAAATATCGCAAAGTACCGTATGTTTATTATTTCTTCCCATACCTCTCTTAATTTTTATTGCTTGGTGATTTGTGAAAATGCATATCACACCTTGTGAAGAGACATTCTTTTTTTTACGTCTTCGGCGTTATTGGATTGCTTAAAAATCTCTTCAAAAAATGCGCTGATTTTTAAAAGAACAGCATTGAGTGCTTCGTGTCTTATCTTAGTTCTAAGTCCTAAGATGCGTTTCAGTCTAGAGTTGTTGCTAATATATCAGCTAAATATGAAGAGCTAAATAAGAAGAATTTCTAAACGTCAAAGAATATGACAGTTACATAATTAGAAAGTTGCATTTAGAATAAAATATAGTAAGCTCTCATAAATGCTAAAACGCCGAACTTATTGGTTTCATTTAAGGGTATATATATGTCGAAGAAACAAAATCTACCTTCTTTACAGTCTTGGAACACAAATCAAAATTAACTAATTGCATCAGAGACTCTAAAAATTCAGGATGATTCCTTGTAAGCCGCACTGCACACTGAAATGAATGAAAAAATTGTGCCTTTAATGAAACTTCCAGGGAAAAAAAAAAAACATTAAACGTGGAAATGTACAGAAAATTTTTTCTAGGGGTGCAGAAAATATTTAGAACCCAATATTTCCCCAGAACACAATTTTTTTTGTCCAAAATTTCCACCAAACCGAAGTATATTTTCATTCTACTTCTTTTGATAACAACTGCATCTCTTAAAAAAAAAAAAAAAAAAAAATCCTTTTTGTCTTTTATTTAAATACACTCGGGACAAAAATTTCCCCCAGCACTTCAGAATTTCTCCCGAACCTCGCACGGGTGTTCGACATATTCTGCACCGCTGAATTTTTTAGTGACACATTCTGCAAAGTTTTTGATTTTTTTAAAGACTTTTTTTCTAAAAGTTTCATAACCAATACAATTCATCAATTATTTTAGCGTATAGTACTGCTGTAAAGAGACATTCTTAAAATTTTGAAATGCTTGGCTGTTTTTTTTTTCTTTGTGTGCGTGGTGTGTTCAACAATGAGGGTTTGTTTGTTTGTTTAACGGTGCACCGTTAACGGAATATATTCGAAGATCGAGGCTAGTTCAAGTAATTTATGTTAAAATTAGTTCTGTTACTCTTATTTGCATTCAGCGGATTACAACAACAGCTTACACAACAGCGGATACAGGAAAGGCTAGGAGGCTTCAGCCTCTCCCCACCTTCTCCCCAAAAAAAGATATTGCTAAAGGTTAACATTCTGCCTTATTATACTCTTTAAATGGATAAAATGATCTTTTTATATAACTTAACCACTCCCAGCCCCCCCCCCAAAAATAACAGACTAAAACTTTGCTTTATTGTACTATACTATTGTATTGTAATTTAGACTAAAATTTTGCTTTATTGTACCTTTTGTTTTGCTGAAATAAGCTTTTTTAATTTTTAACCCTTGCCTCCCCCCCCAAAAAAAAAAAAAAATTAAAATTCTGGATCCGCCACTGCTCATTGACGCAGGGCAAGTGTTAAGCAAAAATGTTTGGGGAGGGGGTGTAAAGTCAAAATTTGCCGACAATATACACCCATATGCCTTCAAAAATATATACAAATTTTACCTGTCATTTTTACTTTAACGAATACATATAAAATATGCTGTGCTATTTCAATTTCATTACGAACAAAGTGTAAACTGTAAACAACCACTGTTTAAACATCTCAAAATTCTTCAATCTATCCTACTAATAAATTACTTACACCGCTATACATATTTTTTTTTTATGAAACTAGTATTTGGTTTTAATATAAACAATTTTTTTTTTAATTCAAGCAATACAAGTAACTTTAATCTTGGTTAAATGATGCTTTTTAGGCTTGAAAATTACATCAGAAATTTTTTTTTCTAGAACACAAATTAGAACATTTTTTCTAGAATGCACTTGAATTCACGTACTTTCCAGAAACACTTATTTTCTGATGCAAACATCAAGCTTAAAAAGCGTCATTTAACTAAGATTGAAGTTACTTGTATTGTTTGCTTTAACTTATCTAAATTCAGTCATTATCTATTTATCAATTCAAACTTATCTAATATTTTTAAATGATCTCTGGGCCCATTAATGACCAAGTGGTTAAAATCACTAAACATTGAGAGACAGTTGAATGGGACGCTCAGGGTTCTGGACTAGCAGCCTTAGTTCTAAGAATCTGGAGTTTTGGGCGGTTTTCTCCAGATTAAGCATGAATACGCTTTAGATCCCCTTAAAAAGTCCTTCTCCAGAGGCATCTTCATCCCAGGCAGATACCAAGTGTGCAGTTTTACCTTAAATACACACTACATTATACTGATAAGATCTGGAATGAAGTTGGCTTGATGGGACAAATGTGACTTGTTTACTGGCACTTAAATCATTAAAATGAAACATGAAAATCATAACAATACTATGTTCATGATATGGTAAAACTTATATAATAAACAGTCGGCAGAACTGGTAACTTAAACACTGAACACTTAACAGATTGGTGGTTAAAGTTCAAATTTGTCGGCAGTCCTTTGGCAATTGAAGATTTTGCCGACAAAAGTACTTTTTCATAAAGTTAGGGGGGGTGAAAGCCCCCCATGGAAGCGGCCCTGGATTGACCGCGATAATTTTTCCTCTGTTCCAAGAAATTGAGGTTGGAAAGTTGATTAGTTAGTAAGTTGATTGAGGTTGATGAGTTAAGATAAATATATCTATAGATTAAGTAATTAAAAAACTTTGTAAAAAACACACATAAGAAGTAAAAGGAAAAAGGATACGCGTTTCGTTCAAAAATTGTTTTGAACTTCTTCAGTCCAGCTGATAAAGGCGGCCAGACTGTTTTACTTGATAAATCTTCTTATGTTGATTGTATTAATAACATGCTAACCACTGGTCCATACACTAAATTAAATTCTGATCCTACTAACAGTCACCTTTCTGAAATTAAACACACTGTGAAGTCCTCTGTAATCTTAAATGCTCAAACTAAACGTTATGTTATTCCTTCTATTGCTAACTGTGCTCGTTTCTATGCCCTTCCTAAAATTCATAAACCTTCTCTTGCCTTTCGCCCCATTGTTTCTAACATTGGTACTGCTTCTTATAACCTTGCACGTTTCCTCTCGCATACTCTTTCACCTTTGACTGCTAGTAATACCCACACTGTTAAAAACTCTTATGATTTCGTTAACAAAGTTAAACTTCTTTCTCCTACTAATTGTAAAATGCTTTCTCTTGATGTTAAATCTTTATTCACTAATGTTCCTATCCAAGGTGCGATTGACTGTTTGGAAAAGCGTTTACGCGAGTTTCATTATTCTTCTATTGAGATTAAAGAGTTTATAGCTTTAGTAAGCGTTTGTATTAAACAAACTGCTTTCATTTTTAATGGCTCTTTCTATAAACAAACCGAGGGTCTTGCTATGGGTAATTCTCTCTCACCTCTCTTTTGTGATATTTATTTTATTGGACTGAAGAAGTTCAAAACAATTTTTGAACGAAACGCGTATCCTTTTTCCTTTTACTTCTTATGTGTGTTTTTTACAAAGTTTTTTAATTACTTTATCGTTTAACACCAGTATTTTGAGTGTTTTTTCAGATATCTATAGATTCTTAACGAGAAAAGAGATCAGTCTGGAAATATATTTGCCCTTTTGTCTTAACCATAAGGCTGCAATTAAGAAATTAAAAGGAATGCAAATACATCGTTGACAAACATTTTGAGAAAAATGATTACTTTTTAAAATATAAAATGGCATTCAATATTAAAATTTGTTGCATAAAACACAGTAAAAAAAAAAAAAAAACCCACAAAGAGATTCTTTTATTAACAAAAGCACCCAACAGAAAGCAGATGTTAAAAGATGAAATAAGTAAAACCTTGAAAAATTACACTCAAAGTATTTATCGTCAGTGCACGTGTTTCGAGTTAAAAATGTTCACCCTTCATCAGATACAAAAGGAGGTTCGCAAGAGCAATACAGTGAGCAAGTAAACAGAGGAAAAATCAAGTTGGAAAGATTTTGCTAGACGGAAGGGGTGAAAAACACGAAACCAATGAGATTTTAAAAAACAAACGAGTAAGGTAGGAAGAAAAGTGCAAAAAACAGGATGGTTGGTAAAAATAAAATAAATAAAACTCGGGATGAATGAATAAAACTCATTTTTAAAATTGATTCACAAATGTGGTGTGAATGTACGTTTTGTGAGATGTCACATTGTGACAAAAATGTGACGTTGCAGGGTAGTTGTTAATTAGTCACAGTGTCACTTAATGACAAAAAATAATTAAATTAAATGTGGGTTACGGTCAATAATCTACGCTAGGGATCTGGGCCGGTGGTGGGATTACCTCCGGGGTGGGGGGGACTTTCTAAGGGATCCTAACCCGTATTTACACGAAGTTTCGGAGGAAACCACAGAAAACTCCGAATGGTTAGGTCGGCGGACGCGACCTGGTTTCGAACCAGCCGCCTTCCGCCACCCAGTACAATGTAGGGATGGATGCGAGACGGAAAATAGGCGTCTCGCGTCTCACAAAACAACCTAAGAGCGTTTTCTCGTCTCGCAAAATCCCTATATCGTAATGTTAAAAATGTTTGTCTCGTCTCGCAAGAAAGCTGTAACTCTATGTCTCGTCTCGCATTCATCCCTAGTTCAAAGCGCTATCGCTATGTCACTGGTGGGGCTCACTGTATGAAAAACATGTGACGTTGCAGTAGTTGATAATTAGTCACAATAAGACAAACTGCATGACAAACTTGTGACGTTGCAGAGTGATGCCACAGTGTAATTTCTTACTAAACGACGTCTGTGTAGGTCACCATGTGACGCCACAAAAACTTTCGCACGCGGCCATTTGTCCGTTTCCGCAACTTCTTTGCGACAAATACATCCACGACGTCACAGCGTGACCAGTGGGCGCACATGTTACCAGGTCCTGACTATCATACAGGCATTGGTGCTCGTACCCTGAGCACACATACACAAGTAGGTTAAAAAAAAAAAAAAAAACTCAGTTTAATAAGTTATGTGCAGATGCACAAAAATCGAGCCAGCTATACAGGGTAACTCAACAAGGTGGTAACGGGCTTTAATTCTTATATCAGATAAAGTGGGCAATGTAAATTGAAAAGGTATTCCAAAATGAGGTGGGAAAGGGGTCTATGAAAACATTCCTTTCGTTCATTTTCAAAAAGGGACACTTGTTTAAATTTGTATACGACCTTCGTACAAAATAATTCCCAATCAGTAAAATGTGCCCCCATACACTAAAGAGGTGGTGCACAAAATTTCATGCTTTCATCATAGAAAGTCTCAGAGATACCTTTAAATAAAGACAATAAAGGGCTGTACATGAATTTGAATGTAAACGCTTATTACTAGAATGGGAAAAAAATTCTATCGTAATTTCTGTGCGACCCCTGAAATGCAATCATCCGACGTGATTTTTTTCCCCTTCGTGAGCCATTTAACCCTTTGACGCGCAGTGTTCCCGCTCTGGGAACACCCAACTCTGACGTTTGGATTGTTGCCAGTCACGAAGAATAGATTGAATTCTATAAAAAATAGATGCGGGTGACATAGCTTCACGAGAATCCTTTACTTTTTAGCACGTCATTTCCCGTAAAAGATTATTTTTAACAGCACTGACATCTACTGAAAAATGGAAGAATGCGAGAACAGCTGGATAGATTGTCCAATGCTGAAAAAAGGGCAGCCGTTTCCATCGCTCGACTTAACTACCAGCAAGATGGCGGACGATCGAAACGTTTCATCGAGTGCCACAGATCTAGAGACCCGTTTTTGACGACAGCTGGCTGTGGCGGCACAGCCAGCTGCGTCAAAAAAGGGTCTCTAGATCTGTGGCACTCGATGAAACGTTTCGATCGTCCGCCATCTTGCTGGTAGTTAAGTCGAGCGATGGCAACGGCTGCCCATTTTCCAGCATTGGGAAAGGGTTGCGCTTCAAAGGGTTAAAAGTGGTTCTAGTATTTTTCTAATCTCCATATCTCTGACACTTTTTAAAATATAATTCTCCAATTTCGTACATCATTTCATCAGTGTATGGGGTTACATTTTACTAATTGGAAATTTTTTGGACGAGGGTCGTATAGAAACTTAAAAAGTGTAACTTTTTGAAAACAAACGACAGGAATTTTTTCTTAACGGAGTCTTATTTTCGCCCTTATTTTAAACATTATTTTTTTCAATTTACATGTCCAGGTTATCTCCAATAGATTAGGAATCAGTAGCGGATCCAGGGAAGGGGCTAGGGGGCTTCAGCTTCACCCAAAAGAGATTGCTAAAGGGTAACATTCTGCTTTATTATACACTTTAAACAGCTAAAATGATCATGTTTTATAGCTCAGCCCCTCCCAAAAGCATGCACATTGGTTTAGACAAGTTTTGATTTAAGTACATTTTGTTTGAATGAAATAAACTTTTTTTAAGAATTTAGCCCCTCCCCCAAGAAATTTCTGGATCCGCCGCTGTAAAGAACCACATTAAAGCCTGATTCCACCTTTTGGGACACCCTATATACAGAAGCACGTAAAAAGTGCCTTGAGAACAAAAATGTTATAATCAGGCCCTGCAGGTTGAGACGTCACACTGCTGTATGTGAGAATGTTGTAAATCAAAATGTTTAAGATTTGCTTCTAACATTTAAAGTAATTTTAGGAAAGGACTGACTAAGTCTGTGAATAGAGGAGAGGAGGGCAGGGACGTAGCCAGGGGGGGGGGATATCGGGATATATCCCCCCCCCGAAATGTTTGGATTAGTGATGAAATTCCGTCTATTTATACTCATATAAGTTCATATCCCCCCCCGAAATTTTTTTCCAGGCGCATATCCCCCCCCCCCCCCGAAAAATTTTCCTGGCTACGCGCCTGGAGGAGGGTATTATGGAATAGTGGGGAAATATGGAATACCGAGTTTTTGGCTCCGTTAGTTGTTATTGCCACAAGTTAATACCATGAACAACTCAAGAAAGATTCCCGTCTTACAATACAGTAAGAGTTGACCGCTCTCTGTTGCCGTACCACTCGCTACAGAACAAAGTATGTTTTGTGATTTTCAAGAGATTTTGTAGATAAGTTTTCAAACATTTTAACTTACTAGTAAACACGTGACATGGACACATGGACATTGATGTTACGCATAATGTACACTAAGAGAATGGTAGTTTGTTCTACTGTGGTTATTTTTTAGATGACAGTGTTTTGCCAATTAGTTTTAAAGGTTCGTTTTCCGAGAAGGCGTGTCGGGTATTATGGAATACTGGGTAATATTGTAATGGATTTCATGTCATCCACTAAAGACCCGGAAAACAAAGACGCTGAATGCATCTTTTGTCACGAAAAATTCTCTAATGATCAACGACGATAAGTTTGGATTCAAAGATCTGTGGGCTCACCATGACTGTACCGGAGCAAAGAAAGAAAATTATATCTACAACTTTTCTAAATCGACTCGAAGCAGAAATGACTCGAACATAATGATTTGAACTACAAAACATAAAAATTTGTTTTATAGTAACAAATAACTATATATGAAGCAATATGAATTGCTTTTCATCGCTTTAAACCATCTATTCCATATTACCCGGCTATTCCATATTATACTCCATTCGTAACTTTTTTTTTTTTAATATTTTTTTCTATAACAACAAAATAAATTGTGTATTTCTTTGCAATTGACATTTCATTACGATTAATTATAGCATGTACTCATGCTGTTTTAGGGGATTTTATTTAAAAATCTATGAAGTTACAGTTAGAAATGTAAATGGTATTCCATAATCACCTCCTCTCCTCTATTCATCGCAGAGCTAAAACTTTGCTTGCGCTAATATGTAGTATTTCGAACTTCGTAGGATTCACACCTGTACTGTACCAGTACTGGGGATTTCTCTTTTACCAGGACACAGGAAACATCTTTGATCTCGTTTTTTTACTTGCGTGCATCCTTTTTTTTTGCAAGTGATGACGGGAAATCCCGTCCCCAAAGGGGTTGGGTTGATGAACTCAGGTGAAAGGGTGATGAAAAAAAAAAGGGGGACGAGGAGGGATTTCTTAAGAAGAAATTTTAAGAAGTTTATCAGTGCAAGGCGTTTTACATCAGAAATCGAAAGTGCTGTTTGCTACCTCCTTCACGTGATAGTTATTCCAGTGGTAGTCTGTGTGTTTACTGTTCGAAATTCTGATGATACGCAACAGATCACAATGACCTAACAGTAAGCTTTCGTATATTTTTTCTTTATTTCACCGTTTATACTTATATTTCTTGATTAATTTATATTTTTACTATGGGAACACATTGGCCGGGTTTTTGCTTTTTATTTTAGCTTCAAAGTTTCTTTTAATTTCATTTATTGATGAAGGCGATAGTTTGTCGGCCCAAATTCCGACACAGCATTTGTATAAACGAGATCCAATGCCTTCGCTACTTTTATGTTTCTGTTTTGTTGTTTCTCTGGGTGTATTATTTTTGGTGCTTAGTCCCTATTTTTTGTATGTATAATGGATTCGTCTGTAGGATTCTCAGATTTAGCTGGGCTGTATTTATGTTGCTTCTTAGCTGCATACACGGAAAGAAATGTTTTGTTGAACAAAATTTGGTTAGTTTCACAAAAAATTTGGTTGGCGATATTTCAACAGAATAATTTTGTTGGTTTTAACCAAACTTTTGCTAAATCAACGAACAAAAATATTCGGTTGAAACAGTTCCAACCAAATTTTTGTTGAATCAACAAAACATTTTTTTCAGAGTAGATGCTCTTTAAACCTCTCTGTTGGTAAAACTGCCCACAGAGCCTTTAAATATAAATGAGATCTAATATTTTCTTAGTTTTCATCGCCTCTTGTATTTTTGTTCTTGTTTTATAATGTACATGCATGGTTGTATGGTTCTTTTGTGTTCTTATCCTCATTTAAACATTGTTTTTTTCTTAGTGTATTATTTTTATTATTAGTCTATAGTATGTATACAGAGCTGATTTCTTCTTACAATTTACATTAGGCAAAATTAAACTTATCACCTGTAAAAGAACTATAAATGCTACAGATAACAGACGGTCAGTGCACTCCATTCCGTAAACAGTAACTGTTTAAAAATATTTTAGATATGTTAATTTGTTTCATTCAAAATGAAAATTAATATGTGTTAAATGAGATTATGTGTGGAAAGAATATATAGTCGTTGTCAAACCAATAACTGCTATGTGCACTTGTTGCAGATTTCGGCATTTTAACTATAATGACTAGTTTACCAACCAGATTTTCATATAAAAAGACTGCTATGTGACTCTAAGCATTATACGGTGAACTGTAGTCCAGTCGCTAGAAAAATATGCCATGTGCATCAGCCAGAATACTGTCAAATAATAACTGGTAATAATAAATGAACTTTTTGCACATAGCAGATATTGGTTTTACAACAACTATGTATTATAAATTGAGCAAACAAAAGAATTATAAACGTACTATTTTATTTTATTTTGCTCTTCCGCTCTCATGCTTGCAAAGACGCAACGACCAAGATTTCCTTATACGAGTACCATCATTCATTGATTTGCATTTTATAAGTGGACTTAAAGAAAAGATTTTTCTCGCGTATAACATTATTCTCGGACATTTCACAGTTTTTTGTTGCTAGCTTTTGCAATTTGCTATGTAATGTATCTCAGAAGTTTTAGCAACGGTTTTATTAATTTGCGTTGGGTAGGTTCATGTATAACAATTTCAAATTAATGCAGTTAAGTCACTTACGTGAACCGTCCTTTCAAAAGTACAGTGGAAACTGCTAAAGTGACCATCTGTCTATAGTGACCACTTCGTATACAATTTCACTTTGAAACCACCACACTTTACTGCCTTCGTACGGTGACCAGGTTTCGTCCTTCTCGAAGGTGGTCACGTTAAACAAGTTCCACAGTAATTGCTTTCGAGTTAATTTAGAAGCAGTGTATTTTAAATTCGTATTGTTTTTGTGTGCTCATTATCACAGTATTTGTGATAGGGGATGTACCAAAGACCATTTTATCGTAAAAAGTGTCGGAGATATGAAAATAAATACATGCTGACTTACATCATTCTTCAATGACTCTCGTAGGGAAAAAACCATGCAGTATTATTACATTTCAGGGGTCACACAAAAATAATGAAAGAAAACAATGATTGCATCAATACGTTTTATACATAATAATGTTATTATTGGTATTGTGTAGCGCCTTGCCAACTTTGTTTAAACGTATTTCTGTGACATTTTATGATGAAAGACCCCCTGTATAAAAGGCAATGTTTAAATGTGTGTTTGTTCCCTGGATTAAAAAAATACTGGACCGCTTTAAGCGCGATTTTTTTGGGGAAATAATCCCTATTATTGGCTAGAGAACGTTTAAAGCCAGGAGTAAAAATTGTTAAGTCAGTTGTTCAAAGGACCAGAGACTCCGCAACTTCCCTGGTCCACAACATTTATCACCAGTCCGTATACATGATTTTTTTTATTGCAAAAAACAATTATATGAACTATATACAATATTGATTTCCGCTAAGTGCTCAATCAAAATATGTAAATACCTTTTATAAAATATTAAATAGGTCAAATTACCGTGTTTACTCGCGTAGTAGTCACTTTTTGTGCCAATTTTTCATTGTGAAAGTCTGGGTGCTATTATTATGCGGGGAAATCTGTTACACAATACTGTACACCCTAATGCTAAAATATTACTGCTATTAAAAATACATTGTAATAAAATTAGGAACTTACCAAATGTTTCCAGATTATGTGCTGTTTATTAAATGCATTCTTTTCGCCAGTTGCACACAAAATAAAGGCATTTTTCTTTTTATGGTAATATTTTTATAGGCATAAAATTTACATGCTGTGAAAATTTTTGAAAAAAATTCTAATAATATATAATAGTACATAATTCATAATAAATCACTTTCACTGAAGATATTAGTAGCCTGGACAGAGCTGCTAATTTTCTATTTTCTAGATAAAGGTCAAATACGCGACTGCGATTATTACGTAAGTAAACATGGTTATGGACACATATTGGTAAAGTTAGATGGAGGTAAAGTTATGGTAAGATTGGTAAAGTTATTGTGGAGCTAAATGAAGAAAGTTTGCAAGAGAAAACTGTAAATAAAACGTTACTGGTCCGACGGACCAACAAATTTTGTATTCTACTGGTCCGTTACATATATTTTAGTGGTCTTGGACCACGGTTAATTTCGAGGCCTGTTTGAAGCTATTGAAATTCCAAATCCGACCCAGGGACAGAATATTAGGCTTCGAAACGTAGGAGTTGTGGCTCCAAGTGAATAGATTTGTTTGAAAAACGCTTCTCTCTCTCTCTCTCTCTTTTTTCTAACAAATAACTGTTCCATATTTATGTGCCATTATTTTGCAGTTACGCTAGATATCAGGTCTGCAGCTAGTTTAAAATACAGCATAATTGCGTTACATTTTATAAATTTTTACCGAGAATTCTGTTAACTTTCGGGAGAATTTCCACACATATTCTGCCAAGATCATTTGTATTACCTACAAAACATCTTACTTAAATTATTACGTGTATTTCCTACATTAGAGGCCTGCTTCCCCTGAACCATTTCCAATTATACGTAATAACTCCTCAATGACACACGAGGCCCCTTGTCTTCTCCCCCATGAAATTGCCCTTAATGGTTTTTTCTCAGGTGTTACTTTTTATACCTCTATATCTTTCGCCTTTTTTTTTATAGATGTATACATAGATTTCCTTTTTTCAAACGGATTTCTTTTCTTTCTTTCTTTTTTTTTTTTTTTTTCTATACCTGCCACCGGCCAGACCATTAATCTCTGTTTTTCATGCCGAAGGAATGATCCTAATAGATGTTTAGCGTAACAATTGGCGAAGTAGTTTATATAAAAACAGATCTTGCATCGGGTGACAAACGATAGCTTAAAGATATTGTAATTTTTTTTTTTTTTCTTGCTTGCTTGCTTGTTTCTTTCCTCTTTTAACTGGAAGATTAACCTTCTTTGTGTTAAGAAAGAAGAAAAAGAGAGCGAGGGGTTTTGCTTAGCTCGACGTAATATGCAGCTAATGCAATATTTACTCTGAGTCATTAGGGGATAATAGTAGTTGATTGGGCGGTTAATGCTACTGATTATGTTGACAAAATTAACAACCGTTTCTTTGGTGGCGAGAAATTATTGAGTTAGCAGTGGACCAATACAGTGCGTTGGAAAGAAATGTTTTCTTTTCTAACTTTAGATTCTTTCTAGTAAAGTTGAAAAAAAGTCGAATAAATTCAAAAATCTATTGTTTCAGTCAAATTAAGTTCCCCCTGTTAAGTCCAGGGCCTGGCCCTAGGGAGGGGGGGCATGTCCATACCTACGAAGTTTCAACTTTTAACTACCATAACAAATACAAAGTAGAAAAAATATTTTGAATGTATTTTTTATCCAACGAAATTTTAGAAGACCACAGGTAATTAATTACCTGCGGTCTTCTAAAATTGTAGCTTAAAATTTAAAATAACCTATTTATGATAAACCGTTTATCATAAAGGTTTAGTAAAATTGTCATTGCGTCAGTTGTGTAAACTTATGTGTATATTATCTCCATCCTTTCTTCGTGCCAGACCCTCCGAGAGAGAGGGACAAAAGGGGCAAATACCTCTAGGCCAGGGCTTCATTTCCATCGAGTTACGGGCCCCCCTTAGAGGGCCAGTAACTTTAAATTTTATCATGTATAGGGTTTTGTTTTAAATAAGTCAAATGTAACTATTACTAGCAATTCTAAAGTTTAGCTCTTTGAGCATGAAAGTGAATACATTCATGTACTTAACTCTTGTCATTTTGAAATAACATAATTTTATAAGTAAAGTTTAATTTGGACTTAGGAAATAGTTACCATAATTATTTCTCATGTTTCCAGGTTAAATTACATTCTAAAAGCAGTATCGGTAAGAGATAAGTGATATTTTAATGCAGCACATGACTGGAAAAAAAAGGGGGAGGATGGGGCCCGGCTCTGATCCTGAATCCAGGGCCCGTAATCGAATATATGCCCCTCTTGCTGATATAATGGCAGATTCAGAAAAGTTTCAAGGGAAGAGCGATAAGTTGGCGAAGTACATTATCAGAGATGGGTCTCTCTTTTCATTTTTAATATTGAGCCCCTGTTTACCATAGCCGCTCTCATTACTGTAACCCTTTGAGGCGCAACCCTTTCCCAATGCTGAAAAAAGGGCAGCCGTTGCCATCGCTCGACTTAAATACCAGCAAGATAGCGGACGATCGAAACGTTCATCGCATGCCACAGATCTAGAGACCATTTTTTTTACGCAGCTGGCTGTGCGTGGGCGCAGCAGATGTCAGTGCCGTTAAAAATAATCGTGACCATTTTTTTACGGGAAATGACGTGCTAAAAAGTAAGGGATTCTCGTGGAGCTATGTCACCCGCAACTATTTTTATAGAAATCAAATCTATTCTTCGTGACTGGCAACAGTCAAAACGTCAGAGTTTGGTGTTCCCAGAGCGGGAACACTGCGCGTTAAAGGGTTAAAAGGCGTGATATCTTTGAACAATATGGCGGATAAAGGGCCTCTTGGGATAGTTTTTGTGACATCACATGATTACGAACAAGGGCATCACAAAGTTAGTGTGTTTGTTTTGTTATGACAAAGATACGCATGTGCTATCTGCCTAGGATGGGGGGGTGCCTTGGTCAGAGGACTTTCTAAGGGGTTCTAATGCGTACTCACGTTACGTCTAGAGAAATCGATCAAAACTCCAGACCGTTAGATCGACAGCCGCTACCAGAACGCTTGTCCTCCACTCGGCCCTGGTGGAGCCCACGTCTCATAAGTTACCTACATAGAAGTCGAAATTACACTGCAACGTCGCATGTTTGTCCCACAATAATGTCACAAATTGACTAATTATAAATTACACTGCGACGTCGCTTTGCAACTTCACATGTTTGGCACGAAGGGATGTCACAGAAGTCTTGCATTTACATCACATTTGTAGTGTGACGAAGTGACGAAATATATCACCACAACGTGATTGCCAACATGGTTGCTGTATCGAATATGCTTTGTATTCTTTTTTTCTTACGTCCATGCCAGTTACCTTATCATCGATCGCCAATTTACCGCTTCACGCCGTGTAATGTATTATTAGCTTTTTATTTTCGTCACACACCCAAAAGTGTTGCATAGAAAGGAAGAATTAAAGTTTTATAACATCATAAAAAAGGAACGGTGTTTTTTGATCATGCATAATTGAGCGATTTAATGCTGCTCCGCAATTAGCTTTTCAGGCCCCAGGGGGCAGTTATCATCGAGAAATCTGAAGGACAGAATATTGACCAGAGAACAGTGTCTTTATACAGTGCAGTCCCAAAAAGGTGGTAACACGCTTTAATTCTTTATCTATTAGAGATAAGTGGGCAATGTAAATTGAAAAAATGTTCAAAATAAGTTAGTAGAAAAGACTACGTTAAGGAAAATTTCCTCTCTTTAATTTTCAAAAAGTTACACTTTTTAAATTTGTATACGACCCCCGTGGAAAAAAATTTCCAATTTGTAAAATATACCCCATTCACTGATGAGGTGACGTACAAAATTTCAGCCTTTCATCATAAAACATCACAGAGATATCTACAAATAAAGATGATGAATTTGATGAATATGCATGAATTTGAATGTAAACGTTTTTTCCCTAGAGTGGAAAAAAAAAAAAAGATCTTCTTTCGTAATTTCTGCACGGCCCTTAAATACAATTTACATCGTGATTTTTTTTCTTCGAGAGCCAGTAAAAAGTGTTTTAAGTCAGCATATATTTATTTTTGTACTTCTGACACGTTTTAAGATACAATTCTCAAATTTTATGCATCACCTCATTTGTATATGGCTACATTTTACTAATTTTAAATTTTTTGTACCGGGGTCGTAACTTTTTGAAAATTAACGAGAGGATTTTTTCTTAGCATAGTCTTTTTTCCTACCTTATTTTGAACATTTTTTCAATTTGCACAGCTTTCTCTCTAATAGAAAAGGAATTAAAGAGTATTACAATCTTTTTGGTCTAATTAGATACTATAATGTTCCGACAACAACGTTTCCTTAAAAGTTCACCGCATGAATACATAAATAACATTTTTTACTTCCTTGTACGTAGTATAAGGAAGTAATGTGATCCCGAAAAATTTTGGGGGCCAAATTTGACAAAAAAACCGATTTTGACTACCTCTAAATTTAATTTTAAAATTTTTTTCGATGCATCTCATCGTAGGCTAGCATGCACGATCATATTAACGCGTCTGCAACTCATTTTGACCAGCGGCGAATCTACTGTGGTCAGTTTTTCCATGCCGTCTGTACGTACGTACGTATGTATGTAACTCGCATATCTCAAAAACTATTGGTCGTAGAATGTTGAGATTTGATATTTAGGATTGTTCTATGATCTAGTTGTGCACCTCCCCTTTTGGTGGCAATCGAATGGATAGTTTATGTACAGGACCGCCCAAAAGATTCGAAATACATTACGCTCTATGGGCCGAAATTCATTAAACTCGCCTAACTCAAAAGCTATTAGGCGTAGAATGTCGAAACTTCATATTTTGGATAGTTGTAACATCTAGTTGTGCACCTCCCCTTTTGGTTCCATTCGACTGGATAGTTTATCTACAGGACTGCCCAAAACATTCGAAATACATTACGCTCAATGGGCCGAAACTCATTAAACTCGCATATCTCAAAAACTATTAGGCGTAGAATGTTGAAACTTTATATTTAGGATTGTTGTAACATCTAGTTATGCACCTCCCCTTTCGATTCCATTCGACGGGATAGTTTATCTACAGAACCGCCCAAAAGATTCGAAATACATTACGCTCTATGGGCCGAAATTCATCAAAGCGTTTTTTAGAGGTATTGGGCTATTTCAAACGACTCAGAAGTGATGTTATGCTGTAAAGAGTTAGAAAATGAATTTCTCCATTAAAAAAAGTGTCTTTATAATTTATAGTTCTGCTACAGGAACACTCAAAAGATTTACAATACATTACGGTCAATGGCAATTTTAGGGGCATTCATCCATTTCAAGCACAATACCGTCCTACCACATAAGTTAGGTAATGGTCCGACCACGGTCACGTGCCTCCCTTAAGAACTATGCCAAAAGTCGCCAAGCTTGGCGACTTTTGGTGTACGTGTGTGCATATTTAACTCTCAAATCTCAAAAACTATTATGAAATTTCATATATAAGAATGTTGTAACATCTAATGTTGTGCATCTCGATTTTTGGTTCCAATCTACTGGAGAGTTTATTTACAGGACCACCGAAAAGAATTTTAGTACTTTAATGTCCATGGACATCTTCAGTATAATACAACTGTAGACAGTCATTGTTTGGTACATGCCCAAAATCTCGCCGTCTGTCCTCGACCTTGGCGCGTTTTGGCGAAATATCGCCAAATTTGGCGATAGTCAGTCATTTGGTCCATGCCCAAAGTATCGCCATTTGTCATCGTTCTTGGCGAGTTTTGGCGAAACATCGCCAAATTTGGCGATAATCTGTCATTGTTTGTCCATGCTTAAAATCTCGCCAAATGTCGTCGACATTGACGAGTTTCGCCGAAATATCGCCAAATTTGGCGCCAAAAATTATTTCGTATTTTGTATAACTCTAAAACTTTAACCCGTAGATTTTTTAACTTTTGTATTTAGAACTATATTAATATCTAACTGTTTTCCATATCTTTTTTGACAGCAATCGACTGAGAATTTATTTACAGGGTGAGCCAAATGACTTTAAATACATTGAGGTGTATGGATGCATTCAATTCATTGAAAGTCTGTGGTCAATGACTACTTTGGCTATCCCCAAAATCTCGCAGACTATCTCAAGTTTGTCGGCTTTTGGTGAAATATCGCCAAATAAAGTGTCAGAAGGAAATCTTTCAAATTGAACTCAACTTGGCGATATCGAAATATTTTGCTAGAAATCGCTAAACCTTACTATTATTGATATTTTATCTCTTTCAAACAAATAAGTTTAGAGGAAGTGCGTCGAAAATATTTTTGATCTAATGGACGTGCAAGGAAGTCATGTGTTGGACACATCAGATTTTTTTAAAGTAAGAAAGCTAGTTCATTTTTTGAAATATTCATAATGAACACCTCTATTGGTTTCGTATGGCTTCTAACGGTTTCGTTTGATATGCAATATCGGAAGCTTAGTCTTCTTTAAGATTTTTTGATAAGTATACAACTGTAAGTTTGTTCTTTTAAGAAATTATGCATCTTTTGGAATCATATTTAAGTGCTCAAATGATGCTAAAGACTCATCGAAAAATTTATAATGTCTCCTCCAGGCACGTAACGAGAAAAAAAATTCGAGGGGTGCCCAAAAAGTGAAAAAAGTAGAATTTCTCGTAAAAATACGTGTTTTTTTTACATCCAGTTAACAAGGGGGGGGGGTTAGGGGGGTCATAACGCCCCCCATGAGGAATTTTCTGCCATACAAAATGTATATTCTTCACTACCTTATCACACACACGTATACATATATATGAGTTGTAGTAGTCGTAACCCCCCCCCATGAAAAATTTCTGGCTACGCCCCTGCCTATCCCCTAGCATCGTCCTGGTCTCTTCTCAAGCTGTACAGTCACTAACGGTTAATCTATACAAGTGTGAGGAATGGGGAGGGAATCTTATGCATGCAATATTTTCCAAAATGGATGACATTTCAGGTGATTTTCAAGACGAGTTCTGCACATAAGATCAGTGCTTGCTCTAGACTTAATAATCTGCGAGTCAGGCTGACTCACTATCAATAAAAGTGTCAATTTTTGGAAAATGCGAGTTGTGTTTAGAAACATTCAAACTTAAACTTGAATCCTGCAAATCGGTACTTCAAGCAAGCATTGTCATTGCATATCAAACATTACAGAATAGCTTTGCAGATTTGACAACATGGGAAAGTCAAAAATGTGTAAAACGTTGTGCAGGCGCAACACTTTTCATACCTTTCACTGTAGCGTTATCTGTTATCTTTGTGAAATGATGCTCGTTATGTGAAATGATGAGCGTTACAATGTGAAATGACATTTTTTTCATAGATTTTGTATTAATTCAAATGGACCGAAATTCTGCGAGTCTAACTTTGACTTGCCATTTTAAAAAATGAGAGTCAATTTTTTCAAAAAATATCAATATACGCTTAAAACGCTGAGTACGCGCGAGCCCGGCATGAGATTATTATTATTAATTTTTTTTCCTAAAAGTTATAAGTTAATTCCTTACAAAAGTGCATATTACCGTTTGTTAAAAAGCAATCTGAATATTTTCGAGAGCATAACACAATTTGTTTGTGAAACAGTTCAATAGGCCTCTGACGACGAGCTTTTCACAAGAACAGCCGTAGAGTATAAAGGAAAAAAAATCTTACGAGCCTTACAGCATGACATAGGCTCCAGATACTACATTTAAATTTTTAAAGTGTTACAGACTGAGAATTTTTTACGTGAAATTACTATTGTTTCTTAGAGTTTGTGTCCACATGAACCCTACTATATAGTGCGGAAGCCTGAATCACTGACTCACTCTCTAGCTATTCCGGACACCTACTTCAATGTAAATATTATACCGCCATAACTCCTAGAAGATTAAGAAGTTCCAAAAGATTAAAAAGCAGAAAAGGCGTAATAAACATCCACACAGTTTATACGATCCGCTTGCAATTTTTTATAATCTATATAATCTATCTATCTATCTATATAAATAAAGCAATGTGTAAACTGTTCGTTAGTTTGTCTGTCTGTCTGTGTCTTGCGTAGCTCCGAAACGGGTGATCGTAGACCTACCAAATTTTGTACGGAAATTCTCCAAGACGGGTCTCGACACACCTCGAAGCGATTTTTTCGAAATTCGAATTAGAAAATGTTTTATTTTATCTTTTGTCCGATTTTTAGCCATTTTTCTTGCGTAATACATAATAACGCGGGTAATTGCACTCGCAAGAAAACGATATTACATCATCGTATAGAGGAGAAAATTTTCTTTTAAAAACTGTTTGTTTGTTCGGACTGTGTAACATAATTTGCAGATTTTTGGGAATTTTTTAAATAAAATTAAATTTGACGCTGACTTTCGTAAAATATTTTTAAAATTGCCGCATCTTGAATTCTATCTATCATAACTTTTTTTATATTTCGGTAAAGACGGAGCACACAATTCGCCCACTTTTAAAGAAAAACGGAGGAAAAATATAAATTAGGAGAAATTTTACGAATTCTTAAGTAAAGAAGGATTTTCATTTCAATAGCAGCTGCTTACAAATTTCGGTTTGATATCTTGCGGTTTGGTTGTCCTGGATACAGTAACAATTATTAAAATTGCCAGTTGAAACAAATAAATAAAATTACTTTAAAATAACTGGGTTTTTGCATGTGAAATGTGCGTCATGTTGGTGTCACGAGTTTAAAACCCTTGTCGAAACTCAATCAGAAAACGGATTAACAAGCAAAACATACGCAACGCATGAAATAATTCCATATTTTATTTTGCGTTGCCAGAAAAAGAATTGAATGCTGTTTTTTTATCAGTGAATTATCCAGCATTATTTTCAATTGAGATTTTGAGAACGGGACACGTTTTCGAATCGCAAGAAATAGTTTGCGGTGTTAAACAGGGCCTGATTATGACAAACAGGGACACCGGGCATTGATGAATTTGGGGCCTCCATCTATGAAATTTGTTTTATTTTGCATAAAATTTTGTTATAAAAAAGAATATTTCAGATTAACATTTCAAATGGGGGGGGGGCATTTCGAGCCTGGGGCACTGGGCAAAGTCGCGATTGCCCGTGAGATAATAGGGCCCGGTACTAAATACGCCAATCTGACAAGAATTATGTATGGAGAGCTGTTTTAGTGCCAACCATAAAGTGAAATGATTATCGTTTATACTAATGCGTAAATTATAAAAGTCACCAAAGAATAAAAGACTACATTCGTGGCAAATATCTAAGCCGTTTCTTTAAATTAAACATTAACGATTGAAAAACGAAAATATATTGTATTGGTATCAGTAAAAGATGGTATAAGTAATAGTTACTAGATATGCTAGGGCAATATTGATCAAAGCCAGAGGCGTAGCCAACGGGGGGCGTTAGGGGGGTCATAACCCCCCCTCCATGAGAAATTTTTGCCATACAAAATGTATATTCTTTACTACATTATCACACACACGTATACATATATATGAGTTGTAGTAGTCGTACCCCCCCCCCTTGAAAAATTTCTGGCTACGCCCCTGATCAAAGCACAATATACCGCATTAATAAATATTTCGTGAAACTAAGCGTTCTATTCCTTTTTCAACAACCATCTTACATCACAGCTAACTAAACATTAAGTAATTCTACGTCACGTTAATATATCCCGTGGTAGTTTCAACAGAAAAGACTGTAACAGAACTTTTTTTTTTTTCCCTTGGAGATTCTGTTTTGTCACAAGTAGTTATGATCACATTTTGGGAAAATGTTCTCTTCTTTCCTTGCGAAGAGCGGGTACACAACTATTTAACTATAATATAAAACGGTTCTCCACATCATGTAGTATCTAAGGTGGTATAATTTAAATCTAAAATAGAGTATGATGTAGAAATGAGATATTTTGAAAGTTAGGAATTTTCGCTGCAAACTGTCACGCTTTTCTTTTTCTGATCGCTTTTCTTTTTCTGAATGACACCGACATAGTTTTTGTGTCATAATATTAACAATGGTCTCAGGTCGGTACTTATACTAACTTTACGAATAACTAATGAGTAACTTTACGCCAAGAGTCAAATCATTTTGCTTATTTTTAGATTCCAAATCACTGGAATCAATTCGAATTAGATGTAAGAAAAAGTTTCGTATCCTACCGTGCGGAGAACGGGTACGCAGCTAGTTATGCATAAAAATATATTTAAAAAATCTGTTCTACTTTAAAAATCTGAAAATCCACCGGTTTCCTCATTTTTAAGCGATTTTTTGCTATTTTCAGTTCTATTTTTTTTCCTCGAGAGTACAAAAATGAATCATTTGCGTGACAAAATGAGTTGTTGCTATCGATATGGGGTCATCGGGCTTTGAAATAAAAGTTGTGGTTCTAAGTCGTTTAAAATAGTTTTTCCAGATTACATAGTTTAATTATTTTTCATAAATAAATCGTCTTGATGGATATAAGAAAGGCTGCGTACACAAAACGAAATCTTTCGAATGCCGAAAGTTTCCGCGCGTTTCCAGAAGAGCATGAAATTCGATTTGGGTATATAATAAAAATTGAATTCGAACTTATTTATTTTAGGTGGACATATTTTCGTCAAATGCTTCTTCTAGCGCCCGTTGTAGTTGCCTGCACAACGGGCTTTGACTTCTGGTTTAAAATAAATGAATAAAGAATTACCAGCTTGTTTCATGTGAATTCACATTCAGAAAACTCGGCACTGAAAGAAGAAGAGTTGAGTAGTATGTCGGCCGTTCTCAATTAATTTAATTGGTCAGTTGGGACGCCCTTGTTGATTCAGCTGCATCCCGTTCACCTGCCTTCATATTAATAAAATTGGCTGGCAACGAAGAAAAATCTTCGGACAGAGGAAAAAGTGGACTTTTTTTTTTTCCATGGGCAGATGGTACGGCGGCGCGGTGGTGAAGTTGTGATAATATTCACTTTTCGCCGGTAGAAAATTTTCTTTTTTCACGTGCCGCAGACGAGGATTGATTGCAGAGATTTCTTCAAGGAGGTTAGTACCGTCTTTTGTTGCATCAGTGTGTGCGAAGTAGTCACCTGAATTCATAATACACTTCCTCTGCTAAAATCAGGGGTTAAAAAAGAGAATGTGTGTAATTTATGAGATAATAAGCAAGTTCTCGTCGAAAATGCAATTGTGAGAGTGTGAGAACTGAATGTTAATGTTATATCTGTATGAGCATTACGCTACAAAACGTGGTGTTTACTTGTACGAGAGGTAACGGTTAGGTAAGTTGAAATTATACTTAACGTTATGTGCGTTGAAGTTTCCATTCAGGCAAGTTCTGATTTCCGGCAGGGCATTCGGGGCAAGCGCCCAGGCCCCCCAACAAGAAGAGCTCCGCCAAAGTACCCTTTAACGCGCAGTGTTGCCGCTGTGGGAACACCAATTTCTGACGTTTTGTCTGTTGTCAGTCACGAAGATTTGATTTGGTTTCTATAAAAATAGTTGCGGGTGACATAGCTCCACGAGAATCCTTTACTTTTTAGCACGTCATTTCCCGTAAAAAAAATTGTCACGATTATTTTTAATAGCACTGACATCCGCTGAAAAATGGAAGAATGCGAGAACAGCTGAATAGATTGCCCAATGCTGAAGAAAGGGCAGCCGTTGCCATCGCTCGACTTAACTACCAGCAAGATGGCGTACGATCGAAACGTTCATCGCGTGCCACAGACCTAGAGACCCTTTCTTGACGACAGCTGGCGCGCACAGCCAGCTGCGTCAAAAAGGGTCTCTAGATCTGTGGCACGCGATGAACGTTTCGATCGTCCGCCATCTTGCTGTTAGTTAAGTAGAGCGATGGCAACGGCTGCCCTTTTTTCAGCATTGGGAAAGGGTTGCGCCTCAAAGGGTTAAGTTTAAAAATTTGCAAATTTTTATTTTTATTTAAAATAAGTCAGGGAAACTAATTTTATGAAAAATAATAGTAATAAAAATTACTCTTACTGTTTCATATCTCTAGCCCTATATCTACAACTTTTTTAAGCTAAATGGTATAGTCTCAGGAAATTTTTCAGGCAAACATATTGTTTAGGCGTGGACTATGAAACAATGTATGCTGATCGCGAAGAAAACCATAGAACTGATTTCCAATTGGCTCACATAAAAAGAAATAGCTTCCTAAGTTGAGCCAAATGACGATCTGTCCCACTATAAATAAATGATCTGATATAAGCATAAGGATAATAAATATAAAAATATTGTGGAGCATGTTACAGTAAAGTACCGTTTATACGTCTTTCAAGGGACCAACCTGAAACGACGCATAAATGAAAAGATGTATAACTGAAACATCAATAAACAACTTACATTACATTACAGGTTTAACGCTACGGACGCAAATTTATGTAAATATAATAAGTTTTTAAGTTTTTTTTCAAATACTTAGTACAATGAAAACAATGGCTAAATATAAAAAACTGGATGCTTATCATAAAAGGGAAACAAATCATACCTTTATTGTACTATGTTATAAATGCTGCAATCTTTAATATTAATATAATACATATTGCATCCCAATTACAAAGTAATTTGTGTTCCATACAGACATTGAATTTAAAAAAGAAAATCTTTCATAATCGTCTGATTGTCTTTGATTATTAATTACAGTATTACGGATTTAACTGAGTTCATGAAATACTTTACCCCTCGTGTTCTTACAAAATTTTCCAATAGAGTCGATTGCGTATTCAAAGGAAGGTTATTAAAGATGCATCCCTCCTTACATCTTTTATTAGACGTTCTATTGAGAAAAAGTTTCTCTCTAAACAGGAAAATTGTGACTGATACAGAAAATTTTCAAATTTTAGGGAAGTGAAAATGACGCATGACCGAACTTTTGCGTCTTATAAACGAAGCATTTTTGCATTAGGACGTGACGCAATGAATGGGGACTTTACTAAAACGACGTATAAACGCAAAAGCCGTATAAACGAGAAACGTATAAAAGGTGCTTTACAGTACTTGAAATTTATTACATTTTGCGTCTTGATCAAATAATCATTTTTATGCTGTTATAACAACTTTCTTTGTATGGTGTGATATGAAAGTTACTTTGTATTGTATAAGTTTTCTTAAGAGGGGGGCCCCTTTTGAAGGTTTTTCCCTGGGCCCCCATCTCTGCAAATCGGTCCTTGCTACTCAGGGTGTCAGCCAGCAACTAAAAAGGAGACTTTTGCTACTAAGTTAATGATTAGGCAATTTGAGATACTTTTTTGGTTTAAAAAAAATGTCCTTTGCATACTATTTTCAAATATTTGGTAACTTTTTCTCCGTTTCGGGCAACTAATTTGGTGAGTTTTGTCCATTTTGGGGAAGTTTTGTTCTTCGTTATTTCTATTTTTTTCCCTAAGTTTTATCCACTATCAGAGTGACTCCTAAGAACTTTGTCTATTTGCGTGTCACAACTATTCTAGTGCAGTATTTTTGACGGACCAGTGGCACAGGTCCGTCAGAATTTACTGCCGTTACCATAAATATAAAATTTATTGAAAAATAATCATTTTTTAAATTCAGTTTAGTGTATTTGTATCTAATTAGTGTATAATGTGTGTTTATATAAGTAAGAGAATATATGAAAGTATAATGGGCATGTAAAAAGGAGAATTAACTTATGTTTTTCATGCTACAATGTTAATGATACATTTTTAAACCAAACTTTAAAGAAAAATGCTACTATTCTGCCAACTAAAATTAAGAAAAATGATGCTCTTTTGATAACTTTTTTATGTTTGTGAGGTTACTAATTTTTGTCTCCTAACCATGGTGGACACCCTGCATTACCAGTTTTCATGTTTTCCACTTTTCAAAGGGCGCCGCCGCCTCTTTTAGTCTGTATGCGCCCTGTACCCCCCCTTTTTTTTGGTACTGATGCGCCTTGCTCTTTTTTCTTTAGCGCCGATGCACCTGGCCCGGATTAAGACCACTGGGGTCTCTGGAGCTCGGGAAAACATGAGCCCCACTAAAAAAGAAAAATTTTAGTGAACTGTAACCAATCTACTGAGTACTGAATCCAGCTTTTAAGAACTTTCTGTATTGTGTTGTTAAAAACTTAAAGTAATTTTTTTATGAATTTACAAAACTCAGTGACTGTTTAGTTAGCTTCCAGATGTTATGTAAAAGTACGGCACACATACAGTAAGTAACGTGTTTACTCGCGTAATTGTCTCACTTTTTCTGCCAGTTTTTCATTTTGAAAGTCTAGGTGCGACAATTATGCGGAGAAATCTACTTCACAATATTGTACTTTGTAATTCTAAAACATTGCTGAATTAAAAAAAAATACATTATAACGAAATTAGTAATTTGTCAAATGTTTCCAAATTATATGGTGTTTATTAAATAGTTTTTTTCGCCAGTTACACTTAAAATAAGGCACCTTTCTTCTTAGACATAAAATTCTCAAAAAATCTTTGAGAAAATTATGGCGAAAAGTTCTATTAAAATAATTCACAATAAATCACTTCACCGAAGGCATCAGTAGCACTGCAGTTCTGGGAAGATTGCATATGATAATTTTCTATTTTCTAGATGAAGGTCAAATAAGCGACTGCGACTTTTATTACGGGGAAAATATTTTGACAAATTTTTCTTCAAGACGGCAGTGAGACTATCACGCGAGTAAATGCAGTATTTAAATGTTTTTTTTTTTTTTTTTTTTCCTCTCCACTTTGCTGATGTGCAAATTTTGGTTCTTCTAGGATAAGTTGAAATTTTTTTTTCCAATTTTTAAAATATATTTGGGAGCCCCTTTGACCCGGGAATGATCGATTCAACCGCTCGTCTCTATACAGGCTACTTTTATTGATGGAAAAAACAAGCCTCATCTCATTTTTAAACATTTAATTGTTATAAGCGTAGTGTTTTAAAAAATGCCATCTCCTTTTCATTGGGAAAAACGTACTTCTGTTAGTGTTTTTTTTTTTTTTTTGAGTGTCATCCACGTTCGATGTAACATATCTTGATAAAGTAGCCATTGGTGTCAAACATCCAAGCTGATCCGAAATTTCCATTATCAGTGTTCATGTTTTTAGTTTTTCAAAGGGCGCCACATTCTGCCAGCCTTTTTTTAGTGCCGATACGCCCTGTCTTTTACAGACACACACACACGCAAAGCCCTTGCCCCTTTTTAACTTATTTATCAGAACGAAACGCTTTTAAAAAAGGCAACGTTCTTTTTATAGGGAAAAACGTAATTCTGTTAGTGCTTTTTAATATGCATTAAGCACCAAGTTGGATATAATGTACTAGGTGTACCGAATGGTATTTTTTTTTGTTTGTTTGTTTGTGTTTCGTATGTCGATATTTAGCCAAAACTACAGAAGCTAACAAAACTAAATCTGGCACGTGCGTGTGAGTTTTTTAGCGTAGGTGATAGATTGAACATCATTTTCCAAAATTCGTAACTTAATGGGGGGGATGGGGGTCCAAAAAGTTCTTTTCTCATAATCTTCAAAACAGAAAAGAGGTATCCATAAAATTCTAGCTGTAAAATACAACACTCCCGAATACCTAAAAATCGATTTCAGAAGATTTCGAATAGAATCCTCCAAAGAGGATAGACGCGTGAAAAAGGGGGAAGGGTGGCCATTTCTCTGGAAAAAAAAATTCTTACTTTAAAATTTAATAAATATGATTCCTATGCTAAGGCACAGCTTGCTTGTGATTCAATACTTGCTGAAAAATTATTGTTTGAATTTTACATAAAAAAAGGACATTATTTACGATACACGTAACATTTTGTACTAAATTGTTCATCATACAATTCTGTGCCTACTGTAGAATTCACAAAGAAATAACCTTCATGGAGGCCAGGAAAGTGTACTTTTAACCCTTTGAGGCGCAACCCTTTCCCAATGCTGGAAAAAGGGAAGCCGTTGCCATGGCTCGATTTAACTACCAGAAAGATGTTTCGCGAGACCAGTTTCAATCGTCCGCCATCTTGCTGGTAGTTAAATCGAGCAATGGCAACGGCTGCCCTTTTTCCAGCAATGGGCAATCTATCCAGCAGTTCTCGCATTCTTCCATTTTTCAGCAGATGCCAGTGCTGTTTAAAGATAATCGTGACCATTTTTTTTACGGGAAATGACGTGCTAAAAAGTAAAGGATTCTCGTGGAGCTACGTCACCCGCAACTATTTTTATAGATATCAAATCTATTCTTCGTGACTGGCCACAGTCAAAACGTTAGAGTTTGGTGTTCCCAGAGCGGGAACACTGAGCGTTAAAGGGTTAAAAGAAGTTTAGCCTTACAAAGAAAGAATCCTGTAGGATGTCGGGGAAATTGCCCTTTTCTCCGCAGAAAGTGCTTTTGATAACTCCGCCCTGCACTTTTCAGGGGGGGGGGGATACAAACGCTGCCCATTACATTTTGGAAATACCGTGGAATAATTTGTGTAGATAAATTACAAATTAATTGGTGCTAATTACATCGTAATTGATTATTAGAGCTAATTAATTAGATTATTGGTGCTAATTAAGTATTAAAGCACATAAAAAATAATACTAGTAAGAACTAAAACTGCCTCATTTTTAGATTTTTTCTTTCCGCTAAGCTTTCTTTAATTATATTTGTATAAATAGCATTCATAAAAGTCTTAATTGCAAGATTTTTTTTTTTAATCGACTGATTTCATTTCTTTTTCATTGTATGGCTTCCCTTAAGTAAAATTTGTCTTGCCTATGTTACATTAGTCAGTAACCTTTTTAATAAATTTTGGAATGTCGAAAGTCTTTAATTTACTTAAATTACATACAATATGTAAAAATCTGAAGTAGATAACACATAAGTTCCTTCTAAAAATTGTACACATTTCTGATACATTTAAACGTAGTTCAATAAAGTTGAGATACGACGCTGCAATTTTTTTCATTCACGATTGTTAAAATATTATTTTTTATTAACATAATGTTTCTCTCTATCCTAAAAAAAAGTAAAGGCCGCTGGCGCTGTCAATAGCTTGTGGACCTATCTCCTCCTAAACCGTGGCGATTTGAGTTTCGACTAAGGTGCCCACAGATTCGGAAAATTCCGAGGAACCTGCTAAGCTGACTTAAATTTCGAAAATCGAATTATTTTAGAAGATATTAATAAAAAACTGAAAAAATAAACAGAATGGTTGCCAGATTTGGCATAAAATCATTCATTCCTTTGCAACAAAGCGTTTCCAAGTATCTAAAATCGCGTGAAATTTACAAAGTTAACACAATCATTGTGTTTCTGAAGAGTGCAAATAATTTTTCCAGCGATTATAAGCGGAGTCCGCACTCCAGGTGTAGTATAGCTCAGGACCCGTACAACACGGATTCCCATAACAAAATATCTTCCGTGTTATGAGGGGAGGAGGGGGTCTGTGAAGATTAAATTTTTATGTACCAATTAAGATGCAAGAACCAAGCAATGTGTAGCTCAGTAGCATTCTATCTGATCCAATCTTCGGGTTTTGTCTGTTGAAATTATGTCTTTTTTACGAATAAGCCTGATTAGGGGCCGAATGCCTCATACGAAAAGCGAGCGTAGCGAGTCTGGGGGCCTTGGCCCCTAGTATACAGTTAGATTTATTAGGGTTACATACACCATTATCGAAGATGTGTAATCTTTTATAAACTTTACTAATATATGTTTCTTTTGCATCTTTGAAATAGAAGAGCGACTATACGAAATGAAATTTAAACAATGGCGGCCTGTAAACTTTAATAAAGTCTTTTATGTGACCACGTGGTGAACTACCCTGTCGATTGAAATCAAAAAGGAAGTACACAACTACATGTTACAACAGTACAAATTCAGTAATGTTCAGTTAATTGATTTTGATCTGTACGAGAAATGTATGTCGTATGCGTACATATGTAAGTAACAGATGCCACGCCAAAACTATGCAAAATGGATTCAAGGATGTTCAGAATGAACATTTTCTTCAAAATATGAATACCCAACTTTTTCGTAATCATAATAGTTTCTTTCGTAATCACAATAAAGAAATAGGAATGAATTAAGCTTGAAAAATATTTTCTTAAAATGGGTGATTAGTAATGCGTTAAATTTTTGAAAATACCTTTTGAGTTAAACTACTTTTCAGGCAGAAATAGAATTTTTTCCAGTAAAGTTTTAATTTACCTTTATAATTTAATGAATTTCAGTGCTAATAGAAGTGTTGTGATATTTTATACTCCTTTCATAAAAAAAGATGTATAATGCATTTTTAAAAAGAACAAATGTGCTTTTCGTAAAAGTTATCAACAAAATCTCACTTTAAAATAAGTAAACGTCATAATTTATTCGTAGTATGTAAATAAATAAGTATCCACAGGGGCGTAGCCAGAAATTTTTCATGGGGGGGGGGTACGACTACTACAACTCATATATATGTATATGTGTGTGTGATAATGTAGTGAAGAATATACATTTTGTATGGCGAAAAATTTCTCATGGGGGGGTGTTATGACCCCCCTTGGCTACGCCCCTGAGTATCCATAAATATAAATTTTAACCTCTGAACAAATCATTTGCAACTTAAAAATTACTTGGCTTAATCCTACCAAAATAATATTAAAAGTATTCCTTGATAGAAAACAAAATTTGAAAATTGTTGAAATGCTATTTGAATTCAGTAGAAAACCTTTAATTGTAGCTTTAAAAGTTACACACAAGATTGCAATAACATTTTTGTAAACATCAAGTAAGTTTCGTATTTTTATTATAGTAAAACAAATAAATATGAGAAATGAAATTATCAAAGTTTGTATTTTCGTTTGAAATTATTTGCTACACTGTGAATACAAATAATACAACTTTAATTTTTTAATTTAATACATAAATAAGTAACAAAAATCATCAAAATAAAGTTATAAAAATGATTTACATTGCTATTTGCAGGTTAACAATTACCAAATGGCAAGTGTTTTTCGAAAACAAATCTAAAAAAATATCCATATGATTTTTTAAAATTTAATGTGTTTTTAAATAGTCTAAAATAACTTTAAAATTTTTAATTAAATATTTTTTATTTCATTTCATTTTTATTGTCTAATTGTATTTTCTTCGCCCTTATTTTCAATGGAATTCAGTTTTTTTCCCCTTTAATTGATACATTAATAAATATCGATTATATTGTAAAAACCTGGTAACATTTTGGACATTTATAAAGCTTGTTTTACTAAGTAATGTGTAAAAGTTATGAAATGCTCATTTCGACTTTAATTTCCCTCTTTCTTATGAAATTTTGTGTCTAGTAACACAGTGGACCTTTGTCATCTTTTTGAAGCAAAAAAATTAAATTTTTCCTTTAGTGTAAAAATTGTACCAGTTTTGTTAAATTTTGCTGAATGAAATATTTTTCTGTCTACTAACAACTAAAAGTTTTAGAAAATTATGTATTTTTTAGCATTTTTTGAAAGTGGAAATTGTAAAATTTCTTTTAGAATAGAGGTCTCCAAACTTTTTTGACCTCGTACCTTCATGACAAAAATCTGGGAAACGGGTTCTGACCCCCCATCCCCCCTTCGCTACGCCACTGCTTTACAATAAGTAATGTACGGCTGCAATTAACAAATACACAATGCTACAAGAATCTGGTGCCTAATATCACTAATTAACAATTCAATCAATATAAAAACCGGTGCGTTAAAGTGAAACGCTCGGAAGCCAATCAAATTTGTCCAGCTGCTGTTTCTAGCTGTCGGTCTGTTTCATTACCTAAAAATGATATTTTAAGGTGATATTGCGCAAAATTTTTCTACGTAAAACTTCTTTCCAAGTAAGGGGGGGGGGGGGAAATTTCTAGATTTGGAAGAATATCTCAGAAATTAAACAACAAAATAAATAATTTTGAAGTATAGTCCGTCCGTTCAAAAGAGATATGTTTAATTAAATTTTCTTTTTTATAAAAATGGAAACTAAAATGTATATTTGCATTAATAATATACTTCACTGGAATTACTGAGCACGAACATTCGTGTTTAGTGACCGAAATTATTCTTTGATGCGAATTTTCTGCTACAAAAATTTACAATTTATAGAGAAAAGTTTACCGAACGAAAACTCGGAAACGTATTTATAAGAAGATATTTTTCCGAGTATAAGAATTATGCTTTATAAATCTGTTTTATGTTCTGGGAAGGGAAAAAGAAAAAGAAAAAAAAAATTAACAGTTTTCGAGCAATCGGGCACGCAATGCAGGGAAAACAGCATTTAGTCGGAAAATGACTTTTTCACTTTATTTCGCTTAACATTTTTGGTGCGCGAAGTTAAAAATGTTTCAAACATTAACTGGCAAGTAATTAATGTAGAGCTCTTTACAGAGTGATTCTGTGCTTTAAAAATTCTTCGAGATTAGAGATTTTATGTTAATTTTCTCTCTCTTTCAAAATGAAACTTTCGGCTCTTCAGGCGGTGTATGGCGTCGGCTTTAAGAGTCCGGCTAAATGTTTCATAAAACTTTAAGACGTGGATGGTAAATGCATTTAGAATTGTTTTAAAAGGAGAGCATTGATTTATGTTTTTTTTTTAAGTATTTTAATTTATCGCTTATTTCATTTAAGATTTACGGTTATATTTACAGTATTTGAGTTTCGCGAATGGGTACATCTGTATTTAGAAAAATGCTAAATTGGCTTTCTTACAACTAAAACTTAAATGGAGAAAATCACAAAACTTTTACTAATTTAACAAAATTAATCGGCTAGCTCCAACAAAATTTTATTACATTTCAACAAGACTTTTTGCAGTGCAGATTTACAGTATTACGCAATAAATTTTACTATTGCTAATAAATGTGGAGGAGGAAATTATAATTTTGCGTTAAAAAAAAATCGTACACTTACGATAACGATAGTATATATATTACAATATCAGAAACTGGGAAAAGCTTTTATTTTTATTCAGCAAAATTTCTCGTTAGGTAAACTGGACTTAACGAAAATCAACTGTATAGAGGTAATTCTGAAATTAAAAGGAATTTTAGGGGGTAATAAAAGTGTAAAACAAAATACAGATAACAAAATTTAAATTTTACTCATAGAAGTTTATTAATAAAATTAGTATGACACTTCAAAGGTCAAGGGAAAATATTCTTTCTAAAAAAAAAAAAAAAAAAAATGTTGTCTAATTTTGCTGAACAAGGAGGTTATATTGCAGCAACGAGGTTACAAGTGACACTTTAAATCACATGGGCGACCTCCAGCCAGCAGGCCGGATGTGGCCCTCCACATCCGGCCACATCTACGGCTTTTGATCCGGCCCGTGGAACAGATCAAAACCCCGTATAAACTCATATATACCATTCAAAATCCCATATAAATTCCAATTATACTTCGCTCACATAAGGAAGTTTGGCCCGCTACTTCGCTAATATCCTAAAGTTCGTCCCGTAACTTATGAAAGGTTGCCCATACCTACTTTAAATGACCGTAGGCAGAGGGGAGTGAGGGAGCTGCTCCCCCCTTCCCCGAAATGGGACCCTTTACTCAGCTTACAATTGAAACTTAGCTTACAATTTGATACTCAGCCCCCGCCGAAATAAAATCGTAGCTACGCTACTGATAGTAGGGGAGAGGGAGACACAGTGGGACTAAAGATTTTTTTCTGTGATTCAAAAGATCAAAAATTAGAAAAAAAAAATTCATAACTTAGTTAACTACTATTGCAACACCTTAGAAACTAATCACCGTCACAATTCATCTTGTAGGGAAGTTCCAGAAATTTTTGTTTCTACTATCATTGTTGGAAAAATCAGACAAGTTTTACTTTTATGGATTTGAGCATTTAATTGCCATCCAATAATCAATATATCTTTGCTTTAATTTAAAGCTTAAATTTTCTTAATTGCATACATGTAATTACCTTTATACTATTGATAAATTCTGTACAACTTTTGAGTATGGGTTTAAAAAGACTTCTTAGGGGTACAGTGGGACATCTTGATTGGGGGTATAGTGGGAGTGATCCCCACTATGGGTAAACTTATGGCTTGTACAAGCACAGAAAGAACAATTACACAATTATCATTTCCAATAGACTTCGGGTCTTACTCCCTGCAGGAGTCGATGCAGACGAAATTTAGGTCCGTTTTGTGGCCCCTATACAAAATCATAATTCATTAAAACGGCTATTTCACAAAAGTACAATCGATTACAAAAATACAATCGATTAAAACGGCCCTTCATTGGCATTTTACATTACATTTTAATTTTACTAATCGTTTTAACGAAAAAGTGACTTTTTTAAAAAATTGGTATGAAAATTCGCAAAAAATAAGTGTTGAAATTCACAAAAATGGGACATTGGAAAAAATTCCTGGATCGACCCCTGCCACGATAAAATAAATTTTTGAAAACATTTTGCTATAGTTTACAGTTTAATATGATGTTACTTTATTATTTTTAATTCATCAAACACTATTCAGCAAAGAATTTTGCAACCCTTAAATGTGTTTCATTATGATAACTATTTTTAAGTCTTGCCATTTGAAAACTGCTTTTATATATTCTGTGTTGAATATCTCAATCTGAATTTAACTATAATAATAATGTACTGCCATAATATAGCTGATTTTTCATGTTTCTTACTCATTGTTCCATTGTACCTCAATTCTTGTCCCGTGGCCTACGGGGCACAATAAGGAAAAATTCAGAACTGTAATTCAGTATTCGGTTATTACAGAATAAAATAAGGATAAATTCTGAAAAAAAGGTGTAATAAAAGGTAACAGTTGCCAAAATATTGTATTGTGCCCCCCCCCCTTCTCCCCAAAAAACAAAAATAAAAAAATATTCTTAATAGACTAAATTTTTCGTCTTCTTTTATTTGATCAATGGTCTTCTACGTTAGTTTGTTTAAAATACCATGAATATTTTCCTTTTACAGGGGCCGATCCAGGAATTTTTTCCATGGTTCCATTTTTGTAAAAATTGTTTATTTTTGTGAATTTTAATACTTAATTTTGTGAATTTCAATATTTATTCTTGTGAATTTTCATACCAATTTTTAATAAAAGTAACTTTTTTGTTAAAATAACTGATAAAACAGATTAAAATGTGGGTTAAAATGCCAATGAAGGGCCGTTTTAATTTATTGTATTTTTGTGAAGGGGCTGTTTTAATCGATTGTATTTTAGGGGTCGTTTTAAACGACTGTAATTTTGTGAAGGGGCCGCAAAACCGACCCAAATTTCGTCTGCATCGACCCCTGTTTTAACAACATATTGTATAAGGTTGTACACTATCTTTCATTCTCTCATGGCCTTGTATTTTTTGATAATTTTGCCAGATAAAACTAAGGCAAATGCTTTAAGGGATATTCGAAGTTGTTTGTTTTTATTAGTTTTCTTGAATTTGAGAAGCAGAAGAGAATTCTAGGCATTTTCTTACTTTTGGTGATGCCATGTGATACACGCCGAAACCTGTCTATTTTAGTTTTCTTATGGGTGCTCTTATACGTTGTTGTTTGAAATTTAATTGCCGTCTTCATAAGTTACTTTTCGTGCTTATTATTGTGTTGCTATCTAGTGGAATTTTAATCAAGTTAAAGATGTTCCATGGAGGTTACAGTATCCCGGGAACAAATTTGTTTTAAAATAAAGCGGTAAAATACTTCAATATTTTTAATTTTTCAGTAAAACTTTATTATTTATATAATAAATAGATGTTTAACTCAATTTTCCACAAATGGATAGTTAAAGGCTTATTTCTTCAGTTAGCACTTAAAAAACAGAAATGGGGGCATTCCTTAGAGGCTACATTTCCCACACTTTAGATTTTTTTAAATATAATATAAAATAAAAATGTAAAATAAAAGCCGCAAACATTAATTATAAGCTTTTTGTACTTAATAGCTATTTCTAATTAGTGTGTTTTTGTGGATTAAGGCCGATTGACTGCACTAGGGTACTAGGCCTATTGAGAAATGCCCTCCTTGGGGGACTTGGCCCGTATTTACGCGAGGTTTCGGAGAAAACCACGGAAGACTCCAAACGGCTAGGTCGACAGGCGCGACCGGGGTTTGAACCTGGCACATCCCGCCTTCCAGTTTCGAGAGCAGAATCTCTCAGCTACTAGTGGCGCCTATTTTCTAATTTAAAGAAGTAAATATTAAGTTGGTAAAACCACAGAGACAAAAAAAATTCTCCTTAATTTCAGAGTTGCCCATGATTGTTTATTGAAATTGGGACGTCAACAAAATGGTTATATAAAATAATAAAACTTATATGCATCTATATATAAACGTAACTGTATATATAAAAAAATGTAATGACACGACATAAAAAAAATCGATATCTGCACCTGTTCCGCATCGCAAAATTTAATCGATATAAATGATTCCCCCGCAAAATTCCGGACATCAATATATAAATATATAGGAAACCAAGTCGAAATTGTAATTCCAGTCTCTGGACTGCCAGGAAAAAATGATACATTACCAAGAACAAGGAAGATCATATACGTGAACATTTTACCTGACGTAGGTTTAATGGGATTGGATAGAACTATATAGCGAGAGCGCTTGGATCAATGGCTCAGAAGAAAGTGAGGTTGGGGGGCGGGGGAGACGAAAAGAAAAAAAAAAATGGCGTAATTCCTGGACCCGATCACGTATTGAACGCATTAGTGTGAAAAAGATGAGAAAACTCTGTACCTAACGATACACGAAGATGTATTTTGGTATCTGGGAAGCCCTGCACATATACCGAAAGTTAATAAGGCTGTTTTGAGGCTCATCAGCCGTTAGCGCGGGCGAGTGTGAGAGATGGAATGCTTCATACAAGAGGGTGCGATATTTATGGCACACACACAGAGAGTTGATGAAGAGCTGTTGCCACAGAAAGGGAGTGAAATAGTTGTGATTAGGGAAATAAATATTCCATGGGGGGGGGGGAGGCTGTGGTTTGATGGTTTTGTCTCAATAGTAAGCCGAATGGAAAGGTTTTAGACCGGTGGCGGCTCGTGACTCTGGGATCAGGTGAAGCAAGTTCGCTAATTCGGCACCAGATACACACAGGATGAACAAATGAGTTAATTCCCTACAATTTTCTTTTTTGGCACTAAATTATAATTCTGTCCATATCAGTCACTAAATTGTGAAAATAAACACTCAAAAAACTGGTGTTAAAAGATAAAATAAATAAAAAACACACATAAAAGGTTACTTCAAGGCGCCTTGAAGCAACCTTTTATGTGTGTTTTTTTCACAAAGTTTTTATTTATTTTATCAGTCACTAAATTGATTAAAATCTTCGTACTTGAAAGTGTTCATTTAAAAAATGTCGTCTTACATCATTAATTTTTTTTTTCTTATTATTTTTCTTCATTTAAATTTTCTAATAATTTTATGTTGTCTTAATTGAATATTTATATTCGATTGAACTTTGTGAACATATTAATAAGTGGTCTTGCGGATCATAAAATGTTCGTTGTAAGTAATCCAAGGACATTCCTTGGGAATAATGGGAAAAGTTAAATTCGCAAATACCATTTAAAGAAAACATTCCCTTCTTTAAACTTTTCTGTTTACTTTAACCCGTTCTTCTCTAACGATTCGCTTAAAAAACACGCAATTCACTTAAAACTGACACACAGTGTAAAAAAAAAAAAGACCAGGAACATTGCTTGGAAATAATGGGCAGCTGAGGTGCCCTAGAATTCCATGGAACATTACATGAAAATACCAGAAACTTTACAGAACAATATAATGCATTGGAACTTTCCTGAGTTGTTCAGTAAAATTACTGGTATTTTCATGTAATGTTAACTGGAATCCTAGGGCACCGCACTTGCCCATTATTTCCAAGTAAAGTTCTTAGATTTCTTTTACATGTGTTTAAATCTTTTACTCTTTGCGAAGTCCTTCTAAAATCCGAAAAAATCGACGAACCCCTTGTGTAGTCGTTGCGTACTAGTGTACTATTTTCGCACACCTCGCAAATCTACTGGTTGAGAACTACTGCTCTAAACCACAATTGTATATAGTAGACCTAGTGGGGATGACATAAACTATGCAAAATATAACTGTTGAAATGTTATTAATAAAAGAAAAATAATTAATGCGATATTTTGAGGGACTCTGAGCTGAAGCTCACTCTCTTATGCTTTTCCACGAAAAAACAAGTGTCTTAACAATTAGCATTCACTAAGACAGAAAGAAAATATCTGAGGTATAATTTCACTGTCCAAAATATATAAATATTTTGTAAATATAAATAGCGATTTTTCTCCCCCTTAAGAGTACTCATTAAATTTAACAGTTAACTCTCATTCGTCAAGAATATTACTAGTGAAACCGTAAATTTTTGTAAGCGACGAATGATAAGAAAAAAAAAGTTTATCCGAAACAAAGAATTAAAATGATAAAGTAATTGACAATTATTTTAAACCTAAAAGTGTTAAGGCTGTTCATTTTGGAAATCGTTCAAATTTTGAACAGCATTTTAAAGAATTTAACTACGCTAGAGACTCGGAAAAATTTGGAATGTTGGTTTACAAGTTGTACTATGAAGTGTTACAAGCAGTGAACCTGTAAGTCATGAAAATTCCAGGGGAAAATGCTAAACACACGGAATTTCGCAATATTTTCCTAAACAGGTAACTCGTCGGCCCATTTTTAAAGGCGGTTTTTGTGCTTATGAATTTTTTCTGAGTGTTGAGAGTGCAGCTACACTGTTAGTGACAGTCCATAGTGCATTGGGTGAAGAAGCATCAAGGCCTACACAGAGGAGGACCAGGGGGTCCGATCCGGTCCTTCCCCCCTCTCCTCCGACATTTAAAATTTTGTTAACAAAACAATAATAATGAAGCTTTTTTTGAAAAATTTAACCTTTTTCACCTTTTGGTCCCCCCCCCTCCCGAAATTTGGTACGGCCCTGAGAAGCATTAGTCATTTTTTCGAGTGTTTAACATCATTGGTTTGTTTTTAAAACTGTTCAAAAGTCCTGTGTGACACCGATATCTCTGCAGGTGAAACGCCCTTAAGCATAGTTACAGTGTTAGTAAAATTATTCTATTCATTTCACATAAAATCATGTTTCTTTGTTTTAACGCTATTTTAATTAAATTTATTTGGGTTTGGTGTAAATTTTTTTCCGAATGAAACTAAATATGACTTCTTCAAAGAACGCCATTGTAAAATATATGAAAAACAGCTTGCTTTCTATTCATAATATGAATTTCATGTAGAAATAACTTTATTTCATTTTTTGCTCAATGAGTCCAATTAGGGATGGACGCGAGACGTGCGAGACGAGAATCGGGGCTGTCTCGTCTCGTCTCGCAGTGGTAAACCTCTGTCTCGTCTCGCGTCTCGTCTCGTCTCGCAAACACTGTCTCGCGTCTCGCAAAGAAATTGCTGTCTTGTCTCGCGAGTCTCGCAAAATTAAGGACTGCGATTTCGTTTACCATTTTATACTAACTTATTATTGGGATTTTATTGAAAATTAATATTAATAATAACAATTACTTACATATAGCCACATTAGTAGATATATTAATAACTATATCAGCATATATCGGCATTTGAAGTAAAAGAAATTGAGATTTAATCCGTATATATAATGTCACACCGAAAATATAGTATTTATTTTTATTTACTAGCTGCGTGCCCGTTCTTCGCACTGTAGTAAACGAAAATTTTCCTAACATGAGTAATTTCAGTTAATTCCAGTGATGTGGAATCTAAAATAAAAGGAAAATTATTTGACTCTTGATGTAAAGTTTGCGTCATGAGTATTAACCTGGCATCATTGCAATATAATGACTCAAAAAACTACGTCAGTGTCATTCGCGATCAGAAAAGTGAAAAGCTTAGCGGTTTGCAGAGAACTCCCGACTTTCAAAATGTGTTATTTCTACATCATACTGTAGTTCTATATCATACTGTTCAAGTTGTAGCATTAAATACCTCAGACACTACATGAAATGGATAACCGTTTGTTTTAAAATAGCTGCGCACCCGCTCTTCATACGAGAAGTAGCGAATACTTTACTAAAATTATATCTGCATGAGACAAAACAGATTTTTTTTTTTTAAGTTCAAGTAATCTCCTCTGTTGAAATGACTGCGGGATATATTAACACAAATTAGAATTACTTATCGTTCAGTTGGTTGTAAGATAACCCTTGAAAAATTATAAACAGAACACTTTTAGTCTTTATTAAATCTCTACTATTTACTTTAACGTCAATTTCAAGTCTCTAAAATATGTGTAATTTTTATATTAATGAAAACAAGATTATATTAACGATAATTATAATTATTTGCCTAATATTTCCAATAACATTACCGTGTGTGCATTTTTAGATTTCATTATAGTATCTCAGTTGGTTAATAGACGTCTTATTTTTTGTTTATATTTTAAATTACTGAACATTTAATTTGTTGACGACTATCCGTTTGTACTTTTCCATAATAATTTTTAGCGATAGTACTACAGTCGTTATGTTCGCCCTGTTTACAGAAAAATTAAACCATAATCCCCCTAATGTATATCCAGTGTGGATTTTTTAAAAAAATGAAAAGACATCTACCAGGCGAAGATAATTTTAGAATAGGGACCCAACTGCAAGATAAAATGATGTGGAGTAAAAAAAATTATAAAAGTTTTGCAAGCCGAAGGAAGGGAAAACATGATAATATAAACGAAAAGAGAAATAATTTTTTAAAAAATTGCTTGCATTTCTTTCCGTCCGATATTAATATATAAGAATAAAAAATGTCATTTTAATCTCTTTAAAATAGGCCAACAATAGGGATTTAACCGCCCCTAGAAAGTTGTTACCAGGGTGGGCGCCCCCCCCCCTACTCACCCCGCAACGTGCGGGAAAGTTTGAGGATAATATCGGTACAAGGATATTTCAACTAAGGATATTCAACCTACTCAGACTAAGCATCAATGCGAATGGAAGTTGCTCTACTTCTAATCTCTCTCTGATATACCCGAAACCCGATTATCACAGGGGCAAGGGGGGGCAGTAGTCCGGTGCCCCTGAAGAAAAAGGGGGCCCATATATATCCCGATTATCTAAATTATAAATTCATATGTACTGAAATAGTAATTGTGGGGAAAAAACTGAATTTCCTCTATAATATAGGTATTATCTAATTGTCTATCACTAGATCAAGTTAGAGATATTTTTTGGGGGTAAAAATACGATTTGATTAAAGTACAAAAACTACAGTTAACTGAAATGCAATTTTCGAGTACAACAGCGGTCAAAACTGGGTTAAAATGCTTAAAAAAGGTAGGCTCAGTAAAGGGGCTTAATGCGTAAAAAAGGGGATAGTAAGGGGGCCCCCAAACTTAATGCCCCGGGCCCCGTCTAAAAGTGGTCAGATTTGAACATACCGTAAAGCCTTTCCTATTTACTTATTATTTTTCTTTCAACTCTTCTCTGTTTTCTTTTTTTTTCCTCCTCTTTCTTTATCCTCTCCTTTGTGTGTTTTGTATATCTCTCGTCTGTTCTAATTTTAAATGTTACGTGTTTGTGCGTATTGTAGAGTGCTGATAGTATACCAGGACCGAAAACGAAGGAGACGCAAGTTAAACGGTAGAGGCTTCAAGCAAATTGTCGCTTTTCAGATCGTATTTATGCGAGACGGAAAAAAATGCGAGAATTCTCGCGAGAAATCTCGCGCGAGACCAGACTCTGTCTCGTCTCGCGTCTCGTCCCGCAAAATATTTTCTTTCTCGTCTCGCGTCTCGTCTCGCAAAAAAATGCCTGTCTCATCTCGCGAGACAATTCGAGAACGCGAGACAATGCGAGAATTCTCGCGTCCATCCATAAGTCCAATGATTTGACCAATAACATTAATTTATTTATTAAGTACTTTATTTATTAAGTGACTCTCTCAAACGCTATTTCACAAATATTTACAAACTTTTCAATTGCTTAAACACAATTGAAAAGTTTGTAAACATTCGTCTCTTAAAACTGCCTATTTTTATTTTAAAATGTGTCGTTCTTTAAATGTCATCACGTATTCTTAGCATTCATTCCAGCCACAATTTATAATTCTTACTAGCTGCGTACCCGTTCTCCGCACGGTAGGGAACGGAACTTTTTCTTACGTGTATAGTTCCACTTGATTCCAGTGATTTAGGATCTAAAAATAAGCAAAATGATTTGACTCTTGGCGTAAAGTTACTCATTAGTTATTTGTAAAGTTAGTATAAGTACTGACCTGAGACCATTGTTAATATTATGACGCAAAAAACTATGTCGGTGTCATTCGCAATTAGAAAAGAAAAGCGTGATGGTTCGCATTGAAAATTCTTAATATTCAAAATGTCTCATTTCTGCATCATACTCTTTTTTAGATTTAAGTTATACCATTAATACCTTAGATACTATATGATGTGGAGAACCCTTTTATTTTATAATTAAATAGTGCATCCGCTCTTCGCAAGGCAAGAAGAGAACATTTTCCTAAAATGCGATCATAACTACTTGTGACAAAAAAAAAAAAAATCTCCAAGAAAAAAGTTGTGTGACAGTCTTTTCTGTTGAAACAACCGCGGGATATATTAACGCGACGTAGAATTACTTAATGTTTTGTTAGCTGTGATGTAATACGGCTGTTGAAAAATGAATAGAAGACTTAGTTTCACGAAATATTTATTAATGCGGTATATTGTGCTTTGATCAATATTGCCCCAGCATATCTACTATTACTTATACTATCTTTTACTGATACCAATACAATATATTTTCGTGTTTCAGTCGTTAATACTTAATTTAAAGAAACGGCTTAGATATTTGTCACGAATGTAATCTTTAGTCTTTGGTGAATTTTGCAATTTATGCATTAGTATAAACGATAATCATTTCACTTTATCTGCACACTGCCACTAAAACAGCTCTCGATACATTTGTATGCTTAATTATTGTCAGATTGGCGTATTTAGCACCAGGGCCCTAGTATCTCACGGGCAAATCGGAACTTTGCCCAGTGCTTCCGACTCGAAATGGCCCCCAATTTCAAATGTTGTTCTGAAGTATTCTTTTTTATAAACATATATTTTATGAAAAATAAAACAAATTTCATAGATGGAGGCCCCCAAATTCATTAATGTCCGGGGTCCCTGTTTGCCATAATCAGGCCCTGTTTAGAATGTCCCGTTCAAAATCTCAATTGAAAATAATGCTGGATAATTCACTTGTGAAAAAACAGCATTCAATTATTTTTCTGGCAACGTAAAGTAAAATATAGAATTATTTCACATGCGCGGCGTATGTTTTGCTTGTGAGTCCGTTATTCTGATTGAGTTTCGAAAGGGGTTTTAAACTCGTGACGTCAAAGTGGCGCACATTTCACATGTGAAAACTAATTATTTTTAAATAATTTTATTTATTTTTTTCAATTGGCAATTTTAGTCATTGTTACTGTCTCCAAGACAACCAAACCGCAGGATATCATACCGAAAATTTTAAGCTGCTGCGATTGAAATGAAAATCCTTCTTTCCTTAAAAATTCGTAAAAAATCTCCTAATTTATATTTTCCTCTGGTTTTTCTTTTAAAAGAGGGCGAAATGTATGCTCCGTCATTTGACAAAATATAAAAAAAGTTATGACGGATAGAATTCAAGATGCAGCAATTTTAAAAATATTTTACGAAAGTCAGCGTCAAATTTACTTTTATTTGAAAAATTCCCAAAAATCTAAAAATTATGTTACACAGTCCGAACAAACAATTTTTGAAAGAAAATTTTTCTCCTCTATCCGATGATGTAAATTTCGTTTTCTTGCGAGTGCAATTACCGACGTTATTACGTATTAAGCGAGAAAAATCGCTAAAAATCGGACAAAACATAAAATAGAACATTTTCTAATTCGAATTTCGGAAAAATCCCTCCGAGGCGTCTTAGGATCTGTCCCAGTGAAGCCGTATGCAAAATTCAGTAGGTCTGCGACCAACAATCTCGGCGCAATGCGATCGAGAGACGCGCGCAAGAACATCGGTGGTCACAAATTTACCTACCTACCTAGCTACATACAATGTTTACTCTCGGATTTTATTATATACTAGCTGCGTGCCCGTTCTCCGCACGGTAGGGAACGAAACTTTTTCTTACATGTATAGTTCGAATTGATTCCAGAGATTTGGAATCTAAAAATAAGCAAAATGATTTGACTCTTCGTGTAAAGTTACTCATTACTTATTCGTAAAGTTAGTATAAGTACTGACCTGTGACCATTGTTGTAACGATCAGAAACGATCATTGTGTAACGATTCATTGTTTAACGATCAGAAAAGAAAAGCGTGACGGTTTTCAGTGAAAATTCCTAATTTTCAAAATGTCTCATTTCTACATCATACTCTTTTTTTAGATTTAAGCTATGCCATTAATACCTTAGATACTACATGAAGTGGAGAACCGTTTTATTTTATAATTAAATAGTTGTGTACCCGCTCTTTGCATGGCAAGAGAAGAACATTTTCCTAAAATGTGATCATAACTACTTGTGACAAAACAGAATCTCTAAGAAAAAAGAAAGTTCTGTTACAGTCTTTTCTGTTGAAACTACCGCGTGATATATTAACGCGACGTAGAATTACTTAATGTTTTGTTACCTGTGATGTAATACGGCTGTTAAAAAATGAATAGAAGACTTAGTTTCACAAAATATTTATTAATGCGGTTTATTGTGGTTTGATCAATATTGCCTTATCATATCTACTTACTATTAATTATACTATCTTTTACTGATACCAATACAATATACTGTCGTTTTGCAACCGTTAATGCTTAATTTAAAGAAACGGTTTAGATATTTGCCACGAATGTAGGCTTTTACTCTTTGGTGATTCTTTGCAATTTACGCATTAGCATAAACGATAATCATTTCAGTTTATGGTTGCCACTAAATCAGCTCTCCATAAATTTTTACGCATAGTTCTTGTCAGATTGGTGTATTTAGCACCAGGGCCCTATTATCGCACGGGCAAATCGGGACTTTGCCCAGGGGCCTCCGGCTCGAAATGGCCCCCAATTTCAAATGTTGTTCTTTTTTTATAAAAAAAAATTATGAAAAATAAAACAAATTTTATAGACGGGGGGCCCCAAATTCAACAATGCCCGGGGCCCCCTGTTGGTCATAATCAGGCCCTGTTTAACACCGCAATATATTTCCTGCTATTCGAAAACGTGACCCGTTTAAAATCTCAATTGAAAATAATGCTGGATAATTCACTTGTGAAAAAACAGCATTCAATTATTTTTCTGGCAACGTAAAGTAAAATATAGAATTATTTCACATGCGCGGCGTATGTTTTGCTTGTGAGTCCGTTATTCTGATTGAGTTTCGAAAGGGGTTTTAAACTCATGACGTCAAAGTGGCGCACATTTCACATGTGAAAACTCGGTTATTTTTAAATAATTTTATTTATTTTTTTTCAACTGGCAATTTTAATCATTGTTACTGTCTCCAAGACAACCAAACCGCAAGATATCATACGGAAATTTTTAAGCTGCCTGCGATTGAAATGAAAATCCTTCTTTACTTAAAAATTCGTAAAAAATCTCCTAATTTATATTTTCCTCTGGTTTTTCTTTTAAAAGAGGGCGAAATGTATGCTCCGTCATTTGACAAAATATAAAAAAGTTATGACGGATAGAATTCAAGATGCAGCAATTTAAAAAATATTTTACGAAAGTCAGCGTCAAATTTAATTTTATTTGAAAAATTCCCAAAAATCTGAAAATTATGTTACACAATCCGAACAAACAATTTTTAAAAGAAAATTTTCTCCTCTATCCGATGATGTAAATTTCGTTTTCTTGCGAGTGTAATTACCGGCGTTATTACGTATTAAGCGAGAAAAATCGCTAAAAATCGGACAAAACATAAAATAAAACATTTTCTAATTCGAATTTCGAAAAAATCGCTCCGAGGCGTGTTAGTATCTGTCCTAGTGAAGCCGTATGCAAAATTCGGTAGGTCTGCGACCAACCGTCTCGGCGCAATGCGATCGAGAGACGCGCGCAAGAAGATCGGAGGTCACAAACCTACCTACAAACCTAGCTACATACAATGTTTACTCTCGGATTTTATTATATACTAGCTGCGTGCCCGTTCTCCGCACGGCAGGGAACGAAAATATTTCTTACATGTATAATTCGAATTGATTCCAATGGTTTGGAATCTAAAAATAAACAAAATGACTTGACTCTTGGCGTAAAACTACTCATTAGTTATTCGTAAAGTTAGTATAAGTACTGACCTGTGACCATTGTTAATATCATGACGGAAAAAAACTGTGTCGGTGTCATTCACGATCAGAAAAGAAAAAAGCGTTACGGTTTGCAGTGAAAATTCCTAATTTTCAAAATGTCTCATTTCTGCATCATACTCTTTTTTAGATTTAAGTTATGCCATTAATACCTTAGATACTACATGATGTGGAGAACCGTTTTATTTTATAATTAAATAGTTGTGTACCCGCTCTTCGCAAAGCAAGAGGAGAAAATTTTCCTAAAATGTGACCATAACTACTTGTGACAAAACAGAATCTCCAAGAAAAAAAAAGTTCAGATACTGTGTTTTCTGTGGAAACTACCGCGGGATATATTAACGCGACTTAAAATTATTTAATGTTTAGTTAGCTGTGATGTAAGACGGCTGTTGAAAAACGAATAGAAACGAATAGTTTCACGAAGTATTTATTAATGCAGTATATTGTGCTTTGATCAATATTGCCCTAGCATATCTACTAACTATTACTTATACTTTCTTTTACTGATACCAATATATTTTCGTTTTTCCATCTTTAATGCTTAATTTAAAGAAACGGTTTAGATATTTGCTACGAATGTAGTCTTTTATTGTTTGGCGATTCTTTGCAATTTACGCATTAGCATAAACGATAATCGTTTCACTTTATCGTTGCCATTAAAACAGCTTTCCATACATTTTTATGCACAATTCTTGTCAGATTGACGTATTTAGCTCCGCAAAATATTTCTTGCAATTCGAAAATGTGTCCCGTTTAAAAACTCAATCGAAAATAATGCTGGGTAATTCATTGTTTAAAAAACAGCATTCATTTCTTTTTCTGGCAACGTAATATAAAACATGGAATTATTTCGTAGGTGCGTGTGACTCCATTATTCTGATTGAGTTTCGAAAGGGGTTTTAAACTCGTTACACGAAAATGATGTAGATTTCGCATGCGAAAATTCAGTTATTTTAAAGTAATTTTATTTATTTTTTTCAACTGGCAATTTTATTCATTGTTACTGTTCCCAAGACAACCATAGCGGAAGATATCATACCGAAATCTTGAAGCAGCTTTTTTTGAAATAAAAATCCTTCTTTACATAAAAATTCGTAAAAAATCTCCTAATTTATATTTTTCCTCCGTTCTTCTTTTAAAAGTGGGCGAATTGTATGCTCCGTCTTTAGCCACAATATAAAAAAGTTATGACGGATAGAATTAAAGACGGTTTTAAAATTATTTTACGCAAACTTCGTCAAAAGTGAAATTATTTTTAAAAATTCCCCAAAAATCGGCAAAATATGTTACATAGTCAAAACAAACTGTTTTCGAAAGAAAAGTTTCTCCTCTGTCCGATGATGCAAACATCGTTTTACTGCGAGTGCAATGACCGGTGTTATTACGCAGTAGCGGATCCAGAAATTTTTTTGGGAGGGGCTAAATTTTTAAAAAAGCTTATTTCACCCAATTAAAATGTACTTTAAATTAAATTTTAGTCTAAACCAATGTATTAGGCTTTTGGGAGGGGCTAAGTAATAAAATATGATCATTTTAGCTATTTAAAGTGTATAATAAAGCAGAATGTTGCCCTTGAGCAATCTCTTTTGGAGGGGGCTGAAGCCCCCCTAGCCCCTCCCCTGGATCCGCTACTGTTATTACGTATTATGCAAGAAAAATCGCTAAAAATCGGACAAAACATAAAATAAAACCTTTTCTAATTCGAATTTCGAAAAAATCGCTCCGAGGCGTGTTAGGATCTATCCTAGTGAAGCCGTATGCAAAATTCGGTAGGTCTGCGACCAACCGTCTCGTCGCAATGCGATCGAGCGACGGGCGCAAAAAGATTGGTGGTCACAAACCTACCTACAAACCTAGCTACATACAATGTTTACTCTCGGATTTTTATTATATATAAGATAATAAGATAAGATAAGATTATTCTTCCTTTTCTGCTAACGAATATTGACTGCAGGCAATTATGATAAATCAGTTCGCATTTCTCATCTTCGTCTTCCCGAGATGATTTTGTCTGTTACGCAATCAGTAATCACGAAGATATAAATCTTTGAAATACTTAAACCCAGGGGTAGACATTAGACTATTTACTCTGGTCCAAAGGACCAGTGGCTCCATGGCTTCTCTGGTCCAGGGCAAGTACCCAGAAAAAACTTTCGGGGTGGGTCCAAAAATTTCAGCCCGAGTCCAAACGGTGAAAAAGACAGAATTTTCCCCAAGGGACTTCATCACTATTATTTTGTTAACAAAATTCTAAATTTCTCAGGAGAGGGGGTCCAGATCCCCCTGATCCACCCCCTGGGCATGGCCTTGCCTTGGTCCGTAACATTTGTCTCTGGTATACATGATTTTTTTTTAATTGAAAGACAAAACAAATTATATGAGCAATATATATTGATTTCCGTTAAGTTTGTTTGTTTGTTTGTGCGATTATGGCAACGCTACACTAGGGCGATCTGCCAAGGACAGGGGATGCCTTGGTAGGCATCCTCAAGGACATCCTTTAAAATGGCATTCTTCATGCCCCCCCTCCCGAAAAAAGAGAAATTAATGTAAAAGATCCTATTTCATTTCCATAAAATGGATGTATGTATCAGCCTTCTTATTAACCGCCCCCCCCCCCACCGACAAAATCGTATTAATCCGCCGCTGGTAGGAGGACTTGCGAAGAGGTTCTAACGTGTATTCAAGTTACATATGGAAAAAACTTACCAAAACTCCAGACCGTTAGATCGACAGCCGCGCGATCGGATCCGAATCCGGGACCTTCACACTTCGGCCGTCTACCAGTGACATAACCCACGATTTCCGTTAAGAGCTGAATTAGAAAATGTAAATACCTTTCATAAGAATATTAAATAGATCAAATTATGCAATATATATATTGTTAAAATTAGATGACATGCATTGTGGAACAAAATGAGCAACGTTGGCAAAAGAAAAATGCAAATAAAACGTTAGTGTACCGACGGAGCAACAAATTTTTCTGCTATTCTGTTATACATTTTAGTGGTCGCGGACCACTGTTAATTTCGAGCCCTGCTTAAATCTTTTCAAAATTTCAACGCGTGAAATTAACATTCTAAGAAAAAAGAGTGACTCATCTTCATACTTATCACCTCCTACCCTTGAAATTTTTCAGGTTCCTTCTCTGCTTTACTGGTTATACAGTAATTTATATTTACATAATTTTTGCAATACATGTTGAATATCATTTTAGGAATGCAAATTTTTGCGTCGAAAACTTAAACATTCTTAATGCATTTTTGCAAGTAGTACTTATGTTGAGCTATATACAGAGTTTCCAATTTCCCTCCACTCTACCCTTAAAAATAAGCTATAAATATCCTCTTTTCTTTCGGGTTCTTAAAATATTGTGAGATAATGCATATAATCCGACCATTATCTTTTCCATTAAGATGTTATCCGGAATGAATAAACAGGAAACGGCGTATATTTTGTAACTTCTGGCAAGGAGTCATGTTGATCTGGAGAAATGATAAAGCATTGCTGGCAAATATGGAGATTTTTTTATTTTCTCCTTTAGTTGTACTGCCGGAAGCGCCATCTATTGATTGGTGCTGTAACTTTGGATTGGACGACGGAGGCTCATTTTTTTTATTGATTGCTGTTCAAATTTTTAGAAATTAATTCTTTTAAATTTAAAGTGACACCCCCTTTTCAGATGCATGGCATATTTAAAGGAACAGTTACAATTATAGATTAACTACATTTCATAACTTAATGAATTTTGATTAAAACATATGTTCAAGCTTTCAAACTCTAATTTAACGTATATATAATTTTTATTTAACAATTTCAGTGCACTGAAACAGAAAACTCGAGTAAAAAACGTTGCACAAATAATAAATGTTATATCACTTGTGAAATCAGTTCCATAGATTTGTATATTTTTGGAATTTCTGCGCAAAGGTTTGCTTACCTAAATTGCATTTTCAGAAATTGCATAATCAAAAAATTGCATTTTCATAGACAGATTTTAAAGTATTTTACTGGGGAATTTGATTCGTAATCTTTTAAAAAGTAAATATAATTATTGAAATTTTAAAACATAAAATATTTTTTTAAATTCTTTAAAGAATTCTTTAAAGTAAATTAAAGCACAGATGAGTTATAGAAAGCGAACATCTATTCATTAAAATTTTTTTTAATTAACGGCAGTTTTACTAAACTTAGAAGTACGTAGGTATTTTGCGTTAAGCAAAACTTTCATTCTTTTAAGCCACACCTTAAAAAAAAAAAAAAAAAAAAAAAAAAAATAGGTGACTTTTGAACAGCTTTAAAAATAAACATACGATGTTAAAAACGCAAACAGAAATTAATAATGCTTCTTCACGAAAACACTATGCACTTATATTAACAATGCAACTTTCTAAAATATTCTAAAGCACAGTGAAACCTCCCAAGTTGGACAATTTTCTTGGGAACGGAACGTGGTCATACTATGGAAATATACCTCTATAAGCTGGACATTTCTAAAAATTGGACACACCGTGAGAACCACTAGTCAAAGGACTGAATAAAGGAGAGGGGTGATCGCCCCTCCCTAGAAAAAAGAAATTAATGTAAAAGATTCTATTTTACTTCCATAAAATGGATTATATGTAAATTTTCCAACTATCTGCCATGGACGCATTTAGGCAGCGGCGTAGCCAGGGGGGGGGGGGATATCGGGATATATCCCCCCCCCCCGAAATTTTTGGATTAGTGATGAAATCCCGTCTGTTTATACACATATAAGTTCATATCCCGCCCCCCCCGAAAAATTTTCCTGGCTACGCGCCTGTATTTAGGTCCCTCCGAAATTTGGATTTTTGTTACTAAAATGGTAATGATATAGTATTTTTGTATGAAATTCTGCCTTTTTTACTGTTTGGACCCTCCCCCCCCCAAAAAAAAAAAAATGTTTTTTTGGATACGTGCCTGCTATCCGCCCCCCACACACAATATTTCATTAATCCGTCACTACCACAACTGTCTAACTTTTGGAAGTTTCACTATATAAAAATAATCTTCAAAAAGGAACCAAAGCGTTATCCTTTTAGGGAAGTGTTGAAAAGTTCCGTATGTGTAAGTTTTTTTCCTTAATGTTTCGTAAACCTATTCTACCTACCTTCGTAATATCTCTAAAATACGCTTTAAAGAATGACTGCCCATAGTGCGTAATGTATTGGAATTTTCTTAAGCTACATACGCCATTTTCAATAGTGTTCATGGTACGGTACATAGGAATAACATATTCCTAATAATCGGTGCATATTTTTGAAAGTTAGAGCCCGGACGGACGGAGAAAGACAGGCAAACCGAAATCATAAACGCTTTTCAACCTTGTTGGAAAGTATTAAAAAGAATACAAACTTCTTTTTAACCCTTTGAGACGCAACCCTTTCCCAATGCTGAAAAAAGGGCAGGCGTTGCCATCGCTCGACTTAACTACCAGCAAGATGGCGGACGATCGAAACGTTCATCGCGTGCCACAGATCTAGCGACCCTTTTTTGACGCAGCATTGGGCAATCTATCCAGCTGTTCTCGCATTCTTCCGTTTTTCAGCAGATGTCAGTGCTGTTAAAAATAATCGTGATCATTTTTTTTACGGGAAATGACGTGCTAAAAAGCAAAGGATTCTCGTGGAGCTATGTCACCCGCAACTATTTTTATAGAAATCAAATCTATTCTTCGTGACTGGCAACAGTCAAAACGTCAGAGTTTGGTGTTCCCAGAGTGGGAACACTGCGCGTTAAAGGGTTAACACTTTTTACAAGTCTTCGTAAGCGGCACATAGCTTTCTCTAAAAAATAAAAGTTGGCATTTCTTATTAAAAAATTACTCTATTTCTCAGTTTACTTTCCTTTTTCATTATTTTGAAAAGAAATTGAAAGTTTCATCAAAATGCGGCGCTTAAGATAAATTTCAAAGGTAAAAACAAACATAATGCACTTGTATTCGAGTTTGTGTAGGGATGGATGCAACACAGGCGAGACAGACGATTTTATCATTACTCTAGGTATTTTGAGAGACAAGACAAATTTTTAACTGTTCTGAGAGATCAGACGGGCCTATTTTTCTTCTCGAGTCAATCAATAAGTTCAGTTAGAACCGTAGAAATGTGCTAACATTTTAATAAAGAGTGCAAAGAAACAACTGTCAAAAAACACTGGTTTTATATCTTCAATCTCTCGGAACATAAAAGTGTGTGTATGTTAAAGCCTGCCTAGTCGTTAAAATAGAATATTTGCTCGAGTATCGAAGATTTCGTATTATGGTATCAAAAGCTAAAAAACGTAAATATTTTATTTTAATTTCTGAATATTTTTAGCGAACGTTGTTATTAAATTTCGAATAATAAACTGAACTATTAGCTTTTTTCAAAGTTAATATTTCACTTTCATTTTAATTAACTCTCCCTTATCAGTCGTGTACCAGTAATATCAAAACATGCACGGCAAATTAACGTAGTACTTCCCACCCCCATCAAAGATCTATCTTCCAGACACAAAATGGTGGAAAAGCCTTTCCCGTCTTTTAAAACCTTCATAACTTTCGGTCGAGTTAATAGCAATTGCCTTATTTAGCAGCCAACTCGGCTAATTGTTATTTCATGAATATTCATAGACACTTGAAGCCTCTAATATAAGAAACGTAATTAAAAATAAACAGTCCCGGTAATTAGCAACATAGCAAAATTCAACGAAGCAGCAACGCAGGTTTTGAGGGATGCTAGAAGGAAAAAAAAAAGGCTCTTTAGTGTTCATGCTAGACATTCTTAATTTCGATATGATGCATCACTATTTTGAGGGCAATTTTTTTAATCTTAATGTTGGCAATGGTGATAGACCAAAAAATTTAACCCTTTAACGCGCAGTGTTCCCACTCTGGGAACACCAAACTCTGACGTTTTGAATATTGCCGGTCACGAGGAATAGATTTGATTTCTATAAAAATAGTTGCGGGTGACATAGCTCCACGAGAAACCTTTACTTTTTAGCACGTCATTTCCCGTAAAAAAAATTTTAACAGCACTGATTATGTTTAACAGCACTGACATCTGCTGTAAAAGGGAAGAATGCGAGAACAGCTGGACAGATTGCCCGATGCTGAAAAAAGAGCAGCCGTTGCCATCGCTCGACTTAACTACCAGCAAGATGGCGGACGATCGAAACGTTCATTGCGTGCCACAGCACAGATCTAGAGACACTTTTTCTGAAGACAGCTGGCTGTGCGCGGGCACATCTTCTTCGAAGGGGCGCCATTTCGAACTCAAAAACTGGGAAAGACTTGATCTGGAGAATAAAAAGGGGCGCCTTTTTTTTTTTTTTTGGCGTTTGCAGGTAGGGATGGATGCGAGACGAGACAAACATTTTTAATATTACGATATAGGGATTTCGCGAGACGAGACAAAGCTTTTAAGTTGTTTTGCGAGATATGAGACCCATATTTTACGTTTCACGTCCATTTCTATTTGCAGCGGTGAGGGTACATGTATACCCTAGGGCCGCTCCTGATACACAGGTTTAAGAAATGAAAAATTCTCCGCTTATTGTATACGCAGTTGAAAATTTACGGCATTAAATATAAATCATGCCAATCGAAACGCTTATGAAATATGAAAACGATTAAAAAAGTAAAGGTAACAAGTCCTTTAACCAAATAGTTTATTCACGAAATCTAAGCGATACTCAGATATATAGCAAGGCATTTGGCACAGATTATTTTTCAACATAACCTCAACATGACATCAAAGTATTTCTTCCACCTGTATACCAATCTGTTGGAACTGGCGTTGATGAAAAAATCAGGGCCCTGGTCGCTGAGCCATTGGTGTCACACGACTTTTGAACAGCTTCATACGAACAAAATAGTGAGGATAAACACTCGAAAAAAATTAGTAAAGCTTGTTCATCAAATAAAGCATGCGTTAATTCTAATACTAGTAAAGTCGTATGGCTCCATGCAACTTTCAGAAAAAATTCATGAGCACAAAATCTGCTTTCAAAAATGGGCCGAGCAGGAGTTGAACTGTTTTAGGAAAACATTGCACAATTCCTCATGTTTAGCAAGTTTTCCTGGGTGTTACGTAACGCCTATAGGTTCATTGCTTCTAATAGTTCACAGTACAATTCGTAAAGAGGCATTCTAAATTTTTCCGAGTCGCTTAGTTCAATTAAATTCTTTAAAAAACAGTTCAAAAGTTGCATGATTTCCAAAAATAACAACTTAAACGAGGGCGTCCTGAGCTGCTGCATTTATTTGGAACTGTCGCCTTTCATGGTACTTCTTCAGCGTACCTGAAGAATCCCTGGGTGCGAGATCCGGGGTATAGAGAGGGTGTTCCAATACTTTCCACCGGAAGCACTGTAGTCAACCACGAGTAAACGAAGCCTTACTACCTACATATGGTGACGTTTGATTGTTGTAATCGTCTATTATACCTATATACAGAATTTCAGTCGCTTAAGGAATATATGCACCCGTGAGACCTTTTGTAGAGCAATTAATTAACCTTTTTACCTTGTTAAAGTTGTAGACATTTTACCTGTATTGATGTAATCGATCCAGTTTGTTATAGACTGAATAATTAGGCCTGATGAATTATTTTCTATGAGTGTCATCTAGATAATATCCGTAATTATCACTGTAGCAAGCACGTTTTAGTTCATTTATCCTCTCCACTCTCCTACCCCCTCTGTATTAGCCAATTTGACCCAAACTGGGTACAAAAGGTTAAGCGGTATTTGAAAATAACGTTTATGACCCCACATTGGTATGTAATTCTAACTCCTTCTTGGCTCACCATGGCCGTGTGGATAAGACGCTCCAAATGGTAGACGGCTGAAGTGTGAAAATCCCGGGTTCGCGCGGGTCTATCGCGCGTCTGTTGGTCTAACGGTCAGGTGTTTTGGTCGTAATTCCCTTCCGATATAACGTGAATACGCGTTAGAACCCCTTAGAAAATCCTCTGACCGAGGCACCCCCATCCTAGGCATGTGTAGCTTTGCCATAACAACGCAAACAAATTAAATTCTTTTTATGTTCCCTATCTCCCCTACAAGCTTGTCGCTACGTTTTTGGCACACCCTGCATACAGGGTGTACCAAAAAGGTGGTACGCACTTTTATTCTTTATGTATTAGAGATAAGTGGGCAGTGTAAATTGAAAAAATATTAAAAATAAGATCGGAAATAAGACTCATGTTAAGAAAAAATTCCTCTTGTTAATTTTAAAATAGTTACATTTTTAAAATTTGTATACGACCCTCGTACGAAAAAAATTCACAGTTAGTAAAATGTTTCCCATACGCTCATGAAGTGACATAAAAAATCTGAGAATTATATCTTAAAAAGTGTAAGAAATATGAAGATAAATATAGAGCTGACTTAAACCACTTTGCAATGGCTCTGGAAGGAAAAAAAATCACGTCGAATGATCGCATTTCAGGGGTCGTACATACCTTACGATAGAAAACTTTTTTTTTTTTTTCACTCTAGCAATACGTTTCCCTTCAAAATCATGTATATCCCCCGGTCATCTATTTTTGAAGATATCTCTGAGACTTTGTATGATGAAAGGCTGAAATTTGGTACATCACCTCATTAGTGTATGAGGCACATTTTACTAACTGGGATTCTTTTTTTTTTTTTTTTTTTTTTTTTTTTGTACGGGATCGTATAGAAATTTAAAAAGTGTAACTTTTTCCAAATAAACGAGAGGAATTTTTTCTTACGGAGTCTTATTTCCAACTTTATTTTGAATATTTCTTTTCAATTGACATTGCCCACTTATCTCTAATACATAAAGAATGAAAGTGCGTTACCATCTTTTTGAGACAGCCTGTATATAGGAATATCCATGTGCATTTTTATTCATCTCACCATCTTAAATGATAAATTCCTCCTCCAAAACACTGAATAAAACGGGAGCGCATTCCCTCAGCATTAAATAATGAGTCAGTAAAAAACACCCACTTCATTGCTCCCGAAGATATTTCGTAAATTATACCTTCATCCTTAGAATGCAGAAAAAAAAAAAGAATTAAAAAAATCGGCTGCGATCCCCCCCTCTTTTTTTTTAACTCCATACCATTACCATCGCTTTTTTTTTTTTTTTAAACCTGAAAATTGTAGGAACTATTCTATACTTTTATTGGTCGGCTCCAGATCTGTCCTGCAGTATCCGGCCCTGCCCCTTTTATGCCTTCACGCAAGCGGTCGCCATGGCAACGGGATGCGGGTAAAACACGCCCAGGCGTTTCCAAGGAGACCAGGGCAGAAAGGGTTGAAGTGCTGATACAGTATCCAGATGCCTTCCGTCGTCCGCGAGGCTCTGGTGAATATATTGAGCTTTGATCTGTGTCTGCTTGATTTCGTTTCGGAACTACGTTCAGGCCCCCGATTTCCCATAATGCCTAGGCCTAGAGGACCCCGAATATTGAGACTGGGGGGAGCTCTCCTAAAATTTTTTAAAACGAAAATAATTATAGAAAATTAACAATTTAATTTTTTTAACTAGTATTTTTGATTGGTTCATCATACATATATTTCATGATATGCATGTTAAAGTGTATATAAGGTTTGGTTGCATTGTATTTGTGTTTTAATGATGAAGTTGATATGTTGTATTGTTTTTTTAAACTTTCCAACATAGTTGGACACATGTTTATGATTTCGGTTTGTCCGTCTGTCTTGCTCTAACTGCCGTAAATAGGCATCCATTACTACGAAATTTATAAATCTTATTCCTATGTATTCAACCATGTACTCTATTAAAAATGTTTTATGTAGCATTAGTTGTTCTGCAACAGCACCTAAAAAAATTCCAAAAAAAAAAAAACGACACAAATTATGATAGCATGTAGTATAATACTTGTAACAAATTTTGTGAAAGTGTAATTATTTGTCCAAATGAAATTAGTACATAAATTGAAAGAAAACAAAATTTAATTAAAGCATACCTTTTCACTGAACAAAAACACATGGACAGCTATACGAGATAAAGTAATCGATACTCTTCCGCAAAACGTGTGTACTTTTATTTGCCAGAATATCAAATTAAAAATAAAGGAAGTTAAAACGTAGACTCATCCAAATCTGACAGTAAAAACAGGAGATTTCGGTAAATTTTTAGAACGCATACAGCAGATAAAGCGCATTGAATGAATTCTCATCTTCCTTTTTTTAAATAGATAATTCGCGTAAATTATAATAGATTTTTTAAAATTTGAATCTCACAATTACAACTAAAGATAACGTTTTGAGCAGTGGGGTACCGCAAAAGTCCGAGGACCCCCCACAAAAAATGTTTTGGGGCCCCCTTTGAGTTATTTATTTAATTACGTTTTTTATGCAATATCTACATTGTTGATGCAAAATGAATAAATATTAATAATTGTAAAGATTCAAAAAAAATTTGAAATAAATGCTAAATTTGCCAAGTTTAAATTTATCTAAAATGTACCAATAACTTAAATATATGAAAAATACTTTTCTTTTATACAAATCAAATATTTTGTTAATGGTTGAGCACATTTTTTTAGGAACTAGCAAACAGTCAAATAGTCTTCGCACGAGTAGAATCTCTTTCTTTTTATTTTCTTTGAACATATAAAACCTTTTATGAAATATTTCAACGAGACAAAATTTTGCAGAACACTATCATTAAAAAATACCAGCATAATGAGTAAGTGGGCACGTGCAAATTTGGTTTGTTTGATTATGGCAACGCTGGGCTAGGGCGATCTGCCCAGGGTGGGGGATGCCTTGCTAGAAGGACTTTCTAAGGAGTTATAACGCGTATTCACGTTACATCTGGAGAAAAGCTATCAAAACTCCAGACCGTTAGACAGCCCTCGATGGAAACCCGGGACCTTCACACTTCAGCCGTCTACCATTTTCAGTGACATAATCGCTGTGCCATGATGAGGCTGGGTACGTACAAGATTTAGAATGAAGAAGAAGTAGGCGTTTGTGTAAATGTCACTTGTTCGTAATGGGTTGTACTGTCATAGGTTTATACGATGTGAAGTTACGAAGAGATTAGATATTGTTTAAGCTTTAATTTAGGTTGCAAAGAACATTCCATCCTTAATACTTCAAATCAGTGGCGTAGCCAGGAATTTTTCATGGGGGGGGGTTACGACTACTGCAACTCACATATGCATACATGTGTGTGATAAGGGAGTGAAGAATATACATTTTGTTTGACAAAAAATTCCTCATGGGGAGGGGGGGTTATGACACCCCTACATTTTTTGTGTGTAAATTACTTCATAGTCGTTCTTCGTAAAATTGGGCAGTTTATCAAAAAAATTACGGATAGACGCAAGACGAAAAATCGGCGTCTAGCGTCTCGCAGAACAGCCTAAAAGCTTTGTCTCGTCTCGCAAAACCCCTATGTGTTAAAAATACTTGTCTCGTCTCGCTAAAAATCGTCTCGCATCCATCCCTAACAAAAATTGCAAACTTTGGCAATAAAAAAATGGGGGGAGGAAAAAAACAGTTATCTACGGAGATTTTAAAATCGTGACGCAAGTCATATGCGCAGTCTTAATTGAAATTGAAGAAAAAGTGAATTATACTTTCCATAGAAAACAACGAAGCTCAATATAATAATACATGGATCACGAAATAAAAATAAATAAATAGAAATAATTATTCTCGTGCTAATCAGAATAAGAAATTTCGGTATTATTTCAAGTCTAATGTCACTTTTTCATTACGATCTGTTTTCTGCGTTTCTAAGTCATTTTTAAATTCCTGACATCAGAATGATTTCAATCTCACTTTCTGTAGCTAACTTTACATAAAAAATTTAATATGGGTCACTTTTTACTTGACAGGGTACTGGAGGAGCTCTTTAAACGTGGGAATTCGGAAAATTTCCCTAAAAATCGGAGAACTGGTAGATTTTCGAAATTATAAAGCTACCTATGGCTTTTACTGTATCGTTTTACAAATCTGCAAATTTTCAAGCCGATCACTCAGTGTGGATGGATTTTTATACTAGATAGATGAACTTTCACATTTATACATCAAACAGTACTAGTTTATTAGGAGCATATACTTAAGTACTTTAAGTATCATATCAGTGAATCAAAGATTATGGTGCTACAGTTATATAAGGTAAGAGGGCTATTGATCGTTCAACGAGGAAAGGAATAAGCGCTAGGAAAAATTACAATGTACATTTTTGGATGCCTTCTACCTATATTTTTCTGCCAGTTCTTTGTAAGATGTTGCAAAACAAAGTTTTATCACTTACGATCTTTATCTCAAAAAAAAACGAAAACTGAAAATTCATTTGTAGATATTTCCATTTTATTTTTTAAATAATTCATTGTGTGTGGGGGGCCAATCTTCAGCAGAGCCCCCCCACCAACGCAATGCGGGGGTTTACGGTACGCACCTGGTTTTAAGATAGAATAGGAACACTGCAAACTTAACAAGGTCGAAGTTTGGTCCATGTCCCCATTTAAATGGAAAATATTGATAAATAAAAAAGTCTATTTATAATTCTACTATTATATCTTCGTTTTCTTCCTACTAGATCTCGCACTTACGTACATTAAGCATTTCATACATCAAAATTTGAGAGCTTTAGTAGTGAATTAATATACTTTTCACATACTTTTCTTTAACTCACATTGATTAAACCGTGCCCTCGTTGAATTCACTATTTTTTTTTTGCATATTTTTCTTTATCTCACAGTGTCCCAGTTGAATTCACTTTTTTTATTATTTATTTATTTATTTTGTATATACTTTTTTTTAACCGAGCCCTCGTTAAATTCACTTATTTTTTTAAATACTTTTCTTTAACTACAGTGATTAAACAGTGTCCTCAAATAGTGCAAGCTCAGTTTAACTAATTTTCCAACGTCTTTAACAACGGTGAAATATTACCCAATAATAAATCTGACGAAAGTGTATCATACTCGACTTGAATGTTTTTAAAATAATCTGATATTTTGTGAAAACTGTATAAACTTTTGTTTTCGTATGACAGGAAAACGACTCCACTGAAGTTTTTAATTTTGTTTACATTTTGAATAAAGTTTTAGATTCTCTGAATTATATAAGATTTTTATTCTTTTTTTCTTTAGCTAACAAATTTTTCAACATTGCTCTCAAATCTTAAAATTTTAATCCATTTCTTGACTTGCTGTTTAATATTTCATCGTTGCGTAAGATAGCAGGGTGAATACACAGGTGCGTATAAATTAACGAGAGGTGTTCAGAGCCCTCTAGCGAGTGAATTAGTCGACGAAACATAACCAAATTTGATGGACGTATTTAATGGACCATAGAATTTCGATTTTTAAAGAAAAAAAATAGTACCAAAAGTTGCCACCAGGGGAAAAAGGGTAACAATGGAAGAATTGAGCTCTAGTATCAAAACGTTTCATTCTATTGAGCTCAGTCAAATACGCATAATATATGTCACTGCCTTACATACTGTGCACTGTTTGGTGCGTGTAGAGCTTACAGTTTTTTACAGGGCAACAAAAAAGTTTTCTTATATATTGCGGCCTACACACTCGCATTATTTGAAGTGCACTAGCATCTGAACTCTACATCTAATTGAGTTGAATCAAATTTATTTAAACGCTTGGTAAAGATCAAGTGTTCGGAAAGTCGAATGACGTCACTCAAGATTTTTGTTTGTTTTTTTAATTATAGTTAGCGAATTGCCAGTTTAGAATTAAATATATTGTAAAAAGTTTAATCTATCGCAGGATAGATTATAAACTTTTAAGTCGGGGAAAGCAATTTTGTTCAAAGATATAGAAAAACAGGCAGGGAAACTTGAAGAAAGGTCAGGGAAATAAAAGAAAAATCTGATTTTGTGACAAAATCAGGCTGTCCACCAGTTACTAAAAAGAAGATTTTTCTACTAATTTAAAGATAAGGCGACTTGGGCGATTTTTTTAAATTAAAATTGTCGTTTTCATACTATTTTCAAGTGTTTGGCTACTTGTAGCTTACTCTAGGCAACTCATTTGAAAATAAGATTTCGGTTTTTGTCACCTCCCTTTTCTTTTCAAAGTTGCGATGGATCGTTCATCAAACAGTCTAATCTGATTTTTTTAATCGTACTATAAAAATTGTACCATATGCTGTGTTATATAAAGCATGAAGTTTTTTAATTTCTTATTTTATTCATTCCTTCTTTAACTGAAGTTAAGTGACGTATGTTTATTTTTTAATTACAAAAATATGCAAAAATCCTACTTTTTTGGTAACTAAAATTAAGAAAATGGCTACTAAACTGGCGACTTTTTTTTATGTCGGTCAGGCTACTAATGATACTATTTTTGCCTCCTGACACTGGTAGACACCCTGCAAAACCATTAAATTATTTACTGTGAAAGGATATTTTGCTATATGAAGTCTCTGAATAAAAACTGCCAATGAAAATGTACACCATACAAGATGATCCACAAAAATTGAGCATTTTATTCTTGCAGGAGATATGAAAATAAAGATATCCGGACATAAGCCATTTTTCAGCTTCTCTCGTGGAGAAAAAATCACTTCGGTTGATTGCATTTCAGGGGTGGTACTCAAATTACGAAAGAAAAGAATGATTGCATAAATACACACCTTCGCTATTATTGTTATTGTATATCCCCTCACCAACTTTGTTGAAATATATATCCGAGTATTTTTATACTGTAAGACTGAAACTTGAGTAGAGTCACTCCAGACTTTTTAATTAGAATACAGCAAAAAATGTTGTAAATCCTTATACGCGCATTACGTAAAAATGGAATTAAAATAAAGATTTGAGTTTTGATATTTGTTAGTTCATTTTCTTTCATTTAAAGATTGTATAGAAAAAACCTGTATTATTAAGGAAATTTTTAATGGGTAGTACGTTATTCATATTCAATAATGTGTTAAAAGAATTTCTACGTACAAATATAGTACAATTCCTTACTATAACTTCAGATATACCATTAAATCGACACTTTATCGAATCTCAGTCTTATATCAGCTTCATTCAGTATATGTTGGTCAATGTAGTCCTAAAAACAGTATTTTAGCCAGAAAACTACCCAAAAATTCAGGCAAAAACGGTAAGAATTTAAATATCCTCTCAACAATGAATATGGTATTTAATATAGTGACTCAGTATTAATGTCTACTATTCTTATTTTAATGCAAATTAAATCTGAATAACATGGTTTAAAACATGTGAAATATGCGCTACGCATATGTTTTTAAAGTATATTATTTATACCCATTGTTAATGTTCTTTTAATAAGCAAATAATTTCAAATTAACTAACCAAGATGAATATAAACACGCTTCATAAAATTGGAATACACACAACTGTCAAATACTACTATTTCAAAATTACTTTATTGTTATACTAAACTAGAAAATTTCGGTAATTATGGTAAAATTGTAATAACACTTTAGTGTGTACATGTTTTAATGTAACACTTTGAACTTTGAATATGCCTGTTAAATTTGATTCAATTTACTTTAGTTCACGGTTTATGTAATGATATCGTTTAATTAAATCAGACGTGATTCTTTCATGCTTTAAATATGGTTTATAATTAAATTGTATACATTAAGAATTTATTAAAAGATTCTGCGGTTAGAGTTTACTTTTAATAGTTAATTCTTTTACTTTTGTAATGCATTTCTTAAAATAACTTTTCTTTGTTCGCTTATTTTGATGAAATCGGTACTTCCTGCTTCTTCAATGCTGTATTAGAATGAAGATATGTTTATAGATATATAATTTTTAAAGTAAACTTTGGATCAGTGGCGGCCCGTGGTCAAAAATGTTAGTGCAGCCGGAAGCATATGAGCCCCTCCCCCTTTCCTCCGGAGAGGATTGGAAAATCTTTGTTACTGAATTCGAAAGCTGGCGGATTAAGCCCTCACCGAGGGAAAAAAAAAAAAGAAATTACATAAAAAATGTCAGAGATCCTATTTTACTTCCATAAAATGGACATAAATTTCAACCAGCCGCTCTTATCCTCAAAATTGCATTAATCCGTGTCTGATTCGAAGTTTCCTTAGAATTTTCTTTTGTAACGATAACTTGGGAAGAAAAGAAAACTTTATTTTGACTAAGAAAACTTTATTTTTAAATTTGACTTATTTTTTATAAGTCAAATTTATCCTCCTTTCTTTTAAACGAATCGGTCAGTGATGTCCCCATAAAAAGGCGTTGTTTTAATTCAGATATCAATAATTTTAAAAGCTCTTTAAAATTTCCCATGTTTAAAGAATTTTCTCGCTCGTCATGTCCTCTAAATGCCAGTTCTTGCTTACTTAAAAACAATACTGCTTTGATGGGTAATTGTCCATTCATGCGTCTATTCAGGCTTACCTTCTTGATAAATTCAGCAATATAAAGTCGAGAGTTTTCCAAACATATATTCTCTTTACCCCCTCCCTCACTTCTCGTCCGAGCGAATCAGTTAGTCGAGTTCTCAAGTTCAGCCGCCGTTAGAAAATCTTCCATCGGCTGTATCAGCTGCATACTCCCTATGCCGGAGAGGCTGCTTACGTAGTCATGGCAACGGTCCATTATTGTCATGTCAGGTCCATTATTGTTATTGTCAACGGTCCGTTATTGTCATGGCAACGGTGCTGCCAATTTTCTTTTCAGTGCTCTGGGCTGAACCAAAGATTTTCCCAATTGAATTGCGGGAAGATTAAAGTGCTTTTTTTCTGAATGAGCGATCCGGCCACAATACGTTTTTTTTTTTTTTTTTTTTTTTTTTTTTTGAGATTTTTTTAATTTACCGTAGGAATTCCACAATTCTAATCTGAATTTAGGAAAATTAGTAGAATAAATTATTTTAAAGTATGTGCTGATAATTTCAAGTGCAGCCCGGCTGTATTTGCTGTATCCCACGAGCCGCCACTGCTTTGGATATTCATTTATTCTTTTTTTTTTTTTCTTTTCCTCCTTTCTTTTCGTTTTGAAAAAAGCTCTTGTGCTTTTTCAATGTTATTAAAAGAATGATTTTTAACTTTTGTATTAATATTAATTAATTTTATTTATTATTAGCAATTTTATTTTATTGATTTATTGAGTTTGAGTATGATTATGAATTGTCATTAAAAAAATATTGATTCTACAGAAAAATTTTGCATTATTTTGATATATTATTATCTTAAAATTATTTTGTTGAAAGTATGGAATAAGTTTTTTTTTCTGTCTGTCTTTTCCTTCTTTTTTTTTTTTATAACGATTTATTTATATTATATTTCCGATCAATAAAAAGCGCATCACTCGATGTTTAAGAAGCATAAATTTACTACGGCTATTTATTATTACTACAATGCAAGATTGTCAGGTTTAAAACGTTAGCGTAAACCATGGTTTATGTGTTAAAATACCTTGAAAAGTTTTCCAACCAAGCCCCCTCCCTGCAGATAGCTCTTGCGTAGCCTTTACAGCAATTAAACCATGGTTTAAACCATCCTGAGTTCTTTTTTCTTTATTTTTCTTTTTTTTACTATGTTCTGTATGATAGAATTTTTTTTTTTTTTTTTTAATAGTACAAGATTGTTTAAGACGCACGAGGAAATTTATTAGGTTGATAATTTTTAATACTGTCTTTTGTTTGCAAATCAAAGTGGTTAAAACACTGAATTTTGCTACAAGTCAGATAAATTTGTTAAAATATGTAGATTTAGGTAAAGCTCAACATTTTATAATTTTTCTTTATTTTTGTTTGTATCACTTTTGCGTATATTTTAGACTAATTTGTATTTTAATTCAATTATATACAGCTCTAAAAACCTTTTTGAAATCATGGCTTTAGAGCCTGGCAATGGCCTGGCAAATAGATAACCGTATTTAGTCGCACTTTTTTTGCCAATTTTTCATGGTGAAAGTCTAGGTGTGCGACTTTTATGCGCGGAAATCTACTACATAATATTGTCTAAAGCTAAAACATTCCTGATATTATAATAAATTACTAATTTACCAAATGTTTCCAGATTCTGACCTGTATTAAATAATCTTTTCGTCAGTTGCACACAAAAAAAAAGATACCTTTTTTTTATACTTATATATTTAGAGACATAAATGAAGGTCAAATACGTGACTGCAACTTATATGCGAGGAAAATATTTTGACGCTATTTTCTGCTTCATAACGGGGGGTGCGACTATTACGCGAGTAAACACGGTAATAATAAAAAAACTGCAAAAATTAAATTACTCCACAAAATGAAATAATTGAACCACTAAAATAACACGCGTAAAAGATACTTATCAATCTGGACACGGGTTTCGGGCAAAACATTTTGTTCCTTCATCAGCAGAAGTCTCTATGTACTGGAACCTGGATAGTCCCGGGTTACTGTGAGTTATTCAGTCCCCGGGTTACTATCTCTAAATAACTCTAGATAATCGCATTGAGGTACTATATTTAAAAAAGAGTCGATGTCCCACAGTGTGTCAAAATTAGGATTGCAATGCCAAAAAGCTTGAATACTATACGTACCTGATACATACACCAAGTGATACCCGGTTGAGCCTGATATAAAACAAGTTAAACCCCTGGGACCGAATCATGCCAAGGTTTTGCAATTCACTATTGCGTTCAAGCTACACTGTTCAAAATATATCTGTAAATTAACGGAAAAAGGACTGGCAGCAAAGTTGCCAGAAAATGTCCATTCTGTTTATTATTTTTCCGTTTTCTGGACTTGTAACTTTCCGTTTTCCAAAAACTGCGAAATAAAATAGGACGGTCATCGCCAGGATCGAACGCTGAGCCTACGTATCGCGAGACGGTTGCTTTAACCACTAGACACCACATGACTGGTTCGGGCTTAGCCAAAGGGTGATATAAAGGTTATTTTAGTTTCCTTGCGGGAGAGGAATTCTTGCGTTTCATGATTTAAAATTCGAGATAAAGTGTTGTCCAGTTATGATCAACATAGTCAAATTATTGCATTAGCAAGAAATTAATTTCGATTTTCACAAATGTATGTAGTTAGTAAAAACATTTACTCTTTAGCTATTTGTCATATCGGTTTAGATTTCCAGACAGATTGCTGCAAACACTGAAAATCGGGAAAGAAATACATTGGCTGCTAAAAATATTTTAAAAAATACACCTTGATTTTTCGTTCTCAGTTTGAAGTAATATTAATAATAATCACTTAAATTATTTTCTAGCTAGTCCTGTACATTTTCGAATGTGATTTGAAATACTCTTTTTTATGAAAGGGAATTATTCTTTAAAAAAGTAATTAATTCTAGTTTAAATTTTAATTACTCATTATAGTTTAATTTTTAATTACTCATGAGAATGCGTTTGGTGCCAATATTTTTATCCATCTAAAATGTCCAACGAAAATCCATTTCTCAAAACTACTTACAAAACTTACAAACTAAACCAAAAACGGAAATTTACCCTTTTCACAAGAAATTTCCGGAAGTTGCAATCATTTCTCTTCGTTTAAAGGAAAATTACCAATTGTTGGGGAAAGCGGACATTTTCCTGGAAATTAAGGCTGGAATTATCCTGAATTTTCAGATTATTTTTAACAGTGTACGACTTATAAAAAAATTTCTCATAATCATTTATTTCTTGTCAATAGATCTTTTTTAAACTTCAGTGAGTCCTGCAACTTGCTGCATCGTCACTCAAAATTTACCAACCACCCACCACTTCTTTTTTCAGAAATCGTTAATCTTCTGTGATATTTTTTCTATGGAGAAGTTGAAGTGAAAGAAAAAATATTCTGAATATTTGTAACTTTTTTGAATTTATTACAGAAAAAAAAAATAGGCATTTACTCTACTGAAACGAAAACGTAAACTAAATACGCACTCAGTCCTGTCAAAATATAGGAGGCCCCTCAAAATCAGGAATTGGGGCATATGCTCCCTCTTGCACCAGCGATAATCAAAGTCTGGCTCGATCAGAATCCGTCGTATGCTTAATACATATGAATTTGAATTATTCGATTCTTCACCGAACCTTAAGAAAAAAAAAAAAAAAAAATAGAAAAAGGTCTGTAAAGTTTCACACATAATGTGCTGTGCACTTCACTGTTCAATTGATTTGCATTAATTTGAATTTCTGGGGGGGGGGGGGAAACTTTGGGAACATTCTAAATAATGATAGTTAGCATAAATTATACACCGGATATATTACTATTCAAGTTGGACCTTTGTCTTTCCCGCCACCCTCAGTTCCTTTTCACAGGCGTGTTAACTATTTTTAAGGGTGTCTCGCCCGCTTGGAAAAGGCGCACCTTTTGTAGTGGGAAGTTATGCCACGTCCGGTTTCCTTTACTGTTTAATGCTACCCTCATAGTTATAGACGATGCTATCGAACGTATTGTTTGAATGGTTAAAAGTGCATTTCAGTGGCCAGCGTTATTAATCATTTCCAGTTGTGAGGGAAAAAACAATAACAAGAAGGATAAGTCATGCCTCACGCATTTCATTATAGGGAATCGTTTAATAGACGAAAAATAAGAGAACCCGTCGTTTGGTAAACCATATATACAATTGAACCCAGGGCCTTATCCAAGAGAAAGTTTCAGGTACGGGGTTTACATTTTATGTTTCAATGTCGTAGTCAGTGTCGTACTTAGGCAAAGTAGCGACCATGGCAGACAAAAAAAAAAAGTCATAAAAAAAAAATCTATTCAATCAGCTCTGCCGTATAGAGGAAAATGATAACTGTAAGTGCTCGTATAGGCTCCTGTTCGCATCATTTTGTTGCTGAAAATTGCATCCATTGTTGTTTGGCCCCTAGTGGTGAAATGTTTTGGATGAGTGCGTATTGGAAAATCTAAAGTATCCATTTCAGTTATGAAATCGGATCCTTGATCGGAATTCATTTCTATGTTAAAATCTCCTTACTAAAACAGTCTTACAATCATCCTCCTTCAGTAACGTTTCGAATAGAGCGTCTAATTTATCTTCATTAGAAATTCGAGGACTAGCGTATGTAACTACAAATCTCACTTTATCTTGAATACACGCAATGACCATTTGAACACCATTGATCTGGCTGGTGTAGGCACGGGTAAGGTGTTTCATATTCTTTTTATAAAGGGATTTTTATAAAGTTTTCCTCTATAAAAATCATAACTCAAGATGGCTTTCTGTTTTGGAAACCACTGTCTATCCGTTCGACCAAAGTGAATCCTGGTATTTGAAAATCATCTGACGGGATAGTCCGTGTTTCGGTTAGCAACATGATTCGTTAGCTACTCCAGGTGGCTTTCTGTTTTGGAAGCCACTGTCGACCAAAGTGAATCCAGTTCAACCAAAGTATTATTGCGCTAGCAATATCAAATCACTCTGCAGAAAACATGAATCATACGGAAAAGTGACCACGGCGCCCGCGTAGACAAAATCCCTTGCTTGAAAAAAATAGTAGACAAAATCCCGTGCTTGAAAAAAATAGTATACAAAATCCCGTGCTTGAAAAAAATAGTAGACAAAGTCCCGTGCTTGAAAAAAATAGCATACTCAAACATATATACCAAATTGAACCTCAATCGAATGCACCGTTTAAACGCTAGCGCACTTTCAAGAATTTCCCCCCCATAGGCCATAATGTAAAAGAAATCTTTGTCGTAACCCTGTAGAAAACTTATAGTCCTATACACACCAAAATCAATACCAGTCTTGCGACGGTGGTTTATAACATATATACCCAATTTGAGCTCAATCGAATGACCGTTTAAGCGCTAGCGCACTTTCAAGAATTTCCCCCAGTAGGCCATAATGTAAAAGAAATATTTGTCGTAACGCTGTAGAAAAACTATAGTCCTATACACACCAAAATCAATACCGGTCTTGCGACGGTAGTTTATAACATATATACCCAATTTGAGCTCAATCGAATGCCCGTTTAGGAGCTATCGTGTTCACTCACACACAAAAACACACATACATACATACATCTCGTAAAAATAGCATAAATGAATTCAGAAGACCTCAAAACGTGTCAATACACCAAAATCTCGAAGTCGAATTTTTTCATGATTACAATACATTCCTTACATGGTACATGTTCGGAATGTAATCCATGGTGCATCTTCGGAAAATAAAACGGTGTGCCTTCTCTCTTACAGGGTGTCACCGGCGACTAAAAAGGCGCCTTTTGCTACTAATTTAAAGATAAGACGACTTCGGCGACTTTTTTGAATAAAAAACGTCATTTTCATACTATTTTCAAGCTTTTGGCTACTTGTACTTTACTCCAGGCGAATCATTTGAAAATCAGAATTTTTTTTTTTTTTTTTTTTTTTTTTTGTCAACTTCTTTTCTTTTTCAAAGCTGCGATGTGTCGTTCATCAAACATTCAACATTCAAATCTGTTTTTTTTTTTTTTTTTTACCGTGCTCTAAAAAATAAATGTACTATATGCAATGTTATATATAACGCACTAAGTTTTTTCATTTATCATTTCATTCATTACTCCTTAAATGAAGTTAAATGATGTACGTTTTTTTAACTACAAAAACCATGGGAAAATGCAACTATTTTGGCAACTAAAATGGAGAAAATGGCTACTATACTGGCGACTTTTTTATGTCGATGAGGCTACTAATGATACTAAATTTGCCTCTTGACACTGGTGGACGCCCTGTTAGTAAGAAGGTCCCCACCATGGCCGAGTGGATAAAACAGTGAACATGGTAGATGGCAGAACTGTGAAGGCCCCGGGATCAAGCCTATCACGAGACCGTTAAGATCGACAGATCTATCTAATTATGCTTCAGTTAAAATATAGAAGTAACATATTAAGTTCATTTATGGTATCTCACAATATTACATTTCTAGTGATATACGGCATTTTAAAGATTATTTCCAAAATCTCGCTAAATTTAAACCTTTAACGCGCAGTGTTCCCGCTCTGGGAACATCCAACTCTGACGTTTTGACTGTTGCCAGTCACGAAGAATAGATTTGATTTCTATAAAAATAGTTGCGGGTGACATAGCTCCGCGAGAATCCTTTACTTTTTAGCACGTCATTTCCCGTAAAAGATTCTTTTTAACAGCACGGGCATCTGCTGAAAAATGGAAGAATGCGAGAACAGCTGGATAGATTGCCCAATGCTGAAAAAAGGGCAGCCGTTGCCATTGCTCGACTTAACTACCAGCAAGATGGCGGACGATCGAAACGTTCATCGCGTGCCACAGATCTAGATACCCTTTTTTGACGCAGCTGGCTGTGCCCACTTTTTTCAGCATTGGGAAAGGGTTTGCTTCAAAGGGTTAAGGACAGTACATCGGAAGATGTAAAATATGTGTGTGCGCCTATATGTATAGTCAATCTAGCTCTCTCCACTTTATTTTCTCCAGATGATAGTAATATACATCTTCATTGGGAAGATCTTGTGATCACTCTACTAATTGCATAATACAGTGAAACTTCAATGAACGACCACCTCTATAAAGCGACCCCCCCTTCAACGGCCAATTTTGCAAGCCACCGATTAAGAGATCACACAACCCTCTATAAGCGACCGGTTTCCTATCCGAAAATTGTCTCCCATTTTTCTGGAAGAAGTAAACAAATACAGCAATCCAAACCAGTTGCTCTGCTGCAAATCGACAACTGGTGCAAGTACACTTTCACATCAGTTACAAATCTTGTAGGTTAGAGGAAAGACATGTCTAAGAAATGAAGATTTTACTCTTGGAGCATCACAGTGGTGGGATCGAGTCTCACAAAAAAAAAAAAAAGCAAAATCAGAACTAAAATTGTTCGAATTCAAAAATCCACCCCCCCCAAACTTCTAAATTTTTATCTAAGTTTGCCCCCTCCTTCCTTATAAAAGTTTCTATGGGCGCCCATGTAGAAAACCTAAACAGAAAAATTTAAGGGAAATAGATTTTACTACGGCAAATTCAGAATGCATGATGAATATCAGGATAAATACTCTTTTGTCAGATGTAAAAAATAGAGAGAAAAGTATTCTCGGAAACGCAATGAAGAATGAAACAATCCGAAATTTCTAAATGTTTTATTAAAATTTAAATTTTAAAGATATGCTTATATAATTATTTATATATTATTATACAATTTCAAAAGTAACAAAACAAACAATACTTTTTAGAGTTTTTTTTACTTTCCGAACATGTACCAAGAAAGGAAAGTATTGTAATCATGAAAAAATTCGACTTCGAAATTTTGGTGTATTGAATTTTGGTGTTCGAAATTTTGGTGTCTTCTGAATTCATTTATGCTATTTTTACGAGATGTGTGTATGTATGTGTGTGTGTGTGTATGTGTGTGTGTGAGTGAACACGATAGCTCCTAAATGGGGCATTCGATTAAGCTCAAATTAGTATAGATGTTATAAACCACCATCATAAGACCGGTATTGATTTTGATGTGTATAGGACTTATAGTTTTTCTACAGGGCTACGACGAAGATTTCTTTTACATTATGGCCTATGGGGGGAAATTCTTGAAAGTGTGCTAGCGTTTAAACGGTGCATTCGATTGAGCTTCAATTTGGTATATATGTTTGAATTATTCTTCCATTAAAGTTTATTTAAATGCTTGATAATGATGTTAATCGTAAATGTTCGGAAAGTCGAGTGGAGTCATTCCAGATTTTTTTTTCTATCTAATGTATATACTTCTTTGAGTGACCACCTCTCTTTTTTGCGGAACAGAGGGTGGTCGCTCCCCAGAAGTTTCACTCTATTAGGCTGTGGGAGATTTAGCATATGTAACTTTAATAAATTAATGACACTAAAAGTGCCATTTTATTTTTTGAGCACTTATATTTATCTCAAAACATTAAAGCAGTTTTAAAAAGTCTGTTTACTGCAGAGTATCGAATAAATGAGAATACCCACTAGATCCCAAACCCGAACACTGTTAATTATTCAGTCTGAGCTTTTCATTCTTTTCATTTCCAGAGCCCTCCCAACAATTTGCAATGAATTTATGTACGTGTATGTGTGTCGTGCAGTACGCTTTGTTTTTTGTTTAAAGTGTTAAGGAAAAAAAATTAAATAAACTGGTACTTCCCAAGTCGGACACCTCTCGAAGTTGGACACTTTTCAGGAGAAAAAACATGGCCATAATATTCAAACATACCTCTGAAAGTTGAACACTTATTGAGGGAACTACAATTGTCCAACTTTCGAAGGCTTCACTGTACCTGGAAAACAGAGAAAAAAAACTTCAGGTAGTATTAAACGTTGTAACTACCGCTGTATGTATTAACGTAGGATTACTTATTGTTCAGTTAGTTGTAAGACGCTTATTGAAAAGTGATGAATGGAACTAATACTTTTAATTTATGCATACGAAATATTTATTAATACTGTGTATTGTGCTTCAATCCATATTATCGTAACAAATCTTCCATTTTTTAAATTTATAATCTAATGTTGCCATTACATGACAAAAGCAATTAAAAAATCCTGTCAGAAAATAAAAGTAATTCATCCGGAATGTTCCGTTTAAATCCCCCATGGCAAACAAAATAGTATATTTACTTTAACCTCGTTAAAAATGCCAAACTGTGTCACACAAATTTCGAATTTACTTTGATGTAACATTATTTTCTCAAGAGAGAGTTAATCAATCTCAAGCAATTTTCAATTTACGACGTCACGTTTTTGACTTCTGTAAAAAAAATCCCAATTAATTCATTTCTGGTTAGTTCACCGAGTTAGTTTCCTAACGGAGTAACATTTGCAACGACGTTGAAAAAAAATCTTTAAAAAGGATCTTTATGTAAAAAACGTAATCGTGAGGTAAACACACTTGATTTAAAATTGTTTGTTCCCATTTAATAGTTTTTGAAAGTTAGTGGCTTTTATTTCGATACCATTAGATACCCAGCAAACACACACAGGTGCTCTGAACGTCTATTAACGTTCAGAAAACGTCTTCTGAACGTTAATAGACGTTCAGAGAACTTGTATGTGTTTGCTGGGTAAATAGTAATGTGGCCATATATCAATTCGATTTTGTTTTCACCTTTTTATTCATTTATTTTCAACACATACATGTGTAAATTATGTTTTGATTTATTCTTTCACTTTTAATTACTATATTAAACTAAAACTGAATTAAGCATAAGGAATTTGAAAACCCAAATGATCATAATTATTTTTACTGTATGTACTAGGTGTGCCGGAATGTTATATGCTTTTTTACATAAAATTCGAACAAATAAATTTTCAACAAGTATTGAATTACAGACAAGCTGTGCCTAAGCACAGGACTCGTAATTTTTTTTTTAATTTTAAAGCGAGAATTGTAGAGATTGTGGGTGTTTTTTCTTTCAAGAAAAATGGTCACCCTCCCGATTTTTCACGTCTACCCTCCTTGAAGGGTTATATTCGAAATGTTTTGAAATCGATTTTTAGTACTCGTGCACGTTGTCATATACAGCATGAATTTTATGGTGATCTCTTATTTTTTTTTATTTTGAGATCACGCAGGATATGCTAAAAAATTCTCTCGCGAGCCAAACAGGTTGCGAATTGACGGGGGGGATGGGGGGGCGGGGGAGCCGGAGATCGTCCCTGGCTAGAAAATTTTTAATTCATCCCTGCCAGGGATACTATTTATCCCCTGCTGAAGAAATATTAAACTGGTGATTGAAGATTTGGGATTGAAGTCACGAAGTCAAAATGAAAGTAGTATGTTATCATTTGTTATTATACTCTAAGGCGACTGCCTTAAAATTTCGTCTCTTTTCTAAGTTCAAAACCCTCAAGGGTGGTTTCCAATACAAGTACAGTATGAAACTTATGTATCTTTGACTCCATAGAACAAACAATCTATGACTTTGACTTTCGTATATAAGTCAGTTTCCAGACGTGTCGCTGGCTGCATTTTTCATATAATATCATGTGAGTGAAGCATTTACACCTTCACTCCTTTTTTTTTTTTTTCCTTTTCAAGTGTCCCCCCTGGAGAAAGTTTTCTTTCAAATTCCCCCCCCCCTTCCCGTGGAGAAAATCTTCAGTTCGCACCCTGGTGCGAAATTTGGTATTATTAGCTTCTGTAATTTTGGCTAGGCAAAATATTGACGTACGAAAAACCGACGTACACCTAATATTTAATCTACCCTTCACAAAAATTAATGAATAAATAAATAAAATAATTTTTTTTTACAAGTAAAGTAACTGTTTGAAAACGACCTCTTGCTTGTAATAAATAAATAAGCGTATTGTTATTTTATAGATTTATTTATTTATTGTGTCTTTTTTTTTTTTTCCAGAGTGGAGGCAGTGCGGTCCCTCTTATCCACTTTCCCTGACGACAATCCACCGGATCTCTCTCTGCTCCACGATGCTGGATGCACCTGTGATGACTGCGACCTACCGCACCACGTCACTCCACGGGACAAGGTGCGCCATCTAGTGTCGGCCACCGAAGTCTTCCTAAAGAGAATTCCCAATCCTGCCATGATCACCATCGCCAGGTAAAAGAAATTAAACTGTAAATATTGGAGGGGGCTTAAAGAGTGACAAACCCCTATCCCTGGCATATGCATGCGCGAATATTTTGCAGAACGCAATTTGCGTGTTTGTGCAGGCCAATGTTTACTATTAAGGAGGAAATCAGAAAGTAACATCGGCTTTCATTTATGTTAAATTCAAGCAAATAAATTTTTGACAATTTTTAACTGCAAGCGAGCTGATCCTAAATATAAGATTCATATTTGTTACATTTTAAAGCAATAATTTTAGAAATAATATCTTTTTTTTCAAAAAAGATACCCATCCTCCCCGTTTTTTCACGTCTACCCTCTTAGCATCTCACGAATATCTAAAAATCACTGTCATGACTTCAAAATGTTCTGAGATTGATTTCTAGATATTCGTGAGTGTTGGTATTTACATCAACAATTGTATGGATACCTCTTTTTCTTCCGTGAGATCACGCAAGATATGGAAAAGAACGTTTTAGCTCCCTGTCCCGTTACGAATTTTGGAAAATGCTCTCCAATCTAGTACCTATGCTAAAAAACTCACATGCGTGCCAAATTTCGTTTTACTTCAGTAGTTTTGGCTAGGGAAAATATTGACATACGAAAAAAGGACATTACTTTCGGGCACACTTAAAGTAAAGGCTTCAGTAGTGTGCCACTGAAGGGTATTTCCTCAATTATCTTAACTTTAGAGAAGTTTTGTTAATCTATATTTTTTTATGGTTGTTCAAACTCTTACCTAAAGTAATTATCACCTAAAATATCAAAATAATTGTTTCATTTTTTTTTATTGTATTCTATGCACCAGAAGTGGACATAGCAAAATTTTGATGTACCAGTAGAGGGCATTCCAGAATTGGACCACCTAGATTTGTCAAATAGCTGAGGAAAATAATATGAAATCATTATATATTGTAATAATAATAGCACATGCCCATTATGCACTATAAAAATACAACAAAAATGGCAGATGAAATGTTTTGTTCATAAATTCTAGTCTCATGAGATTGACATTTTCTTTCTCTAACAGCAAATTTTGTCGGTTTTTCATTATAAGTCCTGGTTGGGGCATTACGGATATTAAATCTGTATATCTTGTGTTGAATAAATCGTTTTCATCTATTATACGGTCCTTTTAGTTCTTTGTACATTTTAGCCCCTGAACATATATTGCTTCAATCTTTATCTCCTGAATGCACAAATATATATATCTTTGTGTATTTCTTTTACCTTCCATGATGGATACAAGAGCAAACTGATCTTCGTTCAATTTTAATTTGTCAGAGATAGACAATCCTTCTTCTTTGCTCTCATCGTAATCAAATGTCCCTCTCATCGTAATCATATGTTGTGTTGAATAAATCGCTTTCAACTATTATAAGGTCCTTTTTGTTCTTTGTACATTTTAGACCCTGAACATATATTGCTTCAATCTTTATCTCCTGAATGCACAAATACACATATTTTTGTGTATTTCTTTTACCTTCCATGATGGATACAAGAGCAAACTGATTTTCATTCAACTTTAATTTGTCAGAGATAGACAATCCTTCTTCTCTTTGCTCTCATCTTAATAAAAGTCGCTCAAGAATGAATATTCTTCATAGAATCATTGAAGTGAAATTGCCCCACTATACTGGAGCATTTAGTAAGCCACTGATATAAAAATTGGGCCACCCTACACTATCAATAAATTATTATTATAATTTTATTCGATGGTAGTTTATAATACATTCAGTATATATAATCAAGAAATATAAATAACAATTGATTTTAAAAACAAACAGAATGAATGTTAAAAAGTGATTTGAATGAATCCTTAACTCTTAACCCTCTCGTCACTGAATTATGAAAAATCAGTGAAAAAAAATCTGTCTAGCATTTAATGCATCTGGAATACTATTATAAATCATGCAAAAATATTTTTTTCTAATGTCGATTAATATTAGATTTTTCTAATATTAAATTTTGCATTTTCGAAGCATTTTGTTATGCTAAAATTAATTTAAAAGGATGCAAATATTAGGTAAAGGTTGAGGTGTGCCGGTACAGCCAGCTGCGTCAAAAAAGGGGTCTCTAGATCTGTGGCACGCGATGAACGTTCCGATCGTCTGCCATCTTGCTGGTAATTAAGTCGAGCGATGGCAACGGCTGCCTTTTTTTCAGCATTGGGCAATCTATCCAGCAGTTCTCGCATTCTTCTATTTTTCAGTAGATGTCAGTGCTGTTAAAAAGAATCGCGACAATTTTTTTACGGGAAATGACGTGCTAAAAAGTAAAGGATTCTCGTGGAGCTATGTCACCCGCAACTATTTTTATAGAAATCCAATCTATTCTTCGTGACTGGCAACATTCAAAACGTCAGAGTTTGGTGTTCCCAGAGCGGGAACACTGCGCGTTAAAGGGTTAATTATGATCTGTATTCATATGGCAGTTCTTAAATGATATCTACATCAAATAAATTCGGGAAAAGTAAGTGATATTTTTTTTTTCCACATTGTGTGTGAAGTAATCCTGAGGACATTGATTCCCTTTTCACTGTCGACTTACCTCTTTTTTATGCACTTTTACCAACTCACTTTGAATTGAGAATATTGTAACATCTGAGTCCTGTTGTTTAAGGGGAGATAACGAAGACATTTTGGTTTTAGATATATTAATAGCTAAAAAACAACGACAAACCTTTGTTTCCTGAAAAATAAGAAGAAAGAAAAATAAGCGAGTGCCTAGCGTGCCTGATAGTAAATCTTAATTTCGAACGAATTCCAGATGAGAGACCTGGCACCTGAAATCTGCATCCCCAGAGGTATCGTTTGAACATTCATTGGAGAACATTGGAGTCACGACAGATTTTACATGCACGAGCTTCCATTAGCGTACACGGTCCTACAGCAGTCCAGCCTAGAAGAGGAGTGCACCCTCTGAAACATTGGCCGAGTCGGTGCTGCTTCATTTTCCGAAACGGACTTTAGTGAATAGGCCCCTGCGTGAGCGCGCAGTGTAGTGGGACACGTTTTTCTAGATACCACTTTTCAAGTTCTTAGACAAATTAAAAAAAAAAAACCTTTTTATTATGAACAAGCATGATACATATATACTGGCCTAATTTTTTTGTGTGATATATGTCACCATAAAAACTACTTCCATATAGTCCTAAACTTGTAATAATTTTCGTAAAGCTAGAATATAAATCTAAATTTGGAAGAAAGGGAGTTTTTGCAGAAAACTTTACGGGTAATCCTACTAATATTATAAATGTCAATGTTTGTATGTATGTTTGTTACTCTTTCTCGCTGAAACGGTTTGACGAATTTGGATGAAATTTGTAATAAAGACAGTTAAAGCCCTGGATTAACAAACAGGCTACTTTTTATCGCGCGAAAAAAACACTGTTCCTATAATATACAAAAAAAAACTATTTTATATAAAAAAAGAATACTATTGAGCTTTTTTTTCACAAAGCCGTCGACAGATAGCGCAAACTTATTGAATACGCTGTTTTTAATAAATAAAATCATCTGAATAAGTTTCTCCTTCTGACGTAGATTTATAAGAAGGCTTCGGGCCAAGCACACAAATCCGAAATACATGCTACACACACAAACAAACGAAAAATAAGTTTTTGAAACTTTCATTCAGTTCGAATTATGCATTTTTCTGAACGTCTTTTTTCCCTTTCTATTTATAATGTATTACATCCAGAAAAAGGGTGTAAGAAATATCAATTTTAATTTTGCTTAATCACACTCATGAATAATGATACACTTTCCAACTTAATGGAATAAGGAAAGAAAATAGGGAAGACGCATGGATATTATACACTTTTAATATATAGATAGCACTTTGGTGAGCATTTAAAATCTGACAGTGTTTGAGATTTTCATTTTTTTTTTCCCCTTTCCGTTTCTTGATAACGGCCGATATATCTGGCAGCCCTTCAAAACTAATATAGGGCGAAAATAATGTGTACCTTTTTGTAGGTTTTTATCATTAAACCCCATCTTATTTTTGTAACTAGGAGCTGCCCGACACGGTAAGCAAGGTAATCATGGCATCGGGGAGCCGGCTTCGAAGGGGCGTCATATTGAACTCAAAAACTGAGTAGAACATAAAAGGGGGCGTCTCTTTTTAGCAGGGGCGCCACTTACCCTAGGGCCGCCCCTGTTTATAACCATCTTAATTTTAAATTCCATTCAGAATCTGAGATATTTCAGTGCCAAGGAAGCCGGTGAGAAACACAAGATTTATTAAGATGGCAAACCAACTGGTCGCCGGAGGCGGCTTTTGTTAATTATAAACCAAGTTATGGATTTAAAACAAAAAAAGTCTGAAAATTAATTTTCATTGCTATTTTGGAGGGTAAAAAACAAAAATCAACACGCAAAAAAAAAAAAAAACATTTATTAAAAAAGGTTTCCTCTTTATTCTTTAAAAAACATCGACACGTGTAAAGAAAACAATCCTAGGATCCGTTGCAAATCTCCTTGATGGTAGAATTTGATGAGTGTGAGTTTTGCAGCCAAATAGTTGTTAGATAATGTGAATATGCATTAAAATGGAATTTTCTTCTCCCCCCCCCCCTCCAAACCTTAACATTGGCATAATCCTTTGTTCATTATGCTCCAAAATCTTCAACAAGTCCTATTTGTTTTGAAAATACGAATACAATGCAATATGAATAAATACAGTGAAACCTCTCCGAACGGCCACCCCTGAATAGCGGTCACCCCTCCAAACGGCCAATTTTTCATGGCACGGATTTTTCGGCTCATAGACCTAATGTTAAAATAACCTCTATAACTCTCTTATAACATCAACATATTCTGTACCACTTGACTTGACCATAGAACAACACGCGCATAAGCAATGTAACTCGTTAGAGTCAAATAATTATATGTGAAAAAACACTCAAAATACTGGTGTTAAACGATAAAGTAATTAAAAAACTTTGTAAAAAACACATATAAGAAGTAAAAGGAAAGAGGATACGCGTTTCGTTCAAAAATTGTTTTGAACTTCTTCAGTCCAAGCCCTTCGACGTAAAGAACACAGGGAACTGAAAAGAGAAAAAGTTCCCTGTGTTCTTTACGTCGAAGGGCTTGGACTGAAGAAGTTCAAAACAATTTTTGAACGAAACGCGTATCCTCTTTCCTTTTACTTCTTATGTGTGTTTTTTACAAAGTTTTTTAATTACTTTAAATAATTATATGATCTTTTCAGCATCGTTGAAACCGAGTTTAACTGTATTTCGTACACTAACTGTAAGTATTTATTTAAAAACTAACATTTCTTTTTTTTTTCTTTTTTTAATGCTTTAGAAGTGATTTAAAGAAAAATTTCAAAAAGAAAAAAATTAATTCATTAAGGACAATCTTTAATTTTTAATGCTTTTCAGCTCTAAATTTCCATTTTTGGTGGGGGGGGGGGGCTTGAGCCCTTATAGCCCCTCCGTGGAAGCACCTATGATCACTAATAATACAGGGTTTATGAGGTAGAAAAATACTTATTTCTTTGATTTAACTTCTAATTTGTGTTCTCATTTACTAGATTAGAAAGTTTTAATTCATCACTTTCTATGAAAAGAGATTATGCTATATGAAAAGCAACCATAATATGAAAGCCATGAAAGAATATATAGTAGACACCCTTTAGCCTATAATGCAGTTAGATAGTGTTACATGAATACGCCTATTTAACTCGTTGTAGGGAAAATATCGCAATTTTTCCGCCGTGTTATACGAATTCGTGTTATACTCAAGAGGTGACAGCGTCGCCAGAGCCGGTAAAAGATGCATTAGTTCGCCGGGTTACCGGATGTCTCCTTCCTTAGCGACAAATTCTAAGCCCACTTGAAATTGGTTTTCATTGTAACGATACGGATTTTTTGAAATTTCAGTATTCGTTTTCGCTTTTAATTTTTTTTTAAGTATTTCTTTGAAACTGAATACATTTACATTCATACTATGCACTTAACTATTTCTCTTTGGAATATTTTTTCCCTAGGTTTTACAAATTTTATTTTACAGGTGTTTAAAATATTTTCGGGTTTTTTGAAATTGCAATGAATATATTCGAATACTAACTTAAGATTTTGTAATCAAATAATAATCATTAATGCTTACTATTAATTCAAGAATAAATGAAATCATCAAAAATCTTTAAGTATTACACAAAATTTTAAGTGCATTATTGCAATATTTTTCTCAATTTCAATTTTTATTACATATGAGTGATTTTTAATTAACGCTTCAAAAAACATTCGAATAGCCAAAAAAAGGTGATTTTCAAAAGAACAGTATTACATGGAATACTATATTTATTGAACATTAAAAACATTTTACAGGTTTTTTTTAAAATTACTATTTAAAGATGAGCTTTCGTGCCAAAGTAAAATGCAGATATGCTCAAATGGAATAACAATTATTGCATAATTCAAGTGTTTTCTTTTTTTATTATTATTATTATGAAAGATGAAAGAACCATAAAAATAATTTTTATTCTGTAATTAATGGGGTAAACCTAGAAAAAATTATTTCTGAAGTCGCTATTCTAATGGTGCTGAAACTTTTTTTTTTTTTTTTTTTTTTTTTTTTTAGGGGGGAATAAAAACAGTGTAAAATATTGTTATCATTAGCTATCTTCTGCACCCGTCAGTACACAGGGTGTTCCAAAAACAAGAGTCAAAGCAGACTCTACAAAATTACAATCGATTTAAAACGGTCTCTTCACAAAATTACAGTCGATTTAAAACGGCCGCTTCCCAAAATTACAATCTATTAAAACGGACCCTTCACAGAATTACAATCCATTAAAACTACCCCTTCACAAAATTATAATCGATTAAAACGGCCCCCTTCACAAAAATACAATCGATTAAAACAAACCTTCATTGGCATTTTATTATATATTTTAATTTGTTCCATAAAACATTTCATGAAAAAAAGTGACTTTTACAAAAGTTGATATAAAAATTCACAAAAATAGGACCCTGAAAAAAATTCCTGGATCGATCTCATGTAAAATACATCTGAAAAGCATGCCCTATTAATAAATTAATTTGGTTACCAAACAATGAAATATTTCTTAAAACCTTCCTCATCGTACATTTTTAGGGGTCATTAGTCAACATTTTCTGACCACTCTCCCCACAGTTAAAATAAAATTAAAGACACCTCTGAAGAAAACACATGTTTAAAATTATGCACTCATGTTACCTAAGAACAAATGTAATAACCGATATTAAAAATAATTTTACTTACCGATGCAGCGTGATTTCAGATTTCTTTTTCAGTTCAGACCTTGTAGAACACTCCACGATGCAACAAATAGTCTTATTTAAATAAAATTAATAGTAAACATCAAAATTAATCGCACTAAGAAATTAACGCACTAAAGAATCCATAGCAAACAATGCAAAAACATTGGTTTGCTTGGGCTTAAATTGGAAATCGCGGTCTGTCTAAAGGTTTACTGGAACTGGAGACAGTTTTCGCCAAGCTCTGCCACCTCCTCTATATCTAACCTTTTATTATACTTCACCTTTCTAATAAACTGTAGCGTTTGCCAGTTTCTCGCCAAATATGAAAGATATCGCCAAGCTAGTTTTAGCTTTGGAGGTTTATTTTTTTACGCTAAATTTGGCGATAAATCATCAAAATTTGCAAACGACATTTAACATTTTATTCTTTCACCCTCCCCACCTCTGCTATCTGGCAACCCCATTGAAAAATTCAACGTAAACGTGTCGATGCAAATCATGTCCACAAATTATGTAGACAGAAAATACGGACATGAACAAAATAGCAGTCTAGTGCTAAGAATAATTTTAAACTACTTTTGTACAAAAGTAAAATCGTGCGTTTAAATTTTTTCATTTATTTTCCTTTTATTTCACAGAACAACCCTAAAAAATGTCTTCGGATTGAAAGGAATCCAATTTGAGTAATTTCAATCGAACTTCGTTTTATTCAAAGGAATTCATCCGACTCCGCAAATTCGATAGTCGACGAGATTTCACTGCAAAGGAGAACAAACATTGTCGAAAATCACTTAACACCGGCCGTTCCTCAATTAAATCCACAGTCCACTCCAGAGAAACAATGCTGCCCTGCTCATCATTGTTTGACTCTGGTTCACTATCTTCTTGAAAAGGGAGGTAGCTTCTAATAGATAATTCATTATACTAATCATTCAGAACGGTAATAAATGGTCTAACAGGAGCGGATATATATGTATATAGTTTAAGAGGGGGGAATGGGTGGACCATTCTCGGTAATGAGTCCCCGAGCTCCTGAACCCTCTCGAGTTAATTGAATGGTCAATCTAGACGATCACGGAGCCCCTTTTGAACAGGTCGTATATGTTCACTACAGCAACAAAACTTGTTGTTTTTGTTGCCGAAAAATAAAATACACTGGTGACCGAGGTTGACCTTTGAAGCACAACCATTTCCCAATGATGAAATAAAGGGAGTCGTTGCCATCGCTCGATTCAACTACCAGCAAGATGGCGGTCGATCGAATCATTCACGGCTGCCCTTTTTTTCATCATTGGGCGGTCTATCCCTTTGTTCTTCTATTTCAATGCTTTTCCATCGTATTCTCCAGTTCTCAGCAGATGCCGTTGCTATTAAAAATAATCCTGAAAATTTTACAAATAATCGACAACTTCTGCCGGAAATGATGTACTAAAAATGAGAGGATTCTCGTGTAACTATGTCACCCGCAAGTATTTTTAAAGAAATCAAATTTATTCTTCGTGACTCACAACAGTCAAAACTTAAGTGTTTTCTGTCCCCACTAAGGTCACAAGCACATTTTTTCTAATAATTCATAACTATCTCCAGTAAAATTGATTAAAGTTGTATTTTATATATTTTGAGCAACGAAAAGGACAATGACAGCCTTCAATTTGGAATGGATAGTGTTTAGCGTTAGTTTTGTAGCACAACGTTGAATTTGACTGTTTTAACGTCCGGGATTGTTGTGAATATTGCGTTAAAACCCACAAGTTTGACAGTTTGTAGCATAAAGAGTTCTCATAATCGTTCAGATGGTTCCTCGAGATCGAGAGCCGCTGTTAATCTTGAAGTTGGGTAGTCACAAGTGGAAGTAGCATAATGGCTACAAGTATCTCCGAAGGTGATATCCACCTAAGAACGACGACACCTTCAAAGGCTCAGTAATCGGTTTTTAAGTGTACGACAATTGTGGCAGACAACGGCTTGCAGAGCTTTCTAGTAACCCGAAATATCCTCATTTTGAACCAGCTCCAGATAAGGTATTAGCACCCACAGAAATATCGTTTGAACACGGGAAGACATTGGAGCCACGACAGATTTCAAGTGTACCAGATCCCTTTAGCGTTCACGGTCCCACAGCAGTCCAGTCGAGAGATGAGTGGACCCTCTCAAGCACTGGACGAGCCGGTGCTGCTTCACTTTTCCCGTTCTTGCGGGAACGAAGTTTGGTGACTAGGCCACTGCGGGAGCGCGCAGTGCAGCGGAACACGTTTATCTAGATTTTCAAAGTTCTTAGTAAAATGCAAAAAAACTTTATTATCAACAAACATGATACATATATATTGGCACATTTTTTTTTATTTTTTTTTTTGTATGATATATTTATCGCCATAACAGCAACTTGCGCATAGTACTACACTTCTAATAATTTTGGTAAAGCTAGATAGAATTTAAATTTAAATATGGAAGAAACGGAGTTTTGGAGTTATTGAAGAAAGGTAGTCCCACAGCAGTCCAGTCTAGCACCCTCCCATGCACTGGCGAAGATCGAAACTGTTTGATTTTCAGATGTCCTAATGGGAATGGAACTTCTACCGACTGAGCTACTCGGGACTTACAAAAACTAATCGTTACTTTTTGCGAATACTCTTTATTTTTTCACTCATGATGGACATTTCTTCTTTTCAGGTCGAGCCGCGATGATTACTGTCCTCCGGAGGACGTCGATTTCATCCAGGAACAAGTTCTAGGTATGCTCAAGAATGTCTACGGTGACCTAGACATCAAAATGGATTATGAAGATGAAGAACCCGAAGAGCCCAAAGAAGGAACTTCCGCTGGTCGTCCCATCGACTGAAAATACATCCCCTCCCCCTCCCCGCTTCTTAAAAAAAAAAGCATTTTTTTAATAAAATTAATTTTGACTTCTCAGTCTTGAGCGTTTTATTTCGCTACTTTGAATATCTTTAAACATATACAATATTCTAAAGAAGGTTTGCATAGAATGACGACCCCTTACTTCATTTATCATTATATTTTATATAATGAACAAAAAATGTAAGTGTAAATGTATTTCTGTGAAAAGCGGACTTCAATAAACAAGCAATTCAGATTTTATGGTTCAGCCACTTATGGTCGAGTTACATCAAAGGTTAGTAAAGAAAAAAGTATTCGCCATGCATACTTCGGAACGATTAAACTGAACTATAATCGTTTGCAAAAATGATAATTTACAAATGTTACAGTAATGCATTCACTAAATCACACTGTGAAAAAAAATACTGTTAAATTACGGGCAATTCTCGGCAGCAAAAAATTCCAAGAGAATCTCGTCAAACTACGTGCGCCCCATAAGTGCACAGTACCCGTAAGTTATCGAGTGTTGACCGTAATTTGATTGTGTCGGACATTCATATAGGTTATCGAGATTTGACCGTAATTTGACAATGCATTACAACATAGGTTGTCGAGTATTGACCGTAATTTGACAATGCATTACAACATAGGTTGTCGAGTATTGACCGTAATTTTATGAATGTCTCACACTATAGTTTGTCGAGATTTCACCGTAATTTGACAATGGATTACGACATAGGTTGTCGAATATTGACCGTAATTTTATGAATGTCACATTAGTTTGTCGAGAGTACTGACCGTAATTTTATGAATGCCTTACACTATACGTTGTTGAGGATTGACCGTAAATTTATGAAGGTTTCACAGTATAGGCTGTCGGGCATTTATTATAAAAATATACTCCAGCTACAGCCAAGAAAATGTTATATCATTTAATGATAAAAATTACCTTCTAAGTTCTATGGGCAGGAGACAACTATGATCACATATAATGATTGAAAAGCACTTCTGAACAATATTTTAATCTTATCGGTGTTTAAGGTAGTTTTTTTATTATTAAGTATTTAGACCTTATTCTTTAATTATTATTCAATATGTTAAATCGACTGTCTATTCATAAAATTGCTATTATGATGATCAGTTCGTATTGGGGCATAATCTGTTCGAGGCCAAATGTAGCCCTCAATACAAAATAGTACAGAACATATGTTTCAAGTCGTACAAAAGGTTCACCCTTATTACCTGCCAAAAACATCAACCGACACACAAACAGAAAATGTGATTTTGTTTCTGCAAACTAAGAAAGGCAAACTTTTTGGATGACCTGAAACATACATTTTTTACTAACCTATATTAAGGACTGACTTTTGGTCTGGACCAAGATTAACCCAAATACAAGTGATTATTAGTATTTTTTTTTGTTTGTGTTGTATTATTTCAAACTTATAACACGATACGATAGTTTCGACCAAAAATTATTTCGGTCTTCCTCAGTGAGAAACACCGAAAGAATTTTTGGTCGAAACGATCTTATCGTGTTACAAGTAACATTTTATGTGTGTTTTTTCACTAAATTTTTATTTATTTTATCGTTTAACACCAGTATTTTGAGTGTTTTCTTCCGAAGGGATAACTTACTATGGCGCTCCCCTTAACCCCCCCCCTATTCCTCTGCTTAAATACAGTTTTTTCTCTTCAACTACAAACATTTAGTCGTCTTTTCTACAAAATAATGTTATCGGTGAAGTTTGAATAAGCATTTAACCCTTTAACGCGCAGTGTTCCCGCTCAGGGAACACCAAACTCTGACGTTTTGACTGTTGCCAGTCACGAAGAATAGATTTTATTTCTATAAAAATAATTGCGGGTGACATAGCTCCACGAGAATCCTTTACTTCTTAGCACGTCATCTCCCGTAAAAAAATGGTCACGATTATTTTTAACAGCACTGACATCTGCCGAAAAATGGAAGAATGCGAGGATAGCTGGATAAGTTTCTCAATGCTGAAAAAAGGGCAGCCGTTGCCATCGCTCGACTTAACTATCAGCAAGATGGCGGACGATCGAAACGTACATCGCGTGCCACAGATCTACAGGCGTCGCGCACAGCCAGCTGCGTCAAAAAAGGGTCTTTAGATCTGTGGCACGCGATGTACGTTTCGATCGTCCGCCATCTTGCTTATAGTTAAGTCGAGCGATGGCAACGGCTGCCCTTTTTTCAGCATTGGGAAAGGGTTGCGCCTCAAAGGGTTAAGAATAAATAAGATGCTTTTTTTTTAAAAAACATGCAATTATCACTTTTCTTTGCTTGTTTCTCTCGCGCCTCTCCAGCAAACCCTCTGCGCGGCCCACCGATTGAGAACCGCAGTACTAAGTTGTACTTTTAAGCTTTCACTTAATTCAAGGCAAGATTTCATTTCAAGATTCTTTCTACAGATTTGACATCATTTACCCCCTACTCTGTGTACAGTAGTGACCAGATTTTTGAACAAATAATTGGGATCGAATGATCGTTGTGTGCCCAGTTCGGAAGCAAAGATTGGGGACATTTTATGAATTCAACGCAGTTATCAAATAAGCTTCTATTTATCTAACTAAAGCAATATTAACATTCGTAAAGGAAGAGAGCGAACATGATTTATTTATTTTTAGTTAGGAAGAAATAATGATTACAATTAACACTTCCGATGTTTGCCGATCCCACTCCAGCGCGTGATAGTTACGAGTGTAAGTCAACTTTCCTATTTCAGTTTTGTGAATAACTAATTAATTTCTCTAAAAGCATGTACTAGTTTGAAAGAAATATGCGAAATTTTTATTATTCACGACATGAATACTTTATTATTAAAAACTATATTCCGTATGTGAAATTGACGTAAGAAATTGGCTTTTACGCTAATACTTTTTGATCCGGCAGTTAACGAAAAATTTTGTCTTTAACTGCTGTTTTACATTTTAGAGATAAAGTGAAAAAAAAATCCTGGAATTTGAGAAGTTTGATCGCCTTTTCTTAGAGTCAAATCGGCCATTGGTGGCGTTTGGTGAATACAGCTGTTACAGTGGTATTTACCAAACGTCATTCAGATTGTCCACTGGCGTCAGGTAACCTAACTGGCCAATTTGACTCTCAAAGATAACGCGGAAATTGTATTTGGTATAATGTATACCACCTGCCCAGCTAACTTTTGGAATAACTTGCTCTGCTGGCATTTTAGACATTTGGAGTACACAGTTTAACGAGATCTATGGCTCGATAAACTGTCGTGCCATAAGTTTAAGTAAGTAGTTTTTGTAAGCTTTTTCCTCAGTTGTTCCTAAGTAAAAGTTTATCTTTATTCGAGTACAATTTAGATCACAATATTTAAACACAAGTACATCCATTGCAAAACGTCTGGGTCATTGGAAATTTAAGAAGCAAAAATACAATTTCAAAAAATTAGTAGTTTTTTCCCCCATAATATAAAACATACCATGTTTCTGAACATTATTTGAATATTATTCATGCATTTTTTCTTTTATTTAATTTTTTTAGATTTTTCCATTATTTTTCTTTATTTTAGAAGCCAAAATAGTAGCATTTTTTTTTTCTAAATTTATAAGGGTCGCCCAAATGAAAGTGACACTACAGGTGGTTTGAGAAAATATTTAATGATATTAATATAAATTAATATACAAAAGAAAGAAGCAATACAGGGGTAGTCGATAGGATAGACAAAGTCACATTTTAGGTTGAAACAAGTGTCTCAGCGGTCAACGAGATGATGGATACCGGGTGAAGAAACTCCGGGGAAAGGAGCAACCTCTCGTGCAGTATAGTGTGCACACTTCCTTTGCTCATAGACATTCCCCTGCTATTTTGCAAGTGGTGATTCTCCGATTCATTTCCAAGAGAGTCTTGCAAAATACGCATTCTATGGAGTGTATGTCATGCAGATCGGTATTCCGATGGTGTAAGGATTTTCGTAGTGGAAAAAAGCAGTACTGACAGCAGGTTACGACTTGGTCAAGAGCATGCAGATATGAACCATCTCGTGAGAATGAATCTGCGAATCACCACATGCGAGATAGCGGAGGAAATGTCTATGAAGAAAAGAAGTGTGCACACAATAATGCATGAAAGGCTGCCCCTTTTCCCGGAGCTTCTCCACCCAGGCATCCATCATTTCATTGACCACAGGTACACTTCTTTCAATTTACAAGGTGACTTTGTCTAGCCTATCTATTACCCCTGTACTACTTCTTTCTTTTGTATACTAATTTATATTAATACCTTTAAACCATTTCTCAAGCCACCTGTAGTACCACTTTCATTTGGTCAACCACCCTTATAGATCAAAAATTCATTATTGGCAATTGGCATCATAGCACAAAAAGAGCACAAGATGAAATAATCAAATTAATTTTTCTTTTTAATTGCTCGAGGGGTTAAATTAGTGGCAGAAGTGGTAAACTATAACATGGAATGATAACTACTGACTATGTATAATCCCAGGATTCGATTAACAGACGGAAGCCGCTGTTTAAATTATGTTCCACTCATGTCGTACTTTACTGACAAAATATATAATTCAACAAGTAACCCTCCCTCCTGCTTGATAAATTACACTACGACCTTTCCCCCCTAATCACAGAATCCAGATCATACATATTCTATTCCAGAGGCGTAGGTTGGAACTTTTTTTTTTGGGGGGGGGGGGATATGAAACTATAGTTCGTCAGCGGATGTAAATGAATCTGAGGTTTCATAAAGAAATGTTTAAGCCATAATCGTAGAAAGAAAGGCTAATTATGACAAGCGCATCGTTTATAAAACACTTTCTAACAGAACTATTTTTTTAGCCACATTTTCGATGCACTGTCGTTAAATTTGATAAGGTTTTGGAGATTAATACCAGGGGCGTAGCCAAGGGGGGGGGGTCATAACCCCCCCCCCATGAGGAATTTTTTGCCATACAAAATGTATATTCTTCACTCCCTTATGACACAAATGTATGCAAATATGTGAGTTGAAGTAGTCGTAACCCCCCCCATGAAAAATTTCTGGCTACGCCCCTGATTAATACTGATATATAGCTTTTTTTAATGTAATTTTGCTATACCCTGTAAAAAGAGCTTGTTATTTACATCCTTAAAGGATGCACTTTTCAAAAATCATGCAACTTTTGAACAGCTTTTTGAAGAATTAAACTGCCCTAGAGACTCGAAAAGATTTAGAATGTCTCTTTACAATAGAGTTTTATTTTTGTGATTCTTAATAATACAGATCAATTCTTTTGTTCGTTTGAAATAATTGAATATATCTAAAATAAATTTAAAAGCACTTAAAGTGAACTTAAAACTTTTTAAAGAATGACTACCTATCGATCATAATGTATTCGATTTTTTTTATCCTTATTCTATCAATACAATATATATCAATTTTGTTTTGTTTGAAATAGCCGAAACCTTAATATGTCAATAATAAAATATAAGATTTTATATACATTTAGCAGAATCTTTAAAATACGTTTTAAAGAATGACTACACTTAGAGCTTAATCTATTCGAATTCTTTTGGGAGCTCCTGTAAAAGAACTACGAATACTAAATCCACAATTTGAAAATGGAAACATTGTACAGTACATAGGAGTAACACATATGAACTTCGTAGTAATCGTTGCATATTTACGGCAGTTGGAGAACAGACAGACCAACCGAAATCATAAACACTTTTCAATATACGAGGCGTATTCGGGAAGTAAGTTCTGTTTTGAAGAAGAAAAAAAAATAGTATTTTCTTTTTCAAGCCAATTTTATTTTTACATGAAAGAGCATACCTTAAACTATTTTTCTACGCCGCCAATGTTCAAACATTTGAACTTGCAGCCTAACTCGCGTTTCATGTCCAAGAGCTTTTGGTAGTCAGAGAGCAACAAGTTTAGGCTGTACGGCGGGTAATCGAACTGCTCCCAACGAAACTGTCTAATCATCTTTTATGTGTCACCAGCAGTATGAGGCCGAGCATTGTCATGGAGCAACACAAATCCATCACTGAACATTCCTCTACGTTTGTTTTGAATTGCACGCCGTAGTCGTGGTTATCGTCACTGGTGGGATGTTTCTATGAAGAAGGTATAGAAAAGCTTTTAACCCGCAACAACTGGTGTTTGAACATTGGCGGAAACTTTGCAGAAAAATAGTTTAAGGCGTGCTCTTTGATATAAAAATAAAACTCGCTCGTAAAAAAAAATATTTACTGATTTTTTTTTCAAAACGGAACTTACTTTCCAAATACACCTCGTAGTTTAAAAGTACTAAAAACAATTATTGAAGATCAGCTGTTTCAGTCCTTTCACAAGTTTTGTGAGCGACTTCAAAAAATTGAGCTCTTTCACCCTTCCCCTAAACTTCTATTAACTTGGTTCGACTGTAAATTGCCCGGTGCATACGGGAAACGAAGCACAAATGTGCATTTACGTATCATTAAAGCGTTTCGAAGCAATTAACATGCTTTCCGATCTACTACCATGTTCCAATAGTATTGTGTGTCTTGTCTCCCCGTTGTTTCTATCCTTTGTGTACAGTACATATGCAGCTTAGGCCGACGTATTCACAGGTCATCAGCGATACGAGGTACTTAATGAATTATTTGATTCTGCGTACACTGAATCCCAATAACGCAGAGTGGATGGAACACTCATCAGCTAGATGAGGCGGTCCACTCCTTTGCAAATATAATGAACACCCGCTCCCCCCCTTTCCTAATATCTCTCGGCGATAAAGCCATCAAATGGGTCGAACAATTCGAGATATTATCTCAACAATATGTGACGGAGATTAACTGAGGTGCTAGTGCATTTTTTCTCGCTCCAAGAATTGACTGAACCGAGAAAAACCAACATTTTTGGTAAAATTATGTAGGTGCTTGCTATGGTGCAGTGATGGACAGTTCATACCCAACTTGCAAAAAAAAAAAAAAAAAAAAAAAAAAAAGCTTAACAGTATTACAGGTGGTAACCGGCTTTAATTCCTTATCTATTAGAGATAAGTGGGCAATCTGAATTTTTAAAAATGTCCAAAATAAGGTAGGAAAAATGACTGCTTTATAAAAAGTTCCTCTCGTTAATTTTTTGAAAGTTATAATTTTTGAATTTGTATACTAACTCCGTACAAAGACATTCACATTTAGTAAAATGTGCCGCCCCCTCCCCTTACACAGTGTGGCGATGTGCAAAATTTCAGCATTTCAGAGATACCTTTGAACAAAGATGATCAGGGTCTTTATACATGAACTTGAATGTGATGAAGTTTAATGCTAGAATGCAAAAACAATTGTTTCCCTTCCTAATTTCTGCACGACCCCTGAAATGCGATCATCCGATGTAATTTTTTCCCGCTTCCACAGCTTTGAAAAGTGGTTTATCTTCATATCTCTGATATTTTTTGGGATATAATTTTCACATTTTGTACATCACGTCATTGGCGTATAAGGCACATTTTACTAATTGGGAATATTTTTGTACGGTTGTCGTATACAAATTTATAAAAAGTGTAACTTTTGTGAATGAACGAGAAGAATTTTTTCTTAACAGAGTCTTATTTCCAACCTTATTTTTAACATTTTTTTAAAATTCACATTGCCCATTTAACCTCTAATAGATAAAGAATTAAAGCCCGTTACCCCCCTTTTCGCGACACCCAGTATACAGAGTGCCTACAAAACACTGACCTAGGCTTTCATTCATTAAATATTGATCATAGACCTATACAAAAAATTATAATGTAAAAAAGGTACATAATTTTATGGCATTGGATTAAAATTTTCAGGAGATTAAATCTAAATAAATACATAATAAAATTTGTCATTTTACATTTTCTATTTTTATTAAATTAGGTAACCCAAATTAAATTCTTTATGTGTCATTTCATTAACACACCATCTAATTTATTTCTATACACTAGAAAAGTTGATGATGAATTTAAAAAAAAAAAGTATCACACTTTATATTTTTGCACTTGACCATGCTCCCATTAGTACAATCATGTTCACTTACAATTTGCGAACTTGATGCCATATCTACACTTTATTGATGGCACTGGAATGTATAAATTACTTACTTCTCTCCAAAGCTCGTGATTTTAATAGAGAAAAAAGGCATGCATTCATGAGAAGCTTTTTTGTTTCACAATGAATATATAAATGCATTTTACTTTGCAAAACTTTTAATCAAATAAAATTTTGAGAATACTGGTAGACAAATTTCAAAGGTAACAACCATGGCTGTGTTTTAAAGTGTCAATTAACACAGTTTCATAACTATAGTTATAATATTATTAAACTCAACCAGATTTGATAATTAGACCAAAATTTTACTCAAGATTAATAAACCGTGTTTTAATCAGCACAGGCCATAAATTAAACAGTTGAAATAAAGAATAACTCCAGTAAAATATTTTTAAAAGAGTTTCCTATGTAAAATGTAATGCATATTTCATATTTTGGAGCTTGCAGGTTAAAGTAGCCATTTTGAAATTCAATAGCGAAGCAACAGAGAGGTATACCGCCAAGATGATGGAAGTGTAATTTAAGAAAATGTCCCTAATCCTAACGATGGCAAGGCAGTTTATCAGCTGTTATAAACCACACATATCCAAGTTTCATATTTAAGTCTTAAACTGTTACAACAGATATTACTCAAGTTCTAACAACAGTTCTCTAATATTGCAAAAATAGAAGGTAAATTCATTAAAGTTTTGAATCAAATTGTGAAATAGCAATAAATTCAACAGAAAAGTTAAAACCTACAACATGCCAATGAAATGACAAAAGGGAACACACATTTCGCGAAAGAGAGACTGTAATTTAATTTTTTATTTTTCCTTTAAACCAACTATTTGTGTTAAACAAGTGTTTTCCTTATTTAGCTGTATGTTTAGTGGTTCCTACAAACAAACCCTGGGCCTTTTTAACTAAATGTATTGCCTGCCAGCCCAGCCAAATAAAGCAAGAGAGAGGGAGAATATAATTCACAACACCTTAATATCCATATTAATTACGTATGACCATTTGACTAACAAACAATTCTAGGGAGCCACCAATACTAGTTAATTATGGCTACACTAGCAACAACAGTCGTGGGAAAAACAGTCATTACCAGAGAAATGTGTGTGTGTGTGTGGGGGGGGGGGGGGGGACATGTCAGGCATTTAAGTGCCAAAACATAAATCTGAACTTAATGTGGCATTAAAACTGAAGACCGAAAGGGCGGAAGACACTTTGTTAACCTGTATATTTTAATAATAATGAACAAAAAAAACTAGAAAGAAAAAAGAAACACACACAGAAAGACTAATTACGGGTTTATTTAAAAACTAGGCAAAATATATTTGTTAAAATCATATTAAGTAAAACATAATTATAAAAAAAAGGAGGGGGAGATAAGGATCTAGCAACTTTTTCACTCTTTTTTTAGAATAGTTACAGAAAATATTTGTGAATTATACATCCAAAATCACCTAGCAACACAAAATATTCTTAAAGTGAATAGAAAATAAATATATAATGCACATTATATTCCTTATAATGAGTAAATTTGTTAAATCAATTTCAGCATGCTTTATTACATTGCAAAACATTGAAAGAGTCTAGAGCCAATTTTTAAGGTCACATCTACCGAAAAGATTTGGATGGGAAATGTATTTCAATTTTGCTTTTTTTTTTTTTTAATTCAGAAATAGTATGTTACAATTTTCATTTCTTATTGTCAATAAGTATTTTACTAACACATTTTTTGTGAAGATATTTTTGGTATATTAAACCTTAAAAAACTCAAATTTCTAATGTATGGTGCATCTGAATTTGTCTGAGAAAAAAAAATTGGTGCATGATATGCAAAAGGTTGGCCGCTCCTGCCTTACAGCATTGAAGATTTCATAAAGGAATGCTGAAGAAAAAAATTATTAAAGGATGGGGAAAAGTGCATACTATAGAAGTCAAAGCCCGTTGTGGAGGCGATTACAACGGGTGCTAGAAAAAACATTTGATGAGAATATGTCTACACCCCAGAGTTGGGCAGTATCGCAAATACATGAATTTGAAATACATTTTCAAAAAACATTTGCATCTTGTATTTTGTATTTTCACAATGCTGGAAGTACATTTTGTATTCTGACGTTAAATGAATCGCAACACCACAGATTGCTCAGGTGAGACGTACGAATGAAAATAATAAAATTATTGATATATTCATCCCCCCCCTCTCACTTGATATAATTTATGAGCTGCATAAGCATTACACGTGGTAGCTCAAGACGTTGTTAGGATCACTCGGGAATGGGGGGGGAGGGGGAGAGAATCTCTAGCGCGCCTGTTTAGAACAGTAAAATTATGTTTGTTTTAGGAACTTTTCTAGAATTACAAATGCTAATGAAACCAAAAGAAATAAAAAGATGTCTGAGTAAGATTTATTAGAATTTTTAAGGAAATGTATAAATATTTGAACTGTATTGCTACGATACAGAAGAAAAATAAGACAGTAAGTATTTCTTCAGTAATAGCATGGGTTATTGGTTATTGTAATTAAAACAAAGCTACACAAAAGCTATCTGTTTAAGAAGGGGATGCCTCGGACAGAAGACTTTTTATGGGGTTCTAACGCTTACTCACATTACATCTGGAGAAAACTACCTGCAACGCCACACCGTTAGATGGACAGCCGCGTATAACAGGAGGGATGAATAAAAATTTCCATTCTAGATTATTTTGAAACCTGCTGTCTGTGAAATTCTTAGTGAAAAGTGCTTCAAATTTTACCTGTAGAATGAAATGAAACAGAAGGCAAAATGCCATTGAAAACTTCGATAACATGCAGAGCATTTAGATGTACTATGAATTTTAAGACTCACTTAAAGGTAAAAAGTTATAGTAAAATTGATTAAGTTGTGTATTTATGTTCAAACATTTAACTGAAATCATTTAGTAATAAATATATACCTACATTCTGTTTAAATGAATGCTGTATGAGGTTTATTCTACGTACTGTGACTTTTGGAAATTAAAATTTTTATAAACTGTTTTGAAACAAATAAATATACATGGCTCACATGTTAAAAAAATTCTATTTTAATTACGTTTTGAGTATCAATGCAATTTCTCTGAAATGGTTTGTTTAGTATCCTATTACTATACTGATAAAATTTTGAAGGTACGTTTAAAAAAAAAAGATAGGTTTTCTTTAGCACAACTATTTCGCCTGTTTTTGTTTTTCACGTTAAAATATAACTGAATAAAATAAACTGGGATCTTCAGGAGAAAATTTATCTTACTCCTATTTAAAATACTTTAGAGTTTGTACATATATTTTGCACTTTGTGTGTATTTTGAAAACAGGTAGTTTGTATTTTGTATTTTCTCAATTCATGTATTTTATTGTGTTTGAATCAATGTATCTTGTATTTTGTATCGAAAATACATTTTCGATGTATTTTGCCCAACTCTGCTACACACAATATAGTTAATCTTCGCGTCCACCTAAAATTAATAACTACATATTCAGTTTTTATTAAATGCCCGAATCGAATTTAATGCTCTTCTGGAAATGCGCGGAAACTTTTCGCATTTGAACAGTTTTATTTTGTGTAAACAGTTCCTCTTACACCAATGCTTCATGCAGAAGATCATTTTAATGAAAAAAAAAAAATTATGTTATCTGGAAAAAGTATTTTAAATGAATTGAAATCGCAACATTCCTTTTGAAGCCTGATGAACGTGACTTCAATATGACGTCATGTCAATTGCGATAGCTAATTTTGTAATGTAAATGTTTCATTTTTTTACCCTCGGAAATAAAATGGAGCTGAAAAGAACGAAAAAAATGAGGGAACGGGTGGATTTTCAAGTTTTTAAAGGAGTGCAGATAGTTTTCTATATTTTTATACATAATTATGAAAATTTTCTGGCGGATCGTACAAATAGTGTAGATGTAATTATGCTTTCGTTCTCAACTTTTTAATCTTTTTGAAGTAATGGCAGTAAAAGTTATATCTTAGAGTGGTTGCCTAGAATTCTTAGAGAGTCAGTGAATCAGGTATCAGCATAACTATATAGTAGAATTTTTCCAGGTAAAAAATTAACTCTTAACTGCAACGATCTTCATTTTGGCAAAAAAATACAAGCTTTGCTGACTATGTCATAAATATTAGTTCTAAGCTTTTTAGTAAACCTTCAATGCAAAGTGTATCAAAACTGATTTTATTTTATTGACATATCAAAGCCAGTCCCTTCACTTCACTGATAAACATTGTATCAATTTTGATACATAAAATATACATATAAATTTCTTTTTTGAACAAATTTCTATTCACAGAATAGATATTAGCACAGAAGTATATTCTTAAAAGTTGCAATTGAAATTTACTAGGGATCGACCGATAGTATCGGCAACCGATAGTATCGGCGCCGATACCTCCAATTTTTTTAGGTATCGGTATCGGTTCTTCCGATTCTAAAAGTATCGGGAAAGTATCGGTTTCTGTTGCTTTCATCCATTTTCACCGATACTTTTCAACCGATACTTCGTTTTTCAGAAAAAAAAAAAACGCAGTCGCAACACCATTCTAGAATCCTTGTTTTGGTAATGAGATGAGAGGCGTCGTTTCATTGGCACATTTGTTTGTGCGAGTGTTTTCGAACTGTGTTTTTTTTTTAAATTGTAACCATCGCTAAATGGATGTCGTATCACCAAGTGTGGTCGAAATTATGGACGAAGAATCGTTAGATGACAGTTTAACAGGACAATCGCCTATTCTTCTAAATTATTTTGAATTCGTGCCCAACACTAAATACGCTCTCTGAAAGGATTGCAAAAAACAAATGTCGAGAGGTAGGCTATAATTTTACTTCAGTTTTATGAACGTTTATTTTCTCACTGTGTTGACTGGAAAAAGAGTTCATTCATATATATACATATATATATGACAACTAAAAAGTTTGTAATATTTGCTGAAATAACTGCAAAAATCTCTAATCTCTGTACAACAAAATTTTCTCTATAGCGAATTTTTCAACTGGAACCAAGCGAGTTCGCTTGGTTCCAGTTTAAAATTCGCTATAGAGAAACTTATAGTCTCGGGCAATTACAGATTTGTGTATCATTCTGTTTTGAGAAGTGTAATAATTATCAATATCTAATAATTATTTATATAGTAAATTTAAAAAATTAAAGCTGTATTAGTATAATTAGTAATACTAATTATTATATAGTTTATTTCCAATTTTGGGGTAAAAAACATATTTCTTGTGAATAATAGTATTTGGCTTATATGTAAGGGAAACACAGGACAAATCGGTGTGTACCTGCTCTTCGTACGGAAAAGATCAAATACATGGATCCTTCCGGATTAATTGTGAAAATTTACCATTTTCAGCTCAGACAAGTATAAAATTGAGTACATTTTTAATCTTTATAACAGCATCAAAAACAATTTTATTTCTTATTATTCAGGTAAGTGGCTTCTGAAATCATAAATACATCATAAGATTATGCTTTGAAATTAAGTTAGAGTACAACTTGAATTTTATATAACAAGAGCAAACCTGCTTTTCAGAAAAAGGCTGCCAAACAAAAAAAGTTTTTGAATCAGAGAAAAATTGAAGAAAATATACCATTAAAGTGATGTAAGTAAAGACAGATTGAATTTGGATAAAGATGCTAACTTTTCTACCTTTGCTAGCCATGACAATTGAAAATGCTTGGATTTTTTATACCAAAGAGCAATCAAATACAGATTAAAGCAAGAGAAGACACAAGCAGGGGTGTAGCGGTGACGGAGGACACTGGGAGGGCGATGTTCTTGTACTTTTTAGCGAACTGGAACTTAAATGTGATAATTATTTATTTTATTCAATGCATTATTGTTTATTTTGTTAAACTATTATGTTAAATGAAGAATTAGCAATACAGGCAATGAAATTTGAGAGTGTTACCCAGACCAGTAACCAGAAGATTACTTCGATCTAGCAATATCAGTTCTTTTCCGGCATAATAAATAATTTTCGTTGCTTGGAAGTCAAAGATTCTGTGATTTTAGAAGAAGTTACCAGAATTTCTAGCATTTTTTCTGGCAAAAATAAGAACATTATTGTCGAGCTTTCCGTTTTGGATCAAAATAGCGAGCAAGCAGAAATATATCTTGGGTTTAGCAAGTCGAGATCGATTCTCTATGCATGCAATTTATATATACAGATATAAGGAGGACCATAAATGTACCCAAAGATTTGATGTCGCTAATGAAGTACTCCCAGATAATCCCTGCGAGTCTTCAGAATGCAATAAGCACTATATTTCTAAATCAAGGTCCAGGCTTCTCATTCTACAAGTGACAAACATTATGTTTCTAAAAATCAATGGCCCACTTATATGAAAGTGGGAACTTTCGAACATGTCATTAGCTAAAGGTATCATAGGTCATCTACAGATAAACAAACATGGATAGTAAATAAAAGCAACAATGAAAGTGTCAGTAAAAATCCTTTAATTTTCATTAATGGTTTTAAACTAATGGTTTCATTAATGGTTTAATTCATTAAAAATTAATACATCGACTAGTTGGGACCACTCAAATAGTTTGCAAAATCATCTATGGGAGTATATTTAGCACTAGTTACTAGTTTGTAAAAATCACAAGTGTTCATAAAAAGGAGCGTCCACTGTACTTGGATCAGTTTTATTTATAACTAATATAACTCATAAATCTCTATTCTTTGACCAAATATAAAATCATTTTAAAAGTGAGAATTGGAAAAAAATAGAAAATATTTTAAAAATTTTATTCAAGGAATGAAGAGAAACTAAAGTGCTGTTGTCAGATTTAGCTACAGAGAAAAGGAAATATGTTATGTAAAACTATAATTTTTCATTATAATTATTGAGTTCCATCTGATCCCTAGCTATGCTCCGAATGCTGCTAGGGGGGATATCCTGCCCTCTATATTGGTTACTGACATACAAAGACCAGTTTTATGATAGGTTGTTATAAAATTATCTTATACCGTTTATTATTGCCACCCGCACCCCTTCTCCACACACCCACAGAGACATGCTCTCAATGGAGAAAAATTTAATACTACAACACTGGGCAAAAGATCAACTCTTGCCTTTTTATGGAAATTCAGAGCAGAGATAGCCGATGCCTAATATACAGGAACTGGTTTGCAGAGATTGGGGGCCCTCTCTTAATTTTCAGTCGTTCATTTCATTAAGTGTTTTTCAAGTAACATGTTTCACTCTATTTTTGTATTTATTTTCCAAATGTTTATATCAGAGCATTTATTTATAGTTGGATAAGTCTTCACATTGCTCCACTTAAGAGTGTAGTTTGAAAAAATAAAATCTCCCTCACGGTCTAAGTACACAAATCAGAATAAGCTAACTGCAACAGGGACTCGAAAAAATTCAGGATGATTCTTTCTAAGCTGTATTATGCACCGCAGTAAATGAAACAACGGTGTAAAACTTTCGGAAAAAATCGGAACATGGAATTGCACGGCAAAAAAGTTTCGAAAAGTGGGATATCCTGCTAAATTTCCGATTTTTAATAATTTTTCTGAAAGTTCCGCTATTGATACAGGTTTATTGTTTATTAGCTTGTAAAGAAACATTTGAAAAATTTTGAAGTGCATTACATAATTAGTTTATTTGCATTTATGTACCAAAATCACATGGTGAAAAAACACTCAAAATACTGGTGTTAAACCATAAAGTAATTAAAAAACTTTGTAAAAAACACACATAAGAAGTAATTTTACAAAGTTTTTTAATTACTTTATCAAAATCACATGGGTTTTTTTTTACTTCCTTGTACGTAGTATAAGGAAGTAATGTGATCCCGAAAAATTTTGGGGGCCAAATTTCGACAAAAAAACCGATTTTGACTACATCTAAATTTAATTTTAAAATTTTTTTCGATGCATCTCATCGTAGGCTAGCATGCACGATCATATTAACGCGTCTGCAACTCATTTTGACCAGCGGCGAGTCTACTGTGGCCAGTTTTTCCATGCCGTCTGTACGTACGTACGTATGTATGTAACTCGCATATCTCAAAAACTATTGGTCGTAGAATGTTGAGATTTGATATTTAGGATTGTTCTATGATCTAGTTGTGCACCTCCCCTTTTGGTGGCAATCGAATGGATAGTTTATGTACAGGACCGCCCAAAAGATTCGAAATACATTACGCTCTATGGGCCGAAATTCATTAAACTTGCCTAACTCAAAAGCTATTAGGCGTAGAATGTCGAAACTTCATATTTTGGATAGTTGTAACATCTAGTTGTGCACCTCCCCTTTTGGTTCCATTCGACTGGATAGTTTATCTACAGGACTGTCCAAAACATTCGAAATACATTACGCTCAATGGGCCGAAATTCATTAAACTCGCCTAACTCAAAAGCTATTAGGCGTAGAATGTCGAAACTTCATATTTTGGATAGTTGTAACATCTAGTTGTGCACCTCCTCTTTTGGTTCCAGTCGACTGGATAGTTTATCTACAGGACTGTCCAAAACATTCGAAATACATTACGCTCAATGGGCCGAAATTCACTAAACTCGCATATCTCAAAAACTATTAGGCGTAGAATGTTGAAACTTTATATTTAGGATTGCTGTAACATCTAGTTGTGCACCTCCCCTTTCGGTTCCATTCGACTGGATAGTTTATCTACAGAACCGCCCAAAAGATTCGAAATACATTACGCTCTATGGGCCGAAATTTATTAAAGCGTTTTTTAGAGGTATTGGGCTATTTCAAACGACTCAGAAGTGATATATGCTGTAAAGAGTTAGAAAATGAATTTCTCCATTAAAAAAAAAAAAAAATGTCTTTATCATTTATATAGTCTGTTCGCGGAAACGTGAGAACGAAAGTAAACAAACGGGTTACCAAAGAATTACATATTTTTTCACCAATCTCTAGTTTAGAAAGGTTAAGAAGGAGTTAAGAAAGGTTAAATGCGCCTAACAGCGTAAATGGAAGAAAGCAGAAATTCATACTGTGTTTGGCGCTTTGGGAAAATGCCAGGTGCTTACTCTTCGCTAGTTTACATGTGCCATTATTTAGTTTCGTTCTCTCGACTCGGCGAACAGACTATAGTTCTGCTGCAGGAACACTCAAAAGATTTCCAATACATTACGGTCAATGGCAATTTTAGAGGCATTCATCCATTTCAAGCACAATACCGTACTACCACATAAGTTAGGTAATGGTCCGACCACGGTCACGTGCCTCCCTCAAGAACTATGCCAAAAGTCGCCAAGCTTGGCGACTTTTGGTGTATGTGTGTGCATATTTAACTCTCAAATCTCAAACACTATTATGAAATTTCATATATAAGAATGTTGTAACATCTAGTTGAGCATCTCGATTTTTGGTCCCAATCTACTGGAGAGTTTATTTACAGGACCACTGAAAAGAATTTCAGTAGTTTAATGTCTATGGACATCTTCAATATAATACAACTGTAGACAGTCATTATTTGGTACATTCCCAAAATCTCGCCGTCTGTCCTCGACCTTGGCGAGTTTTGGCGAAATATCGCCAAATTTGGCGATAGTCAGTCATTTGGTCCATGCCCAAAGTATCGCCATTTGTCATCGTTCTTGGCGAGTTTTGGCGAAATATCGCCAAATTTGGCGATAATCTGTCATTGTTTGGTTCATGCTTAAAATCTCGCCAAATGTCGTCGACATTGACGAGTTTCGCCGAAATATCGCCAAATTTGGCGCCAAAAATTAATTCGTATTTTTTAGAACTATTGTAATATCTAACTGTTTTCAATATCTTTTTTGACAGAAATCGACTGAGAATTTATTTACAGGGTGAGCCAAATGACTTTAAATACATTGAGGTGTATGGATGCATTCAATTCATTGAAAGTCTGTGGTCAATGACTACTTTGGCTATCCCCAAAATCTCGCAGACTATCTCAAGTTTGTCGGCTTTTGGTGAAATATCGCCAAATAAAGTGTCAGAAGGAAATCTTTCAAATTGAACTCAGCTTGGCGATATCGAAATATTTGTCTAGAAATCGCTAAACCTTACTATTATTGATATTTTATCTCTTTCAAACAAATAAGTTTAGAGGAAGTGCGTCGAAAATATTTTTGATATAATGGACGTGCAAGGAAGTCATGTGTTGGACACATCAGATTTTTTTTTTTTAACAACACCGTTAAGGAGCTATTTCCATTTATATGTTCCAACTAAAAATCAGCTCTGGGATTTCCTCGCGATTAGCATACATCACTACATACAGCATGCATAAATGATAGGTTTACACTGAATAACTGCCCGAGACCATACAGTTTAGCCAAATGACTGTTATTGACAATAGCTAAAGCACTATGATATAATAACAGAGTAATTATTATTAGTATTATTTTTCATAAAATTAGTTTCTCTCATTTCAAATTAAAATAAAAATTAGCAAATTCTTAAATTTAAAGGATAATTTGGAGGGCCTTTTTGTTGGGGGCCTGGGCACTTGCCCCGAATGCCCTGCCCAAAATCAATCCCTCTGCTTATATAAACAATTACCTAGTGAGAGTAGCAAAAATGCAAACGGTCATTTTGTTGTGATTCTGAACAGACTGGAATAGAGTTCAAGCAATTTTTTTTTTTTTTTAATCGGATTTGGATATTATTACATGATTTCTTTGTACAATGACTAGGGGCCAAGGCCCCCAGACTCGCTACGCTCGCTTTTCGTATGAGGCATTCGACCCCTAATAAGGCTTATTCCTAAAAAAAGACATAATTTCAACAGACAAAACCCGAAAATTGGATCAGATAGAATGTTACTGAGCTACACATTGCTTGGTTTTTGCATGTTCATTGGTACATAAAAATTTAAACTTCACACTACAGTAGACCCCCTCCCCCTCATAACACGGAAGATATTTTGTCATGGGAATCCGTGTTGTACGGGTCCTGAGCTATACTCCATCTGGAGTGCGGACTCCGCTTATAATCGCTGGAAAAATTATTTGCACTCCTCAGAAACACAATATTTAATGTTGCCATTCAAAAGTTATATTAATTAGGAGCTAAAGCGTAATAAAATCAGAGCATCTGTTCCAGCTGTATTTTTAATAATGTAAAACCTATTGGACACCTTGCGAATTTGCCACCCATGGCGATTTTTCATTATTTGGCGATTGCGTACATGTAAAGTTAATAAAAGCTACGGAACAGATAGGATAGCTTGCCCCCCATGGCAACTTTTCATTATTTGGCGATTTACACATGTTCACAACCTATAATTACTGGTCATTTAAGGTTACCGGAAAACCGTTATCCATATTTTCATTTATATAATCGTTTGCAGATTGGCGTACTTAGCACCACGAATTATACCATCTCGTCGCGCTAGCAAATATCCAAAGTGTACTATAACTGCTATAATGGCATAGTTAACGCCGCCAAATATTTCTACTCGTAGCAAATAATCCAGCTGGACCGAACCGGCTTTAAAATAATCTGCATTTTAATTATTTTTCATTTTCAAGATGTTAGTTATTCTGTTTTGGAAAAACGAATAATCGCTAATTCTAAACTCCTGTTGTCTAAGCGAACTTACTATTTGAAAATTGTCAACTTTGTGCATGGCTCACTGGGATATATACAGGCTGTCCGAAAACCAGTTTCTCCTATGGGATTTTGCGTACGAGTAAATTTTCGCTTCTTCGCAGAATTGTCGCTTTTACCCAACTGTATCACTGTTGCCAACTCTGCCGAGAAAATGTGCCTAAAATCAAAGTTAAAAGTATCCACAAATGGCTAACAATATTTTCAAGCTGAAAAAAAAATTAAAATTTTTCGGCGTTTTGTGCTTATGCTGCTGAAATATGCTTATCTGCTAAAGCTCTTTGAGACATTTGGACATTCATTTCCGATTTACAAAATACTTCGGTACTGCCAGTTTACCAAGATCTTTTTCTCCGGCAGAGTTGGCAACAGTCATACAGTTGGGTAAAAGGGACAAATCGGCGAAGAAGCGAAAATTTACTCGTACGGAAAAACGGAGCTTTTCGGACAGCCTGTATTTATCCCAGTGAGCCATGACTTTGTGTAACACATTTTGAGTTACTTATTTCATATTACTGTAACCTATTTATAGAAAAAAAACAGGTGATGCCTATTCTACAGCTTACGAAATATTGTAACAATAGATTAGAGCTGTTGTGAACTAATAGTATTTAAATATATGTAAAGCATATTCTATAGCTTATGAAATATTGTAACAATAGATTAAAGCTGTTGTGGACTAATAGTATTTAAATATATGTAAAATTATGTGGCATACTTTTATGTCGCATTTTTGGGACACGTTTTTCATACAATTTTCAATAAAGGTAGTGAGAGATAAAATGACATTGTCATTAACAGATGGAGAAAAGCTGCACAGAAAAATGCACAATTCCAACTGAATGAAAATTTCAAAAACTTATTCTCAGGTGTATTCAACAGACGATAAATTATGATAAATTGCGCCAAGCATTGGAATTATCTCCTCAAAACCGCACAAAACCGTTTAATTTTTCGCCAAATTAAAAAGTTGCACATTTTAGTCTCAGAAAATTTCTAAATATGTTTCTTTTGAGTATAAAACATTTCATTCCTGCTCTGATTTCCCATGCACACGATAATTTAATTTAAAAACAGCCTTACAAATAATCTAGACAAAAAGAAAATGGTTATTCTTTTATTTTTACTTCAAGAGTCTGAATCATTTAATAAACTTATCCAATGTGGCAACCTAGATAAGCTTAAACGTCGCTTTTTCGACTGTGGGGTTGCAATTACGAAATGGCGGAAAGCAAAAATTAGCCTTTTGCGATACGTTTTTTATCGATATCTCCTAAAATAATTCGAATTTTGAAAAAATCGCTTCGAGGTGTGTCGGGAACTGTCATGGAAAATTTCCGTACAAAATTTGGTAGTTCTACGATCACCCGTCTGCGAGCTACGCGAGACATTCAAACAAACTAACTAACAGTTTACACATTGGTTTATTAATATAGAAGAAAGGTAGTTTTTATTTTGGCGTAAAATGTGCGTAATTCTAACTCATGTTTGTAAATTTCACGCGATTCTAGATACTTGGAAACGCTTTGTTGCAAAGGAATGAATGATTTTATGCCAAATCTGGCAACCATTCTGTTTATTTTTTTCAGTTTTTTATTAATATCTTCCAAAATAATTCGATTTTCGAAATTTAAGTCAGCTTAGCAGGTTCCTCGGAATTTTTCGAATCTGTGGGCACCTTAGTCGAAACTCAAATCCCCACGGTTTAGGAGGAGATAGGCGTACAAGCTATTGACAGCGACAGCGACAGCGGCCTTTACTTTTTTTTTTAGAATTGAGAGAAACATTATTTTCTTTGTAAACTAGGGGCCAAGGCCCCCAGACTCGCTACGCTCGCTTTTCGTATGAGGGATTCGGCCCCTAATCAGGCTTATTCGTAAAAGAGACATAGTTTCAACAGACAAAACCCGAAGATTGGATCAGATAGAATGTTACTGAGCTAAGCTACACATTGCTTGGTTCTTGCATCTTCATTGGTACATAAAAATTTAAACTTCACACTACAGTAGACCCCCTACCCCTCATAACACGGAAGATATTTTGTTATGGGAATCCGTGTTGTACGGGTCCTGAGCTATACTCCATCTGGAGTGCGGACTCCGCTTATAATCGCTGGAAAAATTATTTGCACTCCTCAGAAACACAATGATATTTAATGTTGCCATTCAAAAGTTATATTAATTAGGAGCTAAAGCGTAATAAAATCAGAACATCTGTTCCAGCTGTGTTTTTAATAATGTAAAACCTATTGGACACCTTGCGAATTTGCCACACATGGCGATTTTTCATTATTTGGCGACTTGCGTACATGTAAAGTTAATAAAAGCTACGGAACAGATAGGATAGCTTGCCCCCCATGCAACTTTTCATTATTTGGCGATTTACACATGCTCACAACCTATATTTACTGTTCATTTAAGGTTACCGGAAAACCGTTATCCATATTTTCATTTACATAATCGTTTGCAGATTGGCGTACTTAACACCAAGAATTATACCATCTCGTAGCGCTAGCAAATATCCAAAGTGTACTATAACTGCTATAATGGCATAGTTAACGCCGCCAAATATTTCTACTGGTAGCAAATAATCCAGCTGGACGAGAATCGGCTTTAAAATAATCTGCATTTTAATTATTTTTCATTTTCAAGATATTAGTTATTCTGTTTTGGAAAAATGAATAATCGCTAATTCTAAACTCCTGTTGTCTAAGCGAACTTACTATTTGAAAATTGTCAACTTTGTCTACACACATTTTGAGTTACTTATTTCATATAGTTTTTATTTTGGCGTAAAATGGGCGTAATTCAAGCTCATGTTTGTAAATTTCACGCGTTTCTAGATACTTGGAAACGCTTTGTTGCAAAGGAATGAATGATTTTATGCCAAATCTGGCAACCATTCGGTTTATTTTTTCAGTTTTTTATTAATATCTTCTAAAATAATTCGATTTTCGAAATTTAAATCAGCTTAGCAGGTTCCTCGGAATTTTTCGAATCTGTGGGCACCTTAGTCGAAACTCAAATCCCCACGGTTTAGGAGGAGATAAGCTGACAAGCTTTGATAGCGGCGGCGACAGCGGCCTTTACTTTTTTTTAGAATAGAGAGATACATTTCATTTAGACTTACTCAATTTGAAAATAATATATGATACTTCATATCTCATTTAGATTTGGTAATTTCTTGTCAAATATACAAGATATTATCACAATACTGGGTTCTGTTTTGGAAACATTTTTTGCACAAAATTTCAAAATACTTCACAAAAGAAAAGTCTCTTGGATTATCTTGTACATTTATTACCCAGGCAACTGCAATAAAAGAGACATTCTACAGCTTATCATTTTTGAGTTATGAGAGATGCATTTAATTGTATGTACAGATGTCACACCAGAACTAGTCGAAATGGCTTTATCGTTTTACAAATTAGAAAAATTTTTAATTGAGAGTACCTTTTATTTCTTTGTATAAAATAAAGAAAGTATTGTGATTGCAAAAAAATTTGTGATTCAGCATTAACCTTCCCTAAATCAATTTTGAAGTTTCTGTGTGGCATCTGTACAAATAAGTTTTATTTTTTTAACCCTTAAATGCATAGCAATGCATCTCTCCATCGTATTTTTCACTGCCATGTTAGAGTGGAAACCAAATTTCTTACGTCAATTTCGCACTATAAAATATAGTTTTTAATAATAAATTATCCATATCGTGAATAATAAAAGTTTCACATATTTCTTTCAGACTGTGTGTTTCTGCAAAAATTAATTAGTTATTCACAAAACTGACAAAGGAAATTTAGCTTACTTTTGTTTCTATCGAACGAACGTCTTTTAAAATTCATGCATTTAAGGGTTATATAGCCCCTCCTTCCAAAAAAAAAAATTCTGTATCAGCCACTGTTGCTAGATACAAGTTGTATCGAATTTAGAAAATTATTTGAAATATATAGGTTAAATTTAATGTACTAGCCGACAAGACGGCCAGCTTCGCCGCCCCATACCTTACTGTTCTTTATATTCAGTGCAGTGTTGGCCAAATTATTGGTTCATTTCAACAAAAATAATGTTTCTTTGTTTTAACAGTACTTGCTATTAAATTTATTAAGGTTAGGGTTGCTACCAGAGGCGTAGCTGGGTTACCAGCGCCCGGGGACAACAGAAGATTTTGTGCCCCCCCCCCCTTCCCCACAAACAAGAGGGGGGGGCTATAAAAGCACCTATAAAAGTGCTTCAAAAAAATGAAATATTTGAAAATTATTTTTTTTAAATATAAAAATGTGATTAGGAAATGCTATTATTTTAAATACGTTAAATTATTTTTCCCTTCCCTTCTCCATTGCATTTTGGCAAACAAGCCAAAGAACAGAGGGGGGGGGGAATTAACCTGTTTAAAATAATAGCATATTTTAATCACTATTTTTTTTTCATTTGTAATTTTCAAATATTACAGCTTTTTGAAGCACTTTTATTATGAATGCATTTTTAAAGATTTGCCAAATTTATAAATATGGAAAAAGTAAAATAATCCAGATATCAATGGTAGTTTATAATATATGCAATATAATTATTCTATAATATTGCAAAAATTTAAACATCTCATTGGATATAATATGCAATAACCTGAAATGAATGTATAAAATAAAATAAAAAATCATATGAAGATGTTTGGTTAAGAAAAAATGTAATTCAAAGTATTTTTATTACAAGGTTAAAATAAACTATTTACATTATGTACAATTTGTCGTGGCCTTACATAGCATTTTGGTGGGCACTGCCAATTACAGGGAATCATTTTAATTAAAATAGACTGATTTATACTGTCACTTTAGGTTTTGCACAAGGGAACTTAGAATCACGAAAGGTGCTTACACCAGCAGAAAAAGCAGGGAATGTACTTACACCAGCAGAAAAAGCAGGGAATGTACTTTATTGCAATAAAGCTACTGCGCAATGACCCAGACAAAGGAAAATCAAAATCGAGATTATTAATGTAATAATTAATAGGACTAATTAAAAGGAAGATTGAGGTTCCTTATGGGTAATAAGTGTTGAATTTTACATTTATATGGATGTATAATTCTTTAAATGTAATTAATTTCAAAGCTGAATTTTCCTAGCCTTTGCTGATGCAAATTTATCGATTACTTCATCAAAATTTATGCTATGGGTAACCTCCTGCTCTACACTCAACAAAGCCAAGGCTAACAGTCTGTCCTGTGCCATGGATGATCTCAGGTAGGATAAAGTAAGTTTCAGTTTACTGAAAGATCTTTCACAGCTGGCTATCGAGGTAGCTACAGTCAGTAAAATCTGAAGACCAACTCTCAGATTTGGAAAGACATCTTCTCCATACTGTATAATAAAGTGAAGCAGATCCTCTGGTGTTAAAAGTTTAATATCAGCTCTTTCTTAAGTAGCATTCGGCAATCGGTTATTTCTGCATACATCTCCGAGCCATTTAAATCTGCATCATAAAAGCTTCCCATTAAAGTGCAACTCTCTTTCAAATTATCATCTTTGGCTGTGGACTACAGTCCATCTACATCTAAAAGAAAGCCAAAACAAGAGTCCAATTTCTTCAAGCGTATGAATCTGTCTCCCATTTCTGTGTGCAATTTGTCCATAATGCTCTACATCAGCTGTAGCAATTCATTTTCTGCATTGAGCCCTACTCCTCTGCAATTTCTCCAGGCATTCTCTTCTTCTTTCTCTGCCGTCTTTCAACTTGGACATCATACGTATGACCCATCTCCTTTGCTTCTTCAAGAGATTTCATGCATATGGCATCACTGTTTTGTTGGAAATACTCTTGTAAAGCCTGAACATCTTTAGCAGCATTGTGAAAATTCATGGTGTGATCTTGAAATCTTTTTTGAACTCTGTCAATCTTGGCAAGCACACTATTCCAGAACTGAAGAAGAACAAAAAATTCGAATGTAAAGATCCGATGCAACTGATTTGCATCACTTCTTGTGTCTGCATTTTCATCGTGATCTTCTGCAATATTTTCAAATAATTCTATTAAGTTTTCCAGTAGATCATGTATAGGCTTAACAGCTTCTACTCTGGCACTCCAACAAGTTTCTGACTCTGATTTCACTGACACACCTAATGCGGTTTTCAGTCTTTTCCATCGAAGAGTTGATCGTGAAAAATAAACATAGACAGCTTGTATAGTGCTAAAAAACGTCACAGCTGCTACCTCATGACTAGCAACATGAACCCTAACTAAATTAAGTGAATGATTATCACAATTGATAAAAACAGCTTTTGAGTTTAATGCTGTGAGTCTTTGTAGCACTCCTGACTTGTAACCTGGCATAACAGATGCATTGTCGTAACATTGTGAACGACAGTCTTCAAAAGGTAATTTGTCCTTCTCCAATTGTTGCAGTATTACATCTGCCATACTTTCTGCATCTTTTTTATGGGTTTGAATAAAACCTAAGAAAGTTTTATAGCTACAGTTTTTTCTTCAAAGTTAATATCTACGTATCTAATAATTTCCGACATCTGCTCTTTGTGAGCAGCGTCAGGTGTGGAGTCAAACATTAGGCCATAGTATCTGGCACGTTGATTTTGTATCTCTGGTGAAAGATACGTAGTTGATCCTGGATTTTGTTGCACATACGAAAGATGGCCTTTTATAATTGGATCAAACTCAGCCAAGGGTGTAGCCAAGGGGGCGGTTAGGGGGGTCATAACCCCCCCCCATGAAGAATTTTTTTCCATACAAAATGTATATTCTTCACTACATTATCACACACACGTATACATATATATGAGTTCTAGTAGTCGTAACCCCTCCCTATGAAAAATTTCAGGCTACGCCCCTGAACTCAGCAATAAGCTTCAATAGTTCGACGAAATTTCCAGGATTCCCTTGATTCTCCATCATACTTTCTCAGTGACCTCTTAGGGCCAAATTCTGTTTGGCTAAATATTTTATGCAGCACAACACCCTCTTAAGTACTTGTCTCCATTGTTGCAATTTCATTCTGAAGCTCTGCATCTATTAAACCTTCTTGTTTTATAAGTCTCTTTCCATTTCTTTCCAAGTAGTGGAAGAATTTCGGTGTCTTGGGAAATTTTCATGTGCTGTAATTTTTTTTTTTTTTTTTTTTTTGGCTTCTTCCAACTATTAAAACCATTTTCAGTTTCCAAAGAAGAACAGAGACTGAATGCATCGTTTGATGGGAAAAGCAGACATGAAAAGAAAAATGCTGAACCCTTTAAAGGAGAATACACTAACCAAGATTGACTTACAGTACTTCCTTTTCCTTTTCTCAACTTCTTTGTAAACCATGCTGAAGTCATGGATCTATTATTTTTTTGAGTAAAGGTCCAGCGTTATTCTGAAAATACATAGACCCTTTTTCCACTATTTCTAAGCGAAGTGCATCTGACACCAATGCCTTTCTTCTTGCTTGAACAAAATTTAAATATCCGATGTCATGATGGTGTATCATGCATCACATATAATTTCAGTACTTTTTGACTTAAGAGTCCTCTGTAGTCGGCTTGCGGAGATTCAAGTCCCAAGCTTTGCTATGGAGAAAAGTGCCTTAACGCCTAATCATTTTTCTCAGAAAGTATTAGGTATTTTTAAATGAAATTTTCCTGTGTGAATCTTGAGAACTATTCGCAAGGATTACGTGAATCAGATTTTAGTTAATTTAGCCAAGAGATTTTATTGCAGTCTAGAATTAATGTTACTTTTCAGACTGCCATAAAATCTCTTTCGGCTAAATTAACTCAAATCTGATTCGCGCAATCCTTGCGAATAGTTCTCAAGATTCACACAGGAAAATTTAGGGAAAGCTCAATTCGCTTTCTAAAGAAAAACATTTCCTTTACAAATTATTTTGAAACAGCTTCATCAAAATTTCATTTGTGGTTGCTCTATTTTTTTCTTTTCCTGACAAAACCCAAAAAACCCTGATAAAAACCCAAATTCACTTCATTTTTTCTAAAATTTCATAACATCAATTTGACGCCCCTTTGGTGCTGTGCCCGGGGACAGATGTTCCCCCTTGCCCCCCCCCCCTAGCTATGCCACTGGTTGTTACACATTTTGGGTGCCATCATAAAATCCGATGTTGAAACAGCAAATAGCTAAAATGTGCTTTAGCCCATTGCATGGTGGCATTTTTTAGATGGGCGATGAATGCACCAAGTATTATAAGTTCGATATTTTAAAGCTGTGAAACATCCGAAAGACCTTGCATTTTTGTGTATCCATTATTATTTTCTAATCTAGCTACTGTGTGACATATGCTTGCTCCATTGGACGTCACTGAACTGTTAATGTGGATTTTCACACATGGATTATAGTCATTAGTGATGTAATGGATAGTGATTTTGCCAGATACCGGATATCCGAAGCTCCTTTGGTTGACGGATACGGATATCTGGCACTAAACATGTATTTAGTTATTAAGTGTGTTTTTTCATTTTTTTTATATAACGACATCAGAAAAATAAACTGCAAACATGTTTCACACAAAGTATTTTTTAATAATTGACTTATAATTTACATTAACTAACTATCTTTACATAGATGTACATAAAAAATGTTACTTAAAATGTAAAAAATTAAAATATTCTTTTTATGTGTGCACTACTGCCAGAAATGAATAAATTTTACCCATGGCACATTTATTAATGTATCTATAATTGCAGATTATTTTCACAAAGAAATGCATACTTTTTTATTTATTTAAGAGTAAGATATCTATTTTGATAAGATACCTATGGTAGATGAGTTAATTTTTTCCAAACAATGGTTTAATGCCTTTTTACTGTTTTAATTTAATATTATTTTACACTAGCCGCCTCCGGTGACCAGTTGGTTCGCCATTTTAATAAATCTTGTTCGAAGAGAATCCTGTTCATCACCGGCTTCCTTGGTACTGAAATCTCTCAGATTCTGAATGGAATTTAAAATTAAGATGGTTACAAATAGGAGCAGCCCTGTGTCGCCCCCTGCTTATATAAAAAAGATGCCCCCTTTTATGCTCTACTTAGTTTTTGAGTTCGATATGAAGCACCTTCAAAGATAGTGCCCAGATGTGATGCCTACTGTGTTGGGCCGCCCCTGATTACAAAAATAAGATGGTTAAATGATAAAAACTTACAAAAAGGAACAAATTATTTCATCCTATATTAAATCTGAAAAGCTTCTGGATATATTGGCCTTTATCAAAAAACGGAAAGGAAAAAAAAGTAAGAAAATCGGAAACACTTTCATATTTTAAAAAAGCACTAAAGCACTATATATTAAAAGCATATTATAATCCATGGGTCTTCCCTATTTTCTTTCCTTTTTCCATTAAGTTGGAAAGTATATCATTATTCATGAGTGTGATTAAACAAAATTAAAATTGATATTTCTAACATCCTTTTTCTGGATGTAATACATTAGAAATAGATGAGAAAAAGCTACGCAGAAAAATGCACAATTCGAACTGAGTGAAATTTTCTCAAAAACTTATTTAGGTGTATTCATAATTGAAGTAGCAGACGATAATTGCAGAAGTGTTAGGATCAGATCTCCTCAAACTCGAACATCAAACATTTTATTTTTCACCAAATTAAAAAGTTGCACATTTTAGTCTCAGAAAATTTCTAAATCCTATTTTTCTTTTGAGTATAAAACATTTCATTCTTGCTCTAATTTCACATGCACATGACATTTTAATTAAAAAACCTTACAAATAATCTAAACAAAAAAATCATTATTCTTTTATTTTTACTTCAAGTGTCTGAATCATTTAATAAACTTGCCAAATATGGCAACCTAGATATGCTATATTATTTTTCCCCTGCGGGGTTACAATTGCGAAATGGCGGAGCAAAAAGTAGCCTTTTGCAACATGTTTTTTATCAATATCTCTTAAAATAATTCGAAAAAACTGCTTCGAGGTATGTTGCGACCCCTCCTGGAGAAATTCCATACAAAATTTGATAGGTCTACGATCACTCATTTCGGAGCTACGCGAGACACAGACAAACTAACTAACCAACCGACATATTACAGTTTGTTTTATTTATATAGATGAAGTCATTTTTAGTTTTATGTTAAGTTAAATTACCTTTTCAGATTGATAAATAAAGAATAAATCTCTTTTAAATATTTATAATGAAATTACAATACTGTAGTAGTAACTAAAATAAATATTTTAAACTAGTAAAATACCATGTTACAACAAGGCTATCTGCACAAGCAGCCATGTTAAAATTTTCATTAATAAATATTTCACAAACACATTTTAAATGTACATATTTTAAGTAGACTTAACTTAAAAAATCAATTGAAACTTGCAGAAAATCATAAAGGAATTTTAATGAACATGGACACTACATGACATGTGCTTAAGGGTTCTCCCCCCCCCCCCAACCTTCAAGTTCAGAAAATGTCTGCTAAGCAACACTTTGCAGCATGAAATCAACTCTAAATATTAGCTCAACCAGTTATAAATGTGCTCAAAAACTACTGAAAAAAATGTTGAAATTGTGTGTTTATTTTGAATGATCCATTTCCAGTTTTAAATTTGCTGTTTTTTCAGTTAATATATATATATATATATCTTTTATGTATCACTTTATCACGAATGTTTAAATATAATTTTCCATCCTGTCCCATGCATATTATAGAAAGAACTTTAGTAGTATATAGCCAGATATCCGGTAGTTATGATTCGGATATCCGACAGTACAGTCAACTCCTGCTAATCCGCGAACACCTGTAATCCATGATATATTTCAAATATAAACAAACAAGTTTGTTTACATTTTGAGCAGCATTTGACTGGTTGTATTACTATTATAGAAGTTCAGTGATGTCGCTAGACTTTGGAAGAGACGGGTCCTTGGGACCCAGGGCTCCAAAATTTACGGGTCCTTTTTTCCAAAAAGTGGGTCCTTATCGATATAAAAGCATTTGGTTAATTTCACGACTGATATTATCATGTCTCACCCATTTTGGTGTGCTGATGCGTATGAATATCTTATTTATAAATAACCTAAAACTTATATTTCAAAAAATAAATAAAATGAATTATAATTAATCAAGAAAAATTTGTTGTGACATGCATGTCATTTACTTTGCCTTCAAGGCAAAGCCTTCCTGATGACTCCCTGAATCCTAATAATTAATAGCCTAATAATAAAATCCCCTTTTGTATGTACTTTAAAAACTGGGAGAAAGGCTGCATCAGTAGAAATGTTTAAGAAAGTAAAATGTACTCGCAGAACAGCCGCAACATCTTAAATTATTAAAACTACAATAAAATACCGTTCAAGCACGCCTCAATCTTATATTAATTAAAAAAATTATTACTATGTATTAATAAATTTATCACAAGGAAAATCGGAATATATTTGAGGAAGGAAAGGATATACAACAGTAAAATATGGAACACCCCCATCCCTTTTCTCTTCTAGATTGTTTAAAATATTTACCGCTTCTATAGCTTATGGATTTCATTTCTAAATAATAATTGTCAGATTTAATATAAAACAAATCATTGTTTACATTTACACAAGCGAATATTAAAAATAAATAATGAAAAAACTTTATTCAATTCCGATAGTCCACTATCTCTAACGGAACAGCCTCTAACATGAAAACGGAAGTGTGGGGGAGGGAGAAAGGAGAATAACGTCAAAGTAATCCCCCTTTTTTCTTCAGCTTAACCACGTGTGCGCACAGCACGATATATATCCCGGGTAAAAGCAGAGTATAGGGGAAAACTCGCAACACACATCATGGGAAAGCGAACACTCCTATGCCTCCTTTCGACTAGGGATCTTTCTACCCTGCATTTTTCCCCGATGTAGGGGAAGCGTTACTCCGCATTTGTGTGCATGTAAACGGGCCCACAAAGCCGTTCACGATGTCAATCTCCCCGAGTAAAACACGAGCAGTTTTTGTTTTACTAGAGATTTACCCAAAATTGGCAGTCTGAACGCACCCTCTCTCACCTTTTTTTTTTTTCAAAATTTTGCATGATGGAAATTACCCGTCCCGGGAGACACGTTGTAACTTTTCTTTTGCGTCCCATCATCGATTTTTTGCATATTTGACGCATTATAGCGCGTAAGTTATTTGATTGTCACTGAAGTTATTTGATTGGCTGAATGTTATAAAGACATTTATTAATGATTTTCCACAGGTATTTGAAGTAAATAATTTCATATATTTGAGCATATTATCATGTAATTAAACACACAGAAACTTATATCCTAAGTTGCATGTGTTCAGTGAATGGATGTAAATAACGAACTCCAAAGCAATGAACCGTCCAATCACATCGCTTTACTCTTTTGTTGAATGAAACAAACAAACAAAAATCAACGAAAACGTTTGCTCTATGAGAAATGAGAGAGAGAAAAACTCAAGACAATCGTAAAGATTGACCGTTGCAATTAAAATTGGGTGAAAATATGTAACATGTTTAACTTTAAACGCAAACCGCGATTTGGCAGACGACACAACAGTTGCGCAATTTTCCGATTCTCCCCCTACCTCACCCTTTTGATCTTCTGTCTAGCGATTTATTAGGCAACAAAAACTTTCTCCACATAACTGTAGTTCTGCAGGAAGAAAGAAAGAAAAGCATAAAGAGACCACATGGCCTTTCTGTTTGTTTACATTTAACTGCCGGAGGAGCACATGCAGAAATAATGAATCATCAGCACTTGAAATGTAATGCACGTGTGTGTGAAGAGGATAACATTCTTTTCCTCTTTAGAGCTTATATAATGGCATAGAATATTTTTACATAACGAGAAACCGAAAATTACCTCACAAGATCTGAAATTAATGTAATACTGAGATATCAAATATACAAATGATGCACCGCATGCCCCCCCCCCTTTGCGAGCAACCAGTGAAATTCCTCCCTTTCAGATTGAGCTTGTTTATTTTATAATAGATATATTTAGTTAAAAACGGTCTTTTAAGAAATTAAAAACAACTGCCCTTAAAAAAAAAAAAAAAAAAAAAAGAATGTTTGTTTGTTGAAAAACTTCCGGATTTGGGGCAGGGTTGGCTTTTTACCGGTAAAAACTCGTTTTTACCAGGGCATGGTAAAAACTAGGTTTTTACCGGTAAAAACCTGGGAAAAAGGGGTAAAAACCTAATGATACAATAAACTCCCCGAGTCATATATTGTATATTAATGCTATTTATAAAACTGTATTCTCATGTAATTGATGTGGATATATCATCATCAGGACATCATGATGATGCAAACTACATTATGTGATTGTGCAAACTACATTATGTAACAAATAATATTTGTAAGCATTTAGTTTTCATTAAAATGATTAAGATAAGTTAAGTGTAGTAAAAGTATATTTGCAATTTTCCTTTAAGTAAAAATTATTAAACTAGCCTGCATTACATAATTGTAATAAATATTGTAATGTGCCTTCTCATAATAATAGTTTTAATAAGTTTAATAATGATAAATGTACATTATCTATAAATTTGAATTTCTTGTAAGATGAAAACATGGATTAAAGTTTTCTGTGTTTATTATATTCCTTAAAATGAACTATTTTCGTATAGCATTCTTTTACTTACCAAATCAGACACTGAATTAGGTGAATATTGTTATATAGAAATGGAAATAGTGATATTAAATGTCCTGAACTTTTATCCCAGAGAAAATGAAAAAATAGCAGATAAATCTTCATGGGTTGCTTGTGGATTAAGGCCGATTGACTGACTGCACTAGGATTCTAATCCTATTGGGGAATACCTTCCTATTCCTAAGGGATCCTAGCCAGTATTTATGTGCGATTTTTGAAAAAAAAATCCACGGAAAACTCCGAACAGCTAGATCAACAGGCACGACCTGGGTATGAAACTGGCACCTCCCACCATCCAGTTTCGATAGCAGAACCTCTCAGCCATTGATGGAGAGATAAATCTTCAAAAAAGTGACAAAAAATAGTCAAATTATTAAGTTTTTCTCAAAGGTTGTAAAAACCCTGGTAAAAACATGTTTTTCCAAAGACGGTAAAAACCGTAGTAAAAACCGGTAAATACCATCAGACGGTAAATACCGTCCAACCTTGATTTGGGGTCCCTTTAAACATTTTGCAAAAGCAATCATTTGTCAGTGTCAGTGACCAAGAGTTACTGACAATTAGAAGGCTTCAGGACAAAATTTCTGAAGAAAAATTAAAATCTCTTAAACAAATTACAATCACTGCAATGTTTGAAAAAATGAAAAATAAATAAAAATTTAGAGAGAATTTATTCTTTTAATTTTGTATTAGTAATTGTATTTAATATTAAAAATAGTGTTTTAGTTCAGCAGCATAAATATTTTCTTTCATGTGTCCTTTAGTAAATTCTCTGTAAATTTAATTGTATTATTTATATTGACATTTAATTGTGTTTTTATTCAACAGCAGATGCATTTTCTTTCATCATTTCCTATTTGTTTACAGTAAATTGACTATAATTTAAAGGGAAATTCTAAATGTAAAAATGTATACAAAAAAAATGACCTATAATCCGCACAATCCTTGGTCCCAGTGAGTGCGTATTAGAGGGAGTTGACTGTACTTCAGATATTGTAAAATAAGCCGGGTACTGGATACTTTCTGGACAGTGGCGCACACAAACGGGGGGAGGATCAAAGGGGACCGGACTCCTCCCAAAAGAGTTGTCAATTTTCCTTCGTTGAATCGTCATGTAATTTTTTACTTTTAAATATGTTAGAAGACATCAAATTCTTATTTTCAGCAGTAAACATAGATAAATAAAAACACAGTAAAAAGGGGTTACAATAAAAATATGAAAAATCCGCATATTTTCAGGTGGTTGGTGTCACAGCTTTATGGGTAGGACCCCCTCCAAGAGAAAATCCTATGTGCACCACTGTTGTTGGATATCCGTTACATTACCTAATTGTCTAGGCACTAATGTTTTGATCTAGTTGTTGCCCTTCGCAGAGTAGAAATATCATTGATTTTGGAACCACATACGTTAGCATATTATTCAAGTAGATATTATTAACATTGAATTGCGGCAAGAAAGTTGGCAGGATAACACACAAATAACATTTAATTTTTTTAAATAATAATTTATTTTATTAATTTTAAAAGTGCAGCCAGAAAAAATGTTATTTACTACATCCATTTTTTTTTTCTGTTATTTCAATGTAGTATCTTAATATAGGACTAAACTGTGCAACAAAACAACCAAATAATAAACATGTACGTTAAAATTCTTAAGGATAAATGTGTATATATATATATATATATGTATGTATGTATGTAAAAACCAATATATCTTACATTGAAATTCATTTTTTTAGTTTGATTTTACATGCACAAATAATTTCATCAAAGCATTTTAAGCAAAATTCATTTAAGTATTTCATAGTTACAATACATTATAAGAAAAATGTATTATACATATTTTTTTTCCCAGCAAGTTCATAAAAACTGAGTTTTAACTTTTCAATATAAATAAATATTTAGTTCTCATCTTCCGTTTTTATTTCTTTTTTAACTGAATGTGAAAGATAATGAACACCCAATTCATTGTTGTTATTAAATGTTTCAGAACAAAAAAAGCATGCAAACTGGCTGTTCTTGGCATGAGAACGAGAATGTTTCAATAACTGTGACTTCCTACTAAAACTCCTACTACAAGTTTTGCACACATAAGCTTTTTCAACAGGATGCAATCTGTAATGCACATCAAGTTCTGCTTCAGTGTGGAATTTTTTCTTGCAAATGCCACAAGTAAAATGTTCTGAATGTGATATATAATGATTACGAAGGCTGCTTCTAGCTGAAAAACTTTTGTCACACAAGTCACAGTTAAACTTTTTATTAATATGAGTAGCATAATGCTCAGTAAGAGACTTCTTAAAATTAAATGTCTCACGACACACATCACACTCAAACTGTTTATCAGGATAATGTACTTGATAGTGAGCTTCAAGATTACACTTTCGAACAAAAACTTTTTCACACATATCGCACTCAAACGTTTCTTCTTCAGGAGGTATACACTCATGTTCATTCAATGACTTCTCGTAGTAAAATCGTTTACCACACAGCTCGCATCCTAGTGGCATGTCTCTGGGGCGATTACTCGATCGGGGCTCATTAGTATCATCATCGGATTCAATTTTTGTGTAAGTATCACAACTGTGATAATTAATTGATTTTTTATTTCTGAATTTTCTTCCACAAACATCGCATGAGTAGGGCTTTTCACCAGTGTGGAGCAGACCATGACTTATAAGCGATTCCTTGTAACGAAATGCTTTATCACACACTGTACACACAAATGGTTTACCTCGTTGATGTGTAATGCTATGTAATTTTAAAGAGTTCTTGTACGGAAAACTTTTGTTGCACAGTTCACACTTAAATGGCCTTTCACCAGTATGAATAACTTGGTGAGCAAGCATAGTTTTCTTCTCTGTAAATCTCTTATCGCATAAATTACACGAGAATAACTTTTCACCTGTATGACTACGAACATGATTATCAAGAGTTTGCTTATAGCGGAATTTCTTATTGCACAGAATACATGCATGAGGTAGTTCCCCAGTATGGATTAAATAGTGCCTTTTTAATCGAGTTCTGTTACTAAAACATTTACCACATTCTTCACATCCGTAAGGGCGTTCTTTAGTCACTTCTGGAGCTATAATAACATCGTGGAATTCAATTTTAGAACTGCAGTCAAGACATATATTTTCGATTCTTATATTTGTATCATCATAGGATGATGAGAACTTTTCATCGTCGATTTGTTTGCCACATAACTGACACTTATCCACATGTTCGTCTGGTACCAATATTTCATTCGATTCTTCCGTCTCAATTTCACATACGGCATCATCAGAAACCATTAATGAGTTTATATCATCCATCTTGCAACCAGATTTATAATAAACAGTGATAAATTACGATATCATACTTTATCGGTAAAGTTGAAAAACTAATAGTCACTGAAACATCTAGGACAGCATCAATGATAAGAGGCAGAAAGTATCACAAGAAAATACAACTTAGTTCATGTAGAAGATACATTTCATAAATACAATGGCTTATAAATCAGCCAGATGCGCAAGGTTATAATAATATTTGTTTATGTTTTGCAGTCTTTATTTCTGTTTTCAAATTTTTCGTACTAAAACAGTTACGTTACAGTTACATTAAAATATTCATTAAGAATATCAACAAAACAATCATGGAGTTATATACTTATCTAATATGTTGAAACTCCATGAAAATGGCTCATGGAGGCGACCAGCAACCTTCGATCGTAGCGTCTTGCCCTTAACCTTTTGCATGTTCCATGCTAACGAACATATCAGCCAATCACAGAAAGGGACACTAAAGTTTGCTCACTACCGATAAAAGAATATTTACCATTGGTTATCGCAACGCATTGACTGAAGCTGAAGCATAGATTTGAAGTTTGCAGCAAAGCATTGTCCGGACCATACGATAATTTTAATTAATATTTTTAACGCCAGACAATGGGAAATATTCCAATGGAGACAGAATTCGCAAAAAACTACAACCAGTGAAGAAACTACCTTCAAACGACAAACAGTTCTAGGATTTGGGTATCAAAATTCGTTGATTATTTATAATGCATTGTATTTCTTACGGTAACGATCTATTTTTATTTACTAGCAGCAAATTATGCTTTGGAGTTCTTTAAACATAACTTCAAATGGCACTTTCAACACTCATTACCCAGAGACGGCCCGAGGGGCGTGCGGGGCCCAGGCGAAGCGCAAGAGCGGGGCCTCTTCTCTATCATGTTTATGAGATAGCAATAAAATGGCCCAGGAGCGGGGCCTTAGGCGGTCGCCTACATTCGCACCCCCCTTGGGCCGGCCCTGCATTACCTGGGTGTAATGCTTAATACAACAGCAGAAAAATGCGCCTGTGCGAAGTCATCTCGAAATGCTCTAGAAAAGCATTCACTAATGAGTAAGGTAAGGTGACCATACGTTCCCAATTTTCGAGGACAGTCCCGAATTTCTGTGGGTTTTTTTGCGGTTTGTCCTCGAAAAGTAAAGAAGCAATTGAGGACAATTTTTAATTAGATTAGTGTTAATTATTTCATTAATTGTAATGTAAAATGTCCCCCAATTTTGTTTCAGAATTGGGGACATGTCCCGATTCTACATTCGAATTTATGGTCACCTTACTAATGAGTGTTTTTTGGAGATATTTTGTTCGGCTGTTTTGTTTAAAAAATATGTACATTTCAAGTGAACATGAGTTTTTGAAAAACATTGGTTTATACAGCAGTGCTTGTAATTACGGTCCGTGTTTATCAAATTTGTTAATAATATTCAGCAATAAACAAAACTACAAAATACCTGTTTATATATTACGTAGTTTTTTTTTTTTTTTTTTTTTTTTTTTGTCTTCGCCAGTCCGCAGACTTAAAAACATTGGTAATACATTAGTGATGTGTCATTCCGCCAGGGCCGAGTCCGAAGGTGAATGTGTTCTGAACCAATCCGCAATATGATTCGTTCCAAGACCGGATGCGAGCGCGTCGAGTCACTTTTCAATTTTTGTTAATTTTAGGGTCTTGCCCAGATAAGTACAGCAACCCTGCGGGCTTATCTGGGCTCACTGACTTACGGGAATGAATTGTAGCAACTGGTTGCTGCATCAAGTACACATCAGTGCAGAATTCCGAGACGCGCACCGCACAAGGCGAGCGCAAAGACTGTTTATGTTTAACAGTGAAATTATATGTATTATTAGCTCCCCTTTTTTACGACTTTACAGGGGGTGAATGGATATCATAGCTCAAATACTGTTCTTTGGACTTGCCATAACCCGTTGTTGCTGTTGCTAATGCCCTCTGGTTGTGTTTACAAACGCCAGAGATTCACCGAATTGGCGGTTGCTTGAGCTTGTAATTATAAATAGCATATCGTTGGTAGTTGATACCTCGTGTCTGCCTTCGAATCGGATTGTTATTGATTTTTCTTTTCTTCAATCAAATCAACTTCCATGTTGGTATTTCACTTCACGGACATTTTATTTTCGCACACCCTAATCATCCCTTTCAGTATGAACGGTATGGCTGACGCTTACTCTTCCGCCATCTTGCGTTGTGACGTAGAAGTAGATAGCACTACGATTGGCTGGATTTCCAGCACAATGTACTTGTATCATAAAGGCCTTATTACACGAATGAATTTTCGTGTGAGGCTTTTATGATAGATGTACATTGTGCGGGGATGGGGGAGGCCCTTATACACGAAATGAAATTTTTCGTGCGATTTTTGGTTTGCTGCAACCAGTTTGCAGAAAACCTCTTTTCCTGTAAATTTTCCCTCGGTTTACCTAGGACAGTCCCTTTTTTTCGTTTCAGAGGCAAAAAAAAATCGCAGGTTTGCTGGAAAATCCAGCCAATCGTAGTGCTTTCCTATTTTTCTACGTCCCACAATACAATATGGCGGAAAGAGTCCAGCGTCCAGCCATACCGTTTTCGTAGTGAAAGGGATGAGCGCTGCAAAAAAAAAAAAAAAAAATGTTCCGTGAAATGAAAATATCGACATGGAAAATTGATTTGAATGAATAAAAGAAAAAAAATAAATATCAAATCCGATCCGAAGATACACGAGGTATAAGCAAACCAAACAGGGGCGTAAGCCAAGGGGGGGGGTTTTATGGGTGTCATAAACCTCCCCCCCCCATGAGGAAATTTTTTTTGCCATACAAAAATGTATATTCTTTCCACTCCCTTATCGCACACACATGTATGCATATATGTGAGTTTGTAGTAGTCGTAAACCCCCCCATGAAAAAAATTTTCTGGCTACGCCCCTGGCAAACCAAACGATGTTGCTATTGATAATTTCTCTAGCAAACCGTTTAATTCGGTGGAAATCTCTGACGTTTTGTGGAAACACAGCAGGGTTTTTTTTTTTACTATGGCAAACCCTGCGTGCTCATCTGGGGCTCCCTAAACTTGCGGTAAATGAAATTGCAGCAAACTGGTTTTTCTGCAAACCATAAATTGCTCTAAATTTTTTGTTTCTTGTAATAAGGCCTATAGACATCAAGTGGACTAGGAATCCCAAGTGGGCTATCTCCTGTTACCATTGTGAAAAGGTTTCTTTTTGTTTCCGCCGTTTTGGATTTTTCAGGTTTTCAGGGGTATGATGAAAAGAATGCTATTTTACTATGGCAAAAATTTTTCTTATTTTGGTTTTTCGGGACATTTTCGTGTTTAAAAACAAAAAGTAGACCCGTTTTTGAATGTTTTAGGAATGGTGGAAGGAATTTTCTTGGGAAGTACTGTAGTCCTTTCTAAGCAGGCTTTCAAAAATTTTTAAACCCATTGAAAATTGCTTTTCGCCGCTTGGTCGTTCTTTTTTCGGATGAAAGCGTTTAGTGTGATTTCATTTTGTTTTCTCTATTTTAGCTTCCGTTTTGCGTGTAGAAATTTAAATTTAAAATGCAAAATATTATGGACCTCAAGAAAAGCGATCATTGAGTCCGCAATATAGATGATCATTTTTATGAAAAATTCCAGAAAAAAGGGTAGTTTTGTCTAGTGAGAATGAAAAGCGCAAAATCATCAGGAAAAAAAATCATAAATGGAAAAGCCCCGGAAAACAAGCTATTTTCAAGAGGAACAGCACTCACAAAAAATATGCATGTAATCACTATCAGGTAGTTTTTGTAAAGAGGTGGCATAATTAGAAGGAATACAATGATATCATTATGGAAAGAAAGAGGTATGATTTTAAAATTAATTTTTTTGAGACATTTGTTTTTTTTTTCTATGAAGTGTAAGTCCCTAGCAAGTTTCGAGCATTTTTTTATTTTTATCGGAAAATTCGCAGACCTTTCTCGAAAATTCGAATATTATTATATATAGGCAGACGCGCGCACCTTTTCTCGAAATTTCGATTATGTTAATATTATATATATAGGCAGAAAAAATAAAAAATATACAGGCAATATGTAAAAAAAAATCGTGCCAAAATGTCCGCCCAAGCTTGGATTACAAGGCCCTCCGAGAGAAAATTTTTTATAAGGCGAGGCGAAAAATCTTCCCGGCCCCTTTTCGTAAAAGCACAAAAAGTTTTCGAAAAAAAGGGGAGGGAAGGAAAGGAATTTTTTTTTTTTTGTAAAAACTGCTCTTTTTTAATGATTCTCATATAAAAATGCTAAAAAGGAAAAGAGAGTGGGAGAGAAGTTTTTTTTTCTGATATGCCAATGGTTACTTTTTAATTCATGTTTCGAAGGTTGAAAAAAAATAATAATATTTTAAATGGTAGAATTAAACATTTTCTGCCATCTAAAATCATTCTAGAATTATTTTATTCAAAAATTGAGTCCTATTAAAAAAAAAAAAAAGATTTTTAATTACAGATCTATAAATGAAAATTTCGTAAACACATTCCTGAAAAAAATTTTACGGACGCAACTTTTAGCTGAAACACGGAACCCACTCTAAACTCGCCACTGGCCCCAGGGGTGGCGGACCCGTCCTGCCCCCTCTCGTAGGGCCCTATGGTTTAACTGTACCCAAGTTATTGAATACCCAGTAAGTTAGCCCCCCCCCTTTACCCAATCCTAGATCCGCCACTGGGCATCTATTAAAAAAAATAGATCAGATTTCGAGATTTTGTGAAAATCGTTTAAACTGAGTGAATCTTTGTTCCCGCATTACGTAATAACGACTAAAGCGAATGATATGAAATTTGGTCACACGATAGATGGTTGCTCATCATAAACTATAGGAGTCCAATTTTTTAAACATTTTTATTAGATTTTGAGGTTTTGTGAAAATTCTCTCAAAATACGTTTATATTTCTTCAAACATCACGTAATAACGACTAATACGAAATTTAGTGATATAATAGGTAGTTGCTAATCTTAATTTATAGGCGTTGAATTTTAAAAATATTTTGATTACATTTTGAGATTTTGCGAAAATCGTTTTAAAATGCTGAAATTTTGTTCCAGGATCACGAAATAAAGACTGCAGGGAACGAAACGAAATTGGGTGACATGATAGGGTGTGAATGACACCCTATCATGTCACCCATCATGTAAGTTGAATGAACTTAAATTGTAGGCTTCAAATTTTTCAAAAATGTTGATTAGATTTTGAGATTTTGCGAAAATATTCGTTCGCGCATCACATAATTACGACTAAAGCGAATGAAATGATATTACTTAATTACTCTCTAACCTGTAATATTTTAACAATACATAACAATTATAATTTCGCTTTCTTTACTTTGGCAACATACTACATCCATTCTGTGTACTCCTACAATGCTGACGAAAGTTCTTGCTTCTAGAAATTTGCATTCAGTACTAACCCGTCAACGACGGGTACTTCAGCTAGTAATAATAAAATAAATAGGCCAGTTTGTTTGCTAGAAGAGGACAGCTCAAATCACTGAATATATCGTTAAGAACACCCTTCCTGGAACTTTCGCCACAATTTGAATCTTCATCAGAAGGGACAGACTTTTCAATTGGTACATTTCAGAAACAGCTAGTGATCTTCTGCGAAACTTGCGATACCACGGATTTAATGTGCAGGTATACCCAATGTACAGCTCCAGGGGGGGAAAAAAGCCCACTTGTTCTTTATTTGGGCATCGTATGTCGTACAGCAAAGTTAGATACCATACTTTTGCAAATAATGTATACTTTAATTTCTCATTAATTTAATTTGCATAAGGGCCCGCCTTCATTTTTAATTCTGCATCAACTTCGTTTTTTTTTTTTTTTTTTTTTCAATGGCAACATTCAATTTTGACTGTATTAAACGAAAGAAAACCTTCAAATTACCCTAAATATAAATTTTTTACCAATTTCTTATGATAATTTCTAGAGATATAGCGAATTCTTTTTTATGCGATTTTAAGGGGTTTTCTTCAAATTGAGAACGCTGTATGTAGGTTCCGGATTTTTCGCCTTTCACTGATTTCGCTCACGGTATTTAAAAGAAATAAATATTATTTACAAAGAAAATACTGCTTCTAGTCTTAAAGTTTTTTGTACTGAGAATATCAGTGTAAAAATTACAATATTTAGTCAGAGGTCCAAAGGACTAAGGACCAATGATTCCATAACTTCAATGGTCAGTAGCATTTATTACGATCCGTATACATGACCAGTATGCAGTATACATGATACTGGCCAGCTTAAAAAAAATGCAAAACAAATGCTTACGATTTTGAAAGTCTTTCTAATTTTGAAATTGTTATTGAGTAAACATTCTCTTAGGTGAAATACTGCCAGGAGTGAGAGGTTGTTCTCTGCTCTCATGATTACAAGCATGAATGTTACTCAACTACAATCGTTCATGATTGAAAATTCATTTATTTGAATTTCACGTAAAAAACTCAATTACTTTTTTGCCAACACAATTTTATCACTGTGTTTATTTCACTTTCTTCATTTTATATTACGGTCTGCAGTTGCAATATTTTTATAAAACTTTGGCGGTATGACCAATGTTAATTAATGGTCTGATTAATATAATGGTCTGATGTTAATTAATGGTCTGATTAAAATTTAGTCTGCTAGATGTCTTTTGGAATGTTTGATAAAGTATGGCGAAGCTCAAAGATCTGATGTGTTTCAGATATTAAAAGTTCTGGAAGACCAGGCATGGTCTTCCAGATTGCCTGCCTGCGTCTCCTGCGCAGCGCCTTCTTTAAGACGACGCGTAACAAAGCTGAGAAAACCTTTGAGCTAAACGGACGCTTTCTTATGAGGACCCTTTTACAGCTATTTCCATCATTATATTCGGTTACAGTTTCCATTTAAAGTCCGTCTGTATTCTTTTTTGTACGTAGCTTATCTGTAAATATCTAATCTAGAAGTATACGGTTTTATAACTAGTAGAATTCATTCAATTAAAAACCAAACAGCAGCCCTAACGCTTACGAAAAAGAAGGTATTGCCCAGTCATCGTCCGGGCCATACAGAGAAGGTAGGTCTCCTTACCTTATTTTTTGGATAGATATCATGAGGTGCGATCAGATTAATGGGCACACCTGGAATATTGAGGATGTTAGTTTTTCAGAAATAGGACGTTATATCGGAAGACGTACATCTACTGCATTTAATTCTATGCATGAAAAATATTGGGAGGAAATAGCAGTGGGTGGAAAAACAGATGGTTTATAGAATCTCTAACAAGCTGTACAAACCTCCAATTTATTTGCTACTTTTATATACCGCTAACTTCTACTATTTTTGTGCAAAAGAAATCTAATTTACATTTTTAAAAACAATTTTCAAAAAATTGTCACTTAATTTGTATATGGTCCCTTAACTCATAAAAAAAGACATTTTGATTAATATAAATTTAACTACTGAGGGTAAAAATTTGAAATTTTGCACAGCCGTGTAAAATTATTTTCCGCATCCATTTCCTTTGAAATTAGTCTTCGTCGCTATTCATGTTCTTTTTTTAATATTAACTAGGAGCCAAGCAGGGCCCGATTATGACCAACAGGGGCTCCAGGCATTGATGAATATACAGGGCCCCATCTATGAAATTTGTTTTATTTTTCATAAAATTTTGATATAAAAAAGAATATTTCAGAACAACATTTGAAGTTGGGGGCCTTTTGAGACGGAGGCCGTGGGAAAAGTCCCGATTTGGCCATGCGATAAGGCTCTGGGGCCAAGGCCCCCCTAGACTCGCTACGTTCGCTTTTCATATGAGGTATTTGGCCCTTAATAATTCTTATACGTAAAAAAAGCACAATTTCAATAGACAAAACCCATAGACTGGATTAGATAGAAGTGATGAAGAGTCGCCATTGAGACAGATGCGAGATAGATGTTACTGAACTGCACATTGATTGGTTGTTGTATCTTCTTTGGAACATAAAAAATTAAACTTTACGCTATTTTGAATTATGTAAAACCCATGGAACAACTTGCGTATTTGCCACCCATGGCGATTTTTCATAATTTGGTGACTTACGTATATGTATCGTTAATAATTAGCTCTAAGAAAACAGTACTTTATATAGTCCAAGAGCTATTGACACGTTTTCCATGAAGTGTTTGATGCACCTTGAAATTTTTCTATTTTATTATGTAAGGAATAAAAGGTGGAAATACCTGTGTTTGCTCGACTCAACCCGGGACACCAGGTACTGCGCATAATAGAAAGGTGTAATAAACTATAACTCAAAATAAGTGTTTGATTCAGAGGCAAACAAACATAAATTAAAAGTTCAGATAATTTAAAACATAAAATTAAATAAGGCAGACAGTTTTGAGGGGGTTCACATTCAATGAATCCTCCCCAAAGTTATGCTTTTTTAAATACAATATGAACTGTTTTATTCACTCTGAAATTTTAATAGCGTCTTAATTAAATATTACCACCAATGGCGACTCTTCATTATTTGGCGATTTATACATGCTCATAATCGATAATTACTGCTCATGTAAGGCTACCGGGAAAACCGTTATTCATACACATAATCCTTTGCAGATTGGCGTATTTAGCACCACGATATATATCATCTCGTCGCGTTGGCAAATATCCAATCCGTACTATAACTGCTATAATGGCATAGTTAACGCCGCCGAATATTTTTACTGGTAGCAAATACCCGAGCTGAACCCAACCGGCTTTAAAATAATCTGCATTTTAATTATTTTTTATTTTCAAGATACTGGGTTCTAAAATTCTGGAACTGGCGGTTTAGATTCACCCTGCTAGGAGAGATACCACTATGTCAGATCATTACCTAATGCCAGGATGGCGCTTTTTAAATCAGTTACAATTAGTTAATATTCTGTTTTGGAAAAACGAGTAATCACTAATTATAAATGCCTGTTGTCTATTTGAAAATTGCCAACTTTGTGTAACACACTTTGAGTTATTTATTTCATATACTTTTTAATTTGGCGCAAAATTGGTGTAATTATAATTCCTGTTTTTCAATTTCACGTGATTTTGCATACTTGAAATTGCTTTGTTGCAAAGGCATGAATGATTTTATGCTGGCGAAAATTGCCAAGCCTGGCAACCATTAAAGGCATTTTTTTAGTTTTTTATTAATGTCTAAAATAATTCGCTTTCCGAAATTTAAGTTAGCTTATTAGGTTCCACGGAATTTTTCGAATCCGTAGACACTTTCGTCGAAACTCAAATTCCCCATGGTTTCGGAGGAGATGGCAGAACAAGCTTTTGACAGTGGCGACGGCCGTTACTTTTTTTTAGAATAGAGAGATATCATAATTCATATCAATAATTTATTTAAAATTCTAAAAAAAAGTAACGGCCGCTGCCAAAGCTTGTTCTTCTATCTCCTAAGAAACCGTGGGGATTTGAGTTTCGACGAAAGGTGTTCACGGATTCGGAAAATTCCGGGGAACTTGACAAGCTGACTTAAATTTCTAGAATCGAACTATTTTAGATATAAAGATATTAATAAAAAAACTGAAAAAATAATCATAATGGTTGCCATGTTTGGCAATTTTCGCCAGTATAAAATCATTAATGCCTTTGCAACAAAGCAATTCCAAACCGTCGGCAACCACCTGGTCCGCTTCGAAAAAAAAAAAAAAATGTGCAATCTACGGGCCGCTCACCTTCGGCGACCAGCTGAATGAAAGCTCAATAGTTTGTCCGTAATCGATGTTTTTTTTTAAATTCAATATGCCCGCTCACGCGGGCAGCGTGCAATGACCAGACTTGATACACGTCCCTTTCTACATGTCTGTGTTCTAAGTCATTTATCGCTATTACCTATTAGAGATGAGACGGGCTCAGCCCGAGCCCGAGCCCGGGCCCGAACCGGGCTCGGGCTCTGTAATTCACAATTGCGTTCGGGCTCGGGCTCGTGAAAAATTTCTCCTTTATTGAACATACTCCTTGAAACAGATTTTAAAAAGTGATTCATGGGGAAAATAAAAGTACAGTCAACTCCGGTTATAGTGAACCTCTGGGGACCATCCAATTTCGTCCACTATATCCGAAGTTCACTAAAACCCAAGTGTCTTCATGATGGATAGAGATACTGTGTGTGAATCGAGACTAATGGTTTGCGATCACTATATCTGATGGTTCACTATATCTGGGTTCACTATAACCGGAGTTGGCTGTACTTATAAAAAAAATATCGGCACTGGCGCCTAGAAGGTGCGTTAAGCTCTTTGGATATTTCAGAAGGGCGGCTTATATTCATTAGTGAGTCATGAGATCCGACATTATTTGATAAACATATGGATAAATAAAGAATTAGAAAGTGCATTGAGAGTTTGCAACTCTATTTGTCTTTAATTTTCACAAACGGCAAAATTCATTGTATTCTATCAATGAAGTCATTGGATTTTTTTGAAAATCTTTAACTGAAATTTCGGGCTCGGGCTCCGACTTAAATTATATTGCTCGGGCTCGGGCGGGCTCGGATTAAAAGTCCTCGGGCTCGGGCCGGCTCGGGCTTCAAAAAATGAGCCCGAACTCATCTCTATTACCTATGCAGCTACTAAAAGCAGAGTCCAGTCGTCGGTATAATAACGAGTCTTCCTGCCGCAACGCGAACACAGAAGAGAAGGAGGTATTTGTGTCAGTCTAACAACTACACCTATGATTTTATGTTTTAAAAATTGGAGTCGTGTTTCAAAAACTCAACTCTGAACTCTAGAATTTCTTTTTCTTTTCTTAAGATATTGGATTCAACAGAAAGAAATTCTAAAGTTCTGAGTTGAGTTGTCGAAACACGACTCCAGTTTTTAAAAAATAAAATCATAGACGTAGTCGTTAGACTGACTGACACAGTTAACAAAGGCACGAAGTCTACCTTACTGGTCGGCAATTTTTTAAGCGAATTTTCACGGGCCCGCGATGCTGGACGACTTAACGGCTAGTAATTATAGATCTACGACAAAAACAAAATAAACGACACCAAATTAACCTAAATAAAAGGTATGATCCAACAATCCGGTAAGTTTACACAAAAACACTACATTTAAACACCTTTAACGTTTAAAAACACTGCCGGTTTTTCAAGTGAAGAGAGCAATGGCAACTTTTTAAGAAGTTAAAAAAAAACTTACAATGAATTCAAAATTAAACAAACGCTTATGGATTTACGACAAAAACAAAACAAATGTCCCAAAACAATCTAAATAAAAGTTACGATGCAACAACTTTGATATCAAAATCCATCCGGTTAATCAAATTCAAAATTAAACAAACGCTATGACAAAAACATATGTCACCAAAACAATCTAAAACCCTCAATTAAACAATCGCTTACGGATTTATGACAAAAATAAAACAAATGTCCCAAAACAATCGAAATAAGTTACGATCCAACGACGTTGAAATAAAAATTATCCGTTTAAACGAATTCAAAATTAAACAAACGCTTACAACTAGCGTTGCCAGGCGTCCGGATAAAGCCGGACATATTTAGGCTTTTTGATTGCGTCTCCGGCCAAACTTAACGGTGTCCGGCTTTTGTTAGGCTTTTTACTGGTGACTAGCTGATTAGTAATAAAGTACTTGAACTGATTTGGCATTCGATGTTATTTATATTTCATTAGAATTTAACAAGATTCATGGTAATAATAAAAAAAGCTTGATTTTAAGTACAATTTTTTTGTTGTACCTATTAATACTGAGACAAAATTCTCAATATTGTAGGCTGTCCGGCCTTTTTACCCAAATGTCCGGCCAAACTGGCTGCTCTGTCCGGCTATTTGGCTTGGCGACCTGGCAACCCTGCTTACAACAAAAACAAAATAAATGTCACAAAAAACAATCTAAAACACTCAAATACTTTTAAAATACGATTTCACAAATGTCACGCCGTTAACACTTAAAAATACTCCGGTGAGAGGGATGGGAAAAAAAAAAAAAACTTGACTTCCATAACAACAATATACGTTTACATTTTCATCTCAAAGAGAGTTGCCAATTTCTAAAAAAGAATTCCTAGAAATGGGTGTTTAAGTATTGTGCAAACAAAATTTTACGCAATCTGAATAAATTTACTCAAAATCTATCGAAATTTTTCAGTTAAATAGATCTTAAATATTAAATAAAACTGTCCTTGTATTGCTTGTCACGCAAAAGGAGCATTTCCGCCAGTCTCTATGACGTCCTCTAATTGATCCACGTTAGAGATTGTTCCGCGATATTTTTCTTCAAAGAATCAAGGAATGAAGCGTGTAAATTCTATTTACTTTTTCAAGGCGTGAACCTCGCTAGATATTTAGAGTTGAAAGTTAAAAAAAAAGGTTAATTTTTTAGAGTTCTTTCGAACTGTATAAAAAGATTTTGCTTTTAGTTAGAGATAAAAATATCGTTTTTATCAAAATTTCAACATGGCCGCAGATGCACCGCGAGCGCCCGGAATGGTGAGAGACAACGGGTTTTATTATTTAGATGATGAGCCGATGACGACGACGGAATTTTGTGAATTGTTTGTGAGTCCAATACTGAATCGCATCTTGAATCAGTTTAACTTTGTATATTACTACTTTACCATATCAAACTATCAGTAGTGCCATATTATTATTATTCTTTATCAGTTTAATTTTCTGTATTATCTTTATTGTTTTATAATTAGGACTTGCTATTCCCCCCCCCCCCCCAGAGGATTTTGAATAAATGTATTATCGAAAAAATTGAAATTCCTTGATCAGGAAAGTGGGGGTTCGACTTATACACGAGTAAATACGGTATATGAAATAAATAACTCAAAGTGTGTTACACAAAGTTGACAATTTTCAAGTAGTAAGTTCTCTTAGACAACAGGAATTTAGAATTAGCAGTTATTCGATTTTTCAAAACAGAATAACTAATTGTAACTGATTTAAAAAGCGCTATCTTGGCATTAGTTACAATCTGGCAAAATGGTATCTCTCCAAGCAAGGTGAATCTAAACCGCGAGTTCCAAAATGTTAGAACCCAATATCTTGAAAATGAAAAATAATTAAAATGCAGATTATTTTAAAGCCGATTAGGTTCAGCTTGAGTATTTTCTACCAATAGAAATATTTGGCGGCGTTAACTATGCCATTATAGCAGTTACAGTACAGATTAGGTAGTTTCCAGCGCGAAAAGATGATATAACCTCGGAGATGTAGCGCTGGCTGGTTAAAGTACCGGCAATGCGTACTAGAGGAGTGCGAGAGAGATATCCGATACCGCCCCATACCATAATACCCGGTGCAGGACCAGTGTGACGGTGCATAATGCAGCTGTTCAGCATCCTCTCTCCACGGTGTCTCCAGACTCGAATCCGACCGTCGTGGTGTTGCATACAGAAGCGTGACTCGTCAGTAAAGAGAATTTCATTCCATTCTGTCGTCCACATCCTTCTTTCATCGCACCATTGGCGGCGGAGACGTCTGTGGTTCCGCGTCAGAGGTAGACAAAGCAACGGACGTCTTGCGGACAGACCATTCTGCTGTAAACGACGTCGAATGGTACGCGCAGACACTGGATGATGCGTTACAGACTGAATCTGCTGTGATATGGTTCGTGATGTGACTGAGCGGTCCGTCACTGCCATGCGTACAATCTGCCTGTCATCACGTGACGTGGTGCACTGAGGTCGATCACGTCTGTCCGTCGTACCCTCCTGCACCCAACGATCACATATCCGCATCACAGTTGTTTGGTTTCGTCCAATACGACGACCGATTTCCCTGAAAGATAACCCACAATCTCGGTATGCCACTATCCTTCCTCTGTCAAACTCGGATACTTGATCAAAAGATGATCGTTGTTTCCTACGAGGCATAATTTATCGTTTTTTTGAAAAAAAAGCAAGAAAAACACAATTGCTGTACTTGAAACCGTCGAAATCTCCAAGCCTTAAATAGCGCTTTGAGGTGGCGCCACAGGCGCGCTTGATGTGCGTCTGCGCTGAAATTCTAATCATTTGCATATCTCACCTCAGCTAATGCATGTTGTAAATTTCATATTATTTGCATGCTTCCTTCAGGGTGTTGCATTTACGATGGCCAGCAGTGTATTTCGTCGTGCTAAATACGCCAATCTGCAAAGGATTATGTATATTGATAACGGTTTTGCCGGTAACCTTAAATGAGCAGTAATTATCAGTTATGAGAGTGTGTAAATCGCCAAATAATCTAGAGTCGCCATTGATGGGAAGCAAGTCGCCATTAGTAGCTGTTCCGTAGTTTCTATCAAAGAAAACATATGAAGTACTGTTTTCTTAGAGCTAACTACTAACGATACACATACATAAGTCGCCAAATTATGAAAAATCGCCATGGGTGGCGAATACGTAAGGTGTTCCATAGATTTTCCATAAGTCAAAATAGTGTAAAGTTTAAATTTTTATGTTCCAAGGAACATGCAAGAACCACGCATGTGCAGCTCGGTAACATTCTATCTGATCCAATCTTTGGATTTTGTCTATTGAAATTATCCCTTTTTTACGAATAAGAGTTATTATAGGGGCCGATTACCTCATAGGAAAAGCGAGCGTAGCGAGTCTAGGGGCCTTGGCCCCTAGTTTATTTAAAAATTATAATAACAGTAAATTATGATTGGGCAATATAGTTCAAATAATGGGGGTGGGGGGAAATCAACTTCTTAAGATCAATATTAAATGAGATATGAGCTGAAGTATGAAAAAATATTTTAACATAGGGGGGGGGGGATTTTCTAAGCTCATAGCTCATTCCTTTGTAGTTCAAATTGGTATCCCGGGTTAAAATGAGCTGAATTTTTAAAATATGAAGTAAAATCTGGGTGTTGCCATATGCCATTGGAATAAAAAAGTTGGTACAGCACGGAGATGGCCCCTTATGCAAATTTTATGTAGAGCAAATTAAAGTGTATCTTAATCATAAACGATTGTCATATGTAACTTTGCTGTACGACGAACGACGGCCAAATAAAATGCAAGTGGTCGTTTCCCCCCCCTCCCCAGAGCTGTACATGGTAGTCTTCAGTGGTACATCGGAATCGAGACTCCCAACCTTCCAGTTATCAGTTCAACGCCTCATTGGGGTAATACAGTGCAAAATTAGTGTCTATCGAGGCCAAGGAAAAGATCGAGAAATCAAGTTTACTTTATGTAGTAGACAACCTGCCTCTGCATGGACAGATTTGAATACAATCGAAACTATTAAATTTAGAAATATCAGTACACAATTCGTGTCAGTTTTGTTAATTTTTTCCCTCCACATTTTTCTAGCACAGTAAATACGTATAGTAGGAATCAGTACAATTCGAACTTGAGTTGTAACTATCAGATATTTTTTAACCCTTTGAGGCGCAACCCTTTACCAATGCTGAAAAAAGGGCAGCCGTTGCCATCGCTCGACTTAACTACAAGCAAGATGGCGGACGATCGAAACGTTCATCGCGTGCCACAGATCTAGAGACCCTTCTTTGACGACAGCTGGCTGTGCCTCGTCCACCATCTTGCTGGTAGTTAAGTCGAACGATGGCAACGGCTGCCCTTTGTTCAGCATTGGGCCATCTATCCAGCTGTTTTCGCATTCTTCCATTTTTCAGCAGATGTCAGTGCTGTTAAAAATAATCGTGATAAATTGTTTTATGATAAATGACGTGCTAAGAAGTAAAGGATTCTGGTGGAGCTATGTCACCCACAACTATTTTTATAGAAATCCAATCTATTCTTCGTGACTGGCAACAGTCGAAACGTCAGAGTTCAGTGTTCCCAGAGCGGGAACACTGCGCGTTAAAGGTTTAACATAGGATTACGTTCCTATAACTGTCTTGTGTAAAGAAAAGATTTTTTAAAAAATCAACGTCCTAGCAAGTTTTAATATTATTATGTTAGAAAACTAACTGAGTGCACTATGCTTACGAACCGATATTTCTTTTACGGCGGTCAAAAATGTCACGTTCCAAATTAAAAATTACATGAGACTGCCACACCATTTTCGTGATATGTGGGATTCTAAATAGCTCTTCAAGATTACAGTTTTTGCTGAATTGTCGGTTCGTACTGGAGTGTATGCTTGAAAGTCTGTCAACGAGATCTAGAAAGTTTCATTCAGTACAGTAGAAACCCCTGTATCTGTCACCTTGGGCACTGGGGGTATGGTCGGAACGCAAAATAGGTCGCATTATCAGAAAAATACGGAATTATATGTAAAGTGAACAATCTCTGAATTCAAAAATGACTGTATGTACCATGATTCTCTACAATAAAAACATTACAGTAAGCCGCACAAAAGCTAGTATTATTACCGTAAAAGAGCAAAACTGTATGCTTTTACTGTACATGCGTATGTAATATCGGTAGTGAGTCACCGACGAGTCGTTATAAAGTTCGGCTCGAGCACGGTCGGATCAGCCGAGGGAGAACGAGAGGGGTTCTATTGTAACCATTGGAGATGCGAGGGCAAAACACGAAACTGTTTTTAGAAACTCTTCAGAAAATCTTCAAAGCACAATTTACAGATATTCACAAGCAGTAATGTTATAGATAACAGATGGTCAATCAGAGTGATTTCTAAAAATACTTTAATTACATACAATAAAATTGTCCAATTTGCTTAAATCTCAGGATACTCTAGCAGGAACCTTGAATACTCCACAGGATACAACAACATTGCCGAATTCATAAACGATTTTCAAAATACAGCTTCGCAAAACAGGTAAAACAACGGTGCTTCTGGCAGCAAAATTATGCAAAGTGATTTGGTTTTCAGAGTGCGGTACGAGAGCTAATTCAAGACTGATGCAATCCCAATCCCGCGGGAACGGGATCCTGCTGGATCCCGCACTAATGTTTGCAAGACTAGTCTCGCGGGATTAGGACCTTAATTTAGCAGGATTGAAACAGAAAAATAAATTATTTTTATTACAATGTTACGCCACAAACATGAATTGACCAAAAATTGCTGCATGTATCTTACAATACATACGTGATGTATGTATCTTACAATACATGAATCAATAATTACATATTTTAATTTTTCTTATTATCCTCCAATGGGGGGTCTGGATCAAATATTGTAATCTAAATTTTTCGTCGTTATTGTAATTCAAATCTCTACAAATGAACAGAAATATTTCATACTAATTTATCTCTTCGGAAGCAATCACTAATCAGTTATAAAAAGTTTTCCTTTCATGTTCAAAATAAGGTTGGGGGGGGGGGAAACACTACGTTAAGATAATATTCATCTTTTTAATTTTCAGAAAGTTACAATTTTAAAACTTGTATACCCCGTACAAAAAAAAAAAAAAAAAAAAAAAAAAATCCCAATTACTAAAATGTGTCCCATACACTAATGAGATGATGTGCAAAATTTCAGCCTTTCATAACAAAACGTCTCAACTATTTTTAAACAAAGATGATCGGGGCTATATGTGAATTTTAATGTTAATGTTTATTAATAGAGTGGAAAAAAAATATTTTCTTTTGTAATTTCTGTACGACCCCTGAAATGCGATCATTCGATGTAATTTTTGTCCTTCAAGAGGCATTGAAAAGTGGTTTAGGTCAGCATATATTTATCTTCATACCTCTGACACTTTTTAGGATATAATTCTCAAATTTTATGAATCACCTTATTTTTGCAAGGAGTGTACAGAAATTTAAAGATGTATTTTTTTTTTTTTTTAAATTAAGAAGAGGAATATTTTCTTAGCATAGTCTTTTTTTCCTACCTTATTTTGAACATTTTTTTCAATTTACATTACATTCACTTATCTCTAACAGACAAAGAATTAAAACATGCTACCACCTTTATAGGACACCTCATATAGATTAAACAAGGAGTTCCTTCTTGACCAACACTTGAAACTGTTTACCATAATCAACAAGTAAACAAAAGGAAAAACGAGAATGAGGACAGTGAAAAAAAGAAAAATATTTAGAAACAGCATTGACTATGCTGAAAGACAAGCAGAATGTAAAGAAATATGTAATCTGTTGCACTATGAAAATCATTGACTCCTTTGCAAGTGTAAATATTCCATTAGAAAAACTAAATCATCCAAAATTAAGTGGAATCTCAACAAAACCGATCACAGGTTCAGGTGACTTAAGGTCACCTAAACCTGTGATCTGATGCTAAAAATTCAGAAAATCTTTGAAAAAAAAATAGCAAGGAAGTAGTAATATCACAAATCCTAAAATTTAGTAGCATGATGCTTTTAAAAATAGCAAAATTAGTGAAAAGTCATAAGACCTAGACCTGGCAACACTGTGCCCATGCTTCTGAGTTCTTGATTATGGTGACGAAGCTGTCCATGATGGTTCACCCGAGAGTATGGGAATGTAAACAAAATTTCAATATTTCCATTCTGTGGGACACAACAATGATTGAAGTTTTTGTCTGAACCGACCGTTTTGTTTGAAAGACTATTGGGAGGCATTCATAGCAAGTTTGAAAGGGCAGTCATCCTCTCTGATTCTCAGGCAGCCATCCAGTCAATTAGTGCTGTTGAACATCCATTAACACCCGAAATATGCCAATGTCAAGCATCTTTGAGAACCCTCATTTTAAAGGGGAAACAAATTGTTCTCCAGTGGGTATCTGGCGATTGAGGCAATAAACAAGTGAACTTCCTTGCGAAAAGAGGTACCAGCTTAGTATAACAGCCTAATATGGTCATCTCTTATTGAAGGATTGGACTCTTTTTGAAAAATTTATTTAGATCTAATGCCATTAGATCTAAGATCTTGAGACTTGTACAGCTCTAAAAAATTGAAGGAATTTAAGTCCTCTCATTCCTGATAAACCAAGATGCAAGGCAGTTGCAACTTTTTGCCTACCTACAGGACATGACTTTAAAGTGTATTTTAGAGATATTTGGCTATTGGAAATGAAATAAAACTGAGACATGTTATTAAGGATTACAAGATAATGCTCTCCTTCAAAAATAGTGTCTGTATCATGAATAGTTCTTCTACAGGAGCACTCAAAATAATTACAATACATTATGATCAATGGCAGTTTAGAGACGGGCATCCATTTAAAGCACAATACTATCCTACTACCTAATATTAGCTAATGGTCTGACAATGATCGTATGCCTCCCTTAAAAGTTACACCAAAAGTAGCCAATATTGGTAAAATTTGAAATATATTGTCAAATATAGTGAGAAAAAAAATCTTTTGAAAAAGGAACCCAGGTTGGCAATATTTTCATTATTTGGTGTGAAATCAAAAAATATCTAATGTGATAAAATGAAGGTATGATGATTTCAATGGAAATTTTGAAAATTTGTTACTTGTGCTCTAATTAACTAATTTAGCGTGTGTGAGCACTACTGTGTAGGAAAGTGTTTTATAATCAATGCATTTGGCACGATTTAATTTTCTTGTTTTGTCTGTCCTCAACAGTCCCTTTTACAAAATTGTGTGGAATTGTACAAGCTTTAATTCTGTGAGGGAGTTTTACCTAGGATTGTTATGCGATACATAAAGAATAAATATAACAATTTAATATATTTTTGGTTTACATATGCTAGGATGATCAAAAGTTCTAACTGGCATTAATTTTTTTAAAGCCAAATAGTGCAAATAAGTGATGGCTATTTTGAAAAGCTATACTAGTCTTCTTCACTAGCATTAATGACATAATTGTTCCAATAATATAAATTGTTCTATAATATTAGTTTGCTTTATCACCCCCTTTTTTTCCTTGGTTAAGAAAAAAAAATATATTTACCATAACATATGTATAAAAATACAGAGTGCATTAGATTATTTTCTGTCGGCTTATTTAGCTTAATTTTTTTTTTTTAATCACACAAAATTAGTCTTATGGAAAAGCACTGCACATGGATGCAACCTATGGGGATGTGCCCCCGACAAAATTTTGTCCTATCAATATTATTAGTCAATAGGGAAAAGAAAGTATAGTTTGTCCCCCCCCCCCTCCCAATAATTGGCAGGTAGTGACACTTCCAGTACAGTATGTATACAAATTTCTTCTGTAGTTATGCTTTTGACATATTTTGGTTAAACAGATAGCTGTTTACAAATTGCATGACTTTTTAAAACAGCTTTAAAAATAAAAGCGCTTTATGTTGCTCTAAAACTAAACTATACTACAACTGCACAAATGAGGGCCAAAGCCTGTAATTCCTCACCACACCCTTTAGATCACAGGCTCTGGAGTGCAGAAGTAAATGCCAAGCCTCCAATACATGTGGCAGGTGGTTATCCTGCCAGGACAGGGTGGCTACAGAAATTGAGGAAAAAAGCTCCCCGATTTTCACGCACCCACCACCGATCAAAATAACTATGACAGTAGAAAACTCCAAAGTGGAATAAGGGAACAGGGGTCACAATGACCACGAAATTCCATACTTTTGGTAAAAAGGGTAATCGCGAATCTACCATTAGGGATTAGGGAGAATAGTAACCTTTAACCTGTGGTCATGAATGGGGAATGCAATCATCCAAATTATGAGTATTACTAACAAGGGGAGGTTCAGATGTTGGGATCACTGATTTTGATGAAATGTTCATGTGTTATAGGGTATCCATAGTAAAGTAAAATGCCAAGGAATTAGCTGCCAACTCTCCCTTATTTTAGAGAAAATTCCATTTAAAAATTTGATGCACTGTTATATAGCAATTATTTGAAAAACCGTTTGCGTTCTCCGTGGTGCTGTGGTTCCGCTTTCGGCCAGAGAACAAGAGGTCTCTGGTTCGTATCCGACTAAATCCGCTCTGCTTTTTCATTTTCCCCCCCATCCCTAAAAATTCATAAAACAGTTTAAAATGACACACACATTAGAAAATTAATATGATTTATTGAATAAATACTATTCTATGAAATAAAATTGAACAACTGCAAATGAAAGTGACGTAAATGAGAAGTATTATTTATCAATCACATTTTGAAAATTTATTCGGTACTTTCACAGATGTGTAATTGAGTAAGGGTGATATTTGTCCTAAAACCTTGCAAAACAAATTGTTTGGACATCTGCTAAACATATGAAAGAAATATTTTTGCATCCACATCGTCTTTTCATTTCTGTTTGTTGGAGAAAAATATTCATTTACATTTAGAAATATCTGCCTCTCATCAGAAAATTTTGCTGCAAGCTATGCATGTTTTAAGATTTCAGAAAAGAATGCATGAATGTGGTGATAGCACTAGGTTACTAATTTCCGTTAGGTTACTAATTCTCGTTTATTTTGCATAAAGTATGGAGAATTTGGTAATTTTTTTTTGGGAGGGGGGGCTAGTGAAACTGATCATCACATGGTTGACAAAGTATTTTTTCAACTCGGAAGCCAAAAGCTCCTGGTATTTTATTATTATTATTTTTCGTTATCTACTACTCGCGAAGTTTGACAAGTGTAAAATTATATGCATTCTGCATCAAATCATAAATATTTTAAACATATAAAAAGATTTAACTTATCGTTTATACTGAATATTGAATTTCTAATTGTAATTACATGTGTATAACACGTTTTAGCTGAAAGGAAAACTTTAAACTATAATTGCATCATTCAAAATGAAGAAAGAAGCAAATCCATTTTTATCATTCTTCCCTGGTCCTAAAAGAAGCATGCTGATGTACTTGTTATTTTAACTTGTGTACCTAATTGTTATAATAATTAAATAAGGATTATATATATGATTTGTCTGTGTGAAGTTTGTAATCACAACCAAATAGAGACATTCCAAAATTATCAAATATATACACAACAAAAAACTTTATAACTCCAATTTTACAAAGTAAGTCACAATATATTTTTTACATAATCATTTTAAACTGTTTTTATGAATTTTTAAGGGAGGTGGAAAAAAATGAAAAAACAGAGCGGATTCAGTCGGATACGAACCAGAGACCTCTTGATCTCTAACCGAATGCGGTGCCACGGTTGTGCAAACGTGTAATCAAATAATTGGTATATAACAGTGCATCAAATGTTTAAATGGAATTTTCTTGGAAATAAGGGAGAGTTGGCAGCTAGTTCTTTGGCATTTTACAATACTATGGGTCCCCTATAACTCATCAACTTTTCTTCAAAATCGGTGATCCCAACGTCTGAGCCTCCCCTTCTAAGTAACAGTATTATTGAATCAAATTGTTACTTCTGAATTGGATTGTCCAGATGCAGAAGTTTTGACCCAAAAAGAGTGTTTCACAATTGCATCTGTATGTTTGATTGATTTACATGTCTGGATTTTTTATATGATGCGTCTCTTAGTACGAGCTCCAATACATGTGGTTTCATATTCGAATAGTGTCTACACCACATCCTCAAATTCACATTTGTAATTCTAGGTTTTCGTATGATTCATATCATGGGTGCCCATAAAGGGTGGGCATCTTCCAAACAAAACTACATCACAAAGCCAAATAGGAACTAATATTGTGAAATTTGCCCCCCCCCTCTAGAAAATATTTAAGCTCCCTCCCCCAAATAAAATTCTATTCCATATCGATTAAAGTACCCTGGTTTTTTCCATCATTTCTCTAATTTCCATGATCTGTTGCCACCCTCAGTTGTTAGTTCCCATGCAAGCCATGTTCTTTTTTATCAACCCAGTGAAATGATGAAAGGCTAAGTATACCTTGCCCAGCCAAAGGATTGAATCCACCCCCCTGTAGTATAGCAGTGGTAGCACTAATGCTACTGAATTCCTTATTTTGCTTTAGGCTATAGTAAAAAATGAACAAACTGTAAACTTGAAAAAAATCTTTTACCTATCTTACACACATTTTTATGAAAAGCATGTGCAATTATCAGGAAGAACGCTGTTGATAAAATTGCAATGCACAGGTCTACAAGCCGGACAATTCATCCCCTGTTAGACGCTTTAACACAAATGTGCATGAAATACAGGCTTAATTTCATAAGAATATTACTATCCACAACTGTTGTCAACAAAAGAAACTGGAGTGTACTTAACCAAAGGTGTTTCCAAAGCTCATACAAGTAGGGTACTACCTTCAGGAAAGGCCTACCTATTTGGTTTAAAGCCTGTTTTAGTTCCTGAAGTGTCCTACTGTCCTGCTGAACTTCAGCCTGTGGCTGAAGTTCAGCAGGACACTTCAGGAACTAAAGGGGCCTTGGCCTCTAATCTAAAAAATATTGAAAGTACTGCACTTTTAGAACTCATAATCACCTGAAAAACCCACTGTCTGAACACACCTTGAGAGTGCATTGACACCCAGGCCGCTTTTTGCAAGTGTGTACGTGCATACCAGCATGTAGTGTAAATTCACATTTTCATATTTCACATGAAATGAACTGAGAATATTGTTGTTATTTGCTATTTAGTTATAACAGAGTGCCCACCACAGCACAGCCACAGAAATAGTTGCTTTAGTAGCCTTCAGGGTACAAAATAGTAGCCTGATAGTAGCCTTTATGGTAAAAATAGTATCCTTTTAAACAATCTAAACAGACTGAAATCTTCTAAACAAAGTTAAGAAAATGTTAAATACACATTTTTGTTTTCTGAAAGTAGTTTATATAATATTTATGAAGATTAAATTCATTATCTATTACTCCGTAGCAGGGATCGTAAATATCATGATATTTTCGAAAATATCAAAAATATCCGATATTTTTGATATATATCTGATATTTTGATATATATCCGATATTTTGATATTTATAAATATTTCTGATAAAAAGTTAATTTTATTGTTGATAAATATTTTCAAGCATGATATAAACATTATAACAAATATTCAACTTATATTTGCTAATAGTTATATATTTTGCATTTAACAAAAAAATTTTACCAGATAAAGTAGGAAACAGAAACAAACTAAATATGTTTTATGTACTCACTAAAATGCAAAATGTAAGATTCAATCTCCAGTGCCAAGATAATTTTATTAATTACAAATTCAAAATAACATGTAATTCTCCTTTTATTTCTTTTTATTAAAATATTTAAACAAAAGTAAGTTTCTCTGCTTTTTCAGTCCCTAAGCGACTACCTAGTTTGGACTGGACTAATCCAAAGCTAGAAAATATCCTTTTTAGCCCAGCTGTTGATGGACTAGCACCAAACTGTGATGGACTTGTTTCACCAAACTATGGGTTCAACATTTAGAAATTCATCTTCAAACATAAAACTTGGAAAAGGGCTCTTTTTGGCTAAAAAGTTCATAGACATAGGCAAAAGTTCTTTATCAATTGAAAGTATGAAATTAAAAGCTATGTGGGTTTCATCTTAACTTAATTTTTTCCCACAATATCTGTGGTCCAACATATATGCAGCTAAATGTGCCGATAATAAAGCCATTTCTTTCCTGTCTGAGAATTTTCTCATAATATCTTTCCTGCCGTATACTTTTAATTTTTCCTTTAATTTGCAAAACATGGCAACACATTGTACATCGATCACTTTGGTCCTCATAAAGTGCATTTGAAATGGGTCCTAAAATATCTATGTAATCAGAACAGTTAACAATTAGGTTTACATCATTGACTAAATTGAAAATGGCTTTATCAATTTCAAATTTGTGCCCTTGATAAATTTGCATCAAATTTCCCCTGTTGTCATTCCATCATTCTCCTGGTAAGGTGTCATCTTCCATTTATAGGGAATTTCACCTATTCCAAGTGAAATCTATGCATTTGTTGAACTTAACTCCATTTAATTTACAAGGGTTCCTTTTACAGGGATGAGATCTTCAGCTTTTTAGCTGATTTCAGCTTTTTGTGAATAAAGAGGAAATCACTTTTTTGTCTTTTTTCTCTGAAAATTCTGTTTTTCTGTGAATTCCTGATTGTAGTTATGAGTTAACGGTGTGATATTTTTATGTTGTAGCATGTTCCAATGTTTTTCTTCTCTTAAAACTTTCACATTAATTAGATATAAATATCATATGTATAAATTTTTTGCTCTCGTATGATTTCAGCTTTTTTGCTCTTTTGCCAATCTTATACCTGCTTTTACATTTTCAACAATCGCTTAGATAAGGAAAGTATTATTCTAAAAGTCACTCCCCTTTCCTGCTTTCAATAGGGATGATATAGAAAGTCTGAGAAGATTATGTCCTGCCCACTCCACTCCCTTCTAAAATTGATTACTCAAGCAGTGTGGTAAAAAGGAGGTACCCTTGTGGTAAAAAGGAGGATGAAATTTCTTGGAATCACCAAAGTTTCTTTAGAAGGAATAAACAATACGATGAATATATACGATAAAATAATAAACAATAAGGATACTATAAAAGAAAAATCTTTTCTTTTCCTGCCCTAATCGGTAAACTTATTCCCACACTTTATATGAAAATATCAAAAATATCATGATATTTATTATAAAATAAATATTGGATATATATCAACGAACCCTGCTCCGTAGCAGATGATGCTTGCACTTTAGTTCTGTTTCCTTAGATGCAGAAGTTCATAGAACATAACATTATAAAGCAGACAGTTTTCAATGTCTTTCCAAGTATTTTTAGTCAAACATAAAATGCAAACCACAGTACACTCTCTCAAAACTACATACACCAGAATCAATAAATATGCAAATTACAGAATTTTTGATCATGGAATTGTTAATATAACTTTTTATTGAATTATTATGTGAATTAAAAAATAAATACTCACAACAAAAACTGATGACTCTTTAAAAATTAAAAAAAAAATTCCTTTTAAAAAATTACACAGTTTAAAAACAAGCAGCAGGTACATTAACTTTCATGAAAAATACATTATCACTAATAAAAGTTAATAGTGTTACTAAAAGTTTTACATTGTGTTGGATGTAAATCTGTTAACTAGAACGCAAGATAGGAACATTAAATATTCACATAGGATAGAATCAGAGAGAATTAGGGTCTGCTTGTTGAATATTGCCAATATCGCATGGCTGGGTTAAGTTTTGGGGGCTTATTTTTTGCACCAATTTTATCAATATTTTGCCAAAAAATCACCAAGACTGGCAACATCTGACATGACTTTTTTTAAAAAAAGAGACCTGCAATGTTTACTTACTCGCTTAGCATTACACAAATGATGCAAGGAAAATGATAGATAATTTACTAGACAGATTTTGCCAGAACATTAGAGAAAACTCCTCAAAAAGTATAAATACGTGAGTAGGTCATCCCACTGTTTCAGTCTCGAATTGGTTTTTCTATCAAACACTAGTTATTAAGAAATATTGCTCTGCATAATTTTGATGCCAGAGGCAGGCAGCGTTGTTTTGCTAAGCTGTATTTTAAAATTTGTTTATGAATTCAGTATTGTTGCATGCTGTGGTGCAGTCAAGGGTTCGACTCAAGTATTCTGATATTTTAGCAAACGGAACAATTTTATGTACTGTAAAGAAATTGCTCGGAGTGATGAATAGTTATCTACTAGAATTACTGCTTGTAAATTGTGCTTTGAAGATTGTTTGAGAAGTTCCTAGAAACAATTACGTTTGTGTTTCGTCCCGACATCTCGACTGGCTACTGAAACTTTCTACAAACACCAGACTTTAAAGCATATTCTCTAATACGAATCTGACATTTCAGCAGAGTTTCTGCGACAAAGTGAATGATATACCACTGGGTTGTTCCAAAAGTTGGCTGCATTATGATTTTGGAATTTTGAAGTTTTGTCAATTTTTTGGTTATGAAAACACATCTTGTACTGTAGTGAACTACAATGGAACAACACAGGCGGTATGAATCTAGCTTATCTATTCTTGCCAGATATTTCTCAAAATCTACGGGTGGACACTGTTGCGCTACGCTCAGTGCTTATCGTGTTCTCAGTAGTGTGGTTACATGCCCTAAACTGAAAGGTTCTAAGTGAAAAACAGAAATTGCATTCATACTCCTAAAAAAACAGTTGCTTTTTAGCTGTTTTTACATATACATAGTCACCATAGTGACCTATTATTGATTACAGTAGCAAATAGTCTCCTTTTAGTAGCCAGTGGGCACCCTGTTACAATCAAACATGAAAAAAACTTACAAACTACTGAAAACTACAAATTATCATGGTAACAAAACACTCCACCTCACATGAACCTAGGCATGAGGGGAGAAGTGAGTGGCGGGTCTAACATGATCAGATGTCTCTTCGGAGAAAGGAGAACCTTACCAGAAAAGAAAACATGACAGCTCAGATACAAATAAAACAGGATGTACATACTGTACGTCTGGTGGTCGTCTATGATAAAATCAGGATGTACACATCGCATGTCAAGGGGTTAATAACTGTGTAATATTTGTTGTATTTTTCATCCAGAAAATATGAATAAGAAAAAGAGTATTAAATTATTATTAAATCATTTAAATTAAAAATTTAGTTAACAAACTTTAAAACATCACAAAATTAAACACTGAAACTTATTTACCACCAGTACATCACTGAGATGCAACATCCACCCAAATGAAGTGTGAGAACTATAATATCAAATAGACTTTTGATGCACAATAATTTTTCAATTTGAGATGGGGGTGGAAAATTTCAGAGTCACCACTACAATGGTGGATTCATTTATCATTATTGTTACTTGAAATCCTATGAAACATACACTTAATTGTTGGTCATAATACAAAGCTAAAGAATCTCATCTCTGATAATTAATGCAACTTACTTGTGAAGAAATAGACTGGGAAATTATTATTTTAACTATTCACCAAAGTATCTTTTTAAGAAAAGAATGGGAGACAGACAAAAGAACAGCTTACACTTGTATTTATAAGAACACAGATGTAACAAGAAGGTATTAGTATCTCAATTTTATACTCCAAAACATTTATTTTTCAAAATAGAATGATTACAAAAAATATACAATATGGAGCGATGAAGTGAGTAAACAAAAAGTAATAATACAAAACTATGGTCATGTGCGGCGAGGGATCATGACATCTGCTCTAATACCGGGAGCTGGAACAGGTGCTATTGGACCAATCATAGGAGCAATCCCAACAGGTGGTCTCATACCTGCAAAGAAAATGTGAATTTTTAAACACTATGGCAGCAACATACTGCAGTAAATTACAAAAATGTAGGATTTCTGCATTTTAAACACATAGGACAATAATAATAATAATACAACATGAGTAGCTTAACAGATGCCACATAGGTGAGCATTTAATTAATAGGAACATTTGTGTTCTTATAAGTTAACACTGTAAAGCAGGGTGTAAAAAATCCTGATTTTTTTAAATGAAGTCACTTATCAGATTAGATATTTTAAAAATGTTTAACGGTTTTATATAAAGTGTATAGACAACTGGTAAATTTCTGGTTGTTAATAGTATAAATCAGTAAATAAAATATTTCTTTAGTCTGCAAATAAAATAATTCTGCCCTAAGTGGATTATTTTGGAATCATAGCAAGATTCACTGACTATATAGGAGAGAGGGGTTTATAGGAGGAGGGGGATTATATAGGAGGAGGAGGGGGGGGAGAACTAATTTCCTTTCTTTTAATTAAAACTAAAAATTAAATGCAGAACTATATTTTGCCAACTCTTACTTTCATTGTAATTTTTTTTTTTCAGAATTTATCTTAATTTTATTCTTTGAAAAAAAATTAATTTTCAAAACATTCTCAATGTGCCGCATTGTAACCCTTTGCAGGGCACAATGGGACGGGGATTGGGGTTCAATGGGACAATGAGTAAGGCATACAAAATCAGATGTATTATGCAACACAATATTATTACTACAGTTAAATGCAGGTTGAGATAGTCAACGCTGCAGATATAAAAGCAGTTTTTAAATGATAAGCCTTAAAAATAATTATAATGATGAAATACATTTAAGTTTGAAAAATTCTTTGCTCAACAATGTTTGATGAATTTAAAATAGTAAAATAACACCAAATTAAAGAGTAACAAAATGCTTGCAAAAGTTCATCTTGTCATTGAATAAGATCGAAAGTCTACTGTGTCAATCAGTGCTGGATTTAAAGTTGTGGAAGCCCTGGGGCAACAAAGAAGCAGTCCCCCCTAATAATTTTTCAAACAAAAGTTATGGAATTTTTTTTTTGACTACCTGTGTGGTAAAGTTGGTTCAACGTTAATGCAGTCTAGTGGTTCAGGTTCCGATTTTCTATGGAAATAGATTTTATTTACTCAGAAAATAATCTGTATTTCTTGTCTGGTGTTGAACTTTTAATATAACCTCAATATGGCTCATTCAATACCAGTAGTATGCGAAATGTGTGCAAAAACTAATTGTTTTGTAAGTGAAAATTTTGGGGATAAAAATTACGATGTTACTTTTTAATAATTCAGCGTTTGTAGGAAATTTTATGTAAAAATGTCTATTGTGGGGGCCTCTGGGCTATAGCCCTGGTTGCCCTCCCCTAAATCTGACCCTGTGTGTCAATGTTTTTTCTGTACCTCCACAAGCCATAGGCTTATATACAGTGGGGCACTGTCTCACTGTACCCCAATCAGAATGTTCTACTGTACCCCGGCAAAGTCTTTTTAAATACAAACTCAAAAGTTATACAAAATTTATCAGTAAAATAAGGATCATTACATGCATACAATAAGAAAGTTTAAGGTTTTAAATTAAAGAAAAGATACTGGTTATTGGATTATAATTTACTGCTCAAATCTAAAAAAGTACAATTCGTCTGTTTTATCCAAGAGTGATAGTACAATCAAAAATGCTGGCAACTTCCCTTTAAAATGAATTGTGACAGTGACTAGTTTCCATAATGTTGCAATAGTGGTTAATTAAATTACAGAATTTTTTTCTAATTTTTGAGCTTTTGAATCATAGAAAAATATCTATCATCCCACTGTGGTCCCTCTCCCTTACTGACATTATGGACTAAAACACTCACAACATTACAGAAGCATTCAATTATTAAATAAAAGTTCTTGAAAATATGATAGCACGTGCTGATAAAAGTCTATTACTAAATTATAACTGAATATTTCTGGTGCCATGTTCATGCAATTAAAAAAAAAAAAAAAAAATTTGAAATAAGTAAGCTTTCACAATTAATTCCTAAGCTTAAAAACTGGATTGATGTATTCTGATTTGTGTTTTTCAATGTGCAACTGGGTTGGCGAGTAAATGGAACAGGAATTGTGAGCCAATAATGATCTGCGAGCTAGAGTTTGAGCATTCCAGATTTAAATCAGTGATTTAAAAAAAAAAAAAAAAAAAAAAAAATCAACTGATTTAAATCATTGACACCCTGCTGTAAAGATGCTAAATGTTTAACCAAAAATAATGATGAACTCCTAGGCACGAGATCATAAATGACTGCCTCCACTGAGGGTGGTCCTGCACTCTTTCATTCAGTAGCAACAAATTATGTAATGAGTCTTAAAAACTGCATGTGACATAAAAAATTACATAACCAATGACATACCAGGCACCATCATGTTTGGTGGCATAGGTGCAGGTGGACCCATCACGGGCATGGGACCAGGTATAGGTCCTGGAACTGGACCAATTGGGGGTGGTCCCATCATTGGCATCCTCTGACCTGGTACAACTGGTCCGACAGGTCCTGAAAGAAAATTTATAAGAAAATGTTACAGAGAAAAGTAGCAATGCACAATTGTTTATGATTACGAAATAAATGATAGTCATCTTACCCATCATGTTTGGAGGTGGAGGTATCATTACCCCGGGAGGTTTGGCAGCATTACCAGCAAATTGCCCAGACTGAATTTTTCCAGCCTTGAAAGCAGCAGCTGAAAATGAACATATGATTAGCTAAGATTAAAAAATGAATTACATGAAAATGTACAATACTCACTAATTTCATAAATAAAAAAATACATTGACATTCTCATCTTATCATTATATCATGTTAATTAGAATAAGGAAAAAAAAAATTTGTGTGTACTATTATTCTACCACATTTTTTTTTTTTTTTTTTCACGTTAATGATATGAGAGCAACTTTACCAGGACCTAATGAAAGTTTCTAAGAATCTCATTTTGCATAAATTTAACATATATTTTTCTAAACTTCCTTTGCTCTCAATATGAGCAATTTATAAATGTTATAAAATTATCACACAAATATGTGCATTTAATAAAATACTGAATCTCATATTTTGATTTTAGAAGTAAAAGAGAAATGAAGTTATTAACATAATTTTAACAAAGTAAAACTTTAACAAGTGTACTTTTACAATTTAAAAAGAAAAATGACCACCTGATAATTTTTCAGTGATTGATTATTTCCAGGTAATAGCAGTACAAATAGATTGATTATTATTATTATTATTATTTTAAGGCAGACTATTAATATCCCAACAATGCTGAATTCAGCCTTAACCTAGTTCTGCTTTTTTTTTCTTCTTATTCAGAAGTAGAAGAAGAAAAATCAATAGAACTGTGATTCATCAGAAGAAATTATGTAAGAAATTTGCTCGCTCCTTGCCTCTACAAGAAATAAGTGAAAAAGTTACTTTTGTCATTTTCAAAAATTAAGGACGCAAGTCTCATGAAAGTTTTCAAAGCTTTTTCAGAACTCTAATATCTTTTATATGAAATTTAAGGACTTTCATTTCAAGATCACTGGGAATTCTGTGCCATACAAAACAAAGATAAAATTTATCAATGGAATTCATCTCAGTTGATTTGAGTAATATAGCTGTTACTCACTTCTACTGCTGCAGTAATAACAGATGAGTTTGGGCTCATTTTTTTAATGCCCAAAATTTAAACTAACCAGTAAATAAAAGTTACTTTATTACTAAAGTATCAAATTTTGCTGATAGGAATGATGTTGTGAATGAAAAGTAGTCAAAACATCTGTCATTTCTTCCCAGAGATGGAAATCATACACATTCATTACTATAAACAATTGTTTATGTTTGATCTCATGACTAACTGAGTAATAAACCACCATTCTCAAATATTGAGACAGTTTCATGCACTTTTTTTTTAAAATGTATTGTTACCTTTCTCTCTCTCAAAACAGTGAATCAATTTTTAAAATGATGTCATCAAATGAAACTACTCTGAAGTTATGAAGTGAAACTACAGTGAAGCATCTTTAATACGCCTCTCTTTTAGTACGTCTTTATCGATTATACGCCGATTTTGTAAAGTCCGGAGTCATTCCTATACTTTATAATGTTAAAATATTTCTTTTATATGTCTAGAATTTTCTTTAGTACGTCGTTTCTCAAAACATTTTGAAATTTTTTTCCCTCATTGATAATGACTATTGCCATGACTTCTCTCCTCTTTACACCTGCGATAGGAATGCACCCGACTTAGCGTGCATCAGGGCAATAAAACTTGCGATTAGCGAGTGCGAAATCTCGGCACAATGACCCGAGAACAATCAGAAACCTGTTCGTTAGGGGGAAGGACGATCTCCGATGACCATAGTATTCTCCCCCAGTTGGCAATTAAGGTTTATCGCCAAAAATGGTAACCTTTAGTCTGGAATCTCCCCCCCCCCCCTCGAGAGGAGGCCTGTGAAAGCAAATAAAATTTGTTTCTTTCAGTCTGACTTTTACAGAGACGCTGGTAGTTTGTGCTTATCTTTCTCCAACATGTCTTTTAAACAAAAAGCTCTAAGTTTGGAAGAAAAAATTAATATTTTAACAGAAGTGGATAAAAATGTCTCCATGTCTAAAGTAGGCATTGCAAAAAAGCTGAACATTAATGTAACAACTTTAAAAACTTTGATTTATAAAAGGCAAGAAATCGAAAAGAACGCATCTGCCTGTTCTTCTACTGTTGCTAAGAGGCAGCGTGTACGTGCCGGTAAAGTTCCGGAAATTGATTCTTTGGTTTTGCAGTTCTTCAAGCAATGCAGAGCTGCTAATATTCCTGTGAGCGGGCTGATGCTCATTAATAAGGCACTTGAAATTGCCAAGCAAATGGAAGTGAAAGAGTGCATATTTTCTGGAGGATGGCTCCATAAATTTAAAATAAGGAATGGAATAACCTGCCAAATGCTAAGTGGTGAATCGAAATCTGTACCACTTGGAGCTGTTGAAGAGTGGTATAAAACTTTTCCTGACAAACTTGCTGAAAATGAACTAAAAAACGTATTCAACTGTGATGAAACCGGACTCTTATCACTTGCTTCCTTCAAGGACTCTGTCACTAAAAGGTGAGCCATGTCATGGTGGGGAAAAAAGCAAAGAGCGTATAACAGTTTTACTGCGCACGAATGCTGATGGATCAGAAAAGTTAAAACCATTTGTTATAGGAAAGTACCAAAACCCCGGTGTTTCAAAAATATTAAAACTTTTCCCGTGCAGTACGACTCCAATAAAAAGTCCTGGATGACAGGAAAATTTTTTAACGAGTGGTTGATGAAATTGGACAGAAAAATGGCACAGGAAAAGCGCAAAATAATATTGTTCATGGATCAGTGCCCCTCTCATCCTCCCGATACCAAATTTCTCAAACATATACAAGTTGTTTTCTTCCCAGCTAACTGCACAAGTCATTTGCAGCCCCTTGATTTAGGAATAATCAGGTGCTTCAAGCATCATTATCGTCAGAAGTTAGTGCAGTTAGCTGTGGAAAATATATCAGACAGCAATATATAAAAGGTAAGCATCTTACAAGAGATGAATTTTATTTCATTTGCGTGGAATAGTGTATCAAAGCAAACGATTCAGCATTGCTTTATCAAAGGTGGCTATCCGTCTCGGGAAGAAGAGATCACAGTAGAAGAAACAGAACCAAAAATTAATACCGAATGGCACTTATTAAATTGTGATTATTCATTTGAAGAATATGCAGATTGCGACAGTAATGTGCAAACAACAAGTGTCCTTAGTGTTAAGAAATTAATTGCCTGCAATAATCCAAAAGTAGCAAGTAGCAGTGAGAATGATACAGATGACGATGAAACGAATGCTGCTCCTCCCACATTTCAGCAAGCTGTGTCGTATTTTGAAGGACTGAGAAAGTACTTTTTATGCAACGAAACTACAGAAAAAACATTGCAACAGCTAAACGATATACAAAACGCATTGTATAATATTAATAGAAATAGTTCTCGTCAAACATCTATGATGGATTACTATTTTTCTCCTAGTGCAAAAAAAAAAATAAATAAATAATAATAAATTTTTGTGATACGTAGCACATAAAAGTTTTATATTATTTTTATTTTATCTTTAGCTCAACGACAATTTAAGTGACAACGATAAAATTAAAATAAACATCGAGTTTTATGGTGATGCCATCTACTGGGTAAGTTTTTTTTAATCATTTCTTTTGTACGTCTTTTTCGTTATAACGTCTTTTCCTGGCAGTCCCTAGAGCGACGTACTAAAGGTGCTCCACTGTACTTTCTGTATACTTAGTCTATTCTAAACAAATTTTTGTAGCAAATGTTTGATAACAAAACTTAAACAGGGCGACATGGCAACTTTGTCGCAGAAACAGAATGATCCTCTGAGGACAAATTGTCTTGAAAAATGTGCTGAAGACCACTTTCACACAATTGTAATTTTCAATTAACAATGCTTAAATACACATCTTTGTGTGTACATGTACACATAAATAGATATTGTGCTGCAGAATTTTTGTATTTTTGCAGATTGTCGCAGGGAATAAACATATTTTTGATTTTGTAATATTATTTTACAATTACGTATAACTTATATTTATTTTATAACTTATATTTATTAATCATATTTTTGATTTTATGAACAAGCTTTCAAAAAATAAAATTTCAGGAAAAAAAGGCAGCCATTCACTAATTGTAAACAATAAGAAATAGATGATTAAAATTCAAAAAATAAAAGAATAATACTTGTAGCATCAATAAGACTCTGTGCTTGTTCTTCCATCCATTTTTGGTAATAGAATTTCACATTATCTTTATGCTTCCTCCCATTGCAATGTGTTTTACGAACAGATGGCTGTAAAAGAACATATTTGATAATTATAAACACAGTATAAAGTTGAAAATTCTACAAACTAATTCTGAATTTTTTATCAATACAAAACTGGTTTCACAAATTTGAATGGAATATTCAATATAGAAAAAAAAAAAAAAAAAAGATAAATTATATACTAAGTCAGTGGCCAGATAGTGGACAGTGTACATGTGCACGGTCTTTGTTTCCAGTCTCGCTGGTATTTTGTTCTGCTGTATGAATTGGGTTCGGCTCAGAAGCATAGCAAGTGTTATTGGTGCCTAGGATAGCCTTTTAGTTTGCCGCCCTTTTCTTCCTAAGTTTGCTAAGCTAAGCCCTCCTCCCTCCTCATTTATGTCTTTCAGTGTTGACGTATAATTTTTAAGTTTCGGTGTTCTGCTGCATCATATTTTGACTTTTAGCTTCCCATCCGCCCCCACGCCACACCGCTGATCATATACATATAGCTAGATTTTGGTGAAGTTTTGCTCGGATTGTAACAAGCGAATGTTTTGAGAGTATTCACGGAATATGCTTATTGCAAAAAACAGTGAAATAAAAATAGAGAGGGAAAAATGTAACGTTTAGTTTTTTGATGTAAAACGTGCGATTTTGTACATTTATACTAAATGGTAGCAAATCAATAAATGAAAAAGTAGTAACTATTATCAATATTCTGGAAGTACTGGCTGTATTGTTCCAACCTGAAAATTGCCCTTTAACAAATGAAGACTTAACCCTTTAGTATGCAGTTTTGCACATATGCAAACCTGCATATCCATACACCCTTTCAAAAAGTATTCGAGTGCGAGTGAATTTTCTTATGTTGGTTTTAATATAAAGTGTTGTTCGTTACAAAAAGTATTTTATGTAGTATAATTACAAATTCTAATATCTATCATCAGTTGCATGCTTTTTTTCAAAAATTAATCATTTACTTACAAATTTTAACACAGGAAATTTCAATCATACATGAGTACTTTTTGAGTGGATGTACTGAATATTGATATTTCGAGAAAAATATGTGCATTAAAGGGTTAAATGAGTATGTTGTTCAAAGTTTAAACACAATTATTGGTTATTTTGAAGGCAGAAATGTGAAATTTAGAAAGAAATGAACTGCTAAATAACTTTTTGCGAGTGTTTAGCCATGAACTTTAAAACCCTGGACTAACAAGATTTTGTCACAATCGTCATTAAGGAGTGCACTTCTGCACTCCTTAATGATGTCCATCAGTTTTCAAAACTGGCCAAAACTAGTCTAGTAATTCCAGTATGATAATGCAGCTGCTAAAAGAGGCTTCTCTTGTATGAACATAATCAAAACTAGTCTAATAAATAGACTTACAGAAAAGAAACTAAAAATTTTAATGATGATTTCATTACAAGGGCCATATTTAAAAGAAGCCAATGAGGTTTTTCCCAAAGCAAATAAAATTTTTTGGGGCGTAGCCAAGGGGAGGGTTAGGGGAGTCATAACACCCCCCCCCCCCCCCGTGAGGAATTTTCTGCCATACAAAATGTATATTCTTCACTCCCTTATCACACACATGTATGCATATATGTGAGTTGCAATAGTCGTAAACCCCCCCCCCATGAAAAATTTCTGGCTACGCCCCTGTATACATGTAATGTAATATTTATTATGTTATTTGTTTAAACAATATGCTTTGTTCTCTAAATTTACAGGACTTGTTTTCTTTTGCTGCCGGACCCCATTTTTCTCATTAGTGGGTCCATGGGACTCAGGTCGGGGATAGTTCAGTGCGAACACTTGTACAATAGGTGTAACTTGGTATGGTTTTTGAGCTTTTCCTCACTAAAGGGCTTTTTCCCGTATTCTTGAAATAAAACATCGAATTTTCCTTAAGGGGGCTAAAATCTTGGTAGGGAGAGCTAAGGCTCCACCTAGTCACTTCATTGGTGTTTAGACTTACTTTTTATTGCCTCAGCACAAGAACACCATCATGTACGGATGCAACAGATTTACTAAAAATTTTCATGTGTCCGACAGTTGTATTTATGCAACATAATCACATTTTTTCAAGCTACTGTCTTAAATAACAAGAGATTCTGCAGATGTGAAAACCTACTTAGTTTGGTAGTAACACTTCCATAATTCAATGCACAAAAATTTGTAAAATAAAAAACTTGAAAAATATTTTTTTTTAACCTATGCATTACATGGGATCTGAGTTATGTCTGCACCAGAATATTTCACAGATTGTGAATGAAAGTCTCATTCCAAGATAATGTATTCTTTAAAATAATTTCTAAACAAGAAGATCCATTATCCTCAAACATGAGAAACAAATGATTCATTTCATATCCATGCTTGGTGGATATACAATACTGTGCATATTAATTGGATTAAATGCATATTTAAAGAAAAGAAAACAGTTTATTAAGAAAATTAATATATTTAAATCATTCAATATTGAATATGCCCTTTCCTTCATACTCAGAACCACTTTTAAGAGTTGTAGCATAGATTCCATCAGGTTTTTATAAGTTATTCACTTATACCGTACTTGAATTCGTGAACAAATGAAGCGATTTTCATGCTGTAATCCATTTTTGAGTCTTTGCTTACTAATAGCATAGATTGTCGATGGGATTTAGGCCTAGACAGTTTCCTGGCAAATCTCAAACAGCCACTTAGTTTTTAACAAATCATGAATTTTAAAAATTATGGTAACAAGACAAATCTTACTTAAATATCCCATATTTGGACGTAAACTTCTTATTTAACTCAGGTTTTATTTTCCCAACATTATCTTCTTGTACTGGTTGCTTTTCATCATACCGTCAACAAAGATGAGTGGCTTTACCCTCTCATATAAAAAACTAACTTCCATTTAAGATGTTTACCTGAAGTTGGAAAATCCAAAAATTTACCTTCGATCCAATTAATACACACGATACTGTGAGAAATAAATGATTTGTTCCACATCTATATCTGCAGACAAGAGCAGAAAAATTTCCAAAAATTTACATGCCCAGTTGGGCATGTAACCTAATACAAGCCCAAATCACAAAAAATGCTCAAAAACTACACTTTATTGTTCTGTAAAATTTACATTATTCAGACTGTTTGCATTGAAAGGAAATGTTGCAACCATACCACATTCCAAATCAGTATGGGAGACCTATGAGATATGAACAGCATGTCCATTAATATGCCTGAAACATTTTCTTGAAAACTGCCAATGATCAATCACTAATGTAGGATCTAAGTCCTCAATTTCAAGTCCATCAGTGCTGATTCTCATCAAATCGTTTACTGAGTCAGTTGATAATCCAGAATGAAGCCATGTCTTAATTCTATTCATAGACCTAAATCTATACTCACAAGCTGAAATGCTGGGTGACAGGCAGAGCATCAGCTTAGTTAATGGAAGGATATAGTATTAGAATCTTTGGCCATGGGCGACCATAGAAATTTTTTTAGGGGAGGCAAACTTAAAAAAAAAAAAAATCTAGAGGGGGCAAATTTTACACTTGTAACATCCGAGTTCCCATTTTGCTTTGTGATGCAAATTTGTTAACATCATAATACACTATACTAAATCTCCAAGGGAGGCAAGTGCCTTACCTTGCCTCCCTTATGGGCATCCATGCTTGTGGTTTCATTCACAGAAAATATGCGTATACAGTGAAACCTCTCTGAGCAGCCACCCCTGTATAGCAGTCACCCCTCTAAATGGCCAATTTTTCATGGCACAGATTTTTTGGCTCATAGATTTAATATTAAAATAACCTCTATCAGCGGCCACCCAACCCCCTCTAAATGGCCACCGAGTGGGACCGCCCATCTCATTTTTCGGAAAATTCTACTTACTCCATGCTGTAATTTTGAGCGGAAAAACTCAAGGTCAGGTTTATGGTTGAATCCATGGTTGAAGTCCCAGGAATAACTGAAATCGAATCTGTTATTCTTTTGTATTTTCCCCACACCCTTAAGATAGGAAATCCCTTGTACAATCAGGTGTTGAAGTTGTCCTACAAATAAATTTTTGTCCCTTTCTGGTACTAATTTCCTTCCCTGACGAGGAATTTTCTGATGTTTGTAATAGCAAACAAGCTAAACTTTCAACACAAGCGACTTTAGGGAAAATCAATGAAATTATCAAAAATTCTGTAGCAGTTACAAACTAACTGGTTAGAGGTCTGCTTTTTAAAGTAAAAAACAAACTAGAAAAAAAGGTTGTTTCAGAGAAAAAAAGAAACTTAAAACAGACACAAATTGTATCATTTTTTCAAAAAAATGTAAGAAAGCATTAAATAAAGTACTATTTTTTCTTTAGATAAGGTTTATGTTTCATTTTAAATAAGGAATATGTGCCAGACTTGTTTATATTACGCATTATAGCAATTATCTTTTAATAGTAAATAAAACCCTTGAGAGCAGCCAAATATTCTCGGTACAGTGGGTGGCCACTCAGAGAGGTTTCACTGTATTGTGAATGGATAAGAAGATGCTGTCTTGTTCATATCATGTACAATCACCTTAAGAGCAGACCTTTCTTTTTGAGCACCAAGGCTTCCTCTTCAGATAATGAAATGTGCTACAGATCTCTGCTATTTCTTCTTGACCATATGCTGAGAGATTGTTATCCGGGGCACATTATAAAATCAGAAACCCATAATCTTAAAATAAAATTTCTAATATTAAAATGAATAAGATTAAAAAAATAGGCAAATAAATAATTAAGGAATGCTGATAAGTTGTAAGCTGCAAGAGGGCCAATTAAATACAGCATTGCCATGTGCATTATTGGAAACCGTTGTTGGGTTCTGTATTCTGTTTACACTAAAATTGAGGCATTGAGATTGACACTGGGACATTGATAAAACAGGGATGAGATTGGCAGAAGAGCAGAAAAGCTGAAATCATACGAGAGCAAAAATTTGTACATGTGATATTTATATCTAATTAATGTGAAAGAAGTTTTATGAGAAGAAAAACATTGGAACATGCTAGAAGATAAAAATATCACACAGTTAACTAATAACTACAATCAGGAATTCACAGAAAAAGCAGAATTTTCATAGAAAAAAGACAAAAAAGTGATTTCCTCTTTATTCACAAAAAGCTGAAATCAGCTAAAAAGCTGAAGAATATCATCCCTGATAAAATCACTGAATTAAAAATGGAAATTGAGTTTTCCTGTATTAAGTTTTGCAACATCAATGACATTTGAAAAATATATATTTAATGCAGTTTTTTCTTAAGTAATTTAGGAATCACTAAGGGTCAATTTTTTTTTACATGACCTGCTTTACATGTTGGGTAACAATTTTCTGGCTCTGCCTGCAGATATAATAAAAAAAATGATCTGTTCGTTTTATCCGTATCTACAGATATAAAAACAAGTTATCCATTTTCATATTTGTATCTACAGACCTAGTTCTTTAATGATGCAGCACTAGCTTTAACATTTACCAATAAAAAAGCAATCAACAAACTTAACAATACTCACCGAATCATGAGTCAAGTAAGTATCACAATAATCACAATAGTATCTAAAATTGGAAAAAATATATATATAAATAATAATAATAATAATAATAGTTGTAATTATCAAACATGTTGATAAAATATTAGCTTTAGTCATGCCTGCTTTTATGACTTTTAACACTAGCATAATGATACTTTTGTAAAGTATTTACATAATAAAATAAAACAACAAAATTCAATAAAAATTTATTTGTTTGTAAAGAGAGATGATAAGATTTAAGAAATTAGGAAAATTTTGCATTCGATCATTAATCTTCACTACACCTTTGGCTACGCTCAGCAAAAAATCACTTAAGACTATACTTTCGCTGAGACAAGCAGACAAATACATTAAAATATGTTTGGTATTTATTTTTTTCATTTGAATTTGTTGGCTGAACAATCACCATTCCGGTGTCAAGAGCAGGTAATTTAGCTAGCATACTTATAAAGGCTAGTAAGTGCAACTTTTATTAATCTTTTTTAAGAGTTAGAAAACCTCACTAAGTTGATATACTTCCCCTAACCAGAAACTTGCCAAATTCACTTGAAGTGACAATCTAATGAATATTTAGTATTTGAGTGTTATAACCAGGGTTAGAAATTGGAAAGAAAACTCTAGGCGTCAATGGCAGCTAGCTATTTTTTTTTTTTTTTTTTCGGTTGCCAAACTGCTCTACATAAGTGCAATTTCGAAAAATTGGAAAGAAGAATTTGAAAGGACACTTGAAGTCGATGGTATTTTTGTGAAGAGGTCTGTTTTAATCAATATATATATATATATATATATATATACAATATTTTGTGATGGGCTAAAAATGGTCTGCATTTATCATTGTAAGCCAGTGGGTGTTAGGGACTTTCTGAGCAGTTAATTAAAAAAAATAAAGTTAAGTGCTTTTTTAAAAACGAATCTTTGTTTAAGGTTTTTAATGTAAATTTTAAATTGATATTTGATGTTTTTTAAGTGCTATTTATGTACTATTCGAATCATACTGGCTTTATATGAGGTGTACAACTAGGTTGATTAAACCACCAATGTTTTTTTTATGTAAATGGGGCAGTTTTTGCCCAGTTTACATTAGCTGTACAACTAGGTTGCTTAATCCACTGTAGTTTTTTTTAGTTAAAAACAGTCCACTGTTTGCTCATTTTAAATTGCCTGCTACTGAATTTGCAGACAGACTTTTTTAGGTTAAATATGGATGGTGTATTTTGTTTTATGTTTTTGTTAGTGGAATATATGTGCAAATTTAATGTGTTAAATTACTTTGACTTTGCTGATCGTACAAAATGGTTGGCGACAGTCGTTGGGGTTTGGCAACTGCCAAGCACCATCTTGTACGATTTTACCTTCTTTTTTTTCAAAGGATGAAATGTTCTGCGTCGTACTTTTTGCTTATGGGAAAATGTCAAAAAGCAAGGCACAGGTAAAGGCCACCAGGCTCGTTGTTAGGCTTTGTGGGTAATGATGCAATATCAAGAAATAAGTAGGTGTCAAAAATGATGACTGGCTCTGAAATCTTTGTTATCAAAATGAAATTTACAGTTGCAAAATACGACAAATGGCTGTTAATTTTGAATCCTGGTTATAACAACTACTAAAATTTAGTTGCCAAGCAAGCAAGTTATATTGCCAAGATGGTGATATATATCTTGCTGAAAATGTCTGAGTAAAAATGAAAGAATAACAGTGCTTACTGAAATTATTATTTGTTTGTTAAAATGGCAACTGAAATTCAAATGCGGAATAACCAAGACAATGGTGGTGAAGTTTTTGTGAAAACATGCAACAGCTTTAGTATCACCCAATTGCCATTTTTGGCACAGTTTTTTTTTCTTTTGCCAAACCCGCATCAAGTACCATTTTTTGAAAAAAGTTTACCTTTTCTCAATGAAACTACAAGTTTTAGAATGGTAGCCATCTTGTTTCAAGATGCGTACTAAATGTAGACAAAAAAAAACATTTTAACACTATTATCCAAAAGCATATTCACATTTAGCAGGGTGTTGAGCAGAACTGTTGATACAAATACAAGCATGGATTTCAAGGCTCATCTCTAAACTTTTCAAGAACCCTCGTATAGCATATTATCACATATTTTTCAAAAAATCCTTAACCCCTAGCTAAGAAAAATAGCCATTCTTTTAGGCAGAAAATGAAGATATACTATAGCAAACTTTAGCATACATATTTAAGGCTGACATCTGAAATCACAATCTTTGTTTTTTGGTGAAAAAAAACTGCAAGACATGCGTTACAGTTTAAACCCACCTTTTGAATGGCATATGAACAAAGAACTAAAATTCTAACTATGCATGCAATTAATGGTGTTGAAAGTAATTGTAAGTCCAGTACTTTTGAATGTTAAAAAGTCATATAAAAGTGATTTCGAATAAAAATTTTAACTATTTTGAACAAAATATAAGTTTGATTTAATAAATTGCTAATAAATAAGTAATAAAGCTGCAGTTGTATGAAAAATTTAAGTAAAAATAAAAGACTAATACAGAAAAACACCAGGTACATCTACCTACCAATAAGTGCATTTTAGAAGATACCCAAGTAAGCTTTTCTATCTGCTCTTAGATTGTCAGAGTCTCTTCAAGAATTCTGTGAAGTCCAAACATGTAAAAAAAACACGGCACAAGGGCAGCACCTTAACTGCAACAGTGGCTGAGGGTGACGACAGAGTGCCATGTTGTTTTTTATATGATGACATTTCCTTTTTTATTGCTCTTCTTATTTTGTAAATAGATGTACATACAATTTTCAAATATTAATTTAGTATTTATTTCACCCCCAGAAGCCGTGCCAACTGCCCACTTTTAATAAATCTGGGGCCTTGGCCTTAGAAATCTTTCTTTTGTTTTGCAAAACAACATGACGATTCCAAATAACTTTTTTGTGTATGTTCTTAAACTGGTGCGCAAGGACTTTTTGAGACAGAAAACGAAATGAAAACAAACTTTGCTGTCAATGAAGATAATGCAAAATGCTTTAGAGTCTTTTTTTAAAAAACAAGACATGAACACAGCTTCCTATGAAGATAACAGAAGTAAAAGCGTCCGGTAGTTGGCAAACAATATGGTGAGAATGTTCTTTGGCATGAATGCTTATTTCTCTCGAATTTCCCCTGTATGTGCATCACTGAATTCGGATAACATATTTTAAAGTAAGTGAATTCTGTCATTTTATTAAAATGCAGGGGTCGCGCTGTCGAGCGCCAATGTTGCAAATTGCGATAGTAAAATTAGTTGGCGAAAATATTGGCAATTGCATTTCTTAATGGTGTCCGGCAAAACCTAATAAAAAGCCAGCGCGACTCTTGTTAAAATGCCACTAGCTGACATTGCAGAACAACACAAGGGGGAGTGCCTTCCCTGGGGATCTTTCTAAGGGGTCCTAACCCATATTTAAGCTAAGTTTTGGAGAAAACCACGGAAAAACTCTGAACAGTTAGGTCAACAGACATGACAAGGCTTTGAACCAGGCACCTTCTGTCTATCAGATTGAGAACCACTCAGCCATAGTAAGGCGACATTTCAGAACTGGTGGTTGCCATCAAGGCAGAAAACACAGATTCCATTAAGGCTAGCCTTTAATATCGCCCACCCAAATTTTTGAGTGTGGGTCAGCCATGTAAAACATGTGCTTTGCTATGGCTTACTGAAAACTAGAGTTAGTGTTGTGATGGGAAAGTAAGTGGATTTTAAAGGAATATAAACAGCAGTATTGATTTTTCATATTAGTGAAAACATTTGGGAAAGCCAAGAGTTACAAACAGATATTTTATGTATGAGTTCACATGGAATTATGTTTAAATATGTTGTTATTGTCAACGATTTTGTGTCTAGAAACAAAATGACTGTCTATTTGTAATCGGGACTTGCATAGAGAAGTTAAAAGATAAGTTTTTTTCCCTAGGCATTTTACATTTGAGTTTTCAAGTTAGGGAAAAAGTTTGGAAAGTGAGGAGTTGCAAATAGATATTTCATGTATGAGTTTATGAAGAATTTTGTTTAAATATGTTTTTATTATCAACGATATTGTGATTAGAAACAAGATGGCTGCCTTTTATTGATGGAAACCCATAGTGCCTTGTGAATTAAAGTTTTTTGAATACACCTCCTACTATAAGATATATTTGTGCAATGACTTTTTTGAGATAGTAAGGGATATCAATTGGAGAGTTTTAGTTTTAAGCTTTAGGAAGTTTTGTGCTGACTAGACTAGGGATTGCTGATATTTTTTGTTTGTACTGTTGTTGGGGGGGGGGGATAACTTTAAAATTAACAAAAAATAAAAAAATTAGGAAGCTACAGATAGGTCTGGATAGTGTCTTATAGAGTTACAAACAGATAACTTTAAAATTAACAAAAAATAAAAAAAAAATAGGAAGCTATAGCAAATGACATGCATTTACTTTGATGTGCTCTTGGATAATAACATCGTTGTAACTGTAGATGAAAGTGTAATATGTTTTTTGTTGATGTTTTTAGTATCTGGAAACAAGATGTCTGCCATTCTGAAACTTGGGATTGCATCAAAAGTCTGAAAGGCAATCCTTTTACAAAACACGGCACTTGGTGCAGGTTTGGCGAAAAAATAAAAAAGGCGCCAAGAATTGGAGGTGGGCAATACTAAAGCTGTTCCAAAATTAAGCTGTTGCATGAATATTTAAAACTAGTGGGGATTGAAAAAATGGGAAACGGGTCATGTTGTTCTCTGGCTTTGCTGTCCCACCAGACGGTGAGGAATTGAAAGAAAAAATAATACTTGTGCGTTATACCGTCGGCATGCCAAGAAAAGAGATTACTCGACAGGGGTTCGTACTCTGCAGTTCCATTGCTATTGTGCATGCGATAATGCACATGAAAATAGTATGTTCTGCTATGGATAAAATGAATCGTGTTTCTTTTAAAATTTATAATTTTTTATGTGCGCAGTTGATTTTTAAAATTGATTTATGACTTAATGAAATTTAAGCGTTTAACAAAGCATTGTAATGGGAATAATATGAAAAGTGTGTGTTATTAACTGCGGAGTTTGCATTAAGCGGAACTGTTATGTGTAGGCTGCCAAGGCGCCATTTGATGAACTGCGTTTCTGTTGTACTTATTTTTAAATGTTTGTGTGTGTATTTCTAAAACAAATTTTTTGAATGTCTTGCCGGAATTTAAGTATTTATTAAATAGGTTTATGTTTATAATACACCAAAATTTTTGTGTTTTATAAACTGCACATTTCATTTAACTTGAGGCGTGATGTCAGTACTTTATGTAGGTGCTATTTCAGAATAATGCGTTGGTGTTTGAGTTAAATATGTATGACTTTATATAATTTGAATCAAGTGCTTTAAATGAATGTATACGCGCAAATAAAAAAGGCAGTATTTATTGTTTTTTGTTTTTATGGCAATTCGGGTAGTATGTAAATAGGGAATGCAATCCCGCACTGTTTTTCGTCTTGCGGAATTTCGGGATCGAGATTTATTGATCCCGCGGGATTGACATTTCATTTAGCTTGGGCTTCATTTCAACAGAGAAAAGTAAAATGTAAAGATTTTAAGCACTATGAAGCTTAACTTTAATAATAATAATTAATCTTATGAGATAATTTATACAATAACTTACAGAAATATGAAAATTATAATCATGATTTTCAGAATAATACAGTAAGTTATGTCTTAATATATTAGTATTAGTTATGTTAGTTTCTAAAATTGAGGAATTTACAGAAAAATACATTCACATACTTACGTTATTTTCTTAGTTGCTGAAAAAAGAACGTACAAAATCGAACAAATCCAATGAATCATTTCCTATTCTACATTTAACTTTAGTAAAATAATTAAAACTGTGAATTAAAAGATTAATAATTAGAATTAAAACTTTTTATAATTAATTCATGATTGTCCGCTAAGAGATAAAATAGTATGAAATATTTCAGTTCACTTGGGATTGGGAAGTTTTCGAAAAATTTAGATTATGGTGTTTAGATTTAGATGCTTGAAGCAGACTCTCATTGGAAGATAATTAAAAAAAAATAAAACTTTAAATTAAAATTTGTAACTATGGATTCGTTTATTGTTAGATGAAAGACATGAATATTCAAAATTTTTCGGTCTATTGGTTGGGAAAGCGGCGTGAAATTTTAATAAAAAATAATTTATTTCTCGGTATGAATCCCGCGGAATTAGGATTCTAATCCCGCGGGACTAGTCCCGCAAATATTTGTGCGGGATCCCGTTCCTGCGGGATCGGGATTGCATTCTCTATATGTAAATATTTGACCAGAAATATTTTAAGGTAACCCGACCTTAGCGACGCCGACTAGGTGAAAATAATTTTTGGACGAAAATGTCGACGGTATAATACGCAAGTAACGAAAAAATTGCAATAACAGGGTGTCTACCAAATTTCTGAAAGTCAATTTTCTGACTTTTGGGAGGTCCCGGGAAAAAAATTCCTGACCAATGCATTCTACTTTGGAGAATTGCACAATGCCCCCTCCCTTGTATTTATATTTGCATATTTTGTACAACTTCTTGAAATACAGGATTAAGCTTTCATCAATTAAAAGAAACAGAAGTAGTCGCAATTTATGATAGAATTAACTAACTGTTCTTGGAAAGACGGTCCTAACCCATAGTTACCAAGTAAGATAATTTGTCTTTTACCCTCCCATCACGATTAATGAGCCCCCATTTTCCCCTCCTTATACAAACACATAGCGTGATGCTTTCGCAGTCCGAAAAATGCGTTGCAGTTACTTTCGGTTCCAGTCTGACAATTAAAGAGGAAGGGTAAAAAAAAGAACACGAAAAAAAAATTGATTCGTTTGGTGAAATTTCCGGACCCATTACCCAATTTCCCGGTTTTTTCTAGACTTTCCGGACCCATTTTCCAATTTCCCGGCTTTTTCCAGACTTTCCGGAGCGGTAGACACCCTGAATAACGAAACTGGAAATTTACAGTTAATAACTTCATTACGTTAGCGTTACGTTCATTACGTTAGTATATATTAATATAGCAAATTTCTAACGAAGGTACGGGTGATGAGCTACTGTTCCTCGAATTGTCTCTTGCTTAAAGAATTTACAAGTACTTAAAGATATTTCTTTTTATTGACGATGTGAGTAATAATGAAATTCCTGAGTGTGAAATTAATGAATCCAGTCACACAGAAGTTAATGTGAGCAACACTTAGGAAAAACGATACCATAGTAATTTATGCTTAAAATATTGAAGAAACCAGCATAGATTATAAGAAGCTATGCAGTTAATACACTTACTTCGGCATGATGTTTTCTTTAAAATCGATAAATGAAAAAGCGACACAACAACATACACATCGGCGTGCACTATTTACAAAATGTATGGAGAGTAAAAGTTGAAGTTGTAAAAAATGAAAAATCTAGAATCGTGCACAGCTCCAAACAATTAATAATTAAAAAAAAGAATACTGTTGCAGATACAATTACATTATTATCGTTTTATTCTTGGTCTTGGCACAAAACTACGTCGATTTCCATGGTGGTTGGAGGGGCTTTAGGTGGTACGTCCAACTCCATGGAGATTTACTGTATCGATAAATGTTCGATTTAAAAATTCGATTTTTGTTTATGTTTGTCCAAAGTGGCCAGTCGTCTGTCAAATTCGTTAAGTCCTTTTAAGTTCGTTGAGTCCTTTTCGATATTAATCTGCGTATAGAAGTATATATTTGTTTGATAATTATTTTGGCTTTTCTGAATTGTACTTTTAGAGTTTTAATAATCTGAAAAATTAAGCTTATGTGAACAAAAATATATATATTTGAGTGCTTTTAGGATAAGTACAAATCTGACAAGCAGTAATAATGCCAAAGTAATAACTTTTTCTCTCTTACACCTTTAGAGATCTTAGTAAAGTCTGTTCATTCAAACATGCACATTTGCCTGAATGATTATGCTTTTTAGTATATAATTGCCAGCGCCCTACTACTGCCAATTATTTGAAAAATCGGTTCAAAAGTTGTAATGCATGCGTGAATTGTCTAAGAATCATTAGATAACGGAAAGTTGGCCATTGGTGGCAAATATATAAGCAATTCCAATTTTTGATTTTATGTCACACCAGTGGCGTATATGGGGATCTAGGTAATCAGAAATGGACCAACTTTTAAAAAAATAATTGTTAAAATCGACCGAGATAGTGCCAGCCCCCTGCAAAAAAGGCGGCAGGGGCTTGGCGCCCTGTCGCCAACCATTTTGCATGAGCGACAAAGCAAACAAAAAAACTAACAAATTAAAATTGCAGTAAGTTATATTAACAAAAACAGATAAAAGCATCAAATTCACTACAAAATAATTCGGTACTTAGTATTATCCCAACGGTCATTCTTGCCAAACTATTTTTTTGTCTAATGTACTGGCAAACTGTTTCCAATCGTATTCCGAACCATCGATAATTTCATGTGTCTGGCTCTTATCTTGGCAGACCGCTGGGATAATACGTAAGAACCAATAATTCAAAAATCTTCAACTAATGGCCCATATTTAATCTAAAAGAACTTCAGTTGATTAAGCAACCTAGTAGTACAGCTACTGTACACTGGGCAAACACTGGCCTTTATTTAACTTTAAAAAAGCTCTGGTGAATTCCGCAACCTAGCTATACAGCTAATCTAAAATCCGTATGATTACAATAACATATAAATAACACTAACAAAAACACCAAACATCAATTTAAAACTCTCATTAAAACCTTAAAGAATGTAGATAAATTAAAGTACTTATTTACCTTTATTTTTTAATTCATCTCCCAGAAATGTCCCTAACACTCTTTCACCTGCCAGTAAAACCAACACACTTTCTTTTATTTAGTTTTACATTCACATCACATTTCTAACAAACACACACACTTCCTTTCCATACAATAACATATTTCATTCCTTTCCCATCCATAACACAAAAAAATTTCAAATTCCAAACATTTCTACCACCTACCAAACTCACAATAAATTAACTTATATACACATACATATGCGTCTTTAGTGTTACCAGACAAAAAATCCAACACAGCATGGCATTCTTTCCTGGCGCATCCATCACCACAGGATTGTGCCAAAATAAACAACACATCGAAATGTTTGTTTACAGATCGATATGTAAACAGCACCGGCTTCTAAATTCAGTCCAAATAATTTTTAAACAATTTCAGAAATTTTATTTAATATATACAGTATGGAACCAGTTATCCAGAATCATTTTTCAATCGATTAAATTCCTATTTTTTCCAAAAGAAAAGCAAAAAATGAGTTTTTTCATATTTCTTGTGTTCTTTTTTTTTATTTTGAGTACTGCAGCTAGAATTTATAAAGCAAGCAATCTGGTAAGGTATTTTATTTATTTTTTTTAGTGTGCGACTAAGTTTTCAAGAAGTTATCATATACTTACTATAACTTCCTCTCTAAATGATTATTATTTATCTTGATCATATTAAGAGCTTTTTTTATATTATTTTTCTAATATATTAACAATTAATGTTTAATTCTAATCAAAAATAGAGTGTAACATTTATGCTAGCAATCAAATCAATAGGTGTCGTGTTAATCCCCAATCAGTTATCCAGAATACACCCGGTCCCAACCATTCTGGATAACAGGTTCTACACTGTATATACATTATATAGTAAAATCTATAAATTACTTTGTTTTTTTTCATTCAAAGCATGTATCAACAAATGTATCAACTCTTAAAAGGCCTGCTTTCTCTGCAAATAATACCAACTAACTCCAATCACCAATAGTTTTGAAAGATAGCTACTTGCTACTAGCATTCTTCAAGTTATCTCCAAAAAGTAACATGGCCTGGCAGGGCGTTTCGTCCAATAAGACGGCTCTTCAAAAACAGTGAAGTCTACTGTGCAAGCTTGGCACCTGCCTCCTTGAGCACCAAGGAGAATCTCTGTTTCTTTAGATTACCTCCTATTGCGGGAAAAGTATTCTGCTGTGTTTGTTTTTATCCCCTGAGTTTACAGTTTGTAAGATTCTTTATGAAGGTAAATGTGGAATCTGATTGTGTTATGCAGGGTGTCTCAAGGAGGTGGTAACACACTTTAATTCTTTATCTATTACAGATAAGTGAAAAGCTGAAACTTTGTACATCACATCAATAGTATATGGGGCATATTTTACTAACTGGTGTTTTTTACTAACTTTTTTTAAATATAACATTCTAATTGTTTGTATTTGTCCGTTATCAATATTTTAGGAATAAAAGCTTAGGTCAATATTTTTAGGGTACCCTGTAGAGATGAGTTCGGGCTCATTTTTTAAAGCCCAAGCTCGAGCAATATTATTTTAGTCGGAGCCAAATCCCGAAATTTCAGCTAATAGATAAATGAAAGCCCGAAAGCAGAAAGTGGGTAAAAGTGTAACGTACGTCGCAGAACAATCACAGTCTTTGCAGAACATTTCATCTTTTAAAAGAAAGAAGATATAAAATGATATGTTCTGCAGAGGAATTAAAGCGATGTGCCCTTTATGCCATGCCTTCTTTCTTCACTGTTTGCATAACTTTTATACCCATTTTGCATTTTATTGTGGTCTGTTAGACTTAGACAAAATGCCTGCAGAACATTTGCAACTGTTTGAAGTTATGTTGCAGAACACTGGATATAATTCTGCTCCTGGGAATGAAAGTCAATAATTTCATTGAGGAGAATATCATAAATTTTGCCGTTTGTGCATATTAAAGACAAATATAATAGCAAACTCTTAATGCACTTTGTAATTCTTCATATTCAAGTTCATTAAATAATTTATCCCATGAATCATTTTTTAAAAATCTGTTTATAAGGAGTATGTCCAATAAAGGAGAAATTTTTCCCAAGCTCGAACACAATCTTGAATTTCAGAGCCTGAGTTCGGTTTGGGCACGAGCTGGGGCTGAGTCTGTCTCATCTCTAACACCCTGTATGTATGTATGTATATTACTGTGAAACACCGAAATTTGGAGAATGTCGACATACACCAATGAATGTTGACATTCACATAGTCACTTGGTGTATGTCCAAAATATTTGCCAAATATCCTTATTTCTGACTTATACGGGTAAATGATGACATTCAACATGCACTAATTTTGAATGCTAATATGAGATTTGCATTTTGTTCTCTCTATTTCAGGTACGATAAAACTTCATAGGGGTGACGTAACTTGTTTGCCTGCTTTACTGAGAGAAGTAACCAATCGCAGTGAGGAGAGTGGTTCGTCACTCTGTAGAGGCTTTTCACTGCGGGACATGTAGCTTTAGATTCTAACATGAGACGAGCCTCGATATTACTTGCCTTCTTAATAATGACAGCAGTTGTGCTTGGATAAATGAAGCATTTAGTTTTAAATTTAGCCAATAAAGAACTTTTTAACGACTATGTCATTTTATCTTTCACTCCCTTTATTGAAAATTGTCCAAAAAATGTGCCCCCAAAATGCAACTTAAATTTTACATATATTTAAATACTGTTAGTTCATAACAGCTTTAATCTATTGTTACAATATTTCATAAGCTGTAGAATATGCATCACATGTATTTTTTTATAAATAGGTTACAATCATAAAAATTTCAACATAGGGTTACCAGGCAAAATACATGAAAGATGAGAGATAAAATTACAGTGAATTAATATCGTTTTAATATGGCAATAATGAAACTAAAAAATTAGGGGGGTTCAAGGGTGTCTCCCCCTGACGAGGCTCAAACAGCTGAGTTTTTTTTTTACTTTTGTGTTTATACCGGATATGTCAAAATATGAAAAAGCTTAAGTAACAGCACATGTAAACAAACTTTTAAACAGTACATTCTAAATGAGAAAAGAAAATAATACCAATAAAAAATTTACTTAATTATGTGATAGAAATCTTGCTTAAATAACAGCACGTGTAAAATTTTCTTCAAAAGTATTAACAGTTTCTTCAAACTGTTCTTCGGTTTCAAAAGTATTAGCAATTTCTTTGAGTTGTTCTTCAGTTTCAGTATTTGGGATTTGCTCACCAGGCAAAAAAGACGATGCTATGCCTCTTCTTTGTTTAATGCCAAACATGACTTCATAAGTACTTTGGTGTATTCCTTCATGATATGCAGTGTTCTTGGCAAATTGAACAAAGGGCAAATCATCTGACCATTTATTTGTATCATTATCATTCATCCATGCAGTTAACATATTCTGTATATCCTGATTAGCCCTTTCAGCTGAACCTTGTCTTTGACTATGATGAGGCTTTCCATGAACTTATCTTAACATCTTTCCACATAGCACATGGTTCGTATATGACTTGATTACTGAATTCCCTGCCGTTATCTGAATGCAATATAGCTGGAGCACCAAATGTTAAAAATATTTGAAGAAGATGATATGCTGTATTCTTTCGCTGTCTTAGTTTTCGATGGTTGTAGCTGGACAAACTTAGTTAAATAATCTTGATACACCATTATGAACTTATATTAGCCATACCTATGTGACTGCAGGTCTATTGGATCAACTTGACATCTTGAGTTTAACTCAAAACTAACCATTGGTTTCACAACAATACCTTTCAAAGGTGCACAGTGCTTCACTTGACATTATTTACATAAATTTAAAAACAACATTGCAACTTCATATGCACTATTTTTGTATTTACCTTGCAAATCTTACATTGAAAGCATACGTGTTCTTCCTACGTGGCCTACTCTAGCGTGGGTTTCAAATAGTATGATGAACAATTCATCATTAGTAACATAATACTAAATTTAGATCTTCAGTCAAATCTTTTGTTTGAATATGAAGGTCATTACACCCTATAACATTTTGAAAAGAACTGTTAAAAAAATTTGAATTTTATATGTTAAGTATGATATATTTTATAATAATGTGATTTTTATTTTTTAGGTACTACTGTGATTATTGTGACACCTACTTAACTCATGATTCTGTAAGTTTAATTCTTACCATTAATCATTAAATAAGGTTTTAAAAGTACTCTATAGTTAATGGTAGGCCTAGATATGCCTCTCAAAAATTTTCCAGATGGACTGGTCCCTTCATAAATAGATTGAATGTAATAATGTGTGTGTGTTCAGTGTAAATAGTAAGTTGGCTGCCATTTATATACAGGGTTACTGGTAATTCATCGTATTCCTGGTAAGACGTCATAAGGGAGCCAAAATGCTATGATTTTAACCCATATATATATGGCTGAAAATCAACGGATTTCAAGAAAACTGAATTCTAAACTTTTTCTTGAATAACCTAAAATTTGACATTGAAGTGCAAATTTAATCTACTAATTAAATGGGCTTCATTTTAATGCATTTTCATAGCTGAAACTCTAACTAAGCTAACACAATCATAAAACGTACTAAACTATTTTAAAATTTAAATTTATGAGCTGTTCCATGTATTTAAATAAAATTTTATTCACATGTTTTCTTTCAAAAGATGCAATTTATTTAAACACATATGATAGCAGTAAGTTTACAAATTACAAATAAAATTTCTCCCATTAATCAGCTACAGTAAAACATATTAATGTTCATCTAAAGACATGTAACTTGTGAAGAAGGGGAGTTTTACTTAGTACAAGTAAAAACTCCAGAGGGTGCACCCCTAATCATTCTTTAGTATCCTTGGTCAAAAAATCTATTAATCACCATTTTTAAAATTTATTTTCATGGCTGACACTCTTAACTAAGCTAACGTAATTTTGAAAAAATACAAAAATAATTCAAAATTTTAATTCGCACGCTTTACATGTATTTTTTTTATTATTTACATTTTCCTTCCAAAAAATACTATTGCAGTAAGCATACAAATTACAAATAAAATTTGTCCCATTAATCAGCTATCCAAAAACGTATTAATGTCTATCTAAAACATGTAATTCCTAAAACAGGGCAAGTTTTTACTTTGCACAGGTAAAAAACGAGAAAGGATGCGGCTTTATTAACCATTCTGGATCGTCAATCAACTATTCAACATCAATAAGTTATTACTGATTTTAAGGGCTTAAAATCTTACTTGAACCACATCAGGTCATGAGCTTCAGAGTGATGTGTATTGTGTGATTGTGTTAGTTCCAACTCTGCGTTACCTAAGCATGTTTTGTTGATTAGCCAGATAAGAACCAAACATGCTTACATGATGTAGAGTTGAAACTAACAACAACACAGCACATAGCCATTTGTGATTCACAGTCTGATGTAGTTAAAATTTTAAGAATGCAAAAACAGTGAGAAATTGATCGGCTGTCCAACAATACTAAACAATGGACATTGGTACCTTCCTTGGCATTTTTACCTGTGTTAAGTGAAACTCACCTTTCTTCACAAATTACGTATCTTTAGATGGACATTAATATGTTTTTGGATAGCTGATTAACGGGATAAATTTCAACTGTAATTTGTACGCTTACTACAATAGTATTTTTTGAGATAAACAACATTTTTTTTAAAGGAAAATGTTATTAAATTAAAAAAAAAAATACATGTAAAGTGTGCAAATAAAAATTTTGAAGTACTTTCGCACTTTTTCATAATTACATTATCATAGCATATCAGATACGAAAATAAATTAAAAAAAAACAGTGATAACTTGAACGGTTTACCAATGATCCTAAAGAATGAAGATTGATGCATGCTTAGCCTTTTTTATCTGTGCTAAGTAAAACTCCCCCTTTTTTACGAATGCATGTCTTTAGATGAACATTAATACATTTATGGATAGCTGAATAATAGGGTAAATTTTATTTGTAATTTGTGCACTTCCTGCCATCGTCTTTTTTAAAAACAAATAACATCTTTTGAAAAAAACATGTGAATTAAAAATTTAAAGAATACGTATAATGGCTCATGAATTTAAATTTTGAAGTAATTTTGTACTTTTTATGATTATGTTAGCTTAATTAGAGTTTCAGCAATGAAAATAAGTGAAAACCATTTAATTAGATTTTTAAAAATTTGCACTTGAATGCCAATGTTACCCTACAGGGTAACAGTTAAATACTTTCTTTCTCAACTTGCCAGCGGCGAACGGGCAATTGTAACAAATGAAAAGTAAGTAAATAAGCGCATTGTGTTGCCACTCAAGTTCGGGGAAAAACTCATTCATTCCCCTTCGCTCCACCAAGATTTTGGAAAACACGGCAGACAACGTGACCGGGAGTCACCATGTTTTACGAGGAATTCATTGAGTTACCAGAACCCAGTATATTTGCCGGCCTGTGTGACCAGTTGTATCCGACCCTGTTTATAGGAAAATTTTGGTGCTCCTTTTAAATGAAAAGTTTTATATTTTTCCATTTACAAGACACCACTCATCACTAAGTTAAAAAACACAAAATAGGCTCAAAGTTGCTAGCTTTTGTCTCATCAACATTTAGGCCCTGCTTGTGAAAAAGTATTAAATTGTCTGTTTAGTTAAGTTATCATCAAGAAAAGCAGGTTTTTTTTCCAAGGCTTTACCATTTGAAAAGTACTTTTTAAAATAAATTTTGAAAATTAAATTACGGGTAATTCTCCATTGTAACTAAATTAAATTTTACCTGAAATTGAATTTTTTTTTATTGAACTGAAACACACATACAGATTGATAATTACCTTTTATGTATGTTATTTTACAAAGTTTTAATTATTTTAAGGAATTTCATAGTATAATAGAGAATGACAGAGAAAATAATGTGGATTAACTTTCACTAGAAATAGTCAAACATGCCTTATACGAAAATTCTAGCTTAAATAGGATTTCCAGATGCCAGATGTAATTGTCAAATAATCACTAACATGAAAAGTAGTTTTATATTTCTCACTTTTGATATATCTTACTGTTTTGTGCTGAATGCCAAAATTTTTAACTTGCAATAGCTCGGGAATTCTTCCACTCACAGAAATAGGAGTTTTTTCATTCACCTTCTTAGACACAAAGCAACAGTTTTCTAAATATGAGAGATAGAAAATGAGGGACCATATAAAAATTAAGTTTCGTGTTTCGATATGAATACAGCCCCTTGTAAAAAAATTGCCATATCCAAAAGCTGACCTTAATTTGACAAACTTTTCTAACTGAAAGTATGCTTTGATCCCTTACAGTTTCTGAGATAATCAGTAATATCTGTTATGAATCACCTAATGTATAATAGACATTTATGGCAGCTTACTTAGCTTTAAAAATTATTTGGAGCTTTTTTAGAGGTTTTCACAAAGTACAGGAATATTATTACAGCTTTTGAAGATTATAATTCTAATTTTTTCAAATGGTCACTTGAGGACTATTGACCATAGGTTACAAAATGAAATCTTTAAAACATTAATTTATATTAAAAAAGATGCAACTGTTTGCTATTTCTCAAATAAAATGCTAGTTCTTAATGTTCAGAACTAATTATCAGATAAAAGTTTAGAATAACAGATCAACTCACAAATATGTAACAACAAATTATGCTCTAATGGCAGTGATTGAACCTTTGGAAGAATGTTAATGAATTTTCGCTGTGCAGTTTCTATATGCACAAAAAATATAATTATGTCAGGAAGTGTTTTATTATTGATGCATTTGGCATAATTTATCTTTCTTATTTATGAAATGACCCTTAAGTACTTGAGATTTATACTTTTGCATATTAAGTATGGATAATTTTTTCCTGTAAAATATTTTATATTTATTTAGCCATCTGTAAGGAAAACACATTGTAATGGAAGAAAGCATAAAGATAATGTCAAATTTTACTACCAAAAATGGATGGAAGAACAAGCCCAGAGTCTTATAGATGCAACTAGTAAGTACAGTAGTAGTAAGATAGCTTAATATACAATTATTTGTTAACTTTTTTTTTCCATGTTAAAAAAAAATCTTATAAAATTAATATATCTGGTTTGAAGCCATTACTTTCTTTTTCAATTTCTTTTATACATTGGACTGCTATGCATCATATGCTTGAAAAAGTCTAGGAAGGTGTAATTGAAAAAATAATTTTTTTTTGGGATACCTTACAATTTAATTTCTATCAATAATTAAGATCATCCATAAGCATGCTATAAAGTCTTAGCCAATGTACTTATCATTTAGTTGAGACTCAAAATGTCAAATAAAATTTATTTAGTAAACCGATTACCTATGTCCATAGTTTAAGAAATTAGGCTCCCAATAGATATCTCAGTTGTACTTATGATCTCTCTTGATTAATGAGTTTGCCGACCACTAACCTAGCCAAAACTACAGAAGATAATAATAATAAGTTTAGCATGTGTGGGATTTTTTTAACACAGGTACCAGATTAGACATCATTTTCTAAAATTTGTAACCTATGTGAAGTATCGGTCCAAAATGTTTTTTTTTCACATATGTCTATCTCAAAGAAAAATGGAGATATCCATGAAATTCTTCCTGTAAAATGCAATATTCATGAATACCTAAAATCAGTTTCAAGACATTTTAAAATTTGTCCTCCAAGGTGGGTACAAAGTCACCCTTTTTTTTTTTCACATATTACTTAACAGAAAAAAGAAATTATCTATAACATTTTTGCTGTAAAATGTATCAAATATGAATGCTATGTAGGCTCAGCTTGCTTGTAATTAAAAACATATAAAAAATGTATTTGTTTTTGGGGAAAAAGACATTACTTTGTAGTAGATTTAATACAGGAAAAACAAATAATAAAATAGAATATAAAAACTTCAAGATTTTCTCTTTACCATATGCTTAATATCTCCCCTTTATTTTGTATATCACAGCATTTTGATTTAAAAATACTTTTATCTGAGAGTGTTTTTATAGTTGAAATTTTATTACTTTAAACTAAATACACTTTTTTTTTTTGTAGCTGCTGCTTTCAAAGCTGGTAAGATTCAGTCTGGTCAATTTGCTGCCAATAATACTAAGCCTACAGGTGTCATGGTACCACCACCACCAAATATCATAGGTAACACTTATATTTTGATATGTAACATGAGTATATTACCAGTGAAAGTTTGTGCTATTATATTATTTCTTTTTTATGTAATGTCATTTTTTGAGCTGGTCTGTATGCTATCTATATCTGTATGCTCTGGGGTTAAATAATTGAGGTTATTCAAAGTCCACTAGATATAGTCAAATTATGGAATTTTAGGAATTTTTAATCATGATTTCATTGATATAAATTTAGAACAAAAATTATGCTATGCATTAATTGAACAGCTAAATGATGCAGCTACAAAAAATAGTAAATTATTAAAAAATACATTGTGTAAAAAAAAAATTATCATCTTTTTATCTATTATAATTTATCTATTTTGCATATAATATTTTATGAAAATTTTCATATTTTATAAAAAGATACTTATTTTTATCAGTGTCATAGTAGCTAAGTGCATAATCATTTAAATAATTGATAAAAGAAAGATGAGAGTTTGGCTTATACAAATAATATTTTTTGAAAAGAAAGACTTTACTTTTCGTTTTTAAGTTGAAGATGTTGAGAAATTCTGTTCATGAATATTTTTGTTTAATAAGCTCAGATTTATGTCAAGTCTAAAGCAATTAAAATGCAAAAATTGAATATTCAATTTTTATTATTTAAAATTCTTTTTCGTGTGGAGTTAGTTATAGCATATCTCTGATAATTTTTTAGTATAAAGTTTCATATATCAATCAGAAAATTTCTCTATTTTATTTGCTTGTGTTTTTTTTTATTTAAAAAGAGTAAAAACTAAGCACAAGATGAAAAAATTAATTATTATTATGTTTAGCAAGATACTTATTATTTCTACGAATGTAACGGATTGTGATTTTGCCGGATATTGAATATCTGAAGCTCTTTTGGTTGCCTGATATCCGGCACTAAACATATATTTTGTTATCAAGTGTTTTTTAAATTGCAAACATGTTTCACACATCATTAAAGTACTTTTTAATAATTACTTATAATTTACAAAAACTAAATATCTTTACATACATGTACTTAAAAAGTGTTACTTAAAATGTAAAAGTTAAAATATTCTTTTTATGTGTGCACTACTGGCTGAAGCTAATAAATTTTAACCACATCACATTTATTAATGTATTTCTTAATTGCAGATTATTTTCATAAAGAAATGCATACTTTTTTTATTTATTTAAGATACCTATGATAGATGAGTTGATTTTTTCTAAACATAGGTTTAATGCCTTTTTTCTGTTTTAATAATTTAATATTAATTTACATTAAATCATTTTTAGTTTTATTTTAAGTTAAATTACCTTTTGAGATTGATAAATAAAGAGTAAATCTCTTTTAAATATTTATAATGAAATTACAATACTGTAGTAGTAACTAAAATAATTATTTTAAACTACTAAAATACCATGTTACAACAAGGCTATCTGCACAAGCAGCCATGTTAAAATTTTCATTAATAAATATTTCACAAACACATTTTAAATATACATATTTTAAGCAGACTTAACTTTTAAAATCAATTGAAACTTGCAGAAAATCATAAATGAATTTAAATAACTAAATTCAATTAAAAAATATGCAAAATAAAGGTTAATTTTTAATCATTAGGTATTGGAGACTTCAGTAAAGGAATGCTCAGTAAAAGATTGTTGTTTAGAAAAAGGATGAAGATTGAAAATTTCTCCCTGCCTCTAGAAATAAATTTTGAAGACAGAATAATCTGTTTTTTGTTAATTATCGGATTTCCGGAGCAAATTAAAAATATCGAAGAAACCTCATGGGAAGAGAGTGTAAATTTACATTATTTCTGGGATTACCTCTAGAGAAATTGCATATACTGAATGCACATATTTTTCAAATGATACTCTCTCTCTCTCTTTGCACAGTGCTTATAATTATCGGATATCTGGTACTTGTGATTTGGATATCCGATGGTATTTCGGATTTTGAAAAATCAGCCGGATACCAGATACTTGCCAGATATCCATTACATCTCTAATTATTTCTGATCATTTGGTAGGTCCTGCTAGACCTGCTGTTCCTGGTCAAGGGATGCCCATGATGGGTCCTCCTCCTATAGGACCAATGCCTGGGCCTATGCCTGTAATGGGTCCACCAGGGCCTATGCCTCATAACATGATGGTACCTGGTATGTATCGAAAATGCTTTATTAAGATTTTTTTCTTCCCATTTTAGTTTCTTTTTTAATATCTCAATTGGTGACTTCTGCTAAACTAAAGAAATAAAAATAGATGAGCTTTTCTGCTCTTCCAAAAAACTGACTGAAACTATCAGTATTTTCAGACAAAATTTCATTTACTTTTTTCAAAAGATAATAGTACTCGTTTTTATTTGAAGTTTTTAATTCCTTCATCAAATAGGAAATGTTTTATATTTGTGGTTTTATCAGCTGTATCAATATATGCAATAAAAAAAAAAAAAAAAAATCATAGCTTGATGTCAAATGTTCAACAGGAAAAACAGCGTGAAAAAAGCACCTATTAGGGATCATGTAATCGCAGACAGTTTTTGGCATGCGTGACGTATTATCTTTAGAGTGAGAATAAAATAGTAGAAAAGAAGGGGGTTGGGATTTTAGGAATTTTTAATCATGATTTCATTGATATAAATTTAGATCAAAAATGATGCTATGCATTAATTGAACAGCTAAATGATGCAGCTACAAAAAATAGTAAATTATTAAAAAATACATTGTGTAAAAAAAAAAAAAAATTATCATCATCTTTTTATCTATTATAATTTATCTATTTTGCATATAATATTTTATGAAAATTTTCATATTTTATAAAAAGATACTTATTTTTATCAGTGTCATAGTAGCTAAGTGCATAATCATTTAAATAATTGATAAAAGAAAGATGAGAGTTTGGCTTATACAAATAATATTTTTTGAAAAGAAAGACTTTTCAAAAAAACTCAGAAATTACTTTTCATTTAGAAACTTTTCTTTAAGAAATTTTTCTACCTTTTCATTCTTGCATGATGAAGAATACGGAAATATATAAGGAGAGTTTTTAGGGTCTGATCAACCCCCTTAGTCTATATAAAAATACTAATTTCAGCCGCATATCTACCTTTTGTATCTGTGCCTCATACTGTATGTGGTTAATTAACTATTAAGAGGATTAAAAATTTGTAATTGAAATTTTTTACAAAATATTTATAGTAAAATTTAATGTGTATCAAATTTTGTAGTAAAAGTGGATCCCCCCCTCCTTCATAGCTATGACCTCCTCATAGTTATGACCATGGAAGAGAATAAGTTTACTGAAACTGATCTGCAATTGTGCAATTCCATTGTGATTTCTTATATTACATTTTCCTTTTTATGCGCTATTCTTGTTATATGTTATTCCTGTTATATCCAGTGCTAATCGTAGGAGGGCCAGCTCCTCTGGTTTCTCAGTATTAGTCCTCACGGGATTAACATGTTCTCTGAAAAATTCTGAATATGTATTTAAATACCAGAAAAGCATTTCTCAACCCTAAAGCTGTTTTTGATTTTTATAATTTTTTGCCCTTTCTTGAGGGTATGGATGTGCATTTTGGGAGGTCTTTAATAGTCTGGGTCACATTTTTATATACGTGGAAGGGGAAAAAAAACCACTATAATGTTTTCATTAAGTAACCTGGCAAACTGTTAGTCACAACCTGATATTCATTCTTAAAGATATGCACTTGACAAATATCAAACTCATATCGATCACATTGTAAGTGCATTTTTTTTTTTCTTTGTAGTAACCCTATATGATTTGGGTGAAACTAAAGTAATATGGAAAAAAATGTGTGAAGGAATTTTAAATAACATAGATAAAACAATTATGTGACAAAGCTATGAAACTTTTTCTGAAATTTTGTGCAAAATATTGTATAGTTAAGTTTCATGTGTTTTGTTTTCATCTTATAAAGAAGAAATATACATCACTATGCTGTTTTAAACGAAAGTTTTGTCTGGGTCACATTTTTAACTGTCTACATGTTTAACATATAGATAATAACAAAACATATATATAATAACATTAATTATCTATATGTTTTTTTAATTGAATTATTTTTATAAATTATTCCATTTAAAACAAATACGATTTTTTGATATAAATCTTGCGCATGGTATGTGTTACTAATACATTAATTTCTCTTTTTAAAAATTTTAGGCATGAGACCACCTGTTGGACATATAACTCCTATGATGCCCATAAGACTATAAATTGGAAACAATTTTTCACTCATTATGTTTTACATTTGCTTAGAAAAACTTATTTATTAATCATTTGTGAATCTTTAGTTATAGTTTTTGTTTTAAAGTTATTTTATTTAGATGTTTTGTGAATGTTGTTTGTATCAAAAATTATATTGTTGTACTGAAATTTTTATTTTTATTGTTGTCTATATATTTTTTTCTCCTTTTGTTGATTTATTAATAAACACTAGTATAGTGCTTGTTACTTATTAATCTTTGGTGTAACTGTAAGTCATATACACATGCATATTAACATGAAAAACAAACAAGATTATTATAATTTTATTGAAATATTTTTCTTAGAATATTTTAATTTATTTTACAAAGTCATCCTTAAAAATATTGTATTTATCACAGTTTATATGAAAATATTAATATCAATAGGGATGTGCCAGCTGAAATTAAATTTTGGAGCAATTTGTGGAGCAAGAAAAAAGACATTTTTGGAGCAATTTGGAGCAAGAAAAATAGATTAGTGGAGCAATTTAGAGCAAGATAAAGTCACTTTTGGAGGATAAGAATGTCAATTGTGAAATACAAAATTTATTTTTGAAGGGAAAGAGAAAAGTCATTAAAGAATGCCAATTAAAAAAAAAATGAAAATTAAGGAGGTTCTTAAAAACTCTTAGCTTATAACAAAAACCAGTTTTTTATTGTTTTTTTTGGGGGGGGAGGGGGGGTCAGAAGCTTGTGAAATAAATAAAAAATTCAGTTATTTTATACATTGCTATACAAAATATCTATTTTAAATCAAAAATACAATATTTACTAAACTATATTAACCCATTTATGCCTAGCGTCTCTTTTTTGGGATGGCATTTTCGCTATCAGTCGAAAGCGTTATTTATTTTTCCTAGCCTTTATTCACGAGTATAGAACCTCAATTCCACATAATATTTTAACATGACCCAGTAGGATGTTGACATTTCAATTTTTATACATAATGATTTTAAAAGAAATCATACCTTGCTCAAAAGTTGACATCAGAAATTTATCAAATTATTGCTGGTATTAGCAAAAATCAAAGAAAGTCTGAAAAATATCTGGCCACAAATGGGTTAACTACCATCAGCAGCTAATAAAAAATTTGGTAACAAAAAATTACAAATTTATATAAAATTAAATTTAAAACAGAGGTCAATTTTTACTCTTAAGGCATTGGTGGTTTAAACAAAGGGATGCCAAAGAAAAAATATTCATTTTTAAGATTAATAGAGAAAGATTGAAATTAGAATGCTTAGAATATGTGATGACTTTTGTAAAAATTCGGGAGATTTACAAACGTTTAAACATATATGGAAAAATTAAAAATGTAGCAGTTTTGCTAAATTTGGAGCAAAAATGTCCAAACACAATCTTTTTGTAGTAGATTGGCACATCAGGATTGATTTGGCACAATTTGGAGCAGCTGGCACATCTCTGTATCAATGTAAAACATCAAGAATGCTATAAAATAAATAAAGCTTCAAATATTTGAAGTATAATTTTTTCATAAGTTTACAAAATATTACAGTAAACATATGTTACTTTTGAGCAATTTGATAGGAAAATATTTGTTTACAAAAATGAATTATTTAAGCCTGCATAAAAACAAAAGTCAATCAAGACTAGGGTTTGTCCCTGTTTAAAATTGATTTTGATCTATTCCATCTTCAATGGTTAATCTTTGCTCTTTGGTTGAGACAAAATGTGCCCTGCAATGGTAAACACATGTCATTAAATCACCAAAAATGTTTTCAATAACAAATTTTAGGATTGCTCTCTGGCTATTGCAAAGTTTTAACATTGTTAAGCAGATTCGACATTTTGTACTACAACTTGCATGGATAGGCACATTATACTATTGATAAAACCATGTATCACCTTAAAAATTCATTGCATATGTCAAAAGGTTATTAGTGTAAATCTTTTTATCTCCAAATTCATTTTTCTAGAAAAGTTAGCGAAGCTAATTAAGAAAAAATTCTATATCCTCTCTCTCTCTCACACACACACATCTTGCCAATAATACTTTTAGCCTGTCACAGCATCTAAGTTCCACTTCTTTTTATTAGAAAGAAAATTATTTGCAATCATTGATCAACTTATGTTCTCATTTTTTAAACTAACCTTAAATTAGGTGTTTTGTTTGTTTATTGAGTATGGTTTTTTTCACTTTGTGGATATTTAACTATAAGTGGATATTGTACTACAAGTGTCTTTTTTATTTAGTTATAATTCAATCAATTGAATAATTTTTTGAATCTGAATATTTTTTTCAGTCGATGCTTCCCCCCCCCCCTCTAGATGATAAGATTCGCAATTTTCCTCTAGCATTTTGTATTCTATACAATGGACCCCGCCCTAGAACACAATAGATACGTTCTGTGCTATATGAGTGCTGTACAGGGCCTGAGTTACACTCCACCTGGAGTGCGAACTATGTGGTATAATCACTGCAAAACTTATTTGCACACCTTAGAAACACAGTAATGTTGAATGTTGTCATTCAAAAATTATATCAATTACAGAAGCTAAAGCATGATAAAATCAGAACATCTGTCTCATTTTAATGTGCTATAAAAGTCTCTTTTTAACATGTTATATGAAAACGATCACTATTTTTTATGCCATGTTCTACAAGTCCATCTTATATGAATCAGTGCTATAGGGGGTCTACTGTAATTATCACATCATTAAATAAATATTGTTTTTTTAACACGCTTTTATTAGTTTCACCTGTATGTTTGTTTGTAACCGACTCCTTTAAACTCGATTTTGACCTACTTTAAACGGTCAGATTTAATTTAAACTTTGTAGACTTATCAAGGACCTACGACAATACAATAATTTGATAAGTTTATCCCATTATCCTGATAGGATCGTCAAGATTAGTAATTTTCTTAGAGATCCTTTGCGTGAGAGCGAGAGAAATGGAACAAGTGCATGGTTTACGCATGTGTACCATTTCGGCATTCAGCTCGGCACAATGGAGTAGAACCTATCTCGCTATTGGTAACTGTATTCAATCCTATGTTTGGTTCGTTATGTTTTTGAAATCCATATGGCAAATCTAAAAAGTTTACCTCAATATTGTATATTATTACATGGATATTTATGTTCGTTGTAGTCATTATGAAACTTTGTTGTTGATTAGAGACCTTTTTTTCCTTTTTAGTGAAGAAGGTAGCATTTAACTGCAGGTCAATTAATACTTTGGTGCACAGCAGGGGCATAGCCAGAGGGGGGGGGCTGCTTCCCCCCCCCCAAATGGGAGCCTTTACTTAGCTTACAATTGAACTTAGCTTTAAATTTGATACTCAGCCCACCCCAAAATAAAATCCTGGCTACGCCACTGGTGCACAGTGAAAATAAATTATCTCACAGTTTGTACTTTCCAACTTATTGTTCCTTTGTGTTTTATGGGAGATATCAAAAATTTAAAAATATATAAATTTTATATAAATACAGTTTAAAAAAACTAAAAATATGCTTTTATAGCAAATTGAACTAAAAAGTGAAAAATAACTATAGTTTAAAAAACACACTTTAGTTATAAATTGAACTACAGTAGAAGATCTTTATAATGCAAACCTCGAAACGCATGGTTTTGCATTATATAGAATTTTGCGTTATATGGATCATTCACTTATATCATTAAACTTCCCTAGTAAGCATATTAAAATATAGCTAGAACACATAAATATAATGCTTAAAACTTTTTTTAAATACAAATACTACTTTAAAAAACAAAAAAAAATGGAATTTATTAATTTACAGAAAAAATAAATAAATTGAAATTACCAAAAGCATTAAAGTTTATTTGTTAAACAATATATTATTAATTTTGATTTGTTTTAGAATTTGCAATCTCTCAACAAATAACTTTTCTTGCAGCCTTTGAACAGGTAATAATTTTACTTCGGTTATGCAGTCTTGTGTTTCTAGGAATTTAAAATATTGATCTCTTATGGAAATTTCTTCAGATTCTGAAAGTTTTTCAACTTTCTCTCCAGCATTTGATTCTGTTTCAGAATTGTTTTCCTCTTGTTTAGAAACTGGGGAAATTATTTCAGCACTGGTCAAATGATTAACAATTTGTGACTTATCATCCATTACCAAATATTCAAAATGTTTTCTTCATGCAGGTTTGCAAACTGAGTACTTTTCATTTTGTGCACAATGCATTAGTTCAGCAGTTTTCATTTTAACTAAAGATGGCTTAAATCCAGTTCCAAAATTCAGTTTTAAAATACTGTTACATTGAGAAAACTCCCCTACTTCTCATAGACTTTTTAAAAGTATTTTACTGTCAATATTGAGACATAAGCATATCGTCGGGCAGGGGGCGGGGGCGTGTCCCAACCCCCCAACTTTGTTTAGAAAACCATTTATTTTAAAACCTTTCTTCTTGTCAAACTTAAAGAAACATTTCTATTTTTACTTTAGAATATGCTATGTGCATTCTCCCACCCACTCGCACACACATAAAAAAAAAAAAAAATAATAAAAAAAAAAAAAACTTTTGGTGATGCTATGCATATGATTTAGGAAGCCAAGTAATGGCATACGATTTAATATAAAACAAATCAATTTACAAAGAGAAATATAACTAAATAAATAAACGTCTGTTTGGGAAGTCAATGGTAGAGGAGGGAGAAAGAGAGTGGTTAGGTAGTGAAGGGAAAAAGGGAGAGGTTCGTGGTTTTATTAAAGTAAACATTCCTTGCTCTTGGACCTGGCCGGCCAGCTGTTATGCTGATAATGCATAATGCATGCATGGGAGAATAATTGTTTATTTTAAGCTTGGCATGTTGTGGGATTTATCTAATGTCTCAAAATTAATTCCCTAGGAAAGCAATTAAAAAAAAAAAAAAGCAGATTGTAGAAATTTCTTAATTGTGATTTTCTCTGTTTACATCCGCAGTGTTAATGCGGTTTATGGAGAATTGCGGTTTATAGAATTGCGGTATATCGATCTTCTACTGTAACTAAAAAGTGAAAAATAATTCTTAATATAGAAATAAACTAATGAACGAAAAATAGTATTATTGTGAAAAAAGCGTGGGGTGCTCCATAAATCAGTTCTTGACAGTATTCGATCGGTACAATTAGTACAAAAATGATACAAAAAATTTAGCACAAAGCGCCCCACACTTTTTTCACAATAATACTATTTTTTGTTCATTAATTTATTTCTATATTAAGAATGATTATCATACTATCATTTCAGAAATATACATTACATATTACTTATTCCTGATGAACTTAATCATTCGATTTATTTTCTTTCGAATTTAGTTAATCTCTGCTTTGCCATCACTGAATGGCTAGAAAACTGCTTGGTCATCCTTTTACCAGTTTTTCTTTAGATGCAAAATTTTAATTTTTCTGTTGCTGACCTTAAAGTTTTATCACAGGCTAAAATGCATAGTATTTTTATTAATGACTATGTCATTTTATCTCTCAACACCCTTTATTGAAAAATGTGTCCCAATAATGTGTTACAATATTTCGTAAGCTGTAGAATATGCTTCACGTGTATTTTTTACATATATTTAAATACTATATGTAAAAAATACATGTGAAAACACAAAGTATATTACTGCAAATATGACATACCCCGTAGGAAAAAATAAAAATAGAACTCCAAAAATGGAATATCTCGTGCGGAAAAAAAAGAAAAAAAAACTGATACTGAGCCATACAAAGTGCAATTAAACAAAGTGAAAATAGAATGAATGGAATGGAAATTATAAATTATTAATGTCATTTTATTTCTTATCCCCTTTATTGAAAATTGTCCCAAAAACGTGACATAAATGCGACATAATTTTACATATATTTAAATACTATAATTCACAACAGCTTTAATCTATTGTTACAATATTTCGTAAGCTGTAGAATATGCATCACATGTATTTTTCTATAAATAGGTTACACTCATAAAAATTTCAACATAGGGTTACCAAGTGAAATACGTGAAAGATGAGCGATAAAATGAGAAAGTCAATATCGTTTTAATATGGCAATAATGAAACTAAAAAATTAGGGGGTTCAGGGGATCTCCCCCTGACAAAGCTCGAATAGCCGGGTTTTTTCTTAATATTTTAATATTTATTTCTTTAAAAATGGATTTCTGTTATATATTTTTTCTTTTGAATTGTATCCTTAATGTACATAAAAATTACAACTTAATTGAATTATTTATGCTAATTCAAAATTCACTTTATTTTTTTGTTAGCTTTAAGTTTTTACATGCACTGTATAAGACATCATGAAGCAAATATACTGTTTTTAAACTTGTACATGTTTTTCGCAAACTCTGAGGAACAAAATGAAAAAATAAATTTTATTCTTGTCCTCCAAAATACAGTGAAACCCACATACAACGATATTGTAGGGACCTAAATAAAATATCGTTATGGGGGCAGTTTATCATTGTGGGCAGGTTGAGCTTTTGCACAATATTTGAGCATTAAAGATGTTTTCTAATAATGAAAATAGAATATATTTCCAGAGAAGAAATATCACTTCAGTCACCATTGCGTACAACTTTTAAAATTGCTTTGAAGAAGTTTGGGTGATGAACCTATTGTATAGAAGTGAAGCTCAATGCATATACACAATGTATTAATTACCTTCTTTTGATTTTGAATTTATTATAGTGCACTTTCTTTTATGTTTTAATAAGGTGTGGAAATTTTAGATACAATTTTACTAACAATATATATGAAAATATGTATAAAAGGTGCAACAGTTTATTTCTTTATAGCATTGTAAAAAAAGTTACTTTTCTACAAACCCCAATGCTTTACACCACACCCCACCACAGATTAAAGGCATTAGCATATCAAAATGTTAGACGAATGAGGCACTTTATGACTGAAAAGGCTTACTTTTTCCCATGCCCAGACTGCAATTTTTCATTATCGTATATTTTGAATAATTGTTAGTGTTTTCCAAAGTAAAAAAAATTGCGTTATTCATACTTGTTAAATTTTTTGTAAGTTAAAATTATCATTATAGACAGATTCAAAATACATTTAAGTAAATAGGAATTTCATCGTGGCCAAAGAAATTATCATTATAAGCAGGTTTATCGTTATACACAGGTTTAACTGTATACGTAATTTCGAGATAAAATTAATATTTCTGGAGATATGCTATTTAGCAGCTGCTTCTACTATATTAAAACTGCCTTAGTGCTGTAAATTTTGTTCTTCTTTAATTTTTATGAGAGTAAATTATTGATCCACATTAACCTGATATGTTCTTACAATCTCCATAAGAGTAAGCTGGGAACTTTAGTTCCCCTCCCCTCCTCTTCCCCGAAAATACATCTATAAAACATACCATGTTGGTCCCTTCAATGGCATAATAAAGTCAAATGTGATTTAAAAGGGTTATGTCATTAATTTGTATGCTTATCACTACTGCATGAACGCAATATTTTTTTACTTCAATTTCCTAATTATTTTCAGGAGGGTTTATTTTCTTGTCATTAGACTAATATTTCCTTGTAAACTTCTATTAGTTCCTACTCCATTATGCCCCCCACCTTCCCCTCCAAGGTAAACACACTGGAAGTTGAGAACTGCCGAGTTAAATGCAAATTGTATAAATTACAGGGTGTCTACCATCATGTAAAGGTCACGAAAAAGTCAAGAAATGGGAAAAAGGTCACGAAAGTCAAGAAATGAAGCACTAAGTCACGATTTGTGACTCAACTACGTTTTTTCCATTTCATTCAAATTCTTAGTTTCTAATTTTTTGTGAAGTTCAATGAGAGAAATTATTTTATGTATCTTCTCAACTTCCTTAATTCGTATTTTGATTTCACGAGTGATTTCCTGGGAGAAAGGAAGTTGATTTGTTTATCCTCGTATCAATGGGGGGGGGGTGGGTGTGGAGGGGGCATTTGCTGAGTGTCCACTCTTCTGCCTCCCGACCTGAAGCGAGGATTAAAAGTGTTCGCTGTAGCTTCTTTTTTGTTTAAGAAATATATATTAAGTGTGTTATGCAAATTTTATTCTATTTAAACTATGCGAACTGACAAACTTAAGTTTTTCATGTGTTTATTTTATAAGAAAACATTAAAATACTGTTAGTTTGCCATTTATAAAATTCATTTAAAATGTCATTTACATGTTATTTAGCAGAAATCATCAAAAATGATGTCTGCCAAATAGTTGTATAGTGCAGTGGTGCGCAAACTATTTTCATCTGCGACCCCCTAATTTGTGTAAAATTTTGTCACGACCCCCTATTTTGAGTAAAATTTTGTCGCGACCCCTGGATAGACAGTAGACATTTTGTTTAATTGAAAACGAAGTTACATTGAAATTCTTTCTAGGAGTTGCTCTTACAGGGTGTTTTTAAAAGAGTGTCGTGACGTCATCGATTGGAATAACGCGTTTTTAAAACAGCGCACCAAACTTATAAACCACCATAAAAATGTTATAAAAGTTATAACATCATAAAAATCAGTTAATGAATCAACACATAATTTTATGAAACAATGCTTTATATATGCAAATGGATATAAATATTTTTTAATGAAAATTACTTTAAAGAAACTTTACATCATAAGAAGTCAATGTGAAATATGTGCTTGCAAAGAGCTAATGATTGCTTCTATGATCGGATCTGTATTGGAAATCGCAAGTCGAAAGTTATCCTCTGGATCCAATCGAGATCGATGTTTTGTTTTAATGGAAAATAATTTTGAAGGTCACTATGTATGATCACTATGCATGATCAATTTGCAGATCACTATGCATGATAACGTGGTTTTGAAGCCCCGTGCTAGCGATCGCGAATATCGTGCTCGTAAAATAATAATTGTCAGTTTCTTCTCTTGTATTATTTCAGTTCTTTGAAATGAATAATTGTAGATTTTGCATAAATTTGAATCTCTTTGAATTTGGCGACCTCCAAAAATTTTCTCGCGACCCCTCCGGGGGTCGCGACCCACGGTTTGCACACCGCTGGTATAGTGAACTGACAATAGTTCAATGTCAACTGTGTGTTGTTTTACACCTTGGGAATTTCAAAAGTTGGCAAGTATGTATCTTCAAACCTTGAGAAAAGTATATCAGTTATCCACACTCCCTCCTCAAAAAAAGGTTAAAATTGTTGGATTTAAGAGTAGTTTTTCTCCCTTCATTCCCTATTAAATTCAGTGTTTTGATTATTTTCCACATTTTCTTTTTTAAAAACAATAACTTGGATTCCAATTATAATTATCACTGATCCCCATGTTTCATAGCTAATAACTTCAATTTCCCCAAAGTTTTATGATATATTACAGACTTCCGTAAGTTCTGTGTTACCATAGATGTAAAAAGATTTGCAATGTACAAGCTACATACATGTTGACAAAATAGCAATTGGTCCAAGTTAACTGAAAGCAAACAGCTGATCAGTGAAAAAGTTGAAAAAAAATTTGTTTTAAAAATGGGCAGGGAAAGGAAAAACTCTAAGAATTTTTTAATTCATTGTTAAAATAAAAATCTGTTGTGTAAATTTCTGCAAAATTTTCCCCAGATGGCCAAAATTTCCCCCGATCCTAGATCGCCGGATAGGATGTATTCTGCATCCCTGGCACAGTGTATTTTACTTCCTTGTACGTAGTATAAGGAAGTAATGTGATCCCGAAAAATTTTGGGGGCCAAATTTCGACAAAAAAACCGATTTTGACTACCTCTAAATTTAATTTTAAGAATTTTTTCGATGCATGTCATCGTAGGCTAGCATGCACGATCATATTAACGCGTCTGCAACTCATTTTGACCAGCGGCGAGTTTATTGTGGTCAGTTTTTCCATGCCGTCTGTACGTACGTACGTACGTAGGTACGTACGTATGTATGTAACTCGCATATCTCAAAAACTATGGGTCGTAGAATTTTGAGATTTAATATTTAGGATTGTTCTATGATCTAGTTGTGCACCTCCCCTTTTGGTCGCAATCGAATGAATAGTTTATGTACAGGACTGCCCAAAAGATTCGAAATACATTACGCTCTATGGGCCGAAATTCATTAAACTCGCATATCTCAAAAACTATTAGGCGTAGAATGTCGAAACTTCCTATTTTGGATAGTTGTAACATCTAGTTGTGCACCTCCCCTTTTGGTTCCATTCGATTGGATAGTTTATCTACAGCACCGCCCAAAACATTCGAAATACATTACGCTCAATGGGCCGAAATTCATTAAACTCGCATATCTCAAAAACTATGAGGCGTAGAATGTTGAAACTTTATATTTAGGATTGTTGTAACATCTAGTTGTGCACCTCCCTTTTCGGTTCCATTCAACTGGATAGTTTATCTACAGAACCGCCTAAAAGATTCGAAATACATTACGCTCTATGGGCCGAAATTCATCAAAGCGTTTTTTAGAGGTATTGGGCTATTTCAAACGACTCAGAAGTGATATATGCTGTAAAGAGTTAGAAAATGAATTTCTCCATTAAAAAAAAGTGTCTTTATCATTTACAGTTCTGCTACAGGAACACACAAAAGATTTCCAATACATTACGGTCAATGGCAATTTTAGGAGATTCATCCATTTCAAGCACAATACCGTCCTACCACATAAGTTAGGTAATGGTCCGATCACGGTCACGTGCCTCCCTCAAGTACTATGCCAAAAGTCGCCAAGCTTGGCGACTTTTTTGTGTACGTGTGTGCATATTTAACTCTCAAATCTCAAAAACTATTATGAAATTTCATATATAAGATTGTTGCAACATCTAGTTGTGCATCTCGATTTTTGGTTAAAATCTACTGGAGAGTTTATTTACAGGACCACCGAAAAGAATTTCAGTACTTTAATGTCTATGGACATCTTCAATATAATACAATTGTAGACAGTCATTGTTTGGTACATGCCCAAAATCTCGCCGTCTGTCCTCGACCTTGGCGAGTTTTGCCGAAATGTCGCCAAATTTGGCGATAGTCAGTCATTGGGTCCATGCCCAAAGTATCGCCATTTGTCATCGTTCTTGGCGAGTTTTGGCGAAATATCGCCAAATTTGGCGACAAAAATTATTTCGTATTTTGTATAACTCTAAAACTTTAACCCGTAGAATTTTGAACTTTTGTATTTAGAACTATATTATAATATCTAACGGTTTTCAATATCTTTTTTGACAGCAATCGACTGGAAATTTATTTACAGGGTGAGCCAAATGACTTTAAATACATTAAGGTGTATGGATGCATTCAATTCATTGAAAGTCTGTGGTCAATGACTACTTTGGCTATCCCCAAAATCTCGCAAACTATCTCAAGTTTGTCGGCTTTTGGTGAAATATCGCGAAATAAAGTGTCAGAAAGAAATCTTTCAAATTGAACTCAGCTTGGCGATATCGAAATGTTTGGCTAGAAATCGCTATATCTTACTATTATTGATATTTTATATCTTTCAAACAAATAAGTTTAGAGGAAGTGCGTAAAAAACATTTTTGATTTAATAGACGTGCAAGGAAGTCATGTGTTGGACACATCAGATTTTTTTATATTTGAGTTTCGTATTTGTTATGGTCAAGAAAAAGTCAAGAAATCAAGCTTACTTTATGTGGTAGACACCCTGAATTAGAATGCCCGAGAGGCCTGGACAACACTTTGTCCATACCAAAGCTAAGCTTGTTTAAGATTAAATTAAAAACAAGTGGGGTAAAAATATTTTTATTCTAAAAATATTTATTTAAACATTTTGCAGTAGAAATATTAAACATTTGCATTAAAAACAAAAATGAACATTTAACACTTTTTTGTATTGATTCTTTAACTGACAATTCATCCACATAACCCCTTGCCTTCACACATATTTTTTGTGCAGATGAGTGGAAACTGTGTAGCTTTGAGTAAGAAGTTTGTTAGCCCTGAACATCCATCACAGCATGCTTCTAGTGGGCACAACAGTACATAAAATCCTGCGAAAAAGAACCCAACGGGGTAAGCAACAAATATCAACATCAGAAGCCAAAAGAGTGAACATATACATCTGGACATCTTTTCTAAAAGTAAAAAGAAAAAAAAATGCATTATTACACTATCAAATATACATAACAGCATTTTAATGTGCACTTCATAGTTGGTTTAAACAAGTTCTTAATCTCGTAACACTTTTTTAGTGAACTTGAAAAATTACCAGCTCATGTAATATAATCCACCAAGGAATATAAGCCTTGCTTGCTAGAAAGCATTTAAGAGTGTTTTTTTTTTCTTTAAATTATAACAGAAAAAAGTTTTTAAAGTGCCAAAAGATAATAATTAAAAGAAAATTTAAGCATAAATATTGCATGTCATCTCAAATTTAATTCTCCACAATTTTAAAGATGACTATTAGCAAAAACTCAAAATGTTACTTCAAATATTAAATTATTAGAAGATACTAAGACAGTAAATATAAATTTATGATGTGCAAGAAAAAATAGTTTGAGATCAGAAGTTATAAGGTATTGTTAGTGTGAACAACTTACTTTTTTAAGGGTGATTGTTCCCCCATTAGTTATAATTAAATCTAAACTAAATTACAACTCCAGCAAACAACAACAGTAAGGATAGTAAAGTAAAAGAAAAAATATAACATGAAACTAGGATTGTATCAAAAAAAGATTTTTGTTATTCTTCATCAGGATCTTAAATAAGGGCTAATTTAACAAGCTGTAAAATATCTCCTATCAAAGTATTAAATATCTGATAATTTTACTAAGGAACAAAGATATCAATATTAAAATATTAACTATAAAGGACCATAAAATATTTTCCTTAAGGTTAGGTAGATTTCTGTTATAATTACCTGGCCACACACTTAGAGACTTAGTTAGCTCAGTTATTAGAAAAGCTTAAATTAGCTCTGGTATTCTATCTTTTCCAATAACCACGCACAATTTTGTATAAGGTTTATTAATACAAGTATGATGTAACCAGTTGCCAACAATGTAAGTGGTTGAGTTGTAATGGTTTTTATGAAAGCAAACTGAACTGATTTTTCAATGAACCCATTTGATAGCAATTAGTTCACTTCATGAAAGCGAGTCTATGATGACATCACACTTTTTCCAACACGCTATGCAGTACACCCTTTCAAACAAAAACTGAGTGTAAGTCAAATTTCCTATGTTGGTTTTACTTACAAACTATTGCTCTTAATAAAAATAGAATCTTGCAGTGTGTCAAATCAAGATATTTATTTTGAGTGTAATTCAAATATATACAGTTTATATTCAAGTGTAAGTTAAATTTCCTATTTTGGTTTTACATATAAACTATTTCTTTTAATAAAAAGAGAATCATTCAGCTTGCCAAATGCATGCTTTATATCAGGTGTCGCAGTTGGTCCTATTTTTTAAAAATTCCTACCTTCATCAAAGTTTTATTTTTATAGCCTATTATTTTAATGGTTTGATAGGTGAAACCTTAACATCTAAAAGAACATTTAACAACTGTTGAAGCAGCAGAACATTGTACTCTATTATTTATAGAGGTAGGAATTTTAAAAAAAGGACCGACTGCGACGCCTGCTTATATTTACTTCGAATTTTGTATTCATAGAAAAAATACTTATTTCACAAATCTAAAATATGAAATTTGGCTTACACTTGAATACTTTTTTTGAGTAGGCGCAATCATATATATCAGGTGAAAGTTGGGGGCCTGGGCATCCCACCCTCAGTCTATACACAAATGATAATTATAGACAAATATTTACCTTTCCATTACTCAAAATAGTATGTAATTGAAAAAAAGATCAATTTTCTATAATTCAGTGCATAAAAAGCACATTTTAGTGTAAACAATTTTTAAACAATTTAGTGCTATTAAAAATTTTTACCAGATATTTATAGTAAAATTTACTGTCAATCAAATTTTATAGTAAGAATAGGACCTCCCACCCCATAGTTGGTACTCCTTCCATGAAAGCCCATGAGTAGGTGTATACTCTTGTGACCATAATACATTTTCCCAAGTAAATTAATAAAATAAATCTATCACAAACAAATCGTTGCAGATGACCTCAAAAACTTTTTTATGATATTTTCCTTTATCTATTCTCTTAGATGTGGAACAATAACCATTGATATAGAAAAACAGCTGCATAGACTGACTAAATGGCCCAATGCTGAAAAAGTGCTGTCATTGCCATCACTCTATTTAACTACCAGCAATATGGCGGTAGCTCTAATAGAGTGCCACACAACCAGCTGTGTCAAAAAAGTTTTATTGTTGTTGTCTTCTGAAAAGTTGTTCTGTGGCATGCGATTGGCTGTAATTTGACAGCCATGCTGTTAGTGATAGTTCTGTTCCAGGGTTGGATGTTCTATTTCAGTGCTGGACTATCTCATAGAGATATGAATACAAGAAGATGGGATTAGCTATCTTCAGCATTGGAAGCAACTGTATTGGTCAAAGTATGGCGGAACATTTAGTTGGTTTCATTTTAAATAACAGTGAAAGATGCATGATTTTACAGATTAGAAAGCAAAGATGCACGATTATATGTTACGATGCAAAAATGCAAAATCTCAGCATTCTGCAGTTAAAAGTTTTACAGCTATGTCAAATACATAATTACTCTTGGCACCAACTTTGGCGACATTACTTCTTTAAAATTGGAATTGTCACCATAGAATAACACAGCCATATTGCAATGTGGTCTAAGCAATATGGCGGACAGGGCCGGTTTGAGGCGTAGGCGACGTAGGCGGTAGCCTACGCTTTAGTTTCAATAGAGGGGCGCCAATTTTCACTTTTTTTCGTGTTTCCAAACATTTTCCTTTTTTTTTTTTTTGGTTATTCAGATGGGCGCACTAACTGCTCTCATAATATTATCAAGCTTTTAAACAGTAATATTGTCACAAATACTTTTAAACACTTCTAAATTTGCCGCTGTGTATTGTCACGAAGCGTTCTTTGATAGCTTCTTTTTTCATTCATGGGAAACAGATGGCCACTCAGTGTCCAGGCCTCCACGTCCAGGGTATGCTAAATTACCCTCTTCCGCAGGGGTGGTCTTTGAACCTGCTGATTCATTACCTCCTATAATTATTTTGAGCTGTCACTGCCACCTTACTGCAGATCTTATCCGGATGTTTAAAGAAATGGTTTCTTAAGTTACCTTCCTTTCTGATATACTTCAAAAGAAATGCCAAAAAAAAATATAAAAGGACAAGCTATAATAAATTTTAACCAAAGTTACATAAAATCTAGTTTTTCTTTTCTTTTTTTAATCAAGTTAGCGGAAAAAGAAAATGCACGTAATTTGACGCCCCTCTTTACAAAAATATTATTTTTAGCTACTTCTGCGCCCCGGTGAATTGGATACTTCCTAAGTTTTTTCAGCTTCTAGAATCGGTTTTCCAAACAGGGCCGCAACAGTAATAGGGCGCAAACAGAAGAGGGGGCGCAAAATCAGAAGGATCACATAGGTTTATATAGTTTTTTCTTATTAGTATTTCTCTTTTCAATACACCGCATCTCTAGAGGCGAGGAAAGGACAGGATTTTATTAGTATAATGATTCTGGGCAAGTGCAGATTATAGGGAGCGCAGTCGCACCCCCAAATTGAAAAAAAAAAAAAAAAACATTTTATTTATTTCATATTCTGGATTTTATTACATCAAATCTTGCACCCCTAAATGAAAAATTGAAATGCCGCCTCTAATTCCCAGGGCTGAAAAATTATGAAGTCGTCATTAAAGCTGCATAAAGGGGTGGGGGGAGCAAAATTTGGACGGTTCTGCTAGGTTACACCGGGCTATACCGTTGCAACGCTAGCGCATGTCACACAAGAATTCCCCCCCCCCCATATGCCATAATGTAACAGAAATCTTTGTCGTAGCCATGTAGAAAAAGTATAAGTCCTATATTCATCAAAATCAATACCGGTCTTACGATCGTGTCGTAGTTTATAACACATGCACCCAATTTGAGCTCAATCGAATCAACCGTTTAAACGCTATCGCACTTTCAAGAATTTCCCCCCATAGGCCATAATGTAAAAGAAATCTTTGTCGTAGCCCTGTAGAAAGACAAAATCAATACCGGTCTTGCGACGGTGGTTTATAACATATATACCCAATTTGAGCTCAATTGAATGCCCCGTTAGGAGCTATCGTGTTCACTCACACACATACATACATACATATATCTCGTAAAAACAGCATAAATGAATTCAGAAGACCTCAAAACGTGTAAATACACCAAAATATCTAGGAGGAATTTTTTCATTATTACAATACTTTCCTGACATGGTACATGTTCGGAAAGTAAAAATTATAAGAATTTAAAGTAAAAATTCTTTATAAGAGTTTAAAGTAAAAATTCGTGCTACGCTGCAATGTTTATGGAAATGTAATTGAACAATTGTACATGTACACGCCTAGTCTTTGAACTTACCCCATTGCATGGTTTTCTCCAAAACCTCGCTTGAATACGGGCTAGAATGCCTTAGAACAGTGCCGGATCTAGGGGTGGGCAAGCCGGGTCCCCTGCCCCGGGCGCTGCTTGCAGAGGGGCGTCAAATCGTGTCTGAGACAAAGAAAACTTGACAAAAAATAAGATGGAGGGCGCCAAAAAGGTATGTTGCCCCGGCCGCCAGTTCAGCTCGGTCCGCCACTGCCTTAGAAAGTCCCCACGGCGAGCATCCCTCCTATAGGCTAAGGACCCTAGTGCAGTCAGTCGGCCTTAATCCACAAGCAAACATATCTTGTTGCTAGTCTCAGGAATCATCGTTTGAACATGATTCATTTCATTAGAATTTAGATTATTAAAATTTTCATTTATTCATTCAAAAATAATTTTCCTAGTAATACACTAAGTAGATATTGTTTTGGCATCCTTTCTTATTACAAAAAATATACCTTTATGAAAAATCTTTAGTGAATATTTGTTTTAAATGTGTTTTAGATTATTAAATAGACAATATTTATGTATTATTGAAATGTTTAAAGCTTTATGAAGTTAGATGCTGTTGTACTTGTATCTTTAAAGGAATGTACAATGTGCTTATATTAATCGCAACCTCTTCCTTTCTCTATTTTAAGTATTTCAAATAGAATATTCTACAGGTACTCATTCATTAAAAAAAAAAAGTATGTCATGTGATAACGCAAATTTGGGTATTTTTTATGAAATAAAAATAAATAACCTCAAAACATTTAAATAAAGTATGATTATGAATTTCAATCACCTTTTAAACTGTGTTTACATTATGATAGTCTTGTTTTTAAAATACATTTCGACTTGTCGACAAAAAAACTAATCTATCAAATATGTCGTAGTAATGCAAGTAAAATCATTTAATCAATTATAATAATAAATAAGAACTGAAAATAAAACTTTTTAATCGATACTTCATTGCTCGTGAAAATTTAATTGCACAATTAAATATTTAAAAACAGTACAGTATTTGAACTTTGAACTTACCAAATGTCTGGCTGCTAGCTTCCGGAGTCGCCGATTCACAGTGGTTATCTTCATTATAATTTTGTTTTAAAAATTTACCCAAGCTTTCCCTCATTTTTTTTCTCATTCTTTTGCTTTCTGAAATAAGCTCCGGATGGACGTTTTCTATTCATGTTTAAAGATGAAAATCGTTAGCAAAATATCCCCTTTGAAACAGAAAGAACGAGTATTCCCCGCAATCTCACATGCAAAAGATATCCAGACGACCGAGCAGGTAACCAAGTGCTATACTGACATGACAACTGACTAAACCCTGAGAATTGAGAATACCTAATTGGGTAAACTGCAAACTATGTCCCTCTCCGCACAACTGGACTTCTGTCATTTGTCATTTGTTTATAGTAAACTAATGGAAAGTATCTGTTTCCGATTTCTAGCCTACGCATATGCTGCCCTAACCTCTTTCTCCGCGGCCGTCTTTCTGCCAAAAAAACTTTCTGCCCTTGTCCTGATAAATGTAAACTGTTATCTTAAATATTCTTTAGAATAAGCTAAATGCTTAATTTACCATTTCAATTAAATCTTTAATGTCATGCCAGAGAAATATTCTGATAATAAAATACTAGTACAGTACATGATCTATAGCAAAAAAGGCAGTTGTCGAAATTACTGGCTATAGATAAGGTAACCACACGTCCGGTTTTGAACTGGACAACCCGTCTTTAGGTGGCTTGTCCCGTTGTCCCCAAGCACAGCTTCGGGACTCCGTAATGTCCCGTTTTTAGAAAGAGAGCAAACTTCGGTAACGATTTCAATAAAGGCCTCTAAAATCATCCGACGGCAGTGTCTGTAAAAAAAAAAAAAAAAAAAAAAAAAAAAACCTAACATCCCTCCCTTCCCTCTCGAGACGCAAAGAAAACGATGGGGGATGCAGTGTTTTTTTTTTTTTTTTTTTGCTCTTTTTTTGTCTACTATTTCAATTTATTTAATTTTTATTTCTTTTTTTAAAGTCATGTTCCTCTATTGCTCATCTGCCCCCCCCCCGATCTCCACTTTATTTTCCCTTTTCACTCAGGTTCTCTAACATTTTTTTTCCCTTCCGAATGACAACTTCCTTTTTTCCGTGTGTCCTTTTGTTTACATTTCTCACTTTCTTACCTTCCTGCGTTGTGTCGCATGGTGTTTTTGAAGTCGAAGAAGGGCCTACCCCTTGTACCACCCGTAAACCACCCGTCTTGACCTATTTTTTATAGTATATGCGTGTTTAAGCAAAGGTTTTTTTATATTTAATTTTGAAATTAACATTAACACAAGCTTTTTTGCACGTTTTCTTAGCAACTAAAAGATACCCAGACCTGTCAATTCAGTCTCCCTACACTATTACCTTAAAAACAGTAGATGTCCCGTTTTGAGGAAGAAAATATATACACTATTGCCAAAAAAGTAGTAGATGTCCCGTTTTGAAGGAAAAAAATAAATGGTCACGTTAGCTAGAGAACATGCAGCGTTATAAGATTAAGACCCGCTCAATTTGGAACCTCATCAGAAGGTGGGGGAGTTCTGAATATTGGCACCCCTTGGAAACTGCTACAGACCGCCGAGAGGTCGGAACTACGGGTTTAACGTGCATGTACACGGTGGTTTTTAGTGGTACGCTGGTATCGAACCCACAACCTTCCGGTTACGAGTCCAACGCCTTAACCACTGGTATATCACTAGAAAAACTCTATTCAAACATTCTGCGATAAAGCTGATTTTACGCCCCCCTCTTCTGCTTGCGCCCCTCGAAAGGGCTATCCCCGCTGCGACTCTGCTTAAAATACCCATTACAAGAGCTGCGAACTCAGGAAACTTGAGCGATACAAAAAACTTAAGCCCGAAGTACCCCACAGCTGTAATTCACGGGGGGCGTAGAAGTGGCTAAATTAAAAATTTTTGTTAAAGGAGGGTGACAAAATCAAACGCATTTCCCTTTTTACCAAAGTGATATAAACTTCATGAATTTTATTTTTTACTCATTTCTTGTCTAATGACTTAAACGATTCTTTGTCGCCCTACGTTACATTCCGATTAATCAGGGGTGCACTAATGGAGTGGAATCTTCCTCTGTAACTTTTAGCTTGATCTTTCGGAATTTCATATCGTGAAAGAATTTGGTTTATTTATCATCTGAAAAATGCTCATATCTCCCCGTTAAAATTTTCTACCTGCGCCCCTGAGCTTAGTTCCCAGTAAATGGACTCTTGATGTTCTATGGACACAGTCATGTTTTGTCCTCTAACAGATTAGAAAAATTATTTAAACATCCTGTCATAAAGCTGATTTTGCGCCCCTCGAAAGGGCTATCCCCGCCTCACCCTCGCTGCGAACTCAGGAAACTGAAGCATTCTTCAGTTATAATTCACAAAGGCGCAAAAGTGGCGAAATGAAAGATTTTTTTTTAGTAAGGAGCGTCAAAATCAGTCTCATTTCCCTTTTGCCAACGCGATATAAAACACTTAAGGCTGAAGTATCCCACAGCTGCAAAACTGAAAAAATTTACTTTTTAATTTATTTTTCAGTTCTTGCAAATGGCTTAGACGATTTCTTTTTCTCCCTCACTCTAGAATATATTCTGATGGATCACGGCGTACTAAGGGAGTGAATAAACTGAAATATACCGTGCTTACTCGAGTAATAGTTGCCCATTTTTGTCAATTTTTCATGTGAAAATGTAGGTGCGACTATTATGCGGGGAAAATCTACTACATAATATTGTAACTATAAAGTTATTTTTTCTGCTTCAAAACGGGGTTGCGACTATTATGCGAGGGAGGCTATTACACGAGTAAACACAGCATCTTCCTTTGAAACTTTTTTAAGCATGATCTTCTGAAATTTTATATTGTTTATTACTGTTATTTCGTTTATTTACGCTCTGAAAAGTCTGTTCCTCCTGGAGTGATATATCTGTTTCATTTGGAAACAGGAGTACATTCGATTACGCTCAAATTGGGTATATATATGTTATAAACCACCGTCGCAAGACTGGTATTGATTTTGATGTGTATAGGACTTACAGTTTTTCCACAGCGCTACGACAAAGATTTCTCTTACATTACGGCCCATGGGTCGAAATTCTTGAAAGCGTTTCTTGAAAGCGCTAGCGTTTAAACGGTGCTTTCGATGGAGCTTCAATTTGGTATATATGTTTGAATTATTCATCGATTAAAATTTATTTAAATGCTTGGTAATGATCTTAATCGTAAGTGTTCGGAAAGTCGAGTGGAATCACTTCAGATTTGTTTAATTAAATAAATGGATTTTACTTGCATTATTATGAGTTATTTGAATTTATTTTTTAAATATTTACTACTACATGTTTAAATGCAACAATGTAAATTGTTAGAACGCTAACTTCGTTTAAAGACTGATTTCATTTAAGTTTATGCTTTATTTACTTACACTTTATTAAAATTATTTTTTTTTGCAGAGAATATTTATTTATTTTTTATTCACTGAAAACATCGACATCCTAACTAATATTATAAATGCGAAAGTGACTTTGCTTGTTTATGACGCTTTCACGCCTAAACCACCGAATAAATTATGATGAATTTTCGTTTTAGATATAGATGGGACCGGTGGAGAAGGTTATAGGCTACTTAGAATTTTAGATTTTTAATTACTTCTTTAATTATTAATTAAAAACCGTTTTTACGTTGCCATGTTTGACGAGTTTCGCCCGCATCAAGTGATTCATGTTTTGAGCTAACAAGAATGCTATTACTTCAATAGAGAAGCACGTGCATCTGAAAAACATTAAATAATACGGAAATTATGCCAGTTTTATGCCAAATCTATCTATCTCTAATAATAAAAACAGCTACAGAATAAAATCTACCGAAAGCAGAGCTTTGAAAATTGGAGCATGACTGGGCCCATGACTTCGGTAAAGTGTACCTGAGGCTCAGAAATTTTAATTACTTTTCTAACTATTAATTAAAAACCGCTGTATCGTCCGCACAAAATGATTTATGCTTTTGAAATAAAGCAGAAATTCTGTTTGCAAAAGCACATGCATTTGGAAAACATAACTAAGTATGAAAATTATCTTGATTTTACGCCAAATTAAAAAGCATAAATAAAGAAAAGTGTACTTACGCATTATCCCGGCGGTCCGCCAAGACGAGCGATTTTTTGCCGAGATAAATGCCGGGCACATGAAATTATTAATGGTTTTGAATACGATTGGCAACAGTTTGGGAACTCATTTGACGAAAAAAGAGTTTGGCGGGAATGACCGCCGGGATAATACGTAAGTACCAAGAAAAGTCCAGATGTGTTTCACTAACTAAAGTTCGTAAATTTCCAAAACCTACCAATAATATAAATGTGTACGTTAATGTGTTTGGATGTTTTTGACTGAATCACACAAAAATGGTTGGAAAAATTTGTAATGAAGATAGCTTATGCTCTGGATTAACATACAGGCAACCTTTCAAGCATATAGCATAAATAATTCTTTTACAAAGACACTCAAAATAATGCTAATGCATTGCGCTCTATGGAAATTTTGTAGCTACTAAACCGATTTTAAAACTTTTATCACTGATTGAAAGTCCTAGGCCTATATGGTCCTAGGCCTATATGGGGAATTCCTCTGTGTGGAATTTTCTAAGGGATCCTAGCCCGTATTTTCGCGAGGTTTTAGAAAAAAACACGGAAAACTGCGAGCGGCTAAGTCGACAGGCGCGACCGGAGTTTGAACCTGGCACCTCCCGCCTTACAGTTTTGAGAGCAGACCCTCTTAGACACTGGGGGGATCCTGAGTGTTATAGGCTACCTTTTATGCATATATCACAAATAGTTGTTTTACAGGGATACTCATAAGAATTACATTACGCTCTATGTGTATCTATGTAAGTACTAAACATTCCAAAACATTTTTCACTGATAGTAAGCCACACTATTCTTGAGTATTATAGGCTAAAATTCCTGCATGTAGCGCAAATAGTTCCTTTACAGGAACACTCAAAATAATTCTAATACATTACGCTCTATGGGCATCTCTTTAACTACAGAACCGATTCTAAAACTTTTTCGCTAATAGAAAGCTGCACTATTCCTGATTAACATAGGCTAAAATTCATGCATATAGCATAAATATTTCTTTTACAAGAACACTCAAAACAGTTCGCAAATACTGTCGTAACTGTCTCTATTCGCCAAATGCCTGAAAAAAATCTAAATTTAGTAATTCTGCATACTCTCTTATTTTAAATGAAGTATACTACCATGCATTATACTTCATTTAAAATAAGTAAAAAGCAAATAATATTTAAATGCAATTTCTTTAGTCGCAAACATATTTGTTATTCACACATGCTTCGTTTCTCTCGGGACCTAATTCTAAAGCCGACGCGGACGAAGTCGCGGGTAGCCGCTAGTGTATATATATATATAATATAATATAATTTAAGAATTATTTACCACATTTTTCAAATAAGAGTCGTGATTCTTAATATTGAGAGAAAATAATAAGGACGCTTTATCTTTCAATATTTTGCAAACTTTTAACAGTATATAAGTTTCATAAAATTTAAAAATACATGCATCAATTTTATTAAAGTACTTTTAGTGCTTTTCTGATCACGGGGCAGGGCAGTGATAAGGGATGTAGTTGAAAGAAGGGGGGGGGGAGCGTAAAACATCTCATATATGAAGGGGGCGTAAAACCATCTCTCATATGAAGGGGCATAAAATCAGTTCTCGCCTACGCCTGTAAAATGCCTAAAACCGGCCCTGATGACGGATTGGTTACAGTATCAGATAGTTAAATGCCATCGCCTTGTATTCATATCTCTGTGGGATATCTATCCAGTTGTATATATCAATGTCAGTAACGCATCTGTTCCAAAATGGACACCATTTGTAAACAATAGTGTATTTTGAAACAACAGTAATCTTTATTAAGTACTAGCTGAAGTACCCGTTCTTCGCACGGGAATGAATGGACTTTTTGATATTACGATTTGTGGTGATTACTATTCATTGTAATAAACAGATATAGCAAAGTGGATATCGCGTTATATTGTGTCCAATAATCATGCATACCGAATTGCAAGGCAATCGTTTGTACGGTGCAGAAGGCCATGCGGCGTAGCGCAATCTAGTGGCGAGTTTTAGCAAAACGAATACGGCGAAAATATTTATCGCATTCAGATATCGATGTATACGAATTTTCATGACTATCGGCTGGACAGTCCTGAAGTTCATGTGTTGACGCGACATCTAGTGGCAAGTTATAGGAAAATGGATAGCGCCAAACTCTTCCCCGTGTTCAAATATCTATGTATACCTATTTTCATAGCGATCATTCGCACAGTCAAGAAGTGATACACTGCAGGGCCATCCAGTGGTTCAATAAAGTAATGATTTGCTACAGCGCCGTCAAGTGGCGAGTTATAGCAAAATGGATAACGCCAAAATATTCCCATTGTTCAAATAGCTATGTATACTGATTTTCATAGCGACCGTGTTCAACTATCTATGTATACCAATTTTCATAACGATCATTTGCACAGTCAAGAAGTGATACACTGCAGGGCCATCTAGTAGTTAATTAAAGTAACGATTTGCTACAGCGCCGTCAAGTGGCGAGTTATAGCAAAATGGATAACGCCAAAATATTCTCATTGTTCAAATAGCTATGTATACTGATTTTCATAGCCACCGTTTGAATGGTCAAGAACTTGGCCTGCTGCAGCGTCATCTAGTGGCGAGTTAAAATAATAATGCATTGCAGTGTCATCTAGTGGTGAGTAACATCAAAAGGAACGCAGTTAGAATATATTCTTCGTGCTCAAATGTGTAAGTATAAGAAATTTTATACCGATCGGTCGAACGGTATAGAAGTTGATGCTTTGCAGCGCCATTTAGCGGCAAGTTACAGCAAAATGGATAGTGAAAAATATTCTCCGTGTTCTAATATTCGCGTGTACCAAATTTCATCGAAATCGGTTGGACGATATTCGCATAGCAAACGGCTAAACGGAACAGAATTCGACGTTCTGCTGCGCCACCTGGTGGCAAGTTAGAGGAAAACGGATAGCATAAAAAGCTTCTCCATGATAAAAGACTTAGGTGAACCAAATTTCATGGTGCAACGGTGCTCAACGGTGCTGGAGTTTTTCAACCTCATACACTCATACCAACATTCATTTTTATCTATAACCAGTGTCATTATATATCCCAGTCTCAAATAAAATCCAGTTTCAAATCTAAGCCTCGCCAAAGTGCCAACATACGCCATTTTGCAAGCGTTTTTTCAGGAAATCATTCGAAGCATTGACTTAGCAGCAATAATATATGGGAAATGGTTCGACCGCGAAAAAGTAAAGCAAGCCTTTATTTGAAAAGTTGAATCCCTTAATACAGCCGAATTTTTTAAAATTATCAACTATAACGTGTTTTATTCATCATTACTCCGATGTACTAAATGAGAAGATTTCAATTTTCTGAAATTTGGCGGAATTCCCCCAACTTAAATCAATGTACTCATTTGGCGAGAATTCTGGAGATAGATCAATTGAAATCCCTTAATAACTGCATTATTTCTTACCGGATCATTAAAATTTAACGCTGTATTCTAATAAAACCTTTGCACTTGTTTTCAAAAATCTATTTCCTTAAGCTCTCAATAAATTGCGCCAAGCCGAAATTTGTGCAAACCGCTAGAACTCACTTTCACAAAATCGGCATTTGAGCCATTTTATTTTTTCGCCAAACTAAAATAATTTACTTATTAGCCTCGGAAATCTTCAATTCTTATTGTTTTGCGTGTAAAGCATTACATTCCTGCTCTGATTTCCCATGCACACGATATTATAATTAAAAAAAAATAACCTTACGAATATAAACTAACAAAAAAAAAATCATTATTATTCTTTTATTTTTACTTTGAGAATTTAAAACATTTTATTCGGCAAAATCGCCACACATGGCAACCACGATCCTTATTTCACACTTTTTTAACTACAGGGGTTACAATTACGGAAAGCTTTTTGCGTGAATAGCATAAAAAATCTCTTAAATTCCGGGAACGGGTGGACTTTCAAAGTTTTAAAGTGGACTACGATTTATTCTATATTATTTTACATATCTGTGCTAAATTTCAGGCCGATAGGTTCATTTTTGTGGATTTGTATACGAACGACATTTTATTCGGCAAAATCGCCACACATGGCAACCACGATCCTTATTTCACACTTTTTTCACTACAGGGGTTACAATTACGGAAAGATCTTTGCGTGAAGAGCATAAAAAATCTCTTAAATTCCGGGAACGGGTGGACTTTCAAAGTTTTAAAGTGGACTATGAGTTATTCTATATTATTTTACATATCTGTACTAAATTTCAGGCCGATAGGTCCATTTTTGTGGATTTGTATACGAATTAAATCCACAAACAAACAAACAAACAAACAAACAGAATTTCATTTTTATTTATAAGATTAAAACAATGTTCATGCAAATTTTCAGCTCAGATATTTTTATATAAAAGAATAAAAAACAGCACTAGTTTTTTCAGCAAAATGTTTTAATATTAACCCTTTAATGAATGAAAACACAAAATTCTGATATTTTGACTGTCAGTAGCAAAAACATGTAAGCATTTGTCAACTTTCTTATATTTATTTTTTCAAATCTGCAATTTGGGTCCTCAATAGGAAAACACATTGCGTTAAATCCTGCAGCAGAATCTACATCTTTTGTCAGAGTCCTGGGCGAGCTGTTCTAAAAGGGGGGGGGGATGTAGAACAGGGCAATTGCTAGGTCTGCTAAATTACTGTTTCATTTATGAATACCAGATAGTCAAAGCAAGGGTTCATTTCATTGTTTCTGCACGTAATGTAATATAATGTTAAACAAAACTCATAATGTTTCTTTCTTTAGTGAAATCAACTTTGTTGCTGTATTGATAATATTATACTTTTTAAGCCTTCCGAACCCGGGAGGGAATTGTGACACACCCTGTATATAGTCAACTGAAAGCAGTTTGTTGCAAAACTAAATCAACTAAGACAGGAGCCAGTTGATTCAATTTTCGATTGTTGTCAGTTTTCCTCCCACGGCGTTCTGATAAACGATCGATATAGAACAACTGGCTGGAAAAATTGTTGAAAATTCAATGCTGGAGGACGATACTTAAAAAAATTTTCCCCGCCAAACTATACAATAAACAAACAGCGGAATTCTCCGATCCGGGGGGAAAGAAAAGCGGAAATCTACTGAATTGCAAAATTAACAAAACCACGAAAATTTGCGGATCTATGCAAAACTGTCATGCTTGATATTTTCATTTACACGAAACGTGGATTTTTAGATACATTTAATATTAGATATAACCTCTTGAAAAAATATTCGAATATAAGCAAAATTTCGTTTAGCTTCGCAAATCATTTTCATTCGCTTCATCAATCAATCATCGCGAATTTGGCTTTTGCTCAAATACTTTTCTGGGAAGGTGTACAAATTCAAATTTTGTGTAGAGGGAAAAAAAAAAAAAAAAACAAGAAAGATAAATCATGCCAAACGCATAGATTATAAAACACTTTCCAACACAAAAACATTTTTGGGACATTTTTATTGTATTACCTAACATTTTTATTGTATTTTATATAAAACAAATTATATACTTTTGTGAATTTATTTACATTTTTATTATACCTAAATTTCATATAAAAGAAATTAATCCCGATCCCAGCATTCCAGAATCGGAAAAATTATGCAAACGAACAACAGGAGGAATTACTTTTACATGGATTTAGCGTATCTAGATTTCAGTTTATCATTGCTTGTTTATTATTAGAAACTTTCCATTTTAAATTAAATTGCTATTTTAAGTTCCTTTAGCCCTCACGTTTTTATTTTTAATTTTAGAACTGAATAGCTTCCGTTCGTCTACCGAACGCTCTGAAATTGGTTTTGATTCCCCCCCCCCCCCCCCCCGACGTCCTTCAAAAAAAAAAAAAAAAAAAAAATCCCCCATGGATGCTTTAAATTGTTCTGCGTCTTTGCATTATAGACCAGTGGCTGGGCAGATATTTCTTTTTTAGTTCACGCACATGCGTAGAACTCCATTTCGGATGCTGCCTGGAGTTGGATTTCGCCAAAGGGAATGCGCCTCCTTCTACGGAATTGCATGTTACGTCTCCCATGCTACGCATGCGTACGTTCTTACCAATAGCAAATGCAACAAATTTTTGACCTCCTACCTCATACTTGTCCTTTAATCTTAATTCATGCTTTTTTTCACAGCAAAATTCATTAATCCTGACGTTTCTAAGAAAACGGGAGAAAAAATTGAAACGGCTTCATAAACATCACAATTCAGCTCATTAAATTCAAAATGTTGTTTAAAATTTGTAGAAAGTCTCCTAATTAATATTTCTTTATGGTTTAACTTTGAATGAAGGCCTTAATGAAAATGTGCATCTTATTTGACAAAGTTAATTTTTTTAAAAAATGAGCGGGGGGGGGGGGGGGGGTAGAAAATTTGAAACACTTTCAGATTTTAAATACACTAAAGTGCTATATATTAAAAAACGTATCATACTGTATGCGCCGTCCCCATTTTCTTCCTTATTCCATTAAGTTGGATAGTGTATCCTTATTCATGAGTGTGTCGTATTTTTCTTCCTTGTTTCATAAAACTCATCTTTGGAATCGAAATCTATCTTAAAATCGCCTACTAAAACTATATACTTGGAGAAGATTGTTTGTCCCCCCCCCCCCGCCAAAAAAAAAAAAAAAAGATGAAAATCTGAAACACTTTCAGATTTTAAATACGCACTATAGTGCTATATATTAAAATCGTATCATAATTTATGCGTCATCCCTATTTTTCTTCCTTATTCCATTAAGCTGGAAAGTGTATCATTATTCATGACTGTACTATATTTTTCTTTCTTGTTTCGTAAAACCCATCTTTGGAGTTGAAATCTATCTTAAAATCGCCTACTAAAACTATTTTACAATCTTTCCCAAGTATATTACAACTATACTTCACCGTTTTAAATATTGTTTCGAATGTGCATCATAATCCATGAGTGTGCCGTGTTTGTCTTTCTTGGGTTGATTCCTACTTTAACGTCCCGACTCTCGCCAAGGTGGCGATCATTAAACATATGCAGTTACCATGACGATTTTTTGTATTTATGTGGCAACCGTTTATTTAGAATTAAAATGGCTATTTGGAACAACATGCAAGTACAGCATTCCGTTACATTTTTATTTATTTTGGGTTGCCAATTAATGTAGTTTTAATAATTAAGTGTCTTCAAATTCCTTAACTGGTGCGTTTATCGCTAATCACTTTAGTTTTCATCTAGTTCTTTTGGAAGCGTTGAAATTTGTGCATAACTCCTAGACACCCATGACTGCAAAGCTCGCCAAAGTGCGAGGATTTTTTAGGTTGGCGAGAGTAGAGGGTTAAAGTAGGAATCAACTCTTTCTTGTACCATAAAACACATCCTTGGCAGTGGCGGCTCGTGGGTCATTTAAAAGGAGGTTCACAAAACAAATTTCGAAAATTAAATATGCAGATACGACGCACCTTACAAATTAAAATAGATTTGCGTTTCCAGCGATTAATTAAAAAAATGCATGCAACTGAGAGAAAACAAGTCTTCTTTGGTCTTGCATTTCGTCACAAAGATAAGTTTTAGCAAAGATGCTGTCTTGATTCATTTTATTTCAATTTTTTTTTCAAAGGACTAGGGGCCAAGGCCCCCAGACTCGCTACGCTCGCTTTTCATATGAGGCATTCGGCCCCTAATCAGGCTTATTCGTAAAAAAGACATAATTTCAACAGACAAAACCCGAAGATTGGATCAGATAGAATGTTACTGAGCTACACATTGCTTGGTTCTTGTTCTTGCATCAAAGATATTTTGTTAGGGGAATCCGTGTTGTACGGGTCCTGAGCTATACTCCACCTGAAGTGCGGACTCCGCTTATAATCGCTGGAAAAATTATTTGCACTCCTCAGAAACACAATGATATTTAATATTGCGATTCAAAAGTTATATTAATTAGGAGCTAAAGTGTAATAAAATCAGAACATCTGTTTCAGCTGTATTTTTAATAATGTAAAACCTACTGGACACCTTGCGAATTTGCCACCCATGGTGATTTTTCATTATTTGGCGACTTGCGTACATGTTAAGTTAATAAAAGTAACGGAACAGATAGAATTGCCTGCCACCCATGGCGACTTTTCATTATTTGTCGATTTGCACATGCTCACAACCTATATTTACTGTTCATTTAAGGTTACCGGAAAACCGTTCTCTATATTTTCATTTACATAATCGTTTGCAGATTAGCGTACTGAACACCACGAATTATACCATCTCGTCGCGCTAGCAAATATCCAAAGTGTACTATAACTGCTATAATGGCATAGTTAACGCCGCCAAATATTTCTACTGGTAACAAATAATTCAGCTAGCAAAAAATTCACTTTTATTACAAGAAAAGTTGCGTGCTACATGTTTGTTAATTTCAGGCAGCAATGATTTTATCCTGGCAAAAATTGACAAGCCTGGCAACCATTATGCTTATTTTTTCAGGGTTTTTTTAATTAATATCCTCTAAAATAACTGGAACTTCGAAATTTAAGTCAGCTTATCTGGTTCCCCGGAATTTTCCGAATCCGTGGACACCTTTGTTGAAACTCAAATTCCCACGATTTCGGAGGAGATGGCAGAACAGCGGCAGCGGCACCGACAGCAGCGGCCGTTACTTTTTTTTTTTTTTAGAATAGAGAGATACATCGACAAATTTGGGTTAAAAAAACAAGAAAGGAAGAAAAAAGAAAAGAAAAGAGGTAAAGATGTTGCGTTAAAAAGTATAATCGATGCGTTTCGCATTTCATGTGTACTTTTTTTTTTTTTTTTTTTCTTTACAGTAGTCATTATATAATGCTTCTTATCTGTCTGTCTGTCTTGTTTTCATGGATTATGGGAGCTTAGGCCTTTCTCTTTTACAGCTTTTTGTACCAACTCCAAATACAGATTAGTTCGATAGCAGCAGTACCGGCCAAGGGTGTTAATTTCTACCACAAGCTTCCGAAGAGTTCATTTCTACCTCATTCGGGAGCCTGTAGATGGCAGCATTACCGATCGTTACCCTATATAAAGCTTTGTTCGAACAAATAATTGCTGGTTTTAATTCTATTTCCTGCTAGATTTTACTAATATTAATAAACGAAATTTTAATAGACGAAGACGAAAGCCAAAAGGACATTAACAATGTTTTCCTTCGCAGGCGTTGTGCACGAAATAAGAAAGATGGGGGAGGGGGGGGGAGATTTCAGGTTCCGCGGAATTTGCTAAAGCCGTGGACACCTTCGACAAAACTCAAACCCCCACGGTTTCGGAGCAGATGGCAGAACAAGTTTTTGACAGCGGCGGCGGCCGTTACATTTTTTAGAATAGAGAGAGATAGAGCTTTGAGATTTTCATTAAATATGCAAAATTATGCTTTTAGGGAAAAGCATTCTTTTTCTAAATTTACTTACATTTTTTCTTTCTTGAAATAATTTTTCTTGAAATAGGACAAAAATGATGCACTTTTTATAATGGCCATTGCGGATGAACAGCAAAAGACGGTTCTTATTTTTCATTTTAAACGAGAAAGAACTACGACTGAGAGAAGAAAACACCAGTGCTGTTTAAACCCTGTATCTACTGAATTAAGAATTGCTAAGACTATCACCTTGAATCTGTTTGTTTTCTCTTGTTATAGTTAGGCAATTAATGATAAATACTGATGAATGTAATAAAAAAGAAAATTACGAAAAAATTAATAAGCATAAGCTATACATTTGATGACTGGTTTTATAACCAGTTAACGAGTCTTTTTCAAAAGAGTATAGCACCAACAAATCTGACATACTTTTGGAAAATCTAATCCTTTTATCATAAAACAGACGTCTGAAAATTCACTAATGCTTTTTTGGGGGGAGGAGGGGACACGACATGATTAGAAAGTGAGCAGGAAAGCTCTCTATTTAAAACAATCTACTCTAATAGAACATGCAATCCTGATGTAAGCTGTAAATGAAGTATTTGGTAGTGATTTTTCAAAGGAATGGTTACAATGAATAGATATTTCTTTCTTTCTTTTTTACAATTTTAATTTAACAGTACTTCTAAGTATCGTCAGTGGATAAAGGGTTAAATCTATCTAGGGCCTGATTACTGAAAAGGCTCGGGAAACTTGAGCTTTCCCTCAGAATTTGAAGGGGGGGGGGCCGAAAATGACTGAAAAACTGCGATAAAATTCAAAATTTTGTTTTTAAATGATCTTTTAAGTTATTGTAAACATTTTTAATGAAGAGAAGTGGTGCTTTTCAGAAGTCTTGATACTTCATGTTGCAACATTTCTAAATTGGTTGTTTGCGATGTCTTTGCCTGGGACATCTGCTGCAGTTGCGAGTTTTTTTCTATTATGGGGAATATTTGGTCGGCAGAAAGGGTAGACTTTTAATATGTAATGTTAAACATCTTCTAAATGTCAAAATTAATTCTCAACTTCTGTGTTGCGGTTTTTATGATGTCATCGAAACAAAGACTTCCTGAAAAAAGCCATGTCTAATGAAAAATAGGACTAAATTAATAAAGTTTAATGTTCCAGTAAGGTAATGTTTTTAGTTATTTGTTAATGTTTGAAGTAATTTGAAAAATACTGTAAAGTCTCGTTAAAATGAACTAAACTATTATGAAGATTAATGAATAAAATATTTTGATCAAAGGAAAATTTCAAATTAATAAATAAAATGCTCCTATCAAAGGAAATCATTAGAGCTAATTAAATCAATGAAATTTACTTTTTATGAATAAAATATGTTTATGAAAGAAAATCATTAAAACTTTAATTTTCCCAAACAAAGAGGTGATGGGGGGGGCCGAAATGAGACTGAGCTTCCCCTCACTTCAAAGGTTAATCGGGCCCTGAATCTATCCAAAATCGGATACTGTAATATGGACCAGACTTCGAAACGATTACGCGGGTGCGTGATCGGTTACGATTACTTTTCTTTTTCAACTCCCACAATTAGTTCACACTCTCCCTATATTTATATATCTTGTTCAAATTTTCAATCGTTAATAAAATAAATTTTATTGTTCCACTCAAGTTCAAGTACTTTTTTTTTAACTTGTAGTGGATGATACTTGATCTTAATACAGTATTTTCAAGTATTAATTCAGTAATTAAATTAAATTAATTAATTTTAGATCCTGTTACGTGGGATTAAAAATGAATGAAAACAATAAACTAAACAAACAAATTGGATTAACGGTATCGACCCTTGCTTCACAAACGGCCCTGCATTAATTAATTAATTAATGCAGGCCAGTCTGAATACTGACTTTAATTAATTAATTAAATTCAGTAAAAGTCACTAAAATAAAATTTTTCTTTGTTGATCTAAGTAGGAATTGACTTTAAAAAAATTCTTTTTTATTACCTTTTCACATGGAAACTACGATTAGACTACCGTAATCCATAGGGATGTAACGAATATTCGGCCACTATTCGGTATTCTGCCTATTCGGCTGTTTTGCCGAATATTCGGTAGACTGAATATTAAGTTGGCCGAATAGTTGCGTCCGAATTTTGCTACATATTCAGCTGAATAATTTCAGAACGAAGAGAAAAAAATATTTGTAACATGTATTTTTTAATGCATTTACAAATAATATTGCTTAGTTAAACTTCAATATGCTAATTTTATATTATAAAATATCATAAGTCATTAAATTTTAAATTGAATGAAACATAATTTAATGTATTTAATAATATTACAGAAATGCAGACTTTTCTACTTTGGTGACACTACTTGGTTTTCTACCTTCTTTATGGGGTGGGGGTAGGAGGAATCTTTTCAGATCCTTAATTACAAACATAATTTTGAAAAGCTGCATATGTTTACCCAGAGGCTGTAAAACCCAAAGAATAGTGTACTTATGTATAGTTACCAGATTAATCTCATACCATAGCATATTTATAAAATTATGAATATCTCAAAATATAATTATCCTGCTATTAGTCTTTAACTTTATAAAAGATATTTTTTCATGACCACGATTTTTTATAGATAATATACTGTTGTGCATTTTTAATCATCTACAAATAATATAAAATAAATTTTAATTAGTCTTTATTTAGTATTTTATTACAAATTTGAAAAGCGACATTTTATTTACTGTTAAAATGAAATTTTAAAAAATTTAATATTCGGCCTAAACTATGTGCAGAATATTCGGTATTCGGCCTGAGCTATTGGCCGAATATTCCGCCAAATCACTATTCGTTACATCTCTAAATCCAAATATTAATTTTGTCGATTACGATTAGATTACGGTAATCCTAAATATTAATTTTGCCGATTACGGTTAGATTACAATAATTAAACCATAAAAACTTTCGATTACGAATCCAGTTTCTCACGCTAAGGAATTTTTTACGATCTCAAATGAGGTCATGGGTACCCATGTAGGGTGTAGGTGAGGGCTCGAGTCCCCAACCTTAGCCAGTCACTGTAGTAAACATTTTTATAACATACTGAACTTTTTTGTATTATTTCAGTTCTAAAATATTTCAAAATCTAAGAATCTCTCCTTTCAGATGCAGAACGCTCTTAAAATTGCTCATATGGGGAATAGCTGATAAGGTACCAGTGAAGGTGAATCCAAATGAACTGGCCGAAGAGGGGCTAAAGCTAGCGGAATGAATGCACATGTTTCCTCTTGCTCTATGTGATTGTATTGTGTTGACGTCAACGCTCAGTAATCTATGATAATCTGTAATCTACTGAAACATAAGCACGCGGGACTTTTATTATTATTGTTATTATTGAGGATATCAGCGCGAAGTCTGAGCGGCACGGAACGGCCAGTATGAATGCAGCTTTACTTCTTCAAAACTACGTCTAAGTAATTTAGGGACAGGCGCACATCTGACTGCCATCCCTATCATCTGATCATGGCTCACTGGGATAAGTACAGGCTGTCCGAAAAGCTCCGTTTTTGCTTACGAGCAAAGTTTTGCTTCTTCGCCGATTTGGCACTATTACCCGACCGTATCACTGTTGCCAACTCTGCCGGAGAAAATGTGGCTCAAATCAAAGTTAAAAGTATCCACAAATGGCTAATAATATTTTCAAGCTGAGAAAAAAAATATAAATATTTTGGCGTTTACGTGCTTGTGCTGCTGACGGGTAACAGCTGCGGTCGGGAAACAGCGCCAAATCGGTGAAAGAGCGAAACTTTGCTCGTACGCAAAATACCATAAGAGAAACTGGTTTTCGGACAGCCTGTACTTATCCCAGTGAGCCATGATCTGATGGACGTGCCCATTTCCTCTTCGAAACTGCATGTTTACGTTTCTATGTAATCCGTAGTCAAGCATCATTATACGAAAGTTAAAACGAGTCATGGAACAAACCTCACATTAAACATGCAATTATAAAATTTAAGTACTTTCATGCTGAAAATGCCAAGTAAAAGATTGCAGTACACATTCCATGGGCGTTCATGTAGGGGCAGCTGAGAGCTCGAGCTCTTACTTAGAATCCTGCATAGTGAGCACTTTTATAGGGGTCTGAACTCTTTGTCGTTCTTATTTTAGTAGTAAACAGTTTGAAAGATCAAGATGAGCTTCCGCCTCGCACCTAAAAATATTCATACATAGATGGTTTTGTGGTTAAAGGAGAGCTCTCTGCTTAAGAGTATGTGTGGGAGATTCTCTTGTATAGAGTGCGTTTCTTTCTTCTGTTGTGTTGTCAAATTCTGCACTATCAAAAAGAGGTACAAAAGCACGCACCAGCCTCGATTGTATTGAAATATACCGAAAAACAGTAGTTAAAATTTTTACTCACTTGTGGAGTTTAATTATTTTCTGTTCATCCTCTGTTGTTTACCTCTCTGTCAAGGACGTATTTGAGGGGGGGGCGAGGATTAAGGGATACAGACCCCCCCCCCCCAAATTTTGATTTTTGATACTAAAATGCTAATGTTAAAGTCTTTTTGTGAAAAATTCTACCTTTTTAACCGTTTGAACACCCTACGAAATTTTTGGATCCCTCCGAAATGTTTTTCTTTATACTTCCCTACTCTTTGTGTGCGTTCAGTCATAAGCATCCCAAGATTTTACCACTGGCACGGGGCGCTAATTCTTCTTTAAGTAAACGCAAGAAATTCAACAATAAACCATATGCTTCTTAATAATACGCCTTCACTCTTTTGTCCCGCTCGCCGGCAGGCGAATGTGGCTCGCTTCGGTTTCAGATACAGTCAACTTTCGATATCTCGAACCTTGGTAGCTCGAAAAAAATTGTTTTTTGTTTTCCCTTACAAACTGACCCCTTTTTGTTTCTGCTCGTAATATCGAAAACTCGATATCTTAAATTTTTTCGGTATTCCTTCGACTTCCAGGTATCGAGGTTATACTGATCTAGAAATCCCCTCATGGTATTCACTGGCCATCATCTCTTAAGTTCCAGTAGTAGCCAATGGTTTCAACATACAATGATGGGTACGTACTATAGAAGCATTTTTGTTTGTATGGAACAAATTATGGTATGTAGTAGGTGAAATTTGTTGCATCTATAACTGATGCAATGGTTAGAATTTTTTCAAAATCTCTATTCTCCAAACATTACAAAACGACATTAGTTAATATAATTTAATAAAAAGAACATAACCAGAAAGCGTAACAATATGTATCTATAAAAATGAAAAGACTGGTACACATCCAAATTATTTGATGGCAGGTACAAGTAAATAAAGTATGCTTAATTAACTAGAACAATTCTATATTCCAGTTCTTCGGAGAAATCTTCCTCCTCTTCAGCGCATTAGCAGCATCTATTGCCTTTAACCATATTCTGAGCACAGTAGTGTGGTAACTGAGTCATTCTTAGCAAAAAATCCACTAGACCTCTGCATGCTGGACAACAAACATCGAAGGGACACAGTAAAACGTAGAATCCGCAAAACAGAAGACCAATCGGATAACCGATGAAGATCAAAATGAAGAACCACCCTACGCTGTATAAACATTTCCACATACCTGCAACAGGATGAATTAAATAAAAAATCTGTCGTGGAAGCTGCTTGGCTTCCTTGTACGTCTATTAAAATACTAGCCGAAGGCCATGTTCTTCGCACGGAAATGAATGCTTTTTTTCAGGGTGCGAATTGACCATTTTCTCCAGGGGGGGACATTTGAACAAAAATCATTCTCCAGGAGGGGACGTTTGAAAAGAAGAAAAAGGTGCTCTACTCACATAATATATAAGGTATTACTTGACAAATGCTGCCGCCAACATGTCTGGAAAGTGACTTAAATTCAAACAAAAGTCGACCGCCGATTTCCTCGGCACATATATTCATGCCTATATCGTCTACCCTAAAATTCGGCTCGCGGCAGAGCAGTGCTTGTGTTCGTTTATTTCGGTCTTTCTTCAAAACCTGACCCCACTTCCAGAATAAGAAGTGGCATCAGGTATATGTGCTGTAACCTATTTCAAAGGGATGTTTCTAACTTGCTCCTTTGTCTTGTTAACAAAAGAAGAATTTCTATTCTCAATACTTAAAATCGTTAGGTACTGTTGAACTTGCAGCGACATAGATTAATTTAACATTTCTCCAGCAGGGGATAAATAGTATCCCAGGCAGGGATCCATTAATATTTCTCTAGCCAGGGATATTACATTCTACAGCCGGGGACGATCCCGGCATTCCCTCCGTCAATTCGCACCCTGCTTTTTTTCATAATACGGTTTGTTGTAATTACTATTTATCATAATAAATAGATATATCAAAATGGTGCATAACGCATAAATATTATCTGTGTTCAATAATCATGCATATAGAATTTCATGGCGATCGTTTGAACGGTGAAGATGATTCGGCGAAGCGCAATCTACTGTCATAGTTAATGCAAAACGGATAGCATCAAAATATTCTCATGTTCAAAGATCTATGTGTACCAATTTTCATAGCAAATAGTTTAACGGTCAAGATACGCTGCAGCGCCATCTAGTAGCGAATTAAAGAAGTAATATGCTACAGTGCCATCAAAGGGCGAGTTATAGCAAAATGAATAATTCGAAAATATTCTCCCTGTTCAAATATGCATGTATACCAATTTTCAGAGAAATCAGTTGAACGATCAAGAAGTTGATTGCTGCAGTGCTATCTAGTGGCGAGTTAAAGTAATAATGTGCTGCAATGCGATCTCATGGTGAGCTACAGCCAAATGAATACTTAAAAAATATTCTCTCTATTCAAATGTGTAAGTCAGCAATGCTCAACCTTTTAACGTCACGCCCCCCCCCCCAAAAAAAAGGCTAACTTATGGTGGCGCGCCGCTCTCAGATTTTTCCTCATACATTCAGTATTTTAATCTTTAACAATGAACATTTAGTCGAATTTTCTACAAAATAATGCTATCAGTAAAGTTTGAATGAATATTTTAAGCGAAAATGGTTATATTTTTGAGTAAAAATGAGAATGAATAAGACGATTTTTTAAAAACAAGCATCACTACTTGCTCTTTGTTTTTTCTCGCCCCCCCCTGCAAATGCTCTGCTCCCCGCTTGGGGGGCGCGCCTCACAGGTTGAGAAACGTTGGTGTAAGTATACCAATTCTTAAAGTTAATTGGTCGAAAGGTTTTGAAGTCGGTGCGCTGCATCGACATCTAGAGGCAAGTCATGGCAAAATGGATAGCGTAAAAGTATTATCCTTGCTCAAATATCTGGGTGTACCAATTTTCATCGAAATCAGTTGAATGGTATTTTTATAGCAAGTGGTTGAACGGTACAGAAGGTGAGTTATAGCTAAACAGATGCGACGAAAATATTCTTCACGTTCAAACATCTATGGATACGAATTTCCATGGCGATTAGTTGAACGATCCGGAACTTATTGGTTTGAAGTGACATCTAGAGGCAAGTTATAGCAAAACTGATAATGCCAAAATATCTTCCGTGTTCAAATAGCTATCTATGCCACTTTTCATAGCGATCGGTTGAACAGTCCTTCATGGGCGCCGCCAGCTATGGGCAAGGATAAGCAAATGCCCACCCTTGAGTTAGGAAATCGCACATTATCAATGCTAAAAAAAAAAATCTGAAATCTGGTTTGATTTTTCAAATTTGTTGCTTAGTAAACGATTAATTTTACTTATGTTATAGAGGAAAAATGTACGGCTGAGGAAAAAAAGGTCCACTTGCTCTTAATTTCGCCGCCGTTCGTCGTACAGCAAAGTCATATATACTATTCGTTTGCAAATAACGCATACTTTAATTTACTATTAATTTAATTTGCATAAGGGGCCGTCTTCATATTTAATTCTGCATCAACTTCGTTTTTTCAATGACAACACTGTATTTTGACTTTATTAAACGAAAGAAAACCTTCAAATTAACCTAAATATAAATTCTTACTAATTTTCACGATAATTTCTGGAGATATTGCGAATTATTTTTTGCGCGTTTTTAAGGGACTTGCTGCAAATTGAAAAACGCTATTTGTAGTTTCCGAACTTTTCGCCTTTCATTCATTTGCTCGCGAGAGTTTTAAGAAATAAGTATTATTTTCAAGGAAAATATTGTTTCCATCTCTCTTAAATTTTTTGTAATGAGAATATCAAGGGTAGAAATTAGAATATTTGGTCAGTTGTCTAAATGATCTGTGAGTTCAAAACTTCCTTGGTTCGTACACATAATTTAAAGGAAAAATGCAAAACGACTGCTCACGATTTTGAAAATCTTTCTTATTTTGAATTTGTTATTGAGTATTTCCCTTGATGGTTCTCTTAGAGAGGTGAAATGTTGGCAGGAGTGAGAGGCTGCTCTCTGCTCTTCTGACTACAAGCATGGATGTTACTGAGCTACGGTCGAACTACAAGAAGAATGGTTTCATGATTGAAAATTTATTTGTTTGAATTTCATGTAAAAAACGCAATTACTTTTTTGCCGACCCAATATTATCACTCTGTTTGCTATTTCACATTATTCATTTAATATTATCGTCTGCAATGTGCAATACTCTTATAAGACTTTTGGCGAACTTTGAATGTTTTTTGAATGTTTAATAAAATATGGGAAAATCCAAAGACCTAATGTTTCCAATATTAAAAAAGGTCAAATTCATGACTGGAATGTTGAGGATGTTAGTTTTTCAGAAATAGGACGTTGTACTAGAACACATACATCTACTGCATCTAATTTTATTCCTGGAAAATATTTTATTTGGGGGGGATATGGTAGTGACGCAACAATAAACGCTTTATAGAATCACCATCAAACTGTAAAAATCTCTAATTTATTTGCTTCAAAATTTGATATTTTTTAATACCGCTATCTTTTACTCTGTTTTTGCACAAAGGAAAAACTAATTTACGTTTATTTTAGGCAATATTCAAAAAATTGTCACTTAATAAATTTATATATGGTCCCTTAACTCAGGAAAATAACACATTTTATCCTTATAAATAAAAATGAAATTCTGTTTGTTTGTTTGTGGATTTGATTCGTATACAAATCCACAAAAATGGACCTATCAGCCTGAAATTTTGCACAGACATGTAAAATAACATAGAATAAATCATAGTCCACTTTAAAACTTTAAAAGTCCACCCGTTCCCGGAATTTAAGAGATTTTTTATGTTCTCCACGCAAAAAGCTTTCCGTAATTGTAACCCCTGTAGTCAAAAAAGTCTGAAATAAGCATCGGGGTTGCCATGCGTGGCGATTTTGCCGAATAAAATGTTTTAAATTCTCAAAGTAAAAATAAAAGAATAATAATGATTTTTTTTGTTAGTTTATATTTGTAAGATTATTATTTTTTTATTATAATATCGTGTGCATGGGAAATCAGAGCAGGAATGAAATGTTTTATACGCAAAACAATAAGAATTGAAGATTTCCGAGGCTAATATGTAAATTTTTTTATTTTGGCGAAAAAATAAAATGGCTCAAAAGCCCAGAAAGTGAGTTCTAGCGGTTTGCACAATTTTCGGCTTGGCGCAATTTATTGAGAGCTTAAGGAAATAGATTTTTGAAAACAAGTGCAAAGGTTTTATTAGAATACAGCGTTAAATTTTAATGATCCGGTAAGAAATAATGCAGTTATTAAGGGATTTCAATTGATCTATCTCCAGAATTCTCGCCAAATGAGTACATTGATTTAAGTTGGGGGAATTCCGCCAAATTTCAGAAAATTGAAATCTTCTTATTTAGTACATCGGAGTAATGATGAATAAAACACGTTATAGTTGATAATTTTAAAAAATTCGGCTGTATTAAGGGATTCCACTTTTCAAATAAATGCGTGCTTTACTTTTTGGCGGTTGAACCATTTCGCATATTGATTGCTGCTAAGTCAATGCTTCGAATGATTCCCTGAAAATACTCTTGCAAAACGGCGTATGTTGGCACTTTGGCGAGGCTTAGATTTGAAACTGGATTTTATTTGAGACTGGTATACATAATGACACTGGTTATAGATAAAAATGAATGTTGGTACGTGTGTATGAGGTTGAAAAACTCCAGCACCGTTTGACCAATCACCATGAAATTTGGTTCACCTAAGTCTTTTATCATGGAGAAGGTTTTTATGCTATCCGTTTTCCTCTAACTTGCCACTTGGTGCCTTAGCACAACGTCGAATTCTAATCCATTTAGCCGTTTGCTATGCGAATATCGTCCAACCGATTTCGATGAAATTTGGTACACGCGAATATTAGAACACGGAGAATATTTTTCACTATCCATTTTGCTGTAACTTGCTGCTAAATGACGCTGCAACGCATCAACTTCTATACCGTTCGACTAATCGGCATAAAATTTTTTATACTTACACATTTGAGCACGAAGAATATATTCTAACTGCGTTCCATTTGAAGTTACTCACCACTAGATGTCACTGCAATGCATTATTATTTTAACTCGCTACTAGATGACGCTGCAGCAGGCCAAATTCTTGACCATTCAAACGGTCGCTATGAAAATCAGTTACATAGCTATTTGAACAATGAGAATATTTTGGCGTTATGCATTTTGCTATAACTCGCCACTTGACGGCGCTGTAGCAAATCATTACTTTTATTAACCACTAGATGGCCCTGCAGTGTATCACTTCTTGACTGTGCAACTGATCGCTATGAAAATAGGTATACATAGATATTTGAACACGGGGAAGAGTTTGGCGCTATCCATTTTCCTATAACTTGCCACTAGATGTCACGTCAACACATGAACTTCAGGACTGTCCAGCCGATCGTCATGAAAATTCGTATACATCGATATCTGAATGCGAAGAATATTTTCGCCGTATCCGTTTTGCTAAAACTTGCCACTAGATTGCGCTACGCCGCATGGACTTCTGCACCGTAGAAACGATTGCCAATAAATTCGTTATGCATGATTATTGGACGCAATATAACGCGATATCCATTTTGCTATATCTGTTTATTACAATGAATAGTAATCACCACAAATCGTAATATCAGAAAATCCATTCATTCCTGTGCGAAGAACGGGTACTTCAGCTAGTTTAATATAAATTAAACTACTGAACGTAAAAATTTGAAATTTTGCACAGCCATGTAATATTACTTTCTGCATGTATTTCCACCGAAATTTGGCAGGTCGCTATTCATAATTTTTTATATTAATTTCATAATTCATAGTAATATTTTATTAAAAGTCATAATAATAGTGAATTATGTTTGGGTCGTTTAGTTCTAATAGTAGGAATAAAAATCCGCTTCTTATTATCAGTATTATATGAGATATGAATTAAAGTGTGAAAAAAAGGTTTTAACATATGGGGAGGGGGATTTTGGAAGCTCATAACTCACCCATTTTTAGTTCACATTTAGTGGAAATTGGTATCCGCGGTTAAAATGAGCTAAATTTTTGAAATATGAAGTGAAATCTAGGGGTTGCTATTGAGAAAAAAAAGTAGGTGCGAATTTTAATATGTAGATGGCCCCTTATGCAATTTTTATGCATAGCAAATGAAAGTGTACTTCAATCGTAAACGATTGGTATTTGTAACTTTGCTGTACGACGAACGACGGCTGAAAAAATTACAAGTGGGCCTCTTTTTTCCGCAGCTGTACAAAATTGTTTATCTTTAAATAACTTTTAGAAGAATATCTTTGTAAAATAAAATTAAAAAAAAAATAGAATAGAAAGAGTAAAATATAACTAACGCAATAAAAATTGTAGCCTACGTGCTTGCAGTGTACCACGTAATTCGTCCAAAACCTTTTGTATGAAGTGCCCCAAATCACCATTAACTTTTCTCGGTGAACATTTAGCATGCAAAGTCCTGATAAACTCTTTTCAGTCATTGTCGATCTATCTTATCCAGGTCTTAACTCTACTTAGAGTACTAAAAAATCTTTCTGCTGTTATTTAGCAGCTGCAACTGAAAGAGCTATTTCAAGCCTTTAGGCATTGTAAGGGAAAGAACTTAGTATGTGGTTTAATAAATCGAAAGTGTTTTTGTTTCAAATTTTGTCGTTTATTGGAGGAGAAATCTGCCTCAGTTCATACCATGCTTGCTTCAGCTTTAGACAAAATATTATGTAAAAAGTCTCCATAGAAACTTCCCACACGTTTCGTTTTCTTGATAAAGTAAGTCTCTATAACCAATTTTTTTCACCGTTGTGGAGTAAAGTGTAAATAGGTCGTAGCTAACTTCGTTGTCTGTATAGAACATATTCCCAAGCGAAGTTATTAATCCATCCAAATTATTGATATTCTAAAGTACTCTCCCAGACAGCACATAAGCTTAAATGAAGTTTGACATTTCTTTGAATTTGACGCATTAATGCAAGCTTGACAGTTCAACTCATTCTAAGCTGGCAGCAAGCTTGCAGGAGTCAAGTTGAATTGTCAAGCTTAAATACAGTTGATTTAAGCTTGAAAATTGATACTCGCGTGATTTTGAATTTTTAAAGGAGAGCGTTGATGGCGCCATCTGTGAAAGACAATGGACATTAATTGTCTAGCGTCCTTTAAATTTACTGAAAGTTCGTAAAAGATGTGTTTTATTTTTATTACCAGTACCATATATATTACCGGCAAGGCAAAAGGGGCAACTGCCCAGGGCCTACAGATTTTAGGGCCCAAAATTCTTACATCTTACACTTTTGTAGTTTTAAAATAAAATTACAAAGGATTAAAAAAAAAATCAGAAGTTAAATAATTTTTTACTTCCTTGTACGTAGTATAAGGAAGTAATGTGATCCCGAAAAATTTTGGGGGCCAAATTTCGACAAAAAAACCGATTTTGACTACCTCTAAATTTAATTTTAAAAATTTTTTCGATGCATCCTATCGTAGGCTAGCATGCACGATCATATTAACGCGTCTGCAACTCATTTTGACCAGCGGCGAGTCTGTTGTGGCCAGTTTTTCCATGCCGTCTGTACGTACGTACGTATGTATGTAACTCGCATATCTCAAAAACTATGGGTCGTAGAATGTTGAGATTTGATATTTAGGATTGTTCTATGATCTAGTTGTGCACCTCCCCTTTTGGTGGCAATCGAATGGATAGTTTATGTACAGGACCGCCCAAAAGATTCGAAATACATTACGCTCTATGGGCCGAAATTCATTAAACTCGCCTAACTCAAAAGCTATTAGGCGTAGAATGTCGAAACTTCATATTTTGGATAGTTGTAACATCTAGTTGTGCACCTCTCCTTTTGGTTCCATTCGACTGGATAGTTTATCTACAGGACTGCCCAAAACATTCGAAATACATTACGCTCAATGGGCCGAAACTCATTAAACTCGCATATCTCAAAAACTATTAGGCGTAGAATGTTGAAACTTTATATTTAGGATTGCTGTAACATCTAGTTGTGCACCTCCCCTTTCGATTCCATTCGACTGGATAGTTTATCTACAGAACCGCCCAAAAGATTCGAAATACATTACGTTCTATGGGCCGAAATTCATCAAAGCGTTTTTTAGAGGCATTGGGCTATTTCAAACGACTCAGAAGTGATGTATGCTGTAAAGAGTTAGAAAATGAATTTCTCCATTAAAAAAAGTGTCTTTATCATTTGTAGTTCTGTTACAGGAACACTCAAAAGATTTCCAATACATTACGGTCAATGGCAATTTTAGGGGCATTCATCCATTTCAAGCACAATACCGTCCTACCACATAAGTTAGGTAATGGTCCGACCACGGTCACGTGCCTCCCTCAAGAACTATGCCAAAAGTCGCCAAGCTTGGCGACTTTTGGTGTACGTGTGTGCATATTTAACTCTCAAATCTCAAAAACTATTATGAAATTTCATATATAAGAATGTTGTAGCATCTAGTTGTGTATCTCGATTTTTGGTTCCAATCTACTGGAGAGTTTATTTACAGGACCACCGAAAAGAATTTTAGTACTTTAATGTCTATGGACATCTTCAATATAATACAACTGTAGACAGTCATTGTTTGGTACATGCCCAAAAACTCGCCGTCTGTCCTCGACCTTGGCGAGTTTTGGCGAAATATCGCCAAATTTGGCGATAGTCAGTCATTTGGTCCATGCCCAAAGTATCGCCATTTGTCATCGTTCTTGGCGAGTTTTGGCGAAATATCGCCAAATTTGGCGATAATCTGTCATTGTTTGGTTCATGCTTAAAATCTCGCCAAAATTTCGTCGACATTGACGAGTTTCGCCGAAATATCGCCAAATTTGGCGCCAAAAATTATTTCGTATTTTGTATAACACTAAAACTTTAACCCGTAGATTTTTGAACTTTTGTATTTAGAACTATTGTAATATATAACTGTTTTCCATATCTTTTTTGACAGCAATCGACTGAGAATTTATTTACAGGGTGAGCCAAATGACTTTAAATACATTGAGGTGTATGGATGCATTCAATTCATTGAAAGTCTGTGGTCAATGACTACTTTGGCTATCCCCAAAATCTCGCAGACTATCTCAAGTTTGTCGGCTTTTGGTGAAATATCGCCAAATAAAGTGTCAGAAGGAAATATTTCAAATTGAACTCAGCTTGGCGATATCGAAATGTTTGTCTAGAAACCGCTAAACCTTACTATTATTGATATTTTATCTCTTTCAAACAAATAAGTTTAGAGGAAGTGCGTCGAAAATATTTTTGTTCTAATGGACGTGCAAGGAAGTCATGTGTTGGACACATCAGATTTTTTAATTATAAAGTATGAACAATGAAAATAATTCAAATTTACATTTGTATAAATTAATTTAAACTTATTTTTAATTCTTCGAAATGCTCTATATCATAGCATACCAATATGTAGGAAAATAACTAACCACATTTGTAAAGAGAATTTTTAGCGTTAAAAAATAGCCAAATTTTTCAATTATTTGTTATTTTAAGAAATATTTATAAAAATGACTAAAGTGTTTGTATTCCATACATGTTATGTTAGCAACTGTGATATAGCATTTCGAAGTAACGTTTAACTATCTGTTTCTTTCATTTCAGATTACTTAACACAAAATTTGTGTTAAGTAAACCCATTCTATATTTCCAAATATGGAAATTCTTCAAAATAAAATACAATTATACTACGAAATTGATTTCAAAATCAGTCGTTTGTCTCGATTTTAGCCAGCAGTATTGCTTCATAAGTGTTGCGGTACTGAAAGTTTTAAAACGTGTTTTTTTATTTTAATTTTGATTTTATTTTGATGCATTATTTTAATTTTGATGCATCCCATGGAAAAATAAAAGAAACAAATAACACATCGCCCACTTATCAATTTGGCGAGAAAACAGCGTGGTAAGTCACTTCAAACTTTAGTCATAGCTGTACAAGGCTGCGGTGGCGGAATGGATAGCGTGCTTGACTGCTAAGTCAAAGGGCCCGGGTTCTATCCCAACGACGAACACTCGATGGAAACAGATTAAATTAAATTGAAATTTCAGCGTAGGCGCGGAAAAATAAATTATGTGGGGCGCGTTAGCCAGCGGGCGCCCCGTGTATTTAAAAAAAACTTTTAAGCTTGAAATGTCAAGCTTGATTCAAGCTTGAAATGTCAAGCTTAATGCAAGCTGGGCAAGTGTAAACTAGAACACTTGCATCAAGCTTACACGATTGGAATTTTCAAGATTAATTCAAGCTTATTGACTTGATAAACCAAGCTTGCTGCAAGTTTGATGCAAGTTTGCTGTGCTTTCTGTTTTTGTGTGTGTGTGTATGTTTTAATTTCTGAATTAGATCTGCTAACTTGGTGATTAACTGTACAAGGACAGCTCAGTTCAATACCATGAGCTTCTGCTATTTCTTTAGCAGATGTAAAGAGAGTGACGATTTTTCGGAGTAACCTGCTCGTCTGGGGATTAAATTAGTCTTAAATTCGCATCCCATGCGTCAAATTTCTAAACTTTGCATTTTGTTGCATGAAAAGCAGTTAACTAGAATACGAAATATGGAGTTTTGAGTGTAGCCATTGTTTAACATAGGTTATCGAATTCTCGAGAGATATTGGCGCTATCGCTTAATTGACTTCAGATTTGGAACCTTATTTTTGGCACCAAATTTGGCGCCCCTTTATTAATGGAAATTGTAATGTTTACTTCCCTGCATTAGTATTATGTAATAGGATTATGCATTATGTATTACTTAATTGCATTTCTATTACGTAATGAAAGTTCGCGATTGATTGAGATTTCTCTGGAGGTGGAATCTCTGGAATGTTCGTGCAACGGCGGCGGAAGGTGTAAAAGAGTAGAATAACCCCAGAGTTCAGAGCAGTTCAGTCAACTGTTGCGAGCAGGCGTTGATTCTGCTGACAGCATAAGGCTCAGATTGTGTGCTTTTGTAAGCGATCTATCGCTCGTTTTGAGAAGCTTACTTTTAAAAGCTGCTTGTGCTCTCTTCATTGTTGAACCCTGAAGAACTGCTAATAATTTTCCACGAGAATTTCCACTGAATTTTACTCCGTTGAAGAATTTTTATTGCGTGTGAAATACGGCATCTGGGAAAGCTTCTGTATTGAGCTGGCTGTATTATAAAACTTGTTACTGTTTATTTATTCCTGTGATTTGTGTATAGGAGATTGTTCATCCACTTTCTAATAAAATTTGCGTTTCACCCTGTCAATTGGACTGTACTAGAACTTTCCATCTACACTGTATTTTTAAGCTACGAATCCGCAAACTAAACAGAGTTTTCTGCAACAATAATTTTGAATGTACTTGCAGAACTACTGTGACTGAATATTTTTTATTTATCAGTATGCTCTGCAACAGAAAGCAAATAGATGTCAACAGACTGCAGAGTGTTGGCTATAGGCTCGATATATGAGGAGTACTTTGCTTTGCTATGATGCATATTGCAACGATGAACTTCGGCGAGGTTGAAGCACGTACAATTGATACCCTTTATTCGCGTATTACTGAAAATTGTTTATTTATGCGAATTTCAATATCTATTTTTGTGAATTTTAACATCTATTTTGTGAAATTTCATACCAGTTTTTGTAAAAGTCATTTTTTTCCTTAAAATAATTTACAGAACAAATTAAAATATACGATAAATGCCAATGAAGGGTTGTTTTAATCGATTGTATTTTGTCTGTTTAATCGATTATAATTTTGTGAAGGGGGCCATAAAACATGTATATATACACGAATATACTATAACGCATGTGTATGCTCGCAAGCGTGTCTCACTCTCACCTTTGCAAGAAATCCTGGCGGCGCCCATGACAGTCTTCATATGCTGCGAGCGGTTGAAGAGAATTCGACATTCTGCAGCGCCACCGAGCGGCTTCAGATATTTTAATGGTTATTCTGCTATTCGGGGCGGAGACGAATCCAACAAATCAGGGATCCTTAAAATCGGTCCAGCCGTTCTTGAGTTATAAATGGTGTAACTAGCCCGACTTCGTTTTATATATATATATAAGATACAGATGTATAGAACCACCATGGTTCAGATATTTGGCACGTCAAGGAATCTTCTGATTCTGCTAAATGTCTCATAAAGGTGTTTTTTTTTTTTTTTTCCAAAATGATTCGTGCTGTTCTGAGAAGGTTTAAATATGTTGAAATCCGAAACCCGACCAATAGAAAGAAAGTTGGGACGTAACACGTTGTTTTATATTCGAGCGAGACTTTCACTCTGCCACGGAGAGCAATAAAGTGCTGTTTTGTTCCTTGCAACCATGTCGTCCGGGAAATGAAGAAATTTTGAATCTTGCATCTGTTCGTAGCGTAGCGGCGGAATCCTGGGCCTACGAAATGTAGTCTGGGGATTTCTAACGAAAGGTCCTGACACATCTTGTTGCGATTCTTTCGAAATTCGATTTAGAAAAATTTATATTTGATGTTTTAGCCATTATTATATATATTTTAAGGTGTTTATTTAATACAGACTAAAAACGAGGGGTGGTTGAAGAGAGCAGAGACCTTTTCCCTTATGAAATTAGTACTGAAATTTTATTAAATCTAAGCTTAAATGTATACGTAAAAACGTATAGCTTACACATCTTTGTTTAAGAAACATAGAGTACATTAATATCTTTATATCTATAATAATAAAAATGAATGTTTGTAAATCTGTCTGTCTGTATGTGTGCGGTCTCCAGACAAACCTACTGCACGCAGAACTCTGAAAATTTGAATATATAAGCCCATGAGTCCGATAATGTGCACCTGAGAATCAGAATTTTAAAATTTTAATTACTTTTTTAATTATTAATTAAAAACCGTTTTCAGGATGCCATGCTCGGCGAGTTTCGCCAGCATGATACTGTGAAACAAAATCGCATGCATTGGAAAACATGATATGGCACGGAAATTTAGTCAGTTTTGCGCCAATCTATATCAATAAAAATGAATGTCTGAAAATCTGCATGCGTGCGATGTCCAGAAAAAACTACTGCACGCAGAACTCTGAAAATTCGAACATATGAGCCCATTCCTTCGGTAATGTACACCTGAGGCTCAGAATTTTGAAATTTTAATTACTTTTTAAATTATTAATTAAAAACCGATTTTAGATCGTCATGTTTGGCGAACTTTGGCCTCATGAAAAGATTTATGCTTGAAGTGAGTGGTAACCGCAAAAGTAAAAAACCGTTTTTTACGTTGCCATGCTTGGCGAGTTTCGCCCGAATGCTACTATAAAACAAATCGTTTGCATTTGAGAAGCATGAAATGGCACGAAAATTTCATCAGGTTTACGCCAAATCTATCTATCTCTATAATAATAAAAATGAATGTTTGTAAATCTGTCTGTGTGCGGTCTCCAGACAAATCTACTGCACACAGAACTCTGAAAATTTGAATATATAAGCCCATGAATGCCGATAATGTGCACCTGAGAATCAGAATTTTAAAATTTTAATTACTTTTTTTAATTATTAATTAAAAACCGTTCTAAAACGGAAATTTTCTTACCCTGTGTTACGAATTTTGGGAGCAACCCGCTGTTCTGGGGTTTAAAATAGTTTAAAATTCGTATTCTATGCGTTAAATAGTTAAATTTTGCTTTTTGTTGCATCAATATGGAATGTTCTGGAAATCTCGGGTTCTATGGGTCGTAGGTCTTCGAAAACCTAATTTTTGGGGACTTATTTTTGGCGCCAATTTTGGCGATATTTCGCCAAAACTCGCCAAGTTTGACGATTTTTCTGTCATTTGGCGCGTTTTTCCTAATGGGACCTTTTCATGAAAATTTTTATGGTACTTTTTATGGTATTTAATACGTTTAATGACCTAACATTTCCTAATTTTAAGAAATTTAAATCGAAAATTGTGGATTTTACAAGATAATTTGCTTAATTGGATGAAATATTTAATAACTCCAGCAATTTTAATGCAAATTACACGATATTTCTGGGGGAAATATGTGACGGCCACGGCAGTGAGTTGTCTTTAGTGGTGCGTTTGTAAGTACGTACCTGAAACTCTGGAACCATTATCTGCACATTCTGTTATACAATTGCGGCCTAGAGTACTAATCTGGAGTTGCAGTTCACATGTCAGAGTTTGTAAATCGCATAATTTAAGGGGTTCACGGGCAACGCCGTGCGGGACTGCTAGTATATATATATATATATATGTGTGTGTGTGCGTGTGTGTGTGTGTGTGTGTGTGTGTAACATTACAAGTCAAAAGCCCATGAAAATCCCATATTTCTGGAACTACTCAGTATAATTCAGTTGGAACAAAGAAATCCGCGTTCAAAAACTGCAATTAATACACGGTCCCTTGCTACTCCTTTGTAATTTTGTAGACGGTCCCGGCAGCCAGCCACAAAGGCGTCTTAAAAGTCATAACAAACCTTGGAAAAACCTCTGCCGAGATTTAGCTCTTGGCCAATAATTGCAATGCTTTTTAGTCATGTGACACGACCTCGGAAGGTGATAAAAGCGGATGCATCATCTCAGGAGCAGAACTTTCACGTGACGCAACTGCCTAAGAAAGATGTACTCAGTCGTCCAATAAAATTATGTAATCGCAGTTGGAGACCGTCTTATTTCTCCCATCCACCGACGCAGCCGGCCCGGGGGGGGGGGGGGGCTCTAAGTCAAAGTCCTTACCCAGTCGTGCCGCCTCCTCCTGCTCTGCCCGTCAACGCCTCGCCTAGTATTCCACGCCGAGAATGTGCCTCAACAGCCATGCCACCCCTCCGGTTCCACGACACAACTTTCCCGCAGCGCCCTAATGCTACATATATATGTACCGGGTGATTCAAAATAGATGTTAAGGCGATTATTTTTTTAGCCATAAGTGATCGAAACATACTTCCAATTAGAAAAGTTCGTCAAATTAAGAGTAGCTTTCAGGTATGGCAAGTTTTTTACAGGGGGTTGTATGCATATTAAAATACGAAATTTAATTTTTATACGGCCCCTCCTTTCCTACCCTTTATATTTAGAAGAATGTTGCTCTTTGCCTAATAAAATTAATAAAACAAATCCCGTGTCTCTACGTGTAATAGTTTCCGAGATATATCAATTTGAAAATTTTGGCATTTGTCGCCAAGCAATAAGGGGATATCTCCAAAGTGAGAAAAATGCGATGACTTTTCAACTGACATTAATTTATGTTAATAGTCACTCGATAGACCCAGTTGACTCCTCAAATCCTGATATAGTTAGAATTTTCCTGTAAAGCATGTTTGGCAGTTTCTAGTGAAAGTTACCACACCATACTAACCTACACCATTATTTTACAAATCTCTTTAACACTTTAAAATTCCTTCTATAGAAGAGTGATATAATCATTGAATGACCACCCCCCCTAAAAGACTACATTATCGCTAATTTCATAAAGCAGTACCGACATGGGCGCCAGCAGAATATTTCCCAGGGGGGGGCATAAACTACTCGAGGGGGGCAAAGACTACTTTAACGTATGGTTACCATGTTGGAAAGAGTAAAAAAGCAAGGGAAAACAATGCATACAAAAATACAGGAGGGACCGTATAAAAATTAAATTTCGTATTTTAATATGTATACAGCCCCCAGTGAAATAAATGCCATATCTGAAAGCTACTCTTAATTTGACGAACTTTTCTAATTGGAAGTATGTTTCGATCACTTACGGTTTAAAAAATAATTGCCTTAACATCTATTTTGAATCACCCGGTATACACTGTCTACCAATAAGTATTTGGACACCTTTGCAAATGACGATATCTGCGGTCCTGAGTACGTCACGGCCTCCGCCGGTATATATCGTGTAGGAAACAGCATCGTCATTAGTCGCATGCAAGATGCCGCGCAGTTCGGAGCTCTCTGATTTCGAGAAAGGTATAATTATCGGGTGTCATAAATGTGGCCGATCCTTAAGGGACATATCTAGCGATCTGAAGTACCCAAAATCGACAGTGGCCTATGTGATTAAGAAGTGGAAGGTGAGCGGTGATTGTCGGAATGTGCTCCGAGTCGGCAGGTGTCTCATCCGCGAGGAGTTTCAACAGGCATCCGGGAGTATTGTTTAAATGAATACCATCCGTAAGGAAGCACATCTGCTTAGTTTTCATGGTCGTGCTGCTGCCCATAATCCTTTGATCACAAAGTCCAACCGCGCTGCTCGGTTAATATAGTGCAAAGCACATAGAAATTGGACCGCAGATCAGTGGAAGCGGGTTCTTTGGAGCGATGAATCAAGGTTCACCCTTTACCGTTCGGATGGCAGGGTCTGGGTCTGGCGTCTGCCTGCAGAACGTCTCCTGCCAGAATGCATTGTGCCAACAGTCAAGTTCGGCGGAGGTGGAATTATGGTCTGGGGGTGTTTCTCCTGGTATGGACTGGGACCCTTGGTCCCCATTCATGGTAAGCTCAACGCCGATGCCTACTGCACTATTTTGAGATGACAATGTGCTTCCTACGTTGTGGCAGTTTTATGGGTTGGACCCCTGTTACTTTCAGGACGAGAATGCCAGTTGTCATGTTTCGAGGTTAACCAAGGCTTGGTATGGTGCCAATGGAGTTCACCGAATGAACTGGCCTGCCCAGAGCCCAGACCTGAACCCTATCGAGAACCTCTGGGACGAGTTGGATCGCCGAATTAAGGGGTGCACTACCCGTCCAAAATCGGTGAAGGAACTTCTATGTCTACTCCAAGCCGAGTGGAAGACAATACCACTAGCTGTAATACAAAGACTTGTGGAAAGTATGCCCCGGAGGGTTCACGCTGTAATTGCCTCTCGTGGAGGCTCTACCAACTATTGATTTTGAATATAGTTTTTCTTTTCTATCACAACTGTCCAAATACTTATTGGTAGACAGTGTATACATATATATACCGGGTGATTCAAAATAGATGTTAAGGCGATTATTTTTTAAACTGTAAGTGATCGAAACATACTTCTAATTAGAAAAGTTCGTCAAATTAAGAGTAGCTTTCAGATATGACATTTTTTTTACTGGGGGTTGTATGCATATTAAAATACGAAATTTAATTTTTATACGGTCCCTCCTTTCCTACCCTTTATCTTTAGAAGAATGTTGCTCTTTGCCTAAGAAACTTAATAAAACAAATCCCGTATCTCTACGTGAAATAGTTAGCGTGAAAATTAATTTTAAAAATGATGACTTACACCATTTTACCTATTGTGTTTGCGTCAGTTTTCAGGCGAAAAAATCTTTACTTTAGGGACCAACTATGAGTTGATAAAAGATAAATAAAGATCCCATCGTTGGGAAAAACAATTAACGTTTTCAAATATGTGAAATTAACAGGTACAGTTTTACCTAAAATGATCGGTACTGCTTTTTGAAATTAGCGATAATTTATTCTTTTAGGGGGGAGGTCATCCACTAATTACATCACTCTTCTAGAGAAGGAATTTTAAAGTGTTAAAGAGATTTGTAAAATAATGGCGTAGGTTACTATAGTGTAATAACTTTCTCTAAAAACTGCCAAACATGCTTTACATAAAAATTATAGCTAAATTAGGATTTAAGGAATCAACTGTGTCTATCGAGTCACTATTAACATAAATTACCCTCAGTTGAAAAGTAATCAAATTTTTCTCACTTTTGAGACATCCCCTTAGTGCTTGGTGACAAAAGCCAAAATTTTCAAATTGCAACATCTTACTAACTATTTCACTTAGAGACACGGGTTTGTTTTATTAATTTTCTTAGACAAAGAGCAGGCACGTATCCAGAAAAACAATTTGGGGTGGGGTCCGAAAATTTAGGGGGTGGGGGGGGGGGGGGTCCAAACAGTAAAAAAGTCAGAATTTCACACGAAAATACTATATATCATTACCATTTTAGTAACAAAAATCCAAATTTCGGTGGTGGGGTCCGAACCCCTGGACCTCCCCCCTAAATACGTCCTTGACAAAGAGCAACATTCTTCAAAATATAAAGAGTAGGAAAGGAGGGACCGTATAAAAATTAAATTTCGCATTTTAATATGTATACAACCCCAGTAAAAAAATGCCATATCTGAAAGCTACTCTGAATTTGACGAACGGGTATTTACGTATTATCCCGGCGGTAACTTCCGCCAAACTACTTTTTCGTTAAATTTGCTAGCAAACTGTTGCCAATTGTATTCCAAACCATCAACAATTTCATGTGCCCGGCATTTATCTTGGTGAAAAATTGCTTGTCTTGGCGGACCGCCGGGATAATACGTAAGTACTGACGAACTTTTCTAATTGGAAGTATGTTTCGATCACTTACGGTTTAAAAAATAGTTGCCTTAACATCTATTTTGAGTCACCCGGTATATAAGCTATTAAGAACTTCACAATTAGTTTACCAAGTATTTCCGATGGATTTGAGGATCGTTAAAACTAAAATTGGTACTTACGTAGGTACTTGCGTATTATCCGGGCGGTCCGTTAAGACGAGCGATTTTTCGCCAAGATAAATGCCGGAAGCATGAAATTCTTAATGATTTGGAATACGATTGGCAACAGTTTACCAACACATTTGACGAAAAAATAATTTGGCGGAAATGGCCGCCGAGATAATCTCGACAAAACGAGCGATTTTTCGCCAAGATAAATGCCGGAAGCATGAAACTGTTAATGATTTGGAATACGATTGGCAACAGTTTACCAACACATTTGACGAAAAAATAGTTTAGCGCGAATAACCGATGGGGTGATATGTAAGTACCCTAAAATTGGTATATAAAAACTTAATCATTTATTTAACGTATTTTCATGATATTCTTTAGTTTCTAACAGTCAAACTTGCAGAAACCACGTTTGGTGGCCAAAAAATCGCCAAGGTAGGGCCGATACAGCAGTTGCACCAAGCCAGAAAGTAAACATAATACGTTTCTATGACGCACCTGTTCAGGAACGTCCGTTTTGCGAAGCCTAAATCTATTTTTAACAGAAATATTTTTTGGTAGCATCTGATTCTGTTTCAAAATGCATGTATTTAACGGATAACTGAATTTAGCTGGAAAATGTTTCATTTCCATTTTACCAAAGGACGCGTTTCACAGTACTGGCTTAGACGCAACAAAATGTAGCCATAAATTAAATGAAGATATCGGTTTCTGTCTATGAAGGAAAAATTTGTAACTATATGGAAACATATCGCACGAACATATTTTCGAACATCATATTACTTTAAATGCAAAATATAAACTTAACATACCTCTTGTTTCAGATTGAGATGGAGGTTCAACATCCATAGTTACAAGTATAGTATTTGTATTTTGTAAATCATAAATACGTTTTCGATCTTACAAAAGAAATATGGCAATTAATATTTATGTTAATATATTTTTTAAATGATCTCGTGGGTCTGATAACTTTTATGTAAAATCTGAAGTGCCACAAGCCCTGTTTGGTAACCATGATAAAAGAAAGGTATCTGTATTCAAGAGAGATTTCCTCTATATGTCAATTGCATAAGGAGCTTGAGCTAATTGTTTTTTCACTACGCTAGTGAAGAGCCGCATTCATGTGTTACATTTGCTAGGAAAATGGGCATTGTTTACATTTGAGTTGTGAAGGAAATGGTTTGCGAGTGTAATGTAATTCTAGTGTTACACTTGTTTAGAAAAACCATTAAAAACACTTATCTCGCCCCGCTAATTTGCGAAGCTTTTTATACCATACAACTTTATTTGTAAGAAATGGTGACTACAGAAATTAGTAATCATATAATCTGATTGGTCAACGCCTTCGGCATCCTTGTGGCATCACTTCCGTAACTGTAAAAAACCTTCGTACGGAATTTGCGAGGGTTCGTCGATTTACGAACGTCTTCCTCGCAACTTTTTACTTCGCAATGAACATGAATCGAGCTCTTAGAATAACATAAACTTAAGAGGTTATTCTCGGCTACTCATTTTCAACTAGTTAAGTGAAATCGACGTCATTTTGTTGTCAAGAGTCAGGCCCGGACTGGCTCCTTTGGGGGGCCCCTTTTCATTATCGGCTAGATATTGAAAAGGGGCCCATTAATAAGAAATTTAGAGGGAAAATACTATTAGGCTATGCAACATTCGAAAACTAGGCTTATATGCCTAGAAACCACATTTAACTATTTTAAAGCTGTTGGGGCTTCTGGCTCTCGACCCCCCCCCACCTCGCACTGCGAGGTCTGTGGGTACTACGCCACTGTGTAAAGGCGTATGATTACTGGGAAATAAATAATCAAATTACTCTGATGTTTTTCAAATTACTCTAATTATAAAGTAGTATATCCATTTTTGGAGAGCCTCGCCGGGTCTCCAAGGGATGGTGGCCCTCGGCAATCGCTGACCTTCCGACCTGACCAGTCCGGGCCTGTCGCGAGTTTAAAATTGCCCTAAAAACTCAATGCTATTAGCAGTCAAATTTGTGCTTGACATCAGAAAAAATTGACAAGAAATTGCGCGTTTGCTTGAATAGGATCAGAGGGACATTGGGGTTTTCTTATGACAGGAAAGTTTAAAGATAGATGGCGCTGACATACATAATGTAAAACTACTTTCTGATTCTAAAAAAATCGGCCAGTCTCTGTTTCCATTCATGCAAACAGCAATTTCTTATCAAATTTTTCTGATTTTCAGGATTGGAGGGAGATTGGGGTTTTCTTATGACAGAAAAGGTGTCTTAGAAAAATTTAAAGATAGATGGCGCTGACATACATACTGAGAAACTATATATAAAATTGAATTGAAAATGCGACTTAATTAAACATTCTATACTATTATACCTATTTTCACATCACAAGCACTTTCGGCCGCGCGCATGGCCATCATCAGGTGTCTTCCTGTCTCTTGGCTTCTCGTTCTTTAATACTTTTTATCCACACCCACACACCAACTTGAGTGAGTCGTATCATTAACTGCAGTGACGTCGTTCATAATTCCTATTGCTTCTCTCTTTAGACCATAGCTTTTATTATAGTGTATAATGTGAAACAACTTTCTAATTCTAAAAAAATCGACCAGGCTCTAGTCCTATTCATGAAAACCGCATTTTTATTTTTTTTTTTTTTCTAATGAATTTTCAAAATTTGCACTAATTTATGTCAGACGCGCTACATTGTAAGGAAGTACTTTTAAAGATTATTTTAAAACTACTGCAGTAATTTTTTCGGCTGTTTAAACATTGCTAAAAAAGAAGATTTTTTAGGATTCGAATAAATCACAATGGTACCAAAAAGAACAAGGTTAAACATTTTACTTCGTGACGTTTATTTTATCTCAAGAAATGATCTCGAAAACTTCCAGCTTTAGCTGAGATGATTGCACATGTCTACGGATAGTAGCAACATCTGCGAGAAATGGTTCGTAATTCAAATCAATGTCATCAGAAAAGGTAATTTATTAATATGAGTAAATCGCAAAAAAGTTTTTAGCCAAGCTCACTTGGAGTATAGGTGGGTTTGGGAGCTTACGCCCTTTTAAAATTTAGTCAGACTGCCTAAAAAGAGTCCTTTATTAAAATAAAATACGTTTTGGCTTGGTCCTATTACCTTGCTCTAAATACACTCCTTAAAATATACAATAATACAGGGTTAGCATAAATGAATGACCGAATTTTAAACATTTATATTTTCGAAACTGTTGTACATATTACAATGCATGATACACGGAATTAACCCTTTGAGGTGCAACCCTTTCCCAATGCTGAAAAAAGGGCAGCCGTTGCCATCGCTCGACTTAACTACCAGAAAGATGGCGGACGATCGAAACGTGCCGGCACAGCCAGCTGTCGTCAAAAAAAGGGTCTCTAGATCTGTGGCATGCGATGAACGTTTCGATCGTCCGCCATTCTTGCTGGTAGTTAAGTCGAGCGATGGCAACGGCTGCCCTTTTTTCAGCATTGGGCAATCTATCCAGCTGTTCTCGCATTCTTCCAGTTTTCAGCAGATGTCAGTGCTGTTAAAAATAATCGTGACAATTTTTTACGGGAAATGACGTGCTAAAAAGTAAAGGATTCTCGTGGAGCTATGTCACCCACAACTATTTTTATAGAAATCAAATCTATTCTTCGTGACTGACAACAGTCAAAACGTCAGAGTTTGGTGTTCCCAGAGCGGGAACACTGCGTGTTAAAGGGTTAAGACGGGATAAACGTGGCGGCACGTGTTTTAGAAAAGGAAGCAACAGGTAAAGATCATACAATCTATCTCCTCAAACTTCGGAAAATCTTAGGGGAGTTCGAGTAATACTCGAGTTACTCATCATGAAAGTGAGTACACATTGTTTGTCTTCTCGAATATCTCAAATCGGACATCATGAACAAGTTGAGTTTTTCCCGAGTAACTCGAGATGCTCAAAAGTGCCAATCTGCATTATCTGGCAAACACATTTTAAAAGATCTTTATCGTGACAGTTTATGTCTACAAAACCTGTCTACAAAAACCTCGGACTGAATCAAATAGCACTCTTGTACTAAAAAACGCTTTTTTGCCAATTACCTTTGGGGCGATTTAAAAAAAAAACCCGTGAAAAAGATATTTATAATTGGTGTTTGTTATATTTCAATGCAAGAATTTCGCGACTATTTTTATTTTCCATTGAGATATAAAGGTAAATTTGAAAACAGCGTTTTGGACTCTTACTCTCGTTTGGTAGCGAATTCCAAAACCACCTGAAACTAACCTATTAGCTAGAATGTAACGCTGCACCGAAATTTTTCATCAGGATAATTAGAAAAATCCTATATTTAGGCCTCGTATTTCGCCTCGAAAATTAGATTTTTTACGGGAAATGATCAGTCAAAAAACATCGCTTTATTCCGGCTAACACGGTAATATTTAGGCACTGGTATTAGCTACAATTTAGAGCAAAAATTTGAAGGCTATCGTTTCTCCCCACTGAAATATGAAAGAAAATATTAAAAGAACGTTTTAGCTCCCCCGTTTGGGCGCAAATACTAAAAAAGCCTTAAAAAGATTTTTAGGTATTTCTGTTAGTTACATCTTAAAACATGGAATTTTATAGCTATTTCTTTTTTCCTCCGAGATATGAAGGAAAATGTGAAAAGAACGTTTTGGCCCGCCAACCCCGTTTGGGTGCGAATTTTTGAAAATGGCTTTGACGCCTTAAAAAAAAAAAAAAAAAAAAAAAAAAAAAGTGTACTAAAATTTCAAGTTTGTTTGTCTAGCAGAGATTGGCAAACGTTTTCGGTCGCGGGTCAAAAATCGAAAAAAAAAAAGTTTGGCGGACCAAGATAAATTTTTCTAAAATTTTAAAAACAATATACATGCATTACAATTTAAATATGTTAATGAGATGAATGAAATTGCGATTTCATTTTTAAGTTTCTTATATTGAGGTTCGAAGTGAGATGTACTGATTCTAAGGATCGAGGCTAAATGCTCATCTGTCAATCTACTTCTGAAAGAATTCTTTCTAAGGTTCATAGTTGAAAACACTTGTTCACATATACACTGAAGAGCAAAAAAAAAACTGGTACAGGCATGCGTATGCAAATAAAGAGATATGGAACCAATCAGAGTACGGCGGTGCGGTCGGCAACGCCTACATAAGACAACGAGTGTCTGGCACAGTTGTTAGATCAGTTACTGCTGCTACAATGGCAGGTTATCAAGATTTAAGCGAATTTGAACGTGGTGTTGTAGTCGGCGCATGAGAGATGGGACATAGCATCACCGAGGTAGCGATGAAATTAGGATTTTCAGGTACGACCATTTCACGAGTGTACCGTGAATATCGGGAATCCGGTAAAACACCAAATCTACGACATCTCTGCGGCCGGGAAAAGATCATGCAGGAACGGAACCAACGACGACGGACGAGAATCATTAAGCGTGACAGACGAGCAACCCTTCCGCAAATTGCTGCAGATTTGCTGGACCATCAACAAGTGTCACCGTGCGAACCATTATACGAAACATCATCGATATGGACTTTCGGAGCCGAAGGCACACTCGTGTACCCTTGTTGACTGCACGACACCAAGCTTTACGCCTCGTCTGCGCCTGTCAACACCGACATTGGACTGTTGATGATTGGAAACACGTTGCCTATTCTGATGAGTCTCGGTTCCAATTGAATCGAGCTGATGGTCATGTACGGGTATGGAGACAACCTCATGAATTCATGAACCCTACATGTCAACAGGGGACTGTTCAAGCTGGTGGAGGCTCATTGATGGTATGGGGCGTGTGCAGTTGGCGTGATATAGGTTCCTATGGGGACGTCTAGATACAACTCTGACAGGTGACAAGTACGTAAGCTTCCTGTATGATCACCTGCACCCATTCATGTCCATTGTGCATTCAGACGGAGTTGAGGAATTTCAGAAGGACAATGCGACACCCCACACATCCAGAATTGCTACAGAGTGGCTCCAGGAGCACTCTTCTGAATTTAGACACTTCCGCTGTCCACCAAAATCCCCAGGCATGAACATTATAGTACACATCTGGGATGCCTTGCAACGTATTGTTCAGAAGAGATCGCCACCCCCTCTTACTCCTACTGATTTTTGGACAGCCTTGCAGGATTCATGGTGTCAGTTACCTCCAGCACTACTTCAGAAATTAATCGAATCCATGCCACGTCGTGTTGCAGCACTTCTGCGTGCTCGTGGGGGTCCTACGCGATATTAGGCAGGTGTACCAGTTTTTTTAACTCTTCAATGTATAAGATGAAGCAAACATAGCACTGATTTTCTGGGAGTAGGATTGCGAAACTTACTTTGGATAATGATTTGTAAACTCTAACTATCGCATATTTAGAAACAACTGCTTGAGGTGATTGTTAGATTGCAACTCAATTAATTCAAGCTGCAAATCAGACCTCACTGCTTCACAATTTACGTTGAAAGGCATGGTAAAAATATCCAATTCTGTTTGAATGGCACTGAATCTTGAAATCTGCTTTCGAACTCAAAATGCAGTTTTTTCAAGCCATCTTCATAATTCTTAATATGGATATATAATATATAAATATATATTTTATTTTAATTTCCGTCAGACCGGCAAATTTAAAATTCCATCCGCGGGCCGGATAAAACCTTCCGGCAGGCCGGATTTGGCCCGCGGTCCGTAGTTTACCCATCCCTGGTCTAGTAGGTTTGGCTGGTCGTTGATACACCAGTCAGACAGTCAGGACAGGACATTTTCCTTTATGTAGAGATAAAGGCAAGCTATTTTATGAAAGGAAATGCATGGAAACTTTCTAACATAGAGTATGAATTTTTTAATTTTATTGCAAATCATGACAAATAAAGAAAAATATGCAAAAATGAAAAAAAAAGGGGGGGTACAATTGAGCTGTTTTGAAAAACAAATGAAAATGATATATTCGTCTTCCGATTTTCCTTTAGAAAATCACTAGAATTCCTTATTCTTCACTGCAAACTATCCGCAAAGACCTTTTCCTTCTAGCGCATTCTTTGTACAGTAGAGTGGAAACTGAGTTCCTTTCAGCAAAAAATCTGTTATCCCTTTACATCCTGGACAGCAAGCTTCTAGAGGGCAGAAAAGAACGTACCAGCCACAGAAGAAAAATCCAACTGGGTAACCGATGAAAATTAAAATCAAGAACCAAAGGACGGCAAATAAACACTTGCACATTTTGTAATCTGTAATAATATGAATTGTATTAGAAATGAAACATGCAGTTGGAAAATATTGGGACAAAGAAAGCGGAGCAAGCAAACTTGGCACAACACAAGGAAGTTTGGACACAGTTGTCAAACACGGTATATAGCAACATGAATTCCGCCAATAATGATGGTGACTTTAGACTATCAAAATAACAAAAAGTTTGTGGACAGGGCAAGACCAACTATCTGTTGGGAGCTTAAATAAACACATGTACACATAAACGCAATATGTAGCATACATGACTGTCCGGCAAAAAACTCTTCAATTTCAAAATAAATACGGGATTCTTATAAATTACTTTTAAGTAGAGAAACTTTAGTAAAACTGATAAATGAATGTCAAAACCAAGACATGGTATTTGACTTAACATTCGAATTAGTTTTTAGAGGCACACATACATTTCAACGGAGGACAGTTGCTGAGGACGGATGACGACGATACTAATTACAACAACCGCAAACTCGAAGGCAGCAGCATATGCCAGTGGCAAAGTACGCTGACAGGGGCGGCCCAAGGGTACGTGACGCCCCTGCAAACTTTAAAAAAGTCGCCCCTTTTATACTTTTTTCAAGCTTTTGAGTTCGAAATGGCGCCCCTTCGAAGACTGCACCCCGATGCGATGCTTTCCTTGCTTACCGTGTCTGGCCGCCCGTGTACGCAGATGAAGTACAGAGCATATATAAAATTTTAATTTCCTTAGTGTTGATCAAGGGGCAACACTGAAGATTTAAAAGATGCAGACACTCGTTGTGAGGTGTTGTAAGTGAAAAAATTGTCTCTCGTGTATGATGTAGATGAACTTGCAATTGAATTATTGGAAAGTTTTTGAAAATACAGCAAAAAAATCTGATGTGGTCAACACATCATGACTTCCTTGCACGTCTATTAAATCAAAAATATTTTCGGAGCACTTCATCTAAACCTATTTTGTTTGAAAGAGATAAAATACTGCTGTAATACTCAGGTTTAGCGATTTCAAGCCAAATATTTTCGAAATAACCAAGCTGGGTTCAATTTGAAAGATTCGTTTTTGACACCTAATTTGGCAATATTTCGTCAGCAGCCGACAAGCTTGAGATAGTTTGCGAGATTTTGGGGATAGCCAAAGTAGTAATCGACCACAAAAGAAGAAGAACAAAAGAACAGGTGCACAACTAGATGTTACAACAATCCTAAATATAAGTTTTCAACATTCTACTACCAATAGTTTTTAAAATATGCGAATTTAATGAATTTTTGCCAACAGAGCGTAATGTATTTAGAATCTTTTAGGCGGCCCTGTAGATAAACTATTGAGTCGATTGGGACCAAAAAAGGAGGTGCACAACTAGATGTTACAGCAATAATAAATAAAAAGTTTCAACATTCTACGACCAATAGTTTTTGAGATATGAGAATTACATACGAACATACTTACGTACGTACAGGCGGCGGAGAATGGAATAACTGCTTAAAATGGACTTCCGGTCGGTTAAAATGGGTTGTACAGTACATGCATATGAACGTGCATGCTAGCGTACGATGAGATGTATCGCAAAAATTCTTAAAAGTAAATTTAGAGGTAGTCAAAATTGGTTTTTTTGTCGAAATCTGGCTCCTGAAAATTTTTCGCGATGACATTACTTCCTTGTACGAAGTACAAGAAAGTAAAAAGGGTATTGCCGAGAAATACGACATCGCACACAGGGTTATTTTCTTGCTTTCCAGAGCAATTTAAACAGCCTGGATGCAAACCAGATGTCATGCTGGAGGTCGTATAAATGGGCGCCTATATGATTGTTTGTAGGGTGGGGTGGGGCCTGGTTAATGATTGTGTCCCACAAAGATACTATATTTTAGTGTTCAACCACTTCTACGTTTTACTTCTACGTAAAACATAAGGGTAATATGACAGCTAGGGGGGGTGGCCCCTTCCTGCCCATAGGTATGGCCGCCCATGGTCCTATACGCAAGATAGCCTTATATATGTAGATAGTGACGTAGGAAAGGGGGGGGCTTTGGAGGTCAAGACCCACCCCATACCTTTGGAGGTAGGAAGAAAATTACCACAAATCAGCACAATATGGTGTCTTTTTAAGCTTCGAAATCCATCTAAACATACTGAGCTCCTCCAAACTTATTGAATTGCTATGCAGACTCCAGCGTCGGGGGGAGGAGACGAGACGAAATTATGCCCCATAGATTGCGACACCCAAGCTTATAGGAATTTAAGGAATCATCACCAGATTTTCAATCGAGCAACTGGTACGGTATAATGATCTGAAATAGTGTACTGGATCATGAAATCTAGTACTACAATAAACCTGACAGATTGCTTGCAGAACGAATTAACCCTTTGAGGCGCAACCCTTTCCCAATGCTGAAAAGAGGGCAGCCGTTGCCATTGCTCGACTTAACTACCAGCAAGATGGCGTCATAAAAAGGGTCCCTAGATCTGTGGCACGCGATGAACGTTTCGATCGTCCGCCATCTTGCTGGTAGTTAAGTCGAGCGATGGCAACGGCTGCCCTTTTTTCAGCATTGGGCCATCTATCCAGCTGTTCTTGCATTCTTCCATTTTTCAGCAGATGTCAGTGCTGTTAAAAAGAATCTTTTACGGGAAATGACGTGCTAAAAAGTAAAGGATTCTCGTGGAGTTACGTCACCCGCAACTAATTTTATAGAAATCAAATCTATTAGTGACTGGCAATAGTCAAAACGTCAGAGTTTGGTGTTCCCAGAGCGGGAACACTGCGCGTTAAAGGGTTAAAACAGGCAGTTAAAAGCTCTTAGATTCGTCAAGAAATCTGTCAGTCATTCCCGTAACTGAGAACACCTTTGGAGTGGAGTACTTTTAGGGCGGCCTTTGCTTCCCAACAGGGGTCTATCTCTTATTCTTGCTATAAAAAATCTGATTCTTATAGAAGGAGCTAACATTTTTTCTGAGATGGGATTAGCCCACCGGGCATCAGTACTACAATTTCAGTTTACTTTGCAAATAAGACCGGCTAAAAATGCCACTTGATGTTATAAAATAATTGGTAAAAACCTTCCTACGGGGGTATGTTTAGTAATCTATCCCTAATGCCAAAACTGTAACCTGCACTAGAATAAGAGAGAAAAGTTTACTTTATGTCCTTTCAGCTATCGGTTATGTAATATAATATGTAATCGAAATTACATGATGTACTGGGAATATATAGCAACGAAAAACTTAAAGCAATATGAACATGCAAATGGACAACAATAAAATAATGCTTCGCCGAGAAGAATAAGCTCATGAAAAAGCACATAAATTATAAACGAATAAAGCAAATGACAGATTGACAGATAAAAGAGAAAATCAACAATAAAAAAGAAAAATATTCACACTGCATATGATTTTATATAGATAACAATATATTGCAACAGTTCTGATAAATCTAAATATTAAAAATCTGGAGTGACTCCACTCGACTTTTCGAACACTTCATCTTTATCTAGAGATTAAATAAATTTGATTCAACGTAATCCAGTGTTCAGACGCTAGTGCACTTCAGCACTATTGTAAGACACCAGAACTTTTCTTTAGATAAATTATGAAAAGAGGTTTTTTTTTTAAATATATGATTATTGTATGTACAGTCATAAGTCTTCTGTTTTGTGGGTGTATTTTTATTTTATATCTTATGCATATATAAACAGTTTGAGACACTAGGAGAGTGGTTATTTTTTTTTTTTTTTTTAAAGAAAAGAATGGACACATAGTACGTTACTTTTATTGAAGATATAAAATATGATGGATAACCATTCGACATATATATATATATATATATATATATATATATATATATATATATATATATATATATATATATATACAATTAATAAGTAAAACACAAAGTATATTACTGCAAATATGACATACCCCGCAGGAAAAAAATAAGAATAGAACGCCAAAAATAACACCTCGTGCGGAAAAAAAAAGAAAAAAAAAACTGATACTAAGCCATACAAAGTGCAATTAAACAAAGTGAAAATAGATTGAATGGAATCGAAATTGTTAATGACTATGTCATTTTATCTCTCATCCCCACTATTGAAAATTGTCCGAAAAATGTGTCCCAAAAAAGCGACATAAAAATGCAACATAATTTTACACATATTTAAATACTATTAGCTCGCAACAGCTTTAATGTATTGTTACAATATTTCGTAAGCTGTAGAATATGCATCACATGTAATTTTCTATAAATAGGTTACAATCATAAAAATTTCAACATAGGGTTACATGCACGAAAGATGAGAGATAAAATGACATAGTCAATTAATATCGTTTTAATATGACAGTAAAGAAACTAAAAAATTAGGGGGGTTCAGTGGGGTTCTCTCCCTGATCAGGCTCGAACAGCCGAGTTATATATATATATATATATAGATAGATAGATAGATAAATTATGTTGCATTTTATGTCGCTTTTTTGGGACACATTTTTCGGACAATTTTCAATAAAGGGGGTGAGAGATAAAATGACATAGTCATTAATATAAAACTCGGCTGTTCGAGACTTCCTTGAACCCCCCTAATTTTTTAGTTTCTTTATTGCCATATTAAAACGATATTAATCAACTATGTCACTTTATCACTCATCTTTCGTGTACCTATATTGAAATTTTTTATGATTGTAACCTATTTATAGAAAAATGCATGCGATGCATATTCTACAGCTTACGAAATATTGTAACAATAGATTAAAGCTGTTATGAACTAATAGTATTTAAATATATGTAAAATATTGTCGGTTTTTTGGGACAGATTTTTCGGACAATTTTCAATAAAGGAGGTGAGAGATAAAATGACATAGCCATTAATATATTGTGCATATATCTTTAAAAAATTGATTCAGTAATATGTTTTACATATTCACCTATTTGGATTTGTTTATTTCTCACTCTTTCAAAATCAGTTTTGCTTCGGCCATTCACGAACATTCAAGGAAATTCAGCCTCCTTCCCGTTAATCCACTCTTGATTCGGAATCCTGTATTTACTTCAAATTTTAACTCATAAAATGAAATAAATTGTTCTAAATACTATCCCTATTCTTCTATAATGAGCTGTTTTAACCCTCCTATGACCACTATGAAAAATACCAAGCAAAAAAATATTTTTTCGTTGAAGTGGTGTTTTTTTAAAATTTTCTATTGATAAAAGTATTTTAGTATAAATCATGCTTTTAATTTACACAGTTGTTTTTATATTAGTAATCCTGTCAAACACTGCAGAATCGTCCTGCTATAGAGAAAAGCATTATTATTTTCAAAGTGCTTTTCATCAATTTTAAATACCATTTAAAAATATCGGAATTCATTGCTTTATTGAAACGTTATTAAGCACATACTAAAGACTCGTGGTTTTTTTTTTTTAATAAAGGGTATAAAATTATCGGACTGAATGGCTTTTTTAAAGATATAAATGCTCACAATAAGATTAAAAATAAATAAAACACAAGAAAAATAAAAGTATTTTTAACAAAATCGCTTTTTTGAGATTAAAGATTTAATTTAAAAAAAAAGAAAGAAGGAAATCATTTTAAAAACATTGCTCAAAAAAGAGCGTTCCCTGTAAAATGCTCCTGAGATTAAAAATTAATCAGGAAAAGAACGAAATCATATCTTAAATTATTGCTCTAAAAGGAGCGTTTCCTATAAAACGCTCCCTTTAATACTAAAAAGTAATGAAAAGGGGCAAAATCGTTTAATCAAAAACGAGGGAAATTCGCTCCGAATATTTCGCACCGCTCAGTGATTGAAAAACGCACCTAAAGGAGAAGTGCACTTTCAAGTACGGAAAGTAGCGAAAATTCGCTCCGACTGATCGAATTTCGCTTGTTTGGTTTAAGCGTGTATAGTTCACAAGAATGTATAAGAATATATATGTATAAGAATATTTTTTTGTAACCCTGTAAAAAATTACAAGTCCTGTACACACCAAAAAACTATACAGTACATAAGACAGTGACCCATATAATGTGCACCTATTTAAGCTCCTATTGAATGCACTATAAAGACGTTAGCGAAGTTTCAAGAATTTACGTCTATAGGCCATAAAGTAAAAGAAATCTTTTTTTGTAACCCTATGAAAAAAGCTGTAAGTTCTATACATAATACAATATACATACCTCATTTGATTTCATTCGAAAGCACCATTTAGATACTAGCTCACTTTAAATAATTTGCAATGTATAAGAATCATTTTTAGCAACCCTGTGAACAAACTATCAGCTCTACCCACACCAAAATCTATGCAGGTCATTTGACCATGACCTATGACATACATATCCAGTTTGCGCTCAATCGAATTCACCATGTAGACGCTAGCGCACTTTCAAGAATTTGTGTCCATAGGCCGTAATCTATAAGAAATCTCTTTCGTAGCCCTGTAAGAAAACTATACATCCTATACAAACCAAAATCAATGCCGGCTATCCGATGGTGGTCTATAATATATATACCAAATTTAAGCTCAATCGAATGCACCACCTAGGAGCCATTGAGTTCTTTCTCTCTCTCTCTCTCTCTCATCCACACACATCCTCACCCCTTGATATTTCTCCCAAACTTCATTACTGTTCTGGAACTGTACTGTTGTTCTAATGTACATAACTGTTGTTACTTGGAGATTGTTGTTACATAGAATATAAGTTTTCGGCCAAGGCCTACGACTGCCTCTCACTTATTTTTCCTGCCGTGTAATATACATATACAGTGGCCTAGCCAAGGGGGGGATAGGGGGTCACACCCCCTTCCCCATGAGAAATTTTTTGCCTTACAAAATGTATATTCTTCAATCCCTTATCACACATACGTATTCATTTACGTGATTTTGCAGTAGTCGTAACCCCCCCCCCATGAAAAATTTCTGGCTACGCCAGAGTACATATATGTATATAAACCATCCGGTCCGGAATCTGTCAAAGACCGATATTGAAGAACATCATGGGAATAATTAATGCTATACGATAAATAAAACAATCCTCCCCCCTCCACTAAAAAAGTGAACTTGCTCCCCTACTTCCCAAAGTCATGTGCGAAACATTAAACAGACTGTCAGTTCCTTAGACTTACAGGAAACATTTATTGAAGATAGCTGATATCCTATCCACGTTTGGATCTTGCCCCAAAATACCTCAATCCATCAAACAATTGGTAGATAGCTAAAGTGTGAAGGTTCAGGGTTCTGGACTACCGCGCGGCTGTCGATCTAACGGGCTGTAATTTTGGACGGTTTCCGGTAAATGTAACTTGAAAACACTTTACAAACCCTTAAAGCGAGAGGGGAGCATCATGGGGGGTTGATCCCCTCCTAAAATTTTAATCAATGCATTAGTAGTTTTTCATTTGTGTTGATTCTAGAGATCAGTTAACGTTGAAAAAATTTTAGCGCTACATATTTCTTCCCCCCCCCCTCCGATTTTCCCCCCTGGCTACAGCCTTGCGTCCTATCTCCCTCCTCTCTGAAAGTTTCATAAATTAATGCATGTTTATTGCTTATTACAGCGCATAGTACAACTTGTAAAAATATAACCAGAAAATTTCCGGATCTCTGACGCAATTAGTTTGTTTACGTTGCAAAATCGCATGATTTTTTTCGAATTAGTCTCAAAGGAACGTCAGAACTAAAAGGGAAAGTCTGGGAATACTATTTCAATCATTTGTATCCCCGTGCTAGAGATCTGCAACATATTCTTCAATCCAATACCAATTAAAGCTGTATAAGTTTGTGTATTAAAAAAATATTTGATTGGCTGTTTTTTTTTCAAGAAGAGCATTCGAATAAAAAAATATATTTTTTTAAATTTTGAAAAGCTTTTGATATTTAATTACTACTGTAACACGAAACTATATTTTGCTATTCAGCAGTCGCATTATTGGTTACTGCAGCAAGCAGTAGCGTAGCCAGAAAATTTTCATGGGGTGGGAGGTTATGACTGCTGTAACTCACATATATGTATACGTGTGTGTGATAAGGGAGTGAAGAATATACATTTTGTATAGAAAAAAATTCCTCATGGGAAGGGGGGGGGGGGGCTGGCTACGCCAGTGGCAGCAAGTATTTTTCCGTAGGTTACTTACAAGAAATAATGTTAAAGATTTTTTTTTTAAGTTTGTTAACAAACACTTCAGCAACCATTTGGTATGCTACAGATATAGTTTCAAGTAATACCAAAACTCTATAACAAAAGCATTTTGCTGAATAAATTTCACATGATTTACTAAAATGGAAAATAAAAACTTCCAGAATGCTTATAATCTATTTCTGCATATTGCAGCAAAAAAAAATTTTTTTTTAATTATGTTGTTGAGATGTATAAAAGATTAATACGAAAGCTGGTCTTCCAAGCCTTTTATTAACCTTAATATCTCAGACGATCTTGGCCAGACTGTAATTGTGCTAGAAAAGAAGTCTCCAGCCGTATCACTGCAATTATTTTGTTTAGTTTCTACACATTCCAGCACTCTTACGCACAGCTTATTGAGTCCAAATTCTGTCCATTGAAATAAATTAAATGCAACCAATTGCTAAATTGGTTACTTTAATTAATTACTTTGAGGTCATTAGAGGTATTAGTGAGACACGTTATACAATTTTCAAACCAATATTTTTGTTTCAAGTACATCAGTTAAAATTTAAGTTAATTGTCATAAGAAATAAAAATTCGGATATTCGAGCCTCGTCAGGGGGAGACTCCCACCTAATTTTTTAGTTTTGAAATTTTTATGATTGTAACCTATTTATAGAAAAATACATGGGATGCATATTCTACAGCTTACGAAATAGTGTAACAATAGATTAAAGCTGTTGTGAAATAATAGTATTTAAATATAGGTAAAAAATACATGTGATGTATATTCTACAGCTTACGAAATAGTGTAACAATAGATTAAAGCTGTTTTGAACTAATAGTATTTAAATATATGTAAAATTATGTCGCTTTTTTGGGACACATTTTTCGGACAATTTTCAATAAAGGGGGTGAGAGATAAAATGACGTATTCATTAATATATAAGTTCAAACAAAAGTAATGAATATCTAAGCATCGAATTCTGATTAATCGAAGAAAAAAATTATTTTTTTTTTTTTTTTAATTCCAAAATGCAGTGAAACATTTCTTTATGGCTATATTGTTCCACCAAAAATCGGTTGATAAAAGACATAGTCATTCGGCATTTAATAGATTTCATAGTTTTATTTATATTTTTGAAATAAAAAGTTCATGAGAGAGAGAAAGAGCAACGAAAAAAATAATAATAATTAACTACTGCTGTAAAAATGGATTGAGCTTGCTCAAAGGGTGCAAAAGGGCCTATATACGTAAAAGGTGTTAACACGCTTTAATTCTTTATTTATTGGAGATAAGTCGGCTATGTAAATTGAAAAGTGTTTGAATAAGGTAGGAATAATGGCAATTTTAAGAAAACGTTCCTATCATAAATTTTCAAAAAGTTACACGCTTAAATTTGTATACGACCCTGTTCAGAAAAATAAAAAAATCCGATTAGTAAAATGTGCCTTATGCACTAATGAGGTGATGTAAAAAAATTGAGAATTATACTTTAAAAGTGTCAGAGAATGTAGATTAAAAATATGTTGACTTAAACCACTTTTCAATGGCTCTGCAAGGGAAAAAAAATCACGTAGGAGGATCGCATTTCAGGGATCGTATAGAAATTACGAAAGATTTTTTCCCCCAACTCCAACAACGTTTACATTATTCAAATTCATATGCCTAACCCCCGATCATCTTTGTTTAAAGATATCTCTTACACATTTTATGATGAAAGGCTGAAATTTTGTACATAACCTCATAAGTGTATGGGGGGGGGGACATTTCACTAACTGGGAATTTTTTGTACAGGATCGTGTGCAAATTTAAAAAGTGTAACTTTTTGAATATTAATGAGCGAAATTTTTTCTTAACGGAATCTTATTTTCGACCTTATTTTGAAAAAAATTTCCAATTTACACTGTCCACTTATCTCTAATGGGTAAAGAATTAAAGAGTGTTGCCTTATTTTTGGGACACCCTGCATATGCACAAATTATTAATTATAAATAATGAATTTAATCAGAGTTTCAACTTTAGTATATTTCGTACAAGTCGGAAGTATGCATGTTAGAATAAATTAATTGTCTGCCTTTTCGTGCTGTTCAAAATAACAAACTAGACAAAGTGTATCAAAATGAGAACTTGTGTAAGATAAGAAACTTATCATTGAACTGGAGAGAATGTGGGCGACTTTATTTCCGGATAGATAGATGAATGAAATCATCTGCTAATCTTAGAAGGATGACAAAAGTGTTGTGCAAGTTATTGTCGTGAACTATTACCCTACCATATAGTTACTCTGATCACTGATTCATTGACTCTGCCACAATTCCAGTTCAACCACTCCAAAACGTAACTTTTACCGTCAATAATCCAAGAAGATTAACCCTTTACCGCGCAGTTTTCCCGCTCTGGGAACAGAGCCTGATTATGACCAATGGGGGCCCCGGGCATTGATGAATTTGGGGGCCCCCAATCTTTGAAATTTGTTTTATTTTTCATAAAATTTTGATATAAAAAATATATTTCAGAACAATATTTGAAATTGGGGGCCCTTTCGAGTCGGGGGCCCTGGGCAAAGTCCCGATTTGCCCAAGCGATAATAAGGCTCTGTCTGGGAACACCAAACTCTGACGTTTTGACTGTTGCCAGTCGCGAAGAATAGATTTGATTTCTATAAAAATAGTTGCGTGTGACGTAGCTCCACGAGTATTCTTTACTTTTTAGCACGTGATTTCCCGTAGAAAAATGGTCACGATTATTTTTAACAGCACTCACATCGGCTGAAAAATGGAAGAATGCGAGAACAGCTGGATAGATTGCCCAATGCTGAAAAAAGGGCAGCCGTTGGCATCGCTCGACTTAACTACCAACAAGATGGCGGACGATCGAAACGTTCATCGCGTGCCATAGATCTAGAGACCCTTTTTTGACGACAGCTGGCTGTGCCGCTCAGCACTGATTGAAGATTTTTAGAATGTCTCTGCGCGTTAAAGGGTTAAATATTGTTCATAATCATATATACAAGTTTGGTAAAAAGAAGGAACAATTATATGATATCGATTTAAGTTAGGAGAATGAGTCTCCATAAAAACAAAATTAAAATTTTTATACGGCCCAAATACAAAAATTTCCAAATAGCAAAATGTGCTAATTGGCAAATGTACAAGATTCCAGTCTTTCATCATAAAAAGGCTCAGAGATATGTTTAAATTAAGTTAGTATTGGGGCTATAGAATACCAATAATTGAAAAAGATTTTTGTCTTTATGCAATTATTGTTTTCTTTCGTATTGTGTGTACAGCCCCTGTTACACGATATTTCGATGTGATTTTTCTCTTTGGGAGCCATTGAAAAATGGTTTAGTCAGCATATATTCATTTTCATACTGAATCCTTTTATGGCGAAAGACAGAAACTGTGTGTATTACTGTGATACGTTTTACTAATTGGGATTTTTTGGTACAAGGGTCATATATAAATTTAAATTTTATATTTGTTCAGATTTCATCTCTGGAAAGTTTATATCGATACCATAAAATTGTTTACTCATTAATGTAACTTTGTAATTTATATGTAGGTAGGTCAGTTTTTGGGACACTCCCTGAATGGAATAGCTTCTGAAGAGACATTCTAAAAATCTTCAATCAGTGAAATAACTAGTTTACTTATGTTTGGGTAAGGATTCACATGTTTTTTTTTTTTTTTTTTTTTTTTTTTTTTTTTTTTTAAACTATGGTTTTAATTGTATAAAGATGACAAGTGTATGCTAAAGGAAGTGTAAATATTTAGAATCCGCTCTTAACACTACTTGAAACTTTAAAATTGAAAAATAGATTGCAATCGATTAATATTTTAATTTACCAAAATGAGTAGATGTATTAAATTTAAAATACAAAAAACAGGAACTCAATAAATGGAATTTTACATCTTTCAAAAAGTAAGGTAATTAGTGCTCTCACGGGTGCTCTATTCTCCGAGCGAATGAAATTCCATGTTTAGGTACAACAGACGATCACAGCAATCAATGCCAGGTGGTCGGCTGCAGTTCTTCAGATGGAACGGATTGGAACATTGACCTCCCTACAACCCAGATCTCGCACCCGGTGATTTCCGTCTCTTCGGGCCGTTGAAGAAGTACCTGATAAGATGGCATTTCCTGCTATCTTACCAGGTTCTTGCGAGAGTTCTGGTTGTCCTTCGATAACTCAGCGACCAGGGCCCTGTTTCTTTTAACGCCAGTTTCGGCAGATTGGTATACAGGTGGAGGAAATGATTTGATGCCCATGGAGGCTATGTTGATAAATAATCTGTACAAAATGCCTTGCTATGATTCTGTATCTGTGGGGTTTCGTTAATAAACTTTTTAGATAGCGGATTTGTTATCTTATTTTTTGAACCACTTAGAGCCCCACCAGTGGCATAGCGATAGCGCTTTGAACTGGGAGACTTTTCGTCCGAAACTTCGTAAATACGGGTTAGGATCCTTAGAAACTCCCCCACGGAGGGCACCCTAGGCTTAGATTCCTCGAGCAGATAATTGGCCTTAACACCACATTTACATGACCCACTTATCATACACGAACTATTTAATCTTTAAAGGTGGATCAGTAACGCATATTTTTTATGTATGGCTAACTGAGTAAATGACATTAATTCAAATTGCAGAAATGTCAATAGGTTTCTTTGAAGTAAATAAGGAATGGAAGGTATATACGAGCTTATAAATGCTCAAATACGTGACAAACTTTTGTTACTAGATGATCGGGAGAATGATTTTCAAATGCAGGTGAAATGTGGACACAAACTGACGAATGATAACTTCTGTCATTTCGATTGCTACTATCTGTATTGACATAAGTGACTATTATCTCACTCATAGGAAGTGTCCCAGTTTATAGTTCCAAAGTAATAAATCGCGGTTTTTTTTCTCTTCAATTTTACGAACTTGGAGCTTTCTTCTCTATTTCGGAGAGCAATCACTATTAAAATTAAAAAGCCTTAATGAAAATATGTTTTAAAGATAATTTTTGGCATAATAATAAAATTTTGATAGTTTTCTTATGTAATAAAGAAAAAAAAAGATTTACCATTTCCCCCTTACATGAATTTTATGGATAGAAAGAATTTTGGGAAGACGACAAGGAACGGACGTTTATTATGTAAAGGAACTGCAACGCTCAAAACCGGAAAGAGCTAGTTGTAACTCTTAAGGAGTTAAATAGCAGCCAAAACATTCACACTCTAAACTAAATTATAGGTATTCATTCTTCTGTAGAGTGAAAAAAAAATTGGTGAATGACACTCTGATAAGTTGAATATCGACTCCCCCCCCCCCAAAAAAAAAAAAAAACAATACAGATATAGAGATTTTTTAAATGCTGTTCATGCTTTTTATCTATACCTATGGGAATCGGTAAAAAAAAAAAAAATCTCATATCTATGTTTTGGATTTTTTTTTTTCTCCAATACCTATGGGAATCACATAAAACTTAAAAATGTGTTAATTTTTTGAAACGACTTTTATGACGACTCTTTAATAAATGTAATTTTTATTTCCAACCTAATTTCAAATATTTTTGCAATTCACATTGGTCATTTTAACTTTAACAGCTACAAAATTAAAGCGAATTTCAATCTTTATGGAACGCAATGGTACATGTCAGTTAGAGCACTGTTTCCCAACCCTTTCACACCTGCAGACCGACAAAAAAATAAGAAATACACTTCTGAGATCAGCGTTAACTGAATATAATTATACAAACATGTATTTAATTTATTAAATCAAGAGGTATTCAAATGTCATTTTTAGTTAGCACTGGCATTTACTGCTGATAATTTTTTAATACATTTGATGTATGTGGACCGGCAGTAAAGTCTCGCGGACCGACAGCGGTCCACGGACCAGTGCATGGGCTTCGGCACAGTAGGGAGAAAGGGGGGGGGGGTAGGGGGCACTTGGCGCCTCTGGATTTTCGTATGCCGTTTTTTTCGATGCTTTTTTGTTCTTTCCAACGGTAACCATACGTTGAAGTAATCTTTGCCCCCTTCTCCCCCCCCCCCTCGAAAATATTCTGCCGCCACTAATGGACAAATGGTTGAGAAACACTAAGCTAGAAGACGGACAGAGGGACACTGAAATTTTTCAATGTTGTTGAAAAGAGAATTCTTTGACAGTAATCATAGGATAATTCAATGGGGAGTAGGGGACCATCATATTCACCAAACACGGTTGTTGGATTTATTGTGGTAAGAATTGAATTTTTCATCTAACCCATAAATTTAACACTCGTGTTTGAATTTATCCGGGTTTAAAGTTTTGGTGGATAAGGCTGTAACCCCCCCCCCCTCCCCCATTAACCCTTTTCCAATTCCCCGAGGCGCAACCCTTTTCCAATGCTGAAAAAAGGGCAGCCGTTGTCATCGCTCGACTTAACTACCAGCAAGATGGGGGACGATCGAAACGTTCATCGCGTGCCACAGATGACGACAGTTGGCTGTGCGGGCACAGCCAACTGTCGTCAAAAAAAGGTTTTCTTGTCTCAGATCTGTGGAAAGATCTGAGACAAGAAAAAGCCAAGAAAAAGATCTGTGGCACGCGATGAACGTTTCAATTGTCCGCCATCTTGCTAGTAGTTAAGTCGAGCGATGGCAACGGCTGCCCTTTTTTCAACATTGGGCAATCTATGCAGCTGTTCTCGCATTCTTCCATTTTTCAGCCCATGTCAGTGCTGGTGAAAATAATCGTGACAATTTTTTTACGGGAAATGACGTGCTAAACAGTAAAGGATTCTCGTGGAGCTACGTCACCCGCAACTATTTTTATAGAAATCAAATCTATTCTTCGTGACCGGCAACAGTCGAAACGTCAGAGTTTGGTGTTCTTAGCGCGGGAACACTGCACGTTAAAGGGTTAAAGGAAGCGTGGAGTTATCATCCGAAAATAAAATCTACAGTAATTTTAATTCCAGAAGAAAAACTAGCTCTTTTCTTCATTGAATCATAGATTCGCCACTGGCATTCCTCTACGTCAAGGGTCAACAAACTGCTCTTGCTAAGGATTATTCTGCAAGCCGGAGGGGGAAAAAAGGTAAAAGAAATTGTGAGTAATTCTCTCTTTCACCAGCATTCCTGGAAAAAAAAAAATTAGCAATGTAAATAATTTATTTGCAGACTAAACAGATGTCCATTTGGCTGAGATTTTAAACTACCTTTCCGGTACAACAACAAAAAAAAAAAAAAAAAAAAGAAGAAGAAAAGAAAAGAAGAAAGAATTGTTAATAGTTTTCCTTTTAGAAGTATTAGTTTTTTTTTTTTTTTTTAAAAGCTAAATGTTCCCATGCTGAACTCGCAGAATTCCAAGAAATTTTTTAGAAGAGCTCAAAATATTTACCGAAGAATAGTGAAGATCTCCCCCCTCCATTTACAAGCTAAAACTAGTTAAAATCTTATATATATATAATTTTACCTGTCTATAGAAAGAATATCACAGAAGATTAACGATTTCTGCAAAAACACTCTAAGTACACTCTAAAAAAAAAAAAAATTCAGTGGATTACTAAGAAATATTTCGGAAACAAAGATGCCATAACTTTTCTTAGTATTACTGCTAAATAAAGCCATGTAAATCATTTGACATACATGGATTTAGTAGTTATGCTAAGAAAAGTTATGTCATCATACTAAAAAAAGTGATGGAATCCTTGTTTCCTAGAGATTTCTCAGTAATCAACTGATTAAAAAAAAATTTTTTTTAGAGTGTAGCAACTGGGTGGCTGCTAGATTTTAAGTGACTACGCGGCAAGTCGCCGGACCTACTGAAGTTTTTTCAGTAGCTACCCAGAGAGAATGGGGGACCAATAAATAGAAGTTTGCTGTTTACACTAATCTTATAAGAAAATCAGGCTTTTAGTTGTATTTTGTCAGTCTTTTTTAATAATAAGCTAGTTTCATAATGTTTAAAGGTTCATAAACATTCTCATTTATATAATACTTAGGTTTTCTCCAGATGTAACGCGAATACGCGTTAGAACCCCTTATAAAGTCCTCCTACCAAGGCATCCCTCATCCTTGGCAGATCGCCCTAGTGTAGCGTTGCTATAATCAAACAAACAAGCAATTTACCTAATACTAGTATATTTCATGTTGGATACATTTAATCATAACATAGATTTATATGAGAACACAGGTAAAGTACATAAAGTACTTGTCAGACATTGTAACAAAATGTAGGAGGCCACATTAACATCTCTGCCCAGGCCCTGTTTCTCATAATCGGACAGTGCCCACTACCGAAAAAGGTGTCAGTCTTCCGCTTGACTCCCTTTCGATCGCAGAGAAATTACGAGCAAATTTGGTGGCGATTGAGACAGCTCGTCTTTTACAGATTCCAAGAAAACGGAGGGTACTTTTACAATTTGATTCTTTGTGTTGTTACAGCAGAGCTACGCATGGGTTATCTGCCTGGGATGAGGGATATCTTCGTCGACGGACTTTCTAAGCGGTTCCAACGCGTATTCACGTTACATCTGGACTGAGTCGTAGGCTAGGATCCTGGCAAAATTAGAATTTTGCGCTCCTAAGACTTCTTACTTGCTGTTATGTACGAAAAGTCAGCAAAGTGCGCCTTCTGAGGCTTGCGCCCTAGCAGCTGCAAACCTGGACAGCCCATAGCTACGGCACTGCATCTGGTAGGAAAAACGACGAAAACTGCATATCCATAGATGACAGCCTAGCGGCCGGGCCCTAACGCGGCACCTTCACATTTTAGCAGTATACCACGTTGAGTTGCTTATCCACACGGCCATGAAGGCATAGGTCTAACTTACTAAGTGCAAGGGGGTGGCAAATTCCACCTTAAGTTCAAGAAAATTCAGATATCTCACCTATTTGAAAATAGTATTTTCTACAATAGGAAACATTTTACACTTCCCCCAATGTTACATGCCAATTTACGCCAATGTTAGGAGGTACAATTTTTGCGTCTTGATTTACCGTCTTTCTGTATTTTTATTTTGTGTTAAATGAGGTCTTGAAATATTTTACTCATTCAATAAAAATTTATTCAATATTTAATTTATTCAATAAAAAATCGTTAACTTCGGCCAGAGCCCTTGCTAAAGGGGAGTGTGGGGGGGGAGTCTCCCCCACAACACTCGCAAAATTCTATTATACTTGGCAAAATTAGATACCTAGTTGGCAAACTAAATGTTAACGCAAACTATAATTTACTTTCTGGTGCACTTGGCAAATTCACGCAAATCCAGTTGGCAAAAGTAAAAAGTTGGTAAAAAATAAATAAATAAGTAGGTAAAAACCGATATTTGACTTGGCAGTTAATTTCGGCTTTGGGCACAATGTAAAGTTCTTCTACATAAAAGTGAAAATAATTGCGCGTTGAAAAGTTAACCCTTTATCTACTGAATTAAGAATTGCCATGAATATCACCTTGAATCTTTTTTCTCTTGTTATAGTTAGGCAATGAATGATAAATACTGACGAATGTTAATAAAAAAAGAAAATTACAAAAAAAATTAATAAGCATAAGCTATACGTTTGATGACTGGTTTTATGAACAGTTGACGAGTCTTTTTCAAAAGAGTATAGGACCAACAAATTTGAAGGAGTCAAGTAATATCAGGTTGTAACGAAAGTTTTCTGCCAAATCTGCTTGAAAAACTAACTTCCAACTCCTTAGATAACTGTCGAGTGGTTAATTACTGATCTTCTTGCACAAGTTCTCGCAGACTGGCCTCATCAACATCAATAGACCAGCCAGAGCCCTCTGCTTCTTAAATGCCACAGTCCTTGTATTTGAAATTGCGAACTTGCCCTTGTGTTTCAACCTTGTGCTGTGTACCAAACCTGCACAGTGTCGCATGATACAACAATAGTACTTAAAGCTATACACATAATTCGTTGATATTCTGTAGCTGACTTTTTGCAACAGAACTGGAAATAAATGATGGTTATAATCCGCTAGAGTGATAGTTCCATTGGAGACACTTTGTACTTAATGATAACTATATTTTTTTACAGATTTCATAGCACAGTGTTATAAAGTAAGTCTCTTTCTTTCAAATGCCAAAAATCGTTTCACAAAATATGAGCAAATACGCCAACGCGAACTGTGTCCTGACGATGTTTGGGGTGGCGGAAAACTTTTGTTACAACCTAATACTTCGCTTTGATAATGCTTTTTTTCGGGGAGGCGGGGCTCGACATGATTAGGAATGCAATCGTGATGTAAGTGGATTAAATGAAGTATTTGGTAGTGATTTGTTAAAAGAATGGTTACAATCAATATATTTTTCTTTCTTTTTTTTTTTTAATTTTAATTTAACGGTACTTCTAAGTACCGTCAGTAGATGAAGGGTTAAATCTGCCCAAAATCGGATTCTGTAATATACTCTTCAGACCCGACAAAAATCTCACATGTCAAATTAAAGAGCAATCTAATAATTATTTAGAAAAAAACCTATTGCATTTAAAAATGACAAGTAGAAAGCGCATTTTCAAATCATTTTTGGAATAAAAGCTTCATTCCCAATCACAGTTTCAGTAGTGAAAAGTTGTTATCATCGATAAAGAAAGCTTGACAAGAAACTTTTAAAGGTAAAGTATGTCCTACAATTTCTTTCTTTGTCGAGGTGTTCGGCATGATTAGAAAGTGGCGGAAAGCTGTCTATTTAAAACAATGTAGTCTAATAGAACATGCAGACGTGATGTAAGCTGTTTAAGTGAAGTTTTTGGTAGTGATTTCTTAAAGGAATGATTACAATGAATATATTTTCATTTATTTATTTTTTTTTTTATTTAACGGTACTCTAAGTACCATCAGTAGATAAAGGGTTAAATACAATTATAAATATTATGGAGGTTATTCAATTTTTTAAAAATGGAGTCATAATAACAATAAAAAAAAATAAGTAGAAAAAAAAATGCTTTGTCTTCCGTGATATCCGCTTTTCAATTAAAAATGCAAACAATACATGCATTATATCAAAACTTACCTTTTTATTTTAAAACTCAGCAAGCACCAAACAATCGACGGACGTGAGTCAGAACAGAACAGAACAGAGCTAGCTCTCAAGGTTTTTGTGAAATGTGTGCTTTGCGCCCAAAGATAACTTCCACACACTCTCTCTCTCTTGGAAAATCTACCGACTTATCTTAACTTCTGCAAAATGACGCAACGGGCGTTACTACTGGAACCCCGAGAAAAGCACCGACTGATTGGTTGAAGTGAGGTGGGGGGTATGATGCGTGCGTATGCTTTCAAAACATGTGGGCGAAAGAACGGGAAGAAAAAAAAAAAAAAAAAAAAAAAAAAAAAAACAACTCGTATAAAGCACTCCGGAAGCTGGACGCATAAAAAAAGACAATCGCTGGAGACAGAATTCGCAGCAGACTTTTTCCACTTGTCAACATGACATGTAAATGACGGGAACGATCCGGCAACAGGTGATAAGCATTAAGAGGAAATATAGAACAGGCATTCATGAAATGCCGAGTCGCGGAGACATCATTCGGCAATGCTTACCTGTTGACTATAGATTGCTAGGAATTTTAGTAAAAGCGATTGATATTTAACCCTTTAACGCGCACTGTTCCCGCTTTGTGAACACCAAGCTCTAACGTTTTGACTGTTGCCAGTCACGAAGAATAGATTGGATTTCTATAAAAATAGTTGCGGGTGACATAGCTCCACCAGAACCCTTTACTTTTTAGCACTTCATTTCCCGTAAAAAAGTCACGATTCTTTTTAACAGCACTCACATCTGCTGAAAAATGGAAGAATGCGAGAACAGCTGGATAGATGGCCCAATGCTGAAAAAAGGGCAGCCGTTGCCATCGCTCGACTTAACTACCAGCAAGATGGCGGACGATCAAAACGTTCATCGCGTGCCACAGATCTAGAGACCCTTTTTTTGACGACAGCTGGCTGCGCCGGGCACAGCCAGCGATGGCAACGGCCGCCCTTTTTTCAGCATTCGGAAAGGGTTGCGCCTCAAAGGGTTAAAGCACAACTTACATATATATGGTGTCCCCAAAAGAACGATAACACGTTTCAATACTTTATTTAGAGGTAAGCGGACAACTTAAATCTGGAGTGACAATACGCGACTTTCCGAAGACCTAATCTTTACGAAAGGATTAAATAAACTTAATCCAACTCAGCTGCCTGTAGGGTTTAGATGCTAGTGCACTTCAAATAATTTGAGTCTACAGGCAGCAATGTATAAGAATACTTTTTGTAGCCCAGTAAAAACTAAAATCTGCACACCCCAAATGTAAAACAGTGGCCTATAGTAGGCGAACCCAATTTGAGCTCAATCAAACGCACTATATAGATGTTAGCGCGTTATAGAAAGTTTACATCCATAGACCGAAATATACAAGAATTATTTTTTGTATCCCTGTACCAAAACTAGAAGCCTTATAAACACCAAAACCTAAGGTTGTGCGACGGTGACCTATAATGCATTTATACAATTTGAACTTATTCCAATGCACCATTTAGACATTAGTACACTTCAAATAATTTGCGTCCATAGGTCGTAATACATAAGATTTTTTTCAACTCTGTGAACAAATTATCAGCCCTACACACACCAAACTCTACGCAGGTGATTTGGCCATGACCTACAATATGCATGAACAATTTACGCTCAATCGAATCCACCGTGTAGACAGACGCTAGCACACTTTCAAGAATTTCCATCTATAGGTCGAAATGAAGAAATCGTTTCTGTAGCCCTGTAAAAACATATACGTCCTCTACAAATCAAAATCATTATCGGTCGTCCGAGAGTGATCTATAATATTTATATCAAATTTGAGCTCAATCGAAACCACTGTTTAGGAGCTATCGTGTTCATTCACAATCACACAAAATATTCATATTAAGAAAAAATACCTCTCGTTAATTTTCAAAAAGTTATACTTTTTAAATTACTATACGACCCCCGTACAGAAATAAAAATCCCAATTAATAAAAATGTGCCCCATACACTAATGAGGTGATGTACAAAATTTCAACTTTTCATCATAAAGCATGTTGGAAGAATCTTTAAACTGATTATCTGGTCAGAGGCTACACATAAATTTGAATATAAACGATTACTGCTAGAGTGCAATTTTCTTTTGCATTTTTTTACGGCACCTGGAAAGCTATCATCCGACATCATTTTTTTTTTTCCTTCGACAGGCAAAAGTGGTTTAAACCAGCATATATTTATACTCTGATAACTGACACTTTTTAGGATATAATTCTCTGGCTTTTGTACTTCAATAGTGTATGAAGCGCATTTTACAAGCTGCGTTTTTTTTTTTTTTTTGTACGAGAGTCGTATACAAATTTAAAAAGTGAAAATAAAGAAGAGGCATTTTTTTAACGTAGTCTTTTCTTTTAAACTAAAACATTTTTGCAATTTACATTGCCGGTTTATTTCTAATGGATAAAGAATTAACGTGTGCTATCTTTTTGGGAAACCCTGCATCAATGGCGTAGCCAGAAAATTTTCATTGGGGGGGGGGGGGGTTATGACTATTGCATTTCACATACATGTATACGTGAGTGTGATAAGGAAGTGAAGAATATAAATTTTGTATGGCAAAAAATTCCTCATGGAGGGGTATGGCCCCTTACCCCCCCCTTGGCTACGCCACTGCCCTGCATTAAAAGCAATAACTTACGTGCAAGCACTTAAGAGACATATCGGGATCAGCTCAAGCAGGGATGGGTCCAAAAGGGAGGGTTGGTCGTTTCTTAGAGGTTTGGCTCCAAGCTGGCGCTTTGGCGCCAAGCCAGGCTGACACAGTCAGCTGCGTCAAAAAAGGGTCTCTAGATCTGTGGCACGCAATGAACGTTCCGATCGTCCGCCATCTTGGTGGTAGTTAAGTCGAGCGATGGCAATGGTTGCCCTTTTTTCAGCATTGGGAAAGGGTTGCGCTTCAAAGGGTTAGCATCATTGGCTTGCATTTCAAGCTATTCAAAAGTCCAGGGGTGACGATCGTTTTTCAGTACACACGGTATTTCCTAAATGCGACCGTGTGTACACTGCTCCATGCTGGTCCAATGGCAAACATCAAAATCTGTGGCACCCCAGCATGCTCCTTTTACTTTTAAAACTCCATGCATACTGTTAGCGCGTTATCAATTAAAAAAAATCTGGAGTGACTCCACTCGACTTTCCGAACACTTACGATTAAGATCATTACCAGGCACTTAAATAAATTTTAATCTATGAATAATTCAAACATATATACCAAATTGAAACTCAATCGAATGCACCGTTTAAACGCTTGCGCACTTTCAAGAATTTCTCCCCATATGCCATTATGCCACAACATAAAAGAAAGTTTTGTCGTAGCCCTTTAGGAGAACTATAAGTCCTATACACAACAAAATCAATACCGGTCTTAGGATGGTGGTTTATAACATGTATACCGAATTTGAGCTCAATCGAATGTATCGTTTAAACCCTAGCCCACTTTCCAGAAATTTCCCCCATAGGCCATAATGTAAAAGAAATCTTTGTCGTAGCCCTGTAGAAAAACTATAAGTCCTATACACACCAAAATCAATACCGGTCTTGCGACGGTGGTTTATGACATATATATCCAATTTGAGCTCAATCGAATGCTCCGTTTAGGAGCTATCGTGTTCACTCACATACACACAAACACACACACACACACACACATACATACATACATCTCGTAAAAATAGCATAAATGAATTCAGAAGCCCTCAAAACGTGTAAAAACACCAAAATCTCGAAGTCGAATTTTTTCATGATTACAATACTTTCCTTACATGGTACATGTTCGGAAAGTAATAATGTATTCTAGAGAAAAATGTTGACTAAAATAGCTAGGAAAGTTTTTCGAGGGTGGTTTAATATTTCCAAGGAGTAGATTTTTGAACACGTACAATTCGTGATATAAATAAAACTTTGTATAACAAGGTACTTATCTATCAGCACGATCGTTTCGGCCGAAAAAACCTTCAGCCTTCTTCAGCTGTCATCTCACAGAATAGTGGGGACTGAAAGATAAACCCAGAAAGATTTTATCTTTCAGTCCCCACTATTATGTGAGACTATGTGATGACAGTTGAAGAAGGCTGAAGATTTTCTTCGGCCGAAACAATCGTACTGAGATATAAGTACCTTGTTATGTGTTTCATATAGTTTTATTTATATCATCTTAACACCAGTTTTTTTTTATACATATAATTCGTGTTACAAAACGGAGCGGCATAGTCATCCGCCCGGGCAAAAGATTCATGACATCAAAAGTGACCAGTATGGACGAGATAAATGTATTCATGGGCAAAAACTTTTTAATATGGACTAAAGGGAGGAAAAAATGACGCCCTAGGCCGCGGCCTACTCTGGTCTAATTATAAATACGGACTTGCACCTAATACAAAATAAAAGTACACTTTTAAAAATCAGAAAGAAGTACTCAGAAAGAAGGATTTATTCGTTTTTAATATAATATAACACATATATTTACATACAACACTATCCAAGTGAACATCTAAGATGTTAGACAAGGCAAAGAAATAAAATCACATAAATTTTTGCAGGAATCAACACATTTAAACACATGCATATAAATAGTTTAAAATTTTTCCTCAATAACGACAACACCCTTACTGACATTCAAGTATTCATGAAAATAGGTGAATGGAAAATTTATGAAAAACAATAACAAGTCTTCACGTACACAACATCTGCTACTGTATATAAAAATAATATTCGTACATGACAACAAGTGGTGTAAAGAATAAATATATTAATTAAAAAAGGAAAAGGTTACAGGTGGATCTCGTTATGAGCGTTCGCGTTAACCGCGGTTCTAAATAGAAAACATACAATTTTAATTGTAATTACTGTGAAGTAGTGATACTATGTTTTAGTATGATAATTTTGACTTTTTCTTCCGCTCAACACAATTTATAGCATGCAATACTTTATTCGTGAGCATATATATATCCAAAAGGTAAGACAACAAAAAATATGAGAGCACATCCATACAATGAAAAAATTTAGAACAATCACTTACATTTAGGGCCATGTGATGAAAAACAAATTTTCTTCATACGGTCAATGTTAATTTTGTTTCTATTAAACTACAGTATTTATGTATCCCAACACCGAAAATATTTATCATTCTTGTATTTGAATCTAGGTCTATTCATTTAATCGTATACCATTTATATAAGATCTTTCTAAGTGGTTGGGGGAGGGGATAGAAAGATTGTTGAAAAATTTACTTTTCCTCAAATTAATTTTTTATTTCAAATGCAGACAAGGCCACTGGACACAAACTCCTGGTCATAATTATTATTAATGCAATAATTAAGTTAAAGGAAAAGTCTAGTTGCTTCATTTAATTAATTATAGTTAGTTTATAGTAAATTATTAAATAAATACAAGTATATTTTATTTATAGAAGCCTTTTTTTTTATATATACCTCCCATTATATAACCACAATCTTAAACGATAGAGTTTTCATCAAACCAGAGGTGATAGACCTAGGAAGATTTCATTATGCAAAAAACTTATTCATTTGAAACTAAGTTAAAATTGCCTGGACAGATATTGAACATAAAAAGAATTCATAGAAATAAAATAAATATTTGTGATAATTCAATAGATATTTGTCAAATGGTTTGCATAATTACTAGCAAGAAATAAAACTTCAAGAAGGAAATAACTTTTCGGAAGCAACATATTAAAAAATATAATTTAAAGAAACTAAAATTTTTTTAATCTGGCCATAAGAATAATAGCGCTTTTTCTTGGGTGGCATTATAAAAAATATACACAATTCATTCCTAAGAATAACTTCTTTTAAGATGATTGTGATAAAATGCCCTTTGAAAACAGTTATATCACCCCCCCCCTTTCTTGGGAGGGGGGGGGGGGTAAGTGGAGGATGACAGCGATGTTGTAATAATGTAGCACCGAATTCAAACTTGTCCAAAATTAACAGAAAACTGAAATCCGAAAATTTCCGGACAACAAAATCTGCAGCGGAACTGACTGTCAATAATAACTGTTTTCAATTTAGTGCAAACTAATTTGTTTCAACAAATTAAAGTTGAGTAGTCAACTAATTTTATGAAATTTTTTCGCACTTTCCACTGAACGCAATTATCGCGTACATCGAGATTCACCTGTAATTCAAATTACTGGGGAATAGTTGGCTGACGTGGCGCATATGGGCAACCTAGGAATTGGTCGGCGATGCGGCCAGCTTCACGCAATCCACTCAGCAAAGCTCCATGAACGGTGGCGGGATAGTTCCGAATCGTATGCTCACCGCCGAAAAACAGGCGAGGTATACCTATTGGCTGCGCATTTTGCAGTCCAGGTGTCGCGCTCACTGGGGTGGCTAATATGTCATAATCGTTACCAGTCGAACCGACTGCTACGTAAGAGTAGGACCCTCTGGACCATGGATCAGCCCTCCAACGTGTTACAACTGTTTCCTTTGGCTGTGGAACCATGTTAGTACCGAATATCCCCTTGAGAACAGCTATGCAACGTCCGACAACTACGTCGTCGCTCACATTTTCCATTATAGCTGCCGCTTCTCCAGCAACTAAGGCAAGAAGCACAGGTGCCCTGTACAAATTCCAGAATAAAAACAACTCTCCTCTGCTAGCAGTGGTACTGCCGACATGGCCGAAAAGATTAGCTTCCGGATCCCAGAAGACGCGGTCAAAGCACAAAACTACTTTATTCAAGTTTCCGAATCCCAGTCTTTGAATGGCGGCTACTTTCCAGTCTGGCAGAGGCGGGATAAACTGGACAGCATTAGACTGCTGGGGACTCGGCAAAACCGAATTTTTCATTACGCCCAAGGGCAGTGTGCAAAGAACGGCATCACCTTTATAACTGACCATACCAGAATTTGAGCGGGTATTCACAGTAAGTATTTCGACACCGTGTTGAGAGTATCGTATACTTTTCACAGCCGTATTTAATTTGATATCAAGTCCTTCCGACAAAGCTACAGGAACACAGGAATATCCATTGCGTACTGTCATATGACTGCCCGTGAACTCAAAATCGTCATCTTGATCCCAATGTCTGAGAGATAAATTGTTTAACGGAGTTGCGTTAGCGAACTCAAGATTAGCGAAGTGCCAGTCTAAAACTTGGCGGTCTCTAGATGACAAATACACATCACTAGGTGGAGATGCTTCAAGCTCTTGTAACTTCTCTTCAATTTCTTTCTGCTGCTCTAAATATTGATCCCATTCTTTGCAAGCTGTATTTATATCTCTCATTTTGCTACGGATAACAAATTCTAATGTTATGTCTCTCTGCTGCTTAGACTCTGACAGTTCTTGATGGTGCCTGCGCATTTCTTCGATTTGCTCCTTCAGATGCAGCATTTTGTTCAAATTGGTTTTCAGTTTCTCCTGAAGTTCAAGTATAGCTTTCCAGTGTTGGATTTGCTTCTCCTTGACGTGCTTCTCCTGGAGTTTAATAACCCATTCTAAAGCCTGACCTAGAGAAACTGGCCTGCTCTGAACGTAATTGAAATCAAGCTGATGAGATAGATAGGAAGTGGCTTCCAGGAGCCTGTTAAATTCTCTCTCCACCATCTCATCTTTGTCTTTCGGAACAGTGTGACCATTCGATTCATACAAGGGACACTTTTGTTTAATCTTATGCAATTCCATGTTTATCTGCTTACTTAATACTGTTATCGGATTGCCACCTAAACCTGTAACCACCATCGCACCTAAATCGGCAATGAAATTACCCTTCCGAAATGTGGCTACACGGCCACCAACACGATCTCGGGCTTCCAAAATAACTACATCCATACCGAACTGTTGAAGCTGTTGCGCTGCTGCTAGACCGGATATCCCTGCACCAATGATGATGATTTTCCCAACCTTTTTCACAGGCAACATTTTTAAACGCGTGAAAACACCAAAATTTATGAACCCGTAGCGTTCCAGAAAAGCATGAACCCTCATGACTAGAGGGCCGTCGCTGTTGAAAGGGGGTTCTACCTGATTCAAAGCGTTCTCAAATATTAACTGCTGCTTAGGATTTTCTAACCAGAGCTGCAAAAGCCTGTTTCTGATGTGAAGAAAGACCTTCTGGCTCTGAGGATTTCCTTGGGCAATATCAGGAAAGCAAGCAGCTTCTTGACCAGTCATTTTGTCGAAAGGTAACCTGCTCTGGAAAGCAGCTCCTTCCAAGCCAGTTGGGTCATCATGCTCACTGTCCATCTCTTCGAGATCCTCCTTGGGAATTGTAGCAGTGGCTGTGGCAGCTTTCTCAGCTTTGTTTTTCTCGTCCATATCGGAGGCATTCTCTTCTTCAGACATATTTACCATTTTTGTGTCTCCTTCTTTGTGCTCGACCTTGGGGCGTTTCCTCCTGGTCGATCTACGGGTTTGTTCATCGCTGCTGTTGCCTTGCTTGTCATGATCAAAACTCCCATTCATACTTGTCTCACTTTCCATAGGACTACACCGCTTCCTGTCTTCCGATGTAGGGGTAGAACTCATTCTTTTCTAGAGAGGGGGAAAAAAAAAGATATATTAACAAAAAAAAAAAAAAAAAAAAAAAGGGATAACATAAACCACGTCAAATTCATCTATTATAGAACACATACAAGCAAAATTATATTCTATGCACAGTATATAACACTGCACACCAAAAGTTTGAAAGAGCATAACTGAAGGGCGTACATTAGGGTGTCTCGGAAATTAGGAATGTCTGAAAATGTTTGCTCCCCGGGGTTTTTTCTGGTTCCTTTGGGTTAGAAATTAGAATGTGTGAAATTTGAACTCTCTAGGTCAACGTTAGAGTTTGCCTGTAAGGCCTTAAAGACATTAAAAAAATACGAAATACATAAATTTCGTAATAATTTAAAAAAGTTTTATAAATAGGTTCCTTCAACTTAAGGAAATCGTTTTTAACTCGTTACATTAAAAAAAAATTATCTATGTATAAAAATATAGCGTATATCAAGTGCATATTACCAAGTGCATAAGTACCAAGGCATATTTAAGTACCAATAGATTTAAGGCTAATAACATATCTTTATAAAATGGCTCTAAAATATAAATATCCTGGCAGATTTTTAAAATCAGTAATATATCCTGTATGTCTAAGTAATTTTGTATGTCCAAATAAGAATTTTTGGATGGAGAAGATGGGGATAGATGATAGTTATTAATAAAGCTTAAAAAACTATATAAAATGTACAAAAATACTATAAAATATATATTTATGTACTTTATACAAAAAAAAAAAAAAAAAATGGAAGATTTGTTGATCACTGGTTCGTTTTTCTTTTTAGGTTGCTTTTTTTAAAAACTTAATGATCCAGATATAAGCCATATTAAGTGCATAGTTACAAATGTATTATCGAGTAGTATACACACTAATAAGTTAATTAATTACATATAAATAATATTTTTTTATTACCTACTGTTACTATTATTGCTTTTTTACTTCATTTCATATACTGAAAACAGTATTATACATTAAAAAAAATTATTTATTTATTTATTTTATTTTCCGTTCGTACTCTTTATCTGTGTAAGTCTGTACTTTGTTGCTCATTGGTTTGTTGTACTACATTTTTCGGATTTTACACTTCCTTCACCGTTCAATGTTTCTTCGTTCTAGAACGTTTGTTGTTCACCGAGTTTAACGAGCACATTTACCGATTAACGATTAGATGTTTTCGGTGGTATGTTCGGAATCGTTCCCGCGACCGTTCGGTTAGTGATCCCATATCTTTACTATTGAACTAGCAGGTTCTATACTTTAGCAACAGAAATATAGTCTTCACCAATGAAAATTTATATTAACTTGATTATCGTGTTTACTCGCGTAATAGTCTCCCTCGCATATTAAACGCACTCCCTTTTTTAAAGCAGAAAAATCATCAAAATATTTTCAAACCATAAAATTCTTAATCATGTATTTGATCTTCATTTATGTGTATAAAAATATTACTAGAAACAGAAAAATGCCTCTATTTTGTGTGCAACTGACCAAAAGATTATTCAAAATACGGCAGGTAATCTGGAAACATTTGGTAAGTTAGTAATTTTATACTTGTCTGACAGTGGTCCAAATTCGACCATAGAGTACTGAATTTTTTAATTTGAGGGCAAATACAGTTTTTCTGTCAAAGAGTATATCTCAAGATTCCATATACAGTGAATACTAAAGTGAAGGAATCTCCAGATGTTTTTTAAATACTAATTATTTTTGCTCTTACTTTTCATTAAAATACATGAAAGTGTGAAAGAGTGAGAATTAAATGTAATAATTAAGCTTATTTTAAAATAATAGGTGGTGTTCTTCTCGACTGGCTATGCTCTCTGTTGTCGTGGCCTGTTTAGGAGTACATAGTTGTATGGGTCTGGATACAAAACACCATAAACTGAAATGCAAATTAGTGGCATGATAGGTGGTCACTCAACTTAAACTATAGGCAACGAATTTTTTTTTAAAGTTTTATTGGATTTTTAGATTTTTTGAAAATCTTCTTTAAAAATGCGCAATTTTTTATTCACACATCATGTAAGAACGACTAAAGCGAACGAAAAGAAATTTGGTGACAAAATAGGTAAACTATAGCCGTGAAAATTTGGATTAGTTTTTGAAAAAATTTATTTAAAATGTGTAAATATTTGTCTATCACAAATAAACCTTTGAAGGGAATGAAAAAAATTTACCATTATCACATAGGTTGTCACTTAAACTATAGGTGTATTTTGATTTTTTTTACAGATTTTAAAATTTTGCGAAAATAGAGAAATGTTTGTTCCATTCCTGAAAAATTGTAATGGAACAGAATGAAATTTGAGATTATTTTATGTGGCAAGTTTATCTGTTAACTATAGATGCCAAAATTGTTTCAAATATTTCAAATATTTTGAGATTTTGTAAAAATCGTGTAAATGTTTGTTCTCGTATCCCTCAAAAACAGCTTTAGAGAGTAGAATGAAATTTAGTAACATTATGATCAGTAACAACTAAAACAACAAATGCCTGATTTTATTTTATCTTGAGTTTGAATAAATTTTAAAACTTTGCTTTTTATAAAAGGAATCACTATAAGGCGTCCGGCGTTAATATATTAGTTAGCTATTTAATTTTAAAAAAAATCTTGGATTTTTTAAATGTTTATTTGCCGTCTTAGGTTTTCTGAAACTTTTGAGTTTTCTGGAGGCATAATATTTAAATATCCGTAGTGAATCAAACAAAATTTAGTTATAGGAGAGGAATGACCTCTTGTCATTCAAAACTTTTCCACTAAAACAAAACGTAAGTTTGAATACAAATACCTTCTCTATTCAGGGCCTGATTATGACCAACAGGGGCCCCGGGCACTGATGAATTTGAGGGCCCCCAATCTATGATTTTTTTTTAGTAAAATTTTGATATAAAAAAGAATATTTCGGAACAACATTTCAAAGAAGGGGCCCTGGGCAAAATCTCTTTGCCCTTGCGATAATAAGGCTCTGTCTCTATTGAGAATTTCACTCAGCACTTACTATCTAACATGGAATCATTTAGCAATAGACAGAAGTTATATCGTTACGTTCAATAATTTTGCCAATAACCTACTTCCATTCTTTGTACTCCTATAATGCTGACGATAAGTCAGGCTTTTTGGAAATCTGCATTACATACTAATCTAAGGTAGCTTCATCTAATTATTTGATACAATTCAATTAAAGTAATTTCTAAAAAGAAATATGCTTTAAATAGAAACAGGTTGATAATGAATTTATCTTAATTTCAGCATTAAGCTAGCTACTGAAAATCACAATATTTTTAGCACTATGTTTAAAATTTCAAATTTTGATACCTAGAACCTCTGGAGATTTAAAAAAAAGTTGCAAAAAAATGAAGATAAATTCCTAAATTCTTACTAGATAGCAACATTTGATAAAAGGATCTATTATGTAAAGAATTAAAGCGTGACCTGTTTGGGATACCCTGTATATTAAAACTTATCTAAAGATAACCATCTCATAGCTATTTTCTGCATTTACTAGAAATTATATGCAATTATCATGAACTTGGCTAAAACACCAATAACTAACATAAGAGTCAATTACTGGTGAAATCTTTTTTTTCTTACCCAATAATTGATAAATAAATAAATTTGTTTATTAAAATGATCTCTCCGTATTTACTTTATGTACTATTATCTATTACGAATGTAGGAAAAAACGACGACACCCGGAAAAAATGCCCCCCCCCAAACACACACACACACATAATTCTAATTTTCATAGGGGCATGGGGGGAGTACGTGCACTCACATGACAAATCAAATGTAGACTATAAAAGATTCTTTTGTAAATTGAAATGCTTTTATAAGAGGAAAGAGTAAAAACAATTGTGACCCCTCCCCCGGCAGAATTTTTTATTGGTCGGCCCCTGATTTTTTTAAATAGTAGACAAAAACTTACTTTGATTTGCTTTTAATGAGGCTCTTGAATTTGCAAAGTGGGGGAGGGGTCGTCAAGCACCCACCTGCCCCCTATATGGGCTCAGAGTAAGTGTGAAGATACTATTTAAAATGCTATTGTAAAATTCTGTTGTATTTTGATATCAATAGAAATAATTATAACAATACTATAGTTCAAAAGAGGCTTTTTTAACTCCATTAATTTTCTATTTTTATTTATTTATTTATTTAGGGTTTTTTTTGTGCGTGTGTGTGAGGGGAGTTATGCAAAAAACGGATAAGAAGTATAATGATGACTTATCTGGAAGCATTTAATATTTATTAAAATAAATAAAATAAAATGCATCAGATATTTAAAAAGGCGCTTAAAGTGATACACATCGCTAAAAATAAAATAATTTTCAGATTTAATTTTACAGCTAAGCCAAAGTAATATTAGAAAAAGCAAACAGATGGCTAAAAGATTAGTTTTTTTCTAATTAATTTTTTTAAACTTATGTTACTGTGAAAGTGAATAAAGCATGAATGTGACACAATTTATATAAGGTGATTTAATCATTAAAAACTGGACGGTTTGTAGATATATTTCTCATTAATTAAAACATATTTAATCATGTCCTTCTGCTATGAGCCTTGATTTCCCTTTTTTATATGAAAATAATACTATTTAGTTTTATATATCGGTAAACAAGTTATGTTTGTTCTCGTTTTTATAAAAACTTTTCAAAAGGAAACAGACATACAGTGGAACTTCTTTTTGCATATCTAACCGACCCCTTATTGCGATCAAGATCGCGCCGAAGCCCATTACAGGAAATTTATGACTCATCTGACAGACCTCTTGCGAAGAGAGAATACCTTCCTTTGATCATCGGTGCGCCTGACCAGGAAAGACAAGTCAATTATCTTTTAGATGGTCCCTCTTTTGAACCCCACATCCCGGCTAAGATAAATCGTTTTTCTGTAAACTGGGATACCACTCATAAATGCACCCCCTAACTATATATATATCTATATATAGCGTGTGTGTGCGCTTTGTGTTGTGTGCATACTTCTTACAATTTTCTGTGTACTCCAATAATTTTCTTTTGTACCCTTACCCCACTTAGAGACTTCTGCTTTAACCCGTCAAATAATTATAATTTTTAGCCACTACTTTCAGTTCAAGGACACGCAGTCCGAGTATATGGAGGAAAAGTTGTTAGGGGTGCCAAATATACCTGACGAAACTGCTAAAGTACAAGCAGAAAGAGTTTTTCAATTGACTCAAGAATGGGGTGTATCAGAAAGCATATAATTGGCCTTTCCTTTGACACACTCAGAGGCGTAGCCAAGGGGGGGGGGGTTAGGGGAGTCGTAACCCCCCCCCCTATGAGGAACTTTGTGCCATACAAAATGTATGTTCTTCACTCATTTATCACACACATGTATGTATATATTTGAGTTGCAGTAGTCATACCCCCCCCCCATGAAAAATTTCTGGCTACGCTCCTGACACAACTGCATCAAATAGTGGATGGATAAATGGAACATGTGTAAGGCTAGAAATACTTCCGGAAAAGAAATTATTTTACCTTGCTTGTCGACACCATATGTTAGAATTAATTGAAGTCTGCAGTTTGGAAGTCTTAATTTCGGATAATCTATGAGTCCAGATAATTTCGATTTTAAAGAGCTTCAATCTCAATGAGAAACTGTTTCAAACAATTTAGATAATTTTGAAAAGATTGAAGTTAGTGACAGGAAGCTAAAATCTTTAAAAGAGGAAGCCATCACATTCTTAAAATTCGTTTAGCAAAAAGAAGGAGCTCTTTCTTCGTGGAGACTATAAAGAATTTGCGGGAAGTCTTAGAATATTAGGTGAAATTCCGCCTCGAGGAATTCACTGGCAGAAGCCTGGAGCTTTCCATAAAGCAAGATGGATGTCAACATTAATTTATGGGGCAAAAATGTACGCATTTAATAAGCAATTGGGTTATGATCCAAAAAAAGTTGAAAAACTGCTTAAAATATGCCTTTTTATCCTCCTATTTATATTAAATGCTGGTTGAGTGCTCCAAGAGCTGTAGATGCTCCTGTGAATGACATAATGTTTTGGCATAGTTTGAACAGCTACAAAGCTATCGACACTTGTGGTATTTGGCAAAGGAGACAATACCATTTTCTCTCTTTTCAAAAGAGATTTCTGAAACCGAGAAGAAAAAAATCGCCTCTTCATTGTTAAAATTCAAGAAGGAATCAATAACGTTACGGAAGGCCGTTCCTGTATTCTCAAATTTAAATTTACAAACAAAATTATTTCAGCCAGCAGGGCCCAATTCATGGCTACTTTTTGAAATATTTAAGCAGAATGGATCCTGGCTGAAAAAATGTCCACTGACATGGAAGAGGATGTTGACTGTAATGAAATAAAATTATTTGTAAAAAACTTAAAAGTCGCCAACGATATAGCAGAACGTAGAGTCGAGCTGATGCAGGATTTTTTTCAGAAAATAACGTTACTAAAGTAACGTGTGCAGAACGTGTTTCGTAACGTGTTCAGAAAATAACGTTACGAAGGATGGAGAACAGAGGCAGTGTTTGCTACAGTAAGCGAACAATCTAGGAAATCAGCACCAACTTTCACTAAATTCTGTTTAAAACATTTATAAGATGTGCTATAAGTGCTAAGTGCACTTATATAGGAATTTCATTTTACTTTACAATAGATTGCTTGAATTTTTACTCGTTTAAAATTTAGCCGTATTCGTAAAATGTATATTTTGTGTGTGTGTGTGTGGAGGGGGGAAGGTGTTTCGGCAGTATTTTGTTACTATACCAAAGTACATAACAATGTTCTAATACTTTCGATGTGAATCACATTATTATTTAAATATATATTTATAATCAGTACGAGAAAAAAAATGTTCAATAATGTGAAGGGAGTTGATTTTTCTATTTTCATTCTTGAATAAGTAATTTCTGCTGTGATTACAATTTTTATGAATCTTACTTATATGCAAATTTGTACTTTTTTAAGACTTAAAAACTCATAAAAATTTAATTCAAATGAAGGGAAAATGTTGAAAAAAAAATTAATAAACCCAAAAATGACACATTTAAAAAAAAAAAAAAAAATTAAATCTTTATGCCTTACAGACAAACTCAAACTTTGACCTACAGACTTCGATTTTCACACATTGTAATTTCACACCGAAAGGAACCAGAAAAACCCCGGGGAGCAAACATTTTCAGACATTCGTATTTTCCGATACACCCTAGCGTACATACAAAGCTCACATTTTCTACTTTTGCAAAACTAACATTTTTCATATTAAAATTTAAATTCCAGCTTTAACCAGAATTATTACAGGTTTAGGTCTATGTGCAAGTAGTTATGGCAACAAATATATCACAAAAAATTAAAATAAATTAAATAACAGGCGTGATCTAACAAATGCTTTGAACGGGCGTGATCTGAAATATTTCATTATAGTTTAATAATACGGGGTGATTCAAAATAGATGTTAAAGCGATTATCTTTTGAACCTTAAGTGTTCGAAATTTTCAATAAGAAAAGCTCGTCAAGTAAAGAGTAGCTTTCACATACGGCAATTTTTTAATAGGGGCTGTATACATTTTAAAATACGAAATTTAATTTTTATACTGTCCCTCTTTTCCTGTCACTTATGTTTGGGAAAAACTTTGCTTTGTGTCTAAGAAGGTAAATTAAAAAAAGAAAAAAGTGATTCCACTAGACTTTTCGAACATTTGATATTCACCAAGCGTATAAATAAATTTCATTCGACTGAATCGTATCTAGTGTTCAGGTACTAGAGCACTTAAAATGATTTGAGTGTATAGACCGCAATGTGTACGAATACTTTTTTGCAGCACTGTAAATAACTGTTGGGCATACACTCGCTAAAATTTATGCAGTGTGTGAGACAGTGACCTATAATATGCGTACCCAATTTGATGTCAACCGAATGCACCATTTAGATACTAGCTGACTTTAAATGATTAGCGTCCTTAGGCCGTAATATATAAGCGTTACTTTTTGCAACCCTGTGAACAGACTGTCAGCTCTACACACACCGAAATCTATGCAGGTCATGAGATCGTGACCTATAACATACATACCCAATTTGAGCTCAATCGAATTCACCCTATAGACACTAGCACACTTTCAGGAGTTTCTGTCCATATGCCATAATATAAAAGAACACTAATTTGTTGCCCTATCAAAAAACAATAAGTCCTATATGCAGCAAAATCTATACATGTTGTGTGACGGTGCCCTTTAATATACATACCCAATTTGAACTTCTTCGAATGCACCATTTAGACATCAGCTCATTTTAAATGATTTGCGTCTCTAGGCCGTAATGTATAAGAATTATTTTTTGCAATCCCGTGAACAAACTATCAAACCTACACACACCAAAACCAATGCAAATCACGTGGCCGTGACCTTTATTATACATGCCCAATCTAATGCGCCATTTAGACACTAGCACACTTTTAAGAATTTCTGTCCATACATACAGACATCTCGTAAAAATAGCATAAATGAATTAAGAAGATCTCGAAACGTGTAAATACACCAAGATCTCAAAGTCCAACTTTTACATAATTACAATACTTTTTTTATATGGTACATGTTCGGAAAGTAAAAATTTCATGTTTCTGAGTGGAACAGTCACCAAGATATAGCAAGCTAAAAATTTTAACATTTGTTGCCAAATACTAAGGGGATGTCTCAAAAGTGAGAAAAATAAAAGTACTTTTCAGCACACATTGATGTTAGTGCTCATTCGACAGCTACATTTGACTCTTGGAAATGCTATTTTAGTTAGAATTTTCCTCAAATATTTGTTTGGCTTTTTCTAGTGAAATTTACCCACACCATTACTTTTTCATTTTCTATAACACTTGGAAATCCCTTGCGAGCATACACATGCATTCTAGTATATTCGTACATATATACATGTTTTATGGCCCCCTTCACAAAATTATAATCGATTAAGCAGACAAAAATGCTATCGATTAAAACAACCCTTCATTGGCATTTACCGTATATTTTAATTTGTTTTGCAAATTACTATAAGGAGAAAAGTGATTTTTACAAAAACTTGTACGAAATTTCACAAAAATAGATGTTGAAATTCACAAAAATAAACAGCTTTCAGTAATACGCGAATAAAGGCGTATCAATTGTACTGTGCTTCAACTTCGCCAAAGTTCATCGTAGAAACGTGCATCATGGCAAAGTACTCCTCATACATGGAGCCCGTAGCCAACACTCTGCAGCCTGTGGACATCTATTTGCTTTCTGTTAGAGAGCATATTGATGCATAAAAAGCATTCATATCTTATCACAGTAGTTCTATAAGTACATTCAAAACTATTATAGCAGAAAACTCTGCTTAGTTTCCGGATTCGTATAGTTTAAAAGTACAGTGTAGATGGAAAGTTTTAGTATACAGTCCAGTTAACAGGAGGAAACACAATTTTTTTTATTAGAAATTGGATCAACAATCTGCTATATAGAAATCACAGTCATAAATAAGCAATCAGGCACTAAGCGAGGGGGGGGGGCAGACGGGGCCGTGACTAGGCTCGTGTGAGTTACAGTGGTGTTCAGCTAAAATGCCTCCGTAAATTTTTCAGAATGTGTTACGAATTTCATTAATAGATCTATAATTATTTTTTTTTAAATAGACTCAATTTTGAACACATAATTCTAGAATGATTTAGATGGCAGAAATGTTAATTTTACTATTTAAATATTACTATTTTTTTCAACCTTCGAACATGAATTAAAAGTACCATTACATATCAGAACCCCCCCTCCACTCTCTCTTTCCTTTTAGCATTTTATATGAAAACAGGGGCGTAGCCAGAAATTTTTCATGGGGGGGGGGGGTTACGACTACTGCAACTCACATATATGCATACATGTGTGTGATAAGGGAATGAAGAATATACATTTTGTATGGCCAAAAATTCCTCATGGGGGGTTATGGCCCCCTAACCCCCCCTTTGCTACGCCCCTGTATGAAAATCATTAAAAAGAGCAGTTTTACGAAAAAAAAAAAAAAAAAAAATCCTTCCGTCCCTCCTGTTGTTTCCAAACTTTTGTGCTTTACGAATAAAGTCGGGAAGATTTTCGGCCTTATAAAATTTCTCTCGGGGCCCTATAAACAATAGCACGTTTTATAACAGCCAGCTTTACACAGAAGCTTTCTCAGATGCTGTATTTTACACGCACTAAAAATTTTTCAACAGGTTAAAATTCAGTGGAAATTCTCGCGGAAAATTATTAAAAGTTCCTCGGGATTCACAAATGAAGAAAGCTTAAATAGCTTTCAAAAACAAGCTTCTCAAGAAACCGACAAATTTGGTGCCAAAAATAAGATCTCAAAACAGGCTATAGATAGCTTACAAAAGCACACAATCAGAGCCTTATGATCTCAGCAAAATCAACGTCCACTTGCAACAGCTGACTGAACTGATTATGCATTATGCTTTACTCAATTGCATTTTTATTACGTAATCAAAGTTCGCGATTGATTGAGATTTCTAATAACATAATAGAAATGCAATTGAGTAATACATAATCCTATTTCATAATACTAATGCAGGGAAGCAAACTTTATAGTGCCCATTAATAAAAACGCGCCAAATGTCGCCAAGCTTGGCGAAAAATCGCCGGTGCCAAAAATTAGATTTCAAAACTGAAGTCAACTAAGCGATAGTGCCAATATTTCTCGAAAATTCAAGAAAGCCGCATGTTTAATAATAGGTACACTCAAAACTCCCTCTTTCGTGTTCTAGTTAACCGCTTTTCATGCAACAAAAGGCAATTTTAATTATTTGACGCGTAGGATGCAACTTTTAGATTACCGTATTGGCCCGAATGTAACGCGATGTTTTTTGACTGATCATTCCACGTTAAAACCCTGATTTGCGCTAAATTCGAGGTCTAAATATAGGATTTTCTAATTATCTTTAAGAAAAATTTCGGGGCAGCGTTACATTCGAGCTAATGCGGTAGTAAAATCCCCAAACGAGCAGGTCACACCAAAAACTCGTCACTCACTTTACATCTGCTAAAAAACTAGCAGAAGCCCATAATATTGAACTGAGGTGTCCTCGTACAATTATAGTCACCAAGTTCGCAGGTCTAATCCAGAAATTAAAACAGAAGCAGAAGAGTACTTAAGAATATCAATTATTTGGATGGATTAATAACATTGCTTGGTAAAAGTTTCTATACAGACAACGAAGTTTGTCATAAAAGAAGTAAGTCCCCGAAACTGAACCCTACTTGGTGATATTTTCCATATTGTCGAGAAATTGCCCAACTCTACTGTTTATGTAATTGGAATATTGGTGTCTACATGCATAAACGTGAAGTATGGTTAGAATATGCCTGACGAGGACTTTAAAACAGTTTTAGTAGGCAATTTTAATATAAATTTCAATTTTGAATTTGATAGAACAAGAAGACAAATACAGCACACTCGCGGAATATGATGCACATTCCAAACAGTATTTTAAAAAATCAAGTACAGTTAGAATATGGCTGCTGAAAATTCTACAACAGTTTTTGTAGGCGATTAAATCTGTAACGAAAATATGTTTAAAATTTATTTACTTATTTTCCATTTGTATTTGTTTTTATAACAATATAATATCCATTCCGTGCGAAGAACGGGTGCTTCAGCTAGTACTTTAATAAACGATTAATAAATATCTTTTAATTAATATAAAATTAAAATATGAAAGAACGTAACAAATATGATCTAGAAACATAATTTTATAGCCAGTGGTTAGGAATAATTGTTTATTAAAAATAAAATAAAGAGTATTCCAATACTTCTATTTCAATTATATTAAAATGAGTATTTTCAACAACCATCAAGTTCAATAATTTACTCTTTTTACTCTATTCATTGCTTCTTTATAATGCAAATGCTTTTCATTCTACTCAGCGCACACTAACTCTGGATTAGCAAATACTTTTAAAATTAAATTAATAAATAAATAAAATCGTAAGTTTTTATGACTTTTAAAATCATTTAAATTAACTGAGTTATTAATTTGGATACAAACATATCTATTTGTAAAAAATATCTACTGATTAAATGGGTTAAATTTTAAACATTTAAAATATGCTAAATAATACTTAATTAACATATTGAAACAAGAACACAAATAATTAATTACAATTAAGCAAATATAACATTGTATTAATATATTATATTGAATACATTACTCCACATTAAGTCTTCTTTTTTTTTCTGTTTGCTTTTTTACGTCTGGCGGAATACTTTTTTTGCTGGCAAACTGACCAATTTTGAAGAATATTCAGTATAATTAACCCTTTAACGCGCAGTGTTCCCGCTCTGGAAACACCAAACTCTGACTTTTTGACTGTTCCCAGTCACGAAGAATAGATTTGATTTCTATAAAAATAGTGGCGGGTGACATAGCTCCACGAGAATCCTTTACTTTACGTCATTTCCCGTAAAAAAATTGTCATGATTATTTTTAATAGCACCGACATCTTCTGAAAACGGAAGAAGGCGAGAACAGCTGGATAGATTGCCCAATGCTGAAAAAAAGGCAGCCGTTGCCATCGCTCGACTTAACTACCAGCAAGATGGCGGATGTTCACGGCACAGCCAGCTGTCGTCAAAAAAGGGTCTCTAGATCTGTGGCACGCGATGAACGTTTCGATCGTCCGCCATCTTGCCGGTAGTTAAGTCGAGCGATGGCAACGGCTGCCCTTTTTTCAGCATTGGGAAAGGATTGCGCCTCAAAGGGCTAAATGGATCGAGGCAACGGCTGAACTTCTTCAGTGTTGGGCAGTCTAACCAGTTGCTCTTCTACAATAACACGAAAATGCTAGCGCTTCACAGGGTTAAAAAGAAGCTTTCCTGCTAATTCGGAGTTTATACCATGACATATCGCCGATTTGATAAAGACATAATATAAAAACACTTACCCGAAGTCTGGTAAAAAAGGAATCAATTTTTTGACTCTTTCCTCCCTTATTTGCCATCACGCCCGCTTTCTCCCAGTGACACGATTGTTCTGAGTAGAGAAGATACTGGTAGTTTTCATCAAAAAGCCAGAAAGCAAAACAGTAAACTGGTTTAAGGTCGACAGAAATTTCATAACCAAGGTAGCTGACCCTGTCTTAAATTATATAGCTTAATAGCTTCCTGGTATTCTTCACAGTCTATGATTCATAAGTGCTTTTAAAACAATATTCCACTAGTCTTAATTGTTTTTTACCCCAACAACGTTTTACTTTTTCAATAAGTTAAACTTAGTACGAAAGAGCTGACTAAGATAGTTCTGGGTTAGTACGTTTATAAAAATACCAAGCACTCTAAAATTTTTTTTTTTTTATTATATGAAAAAAGAAAAAAAAAAAACTAGACTTCAAATTATTTATACTATACCGAAAAATTATTTCCATTGTAAAACAGTAGGGTTAGGCAATTCTCGTTAAGATATTGCCAAGTTTGATTCAGTTTTGGGTACTTATGGTGCCAACTTGGCAATAAATCGCTAAACGTGGCCAACTGTAATGATTTTCGACATATTACTATGAACGCCCGCTACTGGCAACCCTTTACGACATAATATATATGGGCAATAACCAGCCGGAGCCGACTTTTGATCTGGCCCTTAGAACAATTTAAAATCACGCTTAAAAAATTGAAATAATCAATGTGATATTATTTTGATTCATGTAACTTTAGCCTTACAATTTATAAATCTGTCTATTCTAAGTGGAAAAAAAAGGAAAAAAAAAAAAAGTTTTCTTTTTACTCAAATTTGTTTGATGTATCTCTCTATTCTAAAAAAAAGTAAAGGGCCGCCGCCAGAAGCTTGTTCTGCTATCTCCTCCGAAACCGTGGCGACTTGAGTTTCGACGAAGGTGTCCACGGATTCGGAAAACTCTGGGGAACCTGATAAGCTGACTTAAAAATTTCGAAAATCAAATTATTTTAGAAGATATTAATTAAAAAATAAATAAATAAACATAATGTTTTGTCAGATTTGGCAGTTTTCGCCAGCATAAAATTATTCATGCCTTTGCAACAAAGCAATTCCAAGTAGGTAGAATCGCGTGAAATTGACGAACATTAAGTAGAATTACACCAATTTTAAGCCAAATTAATAAGTATGTGAAATAAATAACTCAAAGTGTGTTACACAAAGTTGTACACAAAGCTTTTCAAATAGTAAGCTCTCTTTGACATCTGGGGAAATACCCATCTCAAAGAATATCCTAAACTGTCGGGCTCTTTTAGAGAGTCTGAATAAAAGAAGTGCTACATATAATAAATACTCCAATGGATACCAGGACATTGCGGTATACACGGCAACGAACAGGCCGATATGCTGGCTAAGAAGGGCACTCAAATAGTTCAGCAGCGATGTGCTTACAACTACTTCCATTCCACAAAACTTTACTTAAAAAATCTAATGATACAAAACCAGAAGGCATTGCTGAATTCTCGCATGTGTTCAAGAAGTTGGAGGAGCAACTTGGAGCAGGGTATTTCTGATAACACCGCGAAAAAGCTATGGCACGGCAGAATTCAGACTTGCAGTGGGCCATGACTGCCTGGTTGCCCACCTGTATCATATTGGAATTTTCATGAGCCCGAATTGCCCACTTTGTGGGAAGAACGAAATCATGGACAGGGGCCATTTGTTGGGATGCTCGGCTCTGCAGGTAGACTCCGAGGTAATGAGATACTGGAGTGCTAGACATCTTCTCATGAGATACTTACTTTTTTCTCTTACTGTTTTTGAATTTGATGTTATTCACTTTTTTGTATTTTGTAAGTGTTTGTCTTTCTCTCTTGCCATTGGAAATTTAAAAAAAATAAATAAATAAAGTTCTCTTTGACAACAGGAGTTAAGAATAAGCGATTATTCGTTTTTCCAAAACAGAATAACTAATCGCGACTGATTTAAGCACCGCCGTCTTGACATTAGGTACGATCTGGCAAAATGGTATCTCTCCAACAGGGTGAATCTAAACCGCGAGCTCCAAAATGTTAGAACCTAGAATCTTGAAAATGAAAAATAATTAAAATGCAGATTATTTTAAAGCCGGCTAGGTTCAGCTTGGGTATTTGCTACCAGTAGAAATATTTGGCGGCGTTAACTATGTCATTATAGCAGTTATACTACAGATTGGACATTTGCCAGCGCGACAAGATAATATATTTCGTGGTGCTAAATACGCCAATCTGCAAAGGATTATGTATATGAATAACGGTTTACCCGGTAACCTTACATGAGCAGTAATTATCGTTTATGAGCATGTGTAAATTGCCAAATAACGAAAAGTCGCCATTGGTAGCAAGCTTTTCTACCTAATCCATAGTTTTTATCAAAGAAAACATATGAAGTACTGTTTTCTCAAAACAAATTATTAAGTATACATATACGTAAGCCGTCAAATTATGAAAAATCGCCATGGGTGGCAAATACGCAAGGTGTCCCATAGGTTTTACATAATTAAAAATACAGTTGAGACAGATGTTCTGATTTTATTACACTTTAGCTGCTAATTAATATAACTTTTGAACGGTAACATTAAATACCACTGGTTTCTGAGGAGTGCAAATAATTTTTCCAGCGATTATACGCGGAGTCTGCACTCCAGGTGGAGTATAGCTCAGGACCCGTACAAGACCCGTTCTTATAACACGAAAAGTATCTACCGTGTTATGGGAGGGGGGGGGGGTTCTACTGTTGTGTGAAGTTTAAATTTTTAAGTACCAATGAACATGCAAGAACCAAACAATGTGTAGCTCAGTAACATTCTGCCATGACTTCAAACGAAAGCCTAAATTCCTAAGTTCCAAAGTAAAGTTTAAGTAAAGAAAAAAAAAATGATGAAACATTATTAATATATTTCTTTCTTAAAACAAATGATCATAGAGGCCGAAAAAAATCGTATAGTGGTAAAATTAGTCAACTCCCAGATTATGCCGGTAGTGGCTAAAACAAAATGGCGAAAGGACGCCATGCCAACAAAGAGGAAAAAAAAAAAAAAGGATAAGAAATGACTCAGAAAATACTCCGATACACTTAACAAAATATTTATTTAAACATTCAAAACCACATCATCTTAACACTCTTGAATATCCAAATAACTTTACAATTAAACTTAGTTCAAATCTTAAAGCATTTTCAACTATTAGATGTTAACGTACCATTTTTAAGTGCACTAGTTAGCCGACACAAAATTAATAAAAAAAAGGGGGGGATAGAGAAAGTGAAAAGAAAGTTAAAGAAAAAAAAAATAGACTTATCGTCATGCCTAAGGTTTTTTTTTTTGGGGGGGGGGGGGGAGGCATTTTATCATCTCTAATAAAGTCGTCGCTCCGGCTCCAATCTCACAGGACATCTCGCCGTCATCTCCTCCGGGATTCGAATCTCCAGCCAGTGTCCCTCAGACCAGGCGTCAAAATCGAGGAAGCAGGGAAGAGACCATTTTCTGTCAAAACACAGCCTTTTAACTCCTCTGCCTTGTCACTCAAAATTCGTACGCCAACAAAGTTCGCTTATAAACTTTATTTTTTCATCTCTTTGTATGCTTAAATATGTAATAAAACTTGCTTAGTTGGTGAGGTAAAGTAGCATTTTATAAGAAATTTAACATTGTTGTTGGCTATTTTGCTATTTTCGAAGTATTCAGATTTTTCATACACGTCGGTTTCTTCTGTTGTGTTCTTCCGCCAATTTCGATGTCGTTCCATATCAAATCTTGATTCAATCGATTTATATAAAAATTTGATGGAGTGAAAAGGGTTATTAAAAAAAAGGGGGGGGGGGGAAGAAAGGCAAAAAAAAAAAAAGATGAGAAAAAACTTTGGCATAAAAAAAAACGCTTAAACTAAAACTTAAAATTTAGCAAACACATTACAAAGCCAAAATACGATGTCTGTACCAAAAAAATTATTTTTAAAAGAATGTCGCCATAAAGAAAAGGAAAAGTCGGCTCGATTTAAAAAACCACATATAAATATTTTTAAGATTAATTATTTATCAAAAGTTACGATAATGCCAATACCACATCAATTAGAAAAGTTTTGTTCTTCCGATCTGGCAACCTGTTTTGGAGTTAGCGCGCGGAACAGCCAAAACAAACGGCGAAATCGGAAGAGAGTGACGTGAAGGAAATTAAAAAAAAAAACCCCAAAAGGATAAGTCATACAATTTAAACATTACACAAAATATTATCTGAAATTCGATTTTACTACTCATCAGGTGCGTAGCCAAAGGGGGGGTTAGGGGGGTCATAACCCCCCCCATGAGGAATTTTTTGCCATACAACATGTATATTCTTCACTACATTATCACACACACGTATGCATATATATGAGTTTTAGTAGTCGTAACCCCCCCATGAAAAATTTCTGGCTACGCCCCTGCTACTCATAGATCACCAGAACAATAAGTTATTTTCAAATCATAACAATTCTATCTGATTCAATCTTGGGTTTTGTCTGTTGAAATTATGCCTTTTTTACGAAAAAGCCTTATTAGGGGCCGAATGCCTCATACGAAAAGCGAGTCTAGGGGGCCTTGGCTCCCTAGTCTATAAAATAAACCATGCCATAATTATTTTTTCACATCTATCTATTATCTACATTCCACAATTTCATTATAATCCGAAACTTAAGCTCTCAATTTTCAAAAATTGCCCAGACCTGCTTCCGACAATAAACAAGTTTTTTTTTTTTTTTTTTTTTTTTTTTTTTTAATGATATATCATTTCTATAATAGTAAGGTTTGGCACATTCTCGCTAAAAATAGAAGATACTGCCAAGCTGGATTCAGATTTGGGAACTGTTTTTTTTTGTTTTTTTGGTGACAAACTAAACGACAAATTGTCAAATGGCCGATCTCGTCGACGTTTGACTTGCAACTACAGCTGTTTACTGGCAACCTTTAGGTAAGGGTTTAAAAAATGTTTATTTTATTTTTCCAGTTTTCTGAATGAAAATATCACCAGAACTTGACCAAATTCATATGGGAAAACATAATTAAGTACCCCCTTTCGAATTAAAAATAAATAAATAAAATAGAAAAAAGAAATCGGCCGACATGAAAAAAAATTATCGCTACACATAAGTATATACTATACATTAAAAAAAAAAAATCCAATGAATTGATAACTTTTTTCTTTTGGAAGTCGGTGAAGAAGGCAACTAATTTTAATCCAGCTTTGCATTACGATGTTATACCCGGAAATGTGCCCATGCTTAACCCCCAGCCGCTAATTATGTTATAGTTGAGAATTGTTTCACTGTACACCTTGTTGTACAAAACAGTAGACAATTTTGGTTTCTGTCACTTTTATAGGACACACACGGATTATAACTCACTCTCAGTGGCGTAGCTGGGGGTGGGGGCAGGGCCGGATTTCCCATAAGGCCAATCTAGGCCATGGCCAAGATTGCCCCCCCCCTCCCTCGCAGAGCACCCCAACCCAGACGGTGTCGTGCTCGTAGCGTACGTGCTCATAGCGTACACCCCACTAAGGGTGCTTGTAGCGTACATATGGTGCTCGTAGCGTACATCTCCCCCGCCACCTGTCTTTTTTCACCATAGCAAATCCGACTAAATGTAGACCTAGTTTAGTAGCGGCCATTTTAGTCCACAAAATCGTAGTTAAGAATACAATAATATATGGGGGGAAAAACCACCCTTCTTTAGCAAGAAAATTGAGTTGCTGGTCATCCTATTGAAAGCAATGAGGATTTGGGACGTACAGATCGTTTAACGTTGTTGTTCTCTTGTTTAAAGGTGTATGAGCGATCTGTGTACATAATGTATTATACTAGAAACCACTTAAAATGATAAAAAAAAGTATCATTTTAAAATATATTGCTATTTAAACTCTGTCATACTAATGTTTATTAATTATTAATACTGTTCAGTGGCGCACCCAGGATTTTGGTTTAAGGGGGTCTAGAGCTACAAATATTTTATTGAAAAACAATATTTTTAATTCGGTTATAGTGACTTCGATTATAGTTATTACTCCATTATAACGTCAAAATTTTCTGTATCAATTGCCCGTACAACACAAGCCCACTATCAACGTACCATGTTATAAAGTCATAAACAATTATCTGATATTTTCATTGACACTGTAACCAAAAAATTACTGTATTAAACACTATTGTAAAAACTTACTGTAGTACATGTGTCACACTAACTGTAAATATTTAAAAACCAACGTCCTTTTTAAAGGTATTTTAAGGCAATTTTTAAAACATACAATATTTTAATTCTTTTGTAACGATGTTCAAAGCTTTTCAGATCTAAATCTTCGGGTCGCTTTATTCCCCATAGCTCCTCCGTATGTGCGCCTATGATACTGTTAATTATTACTTTATTAATTATTCAGTTGTTACTCCGTTAATTGCATTTGTTAAACAAGTTGTTATAAAATGATTAATCTATTCATTATTTTTTATTATGAATTAATATGATATGATATCATCCCTTCCTTTGGTACTTGAAAGTCCTTCCTTGGTACTTGCACCGATATTAACAAGTATTTAAAATTTTTGTAATGTACCGTCTGATATTTTCATGAATCTAATAATACGTAATTGTCTTATGAGTTATGTGAAAATATATATATATAACCCATTTGTGCCTAGATTATTTTTGCAACATTCTTCAATTTTTGCTAATGGCAGCAATAATAGATAAATTTCTGACAAACTACTGGAACAAGGAACGATTTCTTTTAAAATCATTATGCATAAAAATTGAAAGTTCAACATCTTATTGGGTCGTGTTGAAATATTTTGCGGAGTTGAGGTTCAATACTCGTGAATAGAGTCTAAGAAAAATAGATAACGTTTTCGACTGATAGCGAAAATGCCGTCCCAAAAAAGGGACACTAGGCATAAATGGGTTAATGAATTTTGAGCTAACCAATGTTTTTTTCCTAAGCCTTTCCCTCTCCTCATTCATATTGCAAGAACACCTATCTTTTTTTTTTTTTTTTTTTTTTTGGGGGGGGGAGGAATCTGAGATACCTTTTGTTTTACTTTAATGTTTTATAGCCAGCACTGTTTTTAATATTTGAAGCTCTATCCAGTATTCGAACATGCTAAAAGAAATTCTGAAATATACACCACTAGATACATTTTTTTATTTTCAAACAGTTCATTATAATTGAGAATCGGCCATAAAACAGTTCCTTAAATAAAAACAAAATTTACAATGACTATTTGCTTGACTTGATTTAAACTTCACCTTATTTGTTGAAAATAAATAGTAGTAATGTAATCTACGATTATGTGGACTAAAATGGCCTCTACTAAAGTAGATCTATATTTAACTGGATTTGCCTTTTTATTTCTTCTTTTCAATTATTACTGTGGTGCAAACAGGTGGCGGGGATGATGTACGCTACGAGCACCCTTGATGGGGTGTACGCTATGAGCATGTACGCTACGAGCACGGCACCGCACAGACCCTGTCCAAGTCGACGACATGTGTCGAAGAGCTAAGAGATCCGCTGAAGAACAATCAGATTGAAGAAAGGACGGGTACTGGAGAGAACAATTATTCAAAGTAAGTTATCATCGAAAAGGCGTCTGACCGTCTGTGCTCTTCCGATATCCCAACGTTCCCGAAAAAAGAACCACACCACACACAAGCACAGAATGGTAAAAAGTCTGTTGCTTTGAGTGTAATGCGTCTATAATTTTAAAAAAATTTGAAAACACATTATCAACGCTTTCATCCAAAATATATCTGTGAAACATCGCGCAATTAGTGAAACGAGCATTTCTGGTTTCTTAGTTCCATCTAAAAGATCGCCAGAAAAAGTGCATTCTGATTCTGATATGTTACCCATAAAAATACCGAGAACAGAAACTGATACCGAAGTTTTGCAGAAAGTTAAACAAGATTTGACAAAGTCAAAAGAATCCTTACCCAATGTGGACGATGCTAATGAAGATGAGCGGAAAAAACGCCACTTTTAAAATAGTTTTATGATGTAACGTAGTCGTTATATGCTAGTCGATGAGTCCAGGAGCGTAGCCAGAAATTTTTTTCGGGGGCGTTGTATGAGATATAATTTTGTATTGATAAACTTAATTTCTTAATGACGACAAAAGTCTGAAAGCTCTTAATAACTAATTTTAAAAGTTTCGCAAGGTGGTGTATCCCACTCCCTGGTTACACTCCTGCAGTGACGTTAGAAGGGAAGTATTTATTATTGTGTATATTATTTCTATGGTAGGAAAGGGGGTGGCTTTGGGGCTCCAGCCCCCCCTACCTTTGGAGGATGATAGAAAATAACCATATATCGGTGTTTTTTTCAGTGTCCAGAATCCATGAAAACATACTGAGCCCCTCTCACCAAACCTACTGAATTTCTACGCTACTGCGCCCCTATCGGATTGAGGGGAGACCTAGCGCTGAGCTATGGCTTATTATTATTGGTTTTCTTTTTATAAGTGCAAGAGTTTATTCTGATTCATGGCAATTTATCTTGTTAGCTCTTTGTTTTAAATTATAAATTTTAGAATAAGGTAGATGCTTAAGTATATATATTTATATATAAATATTTTTATTTTTTCAAATATTCAATTTAAACATTGGCACTCTTATTTTAAAGATGGCTTTAATTAAATTATGGTATTAATAAGTCAAAAACAATTTTTTTAAAATCTTCTTTAAATTAAATGTTAGTTTAATTGTAATGTTTTTAAACAAATTTTTAAATGCTGAAAAAAAAACAGCAACACTTTTTAAAGGAAGCTGGTTTAAAATGATTTAAAACTCATTTCTTAAAATGTAAAATATTGGCTATATATAACTGTGATTAAAATTAATAGTTAATTAGTTTTGTTAGAATAGTTTTAATAATTATGTTTACTATTTTTGATATTGAAAAGCTTATTGCCCCTCACAGACTTTGATTAAACACCTGTAGCTTTCTTATGAGAAATCAAACTTTCTGCATCGCCTCATTAATGCAAGGGAGTATATTTTACTTATTGGGAATTTCTGTAAGAGGGCTGTATAAAAAGTAAAAGTTTGTATTTATTTACATTTAATTTCCTGAAAATGTTATTCGACACCATAAAGTAACTTTGTAATTAATTATATATGTCTAAGATAAATATTTAAAGAAGAAAACCCAAGAAAATAAGTGCTATTACACTAATCACTTTATCTGCAAACAATCATCTGATCGCTGACATTAACGATAACTCTTTGCGATTTAAACGAAGCGATTTTCTGGTTTTATCTGATCCAGTCTTCGAATTTCTGTACCAACTTCGAATGTTGTGGTACGAATACTGACGGACGTCTGACGTGTCCAAAAATCGCACGAAGTTTACAATGCAATCCTCTGTTTTGCGATGACTTTTCATAAGTTTCTCAAAACTTAACTGTTTCGTGGCTTTAAATGGTAAAATTCAGGGTCTTCCTATCGAAATGATAATAGATAATGTAAATTACCTGACAATCTTTTAAAAAAAAATGTACTTTATAAAACACTTTTTTACGTGACATATAGTGCTGATGAGAAAAAAACGAATTATTATGCATATTAAATTGAATTATTGATCAATTTTTCGACGGGGAGGGGCGCAAAAATGTGTAAATCTGGCCCTGGGTGGGGGGCATTTGTCTTCGGGGCTAGAAAAATAAACAGGAACTGGCCGCACATGGATTATGATGCACTTTCAAAGAAAATGAAACAAGCAACACAAATAAGGCCGACTCATGTATTGTGATATACTTTCGAACGAAATGATGCAAATAAGTCTAACAGCGTCGACACACGCTAATGAAATACTTTTAGTATATTGCATATAAGTGCATATTTAAAATAAAAAAAGTATTTCCCTTAAAGCTCAAAAATCTTTTGTAAACACAACAACATAGTTGTAGAAACGATTTATTCTTTTATGAATTCAATTAAACACGCGATTATTTTACTAAACTGTAAAAATAAATAAATCACGGATCTTTGTTGGAAAGTGACTCGAACTAGATAGAAATTATTTGGAAGGCATTAAAACAAAAACAAAAAAAATAAAACAACGTTATGACTAAAGAAAATATGCAACAATGTTACTCTAAGCAATGTCTTGTGTGTGGGGGGGGGGGAGAATGAACACCCTAGTGCCTACCAGCCTACCTTAGATTCGCGATTGACTCGAAACATTAACACTCATAATACAGAACGATTAACCATATCTGTTGATCTATCGTTCTATTATTTTTTATTTTAGCCTTATTATTGTTCTGGGCCTTACAACTATTTTCTGTATCTAAAGATCCAATTGCTTCATGACGTGTGTGGTCTCTTACATTAAAAGTAGTTTTCTAAAATTGAGTCTTATGATAATAATTAAATTGTTAGAAATTCAAACTTTTAACTATATTGATTTTATGGAGGTTAGCAGAACTTCTTTGGGTTTATTGCAATTTATATTCCCCCCCCCCCCCACAAACAAACAAAAACAACCAATGTCTGACAAATGACGTCCTTATATTGAGATATTGTCACCCGTATCACCCTCAAACAAGAAAGATAAATCATGCCAAACGCATCGATTATGAATCACTTTCCAACAGACAAGCGCTCGCGCGCACACACATCCCCTAAACCAGGAATGGGCAAACTTTTTCGGTCGCGGGCCAAAAATCGAAAAAAAAAAAAAAAAGTTTGGCGGGCCAAGATAAATTTTTCTAAAAGTTTAAAAACAATATACAAGTATTACAATTTAAATATGTTAATGAGATGAATGAAATTGCTATTTCATTTTTAAAAGTTCCTTATATTGAGGTTCGAAGTGAGATGCACTGATTCTAAGGAACGAGGCTAAATGCTCATCTCTCAGTCTACTGAAAGAATTCTCTCTAAGGTTCATAGTTGAAAACACTTGTTCACATATATAAAATGAAGCAAACATAGCACTGATTTTCTGGGCGTGATATATTAAATTTGGGAAACTTACTTTCGATAACGATTTGTAAAACTCTAACTTTGGCATATTTAGAAACAACTGCTTGAGATGATTGTTAGATTGCAGTTCAATTAATTCGAGCTGCAAATCTGACCTCACTGCTTTACAATTTACGTTGAAAGGCATGGTAAAATTATCCAATTCTGTTTGAATGGCACTGAAATCTTGAAATCTGCGTTCGAACTCAAAATGCACTTTTTTCAAGCCATCTTCATAATTCTTAATATGGATATATAATACATAAATATATGTATTATTTCAATTTCCGTCGGACCGGCAAATTAAAATTCCATCCGCGGGCCGTAGTTTGCCCGTCCCTGCCCTAAGCAAACAGCCCTTGCGTAGCTTTGCTTCAACACAACACACTAAAACGATTAATTAGAGCGCGAGTAGTGAATTTTCAAAATTACCATTGAAATCATACCTCAATATTGAAAAATTTATTCGTTTAAGGGTCAGCAGTCTAAAATTACTGTTCCATGCGCTAAAAAATCAAAATTTGCAATTTTGCTCCATGTAAATCTGTTAGAATCTCTTAAAAATTCCTCCGACCGACACAATTCCTTCCCCTCCTACTCCTAGGCAGATAGACCTTCGTCATTCCTTAATAAAACACAACACACTAAATCGGTTAATTACAGCGCGAGCAAATCAATTTTCAAAATCCCCATCGAAATCGTTATAGCTTAATATTACTACATCAGTTATTTTTTGTTTTTCTGCCAAATTATGAAGTATCGATAGGCTTCATTAATTTTTCAAACATTCTTTTGGCACATATTTGGTGATTTATCCCAAAAACTGCCAACGTTGGCAACTTTTGAGGGAGTGGATTATTAGCTAATTATGTTGTAGGATAATATTATGCTTTAAATGGATGGCTGTCTCTATACTGCCATTGATCTTATTGTATTGGAAGTATCTTGAGTACTCCTGTACAAGAACTATGAATGATACAGACACTTTTTTTCGATGGAATGCTTTATCTTGTAATCCTTAATAACATATACCAATTTTGTTTTATTTCAAATAGTAGAATATCTCTAAAATACACTTTAAAGAATAACTGCCTATAGAGAGTAATGTATTGGAAATCTTTTAGAGTGCTCCTGTAGAAGAACTATAAATACTACATACACCATTTTCAATAGGGTACATGGTACAGTAGATAAGAACATATATAAATTTTGTAGAAAACAATGCATATTTACGAGAGTTAGAGCACAGATGGACCAAAATGATAAACACTTTTCAACCTTGTTGGAAAGTGTTTAAAACTGAATTTTCACAAAAATAATGACAATCAAGTCGTTTGCGAGAAATTTTGCCTTTTCCACAGTTCGGGGCCTGCATGGAATTTTTTTCTGGCTACGTGCCTATTAGGGTCCCAGTGCCTTCTTCCATACTGTAACCAAGGGAAGGCATGGGGGGGGGGGGCAGCTGACCCCTAAAATAATGCTAGTGGTAATAAAGTGCACCATGCAGACTTGACTACAATGTCTACCTTCCTGCCTTTCTTATTGGTCCTGCACTCATCCGCTAGAATAAATCATGGCTACATCCATGCATCCCTCTATCCTTACTTGGGGAGATCTCCTTCAAGAGTTTTCCATCTCACCAAGTGAATTCAACAGGGTATGAACATGAAACATTGATTAAATGAATAAAAAGTAGAATTGAGCTAATATCAAAATACCATCAGTTAGTTAACCCTTTCCCAATGCTGAAAAAAGTGCAGCCGTTGCCATTGCTCGACTTAACTACCAGCAAGATGGCAGACGATCGAAACGTTCATCGCGTGCCACAGATCTAGAGACCGTTTTTTTTTTTTATGACAGCTGGCTGTGCGGCACAGCCAGCTGTCGTCAAAAAAAGAGTCTCTAGATCTGTGGCACACAATGAACGTTTTGATCGTCCACCATCTTGCTGGTAGTTAAGTCGAGCAATGGCAATGGCTGCTCTTTTTTCAGCATTGGGCAATCTATCCAGATGTTCTCGCATTCTTCCATTTTTCAGCAGATGTCAGTGCTGTTAAAAAGAATCGTGACCATTTTTTTCATGGGAAATGACGTGCTAAAAAGTAAAGGATTCTCGTGGAGCTATGTCACCCGCAACTACTTTTATAGAAATCAAATCTATTCTTCGTGACTGGCAACAGTCAAAACATCAGAGTTTGGTGTTCTCAGAGCGGGAACACTGCGCATTAAAGGGTTAATCAATAATAAGCCACATTTATGCCCGTCCATCTTCATCTATGCAATAACTACAACATTACATTAAAAAGCTCATAAAATTATAATAAGAAGAGAAAAAGGATATTGCGCAGTTTATTTTGCTTACTCGCATAAGCTCCTTGGACACATTATGCAAATGCAGTGAAATATTCTGAAGTATAATTCTACAAATTGCTAAAGTTTAATCGTTACATCAAAACAAACTGACAAGAGAAAAAGTTTTTGCTAATATAACAGTTAAAAAAATATATTATCAATTCTAAAATTTAAAACATATACCATATGGTTCTCAATGTAAAGGTATTGACCAATAGCTGAGTGGATAATATACTGAACATTGGTAGATATCTGAAGTTAGAAAGTTCAGGGCTCTGGGCTCTTGCTCAGCTGTTGATCTAATGGTCTGGAGTTTTTAGATGGCTTTCTCCAGTGTATGTGTAATGTGAATAAGTATTAAGACCCCTCAAAAAGTCCTCCAACGGAGGGAGATAACCCTCATGTGGCATGGGGCAGAATGCTTCTTCTCTACTCACTTTAGTCCATTTTTGCACAGCTTTGGGGCTGAAGCACCGTAAAGCTGACTGCTGATGAATACCACAGATAATAAATATAGAGATTGAAATGCCATTGAAGGGATTTGGTTGTTTAGTATAATCACAACTAAGTGACATTATAAGTGAGATTCTGTTACAGATGAGAGATGGAAGAATACAGAATATTTTGCTCTCATATATATATATAGTCAGCTGAGAGAGGAATCTGTTAGTCACGCAATGTATGCCAATTCATTTGGATAACTGAATACCAAGTATCTGGTTAAACATTCAACTGAATATCCTGCAGAAGTATGTTTTCTTTTTCAATTTAACTGTTACTAATTTTATTAAAATATTCAACCAGTATTTAAAAAAAAAAAAAATCTCTTTTTCAGAGAATTTCTTTATAGCTTTAAATCGTTTAATTCAAAAAATCAGAAATCTTTCCATGAAATGAGTGCCTCAATTAAAGTTGATGCAGAAAATACTGCCATTTATGAATCAGCTCTTTCAAGAGTTAAATAATTACACTTCAAAACCAGTTATTGAAAAGAAGGCATTTTCATTTAAATGTTGGAAAATCAGTGCAATTTTGATATTATATAAGTATTTATTGAATGCTGATAAATTTTCTTACATATCAAAATCACCTTTCCCCATCCGCCATCATCCAGAATAAAACCCATCTCTACTAGCCAGAAGTATATACAACAAGAGACTGTATTCTCAGAAACATGGTTAATTTACAAAAAAGAAAAGCAAGCAAATTTTACCAATTTCTTAATAAGAATAAAGAGCAATTACTGCTTTTAACAAGAACACTCAACATGAAGCTGGTGTTTTAAAATTTATTAATAGCATTGTAAAATAGCACACATAAAAATGGGTATATATCAAAATGATAGTTTTGGTTGGTTGGTGTTTAATGGCACAAGGTCCAAAAAGGACATACTGTGCCAGACTATGAGTTAAAACCATATAATGATGTATTTAGGTAAAAGGTGTCACAAAATCTTAGTAAAAGCTAAAATTTAAAGACTAAAAGGTGAAAAGTAAATTTCAAAAAGTGTTAAAGGTAGATAAAAAGGGTATCTGGATGGGGGCTCCCATCCAGATACCAGTCCAGGGTTTTAAAAAACCCAGGGTTTTTTTTAAAAACCCAACCCGGGTGGGTTTTATTGGGTATTTTTGGGTTTTTTTAGGTTTTATTAAGATTTTCTTATAGTATAACACTTTTGGATTTAAATTTTATAGTTTTATTTCAAAGCAGAATAATTTTAGTGTAAAATAAAACTTTCATTACAAAATAATAATTAATTAATTAATTAAAATATAAAAATAACTTCAACTTTAATGCAGTACTATCTTTTTCTGCTGGCGTTTATAAAGGGCTCCTAATTTGTTTTATGGCCATATAAAAGTATATTATTGTTCACTTAGAAAAATATGTTGTTTTTGATTGGCTGTTTTCTATTACTTTTTAAATTTATGAACTTTTTAATTTTTTTTTACCTTTATGTTTTTTAAGTCATACTTATATTTCCTAGTTAGAATATAAGTCAGTAAACCCTTTGCAGGCCAACTTACTGCAGAACTACTATTTATTTAATAATTTTCTTTATAGTTATTCATTTTTGCTCGAAATGTATATTCCTTTTTAGTGTAAAAAATCTAGAATTAATATGTCTGATATCAAATCCCACATAAGCAATTTACAATGAATCAGTTTTACATTTCTCAGTACTAAAGTAATACAGCAACGAATAGAATACAGGATGGTTTCCTGAACCTGAATTCATTCTTGAGATGCGTGCTTGTAAGCTGTAAGAGAGAGACATGTCCCATTCTTCTCTTATCTCGGAAAGGATTTTTTTTTGTCACTATACTGATAATTACATATTTTAATAAATAAGGCTTTAAATATGAATAAAGAAATAAATTATTAAGTTATGCTGCCTGCCTGCATTCTACACCTGTTCATTTCAAAACAATATTGCAGATAGCTCAAGGTATTATCTTTAAAAAGGTTATTGTTCTTTATGTTGAATTTGGAAAAATAATTAAAAAAATTAAACTGGCATATATACATTTATCTAATATAATGCATTAAGTTATGTAGGTAATATTATATGTATTTAATATCAAATGACAAATGATTTAAATGAAAGAAAGGAAAATTTTTGATAATTTTTAATAAAACCCAAAAAAACCCGTTTCTGTGTGGGTTTTATTGGTTTTTTTGGGTTTGTGGGCGGGTCCGAAACCCTGTACCAGTCAGATAAAATTGGACACTCAAACTGAATAAAAAATATTGATACGTCTAAGAAATGCAAACAGATTCCGAGGTGGGGTTTCAAGCAAAATATTGACAAGTTTAGGATGAGAACAGTTAAAAAGTATTTGGTAAAAACTATTAAAAGCAGTACATGAGGTTAAAAGATGACGAATGGTGAGATAAGTATGATAGTGAGGGCACTCTGGAGCAGGTTCGCCCAGAAGTAAGTGCTTATGAGTAAGTCGCGTATGACCAATGCGGAAACGTGTTAAGATGACATCTAGCCTGCGATAGGGATGAGATAACCAGTGTGTGAAAGCTGGGCAGATAGAACGAAGTTTGTTTCCCGTTTCATTGTCCCATCGGACTATATTATGTATTCGGTGCTTTTTACATTTTGATGTTTATTTACATGTTTGATTTGGCGTTGGTTCTGGCACCATCGTAGGCGATGCTCAGCAGGAGTGAAGTACCCTGCCGATGGTTGTTTAGGCTGGCAACCATAAAAAACCTGTACATTGTCGGAAATTTGAAATTGTTCCATGCTATGGATGGAAGGGAATGAAATGTGTTATGTTATTGTATGAAAAGAAAGTGTGTGTGTGTTTGTTAGAAATAGGGTGTGAATATAAAGCTAAATAAAAGAAAGCATGTTGGTTTTACGTTATCGGCCGGTGTGTGTGTTTGTTAGAAATGCCATGTCAATATAAAAGTAAATAAAGAAAGCATGCTGGTGTTACGTTATAAGCCAGTGGGTGTTAGGGACATTTCTGAGTGGTTAATTAAAAAAAATATAAAGGTAAGTGTTTTTGTTTTTAGCGAATCTTTGCATTGTTTAAGGTTTTTAATGTGATTTTTAAATTGATATTTGATGTTTTATATTGTCGTAAGTGCTATTTATATGCTATTCTAATCATACTGACTTTATATGAGGTGTACAACTAGGTTGTTTAATCCACCAATGTTTTTTTGAGTTGAAAACGGGCCAGTGTTTGCCCAGTTTAAATTAGCTGTATAACTAAATTGTTTAATTCACTGATGTTTTTGTCGTCAGTTTAAAACAGGCCAGTATTTGCCCAGTTTACATTAGCTGTACAACTAGGTAGCTTAATCCACTGCAGTTTTTTTAATTAAAAAATGGCCGACTGTTTGCTCATTTTAAATTGCCTGTTACTGAATTCGCTGATATTTTTTAGCTTAAATATAGACAGTGTATTTGTTTTAATGGTTTTGTTAGTGGAATATATGCGCAATTTTAATGCGTTAAAATACTTTGACTTTGCTGATCGTGCAAAATGGTTGGCGGCAGTCGCTGGGGCTTGGCAACCACCAAGCTCCAGCGACTGTCGCCATGTTTACATGGGGAGCACACCGGCTTGTATGATTTTACCGTCCCATTTATCGACCCATATACCTTTTACTATGCTGGAGATGCTAGACTTTATGTCTCTGTAGGATAGATTGCTGGTGTACGGGAGGGTCGCATGCTTGGCTAGTGTGTAAAAGGTTCACCCTTCTTCAGGTGCAAAAATGTTCCACTGCACCAGAATTTACTAATCTTTATAAAAGCTAGAAATACTTTTTTTTCAGAATTCTTAACAAGATAAAAATATGTATTCAGAAAGTACTAGAAAAGAAATATTTCAATAAAACTTTTTTTTAAACATTTTTTACTACTGTAGCTTTCAAAATTCATTCATTTATTATGTATATTTCTCAGTATATAATTTAAGGCCGGTTATACTGCCTGATATTTATAATGCTTGGCATATTGGCAGAATAAGTTCGATGTACTATGTTTTTCGGATATCCGTTACATCCCTAGTATCAATTATTATAGGTTTCACAAAACAGCACTTTCCGATTTATAAATCTCAATGAATGATATTAGCCAAAATATATTTAATATTTATTTCTCATTTATATTTGATAGTTTAACATTCCATTCTGTGCAAAGAACGGATACTTCAACCAATTTATAATAAAATTTGTTTTATGTCTGAGTATATTTAAAGTTTATGGTAGATTTAAAGGTTTGTCTTATCAAAGTTTTTGGTTTGCATAACAGGTTCTTTCATTTTTTCATTCCCATCCACAGACAAAATTTAGAAGAAAAATTCTACTAAGAATTATACAACCTATCTCGACCGGGAAATTGATTCAGCCCATCTTATTGCTGCAGAAATACTGACTGCCTTATTTATTTAAAATTAAGTAAATCAGTTCTGATTGTTGGGGATAATACGATTAACAGGAGCATGTTGCTATGCTTGAATCAGTCATAATGTAAGCGTTGAATATTTCTCTTTGCATGGCAAGAGACTACAGAAACTCTGACTGATGATATATGAAACACAGGACAAAGGTTGACAACTGTCCCGCAAGAGCTGGGACACACCATTTCTAGGGCTTTAGAAGACATGCCCTGCAAAAGGTGTATGCAGGACACCAAATATCCTGATTTTGGAATAGAATAGGTAATTTCATAAATTATTAATATTATATTGTAAATGATTGTGATTGTACTATTTTCTTTGATTATACAGAAGAGAGATGTACAACTCCAATAATCAGGGTGTCAATGATTTAAACCAATTGTTTTAAATCCATGATCCGAGTAATGATTAAATCGATTTAGAAATAAAATCTTTGATTTAAATCAGGGATGCACAACTTGTGCCCTATGGGTCATTATTAGCTCATGACACCTGTTCTATTCAACCTGTCACTGTGAACTTGTTAGTTGCATGTTGAAGAACACGAATCATAATCTATACATTCAATTTTTAAAAAAAGAATTAACTGTGAAAAGGCAATTATTTACGACTTGTTTTTAATTGTAATAGACACGGCATCAGAAAATGTTCAGTTTAAATTAATAACTGACTTTTATCAATATGTGCCATAATATTTTCAAGAACTTTTATTTGATAATTGGGCGATTTTATAGTATTGAGAGCGTTTATGTCATGTCCTCAACAAGTTAATTTGGGCAAAACAAAACAAAAAAATGAAATAAGTCACCTTTTAAGAAAAAAAAATTAACTGCAAAAACAGTAGCTGACACAATTAAATTGAAGACTCACATATAGCAACAATAGGTCCAATGTGTCAAAATACAATTTTTTTTATTCTTAAGGGCATTTAAGGACAAAAGGGAATAACAACTAAGCGAAAATGGCATCTTTAGGAATTATGTCTTCAAAATATTTTGTAGAAAATGTTTTAAAATTTAAAACTTTTCACCCCAGGCTTTTTAAAATGCATATCATTTTGAAACATAGAAATATCTCAACGAAACAGTTTTTGTTTTATTACTCTTTAATCTAATGGAATTCACATATTAATGTAGAAATGTTGTTCCCCGAAATTTTGGATTTTTATTTTTTAGACTTTTATGAATAATGAATAAGTCTTTGAGTAAAAAATCCTATCTTTTCAACCGTTTAGACCTCCTCGGAAATTGTTTCCTGGATGCATCCCTGTCACAAGTCCGAGTTCTTTGTACTTTCATTATGTTGGAAAGTGTATCATAATCCACTCATCGGCCTTATATAGTCGGCCACAATATATATACTGAAAGATTAACAGTGTCGCAGCTTGTGTCAGCACTATTAAGAAGCTTTAAGTATAGCCGAATACATAGACAATTGCGAAGAAATATGGATGAATACAAATTTCATACAGCTCAACATATACACATACACACAGAAAAAATCTTTCCACAATTATTTTATGTACTTACTTTAAACTTAACTTGTAAGAGCTACATAAAAAAAAAAAACATACACAATTTTCCTTTAACACTAACAAACTTTAAAATTACAAATCCCGAAGGACAAAAATTAAACAAAATATTAAATATTAAATTAATATAGGACAGTTTGCGCTAGGAAAATTGGGAAAATTCATCGCTCCATTACAGCCGGTGCAGTATAAATATATTCATCGATAAAGAAAACCACCATCGATACCATCGATAAAGAAAAACTCCATGGTAGCTGTGTGATGACGTCAGTGTCAGTGATCTCGATTGTCGACTTCTCCGTCAGTTTGGTTCAGAATACCCGTTCTTCGCACGGGAATGAGGCATATTTCCATTGAAAACACAAATGAGAAGAATGTTATACTGATAATTAAAAAAGGGTGATAGTAAAAATAATTTAGCGTGAGTGATTTATATGTAAACCGTTGGTTTATAAACATATCTGACAAAATTTTTCGCCATTTAAAGTTTCACTTTGGAGATATATATTTTATTTATATGGAACTACTCCCTTGTCTGTTTTCAAATTTTTATATACAGTAAAACTCGCTTAAGACGCTTTCCCGCTTGAAACGCTTTTTTCCTTCAGTCCCTGGACATTTCTTAATTTCTTATACTAATCAATGTAAATTCCACCTGAGAAGACGCTTTTGTTCTGCTTTGTGTCGTCGGTTAAGTCGCTATTCTCGTATTTCTGATGAAGCTTTTTTTTTCCTTTTTGAAAGGTATTGCAATCCCTCAGAGGTTAGTCACGTAACCTAACGCTCTAATGCCGCTTGATAAGTATCCATTCATCCAAAACCCCTCTCTTTAACTCTTACCCATCTCTCCCATGCTGCTGTCAGGTTGTTATGCCCATCTTAACTCAAGAATACATAAAGATTGCAATATCGACATAGTCCGGGTTTTCTCTCCCTTGACCGTGAATGCCTCCCGGAGCTAAAAATCCAATTCATCAAAATTCGCTCCACTTCTGAATGGGGTGTAAAAAGTAAAATCAGTTCCATAAATTACACAGGGCCGTAGCGCTGCGGGCGCTATGGACGGCTCAGCCCCCCCCCCCCCCCTAGCCCAAAGAACACTGGCATCGAGGAACATTTTTTCGAAAAAAAATAATAAAGATATGTAATTTTTTTAATTTTTGTTCCTGTACGTAAAAGAAATATTCTATGTACTTTAAAGAGTATTAGAAAAGCAATTATTTCTTTTCTTTTAAGATAAGAAAATCGCATTGCCTGAAGTGGAAATCGCAAACTTTACAAACACCAAGCTCTAGAAACTTCGTAAATTTTCTTCTTTGATCTTTTTATTGGGACGGATGCAATGAAAGCATCTTGTTAAAAAAAAAGGGGGCGTGTGGGTGGTCGACTAATAATTTTCTCACAAGCAGTCACTCACTGTCCCGTCCCCATGGGCGCCGGCAGCATAGGGCAATGGGGGATCCCATTGCTGCTGGATGCATTGGCTGCAGGCCAATGGCAACGCAGCATCTAGGGAGGTGGCCATTGCCCCCCCTGGATTTTTGTATGCAGTGTTTTTCCTTGCTTTTTTGCACTTTCCAACATGGTAACCATAGGGCCGAGGTAGCCCAATCGTTAAAGCGTTGGACTCATAACCGGAAGGTTGTGGGTTCAATACCGGCGTACCACTAAAGACCACTGTGTATGTGGACGTTAAATCCGTGGTTTCGAAAGTCCTCTCGGCGGTCGCTAGCAGTTTCCAAGAGGTGCCAATATTCAGAAGTCCCCCCTCCCAACCTTCTGATGAGGTTCCAAATTGTGGCGGGAAATTCCGGGAAAGGACGTATATGTAGCTCTAAGCGACACATTCAGTGACGCGAGCTGTCCTCTCCTGGCAAATAAATAGACATGGTAACCATACGTTAAAGTAGTCTTTTCCCCTCCTTTAGTAGTCTTTGTCCCCGGGAAATATTCTGCCGGCGCCCATGCCCGTCCCTACAATTAACGACCACCCCGTCGCGCCTCTATCAGCACCAGCAGAAGCCCGTAAGCAATGGAGTGAAAAAAGCTTCTGACGTTTTCAAAAGGAGAAAGCGTTTTATAATTAATTGGTTCGGCACTATGTATTTTTTTGCTTAAATCAATGGTGGACAAACTTCTCTCCTTTAATAGGAGAAAATGATTAAGAACTAAAATTTAATTTGTTGATAATCTTTTTTCTGAACTGTAATTTGTTTAATATATTAATATATATTTCTTAAATATGCGGGGGGATGGCTAAAACTTTCAGACTGGCAGGATCAGGTCTGCGGGCCGTAGTTTGCCCACCCCGTGGTTTTAAGCAATCTTTTTTTTTTTTTTTTCTTTTTTTCTCTAGGTTTGAGACTTTTTTCGTCACTGCAATGCTTTGCTGGGTTCGGACGCCCTCGATAAAATTTTGCGCCATTATACAAAGTGCAGCTGAACTTCCACATCCGTATTGGGCGGTTTTAGATAGTTCCCTATGTTTGTAGGAGACTTTTCCAATGTAAAATTCAGTGGCGTAGCAACGGGGAGGCCACAGCAAAACTTTTCTTCCTTACACATACAGTTTTTTTTTTTTTAATTGAAAACCTGCCTTCCGAGGGGGGGGGGGGGGAGCAAACTAAAGGACCGCTCCGGTTGCGAATTACTCAAACTACGCCGCTGATAAAATTGTAATATAATTATGTTCTGCAGTTTTAACACTCAGAATGTTTTTCTTTCCTCTAAAAATGTAAAAACTGATTTGAACATTTCTCTTATTTTAAAAAAGAGTGGAACCTGAAATGGGGAGAAAAGGCAAACATACATAAATGATAAAAGGTAGAAACATATGTTAGAAAAAAAAAGAAAGAAAGAAAAATAAATATTGACCTTCAGGACCATGCAGCAAATTGAACTAAAAATTTAATGTTCGGGGAAGGGGGAGAAAGGGAAAAAATATGCTGTGAAATTTTTTTATACATTATTAATAACCATCATGCATCTTTTATAGATAACCATCATCCATCATATATAGGGGGGGGGGGAGAAAGGGAAAAACTACGCTATGAAATTTTCTGAAATAATGGCATTTTAAAATATTTGAGAAATTAAAAGTAGATGGGTTTCTATTACAGACTTAAATTTAGTATTGCATTTTATTGAATGAAACATTAAGTGTAATTATTAAAAAAATATTACTTTACAAAATACAATGCCCTTATTAAATTTCTAGCACATTTGAAAATGAGAAATATTTACAAATCTGATTTTAAAATTTTGAAAAGAATTTTTTTATTTTAATAAACCCTTATTAACTTTTCATATATGATTCATAATTTAGAGATAGTTGAGAATGAGTGCAAGGCCTGTCTTTTAAATAAGAAAAAGAATCACTAAAAAATTTGAATATACAAAACTGTCTTAAATGAATTTGAAAATTTTCGCTTTTTTTTTTTTTAATTGGAAGGGATTTTCAATTATATGTTCAAAATAAATTTTTTAAAAGTGGTTTTGGTGACTTTCTTTGGATGCAACATATATTTCGGCCAGTTCCCCCTAAAAAATGTATATAAATTCCCAGTTTAACAAGCACGTTGATTATACTAAACAAAAAGCCGCGTTTTTTTCGTGGCTGGCTGGTCGCGGCAAGTCCCACTTGTCGAATATTTTTCAACATAAAATCCATACATCTATAATTTTAACATAAAAATGTCGCCTTTTAACATTAAGATTGCATATATGACCGCCCTCACCTTAAAAAAAAACCTATGTATGCATGTTGTCTCCGGATTGAAACACACTGTCTACCTGAACTCTCCCAATATCCTAAGACAGCTTGAATTGCAGTATATGAACCCATTCCTACACAGACACTACTGGATAATTTTCTAGTTATCTTGAGGAAAAATTTCGGGGTCGCATTATATTCGGTCCAATACGATATAACCCCCCCCCCCAAAAAAAAAAAAATGTACACCCCTCTCTGGCCTTAAAAAAAAAAAAAAAAAAAAAAAGGATTGCTCTTCTTTTTTCAGGATCTTACCTCCTAGGAGAGTCTTTTAATCTTCCTAGCGAAAAAAAAAAAACAGTTCTTTCATTTCGAGAGTACAGTGAAACTTCTATGAGCGACCACGTCTATTAAGCGACCTCTTCCTCCAAGGACCCATTTTTTAAGGCACCGATTCTTTACCCAATCTACTTAATGCTAAAACATCCTCTAGAAGAGACCACACAGCCCTCTATAAGCGACCGGTTTCGGTTCCTTGTCCGAAATTTTCTAGCATTTTTCCGGAAGTAAAGTAAACAAAAACCAAATTCCAAACTAATCAGTGTAATGTGAACCGACAGCAGGTGCAAGTACACGTACACGTCATGTATAAATCTTGCAGGTTAGAGAATTCGTCTAAGAAACGAGTTATTTTACCTTACCGTTGGAGCAGAGTATTGATGGGATCGAGTCACACCAAAAATGAAATTCGAAAAGAAAGTTGTCGGTTACCTTTGGTTGTGGGAAAACCCAGAAAGCAAATTTTACGACAAATTCAGGACGCATAAAGAATATCAGGATAAATGCTCTTTTGTCAGCTGTAAAAAACAAAGTAGAGACAGAAGTACTCTCGGAGACAGAAAACAAGAATGAAAAAGTCCGAAATTTCTAACTATTTTATTAAAATTTAAATGTGAAAAATATGTTTGTATAATTACTTATGTATTAGTATGCAGTTCCATAAATATTAAAACAAACAAAATTTTTTTGCTTGGCTATCAAAGGTTTATACTTGATTGAGCGACCACCTCCCTTAACGACCGATTTTTCGCGGAACGAAGGGTGGTCGCTCTCGAGAAGTTTCACTGTATGTATATATATATGTGTGTGTGTTTTCTGTACACATATGCATGTGGTGTAATGATTGAAAAACTTACTAAAGTATAAATCCTTGCTAAAATGGGAAAACTGAAATAAAAGAAGTTATTTTCAGAAAAATAACAAAAACAATCATCTACATTCACTTATCAAGCGTTTGTATTCACTGTTGACTGTTTATAATGAAAACTAGCAAAACAGCCAGGATTTAGTATCTTAATGCGGAAGTGTGTGTTTATAAAAAATACACTTCTCTGTATGTGTGTAAATGCATACATATATGTATATATTTGTAAGTCCCCTTAGGGAAAGTGTAAGCCTCCCCCTGTAAGAACGGTCTAGCTACGGCCCTGAAATTACATCAGTGCAGCTTGGGACGAAATTAAACCAGATGTAATCAAAAACTATTTTCGGAAAGCTGCGTTTGATGTGTGGGACAATTCAATTCAGGCTGACACTTCACTTCCAGAAGACGAGGACTTTCAATCATTGGAGAATTTCCCTGATTATACAACGGTGGACGATCACCTCGTGACCTGCAGCATTCGGACATTGGAAGAAATAATCGCAGATACCACGACTGAAACAGAACCGAAAGCTACTACTGTCTTGTATTATGTAAGTGAGCTGCGGAAAGTACTGTCCTCTTTGGAACATGCAGAGGAAATGTTGACCTACGTCAACAAAATTGATAATTTTCTTGCTGCAAAACATGCGAGAATCTTAAACAAACAAAAATAGATGCTTTTTCCCCCAGCACATCAGAAATGTGAAGTTCGGTGCGTATTATATTTTTCATTTGTACAATATTATCGATGCAATATAATAAGTATCATATGTAATTTCTAAATGAAGAGCAATACACACGTATTTTTTCTAAGCACTTAGATTTTGTTCTTTCCCAATTAACCTTACGACACTTTCCCGCTTAAGACGCTTTCCCGTTTAAAACGCTCTTTCAATCTGGTCCGTTGAAGAGCGTCTTAAGCGAGTTTTACTGTACTTCATCTACTGAGATACTGCTCGCTGCGTCATACAATTTGTCTAGGCATTTCCATTCATTTTCTGAGATAAGCTGCATTGCATTTAAAGATTATTTTGCTTATAATGACATAATTCTGAATTATCATTTAATTTATTCAAACACAGCTGTAGATGCGAATGGTGAATCATTTGAACGGTCAAGAAATTGATACCATTTTTTATAGTGGTGAGTCACGGACGTAGCTATAGCTTTCACATGGGGGGGGGGGGTGCTGAGGATGAAAAGCACCCAGGCCCCGGTTTCAGAGGGGCCCCCAAATCAAAGTACCTTTATATTTTTACTTTCCGAACATTAATATATATCATGTAAGGAAAGTATTGTAATCACGAAAAAATTCGCCTTTGATATTTTGACGCATTTATACTCTGATACTAACCTGATAGTGGCGGTAGCTATCCCCACGTAGCAATAACCCATCGGTCGATGAGAGGCTGGTGAGTTTAATCAGAGGAGAACGAGCAATGGCCGATCTCGGCTTTTCACCCAAAAACGGGAAAACTTCATTGGTAATTGGTACAAAATGTCCGCTCGGAGGGCCATCAAGCCGATCATCGTTTTCCGATGACTGTGATGAAATAAAGAAAAAACCGATGAGAAACCGATAAACTGTTTAAAATATATTTGTTAATACAAAATAAACGATTGGCAGCAAAATTTTCAGAAAATGTCCGTTCTGTTTATTATTTTTTTGCTTTTTGATGCGAACTTTCCGTTTTTCTAAAAAGAAAAAAAAATACTTCCTCCACCAGGCCCGAACCCTGAGCGTACTGAGTCACAGACTGACGCTCTACCGCAAAGCCAGACTTGTCATGTATGAGCCAAAGGTCAAAGTACCCATTATTTTAGTCTCAGATTAGGACTTGAGGGTGAAATTTTGACAAAGTGATGTTCAAGTATTATTAATATTAGTCAAAATATTCGATTTTTAAGAAATTAATTTCCATTTTTACCAATGTATCTAAGTAACAACAGCATTCAAAATTAATAATTAAAAAACAATATTGTAAATTGTATAGGAATTTTAGTGTGATTTTAACTTTCATATTTCTTGGATAACTTATTAACTGATTTCTCTTCTTCCTGGTTACATTAATTAGGTTTCAAAAGAGTTGCTCATTTAATGAAGTTTCCGTTATTCTTATAATGCAGCTGATGCTCAAATAGATTTTCTTTTCCTTTTTTTTAAACACAGTTTATTTTTTAATCATTTATATATTACAAACGATTTTATATAATAAACACTTACATGTTTTTTTTTTTTTTTTGTAAATATTTCTTTTCAAATCCAAATTTTGTGGGAGGGGGCAAGGGGGATCCCACCCCCTGCCCCGTCCCGACCCCAATATAGGAAAGTTGAAGTAAATTATGTGATTAATTCAAGAATTGTTCAAATTTTCCTTAGAGTATGCAAAGGCACATCTAAATTACGCAAATATTTATAGGAATTTTGTAAAATGTAATCCACTTGGAGACCTCCAAGGCCCGATGACTATAGAGCTGCAGTTCCTGATAAAAAAAATTGCTTGTCGGTTTCCCATCAGCGAAATTGCTCATCTAGATCACCTCTATGCATGCATACAAATTCATCTATTGCAGAAAATCAAAAGTGCTCTTGCCGATGTCTTAATTCGATGAATCGGTGAGTTAACAATTAGTGGATGAACGCCCATGCAGAAAACGAACAGTCATTGCTATTAGGTGTGGACCGTGTGATTCTGGCGCTTTTAAATAGTTCTTTCTGTCTGCCCAGCTTATTACAAAACTAAGACATTTTTCATCTATTAAAGTGCTAAAATAAAGTGTATGTTATAAAATAATTGCATATTTGTGTTACTTCAATGCAATTATTAAAAGGATTAAGAAATTAAGTCAGAAATCAGATGTAACGCCTTCCCAGACGCTTGACCAATGATAGACCTCTTTTGTGCTGGCAGGAATGAGTACTGCGGATTTGCCTTGTGATTGGGTTGCTTTGTGATGTTGACAGCCAGATAACTGGAAGAAGAAACGAATGTCGGAGCGATACACGCGGAGAGTAGTGAAATGGCCCCCGTTACCTTCTCTTTCTCCTCCACTATCAGGTTGCACTTGCCCCGACTGTACATGTTTTGAGGTCCTCAGAATTCATTTATGCTATTTTTACGAGATGTACGTATGTATGTGTCTCTGTTTGTATGTCAGAGAGCACGATAGCTCATAAACAGTACATTCGATTGATCTTAAATTTGGTATCAATACTATAAACCACCATCGCATGACTGGTATTGATTTCGGTGTGTATAGGACTAATATTATTTTTACAGGCCTAAAAAAGATAATTCTTCAACATTATGGCTTATGGATGGAAATTCTTGAGAGTGCATTCGATTGAGTGCAAATTGGGTATGTAGATTATAAGTCACAGTCACATAACCTGTATAGATTTTGGTATGTGTAGTGTTCTTGGTTTCGTACAGGGTACAAAAAAGCTGTAATACATAGACAAATTCTTGAAAATGCGCTAGTATCCCGGCACGTATTCAGAAAAACATTTTGGAGGGGGTCCAAACAATAAAAAAGGCAAAATTTTATTGCAAAAAGACTACATCATTATCATATTACAGACAAAAATCAAAATTTCAGAGGGGGGGGGAATCTGGACGTCCTTGTGTTGAGTTAAAGTAATGAAGTGCTACAGCCCCATCAAGCATGGGCAATGCCAGGATTTTTTATAAAGGTGGGCAAAATTTAAGAGTGAGACACACTTGCATGCATACACATGCGTTATAGTATATTCGTACATACATACATATATATATATATATATATGCCCAGACAGCACAGCAAACTTGCATCAAACTTGCAGCAAGCTTGATTTATCAAGTCAATAAGCTTGAAATTTTCAAGCATGTAAGCTTAATGCAAGCTTGATTGAATCAAGTGTTCTAGTTTACACTTGCCCAGCTTGCATTAAGCTTGACATAGCAAGCTTAATTTCAAGCTTAAAAAATTTTCCTAAAAAAAATTTCCTGAATACACGGGGCGCCGGTCGGCGAACTCTCCCCACATATTTTACTTTGCCACGCATTTTCCCCTCTACACTGACATTTCAATTTAATTTAATCTGTTTCCATCGAGTGTCCGTGGCTGGAATAGAACCCGGGACCTTTCGGTTAGCAGTCCAACACGCTATCCGTTTAGCCACTACGCCTTGTGCAGCTATAACTAAAGTTTGAAGTGACTTATCACGCTGTTTTCTCGCCAGATTGATAAGTGGGCGATGTGTTATTTGTTTCTTTTATTTTTCCATGGGATGCATCAAAATTAAAATAATGTTATGTGTGATTTACAGACTCTACTAATAGGGAAATAAACATACTATAAACTTAAGAGCAGTACACGTTTTAAAACTTTCAGCACCGCAACACTCATGGTCATGAGCAATACTGCTGGGCAAAATCGAGACAAACGACTGATTTTGAAATCAATTTCGTAGTATAATTGTATTTTATTTTGAAGAATTTCCATATTTGGAAATATAGAATGGGTTTACTTAACACAAATTTTGTGTTAAGTAATCTGAAATCAAAGAAACAGATAGTTAAACGTTACTTCGAAATGCTATATCACAGTTGCCAACATGTATGGAATACAAACACTTTAGTCATTTTTGTAAATATTTCTTAAAATAACAAATAATTGAAAAATTTTGCTATTTTTTAAAGCTAAAAATTCTCTTTACAAATGTGGTTAGTTATTTTCCTACATATTGGTATGCTATATCAATATAGAGCATTTCGAAGAATTAAAAATAAGTTTAAATTAATTTATACAAATGTAAATTTGAATTATTTTCATTGTTCATACTTTATAATTAAAAAAATTATTTAACTTCTGAATTTTTTTTTTATCCTTTGTAATTTTATTTTAAAACTACTAAAGTGTAAGATGTAAGATTTTTGGGCCTTAAAATCTGTAGGCCCTGGGCAGTTGCCCCGTTTGCCCTGCCGGTAATATGGCACTGGTAATAAAATAAAACACATCTTTTACGAACTTTCAGCAAATTTGAGGACGCTCGACAATTAATGTCCATTCTCTTTTACAGATGGCGCCATCACTGCGCACTTTGAAAGCTAAAATCAAGCTAGTATCACTTGTCAAGCTTAAATCAAGCTGTATTTAAGCTTGACAATTCAACTTGACTTCTGCAAGCTTGCTGTCAGCTTAAAATGAGTTGAACTGTCAAGCTTGCATTAATACGTCAAATTCAAGGAAATGTCAAACTTGATTTAATCTTATGTGCTGTCTGGGATACACACACACATATAAGCACATTTCACAATCCCTTCACAAAATTACTATTGATTAAAACGACCCCTTTACAAAATCGATTAAAAAGGCCCTCTGCAAAACTACAATCGATTAAAACAATCCTTCACTGGCACTTTACCTTATATTTTAATTTGTTTTGTAAACTATATTAAGGAAAAAAAGTAACTTTTACAAAAACTGGTGCAAAAATTCACAAAAATAGATCTTGAAATTCAGTTTTCAATAATACACGAATAAAGGCATGTGAAATCTACTGTGCTTCAACCTCCCCAAAGTTGTTCATAGCAATATGCATCATAGCACAGTGCTCCTCATACATAGAGCCTGTACCAAAGATGTACTCAGGGGGAGGTCCAGGGGGTCTGAACCGCCCTAAAAGAAATTTTGGTTTTTGTTAAGAAAATAATAATGATTAAGTCTTTTTGCAAAAAATTCTGTTTTTCACCATTTGGACCCCCTCCGAAATTTTTTTCTGGGTACATCCCTGCCTGTAGCCAATACTCTGCAGTATGTTGACATCTATTTTTTTTTTATTTTAGAGAGCACACTGATGAATAAAAAAAAAATATTCATATGTACAGGGGCGTCGCTAAGCATGGTGTCACCCACCCCCCTCCACACACAAAGGCCAGTCTAAGTTAGTTCTGCATAAGAATAAGCAAATATTTCTTCTTTGTACACTACACAAATAATGTTTCATTTCTGTAAAAATATCATTCTGGTAATAGTAAGAAAGTTCTTTAAAACATTACTAGGTTATTATGCAATTTTCCACATCACCTATATGATGTACTGCACAAGGCAGGCACACGGGGTAGTAATGTACAGCCACTGAATTGCTGTACATTACTACCCTGACCTGAGCAAGGCCTTGTGTAATCTTTACTACACCCCCAGTTTAGTCAAGCTCCTCATTCTCACCCCTAGTCCAAGACACAAATGAAATGGCAACACATACGTTGAGAACCTGCTGCTATATTCTTGTTTTATGAGGAAAATTTTAAACTGGAAAAAAAGAAAAACGTCGAGATGAAGTAACGCATTTTATTTCTGCAAGTGCACAGAACATGTGTCTTTCATTATATTTATTGCTAATCTCGGAAGTCTTTTTCATCACCAAATCAGATCTTTTTTTCAAATTAGTTGAAAATTTTAAAATCAGCATTTTTTTTGGTGTCACCCCCTCTGCTGGTGTCACCCGGTGCGGTCCGCACCCCTAACGCGACGCCACTGCATATCTAATCACAGTAGTCCTAAAAGTACATTCAAAATTAATGCTGCAGAAAACTCGCTTAATTTCCGGGTTCGAAGCTTAAAAAGCCCAGTGTAGATGGAAAGTTCTAGTAAACAGGCCAGTTGACAGGACGAGAAATTTTTTTTATTTTAAAGTCGATGAACAATCTGCTATACACAAATTACATGAATAAATAAGTAATAACACCTTTTATAACAGCCAGCTTAACACAGAAGTTTCCTCAGATACTGTATTTCACACGCAATAAAAATTTTCCCAATGGCTAAAATGCAGTGGAAATTCCCAAGACAAATTATCATTAGTTCCTCCGGATTCTATAATGGAGGGCACCCAAAGAGCTTTCAAAAATAATCTTTTCAAAACAAGCGATAGATCGCTTACAAAAGCACACATTCACAGCTTTATGCCCTCACCAGAATCAATGTCTTCTCGCAACAGCTCTCTGAACTCAGGAATAATCCTACTCTTTTATGCCTTATGCTGACGTTGCACAAACATTCCAGAGATTCCACCTCTAGAGAAATCTCAATCAATTGCAAACTTTGATTACATAATAGAAATGCAGTTGGGGGGTACATAATGCATAATCCTAATGCAGGGAAGCAAACATTACAGGCCCAAATAATAAAATCGTTCAATTTGATGCCAAAAATAAGTTTTCAAAACTGAAGTCAACTAGACTGTAATGCCAATATTTCTCGAGAATCTGAGAAAACCTTATGTTGAACTCTCTATTTCTCATTCTAGACCGATTTTCATGCAACAAAATGCAAATTTTAATTATTTAATGTGTAGGATGCGAATTTTAGACTACTTTAATTCCCAGAAGAGCAGATAACCCCCAAAGTATGTCACTCTCTTTACATCTGCTAAAGAAATAGCAAAAAATTATGATATTAACTGAGGTGTCCTCGTACAGTTAATCACCAAGTCTGCAGATTTAATCCAGAAATTAAAACAGAAGTAGAAGAGTGCTTTAGAATATCAAATATTTGGATGGATTAATGACATCGCTTGGAAAAAGGTTCCATGCAGACAATGAAGGTGGCTACAACCTATTTACACTTTACTCAACAAAGATGAAAAAAATTTGTACACAAAAGACTTTATAATGAAACTTGACGGAAGTTCCTATGGAGACTTTTTACAAAATATTTTGTCTGTAGCTGATGTATGGTATGAGCTGTGGCATAGATTTCTCCTCCAATAAGAACAAAATTTGATACGAAATCACTTGGGTGATTTATTAAACCATCATACTAAGTTCTTCCCTACAGTGTCTAAAGTGCAAATAGCTCTAACATTTGCAGCTACTACCTGCACAGTAGAAGAAAGATCTTTCAGTACTCTACGTAAAGATAAACAATGACTGATCAGAGATCATCAGGACTTTGCATGCTAAGTGTTTGTCAAGACAAAGCTAATGGTGATTTGGGATACTTCATACAAAAGGTTTAGAACGAGTACATGATACACTGCAACCACATAGGCTACAATTCTTATTCCATTAGTTATATATCGCTTTTTCTAGTCTTTTTTAAAATTTATTTTCTAAAGATCAAAAAGTTATTTTAAGATGAACACTTTTATACAAATTTCCTCTGTGACATATTTAAGTAAAATTAATGCTTTGCTTAGCATCATATTAAAAAAAAATCTGATGTGTCCAACACATGACTTCCTTGCACGTCCATTATATCAAAAATATTTCCGGCGCACTTCCTCTAAATTTATTTGTTTGAAAGAGATAAAATATCAATAATAGTAAGGTTTAGCGATTTCTAGCCAAATATTTCGATATCGCCAAGCTGAGTTCAATTTGAAAGATTTCCTTCTGACACTTTATTTGGCGATATTTCACCAAAAGCCGACAAACTTGAGATAGTCAGCGAGATTTTGGGGATAGCCAAAGTAGATATTGACCACAGACTTTCAATGAATTGAATGCATCTATACACCTCAATGTATTCAAAGTCATTTGGCTCACCATGTAAATAAATTCTCAGTCGATTGCTGTCAAAAAAGATATTGAAAACAGTTAGATATTACAATAGTTCTAAATACAAAGTTAAAAAATCTACGGGTTAAAGTTTTAGAGTTATACAAAATAGGAAATAATTTTTGGCGCCAAATTTGGCGATATTTCGGCGAAACTCGTCAATGTCGGCGACATTTGGCGAGATTTTAAGCATGAACCAAACAATGACAGATTATCGCCAAATTAGGCGATATTTCGTCAAAACTCGCCAAGAACGATAACAAATGGCGATACTTTGGGCATGGACCAAATGACTGACTATCGCCAAATTTGGCGATATTTCGCCAAAACTCGCCAAGGTCGAGGACAGACGGCGAGATTTTGGGCATGTACCAAACAATGACTGTCTACAGTTGTATTATATTGAAGATGTCCATAGACATTAAGGTACTGAAATTCTTTTCGGTGGTCCTGTAAATAAACTCTCCAGTAGATTGGAACCAAAAATCGAGATGCACAACAAGATGTTACAACATTCTTATATATGAAATTTCATAATAGTTTTTGAGATTTGAGAGTTAAATATGCACACACATACACCAAAAGTCGCCAAACTTGGCGACTTTTGGCATAGTTCTTGAGGGAGGCACGTGACCGTGGTCGGACCATTACCTAACTTATGTGGTAGGACGGTATTGTGCTTGAAATGGATGAATGCCCCTAAAATTGCTATTGACCTTAATGTATTGGAAATCTTTTGAGTGTTCCTGTAGCAGAACTATAAATGATAAAGACACTTTTTTTAATGGAGAAATTCATTTTCTAACTCTTTACAGCATATATCACTTCTGAGTCGTTTGAAATAGCCCAATACCTCTAAAAAACGCTTTGATGAATTTCGGCCCATAGAGCGTAATGTATTTCGAATCTTTTGGGCGGTCCTGTAGATAAACTATTCAGTCGAATGGAACCGAAAGGGGAGGTGCACAACTAGATGTTACAACAATCCTAAATATAAAGTTTCAACATTCAACGCCTAACAGTTTTTGAGATATGCGAGTTTAATGAATTTCGGCCCATTGAGTGTAATGTATTTCGAATGTTTTGGGCAGTCCTGTAGATAAACTATCCAGTCGAATGGAACCAAAAGAGGAGGTGCACAAGTAGATGTTACAACTATCCAAAATAGGAAGTTTCGACATTCTACGCCTAATAGCTTTTGAGTTAGCCGAGTTTAATGAATTTCGGCCCATAGAGCGTAATGTATTTCGAATCTTTTGGGCGGTCCTGTACATAAACTATCCATTCGATTGCGACCAAAAGGGGAGGTGCACAACTAGATCACAGAACAATCCTAAATATCAAATCTCAACATTCTACGACCAATAGTTTTTGAGATATGCGAGTTACATACATACGTACGTACGTACGTACGTACAGACGGCATGGAAAAACTGGCCACAGTAGACTCGCCACTGGTCAAAATGAGTTGCAGACGCGTTAATATGATCGTGCATGCTAGTCTACGATGAGATGCATCGAAAAAATTTTTTAAATTAAATTTAGAGGTAGTCAAAATCGGTTTTTATGTCGAAATTTGGCCCCCAAAATTTTTCGGGATCACATTACTTCCTTATACTACGTACAAGGAAGTAAAAAGACCAAATTAAAAATTTTTTATACCTATTTATGATGTGTGATTAGGGTGGGCATTTGCAAACCCTTGCCCATAGCTGATGGCGCCCATCCTATGAAGTGACGAGTTCTAGCAAAATGGATACAAGAGAAATATTTTTAGTGTTCAAATATTTATGCACATCAATCATACCAATTCTTATAGCGATCAGTTGAACGTTCAAGAAATTGATGTGCAGTAGCACCATCTAGTGGCAAGTTAAAGTAATAATGCACTGCAGTGCCATCAAGTAATGAGTTACAGCCAAATGAACAGTAAGAGAATATTCTATTCTCAAATGTGTCAGTGTACCAATTTTTATGGTGATCAGTGGAACAGTATAGATGTTGATGCGCTGCAAAGCCATCTAGTGGTAAGTTATAGCAAAATGGATAGAGTAAAAATACTCTCCATGTTCAAACATCTTTGTATGCCAATTTTCATAATCAGTTAACGAAGGATGGATTAAAGGGGGAGGGGGTGACCGCCCCTCCCAATAAAAAGAAATGAATGTAAAAGATCCTATTTTGCTCACATAAAATGGATGTGTATGTGAATCTTTCAACTAACTGCCCTCACCCTCAAAATCGCATCAATCCACCAGTGGGTTCAACACAAGGGCGGTTCTAGAGTTGCAGTCTGGGAGGGGTAACGATATTTAATAATTTTAAAGAACTCAGTGCCTCAGAGAAAGATTGATGACTACCGGGGGGGGGGGGGTGCACAGAGGAAAGGGGACCCTTCTGACTGCACAATACACTTCATATATCTGAATTAGCTGAAGCACCCGTTCTTCGCAAGGAATGGATATTGTCAAAACCAACAATTACAAATGAAAATAAGTAAACAGATATCAAAAAAAGTTTAGTTATATATTTAATCGCCTATAAAAACTGTTTTAGAATATTCTTCAGGCACAGTCTAACTATACTTGATTTTTTTAAATACTGTTTGGAATGTGCATCATATTCTCCGCGCATTTGTCTTCTTCTTTTCCAGAATTGAAATCTATGTTAAAATCGCCTAATCCCAGCCAGGCATATTCTAACTATACTTCACCTTTATTTACTCGAATATAGACACCAATATTCCAAACAATGGGGTTAGGTAATTTCTCGACAGAGATGGTTGTGTTTTGGGATTAACGCCACTTAGAAACACGTGGACTCTAGTCCAAGGAGCTGGGTGCCCCCCGGGGGGTTCTTTCTATAGGATCCTAACCTCTAAGTTCCGGAGGAAAATACGGAAAATTCTGAACTGTTAGGTCGGCGGCCGCGACCTGGTTTTGAACCAGGCACCTTCCGTCTCCCAGTTCAGCGCGTTATACGCTTGGCTACTGGTGGGGCACTCGACAAAGATGGGAGATATCGCTTTGGGGACTTATTTCTTTTATACCAATTTTGGCGATAAATCATCAAAAACAGACCCCGTGGATTTTTTAGGTAGACAAAAATCTTTGTCCCCAAATTAACAGCACTCAAGAACTAAATATTATGTGAAAATACCTTTTTTTGTCAACTACCCTTTATAATGGTCGATTAAAAAAAAAAAAAAAAAATTGAAAACGATTTTTAGGACTTTGTGTTTGTTACATTCCAATGCAAGTTTTTTTTTATGGCTATTTTCACTTTCCTTCGATATATGAAGACAAATATGAAAATTACCTTTTAGCCCCTCACTACTGTTTGAGCTCGAACTCTAAAAAACTCTGAAAATGGCTGTAATGTATTCGTGTTAGCTACATTTTAAAGCAAGAATTTTTTGGCAATCTCTTTTTCTCTTTGAGATATGATGGAAAATTTGGAAAAAACATTTTGACCCCCTTATCCTCGTTATGATGTGAATTCCAAAAAAAAAAAAAAAAAACAGGAAATGATTTTAAGGCATTTGTGTTCACTATATTTTTAAGCAAGAATTTTAGGCTATCTCTTCTTCCTCTAACATATGAAAGGAAATGTGAAAAGAACGTCAATGAACGTTTTGGCCCCTTACACACCCACTTGGGTGCGAATTCCAAAACACCCTCAAACTGATTTTTAGGCATTCTTGTTCGCTACATTCTAAAGCAAGAATTTTATGACTATCTCTATTTCCCTTTGAGATATGATGGCAAATTCGAAAATAACGTTTTAGCCCCTTATACCCCTTTTCATGCACATTCTAAAGAACCAGAAAACGAATTTTAAGCATTTATGTTCCCTATACTTTTAAGCAACAATCTTAAGGCCATCTCTTTTCTTCCTGTGATATATCAATAGAAATGTGAAAAGAACGTTTTGGACCCTTACCCCTGTTTGGGTACGAATTTCAAAAAACCCTGAGAATAATTTTTAGGTATTGCTGTTAGTTGCATTTTAAAATAAAAATTTTACAGCCATCTCCTTATTCCTGCGGGATATGAAGGGAAATGTGAAAAGAACGTTTCATCCCCTTACCCTCGTTTGGGTGTGAATACTATAAAACCGACTTTTAGGTATTTGTGTTAGTTACATTTTAAAGCAAGAATTTCCGGCTATCTCTTCCTTCTCTGATATACACTGCGTGACAATGAGAATACAACACCAAGAAGAAGTAGTCAGGAAATTTTGCAAATTTCAGGGTAAATGCTCCTTGCCGAGTTATGATAATGATGTAAAATTTGCAGCTCGCCGGATCAAATGGAAAAAGATATACGGGAAGAAACCGTTAGAACGGACATTTTTTGTGAAAGTATTGCTGCTAGAAAAATTGTTGTAGAAATTTTATTCTTCTCTCAGAGGACACGTGTAACCAAAGAACTTCAGGCCGCTGTCAACGGAGGTAGTTCCAGCAGGCCGGCGATTTTACGAAGGGCATGTTGATCGGATTGAGAAGGGCAGGTTGGTCCATTCGACAAATCTCGGTAGACACACACCTAGATGTGTCCACTGTACACCGGCTGTGGCGAAGATGGTTGGAACAAGGAAATGTGGTACGTTTAAGGGGTGCCGGTGCAGCCAGAGTGACGTCAGCACGCTTGGATCGAAGCATCCACCGACAAGTGGTGGTGGCCCCGCAAGCTAGTTCAACCTCCATTCTGCGACATGTTCAGGACACCTCGGATGCTCCTATATCGATCAGAACCGTTTCCTGTCGATTGGTTGCTAGTGGCCTGCACTCATGGCGTCTATTAAGAAGACTGCCATTGGCTCCACAAAATAGACGTCAATGACTGCAATGGTGCCAGGCTAGAGCGATGTGGACGACAGAATGGCATAGGGTCGTGTTCTCAGACGAGTCACCTTCTGTTCCTTCCGCGATAGTCACCGCGTACGAGTGTGGCATCGACGTGGAAACGGGTCCAATCCGACAGCAATTGTAGAACGCCCCACCGCGCGACAACGTAGCATCATGGTTTGGAGAGCAATTGCGTATGACTCCAGGTCACCTCTAGTTGTTATTCGGGGCACTATGACGGCTCAACAATAGGTGGATGATGTGCTGTGGCCGGTGACACTCCCGTACCTGCAAACGGTTCCTAACGCCCTGTATCAGCAGGATAACGCTCGACCGCACACTGCTCGCATTAGGCAACATGTTCTGCAAGGTGTACAGACGCTTCCCTGGCCACCAAACTCTCCTGATCTGTCTCCAATCGAACACATTTGGGATGTGATAGGACGCAATTTGCAGACCCTGCCACTAGCCCGCTCAGCAGACAAACTGTTGCAAATGGTTGACTGGGAATGGAGAAACTTTCCTCAGGACGCCATTTGTACTTTCATTGAATCAGTACCTAGACGTGTTGCTTCATGTATCACCGTTTACGGTGGTCCGACAATCTACTAAGACGACGCTGCTCTCCCTCTGTATTATGCATATCATTTTGATATAAAGATCACTAATTGTTCACTGCTGTCTCTCTCTGCTTGCCGAATTTCAACACTTTCTGGCCACTCCTTATGGGTGTTGCATTTTCAATGTTGGGCAGTGTATAAAGGGAGATGTGAAAAGAGCGTTTTGGCACCTTATACCTTTTTGGGTGCGAATTCTAAAAAACCCTGAAAACAACTTTTAGGTATCTGTGTTAATTATATTTCAAAGCAAAAATTTTACAGTTGTCTGTTTTTTCCTCTGAGATATGAAGGGAAGCGTGAAAAGAATGTTAAAGAAAGTTTCGGTCCCTTACCCCATTTGGGTGCGAATTCTACAAAAACTTGAAAACAACTTTTAGGTATCTGTGTTGTTACATTTTAAAGCAAGAATTGTACGGCTATCTGTTTCCATATTTTATATTACATTGCCAGAAAAAGAATTGAATGCTGTTTTCAATAATGAATTCTCCAGCATTATTTTTGTTTGAGTTTTTAAACGGGATACGCTTTCAAATCGCAAGAAATATTTTATGCTGCTAAGTATGCCAATCTGACAAGAATTATGCATAAAAATGCAGGGAGAACTGTTTTAATGGCAACCATAAAGTGAAAGGATTATCGTTTATGCTAATATGTAAACTGCAAAAAATCACCACACAATAAAACACTACATCCGTGGCAAATATCTAAACCGTTTCTTTAAATTAAGCATTACAGAGGGAAAAACAAAAATATATAGTATTGGTATCAGTAAAATTAAGTATTAGTTAGTAGATATGCTAGGGCAATATTGATCAAAGCACAATATACCACATTAATAAATATTTCGTGAAACGAAAAGTGTTCTATTTGTTTTTCAACAGCCGTCTTACTATACCTGAACTTTTTTTTCCCCTTGGAGATTTTGTTTTGTTACAAGAAGTCATGATCACATTTTAGGAAATGTTCTCTTCTTGCCTTACAAAGAGCGGGTACACAGCTATTTAATTATAAAATAAAACGGTTCTCCACATTATGGAGTATCTAAGGTATTAATGATATAACTTAAACCTAAAAAAAGAGTATGATGCAGAAATGAGACATTTTGAAAGTTAGGAATTTTCGATGCAAACTGTCAAGCTTTTCATTTTCTGACCGTGAATGACACCGGCATAGTTTTTTGTGTCATAATACCATAATGGTCTCAGGTCAGTACTTATAATAACTTTATGAATAACTAAAGAGTAACTTTATGCCGAGACTCAAATCATTTTCCTTATTTTTAGATTACACATCACTGGAATCAATTCATATTATACATGTAAGAAAAATTTTTGTTCCCTATCATGCAGAGAATGGGTACGCAGCTAGTATTTATATATTGGGTGGTTATAAAATAATTATCTCTATTTAGAGCTGTCTGTAGCTTGAAAGAATAATCTGAATGAAACCAAAATTGTTACACTTTCTAGGCATGAAGGGAAAAAAAAATAATGGATTAATTAAAAAAATGAGCAGCACTAACTGCCAACAGATGGTGCTTTTGAATGTATGTGTGATACAAGAAAGAATGAAAATGTAAAATTGGATGGCATATTTAATTTTATGAAAAATGTTACACATAATGTGATATGTTCAACTGCAGTGGCAATTTTTTTTTGTATGAGAAGAGGTAAATCATTAACCAATTTTTTTGCAACTAATGGTTAAGACAGACATTCGTACAGTATCAACTAGTGAAAACATTAAATATAAGAAAAGAATATAAGTCTAAAATACTCAATGATAAAAAAGTACCTTTAAAACCTGAAAATTTCAAGTGGAAGTTTTTTGATCATCATTCGTGACCACAGTGATCATCTGTTGTGCCTTCTTGTTGTCACCAATACTTCGTTCTCATTCAAGTACCATGTGATGTCATAGCACAAATCTTTTTTTTTTAAATTTAATTTGTTTTACATAATCAGTACCAATTTTCTTTTGTTTTTGAGTAACACTGTTAAATTCATTAACTTAAGAAAATAAATGAATTAATTACTTTAGGATACTGAGAAGTTTTGGTTTACCATATTTCATTATTTTGTTTGCTTAAGAGCTGTACTAATGCCTATAAGAGCTGAGTGTGGCTTGTGAGCCACACTATGACCACCTCGGTTATAGAACATAGAACTCTCATACCTCCCTTTGAGCTAATTACTTTGAAATTGCAACAGGTAAATGCACAACTTGAAAATCTGTTTATGTCAGAAATAAATTTATATTATGTCAGAAATAAATTGACAGAGTTTTGTCTGAAAAAGGAAAAATAACTTATTTCACATTTGAAGGTTACAAACTTCTGGATGGTGGCTTGATGTTCACAATAATGAGGATTTAATTTGAAGAAGACAGTTAAAAAAATAAAGGATTGAGGCAGCCTTTTAAAATTTCAGAGAGTAAGTGGAGACATGGCAGCTATACTCAATAATTAAGTCATGTTTACAAAGCTAATAGTAAAATAATGAGACTAAATCTATGAAACATCATAAGCTTTATTTAATAACTTATACTTTGGTGATAGTATTCATGATTACAAATTAACATAGTTTAATTTAAATAAAGTCCTATAAATCACTCGGTTACAAGAATAGTAGCTATAAGTATTTTTCATCAATACTTTAAGACAAAACTTATACTTTGGCTTCAAAATGCATTAAGAATTTTTTTTTTTTTTTTTTTTTTTTTTTTTTTTTTTTTTTAATGCTTTCCAGCTTGAAGAACAAAGCATATTACTACCAAATCTAATGAGTTACACATCTCTAAAATTTTCATTATTAATTCATTTGCATTTTTCCTGTACACCACAGGGCTCCCTTAATAACTGTTCTTTTCATAATACAATTAAAAAACTTCTCTCACCAAAAACACATGCATATAAGTTAGCTACCAAATTAACCATATCACATTTAAAAATGTTACATATTATATATTATCACTACACCAAAAAGTGAAAAAAATAAAGGAAAGAAAGACTGAACTATATGAAAATAATTAGAGCAAGTAAAAAAAGAGTAAATAATTATCTTAAACAGTAAGTCAGAAACAAGCCAATGATTTTATGTTCAGGTTTTCGAAAAAAATTGATCTTCATGTAAAAAAGAAAAAATATAAAATATTTAAGTATAACAAACATTAGATTTATCCAGATTTTCTGAAATTAATCAATAGAAAGTTATTTGGATTAGTCAAGTAAAAAACTAGAAATTTCAATCAATATTTTAACTTTTAACATCATTTTTCTTAAACACATTCACTCAAAAAAAAAATCAAATTAAATAATGGATATAGTTTTCATTTTAGAATTTTTCTGGTCGAAATATTTGTAAACTTTCCTTTTTTTTTCATATTGCTGGGAACCCTGTATTATCTCATAAAAATAAAAAAAATTCTGCAGAAACAAATTTTTTTATACAAAGATTCTTACATATTTTTAAGCAATATTTATTTTTTAACATTTTGAATTTTTTGCAACTCAACATTTATTGATATACATATACTTTTAAGGGTATTATACTATAAATGTCGATATCTCTTGTAGCTTTAAAAATTTGAGATCCTAGGGTATTTAAAAAAAAAAAATGTAACAACACTATATTGAAATAACCATATAAGTGTATATTTAAAATATAACATAAGTATAAATAATTTTCAACTAATATATATATATAAACAATTATTGCATATTTGCGCTAATTATTTAGATTCAAACATAAAATGCAGTTTAACAAGTTATTCAGTGCTTATTAATGCAAATCTGTGTGCTATTTGCTTTCCAATACTGAAATAATCTGAAAACAAATTACATTACTATTAGTTATAATAATAAAACATTTAAATTAAAAAATGTTCATCTCTTTCTCAAAATTCACAATATGAATGATAATGATGAATGTAAACATTACTAACATATTATTACATCACATATAACACTAATAATAATACATATTTTAATTAAAAATAACTTAAATCGGCAGAGTTAAAAATTTCAAGTCTTACAGACAGTAATGCATTAGATATTTCACCGAGAACAGTTTTAAACTGTTTGACATACAGAATAAATAACATTATTAAAAATTTGTAATAATAACTTCAAGCATTAGAAAAGTACCTTTTAAATAATTTTATAAACAACTTATTTAAAAAAATTTAGAAACACAATTAAACATGTATTTTAATCACTTAAAATGTCTGAAGTTACAAAAACAATTTACAGATGAATCTACGTCACAACCATAATTAATTTTACTGATATTATACATTAGTATATTTTATATATTTTTACAGACATTTTTATTGGATTAAAATAACTGAGATTACTTAGTTTGAATAAATTACTTTGAAAAGAGTACCATCAGAAAACCGTACTTGCTTTACCTGCAAAAACAATCACTGAATGTAATAAGCAGCAGAAGTTTGCCAAGTAAGTAATACAGATAATGCTAACTTGTTCCAAGTTAAATACTTGATTAACAAAATTTTATCCAATTCAAAAGTGAATAAAAATAAATATTATAATTTTTTAAAAGTTTACATTATTAAAATTTTATATATGTATATACAATGTAAACTATTTAAAAATGATAGATCAAACTTGAACAAAAGAAAAAATTTCCAGTATTTTGAATGGATATGGTAAAAAAATATTGGATATACATATATGTATATATATATATATATGGTGCTTGTAAAATATCTGCTTGATACACCAGTTAATAATAACTTAAAAGGTGTTAGAGCTGCTTGTGAAGTTTTCAAACTATGATTAGATAAAAATCTTATTTTTTTTAAACATGAAAAAATAATAAATAAATAAATAATAATAATAATTATAAATTTTATTTCATTTTGAATGATGGAATTTTGAGATAACAAAATCACTGGTAATGAAGCTTTATAAGGAATATTAACTATTACTTTTGTGAAGTGATTATTAACAAGTGTATGAAGACGAGGTTTTAAACCTACATTGCTACATAATTTTGAGAGAATTGGAATGCTTCCTTCAATCACCCTTAAGAATTTTGCCAGATATTTTTGAAATGCCCAGTATATATAAAAAATTTTACAGTGCAATATTGAGATTATTTTTCTATTCTCATTTTATGCATTTAATAAATTAAATGTAACAAGGTCCTTTTAAAAAATATTTGTAAAGCCTAAAGCTCTTAAATGATACAATAGTCGGCATGATTACTTTTATTTAAAAAAAAAAAAATGTTCATTTAATTGAACATATTTATAAATGCAAAACATGAAGTAGTGGTTATTTTTATTTTCACTTAAGAAAACTGAATAGCTAATTATTTATAGAAATAAATAATCAACAAGCTTCAATAAATATTTTACAAAAATAAAATGTATAAAACAAAAAGTATATTGCTTTTTCCTTTCCATGAAGTATCATAAAACTTTTTGTATATTAAATAAAACAGTTATAAATTGAAGACTTTGTAATCTCTTCTGATGAAGACTTATAATTGAAGAAAATTATTATAATGGGTGAAAGACAGGTATGTGGTTTATATGGTACTGGAGCAATAATTTCAGAAATATCACAATAATATGTTATGTAAGGCCACAACCACAGGGAAGCTGAGGAATAAATACAGTTGGCAGTGAGTCATACTCCTCATGAACCAAACACTTCTGATTCTTCAATTGGCTTAAATTCAAATAAACCTCTTCCATCCATATACAAAGTATACTAGAAAAAAAAATGTATGGCATTAAATTATGATTTTTTTCTTTGAAAGTTTTTTAAAGCAATAACATACGTATGTAATAATAAAATAGCCTTTGACAATTTAATCTAATTTAATTTTAAGTCATCTGAAAAAAACATCTTTAATCTCTGTGAAACAGAGTACTTTCACTGTAAGGTTTGTTTCTCGGCCAGACAAATATTACTTTCAGAGAGAATTTTTGAGAGCACTTAAGAATCAAAATTGCAAATTAGGCTAAATTTGCAGGCATTTGCAGTTTCCAGTTGACCATCCTAAAATTCTTGGGCTAAATAAGTAAATGACATCACTTCAGAGAAACAATTAGTGAAAGGGTAACGCCCTTTGCTTCTAGCGACAAGTTGAGAGACTAGGGGGTATGTAGGTCAGGAGCGAGAAATTTGCGAGGACTTTCGAGATAGTAACTGCCCAGAAAAATCACGCAACAAGGATGTCGGTCTGTCGCCGGTCCTTCTCCAACAAAGCATGAAAAATAATAAAGATCCAGATTAAACTCAATAAGCCTTGACTGCCATTCTTTCGAAAAGACAAAGTCATTGTGAAGTGAGTGTCCAACATTTGTCACATGTATATATATTCATGGTTAAACACTGTTATAAAATAGTCATGTTCAAGACTAGTATATTAGAAAATATTGTTACGAATTTTTGGTCTGTTCTGCCTCTACAATATGATTACATTAATAAAACTGCAATATTTTGAATTAAGAATAATCAAATTTTTAGGAAAAAGCAAATCATTTTGAGGAAAACTAATCCCAGATAAAACATTGGACAGATACACTCAAAAATTTTGCTTTTCACTACATTATAAAATGCTACTGAAACATAATTATTGTACTTCAAACATTTAAATTAATCAGATTAAAAAAATAAATAATTACAGTATTTTGCATTCACAGTTGAACATTATTCCATAATTTACACATAGAGTCCAATAAATAAAACTAACATTTTGCTTAGAAGTAGTTAAAATGATAAAGGTACTTCTGTTAACTATATCAATAATTAAGTACCAAATTTGTTAGGGGGTGGGGTGGGGGGAATTGATTTTTCAAGGTTTTATGGCACGTCTCACCCATTAGTACATACACTTTCGAATTAAAAATAGGAATGATGGCAGTAGAAATAACTTGAATATGAAAAACAAGGTACTAACTTCATGATGCTTCCACAATGATTTTCTGTGAGAAACAGTGAATAAGGTGATTCCCATCTACAAAAGAAAAGTATTAAAGATTTTTTATAAAAAAAAAGAGCAAAATATATGATTATCTGTGAAAGTGATTCTTAAAATAGATAATACTAACATTTCTTTTCTCTTCTTTTTAGAGCAGGGGGAGGGGGGGGGACTACAAATGTCAACTATACTATATATATTAACAACTATAGACTACTTGAAAATTATTTCCAAGAGCCAATAAAATTAATTTTCTACCTTCACATTCCTAAAGCGACACAGCAGTTAAACTAAAGTGACGTGTAGACTGTAATCAACTCTGCTTCTTTCACCCACATTGAGCCTACTTAAACTATTGAGACTACTATAATTAATTATTTAATCAAAACTTAAGAAACATATCATTGCTAAAAAGTTGATTTCATAATAATAGTTTAGCTACAAAAAAATTTAAATATTTTCTTCTTTTAAAATGCACCACATAGTTGAATATAAAAGCTCTTTATAAAAGCTGATGATTTGGCAATTTTATTTTAGGCTAAGTTCAAGAAAAATAAAATATTAAAGTTATAAAAAATATAAAGAAGGTTCTCAAAGTAATTAAACCTCTAATCAGATTTAAGAAATAAAGAGAGGTTTCTATGCATAAATTAATGAATAATTAGATAATATGCATTAAAAACACTCATATATAAAAAAAAAGTTAATCAAGGTCATATAACTTAAGACCAAGCATGTTTGATCAATCAAGTTAGATTCATTTCTTACATTTTACATGATGAAATAGAAGTGGCCATAAAAGAACAAACATTATTATCTAGAAAAATAAATTTTAAAAGCTTTCCTTTTTACTACCAATAACATCTATAATTAAATTAAGATGCCCAAGAAATAAAATTGAAATGAAAGAGCAAGTCCAGTCTTAGATATATATATATATATATGTAGGTTAGTGACTTTTTATTTTGTTAAACGGGATGCCCAAATTAAAAATACACTTTAAAAAGTGATTAAAATAACAGACATCCTACAATACTGCAATTTTTGTTAATAAGATATATTTTTGATCATCTTGAAACCGTATACTTAGATTACAAGCACTCCTTAAAATCCCCATGGGAAGTTTAAATGCTAGTTAAATTACTGATACATTTTAAACTATTGATTAAATCAACAAACATCATTATTTTATTAAACTTTTGCTTTATGTCAGACAAGGTCAACATACTTATTTCTTGATAAGAATCAGGCACCAAGGGAAACAGTGATATTATTTTTAAAGTAAATTCCACAATTTGAAAGAAATTAACTACTTTCTCTTGAGACCTATTCTAAACTAGATAAATAAGACACACCAAAAGTATTAGACATACATAGTGACACAGTGGTAGTTCTTACCTCTCTACAGTACTGGTACATAGAACCTTCTACATCAACACTAACAGCACTTGTGCATTCATCGAGGATAGCAAATTGAGGACGATGATAAAAAAGTCTAGCCATCTAAAGGATAGAAATGACTGATTAATATCATTTGAAAAGCAAGAAAAAACTAAAATTTAGTAATTAGAACATACACTAAATACATTTGTCACACCCTGAAAAACAAAATTATGATTGATTTCAAACACAACAAGGAATAAAAATAAAATTTAACAAGCATATAAACACAGTGAAAAAATAAATGATATAATTTTAGGATGTAATTAACTTTAAGGTAACTTGATAATCTGCACCTAAAATATTATTCTAAATTCTTTTTCCCCCCCCTGTGAATGCTATTCCCACCATAACGAGTTGCTAGGCAACCTGACTCATCTCAGAAATTTTTTTCTCACCAAATGAATAGTTTGGAAATCTGACTTAGTGGCATCAGATAATGAACCTATGAGAATGTTATTCTCAACTCTACTACATCATATGACTCTCATCACTTCCTTTTACATAGGCACCTTAAAGATTTTATGATACTCCCAGCATTTTCTTCATCTGACAAAGCAATCTTGTGGACTTTTTCTCTTTTGATTTACTGGTTTTTAGTAAATCTTATGTAAAATAAATTCAGTAAGATTAATCTGTCAATGCCTCAAATTAAGATGTCACATACTATACAGTAGACTCCCCCTATAACACGGTAGATATGTTCCGTGTTATAGGGATCTGTGTTGTATGGGTCTGAGCTATGCTCCACCTGGAGTGTAAACGATGCTGTTAAACTGCTGCACACCTTATTTGAGTAATTTATTTCCCATTCCACTTAAATACTGCTTACATGATACTATGTAAGCACCAGAGATAAGTGATATGCACTTCCTCTAAATAAAATCGCGTTTAAATTCACAGATTTATTTTAACAGAACATTTTCTTTTTCAAGTTGAAATAGAATAAAATTAATCATACAGAAGTCCTTTCAGATATGTTTAATGTTCACCACAATTAGAAAAAGCAGACAATCTCCTTAATTCATCATGTCTTTTGATCGAGGCGTATGTTGTGGTTAGTGAAATGCCGGCTTATGCTTCTATTACTCTGGCATAGGCAATGATATTTTTCAGTGTTGCCATTCAAAAGTTATATTAACTACTGGAGCTGAAGCATAATAAAATCAGAACATCTGTCTCAATTTACAGTGATGTACAAGTCTCTTTTAACATGTTAGGGAGCCTGATTGCAATTTTTTCACCATGTTCTAGGGATCTGTGTTATAGGAGGGTCTACTGTATATACAGTCAGATCATATTAATATGACCAAACATAGTGAATGACGTTAGTGAGAATAACCACCTGCAGAAGGCACATGGCAATATCAGTAATGGATGGTATATAACACTCACACAAAAAAGCAATTTTTTGTGGGTGACTGGTGACTGGGAGCAGTTGGAAGATTCACATATACATTTACATTTTTTTTTTTTTCCCGGGAAGGAGTAGTTGCCCCCTCTAATCTGTCCCCTTTAATCGTCCTTGGTATATAAAGACAGTCAAGAGAAGTGAGAAACTGTAAAATTGTTGCAGCAATTTATCTGATATCCAAAAAGGCATAATCTTTGGCTTCTGGGGTGAAGATTGGAAACATTACTGAAACTGTGCAGTTTGAGAAGTGTTCATAAGCAGCCACAATGAAAATACACTGGGCATGGGAAAATAGCACTAATGAAAATTAGCTATGTGGAAAGAGTAGTGCACAAAAGGCCATGGATAAGAGATGCACAACAGCTGAGATGATTCATTTAGACAAATCAACATGCAATAAATGCAACAGCAATAAAGCAATGTATATCACATTTTATATAAAAAATTCTAATATATAATTATATCCTTAACTCAAAAAAAAAAAATAAATAAATAAATAAATAAAAAATAAAAAATTAAATCCGCATTGCATACAAAATATTTTGTTACAATTATATACCACAGATGATATTTCTAAATACTACATTAATTAGATTAAAAATGCATAACAAAAATTATGTTTCTCATTGTCATCAAAAGTTGAAAATACATTTTATTGATTTTTATAGTGTTTGATGCTTGAGACAATAAAATAAGTGTAAAGAGGAATTTTAAGTCAAAAATTACAAACAGAGAAATTGAAATTCCTATTGAATTGGTGTGAAAATTACTGTAGTTATGTTTTACAGCTATACTTATATGACTGGCCATTTTGATAGAGTAGAAAAAGACTTAGAAACACAGAATGTAGAAGAGTTAAAAAGTATTCTGTTCATATAAATAAATAAGTCGGGGAAGATAAAACTTATAATTACATTACATATAATTACAACTATCTTATTAACCGATATTGATGAGCTTAAAAAGTTTAAAGATACTTACTGCTATTCTTTGTTTTTCACCACCACTTAACAAATCCATCCAATCCTATAACACAAAACAAAATTATTTTTACTAAAACTACACTAGTAGATTACACACTGACATACTTAATTTAGTTATTAGACAATTATTTTAGTGCTTTATTTATTACTAGCTGCCAAGGCAGCCAGCTTCACCACCCTATACCTTACTGATCTTTATACTCAGTGCAGTGTTGAGCAAATTATTGGACTCATTTCATCGAAAATCATGTTTCTATGTTTTAACAGTATTTGTCATTAAACTTTAGGTTAGGATTGCTACAAACTTTGAGTGTTATAAAAGCCGATGTTGGCCTTGGTAGCGATGCCAAGTACTAACATTGCAAAATGTATGGAAAGACATAATTGGTGACATTTCCATCTATAAAATGATTATGAAAATACTGAATAGCTAAAATGTGCTTTAAACCACTGCATGGCAATCTTTTTTTTTTTTTTTTTTTTTTTTTTTTTTTAATGTGTGATAAATGCACCAAGTATTGTAAATTCAATTAAAGCAGTGAAAATATCCAAAAGATCTTGCATTTTCACGTATGCATCATTGCTATTTAGTAACCTAGTTACTACATGACACAAGTAACCAATATGCTTGCTTCATTTGACGTCACTGAATTCTGAATTTGAATTTTTGTGCATGTATTATTATTATTACGCTAATATTTACTTCTAGTTGTCATTCGCTTTGTAGAAATATCATATTTTGGTACCACATACATTAGTGTTTTATATTAGTAGATTTTCAAATTCATAGAAAAATATTGAGTCTAAATGGACTAAGCTTGTAAATTTGTAGACAGAGGAGAAAATTTATTACTTTAATTTATTTAGAATAATTATATATATATATATATATATATATATATATGTAGGGTGTTCCCCAAAAGGTGGTAATGGGCTTTAATTCTTTATCTATTACTGATAAGTGGGCAGTGTAAATTGAAAAAAATGTTCAAAACAAGGTTGGAAATAAGACACCATTAAGAAAAAAAATTCCTCTTGAAAAAGTTACAATTTTTAATCTGTATACAACTCTCCGTACAAAAACATTTCCTATTTGTAAATTGTTTCCAACACTAATGAGGTTATGTACAAAATTTGAACCTTTCATCATACAACGTGTCAGAGATATCTTTAAGCAAAGATGATTGGGGACTATACATGATTTTGGATATTAGCGTTTATTGCTAGAGTGGAAAAAATATTTTCTTCCAGAATTTCTGTACGACCCTTGAAATACGATCATTTGACATGATATTTTTCCTTCATGAGCCATTGAAAAATGGTTCAAGTCAGTATTATAATTATCTTCATATTTCTGATACTCTTTAAGGTATAGTTCTCAAATTTTGTAAGTTATCTCATTAGTGTATGGGGCACATTTGGGAATTGTTTTGTATGGTAATCATATACATTTTTAAAAAGTACAACTTTTTGAAAATTAACAAGAGGAATTTTTTCTTAACGGAGTCTTATTTCTGGCCTAATTTTGAGCATTTTTTCAATTTACACTCCCCACTTATGTCTAATAGATAAAGAATTTAAGTCCATTACCACCTTTTTGAGATACCCTGTATGTATATATATAATTAGTTATAGAACATGTTGATTTTGATTTATTGAATGTATACAATTTAGGTTTTGTATTTACAACAACTTTTCTAGTTTTAATGGAAGATTTATCATTTTGAATTAATCTTCCGGCCAGATGACACAATCACTTGCGTTTTGAAATTTTTATCTCCCATTACCATGGAAATAAAAGCCTAAGTGTAACAGCTATGGATTCTACCACTCCAAAGCAAAACTTTTACTGCTGTTATTCCAAAAAAAAAAAAAAAAAAAAGAAATTATGCTAAAAAACATAAAAACCACACCTTCTGTACGATCGTCTTGAAAATTTCCATAATTGCATTTAAAAAATATCAGAAAAAAAATCGGTGCTACATGAAACATCCAAAAATCTACCCATTACCTGATTTTTTGGCAATTTTTTACTTCAGGAAATTCATTTACTTGGGTAGAAAAGTTAAAAACTGTTGCCCCTTCACCACAGTTTTATTTTAAATGTATCGATTCACAATTTTTGCAGTTTTAATGCATTTAACAGTTTCTTGAAATTATCCCCTTTTTTATTTGTAAGTTGCCATGAATTTAAAATTTAATGGCACAACTTGAATATTTGCCACCACAAAAACATGAAAAATTCCATGCGGCTAAATATTCCAAACTGACAAGAATTTTGTGTAACAATATATAAAGAGCTGTTTCAATGGCAACCATAAAAGGAAATGATTATCAATTATGCACATGTGTAAATCGTCAAAGAATCTCCAGAGAATCAAAAGTCGCCAAATATTCAAGTTAGCACATGTTGTAATTGTCTTACAATGGGTTTTATCTACTAGAATAAAATAATATCTGAAACAATGCTAAGTAATTGTGAAGAAATAAATTTGTTTCAAAATAATTCAGGTTTGCAAAAATCATACAAGAGCAAAATGCAAGATTTCAAAAACTCAAAATTATAAGAATAATAATATTAAAAAATAATTTAAAATAAGCAAAAAAGATAATTTTTTAAATATAAATTAACCTACAGAAGAAAAGATAAACAGAATATATGTATAAAGATACATACTCTAATTGAATTCCAATCACCTTCTCTCTCTAATATGTATGTTAACTGAACCTAAAACCAATTTAATATATAAAATTATTCAAACAAATAAAAACACTAAATTAGACAAATAGCTTCACCCATCTGTTAAAGTGGCGATGCCATTTCTGATAAATAAGTTTTGTTTTTATTATACTTTTGATATCGTTGGAAGAGAGGAAAATGATGTTAACAAGCTTTCCTTCTTTTTTGTAAATAATGTAATGTAATACCGATGTATAAATTTACTCTAAAATACAATTCATTAATTTACATTGATTGGTCATCACATATTTTGTATTTGTGTTCATAAAGCATAAATCTTAGAAAGAGCTTCCACAAGATATGCAACTGGGACTGATCTTGCCAGGTAAGTCATTTACCCACTATTTTAGTTTCAGTTATATGACCCTAAATGGAGAATTTGATTTCCCTACAATAAAAATAAAAATACACAATTTAAAATACATAAATTGAGGAGGGGGAGGGGAGGCGAGAAACATAGAGTTGTATTTATCCTAGACAAAGATCCTTTAACAGTTATTATTTGAGCTTAGAGGCAACCAAAGCCAAAATGAGTATAAAAATAATATGGTTATATCTTATAGGAGCAGTACCTGCTAGATCAATGTTGTTAAGGTTTAAGTTTGTTAGTGTATTGATCTAACATACCCTAATGTCCTCTACTGCACCAAAATTCAGAAAAGTGAATTTACAAAAATAAAACCAAACAATTGAGAATGAGCACTAAAGAGGCTATTGAATATCAAAACACTTTCCTTGAAGAAATAAGGTAAGTTTATCAGAAATCTAATTTAAAAGGAGAGGAAAATTTTTGGACGACACTAATACATACAAAAAAAATCAAACCAGTGAAGATTTTTTTTTTCTTCCCATTATAACTTTTTTTTTCATAAGATAATTTTAGAGAATACCTTCTTTGATTGATGCAAAATAGAGCTACAATCACATCAATGTTAAGCATGTATGCTACAAATTTTAATGTAGCATAAAATTATTTCCCATAGCTGAAAAGTTTCAAAAACTGTTTAGTTGTTTAAAATACTTTTACAGATTATCAGACAAATGAATTTTAAAATGTAACATTTATTTTATAAAGACACTGACATAGTTATCATTATTAAATTTTTATTATTTTGTAGTAAATATAAAAATGTAATGCACATAGCAGATCCATTGAAGATTCAGAAAGATTAAGTATATCAGTAAAAAAAATATACAACTGAAGTCAAACACAATATATTTTGACAGGAATAATTTTAAGACAAAATAATACCTAAAATAGCTCAAATGTGAATTTTTTATAAGTAATGTATGATTAGAATGGTCTTTGTCTACTAGTATTAGATACTATATTCTTTATCTTAGAGATAATGCAAATTCTTTGTCTGCAAGAGATTTTTCATTCAACAGTCAGATTCATGGGAGTGAGCATTTCATTAGCATTATTGCATACTGTACATACAGTACAGTATTTTATGGCTCTCCCCCTTACTGATAGTCAATTTTGTGCATTTGTAATACTGTACAATATTATGTTGAATAACACTTAAAAAGAAATACAGTATTTATTCATTACATTATACAGAAAATGGCAATATATAGTTACGGAATGGTTTAAAACAGTTTGAGGGGTATTCATCTCTATTTATTATAAAAGAAGATGTCTGTGTGTGTGTCGGCGGCGTTACAGACAAACAGCTACACTTAGAAACACCAAATTTAGTACTCAGGAAGTTCTAAACATGAAGTTGTGCACCTCGAAGCGATTTTTTTCAAAATTCGACAGAGAATATTTTTTATTTTATGTTTTATGCGATTTTTGGCATTTTTTCTCACATAATTCATAATAACAGCAATAATTACGCTTGCAGCAAAATGACATTTACATCATCAGATAGAGGAGAAAATTTCTTTTAAGAACAGTTTTTTCTGAATATGTAACATAATTTGCAGAATTTTAGGAAGTTTTTATTTAGAGGTGACATAAGAAATTTTTCGTAAAATAATTTTAAAACTGTCGCACCTTGAGTTCTACCTGGTATAACTGTTTGATATTTTGGCAAATGATAAAACAGACATTTTGCCCTCTTTAAAAATGAAAGATTTTATAAATTAGGTGATTTTTTACAAATTTTAATGTAGCATAATGTTTAGAATTTAATAGCATCAATGCAGAGAGCTTACATTGCATTAATAAATCATGGCATGATGTGGTGAGGTGTCCCTATGGTGTGTGTGTGTGTGTCCCTATGGGTTGATGAAATGTTTTGCGATGCTACATACACCAATCTTGCAAAACTATGCATAAATAAAATATATGTGGAGAGCTTCCTTAATGGCAACCATTATGTGAAATGATTATTGTTCATGCTAATGTGTAAATTTCAAACAATCTCCATTGAATATGTCCCATTTGTGCCAAATAATCTAAGTTGTTTCTTTAAATCGAACCTTGAAGAGGGAGAAGTGAAGACAGATAGTATTAATATGCGTAACAGGTAGTATTAGTAGATTTGTAAGGATAATATGAATAAATCACAATATACTACATTATACTATGCATACGTTAATTTCATGAAATTAAAAGTATTCTGTTCATCCTTTTTCAACGGTTGTCTTACAACCAACTAAATGATAAGCAATTATAATTTGTGTTAATGTATCATCCCACAGTAATTTCAACAGAGGAGATTACTTGAACTTTAAAAAAAATGAAATTCTGTTTTGTCACATGCAGATATGATTTTAGTAAAATATTCGCTTCTTCTCGTATGAAGAGCGGGTGCACAGCTATTTTTTTAAATAAACGGTTGACCATTTCTTGTAGTGTCTGAGGAATTTAATGCTACAACTTGAACCTAAAAAACAGTACAATGTAGAAATAAGACATTTTAAAAGTCAGGAGTTCTCTGCAAACCATCAAGCTTTACACTTTTCTGATCGCGAATGACACTGACGTAGTTTTTTTGAGTCATTACATTGCAATGATGCCAGGTTAGTACTGATGACGCAAACTGTACGTCAGGAGTAAAAAAATTTTGCTTTCTTTTTAAATTCCACATCACTGGAATTAATTCAAATTACAAATGTAAGGAAAATTTTCGTTTCCTACCATATGAAGAACGGGCAGGCAGCTAGTTAGTGTCTAAAATAACTGTATGAGTTTGAAAAAGTTTTATACCCTATTTTACAATGCAAAATGTTCATTTATGTAAGGGGTCTTGGATTGCATCCGTTGTAAAAGTCAAGACTCCACTGTAAAAGATATTTACATAAGGATGACTGAATGATGATTTTTATGTTTCTGTGAGTGTGGGAGTTCCTTGTTTAAAGGCTTTCGTCTTCTGTTACAGCAATAGGAATTTAATTTTTCTAAGGTGGACTTGGTCTACCTTTTAAGTTAAGCCAATATATATTCACCCCTTAAGAAAAAAACTAACTTACCATTTCCAAAAAATATTCTAAATCATAGTCTGATACTCCTTTGCGTTTCATGTCTTCATGACTATCTGGATAAATAATTTGATCTCTAAAAGTTCCCAAAGTCATGTATGGTCTCTAAACAAATACATAAACAAATTAACACATTGATAAATAATCTGTCACAGGCAGAAGCAATCTCAATAATAAAACTTTAAAAAATATACTTGGTATCAATGGGAAAAACATCGCCAGACTGACATTTTCATTATTTATCATATTACAGATTAAAGTATATTGATCTAATTAAGATAAATGGCTTAGGGATCAGAGAATAAACTCAACCATGAAATAAATTCCAAAATATTTACCCTACAATTATTACTTTAAAAAAAGAAAACAATATTACAAAGAAAATCAAAATTTAAAGATTAAGATTCCAAATGGTAAGTCACTACTGACATTTATGTTAAAGTATAAAAATACTAGAAACTTTATTATTTCCAAAATATTTTGCATTATAAAAATGCCAATTATGATTTTTTTTGGAGTGTTTAAGTTTATATTATCTATTTAAATAACTATTGCATGAAATTTTGGATATACAGTGGCACCAGAAAAATATATACTGTCAGTGAAAATTTATCTTCAAACCTTCACATTAAATTTTGTGAAAATAAGTTTGCAAGTCAAATGTTAAAAATAAGTATCCTTTCTGACCAAACTGAATGTTCCAAATGGATCTTAAAGTAAGTATTTAAAATGATAACTTTCAACATTGATACTCTTCTCAGTACAAGTCATGACTGATTCTGTACTTCGTATAAGTATCCAACAGAAGTTTGGTGCACAACTCTTGGATCTCATTCCAAAGTGTGTCCACATAACGTCGTTTATAAGGGTACATCTCATAATTTTACTGTGCCTGATAAGAAAAAAATCAAGAGCATAAGGTTTGGTGAGTATGTAGGAAACTTGATTGTCTAAATGTAAAGTCTAAACAAAATATTACTTTCTTCCAGAAATGTAGCATTGTAGGTAAGAAAATTAATTTTCTAAGACAATTTAAAGTGTATATACATTTTCCTTTTGCACCTAGTATATAAAAAATATTAGAAGATAAAATTCAGAATATCAATATATTAATGAGTAATGACATTTAAAAATAGTTATTATTATTATTTTTTTTTTATAAGAATTTGTCTTTAAACTACATCATAGTACTTTTAAGGGAAAGAAATTAATGAAGATTTAAAAATAATTTCAGAAGAAGGTGAGCAAAAATAGTGTAGTTTTTGCAAAATAATTTATGTGGATTACTAAAAGCAAAAGTGTGAGCAATGTACCGTATTTTCCGGTAATAACGCCGCACCGTGTATAACGCCGCAAATACATAATTATTTCTATTTAAAGAACTAGTTTAACGCTGCACCGAGAATAACGCCGCACTTTTTAAAAAGTATTATAGAATCAAACTTATCAAGTTTAGATGTGTTATTTTAGGTAATACTATAAAGTAGTACACATAAAATTAAACAATTGTAATTAAACTAACTTACCATGTAATATATAAATTTACGATATTTGTCGATACGTCATTATTAGTACAATTTATTTATCTATTTTTAGAATATACATATGCATATATATATATACTACAGACTGTTTTCTACTTCAGAAAATCCTCGTCCTCAGTGTCAGTCTGGAACATTTTTAAGTGTTCAGATGGCAAAAGTTCATCAACATCTGAACCGTTTTCATCATCGGAAGACATACTAGAAATTGCAGGAATCCCATTAGAGCTATTTTGTGAAAAATCGATAATTTCGGCTTTTTGAAAGTCTCTCTCTACAATACCACTCGGAATATTATTCCAGGAGTCCAAAATCCACTGGCAAACTTCGGCATAAGTTGCTTTACGGATCCGGCCTCCTTTCGAAAACGTATGATTTTCTGCCGACATCCATGATTCCCAGTGATGACGCATGCGAGCTTTAAATGCCCGATTTATACACAAATCCAGAAGTTGCAATATTTTAGTCAACCCACCAGGTACTATTGCCAGTCTTGTTTTCTCTGATCCTAGAATTTTTTTCGTCTCGTTTGAAAGGTGCGTTTTCATCAAGTCCATGATCAGTAGACAATTTTTTTGAAAAATGAAATTCGGTCTTTTTCTCCAACATTTTTCAGCCCATTCCTGCAAAACGTCCTGGTTCATCCAGCCTTTTTGATTTGCGAGCACTACTATTCCCTTAGGGAAATTTTCTTTAGGAATTGTTTTCCTCTTTAAAATAACAATCGGAGGCAATTTATGACCTGAGGATAAACATGAAAGCACTACGGTAAAACTGTTTTTCTCATTCCCTGTTGTAACGATAGGGACAGACTTCACACCAAGAAAATCTGCTGACCGAGGTGCAGGCATGTTGAACGATATGGGGACCTCATCCATATTCCCTTTCTCCGATGGCTTCAGCGCATAGTTTTTAATCTCTTCTTTCAGAAACTTTAAAAACGAAGTTTTCTTCTCTTCCCAGTCTTCGGGCAATTTCTAGCCAACACATGTCCGGGCTCTCATGGTCAGATTATTTCTTTTAAAAAATCGGTTGCACCATGATGATCCACCTCTAAAATCGGCCAGACCATTCTCTGCCGCCATCTGCTTCGCTTTTATTCTTATTAAAACAGTTGATAAAGATCGACCATTTTCCCTTTGATTCTCAATCCAGTCACAAAGCTCTTTTTCCAAATCTGGAGACTGTGCTTTCGGTCCGCGACGTTGAGCTCGTTTCTCTCTCCGCATTTTCAACAGTATTTCTTCCTGCTTTCGCCACTCTCTTACGCATTTTTCATCCACATTCAGCTCTGGTGCTACTTGTCTATTGCCGTTCACTTTTGTTAATTTCGATAGCGTTTAATTTAAACTTTGCTGTATAACTTCGCCGCTTAGAATTGTTCGAAAACATAACGGAAAATAATCAGTATCAGAGCAAGAACACTAATAAAAACGAACGAAGAACGTGAATAAAATCATTGAATAAAATCGAACGAAGAACGTGAAGTAAAATTGAGTTTTTGCCAAACGCGAATATGCATATTTTGTAATGCTGAAAAAGATTTGGAACATAGAGTATAATTAGACGCCTGTAGGTAAGGTTTGGCGCTGGCGAATATTGGAGGGGGAAAATGGGAGGAGTTATTCCTGATATAGAATACAGAGTTACTTGATGCGATTGGATGCGATGCCCGATCAAAGTACTGTTTTTTGTTCCTGAAAAATGTTACTATACGTAAACAATGTGATGGGTTTTCGCCATGCGAGACTTTAATGGGAACGGAAAAAGATCATGGATTATTTTGTTCCTTAACCAGATTTAAGGTTATTTTTTTTGGGAGGGGGGGGTGGGGGTAAATGATCAGCTGTAACTTTGGAACTACTTACAAGCCGCACCCAGTTATTGGCCGCATTTTTGTTTCCGAAAAAGAAAAATATTGTTTAACGCCGCAGCGTTATTACCGGAAAATACGGTAGTCAAATTTTCTTTTAAAGATACTGACTTCTTAAAAAAATTAAATGATGAAATTTGTCAATCATACAAGAATATTTTTATATGTTCAAGTTAATGAAATTAAAAATGTCTTACAATTTAAAAACTTACCTGAGGTATGTAAAAAAGCTTATTTTTGGGAGGTTTGGTTAAAGTACCACCGAAAAGAGGCCATAACTAAAGCAGTGAGAAATACAGAAGTGTAATAATTATTTATAAAAGGCACAATATAACAATAATGATAAAAAACTACATTGAAGTATATTAAAAAGCAAAAATAATTAAAATCTTTGTAAAAAAATCCCATAGAAGGTACTTAATCATGAAATGATCATTTCAGGTGGGCTTTTTATGGTGTTATTTCACAAAGTTTTTAATTTTTAAACATGAATTAATTTACATTTATTATAGGTATTTAACACAGGTTATTTTAAGAGAAGTTAATTTAACAGCACTTGTTTAATTAACTTCTTCATTATATGTCAGAAGTTAATTTTATTATTTTCATGTCATTTTCTAATAAAGGAATCATAAAAACGGATTGGTTAAAATAACTATACAGTTAATATCCAACTCTGCTGAAAAAAATTAATGTACTTAGTTACTGCTAAAGATTTCTTCATTTTGTAGAGCTTTTATAATTAAGGGACACCAGAAACAGTCTGATTAAGTGGTGTCAAGTAAACTTATTTTGTTAATTACAAACACACACAAAAGAAAAACAGACTGCACAAAAATAACAATTAAAAAATATTTAATGAGAAAATTTGTTTTACTGAAATTATAAATAAATAAATGAAGTACAAAAATATCATTTGCAGCATCCAACATTTAATTCAAATAATGCCCCCAGAGACTCAGTCAGTTTAAGCTCTGTTTCTATTAGAAGACCAAAAGTGAAGCTGGGTCTAGATTGCTGTGGGACCGAGCAGTAGGGTGTCCTAATTTTTTTTTTTTTTTTTATAAACATTGCTCTACAGGGCTTTTTCTATTTCTTTTTGTCCTAATAGAGAATACATACAATTATAAGTTAACAAAAGTTTGCCTGTATGCTCTTGAAATTTGAAAGAATAAACAATAAAGTGAAATTTAAAAAAATCAGAAATTTGTATATAGCTACAAATGTGTTAATGCTGGTTTATATGTGCTTATATAGGGAATAGAAAAAGGTATGATGATTCAAAGAAACATTTCAATTCTAAAATATACAGAGCTCTAATGTTAGGCCACACTGATCTCAGAAAATCTTAACATTTATAGGTCATGGACAATATTGATTGTTATGATAGTATCTGACATCTCTAGATGACTGATGAAACTGATCTTGCAGATGTGAGAGCCTCTGTAAGGCCTCCAATGGTGAAGATAATGTGCGAATAGCCGTCTCTTTCTTAAAGAAGTTTTTGTATATCATAATCGAATACTTTATAAACTACTAAAGTTATTATAAGTTACTAATAATATAAACAAACATTAGCATTAACTGAACTCATAGCCCCAGACGCAGAATTTTCTCTAGTAGTCTGCAACGCATATTTAAAAATACAAAAAAAATGTGCAAGGTAATCTTGGCTGAAAAATAAAAACTCACATGAAAGATTATGATATATTTTGGTGAAATAGTCATTATTATTTATTGAAAATATGTAGTAATTTTAACTGTTGATCAATATCACTGATCAACTGTTCATCAAAGTAGTTTCCATAATGGTTTCCAGTGGCTGAAAATATTATTCACAAGAAAGATGAAGAAAGACTGCATTTTAAATCACTGGATGCAGTCATCAATATAGTGCTTTAATGAGAAATATTTTATTAAAATATATGTAGTAATTTTGATTGTTGATATAAAAGCTAATGCAATGAATGCAAATACGATTATTCACTAAAAGGATGGAGAAAGATTGTATATTAAACCACTGACTCAATCAGCAATATCGATGCATCTAAAATGAGTAAATTCTATGCAAAAACACGAAAAATTCGACATTGTGCGAATCTGCAATACCGAAGCAGTTCGCATGCACAAACATGCTCCAAAAGTGGCATGCTGAAGGAAGCTATATGTGGGAGCACAGTCTGCGGACATGGTACGCAACCTGCATGACATCATCACGGAATAATGGGCAGCGAAGCAGCCAATATGAACTCAGAAATAGTCTGCAGACCTTCTCAAGAATCTGTGATGGGCATTGCATGGTTTCTGTGACCAGGCTCATAGCCAATTACGACTTGTGAAAAAACAGCATAAACTGATAAAAACTTGCACTAATTCTGAGCTGCTGCTATTAGGAGACACTGTACGACAGTTACTGCATGTTGATTATCATAGCTTAAAATTTTACTAAAATGTGAAAGAAAGGTATAAAAAGAAATGCAATAAGTTAAAATATACAGTTTTACCTGACAGTATTTAATATTTAACATTAAGTGATAAAAAGTTAGACTTGCAGCAATTAATAGTCCAAATAGATTTAAATATTCTAATAATCATCTAGTTGACTTATGTCATCAGTTTAATTGCCTTAAATTTTATCTAAAACTGATTTTTGAAATTAGGGTCTTTTTTTTGTACAATACTCCATCTTGGTTGAACATATGGAAAATACCATGAATTTGGTCCAATCAGTTGATGAAGCTTGTGGCTTTATTTAAAATAAAGAAGAATAGGGGCATCAATGGGAAGTATTTTTTCCATCACATTTGCCTTTAATAAAGGATGCCACTATCTATTCAAAAGATTTCACGCATCATTCTTAAATACAGTGTTTGCAGTGGCGCAGAAAGAATGTGCCCATGAATTATTAACTCATCTTCATTATATCATATTGTAACTTTTTACATTTTGATACATTATGAAAATGTCATAATTATTTTTTTCAAGCAATATAAATAAATACATAATTCAAAACCATACAAACAGCATTGAAATGTGGTGGTCTTTATAAAAGGCAGTGTTGAAAAAAAATTTTTTTTTTATAGAGTTTTTTTTTTTTTTTTTTGGGGGGGGGGGGGGCTGGTGGTTGGTATCACAGCATGTATAGACTGCAACTCCTTCACGAGAAAATCCAGCATGCGCTCCTGACTGTTTGAAGTTGTAATATCAAAGCATAGAACATAAAATATTTTCAAATAACCCCTCCTCTTTAACACACCTAAAACACTTTATTTGCTTGCGATTGAGTTATTTTGCATAGCAGGAATGCTCAAAAAACTGTAGGAGCAGAAATCGGAAAGCAAGTCTATGTAATGCAACATTGTCTTGACCTGTCAGTTTTATAATCCTAGTACAGAACACAATTTTCGGGAGTGGTGAAGTTAATTTTTATGTTTTGGGTTATATCAGTTCCAAATTTTTTACTTGTAATTCTAGCATTTTTCATGACTAACAATTATATGATCAAGCTTAATCGACTGGTTGGGCCAAAGGCATGGTTAATTTTTAACAAGTTCAATTAAGATGGATCCTGGTTTAAAAAAAGGTATTTATTTATATTTAAATAGATACAGTAAAATACTGTAAAAGTGCTTGCCCTGGATTACACCCCCCACCCCCCTGCTTCTCACAAGAATTTACAGTCAACTCCGAATATAGTGAGTCTTTGGCTATAGTGAACGCAAAACATTAGTCCTGATTCACATACAGTGTCTCTGTTCACCCTGGGTACACTTTGGTTTTAGTGAACTTCAGATATAATGGATGGAAGAAATGTGATGGTCCCCGGAGGTCCATCATAACTGGAATCGACTGTAGTTGCCCACCCAGGCAAGCTACAGGGTGTTTGTGCAAGTAAAATCTGACATAGATCCAATGTCCTCCATCTTGAAATAATATTTCTTGCAGTACCAATATTGTAGGTGCCGGTCTCTCATCTGGAATTGGTACAAAATCAGGAGATCCCAAGCAAAGCCCCCCCCCCCTACTCACTGGGGCTCAAACTCATGGAAGCCACTCCATTTCAGCCATTGCTGTCTAATCTAGAGAATCTGGCACCACTTCATGGTTAGCCAGAGGGCATTAGCAACAGTAATTCAAACAATGCATGAATTTGAGAAATGGAACTGAAAATTATTGCTGTAACTAGAAATGTAAGAAGAAGTGTAAATTAAAAATTTCTAGAAATGTAAAAATTTTTGAAGGAAGTATTTTTATTTTAGATGTTTTTTTAACATTTACTATCACTAATTGAAACCTTTAACTTTTTAAAAAAAACTCTAACTCAGTTGTGTCAATGATAAAAAGAAATTTCAGTGAAATCGCATGTGTGGAAGATTGTTAATACTAAAAATTAATTCAGACTACACAGTGGAACATGCTTAAGAAACTTTTCTGTTTAAAATGTTGAATTTTTTTAGTCCCAGCTTATTTTTCTTCTTCCTTAAGCATTTATTTTATTTGTATGAAGGTTTGGTTCATGTGCTTTTTCATTTCAGTTTTACTTTTCAAAACTTTTTTTCTGACTTCATAAAATGTTAATATTTTTGGTGTATTATTTCCCCCCCTCCCCCTCATATTGAATTCCTATTCATAAGTAAATAGAAGAAATAATTGACATAGCTGTTTAGACCTTTTGAGTTTTAACAACTTCAAAATGAATAAATAAAAATAAAAATAAATAAATAGATATATAAAAAATAAATTAATTTACTTCATGAATAAAAATAGCATAATTCTGGACCTCATATCACTTTTTAAAAATTATTACACAAATAAATATATTGCAAATGTAAGCAAGAAGGTAGGATGAAAATACTTCACCAAAAAATTGTAGTTGAACTACATACAGAATAAAACCGAATAATAAGAACAGAAAAATTAAAATATGCTTACTTCTCCTAGAACTCTGAAGAGAGAACTTTTCCCGCAGCCATTTGGTCCATACACTAAAACATTCATTCCAGATTTAACCTGAAAAACAGCAGCAAACAATGAGTTTACTATTATTAATGTTTTAATTATCAGCTCTTTAAACAGTGGCATATTATTAAACATATGTAAGAGAGAAATTCATTTAGATGGCCAAGTTGGGGAAGTGCATGGGAAGAAATGTTAGACTGAATTAAATGACATACACCTGCACAGGCCTCATGCACTAGATTGATGTAAAAAGATGATAGTAAACAGAGTAAATATCAGCAAAATTAATTATATATATCTTGATTTAGTTAACTAAACCAAAATTCTCATTTCTAAATGTTTATAAAGGGTAGTTTTTAAAATATAAAGAAGAAAAGAATATATAAGACAAAAACAAATTAAACTCTCTTTCTAATTTTTAGATTTCAATATTTCTGGAATTTTTGGAATGAGCATCAGGGCTAGAAATTAGGATATTAAAGTGAGGTGCCAATGGCACCCAACTATTTTATCTTAGTTGCCAAAATGATCTACTTAGGCGTAATTTTGAAATTATGTAGTGTAGTCATTCAAATATCAAATCATAGCAAGTACGAATACTAATTAAAGTTTGTTTACTAAATATATACATGTGAAAGTAGGAAAGTAAATAAGTAGAATGTTAAATGCTGAAAAATACTGCAAACGAAATAATAATGATAGAATTACTGCAATATTTAAAAAAAAAAAAAAAAAAAAAAAAAAAGGTATGAGCTGTAAAATACTGTTTTTTTTTAAATAAAATTCTGCATTCTATGCAGGCTCTCTGTGCCATCTATACGTGCAAGGTGCATGCGCCATCGCCAAGCTAAAAAGGCACTGAGCTTTAGCCTTAAAGGGGGGGGGAAAAGAAAACAGAAGAAACCCAGGGGAGAAAAAAATCTAATATTTCATTATAGCAAAAACAGAGCCTGACTCTCACATGGGTAAGCGAGGCACTAGCCTGGGGTCTCAAAATTAGATAAATTACCCTATATAAATGAGATTTCTGATAATAATGACTTATTCTGAGTGGGTAATATGGTTTGAAGGGTGATTGGTGATAAACTTTTCGTAAAATTCCGAATGTGTCAAGTATGTTATAGCGATTGCCGTTGGTCAGTACGCTTTGCTAAGAATTTTTTTTAAAAGTTAGGCGTATAAAATGATGACCAGGTATTATTTCATGGTCAAACTTAAATTTTTGGGTGCAAAATATGACTAACGGCCACTTATTTCTAACCCTGATGAGCATGTATTCATATCTTGAAAAAATGAATTGTTAATTTTTCAATTTTCCTTTCACTTTTTTTTTTTAATCATAAACTTGAAAAAGTAAGCAAGTCTAGAAAGAACTATTTTTAATGATGAGGGAGCAATTAATACTTTCTTTCTAATTTATGTTATTACTTTTCATATATTTTCAATAATTTATTCCACTCTTTATAAGTAAATGCAATATAAACCCCCCCCCTTTCCCACAGCATTCTCTTTTTTCACTTCTTTTCGCATTTCTACTCTTTTTACACTTTTCCCCACAGCATTCTCTTTTTTTTCCATTACACGTATAATGGAAGTTTTGCATTAACTTTTAATATCATATATACATTAGCCCCTTGTTATATTGCAGTTGTTTGGAGACAAGAAAAGTGCATGGTATATCTTGGGATGAAATGTATCTAGCAGTTTGGGTGGGTGAGGGTGGTGGATATGATAAAATTTTATTTGATAAATGCATGCACTTTAAATATAATAAAATCAATAGTATATGTGTCGTAATAATAGATAATCATTTAAACAATAAACATAGAAGATTAATTTATCCTTTTGAATACTAGGGGCCAAGGCCCCCAGACTCGCTACGCTCGCTTTTCATATAGTTTTTATTTTGGCATAAAATGGGCGTAATTCTAACTCATGTTTGTAAATTTCACGCGATTCTAGATACTTGGAAACGCTTTGTTGCAAAGGAATGAATGATTTTATGCCAAATCTGGCAACCATTCTGTTTATTTTTCAGTTTTTTATTAATATCTTCTAAAATAATTCGATTTTCGAAATTTAACTTAGCTCATCAGGTTCCTCGGAATTTTTCGAATCTGTGGGCACCTTAGTTGAAACTTAAATCCCCACGGTTTAGGAGGAAATAGGCCAAGAAGCTTTGACAGCGCCAGCGGACTTTACTTTTTTTTAGAATAGAGAGATACCCAAATTAAATTTCATGCTGTTCTGGAAACTCGCGGAATCTTTTCGCAATCGAAAGATTTTGTTTTGTGTACACAGCTATTCTCATGTCCATGCAAAAGATTTATTTGTGAAAAAAAAAAATCTGGAGTGACTCCACTCGACTTTCCGAACATTTACAATTAAGATCATTACCAAGCATTTAAATAAATTTTAATCGATGAATAATTCAAACATATATACCAAATTGAAACTCAATCGAATGCACTGTTTAAACGCTTGCGCACTTTCAAGAATTTCTCCCCATATGCCATTATGCCATAATATAAAAGAAATTTTTGTCGTAGCCCTGTAGAAAAACTGTAAGTCTTATACACACCAAAATCAATACTGGTCTTAAGATGGTGATTTATAACATATATACCCAATTTCAGATCAATCGCAGGTACCGTTTAAACGCTAGCGCACTTTCAAGAATTTCCCCCCATAGGCCAGAATGTAAAAGAAATCTTTGTCGTAGCCCTGTAGGAGAACTATAAGACCTATACACACCAAAATCAATACCGGTCTTAGGATGGTGGTTTATAACATACATACGCAATTTGAGCTCAGTCGAATGTATCGTTTAAAGGCTAACACACTTTCAAGAATTTCCCCCGATAGGCCAGAATGCAAAAGAAATGTTTGTCGTAGCCCTGTAGAAAAACTATAAGTCCTATACACATCCAAATTAATATCGGTCTTAAGATAGCGGTTTATAACATATATACCCAATTTGAGCTCAATCGAATCTACCATTTAAATGCTAGCGCACTTTCAAGAATTTCCCCCCATAGGCCATAATGTAAAAGAAATCTTTGTCGTAGCCCTGTAGAAAAACTATAAGTCCTATACACACCAAAATCAATACCGGTCTCGCGACGGTGGTTTATGACATATATATCCAATTTGAGCTCAATCGAAAGCTCCGTTCAGGAGCTATCGTGTTCACTCACATACACACAAACACACATACACACACACACACACATATACATACATACATCTCGTAAAAATAGCATAAATGGATTCAGAAGCCCTCAAAACATGTAAAAACACCAAAATCTCAAAGTCGAATTTTTTCATGATTACAATACTTTCCTTACATGGTACATGTTCGGAAAGTAAAAATGATAATAAACTGTGTAATCTGGAAAATCTCTTTTAAACGAATTTGAATCCCAATTGTATGACGTCATATTCACTTGAAAAGGGTAATTTTGTCACGCAAATGATTTACTTTTTTGACTCTCGGAAATAAAATGGTGCTGAAAATAGCGAAAAATCGCTTAAAAAGGAGGGAACGAGTAGATTTTCAGATTTTTAAAGAAGCGCAGATTGTTTTCTATATTTTTATACATGATCATGAAAATTTTCAAGCGGATCGTGCAAACGGTGAAGAAGTTATTAGGCTTTTTGTGTTAACTTTGTAAATTTCACGCGATTCTAGATACTTGGAAACGCTTTGTTGCAAAGGAATGAATGATTTTATGCCAAATCTGGCAACCATTCTGTTTATTTTTTCAGTTTTTTATTAATATCTTCTAAAATATTTCGATTTCCGAAATTTAAATCAGCTTAGCAGGTTCCTCGGAATTTTTCGAATCTGTGGGTACCTTAGTCGAAACTCAAATCCCTACAGTTTAGGAGGAGATAGGTCCAGAAGCTTTGACACAGCAGCGGCGGCGACAACGGCCTTTACTTTTTTTTAGAATAGAGAGATACATACAAATACACATTTCCTGCTGAAGAAGCTATCTAGTCATCTGCTTTGATTTTTCTTTCATAACTCGCTTACCAACAAAGACTGGTGAGTGAAAATTAATTAACTGCATCTCACTCTAACGTGATTGTAATTGCAATTTTTAAATGCAGTGCATGCTTTTTTAAGTAAAGTAATGAAGCATAAGAGTAAAAGAAGAAAAGACATTGGAAGACTTAGAAAAGGCATGATATATTGGAATGCGTGCCTTATTGTGGCACAATATAACAGGGGGTACTGTATTGACAGTATTGGTCTGTATGCATAGTTAATGTAACAACATATAAAGTAGTACTTTTTAAGACAAAAAAAAAAAAAAAAAAACTTACAAGGAAATATTTCTAAATTTTATTTTAACATAGATTAGGGGAAATTTTTAACAATTTCCAATTGACATGTTTCACATAAATTTCATGTTGATTTTTCAGATTCTAACACTTAAAAAAATAAACTTCATATATATACATTTAAATAACATATACTTAATATTTATTATTGTGAGTATAATTTATACAAAATAATATAGCACTCAACATTCCTCCTTTTCTTGAATCAGTAAGACATGTTATAATGCAGTAGGCATTTTTTATAATAACCCAGTAACTCCTTTAAAAGAATGATAACCACTGAAAAACCTAAAGAAATTTATGGAAATATTTAGCTTATATAAATAATTATTTAGCTTATTCTTTAACATTCTTTCCTTTACATTTTGCTACAAGAATCATATATTTAGTCTTGGGAGGGGTTGCTGCATGTGAAGGCACTACTTTAACAATGTTTTCATGATACTATACAGAGATCCATTCATCTATACAGAATAGCAACAAACTTTACTATGTTTATGAAACAAATTTGTAAATAACTTAGTATTTTAGAATTTATAAACGGGAGTTAACTACATACTAGCTTCTACCCGTGACTTCATCTGCGTCGGCTTTAGAATAAGATCCAGAGAGAAATTAAGTATGTGTGAATAACAAAAAAGAAATAGTATGATGACACTTGCACTCTAGATGAAAATGACTGTATTTAAATATTATTTATTTTAAATGAAGTAATATGTGATATATGTAGAGTTACTAAATTATGATTTAAATTTTTTTTTTATGAATTTGTTACGATATTATGAATATAGTTACGATAATACTCACGAACTATTTTGAACATTGCTGTAAAAGAACTATTTATGCTATATGCATGAATTTCAACTTATAATACTCAGGAATAGTATAGCATTCTATCAGTGAAAAAAGTTTTAGAATCGGCTTGGTAATTACAGATATGCCCGTAGAGCAAAATGTATTAGAATTATTAAAAGGCTAAAATACACATTAAAATCCGACGGTAGCAGCTTTCAGTGGCGGCCACCACCTTCCTCAGCCTCTGCTGTCTCCAGACTGCTCTGCTCTCTTCCTCAAAACGTCGCTCCATCCTGAATCGATTTGTGCATGTGTCATATCGTTTACAGCACCATCTGTAGTTATGATCTGCAGGGCCTCCATGTTAAGTGCATAATTGTTATTTTTATAACTGGCGAGTTTTTGGCTTTCATTAAAGTTGATTCCTATGGGGTGTTCTTGGGCTATTTTAGAAAGTGCAGTGCTGGACTTATTGAATTTAATATCATTGTAGTGTTCCTTTTTTCTGTTTTTAATTTTTCTTTTAGTCATTCCAATGTAGTGCATTAAAATATTAAAAGGCTAAAATACACATTAAAATCTGACGGTAGCAACTTTCATTGGCGGCCACCACCTTCTTCAACTTCTGCTGTCTAGATTTCAAGAAACAGTTTGCTTAAAAAATGTATGGTAAATTAAAGAAATTCTGTTCATTTCCTTTGGTGATTTGCCAACTAGGCAGCAATAATCAAACAGAAATTACATCTTCTTAAAATATAACTTTTTAAAATTTACACATAAAAAATTTAGTACAAAAACTGGTGAAACAATAAACTTGATGAAATAATTTTAAAGATTTGTTTTTTGCAATTATCATATTTTAATGCTAATTTATTTCCAGGGATTTTGCTTGAATTTGTTATTGCTTCTTTTTTAGTCCAGCTCTTTCGTTGCAATCTCTAACCCCCCCCCTTTTTTTTTAAGCTTTTAAGGAAAAGTTACTTTTTGGTCCAAACTGTAATTAATAAGTTGAATTTCACCATAAAATCTGATTTTTCTTCCATTTCCCTGACCTTTCTTCATTTTCCTTGATTTACCCTGACTCCCCCCCCCCCCATTTCCTTGAATTTCCAGGTCTGTAGAAACCCTGAAATACTAACATATGAAAAAGAAATTAAAATAAAACACTCACCTCAAAAGACAACTCATCAACTAATACATCACCATTTGGTGTAACTAATGGTACTTTATCAAACCTTCAGAAGAAAAAAAAAAGAAGTGTTAAAAGTATGGAACAATACAAAAATATGAAATTCTGTATTAAAACTTTTACTATTAAATGTTTCTTCTTAAATAAATAATAATAATAATAATAAAAACTACTGAAATTAAGCAGAAATCTTTCCCTGCTGTATTTACTGTCATATATTATTGTAATACCGAATGTCCTAGAGGCCTTTTCCAGGATGCAAACATGCATAAGACAAAAGAAAATATGACACAGACAAATACTGTGTGTAGGTAACACATTAAAGTTTTTACGCACACAATTAGTAAATCTCTATGTGTGCTTCTTTAATTACTTGAGGCCTATCCTTATAATAAAATCCAGGGAATATAATATTCAGGGAAAGACTTTCTGGGACACCTGATACATCTACATACACATTTTATTTGTTCTTATTTGTCAAGAACATCCTTGTAAAAGTACAGAAAAAAAGTATCAAACTTTCAAGGATATAAAGAGATTTAAAATTCATTGTTAACAAAGAAATCAATACTTCAAGTTCCTATATAAAGTTTTTAAAATGATTATAGATGCAAAATAAGTAGCTGTATAGGCAGGGACACTCAGTATTTAGGATGGGGAGTTAATTTTAGAGCTTGGTACTAAAGTAATACAAAAATTTTATTCTGCTAAATAAAATGTACATTATGCTGATGGCTAGAGATTTGGCCCCTCTTCTGTACCCTATATGCCTATATTACGTTTGTTTATACTAAATTTAATGACTGATTAAGAAAAGTTTAAAATATCTTGAGGTGCCATATGATGATAAATGAAAATTTTTTTTGACATATAAAATTTTTATTACTTAATGATTTTATCTTCATGTAGAATTCTTCCAGAACCTGGAATTAGTTGTACCTTGGGCTTTGGTAATGAAGCATCTGAAAATGAATTAAATAACAGTGAAAATATGCAAATGTTTATATTATTGAAAATAATACATAATTATTATTATAGCTATGAATTATGATTTTTCCTCGTCACCTGTCCTCCCTATATGAGTACCCATGTTTGAAAATGAGTTGCTTGATTTTTGGTATAAGCATTTATTATACAGGGTATGCAAAAACACTGACCTAGGCTTTTATTCTTTAAATATTGATCATAAACATATACAGTAAATTACAAAGTTACATATAAAAAGGTACAGAATTCTATGGCATCAATTAAAATTTTCAGGAGATTAAATCTAAATAAATGGAAAATTTTTAATGGGCCCCATTTGAAAAATTTTCCAGTTAGTAAAATATGCAACATGCATTAATTAGGTGATGGAGAAAATTTCAGCTTTTCATCATAAAACGACAGAGATATATTTAAGCAAAACTGATAAGAGGATATATAATACCTATAACCACAAAAGTATTATGTATTTATGTAATCATTGCTTTCTTTTGTAATTTGTGTACAGCCCCTGAAATATGATCTTTCAAAATGACTCTTTCTCTTCTAGAGACATTGAAGTGTGGTTTAAGTCCACAAATATTTATTTTCCTGTCCCTGAAAATTTTTATGACGAAAGGTTAAAGTTTTGTTCATCACTTAGTTAATTTTTTGGGGTACATTTTACCAGCTGGGCATTTTTTTGTACAGAAGCTGTATAAAAATTTTAATTTTGTATTATTTAATCTCCAGAAATGTTTAATCAATACCGACAAATCCTGTTTTAATGAAATCCAAGGGACCAGAGAAATCAATTTGCTTTGATGAAATTTTGCTATATCGATATTGTATCTCTATATTGTAATTTGATTTGGGGATTACTAAAGTCTTCACTATAGCATGATTTTTGCTGTAGCAGACTTTGCTAAAATGAGATTTGACTGTACAATGACATTCTGTACCTTTTGCTAAACCAAAATGAGAGTACATTAAGTATTTCGAAGGTTTTTCTGGATAAAACATGGACCATGGATTTGTACTGAGGATCTTAGTTTCCCTTAGCAGGCCATTTTAAAATTGTAAGTGAGGTTACAACTGCCCAAGTGCTGAACATAGTATCCACCACAGCAACTGTTTTTGTGTGACATAAGGAAATCTCTGTATCAAACAAATAGGATTCCCATTAACATGTTAGCTTCATTACGAATTTGATATCCTTTACTAAAGCTAGCAGGTGGAACCAGCAACTATCCAATGGTGCACAGATAGTTGTTTTTCAAAACTGAAATATAATTAAAAATAACTTTTTGGATTTAAAAAAAAATTACTTAAACATTTGAAACATTATAGTAATATCAAAGGTTTGCAGAAAGCTAAGGGTCTAAAAAATTGAAGTTCTTGAATTACAGAAAAACTAAAGGTCAGTAAAGATACTTGAATTCTGGATAACAGGAAAATTATACTTTATTATTTAAAAAATAATTTTTGAATCTGTACTGTTATCTAATTTTAAGCTGTTAACAAACATAAATACCTTTAGAATTTTCTCCAACCATAGTACGAACATATGTTCCATCATTCAAATCTTTCAGTACTTTTATAAGCTGAGTTATGCGAGCAGTAAAACCAGCGAGTTTGGTCAGTTCTCGGCCAGCCAAAACTAAACGACCAATTGCTTCAGCTAGTTTTACCAACATGCGTCCACTTTTGTAGTAAGACTGGAAAAGAAATTTTTATATAAATTTTATACTTATAACTGACATTGAAATGACTAATGGTTAAGTTGCATACATTTATTTGCTTGCAAATAACAACATTATGTTTGCCTTTCTTTCTTATCTTTTCTTTTTTTAAATACCAAATATGATCAAATAAAAGAAAAAAAAATTGCCACCTTTAAAATACTACAAGCACTGTATAAGTTAAAGAAAATGAACAAAGATGTTAACACATTAAAAGTATTAAAATATTATTGTTGGAGATAAAACACAACAATAATAACAGAGAAAAAAAATTACCTCTAATCTTTCACTGTGAGATAATGAATCTTTTTTTGTGCCAATGAATGGTCGGCTAATTAATAAATAACCCACCACAGTTGCCCAATCTGAAAAATTGAAATATCACATTACCAAAAATTTAAATATGATGCTAAAACAATCTCGACTTGGATATCTAAGAGATATAAACTTACATCTAGCAACTATGTTGTCAATGAAACCCATAGCAAAGTTAAAATGGTTTGACATTCTTATGTGATTGATCTAAAAAAGAAAATTTGAATAAAAATTATTTCAAAGCATAAAATGCAGATAAGAAACATAATTTAGAAACAGCCCAGCTGTACTTATCTATTAAAAATCCCTCCAATTAAAGCAAAATTTTCTTAATTCTTCTAATTTCAGAAATGAAAATGTAGTATTCTGCATGTATTTATGTATACCAAAGCATAAAAAACTAATAGCAATTACGTTTTAAACACTGTCAAACTCAAGCAAAAGATAATGCAGAAGATAAATTCATTAATCTTGGGCTACATTGAAGGCCATTTTCAAAATTTAAATCAACTTATTTTTTCAAAATATAAATACAAAGATCATTAAACTAAAAATTAAAAAAAAAATATTTTTTAAATGCATTCAATATTTATCACAAAAATTTTTGAAAAAAGTTGTTATTGAATTATGGAATAAAATTAAACTTTGTAGACTGATTCAAAGGTTTTTTTTTTTTTTTTTTTAATAAGAAAATTAAATTTACAGTTTAGTCTACCAACAGATCAGTTAAAAGGAAGCCATGAAAAAAGAAGTTACTGAAGTACTGCGCACTATATATATATATATATATGAGACGTCAGATATTTCAAGTAAAGCTTCAGAGTTAAGGCAGGTTAATATGGTTTATTGAACATTACATTTAAGTTACAATTTAGAATGAGAAGAGGGGTGGGGAGACGGGTACAAGAATCAGCGTGGACTCATTAAGCAGTTCCAGTGGCAGAAGTCTCTCGATTTTCGATGTGCGGGAGTATTTACGCTTACCACACCACGTGGTTTGTGAAGACATAACTCCGCCTCTCTCTTATCTTTGATCGAACCACACACATTTACCAACATGACCCGCATCCGGGGCTACAAGGGCGTGGGGACACGTGTACATCTAAAGAACTCAGAATCGACGGCCTGATGTTTGACAAATAACAAAATAAATAAAACATAGCTCCAGAGCGCGCGTGGCAAGTATGACAGGAAAGTAAAACTTACAGTGAAAGTACCGCTTGAACAGTCCCAAACTAGTAAAACCCAAATTACCTTTTTATACATTACATATATATACACTCATGTCCATAAATTAAGGATAATGAAGTTCAGGCAAAGAAAGAGAAAGAAGCAAAACAAATTTGACTTATTTGTAAAGTCTATTTATTAAACAAAAAGTAAAGAGCAAAAAAGATGCTATATGTTTGACATAATTAATAAAAAATGCAAGTTTTACTCCCTTGACCAAATTTCAAAAAAGAACCTATTTACAAAAAACAGTATAACATGGTTAGTAGGATGGTTAATACGGAGTATGTCTCCCGGACGATGCAATACAGGCCTGACAACGCCTAGGCATGCTGAGTATCAAATGATCAATCTGATCTTGGGGAATATTACAGCACTCATCAAGCAATGCACTCCTATGTTCCGGTAGACAGGTGGGAGGGGGTTGACGGGCTGCAATTCGTCGGCCAAGCATATCCCACACATGCTCTATTGGATTCAAGTCCGGTGAGTATGCTGGCCAATGCATACGGGTGATATCCTCCGATTGAAGGCATTCGTCTACAATGTTTGCATGGTGAGGACGGGCGTTGCCATCCATAAACACAAATTCAGCACCCATGGCGCCCCGAAACAAACGTACATGTTGTTCCAGAATGACATCCCGATAGATGTGGCCTGTCATCGTTACACTCTGAACATGCAGGTCAGTTCTGGAACCAAGAATAATTCCTCCCCAAACGAGCCATCCTGCACCACCGTAACGGTGTCTTTCAATGGTGTTCTCTTGGTGGTAACGGGTACCTGGCGCTCTCCAGATGAATGTCCGGCGAGAATCAGACTCCAAACTAAACCTGGACTCGTCGGAAAACATCACAAAAGACCACTGTTGCGGTGTCCACAATGCATGCTCTCTACTCCAGGTTAATCGCAGGCGACAGTGAGTAGCGGTAAGTGGAACACATCTGACAGGCCTACGAGCATATAGACCAATATGCCCTAAGCGTCTGTACACGATCTGCCTTGAAACTGTCGTACCGGTAGCTGAAGAGAGCCGACGAGACAGGTCTGATGCTGTACTCCGTCTGTTTCTTTTGGCAGTAACTGCCAAATAGCGGTCCTCATTCGGCGTTGTAACTCGGGGGCGACCTGTGCTGTAACGTCTACTCACATTACCATCATCTTGGAATCGTTGCCAAAGCCTGGAGATGACACTCTGGGCGATTCCAAGTTCCTCGGATACTTCCAGCTGGGTACGTCCACATTCCAGTCGTCCGATAATTCTGCCACGTAAAACATCATCCAAATGCCTCCTTTGTGCCATAACTATGCGGTTTTTGCACTGAAAGGCTTTCACAGCGCTTGTGAACAATTTTACTTCTTTGCCACCATTCCTTATATACCCCTCTCTTACACTCTCGTCATTGTGACGTACCATCCATGCCATCTGGTGGTTTCCTGTAATTTGCATATTCTTCTTCAAGATGTGTGTGATCATTCCACAGGTAAAATTTTTATTTTAGAAATCAATTTCTGCGTGATTCTGAATTATCCTTAATTTATGGACATGAGTGTATATATGCACATACAAATAACAAATGTGAATAGCAATTCAAGAAATTTCTGAATATTGAGCAGCTGCTCAAACAAGTTAATTACTTTAGACCTAAATTATTAGAATGTACTGTAATCTGACATCTTTTGTAGAATTAGATGCCTAAAAGCATCTATATAAAAAGGGAATGATAATAATAATAATAATTTTTACAAACCAATCTTAAAAGAGCATGTAACATTGTGACTTTCTCTCTTTTATGGCCTTGATAAAATGCTATTTCTTCACTAAAAAAGAAGGAAAAAGAAAAAGACTGTTACAAAGGAAAGAAAATAAAAGAAGAAAATATTAAAACTGTACACATTATTATGACACAGTGTATGTATTTTTAAATTTAGCATAACTGTTCATTGTTTAAATTACTCCTTTGGAAAGAAAAATATTCCTTCTAAAAAGGTCAGGGGGTATTCTCTCGTGATATGTTATTCTTTTTTCTTGCTTTTAAGTTTGTTTTGTCTTTATCATGATGTTGTGGTGTTCGTCTTCATGCATAAGTGTTACGAATAAAATAAGTATAAGTGTTATAAATTTGTTTGATTGTTACTAAAAGAAACATTTTTTTTTCTTGCATGCAAGACCGTGAATTATTTTTTAATCGATCAACATTTCAGTTCACCCAACTCAATTTTTTTGTGTAGTTATGATCAGTCAAACTTAGTACTGAGGACATGACATGAACACAATACTGTGTACCCAATTATCAAATAAAAGTTCTTGAAAATTTGATAGCCGATTAAAGTGAATTATTACATTATAACTGAATGTTTTCTGGTGTTATCCCTCTGTAAAATGCTAAGTGTCATCTCAGGAACAATATCTAGCAAAGAAGAATTTCTTTTCGCAGAGACATGGCCAAAGGAAAAACACGTGCTTGTTTTCTTGATGGCTTGACTCAAATGCAGCTTTCTTTCCTCCCTAGAGTTGAAGGGGTGACATCTTTCAGTCATTACTGGACATGATTTTCTACATCTGTTTAGGATTATACTTGCCAATTCTCAACTCTGTCCTCTTTGCAATACTGTGCTTATGACTGGAGAACATCTTTTTAGTTGCCCCCCTCCCCCTTTTTTGATGCCCGTTGTAGTGAAAATTTTGGAGTCCTTTCCCATTCTGGTACTGTATCCCTGTTGTACTGGACTGCAAGGTACCTTATATCTGAAAAGATGTTGGTGGGCATAGTTAAAAAAAAAAAAAAAAAAATCTAGTGTGACATGTTTATGACAATTGAAAACAAATCTGAAATAATTAAATTTTTACAATTAATTCCTTTCCTTAAAAGCTGAAATGATGGATTCTGATTTTCTGATTCATGTTTTCCAACTTGCAACTGGGTTAAGGGATGAATGGAAAAGGTGCCATAAACCAATAATGGCTCATGGGTCAGAAGTTGTGCATCCCTGATTTAAAGAAAGATTTTTTTTCAAAAAATCAATTGATTCAAATTATTGACATCCTGGTTGAATTACATTAATATTCAATGAAAACCTGCTTTTAGTAGAAAATGCTTTTGCTCCTTAGTATTCCAAATAAAAGGGGTAAGCAATTAAAGTAAACATTTTTTATATGAATATTTGTAATACAGGAAATCATTACCTATTTGTAATTATGCGTGAATTTACATATCTTAATTCTCCTTCCAATTTTTGTTCTGTCATAGTCATTTTCCCAATAGGCCTTCTTAACCTGGTGAAAAGAAAGTATAAAATTTATAAATAAAAATACAGAATAAAACATAGTTTGACAAATAAACAAGAATAATAAAGAGTAAATTTTCATTAACTTTCAATTATATCCCAGTTATGATGTTTTGTTTAAAGCTGTTCTCTTATTTATTATTCATTACTAGTACTTTTTGGGGAATAAATTTAAGCAAAAATCTAAAACTAAAATAAAAAAAATTATAATTTTCATGGAAATATATAAATTCTTTTACTATTTCAATAAATCATACTAACATAACACAAAGGACTATTTCATCAAGCTATTGCCTAATATTCATAGAAAACTATAAAATAGTTTCAATAAAAATAAGCACTAGTACTGAAAAATGTAAAACTATTTAAAAGACAGGGAAAAAAAATAGAAGACATTTTTTACCTAGTCAGTAACAGACCAGCAAACAATAAATAAGCCATCATTAATGATGGTCCCTGTAATTAAAAAAGAATACTTAGTTACAGTTTACATAGAATACACATAAATATCACTTTATGGACCACACCATGGAACAAATAGTATTTTAAGTGAAAGATATAACAGTATTTCAACATGTGATTCATAACATTTGTGTGATGTTACAAATGCAGCGTACAAAATTTTTCCACTTACGTCAGATCAGGAAAAATTCACCACAACTGTAAAATATTAAATAATGTAGAATGGAAAGAATGACAGACACATCATACTAAATTAGAAATCAGTGTAAATTATTATACTCTTCTGACTGGGTTTAAAATCATGTAGGTTAAAATTATCCCCCCCCCTCATTTATTTACTAGCTAATGGAATGTAATAGATGCCACAAAATAACAATAATTCAGATCTAGACATATTAATTTGTGAGACCCTGTAAAAGAGCTACAAATAGTATTCCTATCCTTTTAAATGAAAAGTAAGCTTTTGCAAACATCTAAATACTTATTTTGTTGTGATTGAATTGGATTAATGTCTCTTAAGCAGCCTTAAAATGTAATGTACTGTCATTCTTTTGATGTGCTTCTGTAGAAAAACCATGAATACAATATACATCAATTTTGATGAAGAGCATCATTTTATAAGTATCAATATACATCAATTTTGATTAGCTTGAAATAAAATGTACCACTCTAGAATAAATACTTTAAACAGCAAACGTCTATTGGGCACTATGCATTAGAATTCTTTTGAAGACACTTGCAGAAAACCTAAGCATGCTACATGCAGTATTTTCAATAGGTATATGGTACAGAACATAGCAATAAATATATACAGGTATCACAGCAATTGATGCCTACGAAGCACAGCCAGACAAATAAACTGAAATCATAAATACTTTTCTTCAAGTTTGTTGGAAAGAGTACGTACGCAGCAAAATTACATTCATTTTCATGTATAACTTAAGTAAATAATATTGTTAAGCGTAATTACATGAGGGTAAATTACTCTTAAACATTCCTTTTTAAACCTGACACCAGTAGCACGGCCAAACTGGGAATAAGTAAACTATGCATTTTTTCTTTTTACTTATGTCTTGCATTATCGATTTGTACTTATTATTTTCAAGCAACAGAAGGAGGAAGTTAAAATTTTTAAATTATTGTTTTTCATTAGGACACCATGAATAGGATATCACTCTGCAGAATTTGGATTCTGGAGTTGTTTGGATTGGAGTCTACGAATTATCTTAAAATCATTGCTCATTCTAATAACAGATAATGTAGGTCAAAGTAAGTGAGATCTTGCGTTTTAATTTTGTCTTCTCAAAATAATAAATTTAATTAAAACTTAATAGGCAAATAAAACTACTTTACTGTTTGTATTCCTTAACAATTTATAAAGTTATTCAAATTATTGAATATTTTTTAAATAAGCATCAAATATGATGATTTACAACATACCTCAGCTCCAATAGATGAAGCAAGTCTCTGTACAAAGATGATAATGTCCAGTGTTGGCTAATAAATAAATAATAGTGCATAAATACAGTGCAAATAATTAAAGGAACTACAAATTAAAAATTTTCAACAAGCATCAGATTGAAATGAAGCAAAACTTACTTTACTTATATTAGAATACAAGTCTGTAACTGAAGAACAAAACTTATCTACATCTTGAGTTAAGAGTTGATCTGGATTAGATATTCTATTGTCTATATTGCTCATTTTATAATATATGATACCACTAAAAGTAAACAAGAAAAACTTACTATTTATCACAAGTAGTATAACTATAAGAAGACACAATACTGATATCAGTTGCAGATTTCAATATAATTTTGAAAACTAGCTGAGTTATTGTGAAGTAGTAAAATATATTTTTTTACAAATTTGGTACTGATGAATATTATTTATTGGATAGAACAAATTTACTAATATACATCACAAATTATACTTTCCTTTTACATTTACAAAATGGATCCTAGAAGCAGCTTTAACAATCTCAGAGAAATTTTACAGCATAAATTAATACAATATAACAAAATACGCAAATTATTATGGAACTTACTTCAAATACTTATCATACAAATGTTTAGTCAAGCGTGACCTAAATAGTAACTTCAGTTCATTTAAACCAAACTAAAATAGAATCAAACAAAAATTAGACCATTACAAATGAAATTCCTGTAAAAGAAAATGTTTGCTATTTACTTAACAGTATCAAACTTTTCCTCAGAACACTGAAAAAATGATAAATAGATAGTGATTTCTGTTAAAAATGTCTAGTACAATTAAATGATAAAATGAAAAACTCGTTCTTTTTTATCATGTCATAATATTTTGTGAATGCAAATTTTTTGGTGATGAAACACGCTGAAAATTCTATAGTTATTCATAGTACCTTTAATTATTTTCCCAACCCCCCAAATATAAATTCATGAGCAGGCCCAGACTGGCCAGGGTGTCTGATTGTCTGCAGACGGGTGGGCCCCCACCCTCGGCAGGACCTCCCTGCTGAGAGTGCCCCCCCCCCCCCAAACAGAAAAAAAGAAAATAAAACAAGTGCTATACTGATAGCATTTAATGAAGTTTGACACAGGAAATTTTTTGCAGCTGCATTTGCACCCCAAAAGGCTTCAAAACACTTTATTTTATATGTAGTTCTCAAAGTGTTTTGAGAGAGGATTCCCGAATGAACAAGGGGTTAATTAATATGGACACATACTAATTAATAGATCAATATTTTATGAATGCATTAAATATCAATCATAATTAATTAATAATAACACCATACCCCGAAAGTTAACACATGATATTATTTATCTTTTATACAATAACCCCCCCCCTTCTCTTGAGACGGGCAGGACCCTACTCTCCCAGTCCGGGCCTGTTCATGAGATTTTAACATTTTGTGATTTGAAATGGGAAGGGGTTTACAATTTGAACAGTTTAAGGGTAAAAGGTATACACAAGCAGGCAGTGGTAACTGATGAACTCATATTCCAAAACAGACTACTTGCACTAGGAGGCTCAAAATTGATTTACAAGTTTATTCAATACATTAATAAAATATTTATCAGAAATTTCAATAAATACATGCATTTCATAAGAAAGTATAAATAAAAATTAATTTTGTGCATATCTTCTTTTAATAATAAAGGTTTTAAGAAATTAGATGTTTGAAAACAATTCATCTTTAAAAGAAATTCACTAGCTTTACTACTTTTTAAATTTTTATTACAATAAAAAAAATCTTAAAAACAGTCAGGTTGTTATTATAGATCAGATTTGATGAATTAGAAGTTTAGAATAACTGGCACAAAAACAGGGTTCATACTCATTTCTCAAAATGAAATTCCCTGAGTTTTCCAGGTGATTTTACTAGAATTTCCAGATTATCACAAAAAATAAACATACGATAAGTATTGAATTATTAATTTTTATTTATATGCCCCACTCTAAGGTAATGAAATTATGAGAGCATTATGGCAATCAAAACTATGCTCACTTTTAATTATAGCATAAACAATGGCTTACATTTATATCAAACATATTTTCATTTTCAGTTTGACCCATAAGAAATCAGGAATTATGTAAAAGCTCTACAGGAGTAAAAAATAATTTTCCAGGACTACGTCAATGATTGATAGTTCCAAGATAAGTTTTTATACTATTGACAGTACACAAGGCTATTGGTAAAAATTTCCATATTCTTTAGAACTAAGTAAAACCCAGCAATCCTATGCATAAATGATATATTTAACATATAGGAACACACATTCTACATTGTATTCTAGCAAACATTGGCAGCGTTTGTATGCACGATAAAAATATTACACTATCAAATTTTGCACACAGTACACAACACAACGAATAGCCCCTTGTTAATTCAACTAACCCTACTGAGAAATAGTAAAAACCACAAATGCACAGAAAACAAAGACAAAATGAGAAGCAAGTGTGCCATTTGCCTTAAGCAGTCATACGTAGTAGACGATTCATTTTGTATACATACATTTCAAATTGTATGTTGATCATTATGTGCATGTATGATTATGTATGTGCATCATTAGGGAAGTAGTTGGCCACTGAACAGGGTGAGACCATAAAAATAAAGAGAGGAGTAAATTTACTTAAAATTCCAGGGCTAAAGCCAGATTTTCCAGGTTTTTAAAGGAAAATTACATTTTTCCATGAGATTTCCGTGAGTTTTAAGAGCTAATTTTCAATTCCCTGAGTTTTCCCTGTTTTCCAGGTTTCCCTGAGGGCGTATGAACCCTGAAAAAGCTTAAAAATGGACATATCAATTTAAAAAAACAGAACGGTGAAAAAAAATTAATAAATTAGTTGTCAGTTTTTTTTTTTTAACAATTAGTAATGAAGTAAAGTAATAAGCTATAAAGAGAGTTAAGTAAAATGTTTTTTTTTTAAATAAAGGAGGAATGGATTAATCATGACTGTAAAAATACATTTATATGTCATCCAAGATTATAAAAAGTTTCATAATGGAAGGCTTATTGTTACAAAAGATTTTTGACATGGTATGAATACATAATCAATCTGAAGCTTCAAACATTGACATTCTATTATTAAAGAGAAAAAAAAAAAAGTTTAGATTGCTTACCTTCATGGCATTATTAACTAGAGAAAACTGAAAGAAGAAGAGAAAATAATATAATAAAAACAATTACTATAAAATACAGATAATTTGACAACATAAATGTTTACAATTTTCTTAAATCTTATGACACATTACATTAACCTGTGCTATTACTAACTGATTTAAATTTGAAACAGTAACCAGGAAAAAAAAAAAAAAAAAAAAAAAAAAAAAAAACTCATAACATTAAGTGTTCATAAATGTGAAGTCAATTAACTGCTAATTTTTAAAATAAAATATGTAGGTAAAAAAATTACCAGCATTTCACTAATATTTAAAAAAGTTATTAATTTTTTAACACAAGGAGGCGATATTTTGATTAAAACTTACTTTAGACATAAACTGAGAAATTCATGATTATTATTATTATTATAAGTGGTATTTTAATCCGCTGCTTATTTAAAAATTGAAACATTTTAACACAGCTGAAAATGTTCTTCATTTTAAAAGCTACAAAATTCATTTTAAAGCGGGATATATTAAAAATTTTCCATTTACTCTTTTATTTTTCGCATTTAATTATGTCGCAGGCATATATGTTTCTTAACATATGCATGTTGCGAGCATAGTTTTATTTTAATGTTGGATTATGTTCCTTCATAGTGTCCTATTCTAATTTTCAACGTCGTTGTAACTTTTTAAAAAATGAAATTCTGTTTTGTTACACGGATATGATTATAGTAAAATATTTGCTTCTTCACGCATGATGAGCGAGTGTGCAGCTATTTTAAAATAAACGGTTGTCCATTTCATGTAGTGTCTGAGGTATTTAATGCTACAACTTGAACCTAAAAACAGTATGATATAGAAATAATACATTTTGAAAGTCAGGCGTTCTCTGCAAACCACTAAGCTTTTCACTTTTCTGATCGCGAATGACACTGACATAGTTTTTTGAGTCATTATATTGCAGTAATGCCAGGTTAGTACTCATGATGCAAACTTTACATCATAAGTCAAATAATTTTGCTTTTATTTTAGATTTCACATCACTGGAATTAATTGGAATGACACATGTAAGAAAAATTTTTGTTTCCTACCGTGCGAAGAACGGGCACGCAGCTAGTAATATATAAAGGAAACACACTTGAATATTAAATTTTGCAGCATTTTAATTTAGTAATTCGGTATTCGGTTATTTAAGTATTCGGTATAATATTCGGTTAGAATTTTAACCGAATATTCGGTATTCGTTATTAGGCAAAATATGGTATTCGGTGCATCCCTACAAATTAACTACAGTCAACTCCAGTTAGAGTGAATCTCTGGGGACCATCAAATTTTATTCACTATATCCAAAGTTTACTAAAACCGAAGTGCCCCCATGGTGAACAGAGATACTGTATGTGAATCGGGACTAATGGTTTGCGTTCACTATAGCCAAAAGGTTCACTGTATCTGGAGTTCACTGTATTTTTTTTTGTTTTTAATTAAATGAAAGGGAATTATCTGATAAACTGGGGAAGTTTGCAAAATTTGAATGTTGGCCAGCAATGTAAGTGATTAGTGATTTTTTGTGATAGCTTGGCAAACATAACTTCACATGTGATGGTATCTTGAAATGCATTGTTTCTAGGGCACTGAAGTAAATTTGTTTTGAGTTGCTGTCAATCTGCTTGTGAATTTGATATTTTTCTATTGCTCCAAATTTAAATTTCATCCTGAGTTGTGTTTTTTCTGTGAACAATCACTAGAATGAATTTAGTTGGAAAAAATGATATTTTTTTAAAGTTTGAAGATGGAGTATTTACCCTTTTCCAATAGTATCTATTCATCCTCTTACTGTAAAATAAATTATACTTTTTAACTTTATACATATTTAGCTCATTTTTATGAAAAAGATCAGAATTGCAATCTAATGTTGAAATGAAATGACAATTATTCATCTCCTTTCTTTCTCAACCAACACAAATAAACAATAAATAAAAAGCATTGTACTGTACATTATTTCATTTATGCACCCAAAACAATAAATTTAAAGTATTTACTTCATATCCAAATAAAATAATAAACATAGTTTAAAGTAATTTTAAATAAATATTTGAATCTTACCATTGGCATAGCAAATATAAAAGCTTCTAAACTCTTACGGAATAAGGAAATATCTTGAGTAATAATTGCTCTGAAATTTAAGCATAGTTTAGAAAACATACTCATAAAATATTTAGTTTCACTTGCAATATTTAGAAAAATACCATGTTTTTTCAGCTTAATTTTATCCTTTAAATGCAAAAATTTAGATTATACTGGGCTCATGTAATTTTGTGAAACACTGCATGAGTTAAATAGCCGAGTTAAATAATTAATTTTCATTAAATAAAAAATTTGAGCATTAAAGGTGTTTTTTAATATAAAAATAGCAAAACATATTTTTCAAACTGCAAACACTTGAGTCATCAACGGATACAGCTTGTAAATTGACATTGGAGAAGTTCGGGTGATGAAATTGTTGCATAAAAGTGAAGCTCAATGCATATACATAATGTATTAATTATATTCTTTTGATTTTAAGTTTACTGTATTGCCCTTTCTTTTACAATACATTAAGATAGAAATGCGATACAAGTTTTTCTAATACACATAAAAATTTGTATAAAAAGTGCAGGTACTTTTTATTTCATTATAGCATTACAAAAAAAAAGTAACTTTTCTACAAATGCCAAAGTTTTACTCCACACCATCACAGATTAAAGACTTTAGTCAGTACTACAACAACAACTAGATTATGTCACATGAGGCAAACAGTAGTTTTAGTGATCTCCTCAACACAGTGCCTGGGTCAAACCTTAATTTTGAAGATATCTTCTTTAAAGTTTGGCGACTAAAACTGAAACGGCTTATTTTTTCCCCTCCCTTCATACTACAATCTTTCGTTGTAGCACATTATTCTGTATCATTAGTAGAATTTTCAAAATAAAAAAATTGGGTTATTTGCATTCATAAAATTTTTCATCGTTAAAACTATCGTTATAGACAGGTACATGTAAAAAGTCAATATTGCTTTAGACAGGTTCAAAATACATTGATTAAATAAATAGGAATTTTGCCAGGGCCAAAGAAATTATCATTAAAAGCAGTTTACTGTTATAGACAGCATTTTTGTACATAGGTTTCACTCAGTAGTGTACACAGACTTCCTTCAAGTGGTGGGTTATACACATAATCCGTATGTTGAAAGGCATAATCTTTTTGTAAAAAATGAAAAATATATGGACATTATACTAAAAGTTTTGATCAGGGGTGGGTGGTTGATCCCCAACAAACCTTTTACGTACACCACTGGTTTCATTATATTTCCCTTATTTGGAAAGAAATTGCTAAACCCTACAATTTTCAGCACAAATAATGATACAGCTTGGATATTTGTCATGCATGCACAGATCACCAAAGAACTAAAAATTGCCACTGATAGCAAAAATATCCACACTGTTCTCGTACTTGTTAATACTGCATAGTAAATTTCACACAATTTATATTCTCCTTTGAAGGTGGGGACTTCTGTATAGTGGAACCTCTTTGAAACTGATAGTGATCATTAAGAGGATTTTTGGAATAATAAATTCAGTGTGCACCTGCACCACATACACATGGTAGTCTTTAGCGGTGATGCAAAGTGCTCTAGTGTACACTCCTCTGGTTACTAATGCAATGCCTTAACAACTGGCTATCAATGTAATCTTATAGTATTTTTAGAGTGACACAATTTGATATCACAGGGCTCACAACAGAATTTCTAGGTCAATTTTGGGTAAAAAGGGAGCTTTTTTAATCATAAAAAGGACCAAAAGGAGCTATTTTCTCTAAAAGAGGGACTGGCTCTGTTTGAAAAGAAAGTATATGTACAAGAAGGAAATTGTTTATAAACTGATGCACACAAAATTATATATCTTATAGAATTTATATTTTATACAATAGAAACACTTCAGTCTTTGTAACTGGAAACCCGACTAATTCACAGCAGTTATAATTTGTATACACTTAAAATATCTGCTTACGCAAAACAATTTTGATATTCCAGGCATTGGTTACCGTAATTTTAATGTTTCTTAAAGTATTATAGAAATTAATGTAAATATTTGAGTATATCATAAGTAACATATAAACAGCTAAAAAAAACTAAATCTTAAGAAAAACAGGAAAACATTTTATTTTTCAAATAGATGGATATAACTTTCAGTAGAAACTGTTTTTTGTAACAATTTTGTTTAAAAAAAAGAAAGGAAAATTTTTATTAAGTCATTTTCTGATTTTTTAAGTGGATATATCATCCAATGCTTTTGCTACTTGAACAGTAGAAAAATCTTGCTTTTTACTATTGCTTTTTAATAACTGCTCACTTGCAGATGTCTGAGAGATTTCATAACTTTTAGCTGTTTTAAAATCATTTTTTTAGAGTACTCTTTTAAAACATCACAATCATGTTTCTCTAGCAAAACTAATACATTTAATTTGAATCCCAATAAAAAGAGCAAAGAGTTTGCTAAAAATGTAACTTTTGAATTTCTATTAAATACATTAAAAATAAGACTTTTCAGATATGAAAAAGCAATTAACATATTAAAGTGAAGCTTTTTGCCTTAAACAGGTCAAACAATGCAGTATTTAATATACAAACAGGCAAGAAGATAACAGTATAACATCACATATGAAAGCATTTCATTGTCCAATAGATAAAAGTTCGTAATAGAGTGATTTTTTAATGGTTAGAATCCATAGCTAGCATGATGAAAAAGGGTACAATTTCTAGTCCAAAATTACGAAAATTAAAAAAAGGACTTTTAAGGACCTTGAACAAAAAAGGGACTTCAAGGGGAAAAAAGGGCCATTTGTGAGGCCGGTGACATCATGGTAAGTACATTGTAAATTCTTCTACTAGGTAAGATCCTAGCCATAAAAATAAAATTACTTCAGGGTATTTAGCATAAAATACAATTTTCGTAAAAAATCCTTTCTGACACAGGCATTTTCATCACATTTTTCAGTTACTGCAGACCTAGAGTGATAGTTAAAGTTTTGACATCCATTTAATAAAACATAAATAACTTTATTGTAAAATATCTGCCACATTGGTGAAACAAGTGCATAACATTTTGTCTTTATCATTTTGTGAAAAATCTCATCACTATCTAGTGAACAGCCTAAAAAAAAAAATTGATTAATGATTCTGAATTTTTGAAATCAGCCGAATAAATGTCACAATTATGCAGGCTAATAAAGTTATTTTGCAATCAAGGAATTTGAAGAAACATTCTCATACCTTTTATAATTAACTATCTTACAAGGACTTAAGAATGATTTTTTTTTTAAATCAATGTTTCCTTAAGAATGATTTTCTTTTTCAATCATAATGTTTTCTTAGATTACTGATAATTAAACAGCCATTTTTATAACTGTACGAATGAGACAAGTTAAGTTCATTGCTTCATATAATATCCTAATAAATTTACTACCATAGAAAAACTATACTAGGAAAAGTACATCCAATGCAATGAGTCTACTTTTTTTTAAGAAAAGGAAAATATAAAGTAAGAAGAATACAACTAGATTCACTTTCAGAGAAGGAAAATGAGCTTTACAACCATTTATTCCTACTCACACCCATTCAAACGCAAAATGAGGAAATATTCCATCCAATTTTTTTCCTTGCTTGTCAGACAGTGTACACTTCATAACACATATACTGCATAAAATAATTAGTGGCTAAATGAAAAGCAAATGTTTTCTTTAACGTAAATGACTGTAAGTTCCAGAGCAAATTTTTGCTTCATGGTAATACTGAGACTTGCAGTTTTAAGACAGAGGCTCTATGAATCATATTAGTAGGACTAAACATAGATTATAAGAAGTGAATTGACTGAGTCTTACAATCTGGCTTTTGCTTCATGGATTATTTTATGTATTTGATTAACAACTTTTATTGCTAATAAGCCTTTTTTTTAAATAACAATATAATTTGAACAACTAAATAATTTTGTTTTATACATTGGCATGGATATTTTCAAAAAAGTTTTTTATATATTATTATCTTTATTTTTTACATTAAAAATTTTTAAAAGATATATGACATTCTTCCTTAAAAACATTTAAAAGCAGTGCATATTTTCTAAATGATTTCCTTATGAAGTGAGAAAATACAACTAATTTTTTAATTAATGGATATATGTTTGTTATTTGTAATGAAGATGACTGTATGAAAGAACATTGCACTCCCTCCCTCCTCAATACACTAAGGAATAATATTAAAGAAACCTTTTTGTAAGAAATGTTACCTCCTCTTTTTGTGAAATTCTTAATTCTGCATGTACACAATCAAATAGCACAAATTATTTATGAATTTTTAAACGTAAATGCAAGTTATACATAATTTTTAAACAATTGCAACCATACAATAATGTAATAATGTGCTTATTTCTATGTAATTAAATAGCTGTTCAAAGGATATATCATTAACTGTAACTTAAAAGCTGAAATTTTTTTAACGCTTTCTAGACAAAATAAGTGAATATTTCAATCAGCTCTTTAAATTCATAATATGGCCCTAATAACACGGAACATCGCAATGAGGTCGCCATGACGACCTTGTGAGTCACATTGGTCGCAGTCACACTGGTGACCATAAGTGACAACAACTCAGTGTGACTTGTCAGTGACAATAGCTTGTGACTTCACGTGACGGATCGTTTGTGACATCTTGCCAGATCTTGCGCCCTTTCACAATTTTTGCTACTTTTGAAAGTACCATGCGACTAAATTTTATGACTTTGCAATATTGTTACTTTTTTTGATTTTGTGAATTTTATGTAATTTTGCAAATTTCTTTAAAAAATTTTTTTTTTCAGTTTTAAACCAGTGGAACATTTAAGTCACAAAGCTGTGTATGTGGCAGTGTTCCAACATCGTATTGAAGTCACAATGTAGTGCACAAGTCACAGTGTGACGTTGCCGCAGAAGAACATTAGACAGTCAAGGCGACTTATTTGTGACTCATTCGCGACACCCCATGACAGTTTTGCACGTCGCATTTAGGTCACGGTGCTATTAGAGGGGTTAGATTGAAACATTTTTAATGGAGTTATAAAGTGAAGTTTAAATAAATGTAAAAATGTACAGGGATTACCATTATATGCTTACTAGTAGCAGAGTCCAGAAAGGTTTCAAGGGAGAGATGATAAATAGGACAAAGTATATTATCAGGATGGGTCACTCTTTTTTTGTGCCTGTTCATTTTTAGTCTTGAAGTTTAACCTGTTTGCTCTCATCATTAGAAAGACACAACAGAGAAGACTCTTTGTCTCCGACGTTGCTTCCCAGCATCATTGATAAAATGGTCTGTTGGTTGGAGCCCACTGATAGCACAAGCACAATGCTAGGCACAGCACAATGTGGATTTCATACAAGCACAATGCTGTTCTCCAGTAGAGCATTCAAAGAACCATTCTTAGAAGCAGCATCGGTCAAAGAAGGAAAATATTTATAACGATGAGAGAGAACAGGTTAAACATGCGTTTACTAGTAAATATGAGTGCACTCAAGGGTGTGTGTGATCCTCCCACCCTTGGATCTGCCACGTTTAGAAAGAGAGAGAATAAATTAAATATTACCGTTCAATAACAGTGCCATTGTGAATCATCCATATATCACAAAGTGTCCGTCCAACTAATGTACCAGCAATTAATGTTATAAATGCAAACTGAAAAGAAGAAAACAAGTCTGATAAAGAATCCAGTTTTACTTTGCTATCTCATACATTTTATGTAATAAAAGTAATATTACCTCAACAGAAAATATTCCTGGTAAAATAATTCGCAAAATTGCCCTCAGCTGTCTGAAATTCAAATAAATTAATTAAATAGATTTACATTAATAATGGAGCAGTAATCCATATAATCTTCTAAGACTACACTAGTGTTCAAGTCTGAATTTTATTTGTTGAGAAATTTAATTCAATTAATGATGCTATTTTGAAGAAAAGAAATTTAAAATTTACTTAATTTTTCTAGAGAATAATGTTCATTCCTTTACTGGGATTCAGTATATTTTATTGACTAAAAAGTAAGAAAAATATTTCCAACCAGCACAATTGTATGAATACAGTGTTAAAGGGTTACAGAGCTCACCAAACTATATTTTAAAATGACTAGGTCTATTTGAATTGCATATTTGTAAATAATTATGTTTTAACCAGGCTTTCAAAATTATTTTTAAAAGAAAGAGCATCCAACAATATTAAAGTTATCTAATCAATAAAATATAATACAGTACCTGGCATGTAATAAAATCGCTGATTAATAAAATTAGTCACATGATTAAATAGCCAAGAACGAAATCAAATCAATATAAATCTGCAGTGTAACTGATGCTTAACAAACTTAAAAATTAAAAGCTGAAAAAATTCAAATAGAATACACATAAAAAAAATATACCATTAGTATATGCATTTAAAAACAACCTGACACATATTAATGTTTTTGAGAGTTCTAAAGTGGCTTGAAGAGAAAAGTGAATGGAGTGAATCAGTATAACATTTAATAGGTTCAAAGTGAATGTATATATAAATTAGAGTTGCCCCATGATTAGAATGTGATATTGTTAAGTTTTATTATTGTCGAAGAATAATTTTTATGTGGATACTCTTGCAAATTCAAGACAGATGGAGTTAAATATGTTATTTAATTGTTGTTGACCAAGAGAATGCTGCACAGGAGGTGGAATATGATAATAAATAAAGAGGTATATCAAGGCCATTAAAAAAATAAGAGGATAAAATGGTAAAGTAAGTATTTTTGACACTTTTAATGTTTTTGGTTGTTTCCTTTTGTGACCAGGTCACTATTGATTGAACATTTTTAGTGGCTATGCAGTAAGTTGCTGGATACATGGAAGAAAGGTCAAAAATTGACCACTGGCTAAGGAAATTGGCTATACAGTGACTTGCTGAAACCACTGGAGTTTTTTTTAGATTATAAAGATTACTGATTGATGATTTTTGCACTGTTTTGCAGTGAGTTAAGCCTTTAAAACATTTTTTTATTAGTGAGTTATTCCATCTCAAGTCAGGCAGGGTATGTCAGGTCACCATCATAGATTTCTTTGAAAAAATTATGGTAGTTACGACTGTTGGAGACATGAAATATGCCAAAAGGATTTTGTCCCCAAAAATTTTTTTCTTCTGCTACAGCACTTTCAAATTTGGCTTAAAATCGGTTATTTTTAGAAGATACGGAGATCATGCAACACTTAAACTGCTGTAACTTCAAAATTATTTCATCTATTCACTTAATTTTTTTTTTTTTTTTTTTTTTTTTTTGCTATTACGTTACCCTTTAATATTTTATATTTAAAAAAAAAACCTGATTGCAAATTTTATATGAAAAAAAAAAAAAAAAAAAAAAAACATTTTTTCACCCTACAAAACTGCAATTTTTCAATTTTTAAGATTTTTTTTCCCCCTATTAATTATTTTCTTTTTTACAAAAGTAAAGGTGCCAATCAAAACTACTCTTAAGACACTATTAAAGAAATTTTATTTTTAATTTTAGACTGCTCACATTTTGGGAAATTCAGCTTTGAAAAGTCCAAATTTTCCAAAAACTTCAAACTTCGGGTGGCAACAGCACAAAAACCCCATAATGTACACATTTGATGTCTCATGCATGCTTAACAAATTAAACATAATTAGATGTTGTACTTTTGCCTCATTAATTTTATATGATTTTTTGAAAATGGCTCATTTCAACAATTACAAGTCCTGAATGTTGTTTCTGTTACATCCCACCGCAATTACCAAACTTTATCACTTGATACAAAAAATTAGGATGAGTATGCACACTATTGCCAATAGTATGGATGAGCCTAAGAAATAAAAATGCTGAACATCCCTATGCTATATGGTATATCATGCAAGTATATGCCAGAGTATCAGCATATATGATTAAAGGCAGGGGTCGCAAAAAGTTGTACAATTTTAGAAGTCAGCAAAAGTTTTTAGGATCCACATATAGTATACTGAATTATATTAAAGAAAAAAGAAGCTAGTTGCCAGGCATATTTTTTTGTCGCCTGGGCGAATGGGATTTTTTGAACCCTGATTAAATCACACAGGAGCTGGGGGTCACAATTTTTTATATGTCAAGTGCATCTACTGATCATGATCTTTAAAAAGAAGTTTCATCAGTACTCACCCTGGAAAGCCCATTTTACTTTGCAATAGAACTGCCTCTAGTTTTTAAAAATGTCTGCTTTCCCTCCACTTTTAGTTTTTTTTTTTTTTTTTTTAAATTATGGATCAGTGTTATTCTTTAAATTGGTCAGTGATGATACTGTAAATAATTTTTCGTTTCTGTAACTTTTGGAAATTTTAGTTCTGTTTGTAACCATTGAGCAACAACATGCCAAAGTGAAAAAATTTTAGTTTGATAAAAAATCATGAAATTTCGGGAAAGTATTCAATGATTTATTCTACACACTGCTGCAGATGCATGCAAAGCTTTTTGAGTACTCAAAAGTGTATAAGAGAGCTAGAAATATACTGCCACTACTACTGTCTTACTTGCAAAGTAGAACATTTACTCCACTCCATCCAAACCACTAATGCACACCCTTTGATTGGTTTTTTGGAAAAAAATTACATACTAATATGAAAGTAAATTATGCACTTTCTGTTTATAATATTAATTTTGAAAAAATAACTATTTATGAATATTTAACTATTTTTGTTAATTGTCTGATTTTATAATTTCTCACTGAGTTGCAGAGTGAGAATAGATCTTTTTGATTTTGAAGATGTTTATCACTTAGGCATACTAATAATGAATTAAGCTTGGAACAAGTATGATTTTTTAAGCGAAATTCTAGCACAGTATTTTAAAAAACTGGGCAAAGTTTTTCTAGCAGCATAATGATAAATTACACAGTGGAAAAAGAAAGGACAACAGTAAGAAAACATTATTATTAATATATATATATACACAGTAATACCTCGACTTATGCAAATATGGAGCTACGTGATTTTCAAATATCACCAATTCATGCTTTGTTTCAGCTCTTAGTTTTTGTTCTATATCACAATAAATTAGCTTTACGATTTTAATAAAATAATTTGTTATACATATGTATTAGCTATGATTTTATTTGACACATTTTTCTAAATTTTTGCCTTATTTATCCTCTGGCACCAATTAAAAACAATTTTCCACCTATCCCACCTATTGTGTAAGTTTGGGGTATTGTATATATTGTAATAATCTTTTCTTAGAAATATAATCATCATTATTTATTTTTAACAAAGCAAAACTCATTTTTTAAGCACATAATAATTAAAAAGGTAAATAGGTTGATGAAGAAATATTCTTTGGTAGTTAGAAGGCATGTATAAGAAATCCTACTAATAGCTTAAGTAAGTAAAGTATGTAACACATATACCTATTATTTAATAAAATACAAAAATTAAGTTTTACCTGAAAAAGTTCATATCCACTTGAACTTTGACTTTTTTTTCTTCTTTCTACATTTAAAGCAAAATTATTTATTACTATTAGAAATTGAAATTTATAATAAAATGTTAACTCTAGAAAAAAAGGGCTGCAGGGGGGGGGGGAAATTTCAAAAGGGGCACTCTGTTCTCAAAAAGGGCACTTTCGGGTTCCACGAGAATGCACAGGTAGATAACATATAGAAACTGGTTTGAAACGATCTGATCCCCGAACCTTTGACATGTAGAGTTGTAATATGCGTTCTGACTCACAATGCATTGCATGGTAAGATTTTTTCCAATTTGTCTTAGTTTCCCCCCCCCCCTTCTTTTGGAGAAAATATCCAGTAGAAGTAAATGTAAGCGAAACAGGAAAAATAATTTGTTGATAATATTTTGGTCTAAACATGACATAAATATGTGAATTAAATCTACCTAGAAGTTTTGATTAAAAAAAAAAAAAAAAAAGAAATTTTAATATAAGTATAATGTTGAATTTTCTGCTTAATTTTTTTTTCTCAAAATTACGTGATATACATGTTTATTATTTATAAGAATAGTATCAGGTTGTAACGAAAGTTTTCCGCCATATCTGCCTGAAAAACTAACTTCTAACTCCTTAGATAACTGTTTTTGAACTTTCGGTACCAAACCTGCACAGCGTCACATGATACAACAATAGTACTTAAAGCTGTACTCATAATTTGTTGATATTATGTAGCTGACTTTTTGCAACACAAGTGGAAGTAAATGATGGTTCTAATCCTCTAGAGTGATAGTTCCTTTTGGGACACTTTATACTTAATGATAACTATATTTTTTACAGATTTCACAACACAGTGTTATAAAGTAAGCCTCTTTCTTTCAAATGCTAAAAATCGTTTGACAAAATATGAGCAAATACGCCAACGCGAACTGTGTGCTGACGATGTTTGCGGTGGCGGGAAACTTTCGTTACAACCTAATACATTTATTGAAGAAGGTTTCAGAAATTTTTAGCCAGACATGATTTGTTAGGCAGTAGGGGAAGGCAGGAGGGACTGTTAATTTTTGTTCCTCCATTTTATCACACTATCACTACTGGACCACAATTACTGAATCTCATTCATTTACGATATTTCACCTATATTGTACAAACTTTTAAACAGAAAAGGACTGTCAATGTAAGTGGATTAGGATAGATGAGTTTAGCATGTAATAAAAATAATAAAATTTCTGCACACACAATGCAGGATGTATAAAATTTAATTATATAAATCAGAATTTTATTTAAATTCTTTTGTTTGCAATAATTATTCAATGAGTACCAAGTAAAGATTTTCAAAGTTACCCTTATTACTATTAGACATTATTTAAAATTGCATCAAACAATTTAACTCATCCATCAATTGATAACTACAGAAATTGGGGGAAATTGAATTCAGAACACAGAAGATTGCTGGAAAATGACACAGTCATGCAAATTTTGTAATACATTCAATGGTTGGAATGTACAACACCATATCAAATCAAATTACTGAAATATATTTGTTATTCCTCTTTCACTTCTAATTTAATGCTTGCTCATTCATGAAAAGTGAATATAAGTTTTTTTTAAAAGTACTATTTCTTTAAAATAAATAAAAATAATTACTACATGTAAGTTTTTTAGCAGGTATAAAATTAATATTTTTTTAACTCACAGAATTGTCCAAAAGTATGAAATAAAGTTTCAATAATTTATTTTTCATAAAGCTTTATTTTTAATTTCTTGTAACATACTTAAACAGGTCTCTTTAAAAACACTAAATTTTCTTTCTTAAACCTTGCTTTAATCTTTTTCAAATAAAAAAGTAATCAATAGTTTATTTTAACTATCAAATGTTTTTAATCAGCTTAATATAATTAAAATAATCAACATTCTGTTGCCAAAAGTACTTAAACAAATTATCTATTAATAAACCTTCCAGAATTATTTCTATTTTTTTTTTTCAACTGAAAATAAGCTTAAATTGATGACAGTTAGTTTATGATTAACCTAGCTGTTAACTTATGACACAATTTGTTTTCTGAAGACATCCTTTCCCAGAACTAGCTTTCTTTTGCTTTTATTACTTTTTTTTCCTTTCCTTTCTTCATTCATTAAAATGTTGAGAATTTTTTTAAAAATCAGAAGGTGTATAATATGAATATTTAGAATACCAAATCTTGTCAATAGTCTGATTTACTAAATTCTACATTTACCCCACTTTTATATAATTAAAACTGTGGCGTAATAAGAGGAGGGGAGGTCCGCCCCGGCAGCAAAAAAAAAAAAAAAGAAAACAAACTTGGTGGCCGGGAGGACACTTAGAAATAATAAAGTGGAAAACTAAAGGACCGAAATGGGGGCAGAATGCTGAAACTTAGAAAGAATGGGGCGGCAAACTGAAGGACCGCACCGGGCGCCAATAATCCAAGCGCTACACTGCTAAAGCAAAAGATCATTATTATGCTCTAATTTTGGCAAGTGTTTGCATGTGTTTTAATTTCTGTATTCGCAAAACGTCGCAAATTGCTCGATTTTCAGATCTGAGTGGATAAAGCCACTGAACATGGTACACAGCTGAAGTGTTGAAGTTCACACGCACTCCCACGTTCGGCGGGCCCCCGCCTGCGCGACTGTCGGTCTGGAGTTTTGGACGATTTCATCCAGATGTATGCGTCAATACACATTAGAACTCTTTAAAAAGTCACCCAACCAAGGCACCCCCCTTAGGAGATATCCCTTGTCTAGGCTTGTCATAACAAACAAGCAAGTCCCGCAGAATTTTTGAATCGCAAAACGTCGTTTTGCTAAGGCATACTTTCTGTATCATCTGTAATTATATATGATTAGTAAATAACTGTTATACATTAAGAATAATATGTACTAAGAAAGCCGATTAAAAAGAGGAAATCGTTTAGGGGTGGGGGGGACTTGCTAGTGTGCAAAACTAATAAAGACATCGAGAAGAGCAATAATTATATACAGCTGGCGACAAACTCTGGTATAATGATTGTTTGATAATTCGCAACTACATATTTATAAACATAGCCACCGATATTTGAGGATTGACAGATGGAATCAGAAATTTTTAGATAACTTGAGAAAATTTTGAATTTCCCAACCGTATTTTCTTCCCCTAACTCCTAAGTGAAATGCCGATCGGGCTTCTTCTCGCTTGAGTCAGCAAAAACAAAACATACAAGAGGCCCTTTCGGGTTACTCGGCTCGCACAAATGAAACAAAGAAAAAGGCAGTAGCAGTTTTTCGATCTGAAAGAGTAGAATACTTGAAAAAAGCATTTTAATAAATTACATTTGTGGGGAAGATCCAATTTCATAGACGATTTTTGTGAAAGGGTCGTTTTCAATCGAACCTATTTTTATGATGGGATTATTGTACTTAATCGTAACCGTTTTAACTAACGTATTTTCGTGATGGGGCGCAAATGGTATGTAGGAAATAAAAAGTGCTGATTGTTGACTAATAATAATAAAAATGTCAAAGCAGGAGGGCGCAGAAAGAAGAGAAATAGGGCCACCGGGCGCTGAAAAGATGACAAAAGGGCCGCCGGGCACTGCGCCATGCCAAATTAATCTAGAGTCAACACTACTTAAATTCATTGAGAAGGAGAAAACTTAACTATTCTTCCACACTTACCTGAGCATAAGCACATGCAACTTCATCTACAAGTTCAGCTCTGAAAAGAAAGGTAGTTAAAGAAAAATAAGACTTTTAAAATATTAAATCACCGGATACCGAATATAGTCCAAAAACTTATATTGTTCTGTTTTATATCTATTAAAAAGGAGGACTTATAGGGATACATTCCTCTGGCTCTTTCATTCAGCCAAGCCAAGTATGCCCAAAAGTGAAAAACCCAAATTAATGTGTTTAAATTAAGATAAGCAACACACAGAAAGAAAGAAAATATCATTTTACACCAGTCATATTCTTCATGCACAATATACTTTATCTCAATGTGTTAGCTATGTACTAAATAGAAGTTTTCTCTCCTCCCTTCTTGATCTTACTTGCTATTCATTTAGCGTCAATGATTTGGCAAACTAAAAGACATTTTTAATTTGATCGATTTTATTTTGAAAAAAAGAGTGTATAAAAACATTTAACTGTTAAAAAATTTCTTTTGTCAATTTCTTTCCCTAGTATTTTTTGCAGTATGCAACCCCAATTTTGCTTCATAGGGTCTCAAAATGCATGTTTTGCATCTAGCTTTCAAAACTTTTCCCCTGGGAAAAGTTTGCAGGGAACCCCTCTAACTGGGGGTCCTTGCATTACTTCTTCAGTAACCCCTCCCCTTCAAGTAAATTAAAAAGGGCAGCGAGAGCATGCAAGATTTCATGGGCTTGTATACCAGTGGACCCTCCCCAGTGAAAATACCTTGAAAAATGGCCTGAGGGAATGTTTAATATCATTGGTTGATGGACTTTCAAAGGGGCTTATGCAAACACTAGCCGAATTGGTTGAATCCTACTATAACTCCCCTATTCTTGCCAAGGTGTCGATAAATATTCATGGGCAGTTACCATGACGATACTTTTCTATTTATGTAGCAACCGTAACAGAAGAATATTGGGTACTTATGCATTATCCTGGCATCTGTCAAGATGAGCTATTTTTTGCAAGATAAATGCTGGACACATGAAATTATTAATGGTTCGGAATATGATTGGTAACCGTTTGCTAGCACATTTGACAAAAAAATAGTTTGGTTGCTGGGATAATACGTAAGTACCAAATATTGTTTTAATTTAAAATGGTGATTTGGAACAACATGTACGTTCAGGCCCGGACTGGCCAGTGTGTCCGACTGTCTGCAGACGGGTGGGCCCTCCCTGCTAAGGGCGGGCCCCCAAACAGAAAAAAGAAAGAAAATTAAAAAAAAAGTTCTATACTGATAGCACTGGAATGAAATTTGACACATAAAATATTTTTTTGCAGCTGCAATTGCGCCCCAGAAATCTTCAAAACACTTCATTTTAAATGTAGTTCTAAAAATTTTTTGAGTGAGGGTTCCCGAATGAACAAGGGATTAATTAATATGAATGACGCATATGAATTAATAGATCAATATTTTATTAATGTATTAATTATCAATCATAATTAATTAATAATAACACCATACCACCCCCATACCCTGAAAGTTAACACATCCTATTATTTATCGGTTGCACAATAACCCGGGGCCCCCCCTTCTCTTGAGATGGGCGGGCCCCTCCCTCCCAGTCCGGACCTGTGTACGTTCAACATTACTTTTATATATTTTTTTGGTTGGCATGTATTTTTAATAATTAAGTGTCTTCAAATTCCTTGTGTTTATCACTAACATTATTATTAACATTCATTTTCACAGAGTTCCTTTGGGAGCATTGAAACTTGTAGAAATCCATGACTGGGAAGCTTGCCAACATGCGGTGATTTTTTAGGTTGGTGAGAGTGCGGGGCTAAAGTAGGAATCAACCCCCGGCTCGTCTCCACTGCAGCTTTTTGTTTTTTTCATAAGGATAATTGTTTCAGAATTTTTGAGTGGCTATGCAGGGGTATGGCTCTTGTGCAGGAGAAGAAAAATAGTTTTTCAAACTTAAAAAATTAATGAAAGATTTTGGTCAGATGCTTGTCACATATATATAATAAACACAAAATTAATATAAAATGTGAATGACTTTTAATTTTAAAGTATTTATTTCCTGATGGAGCGCTCAATAAAGTTATAAAAGCTATTATCATCAAAACAACTCTTCTTGTATAAATAGAAAAGAAATTACCTTTTTCTACCTCTATTTAAGCGTATAGTAGCAATATAATACACAACACCAACAGAAGCGGCTATCAAAGCCGAGTTCCGAGCAGCTACTTTACTAAAAACGGGTGCCATTATAAACTATAAAACATATATATGTATAGAAATATATAATAAATGATTGGATGAATCAAGAAAATGTATTTTAACGGATAACGATGCAAATTATATGCATTTAATCTTTAAGACATTACTGCTAGTACTTCCTTGATATTTTTATTTGGAAGGGATTTTATTATTATTTTTATTTATTTATTTCCCAGGTGACGCAACATAGTTAATTTAACAGTTAAAGTAAAATGAAAAGAGACGTAACTTCAAGTTGTGAACTATCTATGAGTTTGAACGTGCGATTGATTATAAAGCCTAACTCATCTAAAAAAAAAGCTAAAAAAATTAAATAAAAGACTGCTTTACAAGATGTATTATTCTTCAGCACTAAAAATAATACTTCATAATTACGTCATCTTGACGTACTGAGTCCCTTTAAAAATCTGAGTTATGAATGAGGAAATGGCATTGGTAAATTTACATGCATTGTTTGGTTTTTTGGTTTGTCCCAGGCGGGAGAAAAAGTTTATGATATTTTATACTAGTATATGCTAAATTTAATAATAGTAATCACACGGTAGTATTAATATTTTGAAATTTGAATACACAGAAAACTTCATGAAAGCTTAACAGTGACTCAAAGCTCAATGTTAATATACAAGTTATTTTTTCAAAAACAGACATGGAAATTTCTTCCAGGGATTTCCATTTCTGTTTTAAGAGGTAATTAATTATTTAATGTTATTGTATGGTATGCATCACGAATCAGGAACGCTGATTAAGGTTTTTAGGAAAATTAATTATTTTCAGATAAAATGAGTAGTATTAAAAATTCTTAATTATGCCGCAATTACCAAACGCGGTTTCATGGGAGTTAGACTTATCAGTAAAAATAAAATTGGTACTTACGTATTATCCCGGCGGTCATTCCCGCCAAGCAATTTTTTCGTCAAATGTGCTGGTAAACTGTTGCCAAACGTATTCCAAACCATCAATAATTTCCCTATCTTCCCAGAGATCGGCAGTGGTAAACCTAAAGTTTATTGCTTTTCTCCCCCTCATCCCCGTTGTTTAGAGAGGGGGAGTACAGTTTCACTTAGAGGACGTTCCCTCATGTACTCTCTCCAGTGCAACGGAGGGGGGGGGGGGACTCTGTTGGAAATAAAAATAATTACTGCTTGCTCTGCAATGCTCTTTGAAAGCAACTACAGAAGCAGAGTTGGGCAAAATACATAAATAAATGTATTTTCGATGCAAAATACTCAAACACAAAAAATTACAAAATACAAAATGCTTTCTAAATTAAAAAAATACAAAATACATGTATTTTCTTAATACACACAAAATACGAAATACGTCTAAAACTTCAATTAAGTAAAATTTTCTACAGAAACTTCTAGTTTATTTTATTCCAGTGTATTTTAAGATGAACAAACAAATATAATAGTAACTTTTTTTTTTTTACATATACATGAATTTTTCCTGGAATAAATTGCATCTTATAAGGCATGAAAGCAAAATTGTGTGACAAGTATTTATTGAACATTATTTTTCAGTGATAATGAATGGAATTGAAATATAAAATTAAATATATTTCTAAACGAAGATGAGTTGAATTATATTTCTACTTTAAGATACATTTATAGCCTTACCATCGCACATTAGTTATGTCACTGAAAATGGTAGACGGCCGAAGAGTGAAGGTCCCGGGATCGGGTCCCATCGAGCAGCTGTCGATCTAACAGTCTGGATTTTTGGTAGGTTTTTTCCAGATGTAACGTGAATACGCTTTAGAACCCCTTAGAAAGTTCTCCTACCTAGGCACCTTCCCATCCTTGGCAGATTGCCCTAGTATAGCATTGCCATAATCACGCAAACACAAGATGCATTCATATATTACTACAAAAGATTATATTACAACAAGATTGTGATGGAGGAGTGGAACAATATCAGCCTTGATGTTTTAAGAAAAGGACTTTCATCTTTGAAATCAAGATGTAATATAATGGTTCAAAGAAAGGGCTATCAGACTGAACACATTAGAAAATAAAATTCTTATATTTATTTCTATATATATCTTTGCAAAATCGTTACAAAAATGTGTGAACACCCTCTGTAGGGTACTTGCGGGAAACCCTGAAAAAAAAAAATTATTCCGGAATAATACTTAAATGAAATTAATTTACGTTTTACAAATCACCCGTGCATGAAGATTTTCTTAACATTAAACTTTTAAACGCCTCTGCCACATTGCTCAAGAGTTCTTTAGGGGAATAGCAAAAAATATTTAACATGAATGTAAGGAAATGCTTTAAAAAAATTTAACAGGTTTTTTTTTTTGTTTTAATTTTTAGTTTTACAATGTTCTATATACGGTTAATGGGTCAAATATTTCAGGCTCTACAAATACTCATTAGAACACATTAAATTACGATATATGTTTCCCCCCCCCAAAAAAAAAAAAAAAACTGATTTTCTCTTTTCTCTGACCAAAAGTTTAAATTTTAGAATGTCTAAAACTTTAGAGGATTTTGTCGAACTACTTATTAGTTATCAGCATCAGATATTATTAAATTTATACATTTATGCATAACTTGCAACTATCTTTATAAAATAAGAAAATAAATGTCAATTTATGAAACTAAACTCTTCGAATAATTTGTTGCATTCAATTAAAATATTCAGATAATTTACTTTGATTTTCGGGTTGAAATTAAACCTTCATAATGTGTGAAAGATTATTTTAGTACGTGTTTTGATACTATTTGTGCAGTTTCTAGGACAACTATAAAATGGAAGAGCCATGTCACGCGCTCCGAATACCCAGCCTAAAATAAGATCCTGCGTCCACAACTAAAACGAATAAGTAAATTTTGAGGTAAATATATGTAAATAGTCAACGCAATTTTCTTCCTTCAAATTTCCTTTCTTTTCTTTTCTTTTTTTTTTTTTTTTTTTTTCCTTCCTTCCTGAGACAGCGAGAGCGCACGCATTTTAAATTAAAATTAGCGAATTTTAAAATCGTGAAAAAAAAAGAATGAAATATTAAAAAAAATTTTTTTCAAAACAAGCGATAGTAAGTGCGATGCTTCTAGCGTTTTAAAATATTTTTCTAAAGACAAGTTTTAATTATTGCTGCTGATAAAGGAACTCTTATTATACCCTTGCTAGACATCTCAGATATCAATACACGAAATTTATTGCAAAATACTGTACTTCAAAGCGTTGCATGTACCACACACGGATTTCACAATGACACTGGCTGGAGTAATTTATGGGTTACTATCTTCTCGCTTTTGCCATCCCCTCTTTAGAACGGGGGCCATCCTCGTGATATTTTCCGTAAGTCTAGATCTGCGGGGTCACCCACTGATCCTTCTTGAAAAGGGGGTGAAATTGTTGGCGATCTCTTGGCGTGCCGATGTGTGGGAAGTAACCAATAATTTCTTGTGTCCGGCATTTATCTTGGCGAAAAATCGCTCGTCTTGGCGGACCGCCGGGATAATACGTAAGTACCATAAAATTTTAAAGAAAATACTGTTAATAAGAGATTAATCTAAAATAACGTGCAGATTTTTGTGCAATTTTTCGCAGCTGTAGTATCATACATTTTTGGCGCTGCCGTTATTGGCGACTTTTCGGCGTAATACATAATGATGTGGCAGTGAGTAGCAATTGTCTGCCTTTTGTTGATGAAGGGTCATGTCAAATCAACACAATTTTGGGAGATTTTCCGAATTGATATCTCAGATTTTCCTGATTTTTGGTATTCAGTAATATATCATTGAGTTATGAAAAAATACCAAATCTGAGTTCTGTAGCACAATTATTTTTGAAGTTATTAATTTTTAAAGATTTCAATTTTTATGAAAAAAATTCATATTTTGGCACCTTTAGATACCTATAGGCTGGCAACCAGTGATGGTATAAAGCTGAGAGTGGTCTCATTCTAAAGCTGTTGAATGGGGCTTCAGGGGCGTAGCCAGGGGGGGGGCAGTGGCGGCCCGTGGTCAAAAATGTTAGTGCAGCCGGAAGCATGTGAGCCCCCTCCCCCTTTAATCCGGTGAGGATTGGAAAATCTTTGTTACTGAATTCGAAAGCTGGCGGATTAAGCCCTCACTGAGGGGGGGAAAAAAAAAATTACATAAAAAAAAAAGAGATCCTATTTTACTTCCATAAAATGGTCATAAATTTCAACCAGCCGCTCTTATCCTCAAAATTGCATTAATGCGTGTCTGATTAGAAGTTTCCTTAGAATTTTCTTTTGTAACGATAACTTGAGAAGAAAAAAAAAAAAGAAAACTTACTTATTTTTTATAAGTCAAATCAATCCTCCTTTCTTTTAAACATGCGAATCGGTCAGTGACAGGGTTGGCAAAAACCCGGGTTTTTGTACAAAAACCCAACCCACCCGGGTTTTTGTGGGTTTTTGTGGGCTTTTCTGGGTTTTTGTTTGATGCCACAAATACCTAACAATACACGTTGGAATTCACACAAAATGTGCATTTCAAGCTTTTTGGGCAATTATCATAAATATGTAACAATCGCATCTCAGCATCAAAATGAATTTGAGATGCGAATTGCAAAAATATCCCCCCCGCCAAAAAAAAAAATGAATTGAAACAGCACAAGGAAGTTATAGTGCAACGGTATAAACAGATTATGAGGCCTGAGCATTTTTTAGCTAATATAATGGATGCAAAGTATGAAGGGAAAAGCTTAATTCAGAGGAAGAAGCTGAAGCATGGATAATACAGTATCGTCCAGAGCGGTTACCTGCAATAACGGCTTTTAAAATTAGAGACATAGACTATTTTCCTAAATCACTTTTCTCAGAAAATATTGCGTCACAATTTACAGCTTCAAAATGGTGGCAAATTCTTAAAGTAAAGGTACAGAAAAACAACAAGTTAGATTCTGATTTTTGTAGTTTTTTTCAATCTCTGCATTCTGTTCCATCTAACTCTGCTTCCATTGAGAGAATTTTCCCTACATATGGATTCATATGGTCTAAGTTGCGGAACAGTCTAGGCTCAGAGCAGTGTAAAAAATTAGTAAAGATTTACAAATATTACCACAAAAATCAAAGTGAATGTGATTTTGATTGGTAAACTATAAAATAGATCAATTATAATTAATTTGAAATATATTTTTCATTCTACATTTTTAGTTTTTTGTCATTTAACTTTAATTGGGATTATCATTAGATATTATTCACACATGTAATGATTTTGCATAGTTTTTACTAGAAGATTATCAACAGTTTATTTTCATTATTTCTTTTACAGTTTGTAAAAGTTGATACATGAAAATGTTCATTATAATGTGGTATCAAAACTTATTTATAATAATCACTGCATATTTGCTATAAAAAAATTAAATAAGAATAATAAAACAGTATAATAGCAAAAAGTAGTCTGTGTGATGTTTTCAAACTGAAAATTTCAGGGTTTTTTTCTCTATATTTTCTTAAAGTGAAAATATTATTAGTTATATATAAGTACATATTTCTTAATCAATAATGAATACAAGTAATTGAAATACGATTTTAATAATATTTTTTAATTCTTTCAAAGTAGAAAGAAAGCTTGTTTTCTGTGAAGGATCATGACTCTACCTCTGTCAAAAACACTGTTGTTATACTGTCTAGAAGTTCCAAAATTTTCAGTTAATGAAATTAATTTTAGAAAATAAATATTTTGAGGTAAACTTCATCTGATTACCATAGCTATGACTTATTTTTATGTAATTTTGATATGAGAAACCATCAAGGTTTGGGGCTTAAAAGGTAAAGTGTATTTCTAAATACTATAGGTGGGATTTGCAGACTCAGAAATGATTTTAAGCTAGGTAAAGTGTATTTCTAAATACTATAGGTGGGATTTGTAGACTCAGAAATGATTTTAAGCAAAAACCCAGTTTGAACAAAAACCCAAGAGGGTTTTTGTTGGTGGACCCACACAGAAAAACCCGTGTGGGTTTTTCTGGGCTGGGCCCACTTTACCAACCTGGTCAGTGATGTCCCCATAAAAAGGTGTTGTTTTAATTCAGATATCAATAATTTTAAAAGCTCTTTAAAATTTCCCATGTTTAAAGAATTTTCTCGCTCACCATGTCCTCTAAATGCCAGTTCTTGCTTACTTAAAAACAATACTGCTTTGATGGGTAATTGTCCATTCATAAGCGTCTATTCAGGCTTACCTTCTTGATAAATTCAGCAATATAAAGTCCAGAGTTTTCCAAACATATATTCTCCTTACCCCCTCCCTCACTTCTCGTCTGAGAGAATCAGTTAGTAGAGTTCTCAAGTTCAGCCGCCGTTAGAAAATCTTCCATTGGCTGTATCAGCTGCATACTCCCTATGCCGGAGAGGCTGCTGACGTAGTCGTTGTCATGGCAACGGTGCTGCCAATTTTCTTTTCAGCGCTCTGGGCTGAACCAAAGATTTTCCCAATTGAATTGCGGGAAGATTAAAGTGCTTTTTTTCTGAATGAGCGATCCGGCCACAATACGTTTTTTTTGTTGTTTTTTTTTTTGTTTGGTTTTTTCGGAGATTTTTTTAATTTACCGTAGGAATTCCACAATTCTAATCTGAATTTAGGAAAATTAGTAGAATAAATTATTTTAAAGTATGTGCTGATAATTTCGAGTGCAGCCTGGCTGTACTTGCTGTATCCCACGAGCCGCCACTGGGGGGGGGATATATCCCCCCCCCCCCCCCGAAATGTTTGGATTAGTGAAGAAATTCTGTCTATTTATACACATATAATTTCATATCCCCCCCCCCTGAAAAATTTTCCTTTCTATGCGCCTGTGGGGCTTTAATATGATATGCCACAATATAGGGGTTACAATTTTATAAAATTGAAAATTTTAAATCTAAATTTTAAAATTTAAATTTCTTAAAAAAGTGACAATTTTAAAAATTCCAAAATATTATCAAATATAGTTTGTAATGTCTTAATACATGTAGCAAAATTCTATCGTGGGATCTCAATGGGATCAGGAGATACTGTGCTTAAGAAATACACGTGTTGTGAAAAATATCAGGATTAGTATCATTTCAGAAAATTTTAAATATTTCATTGAATGAAACAAGCAAAACACAACATGTGTATTTCTGAAGCTCAGTATCTCCTGATCCCATTGAGATCCCATGATAGAATTTTGCGGTATGTATTAAGACATTACAAACTATATTTCATAATATTTTGGAATTTTTAAAATCGTCACTTTTGGAGAAATTTAAATTTAAAATTTTCAATTTTTTAAAATTGTAACCCCTATCTTGTGGCATATCATATTAAAGCCCCATTCAACAACTTTAGAATGAGACCACTCTCAGCTTTATACCATCACTGGTTGCCAGATAGGCATCTGAAGGTGCCAAAATATGAATATTTTTCATAAAAATTGAAATCTTTAAAAATTAATAACTTCAAAAATAATTGTGCTACAGAACTCAAATTTGGTATTTTTTCATAACTCAATTATATAATACTGAATACCAAAAATCAGGAAAATCTGAGACATCAAGTCTGAATCAGTGTGTTGATTTGACATGGAATGACACTGAAGTAAAATCAACTGAAGCTCTTCTGAATCAAAATCAATAAATATAGAGCTTAAACTTACATTACTGTTTAAAAAGGATACAAACTATTATATTAAAATAATTCGCGGTATAAAATTAGAGAGAAAAAAATCTAATTTTTGGCTCCGAAATTGACGTTAAATGTAATATTTGGCCATTTTCTGGAAATGCGTATGAATTCTCTGCTACATTCTGTTTTAATATTTTTCACTATGTTTTCTTAATTTTTGTATTCTTTTTTGCTGTTACTTTTCAGTTTTCCCACTATTTTTATCATTAAAATGAAATTGGGGGGGGGGGGGGACAGAAACCCCACCTTCTCACGTAAAAATCAATTGTTAGTTAATATTTCTGAAATTTATGCTTACATTTTTAACTGTAATTTCTTGATCAAATATTCAAATTTTATTAGTGTATCCAGTACTAATGTATTATCGCAGCAGTCATTCCAGTACTTACGTATCAAGACAGACACCAGCAATGCTTGGTGATTTTTTAGTCGCCAATACACAAAACACAACAAATTTATTGTAAAATTCTACAGTACAGCCTATTATTTACATTTAAATAACAACTTGTTTTAATTTGAAAGTTTCCTTGTGTACATACGTATTGAAATTGACACATGAATATTAAAACTTACTACTATTTTCACTTTACATCGAAGTCTGTTTTAATACGTTTGTTCTTGTATTGCACATACGTATTATAACTGATGCATGAGTATTAAAGATACTTCTAGTTTCACTTTACATCGAAGTCCATTTTACTATGTATGTTGCCATAGACAAACATACGTATTACAACAGACTTCCGTATTATATGCATAATCAATTTAAATAAAAATATATGCTTACCTTTAATAATTCAAGAAGAATATCATAAATAATCTTCAATCTTCAATAATCTCAAATTTGAGCCATTAAAATGTTATATATACACCAACTGTCTTTGTTGAAAATTGAAAACGGAGCATTCTTCACAAAAAACTAAATGCACAAATAACTTTGAAAATTTAAATTATCAAAATTAAAAAAAATATTTACTTTGAAACTTTGAACACACATACTTCACTTTGAACACACATACTTCACACACTATACCTCACACACACATTCATACTTCAAAGTTATTCCAATGTATGCTTGTTTTATCAGCTAATTCGAGTTGTCTTTTGCATCATTTAATTGAAGTTAACTCTTCAGACCAACAATAAATAAAACTAATGGCTTTCAAAAATGAAATTCTAAAACCACAAAACCAATTTCCTGCATGCATTCCTAAAGAATGTCTACATCAGGGATGGGCAAACTTTTTCAGTCGCGGGCCAAGATAAAGTTTTCTAAAATTTCAAGAACAATATACAAGTATTACAATTTAAATATGTTAATGAGATAAATGAAATTGCGATTTCATTTTTAAAAGTTCCTTATATTGAGGTTCAAAGTGAGATGCACTAATTCTAAGGATCGAGGCTAAATGCTCATCTGTCAGTCTACTTCTGAAAGAATTCTCTCTAAGGTTCATAGTTGAAAACACTTGTTCTCATATATAAGATGAAGCAAACATAGCACTGATTTTCTGTGCGTGAGATATTAAATTTAGGAAACTTACTTTCGATAATGATTACTAAAGCTCTGGCATATTTAGAAACAACTGCTTGAGATGATTGTTAGATTGCAATTAAATTAATTCAACCTGCAAATCTGACCTCACTGCTTCACAATTTATGTTGAAAGGCATGGTAAAAATATCCAATTCTGTTTGAATGGCACTGAAATCTTGAAATCAGCGCTCGAACTCAAAATGCATTTTTTTCAAGCCATCTTCATAATTCTTAATATGGATATCTTATAAATAAAAATGAAATTCTGTTTGTTTGTTTGTTTGTGGATTTGAGTTGTATACAAATCCACAAAAATGGACCTAGCAGCCTGAAATTTTGCACAGATATGTAAAATAATATAGAATAAATCATAGTCCACTTTAAAACTTTGAAAGTCCACCCGTTCCCGGAATTGAGATTTTTTATGTTCTTCATGCAAAAACCTTTCCGTAATTGTAACCCCTGTAGTGAAAAAAGTGTGAAATAAGGATCGTGGTTGCCATGTGTGGCGATTTTGCCGAATAAGATGTTTTAAATTCTCAAAGTAAAAAGAAAAGAATAATAATGTTTTTTTTTTTTGTTAGTTTATATTTGTAAGATTATTAATTTTTTATTATAATATCGTGTGCATTGGAAATTGGAGCAGGAATGAAATGTTTTATATGCAAAACAATAAGAATTGAAGATTTCCGAGGCTAATATGTAATTTTTTTTTAGTTTGGCGAAAAAATAAAATGGTTCAAATGCTGATTTTGAGAAAGTGAGTTCTAGCGGTTTGCACAGTTTTCGGCTTGGCACAATTTATTGAGTCCTTAAGGAAATAGATTTTTTAAAGCAAGTGCAAAGGTTTTATTAGAATACAGCGTTAAATTTTAATGATCCGTGAAGAAATAATGCAGTTATTAAGGGATTTCAAGCGATCTATCTTCAGAATTCTTGCCAATTGAGTACATTGATTTAAGTTGGGGGAATTCCGCCAAATTTCAGAAAATTGAAATCTTCTCATTTAGTACATCGGAGTAACGATGAATAAAACCCGTTATAGTTGATAATTTAAAAAAATTCGGTTGTATTAAGGGATTCCCCTTTTCAAATAAATGTGTGCTTTACTTTTTGGCAGCCGAACCATTTCCCATATTGATTGCTGCTAAGTCAATGCTTCGAATGATTTCCTGAAGAAACTCTTGCAAAATGGCGTACGTTGGCACTTTGGCGAGGCTTAGATTTGAAACTGGATTTTATTTGAGACTGGGATATATAATGATACTGGTTATAGATAAAAATTAATGTTGGTATGTGTGGTTGAGGTTGAAAAACTCCAGCACCGTTGCACCATGAAATTTGTTTCGCCTGTCTTTTATCATTGAGAAGCTTTTTATGCTATCCGTTTTCCTCTAACTTGCCACTAGGTGGCGCAGCAGAACGTCGAATTCTTTTCCGTTTAGCTGTTTACTATGCGAATATCGTCCAACCGATTTCGATGAAATTTGGTACACGCGGATATTAGAACACGGAGAATATTTTTCAGTATCCATTTTGCTGTAACTTGCCGCTAAATGGCGCTGCAACACATCAACTTCTATACCGTTCGATCGATCGGCATAAAATTTCTTATTACTTACACATTTCAGCACGAAGAATATATTCTAACTGTGTTCCTTTTGATGTTACTCACCACTAGATGGCACTGCAATGCATTATTATTTTAACTCGCCACTAGATGACGCTGCAGCAGGCCAAATTCTTGACCATTCAAACGGTCGCTATGAAAATGAGTATACATAGCTATTTGAACAATGAGAATATTTTGGCGTTATCCATTTTGCTATAACTCGCCACTTGACGGCACTGTAGCAGTGTATTGCTATTTATTTTATATCACTTCTTGACTGTGCAACTGATCCCTATGAAAATAGGTATACATAGATATTTGAACACGGGGAAGAGTTTGGCGCTATCCATTTTCCTATATAATTTGCCACTAGATGTCGCGTCGTCAGGGCTGTCCAGCCGATCGTCCTGAAATTTCGTATTCATCGATATCTGAATGCGAAGAATATTTCCGTCGTATCCGTTTTGCTACAACTCTCCACTAGATTGCGCTACGCCGCATGGCCTTCTGCACCGTACAAACGATTGCCTTGAAATTCGGTATGCATGGTTATTGAACACAATATAAAGCGATATCCATTTTGCTATATCTCTTTATTACAATAAATAGTGATCCCCACAAATCGTAATATCAAAAAGTCCATTCATTCCCGTGCGAAGAACGGGTACTTCAGCTAGTATAATATATAAATATATATATTCTTTCAATTTCCGTCTGACCGGCTAATTAAAATTTCACTCGCGGGCCGGATAAAACCTTCCGGCGGGCCCGCGGGCTGTAGTTTGCCCATCCCTGGTCTACATTCTTTCACATTACATTTCCAAACCATATTACGACCTAAGTACATCTTTATTTTATGATTTTTAATGCAAAATCTTCAAAGGGGCGTATCCAGTGAAACCATCTGGCGGGGGGGGGGGGGCTCCGTTTTTCATTAGGATGATACATTGATTTCCCAATACTATTTCTCGCAGTGTATAATTAGACATGGTATGTCACAGCTAAATAAGTATGTTGTCTGCTGCAAGAACCGTCGAAAGAAAACTCGGAAGGGGGGGGGGGCAGAGCTATCGTGCGCCCTATACCGATTAAGTTAAGGCCGATACTCATAAGCCATGTGTTTTATACGTTTCAATGGACGACGTGACTGATACGGGGAAAAAATGTTCCGTTGCTTTCTCCATTGTGTGGGAGGACAGGGTTTTCAGTTTAACACATTAATCCGTTATTAGTAGGTCTCGACTGGTCATTAAAAGTCGTAAATTTTGCCAGAAAAATGTCACTTTAACCCCTGTGGTGATGACAAGATGTGGCTAATCAGCAACAACCTTTATTCATGTTGTTGTTCGCGGGCCCTACCCATTAACATTTTAGTGTGTTCAGAGTATATTGCTGAAAGCATTATTGAACCCATTTCACAGCCACCGTGCAATATACAGTGTCCACAGCATACATTTTTGCATTTTAGGATGGCATTAAGTTTTCCAGATTAAGTAATTCCCATCCTTTTCTGTGAGGACTGTAGTAAACCAACCTCAATTGCTATTTACAACTATTATCACTATTACCTGCTATTTATAATTTGAGCTTTTTCTTTTTTTTTTTTTTTTTTTTTTTTCTTTTTTAAACCAGACCTGCTACACATTGCCAAGTATTCACTTTGTCGGATATCTTAGAATATGTTTTACTTTTATAATGAGGATTTGTATCTCTGGGTGGTATAGACAACTTATGATAGAAGTTGAAAGAATGAAAGCTGTACAAATTGCGGAGGGTTGGATTGGTCGTCCAGACCGATGCTGATTGCCGCTGCGTCTAACGTGAGGTAAGAGGGCATTCTCGTGGCAAATTTTATGACTTTTTAATGGCAGTTCGGGATTTACCAATAAAAGATTTCTACACTGCCGCGTACTTCAACATTGGAGTAAGCTTCCAGTTTAAGCGGCATTTCCTTCTCATAGTACGTACTAACGATTGTCATTATCCGAATGAAATTGCTACCGTTGGAAGCCGTGAAACTGAACTATCGTCTGATAAAGCTTCGGTCTTGTTTTGCAATGTTGCCATCTGTGGAGGTACAAGTGTAACTTACTTTTTGAATGCCCCTAGTAAACACAAGCCTCCACCTCCCCCCCCCCTAACATAACTTAAAATCTTACAAAAATACAATACACTATAGTTGTATAGTATTCCTAATGTTAAACAACATTAGGAATAAACACTTTCAAATGACCTACGACTGCAGGTTAAGACAGGCTTATGCGAAATCACGTAGCAAAAGAAAAAAAAAAAAAAAAAGAGTCCGTATGTACAAAAATGGCTGCGTTTAATGACATGTTCGACGAAGGGTTACCTTTGTCGAACATTTTTCACTCTTGGCACGTTAACACATATTTGGCGCATTTTTTTTCAAATGAAAACTAGTGTCCGTTTTATTTCAAATGTATTTTGTAATTTGCATTTTTTCAGTTTAGAAAGTATTTTGTATTTCCAAGCATTTGAAGCAATGTATCTTGTATTTTGTATTGAAAATACATTTTTGATGTGTTTTGCCCAACTCTGCTTTTAGCCTTTTCTTTTTGGCATCATGCTGATGTTAGTCTCGTTTTTCCACTCGCAAAAGAAACAACAGTATTTTGTAGCATAAGAATGAAAATCGAAAGTACTTTAAAATCCACACATATATTCCAATTATGAGGAGAATGGTTTCTATATGAATCGGGGATTTTATACTATAATAATAATATTCTGCCTTTATGATAGAATATGCAATTGTAACAGAAGATAGGGCATTTGTATTATGGTGTAGCACATGCACATGACTTTGCATCTTTTTCAGCAACTGATGAATGTGATTTTTTTCGAATTATATTGGAAATCTAAAGCAGAATTTAACCACTTACATCATTACAATACTATAAATCACGTTTTGTGAGGAGAAATAATTTAAACTTATCTCGTTCTCTGTAAGTGGATATATTAGTCTCTTTTGGAGGAGGTTCCAACCTTATTATTTTTATCTGTTCCAGATCACACCAATCAAATTTATCAAAGTAAATTCTGTTCTTGTTATGTATTCTACAGCTGTAAGAAGTAAATAAAATGTATCTGTTTATCAAGTTAATGTAAAAGGAAAATGTAATATACAAATAACTGCTATATGATAGCCTATTTAATCCAAAACCTAAAAACTAAATTCATTAAAATTTGAGGGTGATGGAACATTTTTACAAACATATTCTTTTTCAGCACTTTGAAATCTATAAGAAACACCCATTGTATATTAAGGATCAGAAAATACGTTGAAATTTGTTTATCAGTGTAATATGAGATGGCCCACTTGAGTAATAGCAGTATAGCTGAACATTTGGGTTCGTAGAAAATAACACACTTCTTTCTTCCTTTTTCTTTTTTTTCTTTTCTTTTTTAATTTGATAATCCTAGTTTGTCATGAAATAGAATAAATAAGTTATTTCTTATTTTATGTAGGTACTTACATAATATATTTTTTTAGTATTCACTGAGAATATTTGAAATATTGGAAATACATCAATACCGGTTCAAATAAGAAATTTATACAGATAAAACTGCCGAAATTATTTTACATTATTCAGTCCCAATTTTACCTTAAGATTTCGATTTAATATTGTACTATTCCATTTAAAGCTCATTAGCTATGTAGTTTCTTAGAATTATAAAAAGTTGTAAGTCGAAATCTAGTACAGTTCTTTATTCATAAGCATAAATGTAATTACTTGTAAAGTTATTTTCATTATTAATAGTTTCATTATCCTTTTACCATTGCATCTTGACACAATATAATTTTCATTCTTTACTCACAGCAATAAAAATAATAAATGACGCAAAAACAATAATAAATTAGCAAAGCTCCCTTTTTTAGATATCTGAGTAAATTACAAATAAACACTCAAATTCTCAGTTGGCTCCTTTGAAGCTGATGAAGAACAAAAGCTTTCCTTTCAAAACATGCGTTCTGCTCGTGTTATCAAGTTCAGAGACTAAGTAGGAAAAAGGGCATCATTATTTTAAAAGGCATTGTGTTTCTGAAAGGGGGCAGTACATATCCTGATTAAAAGCACTTCTAATTCGAAAAACCCCACTAAAAAATTGAGTAAAACAATGCTTTATTGATTTATAAATTAATCATAATTAATTAGTAATCTTTATTAATAAATTAATTACTAGTCTATTAAAAAATAGATAAAATTTATTAATAAAGTTGATAAAGCTAAGTAATGTAAAAGAATTAATTACTTTTTAATTAACTTATTAAAATAAATTATAAATAGTTAAGTTAATGAGAATATTTCTTTAAAAGATTTTAAAGTTTTTTTTTTCTTTTTATAACAAAAATAATCACCCAAGCATACCTAATAGACAAGAAAATGCTTAATTAAGTAAACATTTTGCATAAGAAGCACATTTTAATGAACTATTTATTTGATCACCTTGTTAAGAATCATCAATAAAAGTTTAAATTAAGAAACACTTAATAAAGTTAAGTTGTTCTAAACCTAAATTTTCATTTTTATTAATTTTTTCAGTTTTCAAGTTATTACACCTATAAAAATAATTCATTCAATTTTTCACCATTCACTTGTCTTTGTAAGAATTAATCCAATAGTACAAACAATTAAAATATAGTTAATGCACGAAATTATTAATAACAGTTTTGTTCAAAATAACCATATAATGGTATAAATATCTATTCTAGTTATTCACTATATATTCCACTACAAATTCCAGTTATTTAAAGAAATTTTTGAAAATGGACAATAGCTAAATTTTTTTTTTCAGGATTATCTGCAGCCATTATAAGTATTCTTCTGTTGATTTTAACGATCAGTTGGCCACCTATATAAGTGGCAATATTGAAACAGCCTGAAATGAGATAAGAACTTCAACCCCATTTTTCTCCCCCAGTCTAGCTCAGAAAGAAAACCACAAAGGAAGGAAGAAAAAAAATATGTTCTGACAATAAATTTCTAACTTTGTTCAAATTAAGATGTCTTTTTAAAATTTGGAATCTCATTCAAATCTTGCATTTAAAAGTGATTCCAAAAATTTCAAACAAATCGGTCTATTAATAAAAAGATTATAAATGAATGAAATTTTACACAGTTGCACACAACAGCTTTAAGATAAATTGACCCATCCCCCAATGGGGAACGGACCGAACCGATCCCTAACAACCTCCTGCAAATCAATCAGCATCCATCATTTCTCCCACTCCTCAGAGATTTCATGTAAAAGAGTTTATTTGTGAATTTAATAATGCCCGCACTTCACGGCTATTAAAAATATACAAAACTAATTTTAAACATGTCTATAAGAAAGTTTAAACATTTTTCTATCTATGAACATTTTCTTTAAATGAATATATTGGATTTCCAATGTAGTTTTGACAGATTATATCTGCGACTGCATGAAATTTTAAACTTTCAACTGAATTTTAACCATGTTATCAAACAAAAATGCACAAAATAAGTGTTCCTATTTAGGCAATTGTCTGCTGTACAACCTATGGTATTTTTTTATTAAAATGTTTGAAATTATACCACTGAGTGAACGGGCAAAATTTCTCCGTAGGTTAACATGAGAATGGAGAATCCAAGATGGCAGCCATCCAATGCCCTTAAGGAGGATTGTGCCAAAGAATAAGAAGATCACAGCTGCAAAAGTTACTGTTGAAATGAATGTCGTGCTCGTAAACCCTGAGAGTACCAAAACAATAAGAAGGGAGCTCCATAAGCAGGGTATTGCTGCCCGAGCTGCAATTCAAAAACTACTTATCAGGATTGATAATGCCTGTAACAGTAAAAAGGGATGTTTAAGTCATAAAGCCTGGACTATAGAGTAGTGGAAGAAAGCAATATGGTTGGATGAGTCTGCTTTCACATTGTATCCCTTTTTTTACAGAGTTTACGTCTGGAGAACGCTATCCCAAGCCTATTATACAGACAACTTGTTACCGCGAGTGAAACATGGTGGGGGTACTGTGATCGTTTGGGCAGCCATATTGTGGTTTTCTGTGTGCCCCATGATAACTCTGTCAGACCAAATTACTGCCAAGACTTACGTGACTCATGGCTGATCAAGTCCATCCCATGTTACAAACTTGTTCCCCAATGATGATGGTGTCTTCCAAGACGACAAGCCCCTGTTCACACAGCTCACATTGTCCAGGACTGGTTTTCTGAGCACGAGGATGAATTGTCGCATCTCCTCTGACCACCACAGTTACCAGACCTCAATATTATTGAGTCTTTGTGGTCTACATTGGAGAGGAACGTGCGTGGGTCGCTATCCACCGCCAACATCGTTATCTGAACTTGCTACTGTTTTGCAGAAAGAATGGCACCAGATTCCCTTGGCAAGTATGCAGGAACTGTATTTATCCATTCTGAGAAAACTGCAAGCTGTTTTGAATGCCAACGGGTTTCCTACACCATGTTAGGCAAAGAAACTTTTTTTTTTTTTTTTTTTTTTAAAGGTGTTTCCATATTTTTGTCCAACCCCTGTATTCCAAACCATCAATAATAGCATGCATGTCCGACATTTATCTTGGCATAAAATCGCTTGTCTTGGCAGACTGCCGGGATAATTCGTAAGCACCCCTTTTTAATTTACTTTTTTTTTTTTTTTTTTTTTTTTAAGGATGTGTAAGTTTATATGAGCATTTAAACATTTATTTAGCAAAACTTTAGGTGATAATAACATCATAATTCCCTGAACATCTTCCATCCATTTCTTATTTTTTAATCTGTATGTAATAACGTAAGCAACTACTAATGCTACACCGACACACAAAGCCAGCCTAAGGCGTGTGCAATGTGTGTGATTGCACATATTTAATTTAGAGAGGGGGTGTCGCAATTTGAAAAACTAGAAAATTATATACAAAATCATACATTTTTATGTAATTTTCAATGCAAATTAGCCATTTGAATATGTTGATAGCCTTTGTTCCGCAAATAAAATGTTAGGACTTTTCTCCAGACCCACGAATTCAGTGCAGTGTGCCTATCATGTAGAACGACAGTTCTACAAGTGATTGATATATATAGCTATTTATATATCTATACCCATTTTCATTTAAAGGGGTGTCAAAAATCATTCTTACACACATATCATTTTGCTCTTAAGCCAGTACTGCAGATACAGTAAAACCTCGATATCTCGAAGTCGAACGGACACTGGAAAAATTTGAGTTTTCTAGATAAGCAGGTAGATTTAAAGTGGTGTAGGTTTGCATGGAAAAAGCATTCATTAGAGATATCAAGAATTTTGACCTATCGAGGTTACACTGTAAATTAATATAAGATGCTTGTACACTAAAAGTAATTTGAAACATAGTAAAGGCTACTATAAAATGTCATTTATTGCCAATTGGGATTAAAAAAAAAAATATGCATATAACAGTTTATACTTAATTATTTTTAATGTTTATGTTGTTTTGATTCATTGTCTTTTTTGTTCATCTTTTACTTTCCAAGCATGTACCATGCAGAGGAAATATTGTAATCATTAAAAAAAAATGACTTTGAGATTTTGATGCATTTGCAGGGTTAAAAAAAGATCTCTTATGCATTATGGCCTATGGACAGAAATTCTTGAAAGTGTGCTAGTGTCTAAATGGTGCATCTGCAAATTGAGCATATATATTATAGGTCATGATCACATGTCATGTATAAAGTGGGTCCCTTGAGAGGGTTGTGTGTATAAAAGGTCCCTTGAGCAAGGTTGTTAAAAACCCAGGTTTTCTCAGAAAAAACCCAACCCACTGAGTTGTTTTGGGATTTTTTTCTGTTTTTTTTTTTTTTTTTTTTTTTCAGAGGAAGGGATGGGACTTCAGAATATTTGAAAAAAAATTTGCTTAGTATCTAAATACAATTTAAAGCAACTAATTGATAACAAAAATCAATTATAAATAAGAAATGGTTAAATTAATAGTAATAACTAATTACAATTATTAATCATATGAAAAAAGTATAAATTAATAACAATAACAACTCCTATCATGGTTTGCTCTTAGATAAATTGACTATTAGTAATAATTATAACAGTAGTGCTTAATTAGAACTTTTTAAACTAATGATTTTTTATGGTTAAAAAATCTTTATTCATTTTACCACTGATAGGCATAAAAATTTTCTCTAGAAAGTTTTTATGCCTATGTGAAGTCTTTCTGATTTTTTTTTCCTTAGGTAGTGGTGTTGTAGGGGAGGTAGGGAGCTGTTAATAAACTTTACAAGTGGTGTACTGATATTAAGAGATGTATTATCTACGTAATTAATAGGGCACAGATTTATATGCATTTGCATATAAATGCATACATCAGCATATTTTGGACTTTCACGCATATCTCTGCATATTTTGGGCTTTTGTGCATATAACTGCATATACTGGCTTACAAATCTAACTCTTTGGAATTTAGCAAACAAAAGCATGCTCGTTAAATTTATTTTCATAGGCTTTTCTGTTTTTTCCAGCTAAAATTCCAAATTCCCCTTTTTTCTGGAAGGTGCTGATACAAACCTGAACCTGCTTGAATTAAAATTTCCCTGAAAGCTCCATTTCGTCCACAGGCTTTCAAAACCTCGCTTGATATACCCATTCCCCAGAACCTGTAATCACAAGATGGGGTACGTGGATCCAAGCAGTACTTTACTATGATGATTTCTAAATTTGATCAAAAGGTTTGTTTGTAGTTATCTTGATCAACTGAAACAGCGTCGATAAAAACTGCACAAGAGCTACTTATGCAATCATCTACTACAGATGATATAGCGGTAATATTGGCGGATTTCTCTGTTTTACCAAAGACAATTTTAGCTCTTGAATCTCAGAAACTAACACTTTCCCAATCAGTTCAATATACTGATACTCTGGAGAAAAAATTTTAAGATGTACTGGATCAAAACTGGATCTGATAGAAGAAAAACTTTCTTACCCTGCCTGGAAAAATTCAGACTTTAAAGAGCTCAGGATCAGCTTCAGGATCATTAAGCCAATTTTTGAAGGAGAATCTTCCTTTGGAGAGTTATTGAATTCTGAGGAACTGAATATAAAAGATGTATCAAGCTATAAATATGCGCCGATAGTGTCATGTGATGTAGAAATGTCTTTTTCTGTATTTAAAGAGTATTTTCCGTGAAAATCACCAATCTTGAACCAACCAATCTGTGAATCCAGTGTTTGAACCCTTGAAGCAATACATAGTTATTGCATGTAATAAATAATTCTTTTTTTTTTTTTTTTTTTTTTTTTTTGGATATAGTTTATATTAGGTTTTTTTTTTTTTTTTAATTTTCTTGTTTGGAAATATGTTTATTGCATATGTTAATGGATATTCCATTATTTTTTAGCAGATTTTTGAGTTTTTCATATTTTGTTTATGCAAATTTTTGCCTATTTTCGTGCATATTTATGTGCATATTTCTCCAGTTTTTTGTGCATATAAATCCGGGCCCTAGTAATTAAAGTTGAAATTTTGTAAAAACCCTGTTGGGTTTTTTCAAGTGGGCTTTTCAAAAAAACCCAAAAATAATAACAACCCTGCCCTTGAGAGGGTTGTGTATATCAGAGATGAGATTCTTCAGCTTTTTAGCTGATTTCAGCTTTTTGTGAATAAAGAGGAAATCACTTTTTTCTCTGAAAATTCTGTTTTTTCTGTGAATTCCTGATTGTAGTTATTACTAGTTAACTGTGTGATATTTTTATCTTCTAGCATGTTCCAATGTTTTTCTTCTCTTAAAACTTCTTTCACATTAATTAGATGTAAATATCACATGTACAAATTTTTGCTCGCGTATGATTTCACCTTTTTTGCTCTTTTGCCAATCTCATACCTGGTATATAAAGGTGATAATTTGTTTCCAGGGTTATACAACAGAGTAATTTCCTATATAAAACTGTTGATCTCATGTAAACATGTCACTGGGCTTGGTCCCTTTAATATTACTGAAATTGCATCTGTTCATATGTTTCCATTTATAAAAAACCAAAATGTTGCTAATGAAGTCTTTATTTAAAACTAGATATGTAATGCTCAAACCCATTGGTTCCCTACCAAAGGTTTATGAACCCCTCAAGGCTCACAAAAATAGTATACTAGTACACAACTAGCTAAGAGATTCAATGATAAAAAAGGGTTTGTAATCGGAAGGAAGTTGGGAACCATTGTTCTAACCAGCCTCTCTGACTTTCTAGTGGATTATATGAAGTAGTATCGCTCAAAGTTGCTCCTGATGCTCAGAGGATGTTTCATCTTTTCACTCTTTGGTTTTGTTCTGATGGAAAAAATATTTTTATTATTAGTACTATTTCAAAACTCTTATTTCATATGTATGATGCCTGAAATAAGTTTTTGGTTTATACACGTCAGCTGCAGAAAAAGGGGAAAAAAATGCCCACTTGCACTTTATTTGGCCGCTGTTCGCTGTAAAGCCGAGTTACACACCCATCATTTACGACCAATGTACACTTTAGTTTGCTATACATAAAATTTGCATAAGGGAGCATCTCCATATTAAAATCTGCACCAACTTTTTTTTTCCATGGTAACACCTAGATTTCAGTTTATATTTCTAAAATTTAGCTCATTTTAACCCCATATACTACGTTTCAATTCATTTGAACTGAAAATGAAGGAGTTGTGAGCTTAGAACATTTCCCTTCCCCCATATTAAAATATATTTTCATATTTCGGCTCATATGTCATTTAATATTAATCTTAAGAAGTTAATTTTTCACTGCACTATTAGAACTAAATTGCCCAAACATAATTTCTATTATTATAATTTTTTAACAAATTATTAATATGAATTATATTAATAATGGAAAAAAATTTGAATAGCGATCTAACCAAATTTCAGCAAAAATGGATACAGAAAATAATTTTACATTGCTGTGTAAAATTTCAAATTTTTGCATTTAGTAGTTTAATTTATATTAATTAAAGTGTCATATTTTGCTGTGTCAAGGGGCCATATATAAATTTATTAAGTCACAATTTTTCAAAAATTGTATTAAAAAAATGTAGATTTCTTTTGCACAGAAGTAATAAAAGCTATTGATAATAAAAAATAGCAAATTTTGAAGAAAATAAATTGTGCAGTTTGATGGTGAGAGCGTCTATTGTTGCATCCACTACTACCCCCCCCCCCCCCCAAGTAAAAATTTTCCATGTAGAATTAGATGCAGTCTTCCAATACAATGTGCTATTTCTGTAAAACTAACATCCTCAACATTCTAGGCATGAATTAGACCACAAAATGTTAATACAATACAAAAAATTACTAATGAGTAATTAATGAGTTATATACTTCATTAATTCATACTTAATTACTTAGGCATGAATTAGACACAAAATGTGACCTTTTATTTAGCTTTACAATTTGACACACATCCTCCTTTCCTACCCAAAATAAAATCCTGGCTAGATATAAATCAGAGCTAAATTAGAGATAAATTAATGAGTTATATACCTGCCTGCACTCTACACCTGTTCATTTCAAAATAAATAGCTCAGGAATAGAGCTCCAGATAGAATTAGCTCAAGGTATTATTATTTTTAAAAAGGTTATAGGTCTTCATGTTGAAGTTGAAAAAATAATTATATAAAATTAAAATGGTATATATATTACCTAATATAATGCACTAAGTTATGTTAGTAATATTATATACAATATTTAATGTCAAATAACAAATGATTTAAATGAAAGAAAGGAAAATTTTTGTTAATGTTTAATAAAACCCCAAAAAACAAATTTCTGTGTGGGTTTTATTGTGTTTTTTAAGTGCTTAAAAAAAACCCACCCGGGTTTTTTGGGGTTTGTAGGCAGGTCCAAAAGCCTGGGGTGGAGGGTGGATATGCAGTTCCTTCAACCCCCCCCCTCCCTTCTCTGGATGCACACCTGATTTGACCCGTTTTAATATCAGGAAACATAAGATCTTTGGACTTCCTCATAATTTATCAAACATTCAAAATGACATTTTTCGGACTAAATGTTCACCAGACTATTAATTAAAATATCGTCAAAAGTCTTATAAAAATATTGCACACTGCAGATGATAACATTTGATGAAGAACGTGAAATAACGAACTTAGTGATAATATTGGATTGGCAAAAAAGTAATTGCATTTTTTACATGGAATTCAAACAAATAAGTTTTCAAATAAACTTTTAATCATGAAACCACTCTTCAAGTTCAACCATAGCTGAGCAACATTCATGCTTGCAGTCAGAAAAGCAGAAAACTGCCTCTCACTCCTAGCAACATTTCACCTGTCTAGAGAACCTACAAATACTCTAACAATTTCAAAATTAACGATTTTCAAAATCGTAAGCAGTCATTTTGCATTTTTTTAAAAATCATGTATATGGACGGACCAGTGATAAATGTTATGGGCCAGAGAAGTAATGGAGTCACTGCTCCTTTGATCACAGACTAAATGTTCTAATTTCTATCCCTGATATTCTTCTTACAAAAAACTTTAAGACTAGAAACATATTTTCCTTGTACAGTGCGCATCAATTATAACGGACCTGGGATATAACATACTATCGGTTATAATGTACCTAGAAGCTAGGTCCCGATTGAAGTCCTACATATATAATGTTATTTAACTTTGGTTAAAATGTACTCAACAAAAGTACGTACTTTGGCTATAATGTTCTTTTTATACCAAAGCCAAAAATAAAATTTTGCTTTTCTTAAGAATTTTCTTTGTTCTCAGAAATTTCAGTACCTTCAAAAACACTCGTCGTCAGTTTTCAGATTCTCTAGCGAGATGAATAGTGTGTGAATGAAGAGAGCAATCTTTTATCTTTTCCCCCTTGCTAGGTAGGGCTAAGAACAAGACCATGTTTTTTATTTGTCATACTTCGATGTAAATGCCTCCTGAGAAGCCCCATCTATAATGATTCTGATGATAGTGAAGAAACGGAGGAGTCTATACCAAGCATACCCGCCGCATTAAATGCTGCAAAAACATTATCATGATTTTTTGAATGCCACAGTGATGATGCAGAGACTAAAAAGTCTATTATAGATATCCAAAACGGTATTTTTAAACTAGAATTTGTCCATTTAAAACAAAAGAAAATTACAGATTTATCTCAATAAAAATTGTAAGTAGTAAAGAATTTTCTCTGTTTAATTTAAATTTTAAAAAATCAGACCTGTTAAAACACATATTACAATGAAATTATGAGCTCACTTTCTTTTCTTGTGTAATATTGAATCTTACTGTTGGTACTGCTTATAACATACTTCGCCTATAACATACTACGTTTTTAGGTCCCGTGAGAGTACGTTATTACCGGTGTCTACTGTAAATGATATTTATTTCTTTTAACTATCCCAAGTGATATTAATGAAAGGCAAAAAGTTCAGAACCTACCTAAATATAATGTTTTAGATTTCGTGGAAAAAATCTTAAAATCACGCAAAAAAGAATTTGTAATATCTCTGAAAATTATTGTAGAAAATTGGTAAAAATTTATATTTAGGGTAATTTAAAGATTTTCTTTCGTTTAATAAAGTCAAAATAGGATGTTGCCATTTAGAAAAATGAAGTTGATTCAGAATTAAATATGAAGACGACCCCTTATGTAAATTAAATTACTAGAAAATTAAAGTATACGTTATTTGCAAACAAATGGTATATATAACTTTGGTGTATGACGAACAACGGCCAAATAAGAACAAATGGGCTTTTTTTTTTTTTTTTTTTCTGTAGCTGTACATAAGTATATGAATATATTATTTAGAAGGCATTCCAATCTATATAAATAAAATTAGACTTTTGTCTGTACATTTTTTGGAATTCAAAAATTTTGTGATTTCTATCTGTTTCAAGCACCCGGGAATCCAATGCGACCCTAAAAAAAAAAGTTTGTCTGTCTGTTGTTCTGTCAGTGATGCTTTTTTTGTTTAAGCATCACATAAAAACGACTGAAGTGAATAATATGAAATTGGATGGCATGATAGGTGGTCACTCAACTTAAAACATAGGCCGTCGAATTTTTAAAAAATCTTGATTAGATTGGCAGATTTTGCGAAAATCGTTTCAAACTGCGTAAATTTGTGTTCGAGCATCACGTAAAAAACGACTGAAGCGATTGAAATGAAATTTGGTATCATCATTGGTGGTCACTCAACTTAAATATTAGGCAGTGTATTTTTAAAAAATCTTGATTAGATTTTCAGATTTTGCAAAAATCGTTCCAAACTCCTTAAAATTGTGTTCGAGCATCGCGTAAAAATGACTGAAGTGAATAATATGAAATTTGGTATCATGATAGGTGGTCACTCAACTTAAAACATTGTCATCGAATTTTTAAAAAAATCTTGATTAGATTTTGAGACTTTGCGAAAATTGTTTCAAACTGCGTAAATTTGTGAGCACACATCACATAATAACTGCAAAAGTGAAAAAAATGGTATTTGGCGAAATGATAGGTAGTCACCTTAAACTATAAGCATCTAAAAGAAATCGACCAGATTTTGGGATTTTGTGAAAATCGTTTCAAACTGAGTGAATTTTTGTTCACGCGTTACGTAATAACGACCAAAGCGAATGATATGAAATTTGGTCACATGATAGGTTGTTGCTCAACATAAACTATAGGTGTCCAATTTTTTGAACATTTTTATTAGATTTTGAAATTTTGTGAAAATTCTCCCAAAATGCGGTTATATTTCTTCAAGCATCCGTAATAACGACTAATACGAAATTTGGTGATATGATAGGTAGTTGCTAATCTTAATTTATAGGTGTTGAATTTTTAAAGTATTTTGATTACATTTTGAGATTTTGTGAAAATTGTTTTAAAATGCTGAAATTTTTGTTCCAGCATCACGAAATAAAGACTGCAGGGAATGAAACGAAATTGGGTGACATGATAGGTTGTCACTCAACTTAAATTCTAGGCTCCCAATTTTTCAAATATGTTGATTAGATTTTGAGATTTTGCGAAAATTATTTCAATATGCGTAAATATTCGTTCGCGCATCACATAATTATGAATAAAGCGAATGAAATGATATTACTTAGTTACTCTCTAACCTGTAATATTTTAACAATACATAAAAATTATAACTTCGCTTTCTTTATTTTGGCAACATACTACATCCATTCTGTGTACTCCTACAATGCTGACGAAAGTTCTTGCTTTTTAGAAATTTGCATTCAGTACTAACCCGTCAACGACGGGTACTTCAGCTAGTATAAAATATGATCATTGGTTTTTAAGTAACCACAGCAAAATATTCTTGCTATACTGGTTTTTAAAACTGAGTCAAGAGAACAAACTAATTAAATTGTAAAAGATGGTAGGTTAATTGATTCTTTTTTGTGATCAGGAAAGAAAAATAATGATTAATCCTCCCTATTTTAGAACAATTAAGTTGAATAACAATTCCTAGTTGAATCCCTAGTTGAATAACAATTTGAGTCATTTTCTGTGTATAAGAAAATAACTACAGTGTAGTATTATTAACAAACTTTTCCTTAAGGCTATTCCTAAAAGAAACAATTCTTGCATACCTATTATACTTTTAACCGTATTAAATTGACATTAATTATTTTGGTCAGAACACATTTTGGTCACAGCTTTCAAAATTAATGATGTTGATATATTAAGTAAGTAAATGACATCTAATATCATAAAATAGGTCTATCAACACTTACAGCATAAATTACATAATTGTTTAACATTATTGGCACTTAATTGTACAGATGAGGGGAAAATATGGCAAAAATGTTGACAATGTAGTACATAAGTATTTAAAAGCATTAAAATTTTCTGGCAGCATGTAGCAGTGCTAAAAATATTTATCATGAATATTGATGATGATTGCCAAGTCATCAACCCTCTGGTATCTTGAAAAACTCGTACTAGTCAAAATGGGTGCCACTAGGATTTTTTATAAGGATAGGCAAAATATCAGAGGAAGTTGTGTGTGTGTGTATTCTGGTTTACATTGCTATTTTGAAAGCTTTGAAGGACAGAGCTCAGCTAGAAGTGGACAACAGCTCTTATCCTCGTATATCTAAATTTTCTATCCACGTTAGTCTTAATATTTTAGAATTAATTTTAAAATGAACTTTTATTGAATCTAGGTTTGTCCACTGATTCTGAGAACATAGTCTTAAAGAATTTGAAAGCTAAAATTAAAGCTACCGGACCAATAACAGTTGCAGACTACATGAATGAAACTTTGATTGCACCATATGATGTCAGTAAAGTATTTGAAATATCAAAATCATTATTGCTGTTGTCATATTGTATTCACATTCATATCATTATCTTGCATTCATATAATACTTAAAGTGATATTGTTTGTGTGTGCATTTATTTGTTTGTAAATAAGTAAATTTTAAGTTTTTTTTTTTTTTTTTAAGCTACTTAAGATATGCAAGTTTCATTAAAAAAAAATTATCAACAAAAACTTCTTACAATCAACAATATCAACAAAAACTGCCTTATTTCACAAAATGTTTATTTTTGAATTAGAATTATATGTGCTTTACAATGAAGTAGAATATCTCTTATCCTACGTAAAGAGGCCAGCACAATGTAAAATAAGCAAAAATATTAGATAATACAGGAAAATCAAGAAATTTTTGTTAAGCAAGGGCAGGCCTATTGAACATTTTTGTTTGCCAAAGGCTGCCAACTGCAGTGTAACACCCCCTCCTTTTTGATTAAAAAATGGACATACATTACAGTAGTTAAAAAAGAAAAAAAGACCAAACACACCATAAAACAACTCAAAAAATTCTCAACCAGTGTCTGTGACAAAAAAAAAAAAAAAAAAAAAAAAAAAAAAACTTCTAAAGATTCAGTAATTTTCTGCAAAGCAATTCAAAAATCAATAATCAGTGGTCCATTTTTAACCAGGGTTGGCAAAGTGGACCCAGCCCAGAAAAACCCACACAGGTTTTTCTGGGTGGGTCCACCAACAAAATCCCTCCCGGGTTTTTGTTTAAAATCATTTTTGAGTCTGCAAATCCCACCTACAGTATTTAGAAATACACTTTACCTTTTAAGCCCAAAACCTTGATGGTTTATCTTATCAAAATTACATAAAAATAAATCATATTTATGGTAATCAGAGGAATTTACCTCAAAATATTTATTTTCTAAAATTAATTTCATTAACTGAAAATTTTGGAACTACTAGACAGAAAGTGTTTTTGACAGAGGCAGAGTCATGATCCTTCACAGAAAACAAGCTTTCTTTCTACTTTGAAAGAATTAAAAAATATTATTAATCATATTTCAATTACTTGTATTCATTATTGATTAAGAAATATGTAATTATATATATATAACAAATAATATTTTCACTTTAAGAAATATAAAGAAAAAAACCTGAAATTTTCAGTTTGAAAACATCACACAAACTACTTTTTGCTATTATACTGTTTTTCTTATTCTTTTACTTATTTAATTTTTTTTTTTTCGCAAATATGCAGTGGTTATTATAAATAAGTTTTGATACCACAATATAATGAAAATAAACTGTTGATAATCTTCTAGTAAAAAACTATGCAAAATATGACATGAGTGATTAATGTCTAATGATAATCCCAATTAAAGTTAAATGACAACAAACTAAAAATGTAGAATGAAAAGTATGTTTCAAATTAATTATAATTGATCATTTTTACAGTTTACCAATCAAAATCACATTCACTTTGATTTTTGTGGTAATATTTGTAAATCTTTACTAATTTTTCACACTGCTCTGAGCCTAGTCTGTTCCGCAACTTAGACCATATGAATCCAAATGTAGAGAAAATTCTCTCAATGGAAGCAGAACTAGATGGACCAGAATGCAGAGACTGAAAAAAACTACAAAAATCAGAATCTAACTTGTTGTTCTTTTGTACCTTTTCTTTAAGAATTTCCCACCATTTTGAAGCTGAAAATTGTGAGACAATATTTTCTGAGAAAAGTGATTTAGAAAAATAGTTTGTCTTTAATTTTAAAAGCCATTATTGCAGGTAACCACTCTGGATACTGTATTATCCATGCTTCAGCTTCTTCCTCTTCCTCTGAATTAAGCTTTTCCCCTCCATACTTTGCATCCATTATATTAGCTAAAAAATGCTCAGGCCTCATAATCTGTTTATACCGCTTCACTATAACTTCCTTGTGCTGTTTCAATTCTTCCGATTCCATTAAATTTTTCCATATTTCTACAGAACGGGACAGTATGGTTGTATCTTTTTGCAGTTCATCTTCATCAAGAGCTGAAGATAAAATTATGAGCTGCTTGTTTAAATTCAAACACTCCTTGTAAATTGACATGTTATCCAATATTTTTGCAATTCGCATCTCAAATTCATTTTGGTGCTGAGATGCGATTGTTACATATTTATGATAATTGTCCAAAAAGCTCGAAATGCACATTTTGTGTGAATTCCAACGTGTATTGTTAGGTATTTGTGGCATCAAGCAATCATAATCTTTGAGCCATTCATGAGGTTGATGATGATTCCTGAAATATTTTTGAACCTCAACAACTTGGTTCAAAATGCTAGTAGGCGAATTTCTTTTGCCATTAGATTTTAAAAATGTGCAGAAATCCAAACATCAGTATATTAGGATCGTGTTCCTTAACAAGATCTCATATTTTTTCTATTTTGTACTCATTATCCGTACACACAGCAAAAATATCTTTCCCAAACTTTGATTTGAATTCTTCTATTTATATTAATTCGATTTCTGCACAGTATTCAGCGATTTTTTTTTAAAGACCCCGCATCTGTAATATTTAACAGGTATGTATCCTTACCTGTATGCAAGCTGGAACTGATGATCGGGCCATTTCTTATAGTAGACCATCCATCTTGAATTAAAGTTATGGTAGCTCCAACCATTTCATTTTTCATTTTTTGCTCTATTTTTTCAGATGCTTCATTTAGTAGAGTCCCTCCTAATTGTTTGCGATTAGGCAAAGAGTACCCTGGTCTCAATAAAGCAATCATATCAATAAACTAGGGGCTTTCTACAACACTAAATGGAATATTTGCAGAGGAGAAAAATGCTGCAATTTTCCTGTCAATAATGCCTTGTTCTTCCTTAGTAGTTTTCACTACAAAATGGGACATGGAACCTTGAATATTTCATTTTTGTTTTTTTCTGATCTGGATTCACACAACCAGTAATAGCATCAGCAGAATCATTTTCAGTGGCAGATCTATTTTGATCAGCAATAGAGCTGTTATCTGTATTTTGAACTCCATTCTGCCTTTTTCTGGCGTTGCACCTTTTCAAGTGATTTCTCACTCTTTCAATTTTTCTTGATACATTCTCTTTGCAATACTTACACATAGCGTTGCCAGGCATCCGGATAAAGCCGGACATAGTTAGGCTTTTTGATTGTATGTCCGGCCAAACTTAATGGTGTCCGGCTTTTGTTAGACTTTTTACTGGTGACTTTGGCTGATTTGTAATAAAGTACTTGAACTGATTTGGCATTCAATGTTTTTTATATTTCATTAGAATTTAACAAGATTCATGGTAATAATCAAAAAAGCTTGATTTTACATACAATTTTTTTGTCGTATCTATTAATACCGAGACAAAATCCTCAATATTGTAAGCTGTCCGGCCTTTTTACCCATATGTCCGGCCAAACAGGCTCGTCTGTCCGACTATTTGGTTTGGCGACCTGGCAACCCTACTTACACATTACTCTTGTCATTCTCCAAATTAACAACTTCAGACCATTCAATTGCTATTTTTCTTCCACCACCATGATTTGACATTTTGAATAGAAAAAGTAATTACACAAACTTAATAACACAAATTAATCAAAGCATAAAATGTATACTAAAAAAAGGGCAAGAATAACAGGAGTTTTGACATTAAAACCCTGCGCTACTATGAACATTCACTCAAGAACAAGAAGTGGCTAAAGATTCTTTTCATTGGTCAGCCTCAGTAATTGTTTGTGATTGGATGATTCAAGAAAATTTCAAAACAAAACAAACTACAAAATGATGTTGCCAATATATATAACTACATGAAAAAAATATTTTTATGGTAGTAATGATTGGCTAGAAGCAAAAAATATATGTTTATCAAATATTAATAATGAAAGATGTAAACATAAACTCAACCCAAAATAAAACATTTTTGATTAGACTGATGCCATAGTAATAAGAAAAATTCATTATGGAATGGATTCATCTGTTTGAATGGCATTAAGTAAATGTATGACCAAAAATAAATAACATAAAAGAATAATTTTTAGATTTGCAATTTTGTTTGTCACATATTTGCATTATTGTTCTTAGTAATGATTTTTAGATGATAAAATTCAATTAATTAATGCCCATGCATATGTAAACAGATACATTGTATGAATATACAAACATACAAAAAGTTACAAAAATCCAGAAAAGCCCACAAAAACCCGGGTGGGTTGGGTTTTTGTACAAAAACCTGGGTTTTTGCCAACCCTGTTTTTAACCTAAAAAGACTTCCATAGATTTAGCAGCTCACATTATAGCTAATTGAAAATCTTCAACCAGTGTTTACAAGAAATAAAACCATTTAATTAAACAAAAGCACTTATGTTAACTTTTGCAATTAAACCTAACATAAGTAGGTTACTCCATCTTTCTTCAAACCATAAAAATTATCAATTTTTCAACAAAATTCAATCTAGCTATAATTTACAGAAAATGATACAACTTAAAAGTTTGATTACATGTGGCATCATAGAATAATTTCAAATTCATAGGACAACACACAGCGACTTGCGTAGTCAGATTTAAAAAAGAAAATAAACTATCTGCGCACATAATCCAAAACTATTTGCAAATTCATAATAGCCCATGATAACAGAATATGTAGTATGTATATAAATACATGTATCTGTACACAGGTATATGCAAGGTGTTTGCACTGCAGTGACTTAAAAGTATTTCTTCTTAATAACTATCCATTAAAAAAAAATCTTAATAAAACCTTGAAATCTACATATAACTATCTGCAAAACCTAATGTATTCGTGCATGGTGTGTGGCTCTTATCTGACTATGGTAACTGAAAACAGACTTGGCTTCTGTGTTCAAGAAGCCATATTTAAAACTACATAACATATGTGATATCATTTCTCCCTATCATGATTTTCCATTACATTTCGCATAATTTTTATCTCAGTTTTGTTTGATTTAGAATATTTGGTACTTGTGTATTATACCGTTGACATGCCAAGCGAAGAGATTACTCGCCAAGGGTTTGTACTCTGCAGTTCTGTTGCTATTGCGCATGCAATAATGCTCATCAAAATACCGTATGTTCTGCTATATATAAAATGAATTGTGTTTCTTTTAAAATTTATCAATATTTATGTGTGTGGTTGATTTTTAAAATTGATTTATGACTTAACAAAATTTAAGCATTTAACAAAGCATTGTAATGGGAATACTATGAAAAATGTTTGTTACTAACTGTAGAAGGTAAGTCCCATATTTTAATCATGTTGCTTTTAACTGAAATGTTTTTTCTTAAAATAAGAAAGTGTTATTTTCTGGTTTCCAGAGAAAACTGCGTGCTCGCTGCCACAAAATGTTGAACTGATTATCTATCTTAATATGAATGTATGAACCCCTTTTATATATTTATTGCTTTAAATCTATGTACACTTGCAAATAAAAAAGGCAGTATCTATTTGTTATTGTTTTTATGGCAACTCGGGTAGTATGTAAATATTTGACCAGAAGTATTTTAAGGTAACCCGACCTTAGCGATGCCAACTAGGTGAAAAAATTTTTAATGAAAATGTCGACAGTATAATACACAAGTACCGAAAATTTCTATAATTTTAACTTGGGGTTCAAAAAATATTGTTGCGAAATCAACCTTTTGAAGAAAAAAGACAATTTGCTTTATTTTAATTTTTTATAACAAGCTGCTCACTGTCTTACTAGAAAATTAATGGAGCATCTTGTAAAGGAAAGGGGGGGGGGAGTAACATGATTTAAAATGTTTTAAAAGTAAATTATTTAACCAGATACATTAAGCATCATTGTTTTTCTCACACTCTTCAACAGTTAAAATGGAGAATTTTTCACAGGCCTTTTCTTTAAACGGGAGATTGAGCTGTGCACCCTTCTCCCAAAAAGAACAAACAAGAAATGTATATAAGTCAATAGTTTAATTCAACTACACTTACCCACTTCACAATAAAGAAAAAACTTTCTAGGGCGGGGTTGTTTAACTAATATAGTCCAAATATCACCTCTTGAAAAATGTTATTTTTGCAGACACAATCCCAACCCTAGGCATTTTACATTGTTCTTGAGACTTAATTCTTGCTCAATAATCTTATTGCTAGTATGTTTTAATAAATATTGATAAAAATGTAATGCTGTTTTTTAAAATTTAATTTAATTTTTTTTTTAATTTGTGGTCTTGTGCATTTATAAAAATGAACATATTTATTGGGATTTAAAATAAAAATAGTAGTAAAAAGCATTTAAAAAACTACAAATCATAATACAAATTAAATTAGTACAAGCATTTCGTGGTGAAATATTGGTCAAAATAGATTTTATGTTTTCTGTAAATATTTCCTTGATGAGATGGGCACAGTTGTTTTTTGAAGCCAGAACCACAATTTTGGGCATTGCATTGGAATGGTATTCTGAGGTCTTATACATTAAGTTTGTTTCAATACTGGGATTTCATAATATAACATAAATATGCTGTACAGAATAGAATCAAATGCTTCTGTGATTTATATGCCAGTTTAGAGTCTTTTTGAACTGTTTGCAACCATTTTTCGTGATGTTGCAGACCCCAATTTCAGATTATCGCTTACAATTTATTTATTTATTTTACCTACCTTTTTATTTTGTTAAGGGCTATTACATGAAACAAGATGTTTTTGGAAGTGCTGGCGATTTTATTACCTCTCCTGAAATATCTCAGATGTTTGGTGAAGTATGTTAAATAGTTCAACCTTAACATTTCATTTATTATATTTGTATACTTAAATTATAATTCAACATTTTATGAAGATTTACCACCTTCTAATAATAAAACAGACTTCTCTAGAAACATGACATGTGTGAAGTACATTTATTAATTTGCATTTTTATATTTTTTCAAATCAACACAATATTAATTATTTAAATAGTTAAACAAGACATTGTGATCAAATCCAATGAATTAGAGTAGAAAAAAATTCTGTGGAGGGTTATGGTTTTATGAACCACTGTTGTATATGAGGGGTCCACGGGAAGAACGATGAGAGTCCAATACAGCTGATTTTCCAAAAAATCGAAAGGCACACGGTACTTTCCACGTTCTTCCCCAGTAAACTGTGGGCTATTTTTTCAGTGTATTCTCATCGTTCTTTCCCCTTATGGGTTCGGATATTAATAGTGCCACTAATGAACAACAGAATGCAGTAGAAACCTCAACATTGACAAAAAGTGGACTCTCATTGTTCTTCCCGTGGACCCTTCATATAATAAGAGCATCTACTCAAAATAATTATTTCAGGATTCTTTTATTTTTTGTTTGTTTAAAATACAGTAAAGTTTGCCAAAAAGAAAATCCATGTTCCAAAGTATTTTTTTGGTTCACATGAATATTTCTTTAATACTTCATACTGAAAACCACTATGATGGTGTAATATAATATACAGACACACATGTAATTATTTAAAGGCTCATAATAGTTTTAAAAATATGTATAAATTTTATAAATCTATTGATGAAAAGTATGAAAATAAGACTTTTTGTCAAAATTATTATCAGTGATTGTGAATATTCGCAAAGTCATTGACTTTGAATATTCACTTTCTTTTTTAGGTATTAATTTATTTTTTTAATGCACAGAATAATTTTACAAAAAGCTTTGTTAACAGTACCATCATCTTAACTTCCATAATATCCATATTTCTTGATCCTGTATGAAGTAGTTTTGAGAGTCTGTTGTGTTTTGTATATGTTTAACTTGAAATACTTTAAAGACATTAGTGTCTATTTTATAATGTATATATTGTTCCATGAACTTCTGCATGTGATGGAATGGAACTTAAGATAAGCATCATTTGCTACAGAGTAATATACCAATATAATCTTCACAAATGTTATATAAGCTTTTTTCAGAAATCAAAAATGCTACATTTTTTAAAGTTTTAAACTTTTTTAGTATTGCAGCTAACTTTGTTTAGAAGATTTCAGTCTTGTTAAGATTATTAAAGAGGATACTGTTTTTGCCATAAAGGCTGCTATTTTGTAGCCTGAAGGCTACTAAAGTAATTATATTTGTAGTTGTGCTGTGATGGGCACCCTGCACTAGGTCCTAGAAACCTGCTTTCATAAGACCCTAAGTGTAATTTTGAATCCCCTTTTTATGTCACTGTGATAAACTTATAAATGGTTGGTTAGTGTCGTGTCCATGGGGAGAACTATAGATGACCATGAGTGTGCAGAATACAGCTGGCAATTTCCTTGATGTTTTCGAGTATAGATGCAGTCAAAAATGTGTCTTGGAGTCAGTGGAGATCACAATATTATCCAGGGTGTCTACCATCATCCAAAGGTCACGAAAGTCACGGAAAAGTCAAGAAATGGGAAAAAAGTCAAGAAAAGGTCAAGAAATGAAGCACTAGGTCACGATTTGCGACTCAACTACGTTTTTTCCATTTCATTCATATTCTTAGTTTCTAATTTTTTCTGCTAAGTTCAGTCAGAGAAATTATTTTATGTATCTTTTCTTAACTTCCTTAATTTGTATTTTGATTTCGCAAGTGATTTCCTGGGAGAAAGGAAGTTGATTTGTTTATCCTCTTATCAATGGAGTGTGTGTGGAGGGGGCATCTGCTGAGTGTCCACTCTTCTACCTCCCGACCTGAGGCGAGGATTAAAACCGTTCGCTGTAGCTTCTTTTTTTCCTTTTTTGTTTAAGAAATATATATTAAGTGTGTTATGTAAATTTTATTATTTTATACTATTTAAACTATGCAAACAGACAAACTTAAGTTTTTCACGTGTTTATTTCATAAGAAAACTTTAAAATACTGTTCGTTTGCTATTTATAAAATTCATTTAAAATGTCATTTACATGTTATTTAGCAGAAATCATCAAAAATGATGTCTGCCAAATAGTTGTATAGTGAACTGACAATAGTTCAATATGTCAACTGCGTGTTGTTTTACACCTTGGGAATTTCAAAAGTTGGCAAGTATGTATCTTCAAACCTTGAGAAAGGTATATCAGTTATCCACCTGCCCACCTCAAACAAAGGTTAAAATTGTTGGATTTAAGAGTAATTTTTTTTACTCCCTTCATTCCCTGTTAAATTCAGTGTTTTGATTATTTTCCACATTTTCTTTTTTAAAAACAATAACTTGGATTCCAATTATAATTATCACTGATCCCCATGTTTTATAGTATCTAATAACTTCAATTTCCCCAAAGTTTTATGATATATTATAGACTTCCATAAGTTCTGTGTTTACCATAGATGTAAAAGATTTGCAATGTACAAGCTACATTGCAAATCTTTTTACGGCGATCAATGGTAAATCTTCTTTTTTTTAAAATAGCAATTGGTCCAAGTTAACTGAAAGCAAACGGCTGATCAGTGAAAAGGTTGAAAAAAAAATCGCTTTAAAAATGGGCAGGGAAAAGAAAAACTCGAAGAATTTTTTAATTCATTCTTAAAATCAAAATCAGTTGTATATTTTTCTGCAAAATTTCCCCAGATGGCTAAAATTTCCTCCAATTGTAGATCACCGGATAGAACATATTCTGCATCCCTGGCACGATGTATTTTTGATATTAGTTTCGTATTTGTTATGGTCAAGAAAAAGTCAAGAAATCAGCTTACTTTTTGTGGTAGACACCCTGTTATCGCTATTATTGCAGAGACGGTAGATTCTATCGGCCATCTCTTTGGATCTTCATATCTCGATAGTGACCTGTTCTAAGGCGAGTAATAGTAATAAATAGTAATAGGCGAGTAATAAGGTGAAAATGTTTTCATAATGTCATTATAAAGACCCAGAAATATAAGATTAGCTACTTGGGGTATCTTGCTGATAAGTTCTCTGACCCACAAATTTAAGAAGCCAGCAAAACCTCTGAAATTTGATAATCCTGAAAATTAATTTCGGTGTTTAGTTGATACAGAATAGTTCGTATGTCAAAATGCTTCATTCTGAACATTTTTCTAATTCCATCTGGATTTTTTATATTACAATAGATGAAGTTATTTGTATAATCTATCTTAGTACCTGTACCATATATGAAATTTTGAAATATTTTTCCGTATTGATAAGATATATGATAGTACTAGTCTTAAATAATTGTTTGTTAAAAATATATATTGAATCTATATATTTAAGTCAGTAGTAACTTTTTGAAAATATATTGAAAGATAAATGAACATCCATATTACAAAATCAGACATTCAATCTTATTATCAGATTCAGGTATGATGCTTAAAGCTCATTTGAAAAAGCATTTTCTGAATTTTTTGAGGATAAAACATAGTTGTTGGATAAAATTCAGCTCATAAGAACATAAAATACATGAAAAATGGTTGTAAAAGAGACGAAATGCAAAATAATCCAAAAATACTAATTGGCTAAATTGGGAACTAAATAGCTGTCTCTTTTGCTATTTAGTCAGTGCCGAATTTGATCTAGCTGTAATGAAGAATTTAGGCACCTATATTAAACCCACAAACACCAAAGCTCTTCCATGTATATAAGTTTTTCCCCCCATAAAATGTGCACTTTTTTTGTAAAATTTAATGTGATTAGAATAATTATTGAATGCCAATGTAACTATTTCTGTATTCTTATTTTTAAAAATCCTTTAATAATAATTAATATGACACTGGACTGTTTAACCTACAGCTCATTGGTGTTTGGTTTTGTAATGAATGGTCGAAAGCTGGAAAACCTCAACCTTTACAATTTATTGAATTTGGACCTGGTCGAGGAACATTAGCTGATGATGTCTTAAGAGTAAATATTATTTTCTAACCTCTTCATTTGTATTCTCAGCTTTATAATGTTTGTAATATTTTTCAGTGTTTTGTAACAGGTTCCCCACAGTCCATGGAAAAAACATTTTGTTTCATTTTAAAAACTCAGAACCCTGAAAAAAGGCTTGAATTCTTAAGTCCTTAATTTTTGCAAATGGCCTCTAAGTAACTTTCACTTAGCAGTTCCTATTAAAGCAAGTAGAGAAATGTATTTTGTAAACTCTTATCAAAGAATGCACATTCACATTTCTCCCTTCTTGGCACATCTTCTAAATAAAATTCATGTGAATGAATTTGTGTTTTACAAGATGGATTGTCCATGTCATATACAAATTTATGCTGTTAGACCAATTGGCTCAAAATTTTGCTCAATTATGTAAAAAGATACAAGGAAATTTTTGAAATTCTATTTTGAAAATTGAAAAATCCACCAATTTTCTGATTTTTTTATTTTATTTTATTTTTTAGTTCTTTTGAATTCTGAGAGTAAAAAATTTTAATAATTTGAGTGGCACAAACTTCACATCATTTTGATAATACGTTAAGTTTAACGAGAAAATTGTGATTTTAGTTGATTTGAGATAATTTCTTATGGTTACTCATTTTAACTTCTTAACAAATAAAATGGTATTTGCTGCATGAACCATTGATATAAGAAGGAATGTTCTCAGCTAAATGAAATCTTTTGAATGTGAAAAGTTCCCACAAATACACTACAAGAGAGATCAGAATTCAAAAGAACATTCAATTCCAATGATGGGAATAAGTATTTTGGAAATGTGTGGTATTTCTTTGAGTGTTCTTGTGAGAATTTTTCTCATCTGAAGGATCCTGACCTCACCATGGCACAATGGTTATATCACTGAAAATGGTAGACGGCCGAAGTGTAAAGGTCCTGGGTTCGGGTCCCAGTCGGGATAGTCGTCAATCTAACGGTCTAGTGTTTTGGTAGGTTTAATCCAGATGTAAAGTAAATCCGCGTTAGAACCCCTTAGAAAGTCCTCCTACCAAGGCACCCCTCATCATAGGCAGATACCCCTTGTACAGGTTTGCCTTAATCACACACAATCACAACCTTAAAGATTCTGATTTCCTGGGAATTGCACATAAGAATTATTATATTGATTCTTTCAATCTTTTAATTATTTTAGTTTGCATCACTGCAAGCATTGGCTTGCAAATGAAATTTGGCATCCTGATAAAAGCATGATTGTGATGAAAGAAAATAAAATTTGGTTTGGGATATTAGCTCTAACTCCAACAATAAATGATGAAAATTCACAAAATTTTGATTATAATTTGCAAAACTACTGTAGATTTTGATGGTGTGAAATGATTGCTAAAGCTTACGGTTAGATTACAAATTTTAAAATAGGAAATTTGCTCTGATAGTGTGGATTAAAGCACAATATACCATGCTAATATTTTGTGTCTATTAAATTGAAAATGTTTGTTATATTCTTTTTCCAATGGACACCTTACAACTAATTATACAATAAGTAATCCTATATTAATATACACACCACTGTAATTTCAACAGAAGGTACTACCTGATATTTTTTTTAAAAATTTCTTTAATTGTTGAATTCAGCATTGAGTGGCTAACAAACCTGTTATTTCAGTGGTAACTATAAAGTTTAAAGAAAAATAAAGTTAGTTATATCATGGATTAAAGTAGAATGGAGTATGCCATTTTTCAAGCTAAAAACTTTTAAAAATATTATGGATTCTGTTGACAATACTAGATATCACTGCATTTAATAAAGAAGAAATGCATAGTGCACATGTGGAATTCTGTGAAATTCTTAAGATTTGTTGTCACATATATGAAGGAAATGAAATGCAAAATAGATAAAATAGTCCCTTAAATTAGAGTATTTTTAGAAGTTCATATTTCATTTGTTTCATGTTTATGTAATTTTATTTTCCCAATCTCAAGAGCTTTAAAAACTACTTGAGTTTTCATTTAATTGTAGTATTTAAAAACTCAGGTAGAAATAATAAGTACTATTGCTATAGTAACTGAATGGTAATGTTAAAATTGGAAATGAATACATATTTTACAAAGTGAGAAAACCTCACAAATTTATCAGCCTGTGAAATAAATTAGGAAGGTTGGAGTGTTGATATACTTGTGTGATAGGTTGATAACATTTGTGAGGCTTTCTCACTTTCTAAAATATGTATAATTCCCTTGGTGTATCAGAGTTGCCATTGTTTCTCATCTATTCAGTGTGTGGTTTGCAGAAGACGATAAATGCCAATGGCTCTATGCGAGAAATTTCATCTGGGAATCATCCCAGAGTAGCTCAGTGATAGAGCACCTGTACATTAAGCGGTAGTCCTGGGTTTAATCCCCAGCTCTGGAATTTTTTGCATAGTTGGTAAATTAATGCAATTAATTACTGTTTGATGTTGTTTTTGCATAATGCATTTAAAAGCATTAGTAAAGCGCTAACAAACTTAGACAGAAAGAATATCATCATGCTCAAGGTAGTTTTAGGTGCATGAAATATTTAGTTAGAAATGAAGATATAAATTATTTGTGCGACAAAAATTTGCTGAAATAAGCAGATATATATTCATTTATAGTAGTTGTTTTAACCTATCCCAGTGTGAAGAGTGGGGCAGGTTGTTATCAGCTAGTTTGAAAAAAATCAAAAAAATCCAATATAATTGAGCATAGCTATGCTATTGCTAGACATTAATTCCTTTTCTTAGTGGTAATGCTGTTTACCTGGAAGTGTTCTATCTTTGGAAACCATCAGATTGTAATCTTTCTAATTGAAATTAAAAAGTACACAAACTTGTAAAAATGTCACTGTGTTTTTTAAAAATAAACCACACTCTCCTTTTAGTGATCACTGAAAATTTTTAAACCACAGTAAATACTCACCTTAATGGAATAGTTAAAAACCTGTCTTTCCTATCCATTTAACTGTTTCATGCTTGTTTGTTGTTTACGTTTTCCTTGCTGTTTTCTGTTTTGTAATGATTGTTGTGGGTGTTTCCCTGTGACTTTGGCACTGCTAGGATTCTACGTGAGTGCATGTAAAAGTTGTATTTTTTTAAATGGCATCATGTGTTCTTCATGTTCTATAGCTTATCCCGCTGTTGTGATGATGTTTTTCTTGAGAATTCTATCTAAAACTGTTTTTTAACTGTGTGTAAAATGTTCTGTGTAATTGTTTTTTAATAATGTTAAATAAACTCTGTGTGTCTTGTCATTTCAGTGAAGGCCTGGAATTACACATTTAAAATATGTAATTAAGTGTAGTAAGAAATCCATGTTTGCAAACTATATAACTTTTTGTGAATTATTCATACTGTACTGAAATGAAAAAGAGTTTCAAAAAGTATAGGTTAATTCTATGATAAACAAGGTCCTTGAAAACATTTATTAAGTTCTTAGAAATCCTAAATGTTTGTGTGTAAGTGAAAAGTTTGTGTAAATACAGGTATTTAGTTAAAAAATCATTTACTGTTTTTAAAATTCAACAAAAAATTTTGTATACATTACATACTGAAGTACATTTACCTTCAGTTTTTGTTTTTCTACTGATGTGGGTGGGCAAATACCCCACAGCTGATGGAGAGAAAGCCTTTTGTACCCCTTGAAGTGCAAACAGTTTTAATTACTGTTCTGTGTGTGTGTGTGTTTACAAAGTTATTAATTTCAAGTGCTGCTAACACCTAAAAATTATTCTTTATTATATTAAAAAAGAAAAGGCCAATTTAATCAAATGTTATTTTTCTTTCTGTCTCTTTTCCTTTTCTTTTCATAAAAAAAAAAATAATCTAAGAAATTTAATGCAGATTCTTAAAAAAATGTTTGTGTATAATTAATAAGATTTCAATATAAAATATATTGTGCTTTTGAATTTTTTAAAACACATTTATAAGAAAATCAAAGATTTATCAAAAATCTCAAAGTTTGATTTTTTGAAAAATTTTTTTTAGGTATTTTCTAAAGTACTGTCTGTCCAGAAACATGATTTGTCTGTTCATTTGATTGAAGCCAGCCCATTCATGCGAAAGTTACAGATGACTAATTTGATGACTAAATATGGTGATAACTCTAATCCATCCTCTGATGTGAAAGCGAGTGAATTCAGTAATGCTTATATTACTAAACATGGATATCCACTCAAATTTCACCAGAGCTTGGAAAGTGTTCCAGAGGGATTCTCATTTTTTCTAGCTCATGAATTTTTTGATGCTCTACCCATTCATAAATTTCAGGTAGAATTTTCAGTTTTTTAAGCATATTATTTTGTGTCCTTTTTTTGGTTTACAATTGAATGTAATCATGCTGGTTATTTATTGTATTTTATGTGAATTTTATTAACCGTATTAGATCTAATTAAATAATTTATCCTCCGATAGTAGAAAATAAATTTGTAATTAAAAAAATAAATAAAATATTCTGATTATTAAATTTTTGAGGAAAATTATTATTTTTTTAATCTACACAAATTAGGTCATCCATTTTGTACAGCATAGGTAACTACTGTGTTCTTAATTGCTGATGCAAGGTCTGGAAGGGTTAATTATATAAGCCTGCAATGTTTGTGTTTTTCTCATTTTCGCTTCTGAAGTTTAGATATTTGTGAGTGCTAAAGCTAGAAAAATTTCCCCACAATTCTATTTTCTATTTTCTCACAATTGAAAAATTAATATTTGATGTAAAATTTGAATAAAGTAGTTGAGTAGCATGAAATGTCAATGTTTAAAAATAACTTTTTTTCCAAGAAATATTTTTTATTACTATTAAAAATTTTATTAAAAAAAATTAGAATAGAAAACAATAAGTTGTTTATCTGCTATTTTTCCCCCATGAAGTTCAGACATACATGTTAGTCTGTTATTTTTCTGGATTCTATGATCGCTCTAATCAATTGCACTTTTTTTATAGTGATGTGATTATTTTTGAAGGCTGCTATGTTTTAATTTCTTGTTGAAATTGGCTCTTGTAATGTCAGTATCTGAGCCTGATTTTGGCTGGAAAATATGGGTAGTTTTCTTATATTTTCAAGAGGTTTTACAATGTCTTTGGACTGCTGTTAATTTGTGATGTGGTAAGTGAAATAACAAGGAAACATGATGGATTTTTTGAAGCAAGAATTGACATTCAAAGTGTAACACCTAAAATGAATCACTTATTGCAATTTTTTTTAATGACTTAAAATGTTTTTTTAAATCATTATATATAATTTTTTTTTTAAATGTGTGGTTTTCTGTGCATGCCATCAAAACTCCATAATCAACTAGTGCATCCCATGTAGGTTATATGGTTTTGTAGGCCTCCATCCCCACCCCTGCCCATCTATGAAGGTTTCACATAGGAATTTGAGGTTGAGGAGGTTTTGAGAAATTATGAATTTTGCTCTCTTCAGTTGAGTAATTTGAAAATCAACTTAACTTCCCATTTTATTTTATCTTTAAAAATTAAATAAAATTTGACAAACATTTAAGAAGTTTGGTATTTCTCAAATTAGTATCTTATAATAAAAGTTCTTTTATGTTTCTAAAAAGTAAGTTAGGCACTCAGTTAGTATTTTAAAAAATCATAGTTTTTTATTAATAAATTAGTATGTAAAAAGTTAAAAAATAATAGTTCATGCAAAGCAATTTCAAATAAAGAAATAACAAAAATTTCCCATAATATATTCACAGCAGTATATAGTTGGTTTTCATACTGTTTTTCTTCTTCATTTACTTCCTTATACGGGGTAAAGGAACTACAATTGAAATTGCGAAAAATTTTAGTAATGAGATTTTGATTGGCTGTGTTTGGAGAGAACTGGCCTGTTTTTAGGGTACTAATTAAAATTTGAGTTATATAGCACCCCCCTGAGGCTGGACCCAGATTATCAATATCTTCCATATTTGTCAAGAAGTTGCATAACCCTACTGTCTATTTAATTGGAATATTGGTGTCTATATTTGTGTAAATAAAGGCGAAGTATAGTTAGAATTTGCCTCGCGAGGATTTTAAAAGTTTTAGTAGATGATTTTAATATAGACTTCAAATTTGAAGAAGTATTTTATGGAACAAGAAAAACAAATACGGCATATTTGCAGATTATGATGCACATTCCGAACAGTATTTTAAAAAATCAAGTATACTAAAAATGTTTAAAATTGCCTAATGATTAAAATGCCTAAATGAATATTGTAAAACAGTTTTTGTTGGCGATTAAATCTATAACCAAAGCATATTCAATATTTATTTTTTTATTTTCCATTTGTATTAGTTGGTTTAACAATATTCATTCGTGTGAAGAACGGGTACTTCAGCTAGTCTAATATATGTATACAACTCTCTTCATCAAAAAATTTATACTATTTAAAAGCTATATATCTAGTACTATTCTTTCTCTATTTTGAACTCTACAACATTATTTTCTATTTTTAGAAAACTGAAAATGGTTGGAGAGAAATTTTGATTGACTTCAGAGATGAAGCGTTACAATTTATTCTTTCTCGAAATATTACTCCTGCTGCTAAGTTCTTTATTGATGTAATTAATTTTTGTTTATTTATTTTTTATTATATTTTACTGAAAAAAAACCTATAGTTGTAGAAGTACTATTATAATGTCACATGTTTAGTAACAGTAGATGTCTTAATCATAATCTTGTTTCAAGATGGTGAACCTGTTTAAGAAATTAATGTGTGATTAATCTCCTACACTCTCCCATCTCATTGTTGATTCTGTTATAGTCCAGGAAAATTATTAATATTTAAAATAATTAATTCTTTAAAAAATTAATGAATTTTACTTTTCCTGATTGATTTTTATGTAAGTAGTTTTTTACTTTTCAATCTTCAGATTTTTAGATCTGGGTTTCTGTAACAGCATTGATGCTTATCAAGAGCAGTATAATATGAGAGATATACGTCATTAATCTGTAGTTGGTCCACCATCATAAAATCAAATTATATGTGTTACGAGCTTGAGAACATTAAAATATAATGTTTCGGTAATGTAATCTTATATCAAATTATAAGATTAAAAATCACAATTCCACCAATTTATAGTTTAACACAGCGGGGAAATTACTGCCAGTCTAAAGATTAGTTGGAGGTTATAAAAATATTTTGGTATTATTGTATTCAAATATTGGAGTGATTATTTGGAAAATAGAAGTCCATTTGTGTCATGGTTAGCATATTGTGCTGCCATGCAACAGGTCCTGGGTTGGATTCTCTTGCTAGGTAAGATTGACTCAGCCTTTCATTTGTGAGTAGTGATAAAAATGAGAACTGAGCTTGCTTAGGGACTAAACACCGAGGGCTCCGATCAGGCTGACTATCTGGATGGGCATATGCTCCTGCACTCCATAGACCATAGTCACAAAAGTGTGGATGGGCAGCACAGGCGTAGGCCCATATGGGCTGTTGCACCTCTCAGTTTTGTTTTTTTTTAATTATTTAAGTTTTTAAGATCAGACAGTGAGTTGGAAAATGGCAAAAAATTACTAGTAGAACTGAAATTTTTCTTTAAAGCTGCAGAAGTTTAATTTGAATACACATTTTAAAAATTCAAGAGCCTAGAAAGCTGCTCTTTTCTATACCATTTTTAAATTGTGGTGAACAGAAAAAATAATCTCTTGGTGTATAACAGGAATATAGATCTTTGAAACATCGTTGTGGATTCCTAATTATGCTATTATATAATTCATTCTTACATTAATTTTAGTGTTTGATATAACATGTAAAAGATTAAAATGTTATTTTTTTTAACTGCATTGAAAATGATTATATAAAATAAACTCTTGAATTTTAAACATTTGATTTAGGAATCCACAACTGTGTAGGGTTACTTTATTCTGATAGAAAAAAAAAAAATGAGCTTTATATAATACAATTTTTATGCAATAGTATTTTTTTTTTAATGCTGCAAAATATTTTACAGTTAATTTAAAAAAAAAAGCTTTTTTGTAATTTCATTAAAATAATTTCTGTTTAGAAAAGATGTGTACATATCATTTTGTTAGAAATACAATTTTGAAAACTTGTATATATTTTGCTTAGTCTGAAAAAAAAAAAAGTTTCTCTGTGGAAATTTATATTAATATTTCTCTTTTGTGATAGCCAGATGAAAAACGAGACCACCTTGAAGTATGCCCAGCGGCTGGTTTGCTTGTTCAGAAATTATGCAAAAGGATGAAAGAATATGGGGGTATAACACTTATTATTGATTATGGACATGATGGAAGCAAAACTGACACTTTCAGAGTATGTAGATTATTCCAATTATTATTCATTATTGTAATATTTTGCTAAGCTCATTTTCCCCCTAATTTAATCTTTAGTAAAGCTGTTCCATGCTTTTAAATTTTAGCTACTTAAATCTAGATGATTGTTATTATTGAAATTGTTGATTAAAAAAAAAATCTTGTGTTTTTATGATCATTGTTTAAAATAATTACATCTGGAGCTCAAAAAAGTTATAACTTTTTACTAGCTTTAACAAATTCTTTGACCAGTGTGCTGGTGATTTAATGTAACAAGAAACTAATAGACTATAGTAGCAGTATTTAACTTATTATTCGATTCTCGGAATGGCTTACCTCGAGTTTTAAGTATGTTCTTAATTCTTTGTAACTGTTGGTCTGGATTTTTTTTTTTTTTTTTTAACTGTTGATCAATTTCTTCTTCAGGTTGATCTTCAACCTCATAGCATTTCAACAACCACTATGTCTTTATTGCCTAAAATATTTTATAATGTGAATATTTATATATTACTTGCTATGCAAGGGCAGTTTATGTTACTAAATGTGTGCTGTTTAAAACTGTTTGTGCTGTTTTTAGAGATGCCCCCCCCCCCCATGTTCTTCTGCAAAAATAAATAAATAAATTTCTAGATATTATTGATAACTTTGAGGTACTATTAGCAACTATCAAGAGGATTTTCAGAACCACAGATTTAAATATGCATGATCAGCTCACAATCCTTTGGTTACAAATCCAATACCATAACCACCAACTTAACTCAACCGTTTGATTAATAGCGAGTCCAATGCCATTACCACTGGTTCACCTCAGCCCCATATTTATTTACAGCGAAACCTGTCTAATGTGACCACACTCAAGAAGAACAAAAATTGTCACCTTACAAAAGCGATGAAGTATGGTGGTTGTAAGTTAAATTGTACAAAAGTGGTCACAATAGAGAGGTGTTCTCTTGACCAAAGTGGTGGTCACTTTAGCAGGTTCTGTACATGATTTTAAACCTGTACACTTTCAAGTAAAAATAAAAATTTTCCCATTTTGTCCCATTTTTGTGTCCCAAGTTTATAAATATAATCTGTTAGACCTGTAATGAGAAACTTTTTCAGAAAGAAAAGATACTTAATATTGGTTTTATGCCCTACTATCCTTTACTAAAAAGATAACATTCCAAAAATATTAAATTTTAAGATGTTTTAGATTATCTCCAAAAATTATATATTCTGAACATAGAGGAGGGAAAAAAATATTTCATATGTATTTAATATCTTAAATATATTCATAGCAATATATATATATATATATATATTCGGTACTTACATATTATCCCGGCGATCCGCCAAGACGAGAGATTTTTCGCCAAGATAAATGCTGGACACATTAAATTATTGATGGTTCAGAATACGATCGGCCAGAGTTAGCAAGCACATTTCACAAAAAAATAGTTTGTCAGAAATGACCACCGTGATAATATGTAAGTACCATATTTTCTAGAGAAACTAAAATATTAACTTACCAATAAAGAAATAGTAAATTATATAAATTATTAAAAAATGGGGTAACTCATCCAAAATAAATAGGAACAAAAGGTTAACAAAATTCCAAATAAAAGGACAGGGGCAAAAGGATGAAAGTCATGAGGGGGGGGAAATAAGCAGTAATGCCTTATAAACATAATTAATGTCTTTATCCTTTTTCAGAGTTTCAAGCAACACAAACTTCATGATCCTTTAAAAGATCCTGGAGAAGCAGATTTAACTGCAGATGTCGATTTTTCATACTTAAAAAAGTGCATAAAGGAGGAAGGTATTTTTGTTATCTGTGTCTAAATAAAAGAAGTATTTGCAAGTTTTAAAAATGTAATTACGTATGTGAACTGCTATTAATGTTATGATTATCACAGGTATGTTGTGGCTGCATCATTTGTAATAGACTCAGACAAAAGAGCATGCTTACACCATTTTGCAACATTTAAGATGATGTCAACCTTAGTTGTTCCATCCTGCATGCTTTTTGTTGCAGAATGGCACAACTAAGATTGGCATTTTCCTCAAGCATGCAATTTTGTTTAATTCTATCAAAAATAGAGTAGCCACAACTATTTTGCTATCATATCTATAAAATACCACAACAACTTAAATGTAAAATGACTCATATATATAACTAATGAAAAATAGGTTCTGGATTTGGAACTAAATTTGAGGTGAATGAATAGCTAAAAAACAATGATTCTCAAACTGTCTGAGCGACCCGCTTGTGTTTGTTTGTTTGTTTGTTTGTTTGTTTGTTTGTTTGTTTGTGTGTGTGTGTGTGTGTGTGTGTGTGTGTGTGTGTGTGTGTGTGTGTGTGTGTGTGTGTGTGTGTGTGTGTGTGTGTGTGTGTGTGTGTGTGTGTGTGTGTGTGTGTGTGTGTGTGTGTGTGTGTGTGTGTGTGTGTGTGTGTGTGTGTGTGTGTGTGTGTGTGTGTGTGTGTGTGTGTGTGTGTGTGTGTGTGTGTGAGTGAGTGAGTGAGTGAGTGAGTGTTGTCCATAAGAGGTGCTAGTTGATTATCAGAATATTTTTTAATTAAACATGATTATTTAAGATTAATATTGAAGCAAATCGTAAGTTAGATCTAGAAACGCTCTATAAGTATTAAATTTTAATTTTATATTCTTAAAATGTAAGTAAATAATTTGTTCTGATATAGTTAAATTACAGTTGACTGAAAAAGGATGGGCCTGAAATCTTCTGATTAATATGAGGGGAGAGGATTGCTCATAATTTTAAAGTTAAGTCACTGGCCTAAGGTGATGTGTGATTATTTTAACTTCAATTTCCTCTGTTAAAGCTTTATACTCAGTGAAACTTATAAAAAAAAACCATCAAACGGTGTATTTTCAACATTTTAATTACTAGACTACTCTGTTATTCCTTTCCTAATGCTTTGGCAAGAATTTTAGGTTTCACATAATTTTTTATTAAAGATAACTCTAAATACTATAATTTCAGATAGCAAATCATCTATGAACAAGCAAATTTTCTGATTGCAATTGGAGTTCCAGTTTAAAAAATAGTGACTCCTGTCTTTGTGTCACCCCTGCACTATATTGATAAAGATATAGATAGTTGTCTTATGTTACAGAATTTTTTTCTTATCAATGAGCCCCACCATGACTGGGTGGATAAGGCACTCAAGATAGTAGGCAGCCGAATTGTGAAGGTCCTTTATTTTGGCTCCGTTGTGCCCCGGGTTGGGCCTGTCGATGTAACAGTCTGGAGTTGTGGTCGGTTTTCTCCAGATGTAACATGAATATGCATTAGAATCCCTTAGAAAGTCTTCCAACCAAGACATCACCTATCCTAGAAAGATACCCTCGTGCAGCTTTGCCTTAATACACACAATATAATCTTATCAGTGTGATAAATATTTATTCTGTTATAGTTACTAGTGAACCTTATTTTAATAAATATCCTATATCATCTTTAAGATTTGAATTCTGTTTTTATGTCATGGAATGGACTAGATTAACATAGTATCTTGAGGTATGAGTGCCCTAAGTTTTTTGCAATAGAGCCATCATTAGGTCAATTTTTTGACTTCAAATACTTAGTTAAATTACAGTTGACTGAAAAGTAATGAGGTACTATAAAGTATTGAGGTTTGTAATGTTACCAAAGAGTTCGGGATACAAACAGTCTTTGGTAACATTACAAACCTCAATACACACTAATATTGTGTGGGAGAGCATTTATGGGACAGAAGAGTGGAATTTTTACCCTCGGACAGCCTGAGAAAAAAGAAAAGTAACTGTAAAGTTAAATTAATAAAGGAAAGTGAAGTGAAAGAAAAATTTAATACTGCATGCTGTGCCAACATATATGTCAATTTTCCTTTTTTTACAGCATGTATATATTTAACTTTTATTTATATAGTATGTGTATGTAATACATACATTATTATATGGCAACTGGAATTATTTATTTTGGAGGCTAGTACAGATTAATTCCATTTTAAGTAATTTTAATGGGGAAAAATTGATTTGAGATATGAATATTGTGAGACTAATGAGCTTAGTGAAGAAATAAATTCTTGACTCTTGGCACCACTGTGTTTATGTTGCTGTTAATGGATGATATAATAAACAATTTTTGTAATATTAAATGAATAGGTAAAATATTTTTAAGTTATAGGAAAATTACTCTAAACAAGGTCATGTCCAATGAATTTAGTTTTGTTACCTGTCAAGTGAACAGCCTGTAATTCACTACCTTTGCACTTTCAAATTTCAGCTCAATTTAATGTTTTTGTTATTTGATGGATGAATTAAACATATAGATCTATATTATGATGATAGTTTATTCAATTATGATCAAATTAAAGTTTTTTATCATGTATGTTTTCATTTAATATGAAATATATTTTGCTGTAAAGATTTTAAAGCACATTTTTTTTTTTTTTTTTTTTTTTTTTCATTTAGGCTTTATTGCTGGACCTATTACACAGGCTAATTTTCTGAAAAACATGGGAATTGATGTGCGTTTGCAGGTTTGTATTTATCCTTTTTTGTTGTATTAGTGTTAGTAAAAAATTTATCATTCTTCCAGGGAATGTACATGCAAAAATTTTATAATTAATATGATATTGCTTACACTTTTCTAGCCTATGGTCGCTACTAGTATTAAAGTAATAACTTCTTTAATTTATGCATAATTGCTTTTCTATTTTTTTGTATTGTTATTGTAAAAATTTTCAATTTGTTTTAATGGCAGTGTAACTAAGCAATTACATTATGAAATGTAGGACACATACTTTCTGGCTGTTTTAGTTAAGCTGAGTATTGAGTTGACCCTTGGGGGTTACAGCTGTGTACCCTCTTAGAGAGACCCCACAATTTAGAGCATCACTGGAAAGGGGTCATTCCCAGATGTATACCTCTCTCCCATTTGCCGCCCTACCCAGCGAGATGATATATGGCTTCACAGATTTAACATGCACATTCACCATATGTACCTGATGGTCTATGGTCAGCTGCAATATGAATGTGAGTTATTTGACCCAGAGTTGGACACCCTGCCAACCAGGCGGGGATTTCAAAATTGGGTTTCAAAATTGTAGATTTCAAAATTGGTTAAAATAAGATAATATTTAAGACTTTGTTAATCAAGCAATTCTATTAGTTTTCAAAAAGCTACACGTTTTTATACAATTCTTTTAGACAAATTTGGTGAGTGAGGAAACTTTTATTTTCAAATTAGTGAGATAATTTTAAAAAAGCCCACATATCTGTATCTTTAAAATCATTTAATTTATGATTAAAAAACAAAAAAACATAGCTTAGCCTTTCACACACTATAAAATAGGGAAATTATGCTTCTTCAATAAAAGGTGCAATCATAAGCAAGTTAGTGATAGAAATTATTTAAATAAGAACTATGTTAATGTACATTAAAAATTCTTAACACATGTATGTAAATAGTGTTACACAGATAGAGATCACAATTTAAAGTGCTGTGCATTGTGTGCAAATGAATCTGCATTAACACAGTATAAATTAAAAATCCAAAAACTGCATTATGAATGCAAAAGAGATTATTTGTTTAAAAAAATTATATTTCTCGTTTAATGGATGGACGCCATTAACAATGCTCATTCTTCAGTTGAATATAACTTCAATTTTAAAAATACAAGACAGATATACAGAATTTTAATACTTTTGTGCATTTGTTTTCTTTAATTCACCAAGTTTGTCTAAGGATGTGGTATAAAAATTAAAAAATACAAATTTTTGGAAATTAATTAACACAATCTTATGTTTTATTTTATTTTAAACATTCTTGCAATTTACTTTTGTGACTTATGCTTATTTATTTTGAATGACATTCATACAATTGGATCTAATAAGATGAGAATGTTCCAATGAGAGTCACTCAGAATGTCTACCAGGTCACAGAAATCACCAAAATTCCTGAAAAATCAAGAAATAAGTTAAGTACTCATAAAATAAAGTTTTAGACCACACTATTGATTAAACACTAAACATCTGATTTTTTAAAAATTTGTTATTTGCACCATTTTCACACTTTTTTTCTCATTTCTATTTACATGAAAAAAAAATTTAATATTTAATGCAAACCTGTTGGTGGGAATGAACATTATTATTTCTTATCCCATTTGTAAGTATTAAAAGAGGTTAAAACAGAAATATTTCTTAAGAATTTTAGTAATTAAAATTCATGTTAGAATGTTTAAAAAATTAAAAGATTATTAATCAATACTTGTTAATTTAAATCAACTCTTTTACTGCTAAGGGTAAATTTTGACAAGCTATCGAACTTCCCATGTTCAAACTCAAAAATTTCACCCCTCTGTTTGTATTAAGTACAGGAATCGATGCAGACGAAATTTGAGCCCATTATACAATTCTTTCACAAAATTACAATCTATTAAAACAGCTCCTTCACAAAAATACAATCAATTAAAATGGCCCTTTCACAAAAATACAATCTATTAATACAACCCATTAGCATTTTACCTTATATTTCATTTTGTTTTGTGAATTATTTTACAAAAAAAAGTGACTTTCACAAAAATAGATGTTGAAATTCTCCAAAACAGATATTGAAAATCACAAAAATGGGACCCTGGAAAGAATTCCTGGTTTAACCCCTGAAGTAATGAGTAGTCAATTTTCAGGAGATAAAATGTGCAATAGATATTTTTCCTCATGAAAACATATGAAATCATGACCTTCAGGTTTTAATGTTTCAGATAAATAACTCTTTTTTCATCTAAATAATAAAAGTCATTGTCTGTAGTAACGATTCCGGGATTGACCCATTGCTCCCAGTGTATCTGGTGGCCATGTTGAAATTTTGATTAAAAACAACATTTTTATCTCTAACTAAAAGCAAAAACTTTTTATGCAGTTCAAAAGATCTCTAAAAAATTAACCTTTTTAAAACTTGCAGCTACTTTCAACTCTAACTATCTAGTGAGATATCACGACTTGAAAAAGTAAACACAGAAGCAAAGCTAATGATTCATTCCTTGATTCTTTGAAAAATATCGTGGAGCATAATCTCTCGCGAGATCGAAAAGAGAAAAAGCACAATAGTTTGTTTGGTGGCAACATCTACGAAATATATTGTTAACTAAAAGTACAAATGCATGTTCAAGCAAAAGTTTTATTGCTACAAAAAAGAAAAATATTTTTAAAGAAACAATACATTGCAGCAGGGGCGTAGCCAAGGGGGGGGGGGGGGGGGGGAACAGTGGGTCACCCCCCCCCCCCCCATGAGGATTTTTTTGCCGTATAAAATGTATATTCTTCATTCGCTTATCACACACATATATACATATATGTGAGTTCCAGTAGTCGTAAACCCCCCCCCCCCCATGAAAAGTTTCTGGCTACGGCACTGCATTGCAGCATGAATATAGTGATAAATATCTCTATAGATTATTTTTCTCTTCAACGGTAATCTCTCCAGCCGTCCTCTCAAAGAGATTTTGCTACTAACAATTGTATTTATTAAAGTATCAATTTTAAACAAAAAAGTTATAGAATTATTTTAGTATGTTGTTCGGTCGCAAAGAGGCCCGTGTGCCGTAGGTTGCACATTTTGGTCGCAAAGTGGCCATCGACGGCCAAAACTGGTCGCTGAAGGCGGCTAGTTATTAATGATATGTCATTTTATCTCTCACCCCCTTTATTGAAAATTGTCCGAAAAATGTGTCCCAAAAAAGTGACAAAAAATGCGACGTAATTTTACATATATTTAAATACTATTAGTTCACAACAGCTTTAATCTATTGTTACAATATTCCGTAAGCTGTAGAATATGCATCACATGTATTTTTCTATAAATAGGTTACAATCATAAAAATTTCAACATAGGGTTACCAGGCGAAATACACGAAAGATGAGAGATAAAATGACATAGTCAATTAATATTGTTTTAATATGGCAATAATGAAACTAAAAAATTAGGGGGGTTTCAAAAGGGGTTTCTCCCTGACGAGGCTCAAACAGCCGAGTTTTATATATATATATATATATGAGACGTCAGATATTTCAAGTAAGGTTTCAGAGTTAAGGCAGGTAATATGGTTTATTGAACATTACAATTAAGTTACAATTTAAAATGGGAAGAGGGGAGGGGAGACGGGTACAAGAATCAGCGTGGACTCATGAAACAGTTCCAGTGGCAGAAGTCCCCCGATTTTCGATGTGCGGGAGTATTTACGCTTACCACACCACGTGGTCTGCGAAGACACAACTCCTCCTCTCTCTTATCTCTGATCGAACCACACACATTTACAAACATGACCCGCATCCGGGGACACAAGGGCGTGGGGACACGTGTACATCTAAAGAACTCAGAATCGACGGCCTGATGTTTGACAAATAACAAAATAAATAAAACATAGCTCCAGAGTGCGCGTGGCAAGTATGACAGGAAAGTAAAACTTACAGTGAAAGTACCCGCTTTGACCAATACCCAAACTAGTAAAACAAAAATTACCTTTTTATACATTACATATATATATATATATATATACATTCATACAAGTTATTTATTTTTTAGATATTGATGGAGAAAGCCTCTGAAGATGTACAAAAATCTTTGAAGTCTGGTTATGAAATGTTAACTAAAGTTGACCAAATGGGAGACAGATTCAAATTTTTTGCTATTTATCCTAAGGTTCTTGAAACAATTCTTTCTAAGTATCCACCAGCTGGCTTTTGAATGATTCTTAAAGAGATTTTTATGTATTTTATTACTTTAAATTTATATTTTTGAAAAATCATGTGCTCAAAATAAAAGTTTGATATGTTATATGATTGATTGTGTTTTTCTTTTTAAAGGATTATTTATTTAACTAGCCGCCTCCGGCGACCAGTTGGTTCGCCATCTTAATAAATCTTGTTCGGAGAGAATCCTGTTCCTCACCGGCTTCCTTGGCACTGAAATCTCTCAGATTCTGAATGGAATTTAAAATTAAGATGGCTACAAATAGGAGCGGTCCTAGGGTAGAGATGAGTTCGGGCTCATTTTTTGAAGCCCGAGCCCGAAGACTTTAAATCCGAGCCCGCCCGAGCCCGAGCAATATTATTAAAGTTAGAGCCCGAGCCCGAAATTTCAGCTAAAGACAAATAAAATTAACTACTTCATTAAGAGGATACAATAAATTTTGGAGCTTCACACACCTTCTAGTCCCCCGTGCCGCTATTTTTTGAAATAAGTACGTCTATTTATCCCATGAATCACTTTTTAAAATCTGTTTCAAGGAGTATGTTCAACAAAGGAGAAATTTTTCACGAGCCCGAGCCCGAACGCAATCGTGAATTACAGAGCCCGAGCCCGAGTCAGGCCCGGGCTCGGGCTCGGGCTGAGCCCGTCTCATCTCTATCCTAGGGTAAGTTGCGCCCCCTGCTAATGTAAAAAAGATTCCCCCTTTATGCTCTACTTAAGTTTTGAGTTCGAAATTACGCCCCTTTGAAGCCGGCGTCCAGGTGCGATGCTTATCGTGTCAGCTTGTACCTGGTTACAAAATTAAGATGGCTAAATGATAAAAACCTACAAAAAGGTACAAATTATTTTCATCCTCAGTGACGCTGCTTATGCGCTATAACGCGTCAAATACGCAAAAAATCGATGATGGGACGCAAAAGAAAAGTTACAACGCGTCCCCCGGGACGCGTAATTTCCATCATGCAAAATTTTGAAAAAAAAAAAAAAAAAAAAAAAAAGGTGAGAGAGGGTGCGTTCAGACTGCCAATTTTGGGTAAATCTCTAGTAAAACATAAACTGCTCGTGTTTTACTCGGGAATATTGACATCGTGAACGGCTTTGTGGGCCCGTTTACATGCACACAAATGCGGAGTAACGCTTCCCCTACATGGGGGAAAAATGCAGGGTAGAAAGATCCCTAGTTGAAAGGAGGCATAGGAGTGTTTGCTTTCCCATGATGCATTGCGAGTTTTCTCCTATACTCTGCTTTTACCCGGGATATATATCGTGCTGTGCGCACACGTGGTTAAGCTGAAGAAAAAAGGGGATTACTTTGACGTTCTTCTCTTTTCTCCCTTCCCCACACTTCCGTTTTCATGTTAGAGGACTATCGGAATTGAATAAAGTTTTTTCATTATTTATTTTTAATATTCGCTTGTGTAAATGTAAACAATCATTTGTTTTATATTAAATCTGACAATTATTATTTAAAAATGAAATCTATAAGCTATAGAAGCGATAAATATTTTAAACAATCTAGAAGAGAAAAGGGGGGGGGTGTTCCATATTTTACTGTTGTATATCCTTTCCTTCCTCAAATATATTCCGATTTTCCTTGTGATAAATTTATTAATACATAGTAATTATTTTTTTGAATTAATATAAGATGGAGGGGCGCTTGAACGGTATTTAATTGTAGTTTTAATAATTTAAGATGTTGCGGCTGTTCTGCGAGTACATTTTACTTTCTTAAACATTTCTACCGATGCAGCCTTTCTCCCGGTTTTTACTGTACATACAAAAGGGGATTTTATTATTAGGATTCAGGGCGTCATCAGGAAGGCTTTGCAGTGAAGGCAAAGTAAATGACATGCATGTCACCACAAATTTTTCTTGATTAATTATAATTCATTTTATTTATTTATTTTTTGAAATATAAGTTAAATAAGATATTCATACGAATCAGCACACCAAAATGGGTGAGACATGATAACATTAGTTGTGAAATTAACCAAATGCTTTTATATCGATAAGGACCCACTTTTTGGAAAAAAGGACCCGTAAATTTTGGAGTCCTGGGTCCCAAGGACCCGTCTCTTCCAAAGTCTAGCGACATCACTGATCCTATATTAATTCTGAAGAGCTTCTGAATATATTGACCTTTATCAAAAAAAAAAAGTATAAAAATCTTAAACACTTTCAGATTTTAAATACACACTAAAGTGCTATATATTAAAAGCATATTATAATCCATGGGTCTTCCCTATTTTCTTTCCTTATTCCATTAAGTTGGAAAGTATATCATTATTCATGAGTGTGATTAAACAAAATTAAAATTGATATTTCTAACATTCTTTTTTCGGATGTAATACATTAGAAATAGATGGGGGAAAGCTGCGCAGAAAAATGCACAATTCCAACTGAATGGAAATTTCCAAAACTTAATCTCAGGTGTATTCATAACCCAAATAGCAGACGATAAAATATGCGCCCATAAAATATTATCTCAAAATTGCACATCAACCATTTTATTTTTCGCCAAATTAAAAAGTTGCACATTTTAGTCTCGGAAAATTTCAAAATCCTATTTTTCTTTTGAGTATAAAACATTTCATTCCTGCTCTGATTTCACATGCACATGATATTTTAATTAAAAAACAACCTTACAAATAATCCAAACAAAAAAAATCGTTATTCTTTTACTTCAAGAGTCTGAATCATTTAATAAACTTACCAAATATGGCAACTTAGATATGCTCAAACCTCGCTCTTTCCACTGCGGGGTTACAATTGCAAAATGGTGAGAGCAAAAATGATCCTTTTTCATCACGTTTTTTATCGCTATCTCCTAAAATAATTCGAATTTTAAAAAAATGGCTTCGAGGTATGTCGGGACCCGTTCTTGAGAATTTCTATACAAAATTTGGTAGGTCTACGATCACCCGTTTCGGAGCTACGCGAGGTGCAGACAAACTAACGGACAGTTTACACTTTGTTTTATTTATATAGATTATTTATTAATAATGTACTGGACAATATACAAGAGTTGTTATGAAAGTAAGTTTTTTTTTTTTTTTTCCACACAGAAACTTTATTGCCTAAAAAAATGATAAATACATCATGATATCACGTACCTTGCACTATTTTTCCAAATAGTCATCCTCAACATTGAGACATTTGTCGTAGTGTGCAAACAGTGTGAAGAGATCACTCTGATAAAACTCCATGACATGCATTGGAAGCTGCATTCTCGGCACATCACTTCCCAAACAGTGCTGAGGTGGAGTAGGTTTTGTGATATGTCCTTGCATTGCCTAGCACAGAGTTTTGTCAGAGTGGTTTCTTCAAACTAACTGCATTCTGCCAAAAAAATTTTCAATGTTGGAGAATACTACGTGACAAATAGTGATGGTATAGTGTACATTTTTTTGGCATTAAGTTTCTGTTTGAAAAAAATATGACAAAAACTTACTATCCAAATAACCCTTGTACAATTTTAAAAAGCTATTAATATAATTCGAACCATAGTAATTTAGTAGACTAAAAATAAGAACAGAGTGAATACTAGATATTTCTTCAAATATCTATTTCCAATAGAATAATTCATATTAATATCTAAAAGTACTCTTAAAGGAAAATTAATCTTACATTTTTAAAAAATTGGGTATTTGTGCTTATCTTCTCTAGAATCCATTTTGATTATAAATTCTGGCATGTCTGGCACATCAACTGGCTTTTAGATAATTTTGAACTTCAGTTTCTTTATAATCTTATTAAGTAACATGTATTATTATTATAAATAAATATGCAAACCTGTAGTTGATTTAGTAAAAATCGGTATCTGTTTTGTTTACTTTTATAAACCTTATGCACATTTAATTTCTAAATACAAGGTGGTCATAAAAAACTTCTCCAATGGACCTTTAGCTGCTCTTTCTGTTCAACCAATCAAGATAAGATTTCATATATAGTTATTCAAAAGTATGCATTTCAGGTTGGGATTGTTCAAAACAACAGATCTCTTACAATTAAAGTGAAAAAAATTCGAAATTTTTCCTATGGCAGCACCCACTTTTTTCTGCAAAAGTTGATAATCCGATTGAAAAATTTTAAATGGTGTTGGAACGATACGTGTATGATGAGAAAATTGGCGGCGTATAACATTTGCAAGGAAAAGCATTGCAAAAAACCAAAGTCAGTATAGAGAGAAAGTTCATTGACACAATTTGGATTTATTCCCTGGAATTGACAATAGAATTGTTAAACTAACAGTAAGGAACTTGAAAAATTTAATTCCAATAAAAACAATTTCTCTTCCTTTTGAACTGTCATTGTGCTTTACAATGTACTTTTACACCAACAGTTTTCATCGTATGTGTATTGCTCCAATGCCATCTATCATTTTAGTGTGCTGATCAACTTTTGCAGGAAAAAGTTTTACTCTAACCGTAACTGTCAGAGATCTGTTGTTTAAAAGAATCTCAATCTCAAGTGCATACCACTGAATAACTATCTGAAATCTCATTTCAATTGAACGGAACGGCAGCTAGAGGCCCATATATCGGGAAAGTTTTTTTAAACCACTGTACTTTATACAATATGATTGTTTCTTCCCCCCCTCCCCTTCCCAACACACAGATACAACAAAGAACATTAGAACTTCGATTAACCAAGGTTTCTGTTAACTAAACTGATAACAAAGTCATATTAATATTTGTCATTTACCTTTTTGTATTTTCATTGGCCAAGATCATCCGAGGCCGAGCTAGCTGCCTCATCTTCAGGGCTAACTAAGGTTTATTCAGCTTGAGTTTCCTCCCCTCCTCTCTCCTACTCAATTGCGCCTGTTTCTCTCTAGTCAGCATCTGGTTCCATCTGTTGTCCAATATTGTGTGTACCATATTGTTGCTTGCAGAAGTTTCAGTTAGGATTTTTATAATTTTTTTTTAAAAGAAATGGTATTTTGAATTATTGTAGTTGGCTGGTTTTTTTTTTTTTTTTTTTTTTTTTTTTTGGCATTTTTAAAATCAATAACTATTTCTTGTGCTATTTTTACTTTCCGAACATGTACCATGTAAGGAAAGTATTGTAATCATGAAAAAATTCGACTTCGAGATTTTGGTGTTTTTACACGTTTTGAGGGCTTCTGAATCCATTTATGCTATTTTTACGAGATGTATGTATGTATGTGTGTTTGTGTGTATGTGAGTGAACACGATAGCTCCTGAACGGAGCATTCGATTGAGCTCAAATTGGATATATATGTCATAAACCACCGTCGCAAGACCGGTATTGATTTTGGTGTGTATAGGACTTATAGTTTTTCTACAGGGCTACGACAAAGATTTCTTTTACATTATGGCCTATGGGGGGAATTTCTTGAAAGTGCGCTAGCGTTTAAAAGATAGATTCGATTGAGCTCAAATTGGGTATACATGTTATAAACCACCGTTGCAAGACCGGTATTGATTTTGGTGTGTATAGGACTTATACACTGCTGGCCACCCAAATTGCAACACCAAGAAAAACAAGAGATATCACAACAAAATTTATTGTGTAGATAACATGTTGACCAAGTAACAAATGATTAAATTTACAGCATTCTATGAAGCGTGGTTCCTGCCAAAATCAGTACCCAGAGTAGCCGCCGTTGTTGGAGATCACAGCTGCCACACGCCTCGGCATTGATTCAAAGAGACTTTGAATGTGTTCTTGGGGTACAGCAGACCAAGCAGCTTCCACACGTTGCCAAAGTTGATCTGGTGTGACAGCTGGGGATGAACTCTGGGTCAGTCGTTGAGCAACCATGGACCACATGTTTTCTATCGGCGAAAGATCCGGAGAGCGCGCCGGCCAGGGAAGCAATTCAATCTGGTGATTGACGAAGAACCCTTGGACAATGCGTGCCACGTGTGGCCGTGCATTATCCTGCTGAAATATGGCTGTTGGCAAGCCCTGAAGGTAAGAAAGGACAACTGGCTCCAACACCTCGGAGATGTAGCGCTGGCTGGTTAAAGTACCGGCAATGCGTACTAGAGGAGTGCGAGAGAGATATCCGATACCGCCCCATACCATAATACCCGGTGCAGGACCAGTGTGACGGTGCATAATGCAGCTGTTCAGCATCCTCTCTCCACGGTGTCTCCAGACTCGAATCCGACCGTCGTGGTGTTGCATACAGAAGCGTGACTCGTCAGTAAAGAGAATTTCATTCCATTCTGTCGTCCACATCCTTCTTTCATCGCACCATTGGCGGCGGAGACGTCTGTGGTTCCGCGTCAGAGGTAGACAAAGCAACGGACGTCTTGCGGACAGACCATTCTGCTGTAAACGACGTCGAATGGTACGCGCAGACACTGGATGATGCGTTACAGACTGAATCTGCTGTGATATGGTTCGTGATGTGACTGAGCGGTCCGTCACTGCCATGCGTACAATCTGCCTGTCATCACGTGACGTGGTGCACTGAGGTCGATGCGGTCGATCACGTCTGTCCGTCGTACCCTCCTGCACCCAACGATCACATATCCGCATCACAGTTGTTTGGTTTCGTCCAATACGACGACCGATTTCCCTGAAAGATAACCCACAATCTCGGTATGCCACTATCCTTCCTCTGTCAAACTCGGATACTTGATCAAAAGATGATCGTTGTTTCCTACGAGGCATAATTTATTGTTTTTTTGAAAAAAAAGCAAGAAAAACACAATTGCTGTACTTGAAACCGTCGAAATCTCCAAGCCTTAAATAGCGCTTTGAGGTGGCGCCACAGGCGCGCTTGATGTGCGTCTGCGCTGAAATTCTAATCATTTGCATATCTCACCTCAGCTAATGCATGTTGTAAATTTCATATTATTTGCATGCTTCCTTCAGGGTGTTGCATTTACGATGGCCAGCAGTGTAGTTCTCCTAAAGGGCTACGACAAAACTTTCTTTTATGTAATGGCATATGGGGAGAAATTCTTGGAAGTGCGCAAGCGTTTAAACGGTGCATTCGATTGAGTTTCAATTTGGTATATATGTTTGAATTATTCATCGATTAAAATTTATTTAAGTGCTTGGTAATGATCTTAATCGTAAGTGTTCGGAAAGTCGAGTGGAGTCACACCAGATTTTTACTATTCTAGTAGCCATTCTATTAAATTTTATGTCTTCATGTTCTTTTATTCTTTGGGCTATTTTTCTCTTAGTGACTCCTATATAGCACCTTTTATTTTTGTTTGCTTTCATGATTAATGTGGTAAATACCTGGTGTTTCTGTTTGGTCTATTAGTATGTCTCTGTTGGCTTTTATTCTTTTGGTATAAGTTTCTATTTAGTCTGATAGGTATATTAATGTTGTGTTTCTTAGCTTTACTTTTTGATATATTACTTACTCCTGTACAGTATGGAATATGGGAACATTTTGCTTCACAGCCTCAAAAGTAATTAACAATATGTCTGCTTTTTCTATGTGCGTTTATTGTTACCGAGAGGGTAGCTGAAAAAGTGAAATATCTATCAAATATATATTAAAGCTGGTTGTCAGAAGATCGAAAATGATGATTGTGCACTTTGAGGATAAAATGTATCCCTGAAAAGATGTTGAAAATTACTCAACCCTAGCCCAGTAGAAGCGCTCGCCAACTTTCTGCATTGTCTTCATTATGCCATAATGGCCCCTAGTTAAGCCATTATGCAGCTCTTCTAGAACCTTCGAAATGCTCGAACGAGGGAGTACTAACTGCCATCAAAGCATCTTGCCATCGTCCGACTCCCATTTACAATACTGGTTGAGTGACTCCATTTCTCAGGCAAAGCGAATCCCACAGATCCCAGTACTGTTTTGTTGCCAGACTGCAAGATGATATCTCTTGCCAGCTGGGCTTAGCGCTGGATTTTCCTATTAACTCCACAATAGGTTTAATGTCGCTATCAGCTAACTGGTCCGCCCTAATATTCTCGTCACTCCAGAGATCTTGAGATGGTGCTGATCATGTAACTTGGCGGACAGTGGGAAGTTTCAGTTGATAATTTTTCTCTGCCCTGGAGCAATAGCGATAGCTTTCTATGCAGGGCCTTCTCGACAAAGCATCTGCATTTCCATGAGATGCTCCTTTCCGATGGCGTATTTCTATGCCATATTCTTGTAGTCTCTGTATCGACCTGGCTATCTGGCCCTTCGGATTATTGAAGTTTAAAAGCCAGGTCAAAGAGGCATGGTCCGTACGGAGCAGAACTTTTGGCCGTACAGGTAATGATGGAAATGCTCCACGGCCTAAGTTCCTTTCTCTTAACACAATAGTTACATTCTGCCTTTGAAAGGCACTTGCTCCAGTAAGCAATGACGTGTTCTGGGCCATCTATCTCCTGGGACAAAACTGCTCCGACACTCTCCTTACTTGCATCTGTGTCCAGGATAAATGGCTTGTCAGGGTGAGGATACGACAAGATCGGCGCAGATGTTAAAGCCGTCTTCAGTCCGTTGAATGCATCCTCATATTCCTCAGTCCATTGAAATTTTCGTCCAGTCTCTGCCAATTTGTGAAGTGGTCTTGCAATTTGAGAAAAACCCTTCATGATTTTTAATAGTAAGTACACAGACCGAGAAAACTTCGCAAGTCATGGATATTCTCGGGACGACTCTAGTTCTTGACTGCGGACGTCTTTTTGGGATAGGTGCGGACTCCGTGGGCTGATATTATGTGCCCAAGATAACGTACTTCCCGATGAATTAAGTTACACTTAGATGGACTCAGTTTCAAGTTCGCCTCCTTTAATTTCTGCAGCACCTTTTGGATGTTCTCAAGATACTGCTCGAAAGTCTCCAATGATGATGATATCGTCCAAATAAACGAGACATGCTTCGTAGGAAAGTCCTCTCCACACTGTCTCCATCAGACGCTCGAATGTAGCCGGTGCATTGCAGAGTCCAAAAGGCATTACTCTGAACTGCCACAATCCTTGTCCTGTCGTGAACGCAGTCTTTTCACGGTCATCGAGATGAATGTAGCCACTCTTGAGATCCAGAGTGGAGAACCATTCATTTCCTGATAAAGTGTCCTAAGTTTCATCTATCCTGGGAAGAGGGTAGCTGTATTTCTTGGTAATATCATTCAGACATCTATAGCCAACACAGAACCGGGTGGAACCATCCTTTCTTCCGGACCAAAACAATTGGCAAGGACCAGGGACTAGTCGATGGCGCGATGACGTCATCACGCTGCATCTCCTCTAAAAGTCTGCTCACCTCTTCTTGCTTAGCAAATGGCAGCCGCCTAGGATGTTGCTTGATGGGAGAATGGCTGCCTGTATCTATCCTGTGTTGCGTTATATTCGTTCGACCAAAGTCACCCGAAGTACGAGAGAAGAGGTCTCCAAATTCAGTTATTACTTTCTCCGCAGCGCTTCTCTGTTCTGCCGTTAACTCCACGTCTTGTAATAATTCCTTCGTCAGACACTCGGATGATTTTTCTGTCGTTGGGTTGCAGTTCTTATTAATGCAGGTAACAGGAGTGCATGTCGCCAACACTTCATTTTTCTTTATCACCTTCGACATGTCAGTCACGTTAGCTACTCTAACAGGAACGTTAGTTTTCGACAAATCCACAAATGTTGCTCCCACAAGTACTCCTCTGATAGCATCACTATTGCTTGGGTGTTCAAGTAATCCAAACCGGAATTTATTGATTTCTTTTACTATTCCAGAAATGAAGCTGTTTTACCTCCAGTTCTTGGAGGAAGAGTGATATCAGTCTGGGCTATTATTTGTTGAACAGGTAAAACAGCTTCATTTTTAATGTCGAACGCAGCTATTTCTTCCAAGTTTGAACGAAGCTGATTATTTTTAAAGTCCAAATTAAATTTGTGTGATTTTAAAATGTCCAGTCCGAGAATAAAAGAGTCTGTAATATTCACGACATACACCACATGGTCGTATCTGGCATTTCCAAATGTAATTTCCAGTCTAGCTTTTCCACCCACTTCGATCTTGTCACTGCTTATAGTCTGTAGGGTGAGCGAGGGTGGGGTCCAGATAGTCCAAATTTAATTTCTTAGCCAGATCTGTCTTTATGATGGTTACATTACCTCCAGTATAATGACCATGTGGCTTGGAGAACCATTTACTTATCCGAGTACAAATAGTCCATTACTGCCGCCATTCACTGAGGAAATCTGTAGGATTTTTAGGTGGCAGCTCTTGAAGGGTCTCGCCAGATCTCTGCATCCTTGACTTAAGCTGTATTCTACTATATTCTTTCTGGTACTTTTCTCCGAATTTTATCCCCAAGGCACTTGCAAGGGCACCAAAATCTCCTAACTTCGTCGCTCCAATAGTTTGCAATACGTTAATTGCATCTCCGCTGAGGGAAGCGGCCAGTTGGTTCGCTTTTTCGGAGTCATCCCAGCCATTTGCTTAGACGACAATTAAAAATTGGGTCTTGTATGCTTCCCAAGGAGTCTTTCCGTCATAGATCGTTAGTTTCACTGCTGGGCGGCGTGACGACAACCTGATGTTTTCTGGTAGTTTCCCCAGCTTGACAAGAGAGTCCAGTCTTTCCAATTTTATTCTCACATTCTTCAATTATTTTTACCGCTACGTTTTCTTTCAAACTTTTCACATTCTCTTGTAATTCTTTCACGTTCTTCGCCTGACTTTCAGGCGAGAGTACAGAGTGTCGCTTTCAACTGTTCTTGTCCGGCTTCAATTTTCTTCTCTAAATCGGCTTGTCCGGACTCAATTTTCTTCTCTAAATCGGCTTGTCCGGATTTCATCTCCATCATATCCACGAGCTTTTGAAGTTGTTCCTCCATTTTTCCTCTTGTCAAAACCATAAACTGGAAAATTAAAGTATTTCTTTAGAACCCCGATTCTAACACCAAATGTTGCAGAATACTCTGCTTGTTTCCTTGGGTTCATTGTTCTAAAGTCTAGTTGGTGTAGAAAGTTCTAGTAAAAAGTCCACTTGTCACGATGGAACACAAACTTTATTGCTTCTAGAACTTAGTTGAACAATCAGCTGTACAAAATTCACAGGCACTAATAGCCAGTAGCTCGTTTATAACAGACTACTTAGATCAGAAGCTTTCACAAATGCTGTAATTCTCACACAAAATAAAGCACATCCACAGGTAAAAGTTCAGTGGAAATATTCGAGGGATAACACTAGCAGTCCCTCAAGACTCAGCAATCAAGAATTTACACACAGCAAATTACACACAAAGCTTCATAAACAAGCAAAAACACCGCTTGTATCACAGAGCAAAGCAAGCGTACTCACTCACAGCTTGATCCATACTGAACTATCGGGGCAGCGCGCTCTTGTATATATAGCCGAGCCGACGCAGAAGGTACAAGAAGCTTCCAGAAAAGTCTATTTCTCGAAGATTCCATATAAGGCGGGAATTTTGATTACGTCATAGAAGAGAAATATTAGGTTATTATGCGTTTTTAATGCAGGAAAACCAACTTTCAGGCCCTATTGGGAAAATCGCACCAAATGACCAAAATGTCGCCAAGCTTGGCGACTTTTGGCGAAATATTGCCAAATTTGACGCCAAAAATAAGTCCTCAAAAGTGAAGTTACTGAAGGCCTACGACCAATATTCCTCGAGATTTCTAGAAACTGCATACATTTGAATGGGAAACCGAAACCTCCGTATCTCCGGTTCTAGTTGACCGATTTTGATGCAACCAAAAGCAAAATTTAACTATTTGAAGCGTAGAATACGAAATTTCAACTATTTGAAGCCCCAGAACAGCAGGTTGCCCCGAAAATTTGTAACAGAATGTTAAGGGTTAAATCTCAATTATCATAATGGTGTCATTTTTGGAAAATCTCACAAGATTACTTTCAAACTGAACAGTCATCGCACACATTATATTAACCTAGTGAAAACATTTCGATTTTTCATAATTCAACATCAGAATTATGTAAAAATCGCCGTCATGTTTTTTATTTCATTCTTTATAGCAATACGCAAATGTAACAAATTTATAGCATATTTGTAATAATACTAATAACAATCCCTTCATGAAATAACTTACAAACGAACGAATTTAGGATTTATTTAACAATAATAACATACAGGGTGTCCCGGAACTTCGTGTACAAACTTAGAGGAATGGTAGACAGCATCGCTAGGAACTATAATTACATAGGAAAGCATCAGAGGAAATCGATAGGTGGCGCTGAACACGAGCTCTCAAGGTCGGTACGTATGGCTTCCTCATTGTCATAACTGCCAACTTTTATGGGTTTTTTCGGAAGATTATCTACCACTAATTTTTTTTTAGTGATTTGATGTTTGAATAAATCGAAAATTTTAATGTAAAATAAAACCGTTTGAAAGTTGTGGTCTATAATCTTCCAGAAAACCCCAGAAAGTTGACAGATATATTTGTTTTGTGTCAAGCCCACACGAGGGGCATCTGCCTAAGAGGGGGGATGTACGGAGAACTTTTTACGAGGTTCTAACGCGTATTCACCTTACATCTAAAGAAAACCGCCTGGAACTTCAGACTGTTAGATCGAGAGGCGCGAACCTGGGACTTCACACTCCGAATCTATACCGTGTTCAGTGTCTTATCCACTTGGCCACGATGGAGGAGAAGATATGACACAGAGCTTTCAAGGTCGTCGCCTTAAGTGACGACCTTGAAAGCTCACGTTCAGCGCCACCTATCGATTTCCATCCATGCTTTCCTGCGTAATTATGGTTCCTAATGATGTTTACTTCCTCTCCAAGTTTGTACATTAAGTTACGGGACATCCTGTGTACTATATAGATATATATATATTAATTAAATTTCCAATGGCTAGGCATAAATGCTACAAAAGACCAATAAAAACAGAAAAAAACAAACAAAATAAAAATATCGAAGCCATTTCCCAAGGAACGCCTATGCTTTTCAATATATCGACACCTCTCTACGTCCGGGAAGAGCCTTGCTTGGAGCCGGTGGCCTCTTTCCATTACTTCTCCGGAATCGCATTAGTGGACAAATAGGTTCAGTTCAGATGTTTATGCGATGCAGATCGGCGACGATTATCTTAAAAACATGAATTGTCTAAAAGTAAAATTTACTGAATTTTTTTGTTTCTTGTCAGTCAGAAGGTTAGTCAGTGCTTTAAAGAAAAAATTATGTAAAATAATTCAAACAGAAGAAATACTTAGTATCTGTCTTGCGTTTCGATTACAAGACTTCCTATGGATTACCGCTTTGTTAAGTCCCCAAAGCCGTAAATGCCGCACCAACCTGGCCTGCAAGTATTTCTCTATTCCAAGACACATCACGCATATGATCTCGAAGTTATTTACTATTTATGTAAATAAATGAAAGTTGCCGGAGTGTATTATGCTCACCGAAACCCCTTCTACTGTTATCATCCGTATAATTAATGCGCACCTCCTTTCGCTGAGGAACATTCCTCATGCATCATAAGCTTCTGTTATGGTTTCTATGTTATCAGAATCTTGCTTACGTGTATTTCCGCATCTTTGTACAGCAGAACCGCGGGACACCTCCTTTTTCTCGGAGCGACCCCGGGTCAGTCGTGACCATGTCTGATTAGTTTATATACCAGCGCACTAAAAAGCCGTACATACACGGTGTGCGAATCTTCTAAATAGCAGCGTTAGTGTTGATTGTGGCTGTGTTTCTCGTGGATGTTATTATAAATGGCTGCATTGTGGTCGGTCGTGAGCGACTGGTGGCAGTAAGAACTCCCAATCTCCAGCATCAGCTGAAGCTGACCTGTTCGATGCTTTTAGCTGCCTTGTGCTTGCTTATTGTAATCCGTTTGTTAATGGATAACAATGGAATGGAATGAGGATTATTCGTAATTTCTCCAGGAATATTACGCAGTGGAATTTAGCCACCGAATGTGTTAACAGCCATTCAATGGTGGGAGAGCTGGATTAAACACTGTGGCTGTAAATTTTGTGAGGCTGAAACCCTTAGGCTGTAAATTTTGTGAGAGCCCTCTCCATACGAATTTTATGGGGGGGGGGGGGGTTCCGTTATTAAACTAAACTAAAAGATTATGATAGGTTCCTGGGGTTTTTGTCTAAAAGATTTTTTGTGGCCACCACAGACCTTCGCGGAGATGAGCAAATAGAATTACTTTATTGAATTCTGCAAAATATATCATATCCATAATCCGTCAAATGCATGCATATGAACGTTCGATAAATTGAAACATCCGATTACAATTTTTGTCCTATCCATTAGACCTATAATCTACACAGTCTAGTGGGTAATCCTGCCCTGAGTGGCAGATCCAAAGGGTTGAAGGTACCTAGAAATAAGTGAGAGCACCAATGATAAGATATTTAGGATCCTTTGCCAGCCAGAAACTTTTTTGACCTCTTATTGTATAAATCTTTTATTGATTATTAAAACTATTACTTGTTTAAAGAAAATAAAGAATAATTAATACAGATAAAATTGTTAGTAATTACAAAAAATTATTTTACTAAAAAAAGATTATGCTTTAAAACAGGTATGGGCAATCTTTGGAAAGTTGCGGGCCACACTTCAAGAATGTTAACGAAATCGAGGACTGTTTAATTGGGATTTATATAAGATTTTGAATGGTTTATAAGGGGTTTTGATATGTTTCGCGGGCCGGATCAAAAGCCAATGAGGGCCACATCCAGTCCGCGGGCTGGAGGTTGCCCAAATATGCTTTAAATATACCAACTTTTTGTTTCTTTGTTTGCTCGTTTTCGTCACCTTCATAGAGGAACTGTATTCGGCAAGTTAACAATTGTTTTGCGTAGCATCTTTCCACAGTTACTGAAATAATGAACAATGTTATTCATACTTCCGTTCCTGTTAATAAATCTTTTCTAGATTTGGTCGTGAAAAACTGCTGAATAGTATAGACAGTTATAGGCATAGTATAGTAAAGGAGACTCAAACTCCGATGTTGCTTCCCAGAATGGTTCTTTGAACGTTCTGATGGGGTACAGTGTTGCGTCTGTGCAATCGCAAGGAATGCCAACGAACCATTCTGGGAGGTAACATCGGTGAAAAGTCTTAAGAAGGAGAGTCTTCTCCATTAAGTCTTTTTGAATGATGAAAATGAACTGGCTGAAGGGGGGTTAAATATTAAAAATGAACAAATTAAAAAAAATAATAATAAACAGTGACCCATCTTTGATAATATGCTTCGTCCTACTTATCGCCTCCCCCTTGAAAGTTTTCTGGATCTTCCACTGCTGCAATCATTGTAAAGTGTTTAACAACCTTTAGAAAAATCATTTAGGCACTATTACTTCCTTGTCGGAGTATAAGGAAATAATGTGAACCCAAAAAATTTCGACGAAAAAAAAAAAAAAAAAGATTTTGACTACCTCTAAATTTACTTTTAAGAATTTTTCAATGTGTCCCATCGTACGCTAGCATGCATGTTCATATAAATCCGTGTGCAACCCATTTTGATCGACCGCGAGTTTATTTTGACGAGTTCGTCCACACCGCCTGTACGTACGTATGTATGCAACTCGCATATCTCAAAAACTATTGGTCGTAGAATTTTGAAACTTTATATTTAGGATAGCTGTAACATGTTGTTGTGCACCTCGCCTTTTGATCCCATTGAATGGATAATTTATCTACACGGCCGCCCAAAAGATTCTAAATACATTACGCTCTATGGGCTGAAATTCATTAAACTCGCATATCTCAAAAACTATTAGACGCAGAATGTTGAAACTTTATATTTAAGATCAGTGGCGCACATATAATTTTCTCTTGGAGAGGGTCGAGCTCATAAAGCCGTGATACCAGCCACGAATAAATATGGAACAAACTTGTTTTTTCGTGACCACCTTTTATAAAGGTTTCCCTGCTCTTCAATGTTGCATGTTTTTGAATTATGTTTTTATTTGCATATCTTAACAGCTAAAAATAGGAATCTGATAATATATTAAAATGTTAAAAATTGCAGGATGATTTAACAAAGCAAAGTTGATAACTCCTTTGGATGGGGTCCAGACCCCCTGGACCCCTCCCTTGTGTGCGCCGCTGTTTAGGATCCTATCTTCCCAGAGATCGGCAATGGTAAACCTAAAGTTTATTGCTTTTCTCCCCCTCATCCCCCGTTGTTTAGAGAGGGGGAGTACAGTTTCACTTAGAGGACGCTCCCTCATACTCTCCCCTCCGTTGGAAATAAAAATAATTACTGCTTGCTCTGCAATGCTCTTTGAAAGCAGCTACAGAAGCAGAGTTGGGCAAAATACATTAAAAAAATGTATTTTCGATGCAAAATACAAATTACATTTATTCAAACACAAAAAATTACAAAATACAAAATGCTTTCTAAATTGAAAAAATACAAAATACATTTATTTTCTTAATACATACAAAATACGAAATACGTCTAAAACTTCAATTAAGTAAAATTTTCTACAGAAACTTCTAGTTTATTTTATTCCAGTGTATTTTAAGATGAACAAACAAATGTAATAGTAACTTTTTTTTTTTTACATATACATGAGTTTTTCCTGGAATAAATTGCATCTTAAAAGGCATGAAAGCAAAAATGTGTGACAAGTATTTATTGAACGTTATTTTTCAGTGATAATGAATGGAATTGAAATATAAAATTAAATATATTTCTAAACGAAGATGAGTTGAATTATATTTCTACTTTAAGATACATTTATAGCCTTACCATCGCACAGTAGTTATGTCACTGAAAATGGTAGACTGCCGAAGAGTGAAGGTCCCGGGATCGGGTCCCATCGAGCAGCTGTCGATCTAACAGTCTGGATTTTTGGTAGGTTTTTTCCAGATGTAACGTGAATACGCTTTAGAACCCCTTAGAAAGTTCTCCTACCTAGGCACCTTCCCATCCTTGGCAGATTGCCCTAGTATAGCGTTGCCATAATCACGCAAACACAAGATACATTCATATATTACTACAAAAGATTATATTACTACAAGATTGTGATGGAGGAGTGGAACAATATCAGCCTTGATGTTTTAAGAAAAGGACTTTCATCTTTGAAATCAAGATGTAATATGATGGTTCAAAGAAAGGGCTATCAGACTGAACACATTAGAAAATAAAATTCTTATATTTATTTCTATATATATCTTTGCAAAATCGTTACAAAAATGTGTGAACACCCTCTGTAGGGTACTTGCGGGAAACCCCGAAAAAAAAAATTGTTGTGGAATATTACTTAAATGAAATTAATTTACGTTTCACAAATCACCCGTGCATGAAGATTTTCTTAACATTAAACTTTTAAACGCCTCTGTCACATTGCTCAAGAGTTCTTTAGGGGAATTGCAAAAAATATTTAACATGAATTCATGAAAATGCTTTTAAAAAGAATTTAACAGTTTTTTTTTTTTTTTTTTTTTTTTTTTTTTTTTTTTTTTTAATTTCAGTTTTACAATGTTCTATATACGGTTAATGGGTCGGTGTATATGCCATTTGGTATAAAAACTGTCATCCCCCAACTTGACGGAAGTTCCTCTGCTCTTCCTCGCGGTAGCTGGGGGATCAGTTAAAAATTCGCCGCGAGTCAGGGTCACAGGGAGTAGGGGGAAGAAACGTTCCTGACACCTGTTAAGGCGCGTTTCCACTGGGTCGTAATTTCCCCTAAATCGCCTACCGCTGCTAAAAACTCGACCCCAAGCTGTCGTTTTCTCCGCTACGGAGGGTTTTTACGGGAATAAAAACGTTTCATTTCCAACCTCTAAAGTCGTAAGAATCTCGTCACCCCATTGGCTGGTTCCACGCTCTCTCAAGGAAAGGATTCCAATATGGCGCGGTCGCGAAAGTCAGAGTATGAGAGTTACATATTTTTTAAGGATAAGTAGGCTCTTAATTTTTTTTTTTTGGTTCAATTAATCATCAATTTTCAGCACAGTATTCCAAATTGTTATAAATCTGCTCTGGACAAAATTCATGCAATCAATTGACCTAAAAAATCTAAGGGGAAAAAAAAAAAAGATTTGCGCTCAATTTCTCTCTCCATGACTTTATGCACACATAATAAATAATTCCATCCTTCCCTTTGAGTATTTTTATCCCTTATGTTTTAATCAGTCACTCTTTTAATAATATTTCTATTTCTTTTTGCTTTTGGCTCTCAGTGTCACGGAGATATGTGACAAGATTTGTACAGCTTAACTAATAACATGTAAAAGGTTGTACCCAGCGTGGTTAGGAGGTATCGCTCGTGACTCTTGTCCGGGAAACCTGGGTTCGATTCTAGCTGCCGCTCTTTTATTATCGTTTTTGTTTTATTTCAGTTTAAAAAGAAAATAACACATTATTATATACTTTACTAATTTTTTCGATAATATATTTTGCGATAATTAATAATTAAAAATAGTTATGACTTTGAATTAAAAAATAGTTAATTTCAGTATTTTTTGTAAAGCTCCTTCCTAACTTTTTTTAAAAAGTATTTCATGTGATATTCTGATGATCTCTAGCATTTTGACATCTATTTCTAATTAAAATTAAGTCTTTATTCTTCTAATATTATTGACTGTATTTGAAAAATTCAATATATATGTAATTAATATTTCAATGATTTTTTTTTTCTCTTCAGAAAGCTCACATAATTAATTAATAATAGTTATTACTTAGTATTCAAAGGAAAAAAAATAGTAGTTTTACATACTAACTGGTTTTAATGATAATTCTTTTACTCTTCATGTATAAATAAAATTTATTGTAATTATTGAATTTTAATTTTAAGACCAATATTTTTTCCAAATCATAGGTTTTCTCATTTTTATTTTGTATTTCTTTAAATACCAGATTAAAAATTTTGTTCAATACTTTTCAAATAGAAATTTGATTAATAAATCTAAATTTATTCGTGCACTATCTTTTGTATTAGACATTTAAAGGCCGGAGATGGCATCTAAAACAAGATGTGCCCACCCGAGCCGAATTGATAAGATACTGAAGATGGTAGATAACTGAAGTATAAAAGTCCAGGGTTCTGATCTACCGGACGGCTGATTATCTAAAAATTTGGAGTTTTGGACGGTTTTTCTCATGATGTAACGTAAATACGCTTCAGAAGCACTAAGAAAGTCACCCGCACAAGGCACTCCCCCTTTCGATAGGCAATACGAAATACTCCTCGTGTAGGTTTATCATAACAAAATACAATACAACCTTTTCAGAAATAGTTATATGCTTTTAGTGTATGTTAGAGATAACTGAAATTAAATTAATAACATAATGTACTTCTTAAATTTACAAAACACACGAAAAGCAGATATCAATATTCTGTTAATTACTTATTTAGTAAAAGACAGTATGCAGTACTTAAATTTATCGAAAATGTGGCTACCTTTTAAATCTATCAAAACAGCTCAATTAACTTAATGATTCCCATAAATTAGAGGCTTTAAAATACTGACACCCAGGTTTTTTTTTTTTTTTTTTTTTTTTATTAAGCCTCCTAAAATTAGTATAATATGTGCTAACTAAAAAAGTCCCTTAAATAAATGCAGTAGAATTTTTCAAATTCAAAGTCGACGGGACTTACCGTTTCTGCATAACACAAATTTCCAGATTATAAAAAATCCTGCAGTATTATTTAAAAAAATCGTTGTAATCAGGTAAAGTTAAAAAAAAAAGACAAAATTTTTTTAAAATAGAAAAATGTATTAAAAATAAAATACATTTACTGAGAAATTGTTTATTAGAAAGATGCTATTCTTTTAAACATTTTTAATAAAATCTAAAACATTTTCTTTCGAATACTGATTTATTGTTATTTTAAGGTCTAATTTCGTAAATTGGAATTCCAAATTTAAGAAATTCTTCTGTATTTAAAAATAACAAATGGGGATATATTTAAAAGAAAAACGGGAAACAGATAAAAGTTTAAACACGCATGCGCGAAATCGCCAATAGCCATTGGAGGAACGTACGGTTTTTAAAGGAGATAACTGAAGCTAGTTGAAACGGAATTCTACTTTAGCGTTACGACTTTCGGGGAATTAACGGCATTTGGGGCATTAACGACACAAGTGGAAACGCGCCTTTACCCAGCTATTTTGATACGAAAAAAAGAGTGTCCACTTTTGACCACATTTTGACCTTAGCGGTGTGCTGTATCGTCATTAAAGGTAGATCGGCGGATACGGATATGAAAACGAATAGTTTGTTTTTATATCCGTGGATACGGATATGAAACGGATAATTTTTTCCTCATATCCGAGAATACGAATACAGGAATTTGAATACGGATGACTTTGTTTGGGAATTATTAGAAGAACACGTTATCTTATTTTTAAACAAACATCTGTTTTAAAATTTAAAAGAAATTAACCTTTTCTGCTGTTATTTCGATATGTGACCCCCTCAAATCTTTCATGTGTCCCTCCGAATTTTCAGTGGTCTGGGAGCGGTGATAATTCTTCTTGAGAAAGCTAAAGTTTTCTTAAGTATATTAAACATATGAACTGTAAGAGTAGCAATTGGGGGGCGCGTGTCCCCTCTCTGTCCCCAAAACTTTTTCTTTTAAACATTTATTTGACGGGTCATTTTAACCGTTCCCTTTAAAGAAAAAAAAAAAAAACTGTCTGCGTCTTGAGAAAATATTATTTTTAAAAAACTATTCACTACCAGATTAGCTTAATTTAAACAAGAATATTTTATAACCCCTTCGTTTAAACAATTTGTCTCATTCCCAATAGCTTGTGTTTTTAAATGCTTTCTAAGCATTAGGGTTTCTTTAAAATATTTATTTGTTTATATATATTTTTAAATGCAATACAAAGTATTTTATGCAAAAATGTTTTATTTGTTGAGGGCAAGTGAATAGTATTTTCCCTTTTCTTAATAATACTCTCACAGTTTTACATCCAGTTATATTAATTGTTATAATAGATTGTTTGCATTCTTTTTTATCTGGCTGTATTTTATTCATATATGAAGTTCAATATTTGATAAGTTATCCTTCTAAATATTTATAATTCATCATTCTTGCGTATTTCAGCAAGTTTTTTTTTTTCAGTTTATCTTAAAAGTTTAATAAGCTATAAGTTTTATAAAGAAGAGAGTTTTATAAGATATAAATTGATGAAATAAAAATTAATCAAGTACCTTTTACAAAGTAGTATAAATAATTTTTACTAATTTCATGACAATTAGTAAACGGCTGAAGTGTATAAGTCTAGGGTTCTGGCCTACCGCGCGGCCGTTTTCTCCAGCTGTAACGTGAATTCGGGTTAGAACCCTTCAAAAAGTCCACCGCCCAAGGCATGCCTTAATTAAGCAGACAACCCTTGTGTAGATCTGCCTTAACCGCAAAACCTAAATAATTTGAAAAGAAATATACAACATAGGCAATATGGACTGCGATATCTAAATGACATAATTTTGGAAAATTTTGCCCAACTATTATTTAGAATTGCTTAAGTTCTCTAAGCGGTTAAATAAAGATTATTATTATTGTTATTACTTTTTTGAACGCGTGAAGTCGGCATTGATAAGTACGAATTAATATAAAAAACTTGGCACAAGTTTTATCAAATTTTGCCCCGTTTTACCCATTTTTGCAAAGGTATATACTTACTTAATGTAAAACTTACTGTGAATTAATTCATAAAGGGTTAATTCAATCAAAGTCTTATATAGAAACATGTGAAATATTTTATGATTTTGGTTCTCAATTAATTTAGGTAAAAACGAAGAAAATGAAGACACCTTTTTTGTAATTGAAAAATTCTATATGGGATTTGATACAGTAAAATATCCCGCACAGTTCTCCCGTTCAATCCGGTATACGCCTGCCTCTGTTTCGTGTGTGGGTGAAAAATGGCGCTCACCCCACTCTGCTTGTTATTTCAAACAGGGGAGAGGAAACTCTTCTTTCACCGTTTTTAGACTAAGTAGCTCAACCTGGACAAAAGGAAGTGCATTTTTTACAGGACCCCTATTTTCCGCCCCCTTTTCCTCCCCAGATGCGTGATCAATCACTCAGTTCTTTCCCCCAAGTTTATAGGAAAGCGGCCTAAACCAATGGGTCAAATATTTCAGGCTCTACAAATACTCAAGAGAACACATTAAATTACGATATATGTTTCCGAAAAAAAAAAAAAAAAAATCTAATTTTCTCTTTTCTCTGACCAAAAGTTTAAATTTTAGAATGTCTAAAACTTTAGAGGATTTTGTCGAACTACTTATTAGTTATTAGCATCAGATATTATTAAATTTATACATTTATGCATAACTTGCAACTATCTTTATAAAATAGGAAAATAAATGTCAATTTATGAAACTAAACTCTTCGAATAATTTGTTGGATTCAATTAAAATATTCAGATAATTTACTTTGATTTTCAGGTAGAAATTAAACCTTCATAATGTGTGAAAGATTATTTTAGTACGTGTTTTGATACTATCTGTGCAGTTTCTAGGACAACTATAAAATGGAAGCGCCATGTCACGTGCTCCGAATACCCAGCCTAAAATAAGATCCTGCGTCCACAACTAAAACGAATAAGTAAATTTTGAGGTAAATATATGTAAATAGTTAACGCAATTTTCTTCCTTCAAATTTCCCTTCTTTTCTTTTTTTCCTTCCTTCCTGAGACAGTGAGCGCACGCATTTTAAATTAAAATTAGCGAATTTTAAAATCGTGAAAAAAAAAAGAATAAAATATTAATTTTTTTTTTTCAAAACAAGCGATAGTAAGTGCGATGCTTCTAGCGTTTTAAAATATTTTTCTAAAGACAAGTTTTAATTATTGCTGCTGATAAAGGAACTCTTATTATACCCTTGCTAGACATCTCCGAATGACACTGGCTGGAGTAATTTATGGGTTGCTATCTTCCCGCTTTTGCCATCCCCACTTTAGAACGGGGGCCATCCTCGTGATATTTTCCGTGAGTCTAGATCTGCAGGGTCACGCACTGATCGTTCTTGAAAAGGGGGTGAAATTGTTGGCGATCTCTTGGCGTGCCGATGTGTGGGAAGTAACCGTTTAGGATTGTTGTAACATCTAGTTGTGCACCTCCCCTTTCGGCTCCATTCGACTGGATAGAATGGTCCGACCTCGGTCACGTGCCTCCCTCAAGAATTACGGTCGCCAAGCTTGGCGACTTTTGGTGCACGTGTGTATGTATTTAACTCTCATATCTCAAAAACTATTAGTCGTAGAGTGTTGAAATTTCATATATAAAATTGTTGCAACATCTAGTTGTGCATCTCGATTTTTGGTTACAATCTACTGGAGAGTTTATTTACAGGACCACCCAAAAGAATTTTAATACATTAATGTCTATGGACATCTTCGATATATTACATCTGTAGTCAGTCATTGTTTGGTCCATGGCCAAAATCTCGCCATTTGTCATCGATCTTCGTGAGTTTTGCCTAAATATTGCCAAATTTAGCGATCGTCAGTCATTTGATCCATGCCCAAAATATCCCCATTTGTCATCGCCCTTGCCGAGTTTTGGCGAAATATCGCCAAATTTGGCGATTGTCAGTCATTGTTGCGTGCATGACCAAAATCTCGCCATTTGTCGTCGAACTTGGCGAGTTTTACCGGAAGATCGCCAAATTTGGCGCCAAAAATAATTTTGTATTGAGCATAACTCTAAAACTTTTAACCGTAGAATTTTTTATTTAGAACTATTGTAACATCAACTGTGAAACTCTTTTTTTCATTGCAATCGTCTGCGTTTGTGTACAGGGTCAGCCAAATGACTCAATTCATTGAAAGTCTGTGGTCAAATACTACTTTGGCTATCCCCAAAATCTCGCAAACTATCGCAAGCTGCTTTGGGGAAAATATCGCCAAATTAAGTGTCAGAAGCAAATCTTTCAAATTGAACCCAGCTTGGCGGTATCGGAAACATTTGGCTGGAAATCACTAAACCTTAGTATTACTGCAGTATTTTATATCTTTCAAAGAAAATAAGTTTAGATGAAGTGCGCCGAAAATAATTTTGATTTAATAGACGCGCAAGGAAGTCGTGTTGTCCACATGATATTTTTAACTTCAATCCTCTGGAAATAATATGCGTTAATCTTTAAAGATGTTAATAAAACGTTATAGTGTTACAAGGAGGTAAATATCGAGATATCCCCTTCTCCGAAATTTTTTAATTGTCATAATATTTAACATATTTACATAGGGAAAAATTTAACTTATTTTTGTTTTGTCAATATTTTATATTGTCTTCCCTTAAAAAAAAAAAAAAAAAAATCCTGCTTACACCCCTGATATTCACACATCGTTTCTTCCGAATTTTAAAAACACTGGCCTCCAAAAAATAAGGTACAAGATTTTTATTTATTTTTTTTAAGGTTAAAAGGGTGTTCAAAGGCTCAAAAGTAGAGGTCAGCGCCGCCGTGCCGCGCCGCGCCGCCGGGCATTTGTACCACGCCGCCGCCGCCGAGGTCTAGGCCTGCGCGCGTCGATTGTATGCCGCAGCGTACAATCAGCTTCAAAACTTAAAAAAAAAATGTACCTAAACTTTCAACTGCTTATTTTTTTCTGGATTCTTCTTAACCTTTTACTGGCTAATGTTTTCAATTGAGAACATCAAATTAAATATTTTTTGAAATATTAAATTTTATCAATGTTGACTTGAAAAAAAAAGCAGATAAAGTTAAAAGATGACTTGATTGATTCAAACGCAAGTTGTATTTATATCATTAGTGGGAAACTGGAAAAAAAAATCATAAAAATATACATTTTCATAAATTTTTACAGAGCAATCTTCATCCCCCCTTCAAACTTAATTTATATCTTTATTTAAATTTAAATCTTTCACTAATTCTTAATATTTCGCTTATTATTTAAATCATTGGTCCACAACACCCGGTCCTCGGATCAAATAATACCGGACCGCCAGGGAAAATCAAATTCTTTAGATTTTATTTACTTTGGTGTATTTCTCTCGGGTTTTTGCGATTTAGACATGTTTGTGTTGATTTATACCTTTGTAACAGAAGAAATAGTGTAAATCTTTTTATATTTCTCTTTTTGTTGTTGTTGTTGTTTATTAAATATTTCAAGATCATCAATTAAAATTGCAGTCATAAAATAGAGAATAAATGTTCTTTCTTTAAAACTATTCCAGACAACAACTCTGCCGGTTGAAATGCTGCATCAACTTTATATTCATTTATTTTTGTGTGTAACTGTATTTTATTTTGGAGGCATGTTTAAATACAATTAAATTAAAGTTATTAAATCACACCAATCTAATTTAGAAACATTCAACGCCCTCGCCCTCCCACCCTCAGCGAGCCGCGATAAAATTATCAAACGTTGGCCGGTTCGTGGCTATAAAAAAGTTGGAGAGCACAAATTTAAGCTACCCATCACTATATCATGACTGCCAACCGTTCCGATTTTATCTGAACATTTTTCACCACTATTTTTGAAAAATTTTATTTAAATTAAAACTATTGACTTGTCTTAAGTTCAAACTACCAAGGAAGAATTTGTGGTGGACAGGGATCGAAATTGCAGTTACCCGCTACAATCAAATTTTTAAATGGGCAATTAAAACCACTCCTTTCTAGAAATATGTCTTCCCATTTTTGGAAGAATGCAACGGTATATGGGGAGTCATTTACGTTATCTATCTATCGTAAGATACGGAAGATTTTGATTAATAGTTTTGTTAACAAAAACGCTTAACAAATACTGGTTTTGGAATGTAAAAATTGACACAACCTTTGTATAATAACACACACACACACACATAATAGCACATTTCAAATGAAAAACCAAATCTACAAAATTTAGAACTGACGATAAAGGTGCATGAAAAACTTAAATTGATGATTTCTTTTTGAATAAAATATATTGGAAATGTTACTGTTCATATTTTTATGGTAAAAGTATAAAGTAATCTCATGCATTCATAATCAGCTGTTAATTTATAATGAGTTTTAGCTAAATTTAATAGCTTTCTTTTCTTATTTAAAATTTATAAAGACTTAAAAAACAGAGTTATGCAACTAAAATCTTTTAACCTTTTTTAAGTGGAGAAATTATTATATATATATTTCATTTAAAAAAAAAAAAAAGGTGGAGAGGGCTTGAATTGAAAAACAAACTATTTTTTAAAATGCAGTCATTAGTTGTTCAGATTTCTTTTTTTAAACGATCTAGAGGAGGAAAAACATTTGAAACATTCATAAATAGTATTTATCAACAATGTGCGTTATTATACAGTTTTTTGTCAATTTTACATTCTAACTCCAGTCTTTGTTAAGAGTCCTTATTATAAAATATATTAATTTTAAATCGTCCTCATCTCATGATAAGTAGGCAGCCTAATTAGCGCCAGTTATCGTTTCACCTTTCTCATTGCATTATTCCGAAGACGGCAGGCAGTGTTTCTAGAAGGCGGTGGTAAAACAAGAGTCAGTTGCCCCTCGGCGAACCAAGAAAAACAACTATTCTCATTTTTACCTCTTAGCTTGAAAAAGCAGTTTCCTACTCTTATTTTAATTCTGAACTTCTATTTCCATTTCCGAATAGTAGTGGCAATTTTATGAATAAACGTTTGTCAACTTATTTTCATTGTAACGGCCACATGTTCTTAAAAAAATTGTGTAGCCTGGTTCAAACGCAGGTCGTGTCCGTCGACCTAACCGTTCGGAGTTTTCCGTCGTTTCTTCCGAAATGCTTGTTAGGACACCTTAGAAAGACCCCCACGGAGAGAACTCCACACATCGGCCCAGAGCCCACATGTAGCTAATTGGCCGTAATCCCACAACGACAGAAAATCATACTCGACTAGTTTTCATATTCTTAAACAATCTTTTAACGTCAATTTATACATAGGTGTGTGTGTGTGTGTACGCTTACGCCCATTTTCATTATGCTCTTTTTCAAAAAAAATTTCCACGCCGCGGCGCGCCGCCGCCGCCGGGTTTCTGAGGTCGTCACGCCGCCGCCACGAATTTCCGTGCGGCGCAGACCTCTACTCAAAAGCTTGTCGGCGTGCTCTCTTGAGGGCATTGTTACTGTACAGTATTTAATTTGGAAAAACTTTGCATTCTCTCAGCAATCATCTAAATTATCTTTACATAATATTCACTTATTAAAAGCAACGAACAAATAAATAATTTACGTTGATTACAGAAGTACACGACTCAGAGAAAAAATAAAGTATTTACAGGGGTAAGAAATAAAATAAAAGTTATTTATAAGGTTGTATTCGGCTCTCATCCATACTGCTTTGACGCCACCGACTTTCTAATACTCCTAGTTAAGCTAGCTGTTTTTTTACTGGAATGCGAAATGAAGACTATCGGCAACGCTCGTTCCAGTTTATTTGATGCTTTAACAGTACACGAAGAGAAACCACTTACTTTCCAAGATTGCCCCAAAGAGGTTTTTTAGGTCCGAAAATCGAGATGGCCATGCCTTCTTCTTCAAACCGTATTCTGATGATATTCACCGGCAAGCTCAGCTCTGTGAGGTTGAGAATTATCAACACCCACTAGGGCAAATTCATCACCAGTTAAATCAGCTTGCGATCTCGGGCCGGCTATCGGCCCCATATTTTATAGCAGTTCCTATAGAGAACAAGACCAGTATGACCGACTCCAATCAGATTTAAAACGAAACACTATTCTATTTCTGAATCAGTGATTACATTTCTCATGTTTTCTTAAGGGCGCTGCAACCTGCCCTTTTTACTTCCATGTATGAAGGATAAGGAAGTAATGTAATCGCGAAAAATTTCGGTAGCCAGATTTTTGGCGAAAAAACCGAATTTGATTACCTCTAAATTTACTTTTAAGAATTTTTGCGGTGCATCTTATCGTACGCTTGTATGCATGTTCATATATGTATGCATGTATGCATGTTCATGTATGTATCATGTATGCATGTTCATACGCTTGTATGCATGTACAAGCCATTTTGACCAACCGTAAGTCCAATTTGACCAGTTTTTCCCTGACGTATGTAACTCGCATACCTCAAATTATTGGTCGTAGAATGTTGAAACTTTATATTCAGGATTTTTGTAACATCTAATTGTGCACCTCCCCTTTTTGGTCCCAGTTGACTGCGTAATTTATGTACAGGGTCAACCAAAAAATTTTAAATACATTACGCTCTATGGGCAGAAATTCATTAAAGCGTATTTTAGAGATATTAGGCTATTTCAAACGACTCAGAAGTGATATATGCTGTTAAGGGTTACGAAATGAATTTCTCCATCGAAAATAGTGTCTTTATCACTTTTAGTTCTACACTCAAAAACATTTCAATGCATTAGGTCAACGGCAGTTTTAGCGACATTTAATCATTTGAAACACAATACCGTCCTACCATATAGTTAGGTAATGGTCCGACTACGGTCACGTGCCTCCCTCAAGAATTACGCCATGGCGTGACATTTGAGGGAATGATCCTTAACTAAATTTCAGCTAGCGTTTGAAAAGAAAGGGGGGGGATGGACATTTTTAAAATGCTAATCTCATTGCACGGTTAAAAAAATAATTAATTAACTAAATTTTTATCTGTTACTGTCATCTGCCCTACATTTCCCAAGCACTGTGCTATTGGTAATGGTTTTGTTGATTGCCTTTTTCAACTGTCATCAGAAAAAAAGAAAATTTTTGTCACGGTAATAATCTTTTGTTTTTTCCCAGGTATGAAAACTATGTTCATACAAATTTCATTTCAGTCGGCTGAATAAATTTATCGTAACAGACTACCTTGCAGAAACTACTAATAGATATTTTATCAGTTAGTATACAAGATGTCTTCGAATTCAAGGGCCATACTTTAAGGGTAGATAAAATACATATAAAGTATTTTTTGTACAGGTAGCAGTATGGAGTTGGAAATGAATAGTGTACGATGGAGTTTCAGCACGATGGGGCTGGAACCCCATGGTACACTGGGAACACGCACCATTTCTGAAATGATGCGTGTAATACTCACCATTCCCGAGCCTTATCTAGCAGTCTCTCAGCTACGTCCCCCAAAGATTTTCAAAATTTCTTTTTTTTTTTTTTTCCCCTTTCAAGCGATAAGTACAAAAGTTTATAAACGAGTGCATTTTAATAAAAGTTAAGGCTTATTCTCTCACAATATTCTTTGAATATTTTTCATTGAATCTCGATGAAAAAATTATTAATGAAATGAACGATTTTTTTTCGATGTCCGGCCGCTGCCTTGGAAGGCTTTGGCCACTTCATTATGGGGGCACCTAGTAGGTGGACCAACGTCGCCCCCTATGAAGGGACGGACAAATGACAACCACGCCCAGTCGGGGATCGAACCCCGACCACCGGGAGTTGAACCCGAAACCGTAGTATGGTGCTTTACCCACCATACAACCCGGTCGGCATGAAAGGAATGATAAATATTTTAAAAATACGTTATTTTGTGAAGCAAATACTCAAGGAAAAGTTGCACGTACAAATTGTAAAACACTTTCCCCCATCCCGACTACTATTACTCATATTTAGTCATCCACCCCGAACTAGATTCAAAGCTCTTGCCTAGCCTTTCATATTGGTTACGACCCTGCAGCATTCCCTGTTTTTCCTTCTGTATTTTCTAATGAGGGATCGGAGATGAAATGTGCAAGCGGAAAAACAGGGAATGTTGAAATAATTACGCTGATTATTGCAGAAATGGGAGGAGCCCCATCGAGTTGAAACCACATTGCTGTACTAAAAATGTTTATATGTATTTTACCTACTTGTAAAGTTTGGCCCATGTATTTGGAGACACACTGTATGTAGTGTAAGTTCGTAAGATTTATCTATATCAGTATCCGAAACACAAATTCGTAAGATTTATCTATATCAGTATCCAAAATACTCAGTTAAAAATTACCTATTCCAAAAAAAAGAGTAACAACAGTTCCACAACTTCCTCTTCCGTACTAAAAAAAAAACCTCTCATGCTGGACACTCCAACTGGTGTCTGTGTTTTAGTTCAAATTCGGCGCAATCTAATGCGGGCGCAATGATGGAAACAATCTAACTTCCCCCATTTCACAGCATGCCCTGTTACAGACAAAAAAGAAAGAAAGAAAGGAGGGGGGGGGGATCCAATTTAACATCTAAAAACCGTTTCTTTCAGAGTCATTGAGCTTCTGCGCAGTGCCTTAATGCCAACGACCCCTTTGTTTGCGAATATTGGATCACGACTCAGCTCAGGCAAAACGTCGCGGACTCTTGCTATCTCTGGAAGATGTAGAAACGTGGCCTGTCCATTGGGGCTGGTCCCCTTTTGTTTAGCTGGCTTTCAGACACAGATATATTCCCCGGATGATGCGTAACTCGGCTGGAAAGATTAAGGCTTCCCGAGATCTCTCCGACAGAAAACACGTTGTTTTTCGGAACCAGCATTTTCTCGTGGGAAATGGCTCACTATTCAGTTATTACGAGCGGAATGAGAATATGAGCTGTATTTGTGATATTGTATACCCCCCCCCCCCCTACCATTTTCGCTTATGACATGTGTTGTGAGTAGTTTGTCCCATTTTGTTTACTGCATTTTCTACATTATAACATAATGCATTACATGAGCCACTTATTTGTGAACTCTGTGGTGGTTTATGCGGGCGAATGTTTGAACAGTTAGATGACTTCTTTGCGGAATTGTAAAAAAGACAACAGTGTTGCTCTTTCTCTTCGCCCTTTTATGCCTGTGTGCAGTAAGATCTCAGGCCAGGGGCAGTTCGAGAACATTTTCAAGGGAGGGGCGATAAGAAGGACGAAGCATATTATCAGAGTTGTGTCACTCTTTTTTTTTTTTAATTTGTTCATTTTTAATATTCGACCCATCTTTAATCTGACCGCCCTCATCACTGAGGAGACGCAATGGAGAAGATTCACCTTCCTCAACTTCTTTTCGTCCAGCGATTGTGCAAGCGCAACTCTGGACCCCAAAGGGGCATTCAATCAGCCATTCTAGGAAGCAATATCGGTCCAAGAATCGTCCAAGAATGTGCTTTCTTGTTGCGTCTCTTCAATGATGAGAGCGAACAGAACAAACATGGATTTAGTAGTGGGTTTAGGTGCGCTCAAGAGTGATTGCAATCGTCCGCCCCCTTGGATTCATTAACCCTTTGAGGCGCAACCCTTTCCCAATGCTGAAAAAAGGGCAGTCGTTGCCATCACTCGACTTAACTACCAGTAAGATGGCGGACGATCGAAACGTTCATCGCGTGCCACAGGTCAAAAAAGGGTCTCTAGATCTGTGGCACGCAATGAACGTTTCGATCGTCCGCCATCTTGCTGGTAGTTAAGTCGAGCAATGGCAAAGGCTGCCCTTTTTTCAGCATTGGGCAATCTATCCAGCTGTTCTCGCATTCTTCCATTTTTCAGCAGATGTCAGTGCTGTTAAAAAGAATCATGACAATTTTTTTACGGGAAACGACGTGCTAAAAAGTAAAGGATTTTCTTGAAGCTATGTCACCCGCAACTACTTTTTATAGAAATCAAATCCATTCTTCGTGACTTGCAACAGTCAAAACGTCAGAGTTTGGTATTCCCTGAGCGGGAACATTGCGCATTAAAGGGTTAACCTGAGTGTAACGAATTTCTAGAAACCGAAGTTCATTTTCGTTATTCGGAAAAAAAAAGAAAAGAAAAAAAATCGTGAAATTAAAGTTTTACTATAGTTGTCCTCATAAAAGGAATTTATTCAGAATGATGTGAATTATCATCAGATTTAAACGGTGAAATAGCGTGCCAATATGGATGGCCGCGAGACGAGACTTCCCGCGGTCTCGCACTTTTGCAAAACTTCCCCTCTAGGTGCGAGGCGAGACCTCCGGGAGCGGAACGATACCGCGAGACGAGACAACGATATGAGACTTCGAAGTAAAACTGCTAGACTAGACGAGACCTTAGCCATTTCTCGTCTCGTATGGTCTCGCGTCCATCTCTAACTGGCATCATTAGTATATTCCTCTAATGCTTATTGTTTTAAGGCTAATGTTAAAAATTTTAACTACTATTGACAAAATTTATCAAATCTGACGTAGTTTATAACTTACATTATTATTGTATGTTTAGTCCCGCAGTGGCCTAGCCTCTAAGCTCTGTGCCTACAAGAACACGAAAAGTGATATCCAAATTTTCAAGTGGTACTCTCACCATTAGTGTAATTGGGTGGAAACTAAACCTTGCCTACCACCGTATAAAAGAATGAGACTTGAATGAATGCTTATAGAATAACAAATCTGTAAGAATTCACCAAGTTTGAATCTAAAAGAAATTTTGGTGCATGATCCCATTCCAGAGGCACTAATTTTCAGAATTTGCTGCAACTTTTAAAATATTTTACTCCACTCACAGCTTCAACTATGTATCAAATAAAAGTTCATGCAAAGTATTATTTCTCTTAAAATGGGCATTTTAATGGCCGTTCAAATCAGCCGAAACGATGGCATTCAATGGGAAGGAACCCAAAAGATTTAAAATTGTCTTAGATAACAAAATAATTGAACAAGTCTCTGGGACAAGAGTCTGGGACAAAGTCTGGGACAAGACTTTGGGATGAGATACTTCATATTATAAAAATTAAGACCTGGATAGTATAAAACTGCAAAATTTGCAACATATTTGTGGATCATTAAGTACAATTTTGAAAAACAAAACATTTAAAGAAACCCATCTTAAATGCTATTAGGTAATGGCGACACCAACACTCTTATATGGATCATTAACTCTATTGTACGATCCAAGATGCAGCCTTTTGAAATGAAATTTTTAAGAACTGTAAAGAGATGCACAAGAGTGAACCATCCATACTCGGGGCAAACCTTACCTGATTGTGGAGTGGAAGCCTAGAGGGGCATTTCACTCCTCTCCTCGTGTAACGCTCCGACACTCGTTTCTCTTTCCAATTATCTGGCTGTCAACATCACAAAGCAACCCAATCACAAGGCAAATCCGCACTACTCAATTCCCGCCAGTACAAAAGAGGTGACGCCATTGATCAAGCGTCTGGGAAGACGTTACATCTGATTTCTGACTTACTTTCTTAATCCTTCTAATTACTGCATTCAAGTATCACAAATATGCAATTATTTTATAGTAAACACTTTATTTTAGCACTTAATAGATGAAAAATGTATTAGTTCTGTAATAACCTGGGCAAACGGAAAGAACTATTTGAGAGAGGCGGACTCACACGGTCTATAGCTTTACCTACACTCTCAGTTTAGCTTTGCCCCGAGTATAACTAACGATTCCATACTTTCCGATTTAAAAATATGTAACATTAACCATAAAATAGTAATAGAATATCAAAATAAATGGAAAGATCACGTAAAGAGCATGAACGAGGACCGGCTGCCAAGAAAGCTGTTAGAATACAAACCTGTAGAGGATACCGAAACTGCGGAAGACCAGTACTCCGGTGAATTGACCAGTGGAGCCAGAACAGTCTAATAGGCTGTGTGACACAGGGCCGGCCCGAGGGTCTTGCGGGGCCCCAGGCGAAACGTAAGAGCGGGGCTTCTTTTCTATCATGTTTTAAGTAACTACTAGCACTTCTAGTGCATATTAGCTTTATTTCTCGGCTTTTGGGGGATATATTGCAACCATCTGCCAAGTTCGGGCTAAGCAAAAAAAGAATGACCCAAGAGCGGGCTTCTTTAATCGCGGAGGATCGCCTGCATTCGCACCCCCCTTGGGCCCGCTCTGTGTGACATGACGTAGATGGTGATGATGACCAGGATACGAGATCATATTCAGATGACTGCACAAAGTGGAGATGTTACCACAACCAGATATACGGCCGATTATAAAACAGTTATTGTGTTGAATACTTCCTGGAATGTCTTCTACCATCCAGACCAGTGGCGGCCCGTGGTCAAAACTGTTAGTGCAGCCGGAAGCATATGAGCCCCCCCCCCCCTTTTCCTTCGGACAGGATTGGAAAATCTTTGTTACTGAATTCGAAAGCTGGCGGATTAAGCCCTCACCGAGGAAAGAAAAAAAAAAAATCTGATGTGTCCAACACATGACTTCCTTGCACGTCCATTAGATCAAAAATATTTTCGACGCACTTCCTCTAAACTTATTTGTTTGAAAGAGATAAAATATCAATAATAGTAAGGTTTAGCGATTTCTAGCCAAATATTTCGATATCGCCAAGCTGAGTTCAATTTGAAAGATTTCCTTCTGACACTTTATTTGGCGATATTTCACCAAAAGCCGACAAACTTGAGATAGTCAGCGAGATTTTGGGGATAGCCAAAGTAGTCATTGAGCACAGACCTTCAATGAATTGAATGCATCTATACACCTCAATGTATTCAAAGTCATTTGGCTCACCATGTAAATAAATTCTCAGTCGATTGCTGTCAAAAAAGATATTGAAAACAGTTAGATATTACAATAGTTCTAAATACAAAGTTAAAAAATCTACGGGTTAAAGTTTTAGAGTTATACAAAATAGGAAATAATTTTTGGCGCCAAATTTGGCGATATTTCGGCGAAACTCGTCAATGTCGACGACATTTGGCGAGATTTTAAGCATAAACCAAACAATGACAGATTATCGCCAAATTTGGCGATATTTCGCCAAAACTCTCCAAGAACGATGACAAATGGCGATACTTTGGGCATGGACGAAATGACTGACTATCGACAAATTTGGCGATATTTCGCCAAAACTCGCCAAGGTCGAGGACAGACGGCGAGATTTTGGGCATGTACCAAACAATGACTGTCTACAGTTGTATTATAATGAAGATGTCCATAGACATTAAGGTACTGAAATTCTTTTCGGTGGTCCTGTAAATAAACTCTCCAGTAGATTGGAACCAAAAATCGAGATGCACAACTAGATGTTACAACATTCTTATATATGAAATTTCATAATAGTTTTTGAGATTTGAGAGTTAAATATGCACACACGTACACCAAAAGTCGCCAAGCTTCGCGACTTTAGGCATATTTCTTGAGGGAGGCACGTGACCGTGGTCGGACCATTACCTAACTTATGTGGTAGGACGGCATTGTGCTTGAAATGGATGAATGCCCCTAAAATTGCCATTGACCGTAATGTATTGGAAATCTTTTGAGTGTTCCTGTAGCGGAACTATAAATGATAAAGACACTTTTTACTTCCTTGTACGTAGTATAAGGAAGTAATGTGATCCCGAAAAATTTTGGGGGCCAAATTTCGACATAAAAACCGATTTTGACTACCTCTAAATTTAATTTAAAAATTTTTTTCGATGCATCTCATCGTAGGCTAGCATGCACGATCATATTAACGCGTCTGCAACTCATTTTGACCAGTGGCGAGTCTACTGTGGCCAGTTTTTCCATGCCGTCTGTACGTACGTACGTATGTACGTACGTACGTACGTACGTACGTTCGTACGTACGTACGTACGTATGTATGTAACTCGCATATCTCAAAAACTATTGGTCGTAGAATGTTGAGATTTGATATTTAGGATTGTTCTATGATCTAGTTGTGCACCTCCCCTTTTGGTGGCAATCGAATGGATAGTTTATGTACAGGACCGCCCAAAAGATTCGAAATACATTACGCTCTATGGGCCGAAATTCATTAAACTAGCATATCTCAAAAACTGTTAGGCGTTGAATGTTGAAACTTTATATTTAGGATTGTTGTAACATCTAGTTGTGCACCTCCCCTTTCGGTTCCATTCGACTGAATAGTTTATCTACAGGACCGCCCAAAAGATTCGAAATACATTACGCTCTATGGGCCGAAATTCATCAAAGCGTTTTTTAGAGGTATTGGGATATTTCAAACGACTCAGAAGTGATATATGCTGTAAAGAGTTAGAAAATGAATTTCTCCATTAAAAAAAAGTGTCTTTATCATTTATAGTTCTGCTACAGGAACACTCAAAAGATTTCCAATACATTACGGCCAATAGCAATTTTAGGGGCATTCATCCATTTCCAGCACAATACCGTCCTACCACATAAGTTAGGTAATGGTCCGACCACGGTCACGTGCCTCCCTCAAGAACTGTGCCAAAAGTCGCCAAGCTTGGCGACTTTTGGTGTACGTGTGTGCATATTTAACTCTCAAATCTCAAAAACTATTATGAAATTTCATATATAAGAATGTTGTAACATCTAGTTGTGCATCTCGATTTTTGGTTCCAATCTACTGGAGAGTTTATTTACAGGACCACCGAAAAGAATTTCAGTACCTTAATGTCTATGGACATCTTCATTATAATACAACTGTAGACAGTCATTGTTTGGTACATGCCCAAAATCTCGCCGTCTGTCCTTGACCTTGGCGAGTTTTGGCGAAATGTCGCCAAATTTGGCGATAGTCAGTCATTTGGTCCATGCCCAAAGTATCGCCATATGTCATCGTTCTTGGCGAGTTTTGGCGAAATATCGCCAAATTTGGCGATAATCTGTCATTGTTTGGTTTATGCTTAAAATCTCGCCAAATCTCGTCGACATTGACGAGTTTCGCCGAAATATCGCCAAATTTGGCGCCAAAAATTATTTCCTATTTTGTATAACTCTAAAACTTTAACCCGTAGATTTTTTAACTTTGTATTTAGAACTATTGTAATACCTAACTGTTTTCAATATCTTTTTTGACAGCAATCGACTGACAATTTATTTACATGGTGAGCCAAATGACTTTGAATACATCGAGGTGTATAGATGCATTCAACTCATTGAAAGTCTGTGGTCAATGACTACTTTGGCTATCCCCAAAATCTCGCTGACTATCTCAAGTTTGTCGGGTTTTGGTGAAATATCGCCAAATAAAGTGTCAGAAGGAAATCTTTCAAATTGAACTCAGCTTGGCGATATCGAAATATTTGGCTAGAATTCGCTAAACCTTACTATTATTGATATTTTATCTCTTTCAAACAAATAAATTTAGAGGAAGTGCGTCGAAAATATTTTTGATCTAATGGACGTGCAAGGAAGTCATGTGTTGGACACATCAGATTTTTTTAAAGGAGAAATTCATTTTCTAACACTTTACAGCATATATCACTTCTGTGTCGTTTGAAATAGCCCAATACCTCTAAAAAACGCTTTGATGAATTTCGGCCCATAGAGCGTAATGTATTTCGAATCTTTTGGGCGGTTATGTAGATAAACTATCCAGTCGAATGGAACCGAAAAGGGAGGTGCACAACTAGATGTTACAACGTTCCTAAATATAAAGTTTCAACATTCTACGCCTAATAGTTTTTGAGAAATGCGAGTTTAATGAATTTCGGCCCATTGAGCGTAATGTATTTCGAATGTTTTGGGCAGTCCTGTAGATAAACTATCCAGTCGAATGGAACCAAAAGGGGAGGTGCACAACTAGATGTTACAAATATCCAAAATATGAAGTTTCGACATTCTACGCCTAATAGCTTTTGAGTTAGGCGAGTTTAATGAATTTCGGCCCATAGAGCGTAATGTATTTCGAATCTTTTGGGCGGTCCTGTACATAAACTATCCATTCGATTGTCACCAAAAGGGGAGGTGCACAACTAGATCATAGAACAATCCTAAGTATCAAATCTCAACATTCTACGACCAATAGTTTTTGAGATATGCGAGTTACATACATACGTACGTACGTACAGACGGCATGGAAAAACTGGCCATAATAGACTCGCCGCTGGTCAAAATGAGTTGCAGACGCATTAATATGATCGTGCATGATAGCCTACGATGAGATGCATCGAAAAAAATTTTTTAATTCAATTTAGAGGTAGTCAAAATCGGTTTTTTTGTCGAAATTTGGCCCCCAAAATTTTTCGGGATCACATTACTTCCTTATACTACGTACAAGGAAGTAAAAAAGAAATTACATAAAAAATGTAAGAGATCCTATTTTACTTCCATAAAATGGACATAAATTTCAGCCAGCCGCTCTTATCCTCAAAATTGCATTTACCCGTGTCTGATTCGAAGTTTCCTTAGAATTTTCTTTTGTAACGATAACTTGAGAAGAAAAGAAAACTTACTTATTTTTTATAAGTCAAATCAATCCTCCTTTCTTTTAAACATGCGAATCGGTCAGTGATGTCCCCATAAAAAGGCGTTGTTTTAATTCAGATATCAATAATTTTAAATGCTCTTTAAAATTTCCCATGTTTAAAGAATTTTCTCGTTCGCCATGTCCTCTAAATGCCAGTTCTTGCTTACTTAAAAGCAATACTGCTTTGATGGGTAATTGTCCATTCATAAGCGTCTATTCAGGCTTACCTTCTTGATAAAGTCGAGAGTTTTCCAAACATATATTCTCCTTACCCCCTCCCTCACTTCTCGTCCGAGTCCGAGCCAATCAGTTAGTCGAGTTCTCAAGTTCAGCCGCCGTTAAAAAATCTTTCATCGGCTGTATCAGCTGCATATGCCGGAGAGGCTGCTTACGTAGTCGTTGTCATGGCAACGGTGCTGCCAATTTTCTTTTCAGCGCTCTGGGTTGAGCCAAAGATTTTCCCAATTGACTTGCGGGAAGATTAAAGTGCTTTTTTTCTGAATGAGCGATCCGGCCACAATACGTTTTTTTTTTGTTTGGTTTTTTCGGAGATTTTTTTTATTTACCGTAGGAATTCCGCAATTATAATCTGAATTTAGGAAAATTAGTAGAATAAATTATTTTAATGTATGTGCTGATAATTTCAAGTGCAGCCCGGCTGTACTTGCTGTATCCCACGAGCCGCCACTGATCCAGACTCGCGTGCGCTCATATGTCATATGACAAAATTTGCAAGGATGTAGAATGCCCAATAAGCTAATCAGAAAGCTATCCCATAACTTATGATACAGTCCAGTGATTTTGATATCGTGTACATAAATTAAAGTTATAATTTTTTATCAAGATTGTCCACGTTGTTGAATTTGATGAAATTTAACCCTGCATAGGAAGTTAGAAATGCAAAATGGCTGAATGAACATCGAGATCACAGCGTGGAATCTTTATAGTTAAAACTGAATAATGAAGAACTTACGTCTTGGTTTAATTGATATTGTACTAAGACCTGAGTCGAACGAACTGAATCGAAGATTGAGATCTTAAGAGTGGAATTTTTGTATTTTTATCTATAGTAAATGAATCTTGAAGAAATATTGTCATGAATGTGGTATCTTATGACATTTTAAAGATCTTTAAGTGGATTGATAAATGGGGATCAAGCTTGCTTGAGGATCTTAATACTGAAAGAGCCACTTCAGTCTGACCATCTAGTCGGGTCATATGCTTTCGCACTACACTTTTAGGCCTGTGGTTCAGAAAGCGTGGCTCGGCATTGCAAGCCATCGCGGGGCTGTAGTGCCACTTAGTTTTTGATCGAGATCCAAGTCGAACCAATGCAGAAAATAAAAATGCAGGGTGCCCGAAAAGTCCTTGACACATTTAAAAAATTCATAGAAAAGCAACTAATTGTCGTATGAATATGCGGTTTGCACAATACTTCACAGGCTCATAAATTTTTTTTTTGATATCGTAAAAAAATTTCCAAATTGTGTCCATAGGTGGCGCTATACTGTCACTAAGAAAAACAAACATAATCTAAGGTGTTTAATCATTTTATTAAGCTGAAAGCAATATCTTTCATTACCAGATTTCAATGTGTGCGCCTTTTGTTGCTCGAACCACATCTAAACGGTATTCAAGTGCATCCCATGTTCTAGCTACCATGGAGTGCGGTTTTTCTTAAACATGTTACGAAACTTTCTTTGAACAGTAGTTATGGATTTTGATTCGAAATATCAACCGACGCAATGCGCTTTCTCAATTGCAGTCGCCATAGCTAGCATGAATATTCCCGCACCGTCAGTGCTGTTGGAAACTCACGAAAAATCCCTATTGGCTCTCATTGCTGAAAGATGGAGATGCAGCGCCATCTATTAACACATTTTGGAAGTAATTTGTTTTAAGATGGAAAAATATTCTGGATTCTGTGAAGCATTACTGTGCGAACCGCATATTCATACAACAATCTGTTACTGTTCTGTGAATTTTTAGAATATATCAAAGACTTTTCGGACACCCTGTATATTGGGGTCCTTGTAAACACAATTAAGAGTACTTATAAGCACATACACAACACATACTTAAGCTTTTGCTTGAAAAAATTGAGTTATAATAGTTTTTAAAATTTGCACTCTTGATACTAATAGTGTTAGGAATTTTTGGGATGACCTGCTCTTCTGGGGGATTAATTTAGTCTAAAATTCATATTCTACGCGTTAAATGATAAAAATTTGCATTTTGTTGCGTGTAAATGGGTTAACTAAAGCACGAGATAAGAAGTCTTAGGTGTCCCCATTGTTTAAAATACGGTTTTCTCGATTTTTCACGAAATATTGGCGTTATCACTTAGCTGATTTTAATTTTGAAAACTTATATTTGGAGCCAAATTTGGACATTTTTGCCTGAAAGTCGCCAAGCTTGACGACATTTGGCGCAAATGGGGATTATAGCCTTTCTTACTTGCATTGGTATTACGCAATAGCATTAGAGATTATAAATATGCGCTACCAGTAGGAAGTGTGAGAGAATTAGAATGTTGTAGAGATTGGCCGAAAGTGTGGGAAAGGTTAGTGGAACTTATAAATACGGGAGGGCAGATCGACATTGAGTTCAGTTGTAATTGAATGCTCGTTAAGTTCACTGCTTTGCATGCTTTTGTGAGCGATCTTCTTGCTTCTTTTGAGAAGACTATTTTTGACTGTTGTTTTTGTGACTACTTCATTGTTGTATGCTGAGGAACAGATCTTCTATAACAGTGGAAATGTTACGACCAGTACACAAACTTCAACAAGTTGCATGAAAAATTGAAAATTCATTATAACACGAGTGTGACATAACAGCGTTGTGGACCCCTCCCTACTTCCTTGTCGTAAACTGTCACATTTGGTGTTGATTAAATTCCTCCCCTCCCAGTAAGGTTTACGTAATTTATGGAAGCTTCTTACTTGAGAATGACATAAAAATAAAGTTGTTTTTCTGAAATCTATAAGCTGTAACAGCTTTTGAATATACTTTTTATTTGGAACACATGACTAGAACACAACGCCATTGCTTTTGAATATTGGTACCTGCTTTTTCGTTCGTATATTAATGATGATCTTACTGAAAATTGTTTCGGCTCAGACTTCTTAAATAGAAGGATCATTCCATCGTCATCTTGTAACTAAAACATACCTCCTTCCCATATGTACCATTCTTTTACATCTCGCTGCTCAATCTTTTACCATGTTGTTCTGTCACGCCCTGCGCTGGACTTCCTCATTACCTGTGCTGTGGCTCGGTAGTTCCAGTCTCACGATCCGACAATAAAAGGGGAAGAAACATCTACGGGCCAAGGGGCGTTGTCAGTGACTCACCACTGGTCACGATCACACTGCCGGTCAGCGGCAAGGGGCGTAGGAGGCTGCCGATCATGTAGTCCGATTATTCGGAACAGGCGGTCCTCGAAATCTTTTCCATTTGCAGCAGACGTGTTCCTGCACAGGCAGGCAAAGGCTATCAAACTCCGATATTGATTTCTGGAGTTGTTTCTCGGAACATAAGTAAACGACATGGAGCATGTTTCACCTATCAGGGTCAAGGCAAAATGGGGATCACGTTGAAATCCCATCACATCTGACAGAATCCGTGTCGCTGAACTACAATAGAAAATCTTATGAAGTAACGTTTTTTCGATTGTGACTGCATAATGTAGTGCAGCGGTGGCCAACATTTTGTACAGCTTGCGCCAATTTTTTTCACAGACAAGTTCAGATTAGTAATGGGCATGAATGAATGAAACTATTCGAATTAACCGATTATTAAGTCCATTCGAGACAACTGATGTCGAAAACTCCATACGAACACGAACGCTCAGCACATAGCGTTCGAATAACACACAGCATTTGAAAATCCGAATAGTGAAACGATTAATCGCGTCGCGAATGTAGTTCGAATTGTGAACCGATTAATCGTGAATAATAATCAAATAGTGAAATCGCGAATATTCACTATCCAATTAACCGATTATCGATACTATTCGTAATCGATTAATCGATTTCGAAAATCGTTCGAATGGCACGTTACTAGTTCAGATGGGCCGTGCAACTCAAGCAACTTTTTCACGGGTACTGTTTACTTCACTTGAGTTCACGGGTAAAGTTTAAGTATTATATGAATACGGGTAGTCATTAGTCTAAGGGAAGAAATGCAATAACGTGTGAACATGAGATTGAAATCAATGCTCTGAGGAAGTGGAGTCTGCAATTAATTTTTCCGAAATTTGGTAAGGATGATTTTTGATGGCAACGTATTTTGGAATGTAGAAATGCTTCCTTTTAACGTGGTATCATAAATTATAAGAAATAAAATATTTCCGGTCATGAAATTATTTCGAAGGACCTCAGTCTGTCTCAAAACAATAAGTAGGAGCAAGAATGCAATGTGCCTCTTGAAATCGTCGAATGCGCCAAGCTTGATGCATGTGCCTCACGTATGAAGCATGCTGCGTCACTAGTTGTCTACCCCTGATGTAGTGAAAGCATTTTGCTTGGGTCACATATTTCTCTGTTTAGTGTGCAAATTGACGTACGGGATGACGGGGGTTTTTCTCTACCGCAGACTGGAGTACCTGACTGTAGAAGTTAAGACTGTTGTACGGCCGCCATTTTAGATTCACAGCTCCGCGTGAAACTACAGGGATATTTTCTCCCTCCGCAGTAGTATACTTTCAGTTATTTTAGTAAAAAAGTTACTGTAGATTGTTCAAAAGGTAATTGTCTGTGTAGAAACATTTTCACTTCGTGCACAATCTTTTATTAACATGGTTAAATTTCAGTTAAAATTTTGAAAATTCGAGCAAACTCAGATATAAATAATAAACATATTTTTGAAACGCAATACATTTAAAAAATAAAAATATTTCTACACAGACAGTTGTCAGCTGAACAATCTACAGATTTTTTTTTTTTTTTACAAAAATAATTTTAAGTATACTGTTACGAAATCTGGTAGGGGATGTATGCTAATGCAGTCCAATAAGCTGGAAAAATCGAAAATAACACTTTATTCGGCGAAACGAAGCACTATATCTCACAACAAATAGTACAGCATTTAACATATATCACAGCGAAACGTTAAAATATCACAACAATAACACCATTCAAACGGCAATATCAATTGTATCGCCTTGTTCTCAATATCCGCAGTTTATGACATACTGATTCGACAGTAAAAGTGACTCCTTTATTTATAAATTTCCAAGCGGGCGTGACATCACATAGTATATATGACATAATTTTTCTAGGCTTTTCCTTACCTTCTTCCCTATGATTGAGATGAAGCCAAAATTCCACTAGTTTCGAGAACTTTCTCTTTGTTTCAGAAGTCGCCAGATTTGTCGCCAAGATCAAGGAGTCACATACCCATTCCACTTGCAACAATGCCTGTACAACTCACTTTCCCGCAACGCACATTAATGCGGGAAAGCAACATTACAATTTTCTAACAATACTCTTAAGGATGGAGAAAAAATCCCGGTATATATGTTAACATGGAGCTACTGACAAAAAGCACTCAAAAAGAAATTGTTCTTTAAACGATGAAACAAATAGTAAAATAACATACATAAAAGGTTACTTACAGACTGTGTTTCATGGAGGTAATGAATCCAAAATGTCGGCCATCCAGCAGCTTTAATGGGTCCTTGCCAGAGACACAATACATTGGATGCTCGTTTATTCGAACTCAAAGGTTCTGAGAAAAAGTTCAAATTATCGGAAGTTCGAATTATCCGATTTTAAGAGAAAATATAACTTTTAAAGTGATACAAACGAAAAAGAAAATCTCCAAAAAGAATATCCTAAGAAGATATGCGTATTGGCCCGAATATAATTTTTGAATATACAAGGTATCCCAAAAAAGTAGTAACACGCTTCAATTCTTTATCTATAAGAGTTAAGTGGTCAATGTGGTTTGTAAAATGTTCAAAATAAGGTAGGAAAAAAACACTAAGGTATATATACCACAAACTGACACCTCACCAGATAATTTATTATAAGCTTTTATTTCAGAATTTTTGTCAAATCTTGATATCGAGTAATAATTTAGACATTTGTCTTCAATTTTATGCCATTTTTTTTTCCAAATCACCAGGGGCTCCAGGTATCAAAAATTGATATTTTAAACTCAGAGATAAAAAAAATTGACTTTTCAAATCATAATTTATCTAGAATTTTCCTATAACGCATGTTTGGAAGTTTCTAGTGAAAGTTACCACACAGTAACACACGCCATTATTTTGTCATTCTCTTTTACATTTTAAAATCCCTTCTCAAGAAGCATGACGTAATTAGTGGATGATCCCCCCCCCAAAAAAAAAGACTAAATTATCGCTAATTCCATAACGCAAATCTGATCCATTCAATTAAAAGTGTACCTGTTAATTTCAAATGTTTGAACGCGTTTAATTGCCATGTCACAATAATGGGATCATTATTTAACTTTTATCAACTCATAGTTGGTCCCCTAAAGTAAAGATTTTTTTCGCCTGAAAACCGACGCCAGCACAGTAGGTTAAGTGGTGTAAGTCATAATTAACATTAAATTTCTGGCTAACTATTCCACTTAGAGACATGGCATTTTAAAAATTAATTTCGTTAGACAAAGAGCAAAATTTTTCTTTCTAAATATAAATGATAGGAAAGGAGGGACCGTATACAAATTAGATTTCGCTTTTTAATATGTATACAGCCCCCAGTAAAAATGAAAAACTTGCCATATCTGAAATCAACTCTTTATTGGACGAACTTTTCTAATTGAAAGCATTTTTCTATCACATGCAGTTTAAAAGATAATCGCTTTAGCATATATTTTGAAACACCCGGTATATACAAGGTGTACCACAATTCTCTCACAGGTTTGGAAGGCTTATAAAAAAATAAAGATTACCAATACAGCAACAAAGTTGACTTTATTGGATCAAGATCTTAGTTTTGTTTCACAAATGATCAATACGTGAACTTTTCGTGTTGTGATAGATATCAAGTCTACAGTGGCGGCTCGTGGGATACAGCAAGTACAGCCGGGCTGCACTTGAAATTATCAGCACATACTTTAAAATAATTTATTCTACTAATTTTCCTAAATTCAGATTAGAAATGTGGAATTCCTACGGTAAATTAAAAAAATCTCCGAAAAAAACCAACCAAAAAAAACCAACCAAAAAAAAAAAAAAAAAAAAAAAAAAAAAAACGTATTGTGGCCGGATCGCTCATTCAGAAAAAAAGCACTTTAATCTTCCCGCAATTCAAGTGGGAAAATCTTTGATTCAGCCCAGAGCGCTGAAAAGAAAATTGGCAGCACCGTTTCCATGACAACGACTACGTAAGCAGCCTCTCCGGGATAGGGAGTATGCAGCTGATACAGCCGATGAACGATTTTTTAACGGCGGCTGAACTTGAGAACTCGACTAACTGATTGGGCTCGGACGAGAAGTGAGGGAGGGGGAAGGAGAATATATGTTTGGTAAACTCTCGACTTTATATTGCTGAATTTATCAAGAAGGGAAGCCTGAATAGACGCTTATGAATGGACAATTATCCATCAAAGCAGTATTGTTTTTATGTAAGTAAGAACTGGCATTTAGAGGACATAGCGAGCGAGAAAATTCTTTAAACATGGGGAATTTTAAAGAGCTTTTAAAATTATTGATATCTGAATTAAAACAACGCCTTTTTATGGGGACATCACTGACCGATTCGCATGTTTAAAAGAAAGGAGGATTGATTTGAATTATAAAAAATAAGTAAGTTTTCTTTTTTTTTCTTTTATTCTCAAGTTATCGTTACAAAAGAAAATTCTAAGGAAACTTCGAATCAGACACGGATTAATGCAATTTTGAGGATAAGAGCGGCTGGTTGAAATTTATGTTCATTTTATGGAAGTAAAATAGGATCTCTTACATTTTTTATGTAATTTCTTTTCTTTTTTTTTTTTCCCTCGGTGAGGGCTTAATCCACCAGCTTTGGAATTCAGTAACAAAGATTTTCCAATCCTGTCAGGAGGAAAGGGGGGGGGGGGGCTCATATGCTCGCTGCATAACGTTTGACATGGCCGCCACTGCAAGTCTAAAGTCAAATTCTTCTTTTCACAGTGTGAAAGCGAGTGTGTGGAAGGAAGAATTACAGATGATGAATTACAGATTATCGATCATTTGCGAAACAAAACTTGTAAGATTTCAATATCCAATGAAGTCAACTTTGTTGATGTATTGGTAATGTATTATTTTTTTATAAGCCTTCCAAACCCGGTAGGGAATTGTGTCACATCCTGTATATATATTTTAATCTGAGCCTGAATCGCCAAGTTGATGTATAATTCGAGTTGGAATGGATGGATGGAGGTATTTTGATCTCCACCTATCGTTATCTTATCAACTCCCTTTGCTAATTTATGAACTAGGCATGGTTTATTTAAAATGTAATGCATAAAAAAAAGGTACCATGAAGCAAAAATGCTATCCTCGGGGAATATCACTTGTTGCGAGGGAGCTGAAGCCCCCTAGCCCCTTCCTTTCCTGGATTCGCCACTGAGTTTGAGCAGGGCCTGATTACCGAAAAGGCTGGGGAAGCTTGAGCTTCTCCTCTGAATTTAAAAGGGGGGCCCAAAAATGACTGAAAAACTTTAATAAGATTTCAAAATTTTGTACATAAATTATCTTTTTATTGTAAAGATATTTGTTGAAGAGAAGTGGAAGGATATATTTAAGGTTTATCAAAGTTGATGTATAATTCGTATGTATTGATGATACTTCATATCCCAACACTTCTAAATTGGTTCAGTTTGCGATGTCTTTGCCTGGGACATCTGCTCTAGTTGAGAGATTTTTTTCTATTATGGGGAACAATTCGCTGGCAGAAAGGGGTAGACTTTCAGTATATAATGTTTAACATCTTCTAAATATCAAAATTAATTCTGAACTATCTCTTTCATACTGATTTTTTTAATGTTATCAAAACAAACAAAGAATTTCTGGAGAAAAAAAAAACATATTTAATGAAAATTACTTCTAAACAAATAAAGTTTATTATTCCAGTAAGGTAATGTTTTTAGTTTATTTTTTACTAGCTGCGTGCCCGTTCTTCGCAAACGAAACGAAAAATTTCCTCAAATGTGTAATTCGAATTAATTCCAGTGATGTGGAATCTAGAAAAAGCAAAATTATTTCACTCTTGACTTAAAATTTGCGTCATATATATGTAATAACCTGAGATCATTGCAATATAATGACACACACAAAAAAAAAAAAACTATGTCAGCGTCATTCGGTATCAAAAAAGTGAAAATGGACCGTTTGCAGTGAACTTCTCACTTTCAAAATGTATTATTTCCGCAGACATGCTGTCTTTTAGGTTCACGTTTTAGCGTTAAATACCTCAGACACTACATGAAATGGACATTTTTTTTTTAATTTTAAAAATACGTCACCCTCTCTTGCAACCATTTACAAAAAGAAAAGAGATAAGAGATAAGACTGCGCTATTTATAAAGGCTTTAAAATTGTTTTTCTAGATTATGCAGTTTAATTTTTCTTCTCACAAATAAATCCAGTATTTATAAAAGGAAATCGAGCCAAGCAAAGAAATCGTCTGCTCGCGGGACCCGTTTTTATTTATTTTTTTCAACTGGCAATTTTAATCATTGTTACTGTATCCATGACAACCAAACCACAAGATATCAAACCGAAACTCATAAGCAGGTACTACTGAAATGAAAATCCTTCTTTACTTAAAAATTCGTAAAAATTCTCCTAATTTATATTTTCCCCCCGTTCTTCTTTTAAAAGTGGGCGAATTGTGTGCTCCGTCTTTTGCCCAAATATAAAAAAGTTATGACAGATAGAATTCAAGATGCAGCAGTTTTAAAAATATTTTTCGAAAGTTAGCGTCAAATTTAATTTTATTTGAAAAATTCCCAAAAATCTGCAAATTATGTTACACAGTCCGAACAAATAGTTTTTAAAAGAAAATTTTCTCCTCTATACGATGATGTAAATATCGTTTTCTTGCGAGCGCAATTACCGGCGTTATTATGTATTACGCAAGAAAAATCGCTAAAAATCGGACAAAACATAAAATAAAACATTTTCTAATTCGAATTTCGAAAAAATCGCTTCGAGGTGTGTCGAGACCAGTCTTGGAGAATTTCCGTACAAAATTTGGTAGGTCTACGATCACCCGTTTTGGAGCTACGCGAGACACAGACAGACAGACAGACAAACGGACAGTTTACACTCTGTTTTATTTATATAGATAGAAAGTAATTTCAAAAATATTGTAAAATCTTGTTACAATGTACTAAGCTATCGTGAAGTTAAATGAATAAAATATTTTTATCAAAGGAAAATTTTGGATTAATAAATAAATATATTTATATCAAAGGAAATCACTAGAGCTAATTAAATCAACGAAATTTCATTTCAGCGAATAAAATATTTTTATCGAAGAAAATCATTAAAAAATTTACTTTTCCCAAACAAAAAGGGGAGGGGGGAGGGCAAAACAAGATTGAGCTTCCCCTCATTTCAGAGGTTAATCTGGCCCTGAGTTTGAGCATCGATCAGTGCAAGGGCGGATTTAAAGGGGGGGGGGCGGAGGGGGTACCCCCCCGAGAAAAAAGAAATTAATGTAAAAGATCCTATTTTTCTTCCATAAAATGGATGTATATGTCAATCTTCTAATTAATCGCCACCCCCGACAAACTTGCATTAATCCGCCACTGTATCAGTGTGCACACTAAAGGGGGGGGGATGTACAGTGACATTGCAAATGCATTCTTTGTAAAGTATAGTGACTGACGAGGTGCTTGACTGTTCCCCTAATGGCAAAACAATTCTAGCAGACCACCGACCCCGCCCCCCCCAAAAAAAAAAAAAATAAAATAAAAAATCTCACTGTCATCGTCGTACTTTGCTCTTAACCAGAAACAAAATGAAAGCCATAAAAATCCTCATCACTCTTTACTGTTCTAGTAGATGATAGATGGCGCTAGCTGTATAAATGATTCAAACTGTAAACAAATCTTGTCATGAGTTTATATGAAATTAAAAGCTTATTAGAGCAGGTAGGGACCGATTAATGCAATTTTGTGGGTGAGAGGGCAGTTAGTTGGAAGATTCACATACATATACATTACGGAAGTAAAACAGGATTTTTACATTAATTTCTTTTTTCTCGGGAGGGGCGGTCGCCTCCCCCGTATAATCCATCCTTGCATAAGAGTTCATAGCCTTAATGTGAGGCTTTCTTTTAAAGAAATTTTATCTTTTCACCTAGTATGTAATTGAATGCGGAAAACTTATGTAAACAGTGAATAGAACAGGATTAGTCAGTTTAAAAAATTTATTTAAACATTTCTAACCAAAAATATGAAAAGTTTTTGAACTGTAATAAATAAGCCTAAAAATTTCAAAATCATATAGCGGAGGGAGTAAAAAAGCACGTTACGCACTTAAAAACAAACATGCAATATAAAAAGCGTGTAACTAGTAAAAAATCGGATGGAATCCGGCTGAAGTACCAAATAAAAGATATTTTAAATAAATGCACAATTTTGAATAATTCATTTACTTAATAATAATTTTGGTTTTAATTTTATATTTTTAAACTAATAAGATAGTAGTTAAAAAAGCCACAACTGTTCATCCTTTCATATTCCTCCTCATCCCCACAACTGTTCATCCTTTCAACTGTTCATTCTGTTCACTTTTCATATTTCTAACCAAAAATATGAAAAGTTTTTGAACTGTAATAAATAAGCCTAAAAATTTCAAAATCATATAGCGGAGGGAGTAAAAAAGCACGTTACGCACTTAAAAACAAACATGCAATATAAAAAGCGTGTAACTAGTAAAAAATCGGATGGAATCCGGCTGAAGTACCAAATAAAAGATATTTTAAATAAATGCACAATTTTGAATAATTCATTTACTTAATAATAATTTTGGTTTTAATTTTATATTTTTAAACTAATAAGATATTTATCTTTTTTAAATGCAATATTTAAATGTTAACTTAAAATGCCGTGACGTAATCAGGAGAAAAAATAGAGGGTGTGAGTGTGTGTCTGTGGGTAAGCCATGGAATAACGAGACCCTGGAGTAATAAACTTCAAAAGAGACTTTTTAAAGTACACCGACAGTCCTTATTCAGGACTATAATAAATAATCGGATGAGGATCAGGACTACAATAAATAATCGGATGCCTCTGCTTAAGCAGAGGAAAAATGGAAAAGAAAAAAAAAAAAAAGTGGACTAAGCATGCAACATTTGCAAATACTAATAACACTTATCGGAGTCGGTATCGGAAGGTATGAAACAGTGTTTAAAAAGGGATAAAATAAAGTATGGCGCCCTCTTACTCTTTATTAACCAACCCATGATAGAACAAATAGAGTAGCTTTCATTGCTATTTTGATTTTCAGCATGCTAAGTTTGGTAAACGGGACACAACTGGAATTAGTAGATTTCCGTTGCGATGGCGAACCCGAATTTGGCATATGCTTTGAGAGACATGCAATTTTCAATAACATTTACTGTATATGTTTTTGAATATTTTCAGAAACCGATATACAAACATTTATATACGTCGAGAAAAAGAAAAGAAAAAATAAGATTATAATAATCAATAGATATAAATATTTTAAAATTAGGTTTAAAGAGAATGAATTAAAATATTACGTCCTTATTATTCATATAACTAGATATATTTTAAAGATTTTAAATATGTTCAAGCAAAATTTCGCTGCGGTTATTTTATCTTGAGTATATAAAATTCCTATTCATCTCCAGAACATGTAATAATTAACAGATAAGTACTTAAGTCCGGGCATTTCTTACTTGTCAAATGGCGTCGCTGTGCTTTCCATAATTTAAAGACATAATTCATATAAATTTTATCCAATCCATTTTTCTTATTTTGTTCACAACGCCTGTAAAGGAAGACATTGTGAATGTCATTTTGGGGAATAATACCGTAAGCGGGTGTCGGTTGAGTTGGCGACTTTTTTTTGTCGCCAGCGGCTAACCTTGGCGACTTTTTTTGAGCGCCAAACAAAACATAAACAATCGTTGACACATAACTAACAAAATGAACCCCAAACTATAACACACTATCTAAACACATAAAAACATTTTTAGACATATTTCAAATGCAATTATGAACAAAAATCACATAAACAAAGCACTACCTCTGGACTATGGGTACGTCAAAAAATAAATAAACCATAACCTTAATCATATACAAAATGCCAAAATAAGTTTCTGCACATAATTATACAGCAAAATTTCCCTTAAAACGTTAAAATAACAATTTTAAATTAATAGAAAAACATCAAATAAACCAACTACCTCCCCCCCCCACACACACACACAACTCCCCACAAACAACTCAAAAATACATATATTGAATCATATTTAACGTGAATAGTGCACGTGATTTCAAGAAAAATATACTGCAAATATTTTCATAAAACGTTAAAAACACTCTTTATAAATAACATAAAACTACTATAATAAACCGACTACTTCCTCCCTCACGTGCTTTTTGCAATTTAATACCTTCAAAACACACAACATTTACACTATTAATCACACTAGAATCAAATCTAATCTCAAACAACTCAAAAATCCTTACATATTTATTCCTATTAAACCTAGAAATTGTACGGGAATTCTGTAAATCAGGAGCAAATGCATATCACAAATAAAATTAACCATCCCTCTTAAAACCTTAAAAATTTTTACTTTTTCATCCCAATTCACAAAAAAATAACATAACATACTGAAAACCTTACATAATTATGAAAACATAAGACCATAAATATTCTCAACTATACACTGGTGTACCGTAAAGCAAGGAATAAACATTTAAATAAATAAAAGCACCACATACCTTAAATTTTATTCATGAACAACGTGCGTTCATCTCAAAATAAATCCATCAGAAGCATTCAAATAAGCATAACAACTGTACCTCAACACAGTCGCAACATTTTCAAATGTTTGTCGAAATTGACTTGATAAAGAAATAAGAAACAACTCAGCGTATAAACGAACCGATATCATTACAGCTCTACACAAATTACCTACATTTATTATAAAACCAAGCAAAAATTACACTTTTCAAAAATAACCATTATAAAATACAAAACTTCAGCAGACGGCACGACACGACTTCCTTCCCGGCGAATTCAAGTTCAGTTATTTTGCCAGTTAAACTCCTTGAAATTCGTTCAACCAATCACATAATTCCTTCCAACAGTATAGTTTCTCATGACATCATAAAACAACACAACTCCGCCGGACGGGTGGCCGAATAGCTAATCTCCATTGGCAACGCTGCCAGGACTGTTTACTACAAATAGTAGGCTTTGGCGACGCATCTCCCTTGGCGATGGACACCCGCTTACGGTATTATCCCCTCATTTTGGCTTTCGTCTGTTAAAATTTGAAGATGGAAAAAAATTATTAATACTAGTAAAATCTAGCGGGAAATAGAATTAAAACCAACAACTTTTTGTTCGAACAAAGCCTTATATTGGGTAACGATCGGTAGTGCTGCCATCTATAGGCTCCCGAATGAGGTATAAATGAATTCTTCGGAAGCTTGTGGTAGAAATTAACACCCTTGGCCAGTACTGCCACTATCGAACAAATCTGTGTTTGGGGTTGAAATGCTGTAAAAGCAGAAAGGCCTAAGCCCCCATAATCCATGAAAGCCAGACAGACAGACAGACAAGAAGCCTTATGTAATGACTGCTGTAAAGATAAAAAAACAAATAAAACAAATACGCATGGAATGCGAAACAAATCGATTATACTTTTTAACACAATCCTTACCTCTTTTATTTTCTTTTTCATTTTACCCACATTTGTGGATGTATCTCTCTATTCTAAAAAAAAAAGTAACGGCCGATGCTGTCGGCGCCGCCGCCGCCGCTGTCAGAAGCTTGTTCTGCTATCTCCTCCGAAACCGTGGGGATTTGAGCTTCGACGAAGGTGTCCAAGGATTTGGAAAATTACGGGGAACCTGATAAGGTAACTTAAATTTCGAAATCGAATTATTTTAGAAGATATTAATAAAAAAAAAAAAAACTGAAAAAATAAACATAATGCTTGCCAGGTTTCGCAATTTTTGCCAGCATAAAATTGTTTATGCCTCTGCAACAAAGCAACTCTGTAGAATCGCGTGAAATTGACACACATGAAGTAGAATTACACCAATTTTACGTTAAATTAAAAAGTATATGAAATAAATAACTCAAAATGTGTTACACAAGGTTGACGAATTTCAAATAGTAAGTTTTCTTAGACAACAAGAGTTTAGAATTAGCGATTATTCGTTTTTCCAAAATATAATAACTAATTGTAACTGATTTAAAAAGCGCCATTTTGGAGTTAGGTACGATGAAAACGTAAATTAGCACGCTGGCCTCAAATGCTCCATAGAAAACTAAGGTGAGAGAATAAGACACGATAATAATGCGCAAGAATTATGCGCGAGAGATATTGCAGCAAGTCAGCTGATGGGACAAGTGCTTCAAGCTTGGATTGCCAAAGCGCTCTCCTATCCTGTATATCTGCTCTATGGAACAGACAGGGAAACAGAAATCATTAACACTTTTCAACTTTTTTGGGGTCTAAAATAAAATAAAAAATACAAATATGAAATTAAGATTTTTTAAAAAAATCCGTTGTATTTATTTTCATTGCGGAGCAGCAGCTAAACTGCGAGCCTCAAATCATAACCAAGCTCTATAACTTTCAGAACTCTAGAATAGAACGGAAATTCTCTCCCTTCTTTAGTTCTGCTGACTAAAGACACTTAATAAATTATCCCCTAAGAAATTTTTCTCTTGTAAACCAAGTGTATTGCTATACTGAGTATTTGATGCTACACATGCAAACAGAATCGCATTCCATAAATAAATTTACAGAGGAATTCGAATTTTTTCATGTCCTACCATGTCATTACGAAGTTCATAATAAAAAAATCTATTAAGAACACTTGAAGAAATATAAGCTGAAATTTAAAATCGGTAAATGACTTTTTGAACAGAAATATCTCTTACAATGCTGATAAAATATTTCTGCCTAAAGACTAAGCTTTTCATTATGTTTTGGAATGGAAAAATACGTAGAAATTTAATTTTCAATTGACTCTCTCAATTCAGACTTTCAATGTTAGATGGGAAGGGCAGTCGCTCCCTCACTCCCCCTTCTTCCGAAACACATTGTGTTACACTTGGCAAAATTAAGAACTTTAGTTAGTAAAACAACAAAAGCATAATTCACATTTTTTTTTTTTTTTTTTTTTTGTGATTGACTTCACAAATTTCGAACTTAAGAGGGAATAAAATTAAGTTTTTTTTTTTTTGTTGTTGTGATTGACTTCACAAATTTCGAACTTAAGAGGGAATAAAATTAAGCTTTTTTTTGTTGTTGTTGTGATTGACTTCACAAATTTCGAACTTAAGAGGGAATAAAATTAAGCGTTTTTTTTTTTTTTTTTTTTTTTTTTTTTTTTTTTTTTTTTTAACGAAAACATTTTTAAATTTAAAATTTGTGGTCATTAGAAAGAAATTTAAAATTAGTTGAAAAACTTGTAAATCTTTTTTTCTTTCAATAAAAATTTGGACGGCAAAATTGAAAACTTCGTTGTAAAATTTTAAAATGAAAAAGGATATCGTTTCTATTCCTGGGAGACTTAGCAAAAGTACTCAAACCCACGTGGCAAATTTATAAATAAGTTGGTAATAAAGCGATATTTGACTCTGCACACACGGACGTAGCTATAGCTTTTTCATGGAAGGGGCTCAAATAAGGGGGGGGGGAGGGGCTCCATTTTTACTGTAAAATTTGATTGACAGTAAGTTTCACTGTAGATATCTGGTAAAACTTTTCAGAAGCACTAAAATTTTTTAAAAGCTTCATAGTAAATTAAGTTTGTTACGCACTGAATTATCAAATTAAAACAATTAATACACCGCTTTTTTAATTTTAATATAAATTTTTAAAATTTATATAAAATTTAAATATTTTTCACAGTTTGATCGATGGATTCAAAAGGTGAATATTTGGATATAATTAGAGTTAGTGCGTATACTAAGGGGGGAGGTGCTTAGACCCCCTAACTAAGGGTTGGGGGCTTACATATGATCCTGACTTGGCAGTTTAAAGACCTCTGCCCCCCCCCCTTTTTCGTGAAAAAAAAAATGTTTTAGCAATAGTCCTGCATGTTGAAGGCGCTTTTCAAGAAAAGACGTATGGATCCGCCCCGTCTGCCAACCATTTACGTTCTTTCAGAACAAAGAACCAAAATGAAATAACTCTGTCGAAGATAATTAAACAGTACAAAAGAAGAAGAAAAAATGGCGAAAGCGATGGTCTTATCGAATTTCAAATTTCCATGTCCTTGATTGTTTCATTCTCTTTCTTTCTTTCTTTCTTTTTTTTTTTTTTTTTCGCTAATGCACTAAATTAGATCTCGTTTAGACCGGATTCACCTTTAGTTCGGAGGAGCAAGTCCATTGTGCAAACTACCTGTTCGTATAGGAAGCAATGTTTCACAGAGCCGAGGCAGTAAGTCGTGAAACCTCACACGAAGGCTCAATTTTTTGTTGTTTTTATTGCCAGGCGCTTGTTCGTTTCTGCAGTGGCATGCCATTCCTCCTTCCAAGCCTTTTAATTAGCTGCAATGAGGCGGGTGGCGGGCGACTTGCTGAGGCATCCCGTCGACACCGGAGAAGGATTTGGCAAACTCTGGGGGCCTTGCCGAGGCTGGATTCCGGTGGTGAGATAGAGACAGTTGATGACTTACTGTTCTACGTTCTGAGCCGGAGTATATACAACCTGCAACAGAAGTAGAGGCCGCTCACAGTATCTTCATTTGAAGGGGGAAAAATTCAGGTGGTCTTTTCAATGGAAATGATTAACCCTTTAACGCGCAGTGTTCCCGCTCCGGGAACACCAAACTAGGACGTTTTGATTGTTTACACATTTTAAAACGATTTTCGTAAAATCTCAAGATCTAATTATTATTATTTCTTAATTTCAACACCTACAATTAAACTGAGTGACTATCTGCCATGCGCTTAATTTCATTGCACTCATTTAAGTCATTATTTTATGATGCACAAATGATTTTGAAATAATTTTCGCAAAATCGAAAAATCCAATTTAAAATTTAAAAAAAAAATTCGACGCGTATAGTGTAAGTTGAGTCACCACCTATCATGTGTCACCCAATATTATTTCACTCGCTTTAGTCGTTATTACGTGATGCGCGAACAAAGATTTGCGCATTCCGAAACGATTTTCGCAAATTCTCAAAATCTAATCAAATTTTTTAAAGAATTCGACGCTTATATTTTACGTTGAGTGACCATCTATCATTTTACCAAATTTCGTTTCATTCGCTTCAGTTGTTTTTAAGTGATGCGCGAACAGAAAAAGCGTCACGGAGAGAAGGACAGAACGACAGACAGACAAACTTATGTTTGAAGGCCTTACTGAATTCCCAGGTACTTGAAACGGATAGAAATCGCCAAAATTTTGAATTACAAGTAAGGTACAGACAAAAGTCTAATTTTATTTATATAGATTCCTATACTAAGAGAAAATCATTGAAAATCTCACAAAGATGTATGGGGCTAAAAAAATGTGGTAGGCACGGTCCTAACAGGCCGTTTCAGGAAGGAGGAGTTTTGTCGTAATTATCGAAAAGACACAGCTGTGAAGACCATACTTCTGAGACTGGAATTGCTTTCCAGCAAGTAAGGAACTTTTTAACCGACCTAAACTCCAGATCTTTAGATCGAGAGGCGCGAACCCAGGACTTTCACGCTTCAGCCGTCTACGAATTCAGTATCTTATCCACTCGACCATGGTGAGGCATTGTGCCTTATGAAGAAAGAGGGGAAAATTCGTTCAAGTAGTCTCTTCTGGTGAAACTACAGCGAGATATATATCCTTACGTAGGATTATTTATCGTCTAGTTCTAAGGCGTCCGTTGAAATATGATGACTATAATCAGCACTTTTAATTTAATGTATTTGAAATATTTATTGACACAGAATATTGTGCTGTAATTAGTATTGTCGCTACAATATTCTGATAAAAAAAAAAGGTTTATCAGGAGATTTGAATTCTCCATGACTCAGCCGAAAGAATAATTCATTTATTTTAATCTCGTGAAAAATATCAAACTGAGTAATCTGGAGGCGCTATCTAGAAGAGCATAAATAGCATATGTATGACGTAATTTATGTGTCAGAATTTATCACAGTTTTTAATTTATGCCGTCACATTTTTGATTGACATAAACAGGCGTCGCAGTCGGTCCTATTTTTTTTTTAAATTCCTACCTTCATCAAAGTTTTACTTATATAGCCTAGTATTTTAATGATTTGATATGCGAAAGCTTTACATCTAAAAGAACATTTAACAACTGTTAAAGCAGCAAAACATTTTACTCTATTATTTATAGAAGTAGGAATTTTAAAAAAATAGGACCGACTGTGGCGCATGCATAAAAGAAATCACTTTGTTCACTTGGTTGGCTCACTCAGTTATCTATAATTACGCTTGTCAGACGTCCCAGTTTGCAGAAAAAATCCCGGTGTCCCGGGTGGTTTACTTCACGTCTCGGTAAAAATTAAATTTGATTATAGATGACCAAAAAAGTCTAAAAATAATTAACTGTGAAGGATTTTTAAGAATAATTACTTTGCCATTTGTTTCACTGAACTGTATAAAAAGTGAGAACTATCGAAGAGTCGTGGTGTGTTAATAAGTATTGTTCAAATTTTTATTCCTCATTCAGAGTGTTTCTTTTTACTTAAGCAACTTATAAATATTAACCTGTAAGAAATAAAATGTTTAAATTTATATGCTTGTGTCATTTATTAATAACCCTGGTTCAGGTTCTTAATCAGTAACCATTTATTCATAGCATTGAGAATAAACTCTCCTCTAAAACACTCCAAAAACCCGCCAAAGGTGTGTACCCTTGAGGGGAAAATGTAAATGTAGTGTTACGGCCAGGAATCTTGACCGAGGGTAGGAGATTTCCCTGCGTGGTGGACTTATGGGATCCTAACCCGTATTTACGCGAAGTTTCGTAGAAAACCACGAGAAACTCCGAACGGTTAGGTCGGCGGACTCGACCTCGTTTTGAACCAGGCATCTTCCGTCTCCCAGTTGAGAGCGCAAACGCGTTCAGCCACAGGTCGGGCAAATGTACCCTTGAATGCCCGTGACACTGGGGGCATTCCGGTGTCCGGTTGAATATTGCAGAAATCTGGCAAGCCTATCTATAATGGAGTTATATTGAAACTTAGAACGACGTTGAAAAAAAAAATCTTTTTTCTTTCTTTCCAAATAGACAGTTATGCGGGAATGTAATGCAACTTTAAGAATAAAATGAAAGAAACTGACCGTACCCTGAATAGATCTGCTTTGAAGCTCTGTTACTGCCGTGTCCTGCTTTCGTGGCCTCATCAAGTTACACATTCGTGGATCCCACACCAATAATTAAGTTATTAATAAATGATATAAGTTGGCGCATGCGATGGATTCCCCGAACAACCCTAAAGACAAATCACGTTTTAGCTTTAGCTCATGCATACGCACTAATTAGGTTCACCTCAGAGTAATGCTCCAGAGTTTTTGTTCCTTCCTCTGGCTCGAAAGGCATGCATCCTTCAGTCCAGAAGCACCCGAGTACTGATTACTCGTGCCTTGTTAATGCGAGGATCAATCTTTTTAAACGTACTCCGATGAAATTAAGTGACCGACCGTCCAATTAGGAGCCTTCCAGGAAGGTGGCCATTCCATGAATAAAAAAAATGAAAATATCACAAAATGATACATAAGGCGATGCAGCTTTTCCGAGAACCGGTTGGACACCCTACTGCTGATGGGTAAACATAGGGTTTTTGTGATAGATGCCTTGAACTCTAAAAAGTGACCACGTTATTGGGTCCCACGATTCGTTGACCTAAACTAGAAGAAACAAATGGAACCGCTGCTATAATGAATGGTATTGTTTGGGAGTAGTATGAGCTACCGACGTTTTGATTTAAGGTCTCATAATGATACTTTTCTTTTGAAAATTTATTTTCTTCTGGTTTTTCTAAGGTCTACACTAAGACATTGACATCAGAAAAGTTTAGAAAAACATTTTCCGTTGCTTAAAAAAATGAACTTATTCGTTTTTAGGAGTGTAAAGTAGAAACGTAGCGAGAAAAAAGTTTCGAGGGCTGCCCAAAAGATAAAAAAGTAGAATTTCTCACAAAAATGCTTGATATATTGATATCCAGTTAACAAAAATTTCGAAGGTGCCCAGGTCCTCATGGCACCCCTCTCTCGCTGCGTTCGTCCCTGGTGTAAAGTCTTTTAGTTTAATTTTCCATGTCTCTGATTTGCCATGTTCGTTTAAACGAATGCTCGAATTTGTGGCGTCATTTGAAACCATCATCCGAAAGGTACCCCAAACGAAGTTTGTCCACTTTGGTATCTCATATCTGTACTTGGCAGATTACCGACTTTTGAGGTAGGGTACTGATGACGTCAGTATGATGTTACAAATCCGAACGTTCGCTTCAACGAATTTAAACGAACGTATCAAATTAGAGTCCAAATATGAAAAATGTCCTCTACAGTGGCATAGCTAGAAATTTTTCATGTGGGGGTGGGGTTACGACTACTGCAATTTATATATATATATATATATACGTGTGCGTGATAAGGGAGTGAAGAATATACATTTTGTATGGCAAAAAAATTCCTCATAGGGGGGGGGGGGTTATTGTGACCCACCTAACCCCACCCCAGGGGCTACGCCACTGGTCTTCTATGTAATACTTTGATTCGCAAATTTTACAAATGTACTTGTATCAGGGGCGTAGCCAGAGATTTTTCATGGGGGGGGTTACGACTACTGCAACTCACATATATGCATACATGTGTGCGATAAGGGAGTGAAGAATATACATTTTGTATGGCAAAAAATTCCTCATGGGGGGTTATGACCCCCCTAACTCCCCCTTGGCTACGCCCCTGACTTGTATGTATTTTGTGGTTGCTTTATTCGACAAATGAAAGGAAATACTTTTGTCTGATGCGTGTCTGATGAGTATCTTATATCTGATGCGTGAAACAAGCATTTTTAAAATGTAATTTCTAATACTGATTTTTTTTTTAAATTCCAGTTATAGTGTATTTCACATTTGTAGTAGCTTAATTGGTTTAAACGTGTCCTAAAAAGCATAATACTGTATCAGTGTTGTCTCGTTGCAAAGACTGATGATTTTTAAAAAGATTTTTCAGTGCAGATTAAACAAATTCTGATATTTACAGTTCTATAGTTCGAAAGGGAACGATGAAGTTCTGCACCCAAGCCCATGCCCTCTGTCTCCGGCCTTATATTATAGTGTAAACAAGATCTATTTCATAAATTCGATTATATTCCAAAGCATTCTCGTATCAAAACGTACTATATGTGATTTATGAATAGTGATTAACATCGTTTATACTCATGAAAATTATAAAATAAATATCCTGTAGAAAAATCTATATAAATAAAACAAAGTGTAAAATGTTTGTTTTTCGGTCGCGTAGCGGCGAGACGGGTGATCTTAGGCCTGTCAAATTTTGTATGGAAAATTGAATTATAAATCCATCATTCATTACAAATAAATAGGATTACTTTTCATTACAACGTAATTACATAATTATTGTAAATTAATAAATTCATTACATAATTATTAATTAAATCGAACAAAATCCAACAGGTGGGGAAAATGTGTATCGCTGATGTATACCGTACGCATATACCTGTGCGCGCACTCCCTCTCTCTTTTTGAATTTTAAATGTACACACAAATCGAGCGCTAAATTCGAAATGCAATTACATTTAAAAATAAAAATTTTCAAATGCTAACACAGTGAAAATTACTTTAAAATGTGTTCAAATGTACAGAAATATGTAAAAGTGCGAGAATATCATAAATAAATGTGCGATACTCTTACAGCCTTAAAAACATTTTTAAAAAATTTTACAAAGAAATTCAAATGTATAAAAATGTGAGTAAACGTTCATAAATGCTTATTTTTTGTGAATAAATATACAATAATGTGTAAAAACCTGTTTAATTGCATAAATATAAATTTTAGAAAGCTTGACAAGAAGTTTTCACTTTTGACGTGCAGTCCTACGACTGATTCAGTTTTCCCTTTTTTTTTTTTTAATCATTTCATGGGAATTTCTTATACTGAGCATTAGAGGGTTGAATCTTAAACAGAGACTTTTTATGAGAGCTTATATAGAACCTACTGTAAAAGCACTTATTTTCGCGAAAAAGAAGATATCGGTGATTTCGCGAGCTGAAAATTTCGCAAATTCTCTATGAATAGAACTGAAAGTTGAAAAATATCGAGTTTCCGAATATATAGAAACCAGGGGCGTAGCCAGGGGGGGGGGGGATATCGGGATATATCCCCCCCCCGAAAGTTTTGGATTAGTGATGAAATTCCGTCTACTTATACACATAAGTCCATATCCCCCCCCCCCCGAAAAATTTTCCTGGCTACGCGCCTGATAGAACCCCTTGTGCATAAGGTATTTTAAGAAACTTCCTTCTGTCCGAAAAGTTCGTCCCTCCTCCCTCCCCATTTCGAATGGCTTCAAAGAAGCTGGCATAAATATTGCAAGTGAATGAGCTGCATTCCTTTAGTTTTATTATTGTACTAGCTGCTACCCGCGACTTCGTCCGCGCCGGCTTTAGAATTAGAGAAATGTAGCATGTGTGAATAACAAATATTGTTGCGACAAAAGAAACTGCATTTAAATATTATTTGCTTTTTACTTGTTTCAAATGAAGTATAATGCATGGTAGTATACTTCATTTAAAATAAGAGAATATGCAGAGTTACTAAATTTAGATTTTTTTCAGGCATTTTGCGAATAGAGACAGTAATGACAGTATTTGCGAACTGTTTTGTAAAAGAAATATTTATGCTATATGCATGAATTTTAGTCTATGTTAATCAGGAATAGAGCAGCTTTCTATTAGTGAAAAAGTTTTAGAATCGGTTCTGTAGTTACAGAGATACCCAGAGAGCGTAATGAATTAGAATTATTTTGAGTGTTCCTGTAAAGGAACTATTTACGCTACATGCATGAATTTTAGCTTATAATACTCAAGGATAGTGTAGCTTACTATCAGTAAAAAAATTTTAGGAATCGGTTCAGTACTTACAGAGATACACATAGAGCGTAATGTAATTCTTATTAGCATCCCTGTAAAAGAACTATCTGTGATATATGCAACATAATTTCCATGTTTTTCAAATGCATGTGATTTTGCAAATAGAATTTCTGCTTTATTTTAAAAGCATAAATCATTTTGTGCGGGCGATAAAATGGCTTTTAATTAATAGTTAGAAAATTAGTTAAAATTTCAAAAATTCTGAGACTCAGGTGCACTTTACCGAAGTTATGGGCTCAGTCATGCTCAAATTTTCAAAGCTCTGCTTTCTGTAGATTTGTCTGGAGAACATTTATTTTTATTATTACAGATAGATAGATTTGGCATAAAACTGTCTTGATTGCCGTGGTTTTTAATGTTTTTCAGATGCACGCGCTTCTTTGTTGAAGTAATAGCATTCTTGTTAGCTCAAAACATGAATCATTTGATACGGGCGAAATTCGCCAAGCATGGCAACGTAAAAACGGTTTTTAATTAATAATTAAAAATCTAAAATTCTAAGTAGCCTATAACCATCTCCAGGCTCCCATCTATATCTAAACCAAAATGCACCCTAATCGATTCAGCGGTTTAGGCGTGAAAGCGTCATAAACAAATAAACAAACTCACTTTCGCATTTATAATATTAGTTAGGATTACATTCAAGAAATAGATGTATAGTATACAAGAAATAGTTGAAAGAACAACAGTCAAGTTGTAGGAAAGAAAGTTGTGAAGAAAGAGTTTGCGACGCGCAATAAATCATCAAATTTTGGTAAGTGAAAAATTTGTGATTTTTTGTTATTATTTGAAGCGGAAAAAAAGTATTTCGCGAGGATCTAATTTTCGTGATTACGACGGCCTTTTGTAAATCACGAAAATTAAAGCCTCGCGAAAATAAGTGCTTTTACAGTAATGGAAACTTGAACGGATCTTCGAATTCTGCATAAATCTTCAAACAAGCGAACGAAGACTTTTTACGAGGGCAACACGGAAAAATCTCGAAAATTGTGTGTCTTTATGTAACAGTGAGACACATGCTAATATAATGTGTAGAAAACAAAGTCTAGGGTTATCTATCAGAAATTTTGAAAATGCCGATCTTTCATGGGGTCATTGTATGACTTATAGAAATCTATGAAGAGGCTGAATTAGCTAATATTTTCCAATAGATGTTCCCAGACTTTTTACAGAGGAAACCTAGACCGCAGAGAAAATTGACGAAAGCCAGACTTCTTTCTAAAATCCTCAAAAAGACGACTCAAAGTTTTTTTAAAAGGTAGCGTAGAAATCGTTGAAAAATTTGCACGATCAAGACTTCGCTAAAATAAGATCTAAAATTGTCACAACGACAATCAAACTCGCTACGGGAATAATGCATTTTCCTTAGAATCCACGGAAAATTCGAGAAAAATCAGAATTCTTTCCTAAATCTTTGAAAAGGAGGCAGGGGCGTAGCCAGGGGGATATCGGGATATATCCCCCCCAGAAATTTTTGGATTAGTGATAAAATTCCGTCTATTTATACACAAATAAGTTCATATCCCCCCCCGAAAAATTTTCCTGGCTACGCGCCTGAAAGGAGGCATGTGTGGGCAATTAAAAAATCATGAAAAATGTCAACAAAATCCAGATTTTTCTCCAAAATCTTAAAATAGGTGACCTGAGACTTGTCAAGGGGAAAAAGAAGGACTCGTGGTAAATTTGGCACTATCCAAATTTCTCTCTTAAGTCTTAAAAAATGACATGAGATTTGTCAAAGGGCGTCGAAGGATTGACAAAAAATTCGACAAAAAAGATTTCTCTCAAAAAGCTTAAGCAGGGTGACCTAAGACTTGTCAAAGGGAAAAGAGCAACTCACAGTAAAACGGAAAATTTGACAAATTCTTAGATTTCTATCAAAAATCTTGAAACGGCGACTCGAGACTTGTCGACGGGAGGGGGAAGGGCAACAAAGGACTCACGGTAAATTCGGCAAAATCCAGATTTATCTCTAAAATCTTCAAAAAGGTGACCTAAGACCGGTCCGGGACATTTCACCGACAAGACATTTCGCCGACACCGTTTCACCGACTGGACATTTCACCGATATGGATTTTTCACCGACTGGACATTTCCCCGACATGGGCTTTTCACCGACTGAACATTTCACCGACACGGATTTTTCACCGACTGGATATTTCACCAACATGGATTTTTCACCTTCTGGATATTTTACCGACACGGATTTTTCACCGAGTGGACATTTCACCGACAGGACATTTTACCGACGTGGATTTTCACAGACATGGGTATTGTCTCCTGATATTGTTGATATCATATCAGTGGCGGATCCATGGGGGAGGCTTCAGGAGCTCGAGCCCCCTCCTCTAGTGTGAGACGGTGTCGGCAAAATGTCCTGTCACCAATTAGTGTTTTCCTGAAGTTTCAAAACTTTATTAAATTTTTCCCTTATAAGGTACTTTTCTGTTTCATACAACTAAAATCCCCGTTTAATGTTTTTCCCAAAGTTTAAAAGCTATATAATCAACTTCCCATTTTTACATGTTTGCCTGAACGTAGTTACTGACAAGGCCGTATAAAAAGACATATGTGCTTATTTATGGTACTGTACAGTGTTTTTTTTTTTTTTTATATAATGAGAGAAACAGTGCTATGGAATGGATGTACTCCCCCCCCCCCTCTTTGAAAATGTGACGCATATTGTTACCAAAAATACACTTTCAGTACGATTGTTTTTCTCAAATCTTCTTTTACTGTAATACACAAATTAATTATATAAATGAGTTTTAATTACGTAATTAATTTAATTACACAATGAAGTTAATATGTATTTAAGTTAATTATGATTTATATATGATATAATTTGATTAATGCTAATTAATTACGTATGCATAATTAATACGTATGATTTTTAATAACGCGTGTATAATTAATTATGGTTCATATGAGTGTTTTTGGCAACCTCACAACTCCCACCCCAACAAAAATAAATAAATAAACTATAGTCACGGCTCTGCTTTAAACGCCTAAACTTTCTAGTTTTGTACAAAAGAAATCTTTTTTAGATATATTGATAAATTTTTGAAATAAAAGAATCGTAATTAGTTGGTCTCTTTATGGGATTTTTCATTAAATGAATTATTAAACTGTGTGGAAATTGGACTGTCGTCGTAATATTGAAAATTTAGTCCATTTTAAAGTGGCTGAAATGTTCATGTAAATGTCCTGTCGGGGAAAAATTCATGTCAGTGAAATGTCCTGTCGGTGAGAAATCCGTGTCGTTGAAATGTCCAGTCGGTGAAATGTCTACTCGGTGAAAAATCCGTGTGGGTAAAATACCCAGTCAGTGAGAAATCCATGTCGGTGAACTGTCCAGTCGGTGAAAAGTTCATGTCGGTGAAATGTCCAGTCGGTGAAAAATGCATGTCGGTGAAATGTCCAGTCGTTGAAACGGTGTCGGTGAAATGTCCTGTCGGTGTAGTTGTTGTCGGTGAATTGTCCCAAACCCAAGTTTCTTTAAAAGGTAGCGTAGAAATCGTTGAAAAATTCGCACGATCAAGACTTCTCTAAAATGAGATCTAAAATTGTCAAAGCAACAATCAAACTCGCCACGGGAACAATAAATTTTCCTTAGAAGCCACGGAAAATTCGAGAAAAATCAGAATTCTTTCCTAAATCTTTGAAAAGGAGGCATGTGAGGGCAATTAAAAACTCATGAAAAATGTCAACAAAGTCCAGATTTTTCTCTAAAATCTTAAAATAGGTGACCTGAGACTCGTCAAGGGGGAAAAGAAGGACTGGTGGTAAATTTGACAGTATCCAAATTTCTCTCTTAAGTCATAAAAAATGACATGAGGTTTGTCAAAGGGCGTCGAAGGATTGACAAAAATTCGACAAAAAAGATTTCTCTCAAAAAGCTTAAGCAAGGTGACCTAAGACTTGTCAAAGGGAAAAGAAAAACTCACGGTAAAACGGAAAATTCGACAAATTCTTAGATTTCTCTCAAAAATCTTGAAACGGCGACTCGAGACTTGTCGACGAGAGGGGGAAGGGCAACGAAGGACTCACGGTAAATTCGGCAAAATCCAGATTTATCTCTGAAATCTTGAAAAGATTGATCTAAGACTTGTCAAGCGGGCAACGTAGAACTTATGGTAAAACGAAAAATTCGACAAAATCCAGATTTCTCTCAAAAATCTTGAAAAGGCGACCCGAGACTTGTCCGCAGGGGGGGGAAGGGCAACGAAGGACTCACGGTAAATTCGGCAAAATCCAGATTTATCTCTGAAATCTTGAAAAGGGTGATCTAAGACTTGTCAAGCGGGCAACGGAGAACTCATGGTAAAACAGAAAATTCGACAAAATCCAGATTTCTCTCAAAAATCTTGAAAAGGCGACCCGAGACTTGTCCGCAGGTGGGGGAAGGGCAACGAAGGACTCACGGTAAATTCGGCAAAATCCAAATTTATCTCTAAAATCTTCAAAACTGTGACTGGCGACTTCCCAAGCGGAAACGAAGGAATAACAGAAAATTCGACAAAATCCAAACCTTCTCTCTCTCTCTCTCTCTCTCACACACACACACACGCGGGCACAAAAAAAAAAAAAAAAAAAAAAAAAAAGCCACGAGTCTTGTCATGGGGCAGCCAGTTCCCATGCACCCACACATAAGAAAATAACAAATAAAATAAATAAATCCGCTAATTTTTGCCTGAAACCAGCTCAGGCGCGGAAGTCATCGAATATACGACCTCTGCCCCCGCCCGTCTCTCCATCTCCTCCTCCTCACCCCCTTCATTTGTCAGAGAAGAGTCCCAAAGCAGACCGATTTTCGCATATTGATCAGGTCATTTACTGCAATTTTTTTTTAGATTTTTTTATTTCCCCATCTCTCACCCTTACTTCGGGCGGTCATCCCGAAAACAAGTCCTTTAGCGAAGGTGCACGGACGGCATATCCAGCAAACTGCTATTTTTCTTCTGTTTTTGTTTTATTTGTTCATCCATCACAGACCTGAAGGGTTTATCTTCGGAAGAAGAGAGGGATTCTGGACTCTCGAGAGCGTCCCTCAAATTAACCATTCAGTCCGAGCTGTTTGATCTCTCAACTCTCCACTCACACAAACCGGCAGTTATTCGGTTCCAATTAAATTAACCCCTCACTTTTTAACTTTTTTTTTTTAAAGAACTGAGAAAAGTTTGACTTGAAATTTGTTGCTATAGTTCTTTTTCTTCTTCAATACCTTCTCACGTGAAGTGATTTCCTGTTTGTTCTTCCCATGGTTTCTCCCTTTACAAGTTCTGTGAACTCATAATTAAATTCGAAGGATTTTGAACTATCAAAGGGGAAAAAAAACTCTTTTAAAGCTATTTTTCCTAATAAATGATGCGAATTTTTCTAAAATAATCGAATTACACCCGAGACTAGAAAAAAAAATCAGAGAGGGAAGATGGAAGAGACATTTTAAAAAGTGTTTTTTTTTTTTTTTTTTGCAGGGTTGCAAAAATCTATTGCTTGATTACAGGGGAGTAGCCCCGGGGGGTGGGGGTTAGGAGGTCATCACCCCCCCCCATGAGGAATATTTTGCCATACAAAATGCCTATTCTTCACTCCCTTATCACACCCATTTATGCATATATGTGAGTTGCAGTAGTCGTAACCCCCCCCCCCCCCCATGAAAAATTTTTGGCTACGCCCCTGGCTCGACATGATTGTAGTGATGTGCCATTCGAACGATTTTCATAATCGATTACTACTATTCGAATAGTATCAATAAGAAATTAATCGAATTGTGGATATTTGCTATTTTTACTACTCGAATAGTATCAATAATCAATTAATCGAATTGTGAATATTTGCAAATTTTATTATTCGTGATTAATCCCGACATCACTATTCGAGTAGTATTCGCAATTAATCTCAATTTCACTATCCGAACAATCGAATGGTATTCGCGATTAATCGCGATTTTACTGCTCGAATAGTATTCGTAGTTAATCGAAATTTCACTATTCGAATATTCGAATTGTATTCGCAGTTAATCGCGATTTCACTATTCGAATATTCGATAAATATTCGTTATTAGTCAAGATTTCACTATTCAAAAATTTGAATAGTATTCGCTATTAGTCAAGATTTCACTATTCGAAAATTCAAATAGTATTCGCGATTAATCGCGATTTCACTATCCGAATATTCGAATAGTATTCGGGATTAATCGCGATTTCACTATTCGAATATTTGAATAGCATTCGCAGTTAATCGTGATTTTCCTACTCGAATATTCGAATAATATTCGCGATTAATCGCGATATCACTATTCGAATATTCGCGTAGTAATTGCGATTTCACAATTTCAATAGTATCTGAAATTTCGAATACCATGTGCTATTCAAATCCTATGTCCTGAACATACAAATGGGTTTTTCAAAATCGATTATCTCAAATGGATTTAATAATCGATTAATTCGAATAGTTTTATTTATTCATGCCCATCACTACATGATTGGGGAATGTAAAAATAACGATAGTAGATGTATTTTAATTTTTTTAATATACACCTTATCGGCCATAAAACCAAGTTATGTGTAAGAAAATTTTTATATTGAAACTTTCAAGTGCCCGGCAAGTGCCCTTCTTAGGAAAGGGCAACTGCCGTGTATGCATTCGTCGATGCAAAGGCCTGAGGTGTTGGCTATCTTTAACATCGAGTAGAAGGCCAACATTACCCCTTAAGAAGTGGGATCTCCTAAATTGGAAATTCCAGACGAGACACCTATTCCTGGATTGCTATCCCACACACCACACACACACACACACACACACACACACACACACACACACAAAGGTATCGTTTCAACACGGGGGTAAGTACAACCGGTAAGGGAAAATTCTAATGATTTGGAGAATATAGCTCAAAAAAACTTGAAGCATTGAAAGCCACAAAATATTGTCTAACTTTAAACTATAACTATCCTAAATCACGAAAACGTACAACAATTCTGCTATTAATTTTAGACACAGATATTTTTCTTAAAAGAAAAAAAAAAAAAGAAAAAAAAAAGGCGAATTACTTTTCAAAAGTTGCCACTGAAATGTCAAAAGTTCGCCAAGGCTAGCCATTTTCGGCAAAAATAAGTCCTCCATTATAATTGGCTCCAAAAATAAGTCCATGAAACTGAACCCAACTTGGCGGTATCGCCAATACTTGGCGAGAATCTGCCCGGCCCTACTGTTTAATGAGTTACTGTTATTGTTAATGCAAATATAAATTAGCTTCTATAAAGAGCCGCTCAGGTGGTTTAGTGTCTAGAGAACCATTCTATCACACCTTGGCTCTGGGTCCGATTCCAGTCTTGGACTTGGATGTTTACTTGTCCGTCCCTTCGTAGCCCCTCATAATAAAATGATCAGTAATTCGGGTCTTGGTACTATTAGCAAAATGTTTCATGAGCAAAAGTGCCCACTCGTTGGGAAAAAAATATATATATATAAAAGTTTTTATAAAGACGTCAATGTTGGTGTAAATAAAAGTGAAGTATAATTAGAAAGAATATGCCTGACGAAGATTCTGAAACAGTTTAAGAAGTCGATTTTAATAAATATTTCGCATTCCAAAGAAGTGTTTTATGGAACAAAGCAGACAAATACGGCACACTCATGCATTATAATGCACTTTCCAACATAATGGATCTAAGAAAACAAATAGGCCAGACAACATAGATTAGGATACACTTTCCAATGTAATGAAACAAGGATGACAAAAAGATCTGAAGCATGAATAATGATGCACTTTCAAACATACTGACGGAATGAAGATAGAAAGACACATGTGAAGGCTATTAAAATTTTTAATTCAATTTAAAAGTTCCCCGAAAAGCAGAAAAGTTTACAATTTGACCTTCCATACAATTTAAGACCGGAAATAAACTGTAATCCTTTGCCAAAAAAATAAAAATAAAATAAAAATTCTGTATAAGTCAATTCTACCACAGACAAAAAACATTCCTTTTTAACATGCACTTGAAACGTGTGCATGTCAAGGGCGGATCAGAAAAAAGAAATTAATGTAAAAGATCCTATTTGACTTCCATAAAATGGATGTACATGTCAATATCTTCTAACTAACCGCCCCCCTTGACAAAATTGCATTAATCCGCATGTGTAATTCAGCAGTTTCGATTGGCAAGATCAGACTTGAAAGCATTGGCATGCATCTGAGTCATTTTCGCAAAATTATGTTGCTCCCTGACGCGTGTCTTGCACCCATGATTATCCCTTTCGGTTTGCCAATAACGGTTCGCCCTCGGCGAAATGTCGGCCGCTTGTAGGAGGAATACCCGGAAATAGTTATGTATCCCTTTGCTGCTCAGGAATTTAGAAAAAGAAGACAGAAAATATGTTCTGTACGAATAGCGCACGGTGACCTTCGCTACAACCTTTTGCTCATCTCTTAATTCGTTCTTCTGGGTCAATATAAAAAGAAAAAAAAACTTCACAAATTCGTGCGCTGATGAAACTTAACGGTGATCATTCAGTTCCCCATATACTGGTAGGCATTCCTTTCGTAAATTAACAACTCCGTAGTAAACACGCATTGAAACTTTTCTTTTTTAGCACTTAACAACAAGGCTGAGGAGTAACAAAAAATAACGGACGAGGGTCAGTTGCACCTGCGCCAACAGCTATCAATCAAATTGAGGGGCGTGTTGCACCGGAATCCTTATCTTTCTCCCCCCCCCCTCTAAAATATGCCAACTCTGGCCCTTTGCGAGACTTCCCCCCCCAAAAAAACATCACTGGGTCCGGCCATCGCTGTAGGGGGCCCTCGTAAATATGCTAACGCTGGCCTTTTGCGAGACCCAAAATAATATCACTGAGCCTGGCCATCACTATAGAGGGTCCCCTCGAAAATGTGCTACTGCTGGCCCTTTGCAAGACCTAAAATAAAACAGCACTGGGTCCGGCCATCGCTGTACGGGGCCCTCAAAAATATGCTACCGCTGGCCCTTTGCGATACCGCTCCCCTATGATTGTCCCCTCCACTCCATTTAACATATGCAACTGGCCAGTCGATTAAATTCATTAGCGGTGCATCTTGCCTTTTTCTCCCTTCGCCCGGTACAACTAACCCATTCCCAAAAGTACTCAACAGAAACTGGTGTTTAAAAAGTGAAATAATTAGAGCTTTGTAAAAAACACACATAAAATAAGTTTTGATTATTTTGCCTTTTAGGCCTCACCATGGCCGAGTGGATAAGCCATTGAACATGATAGGCGGCTGGACGTGTGAAAGTTCCGCATTCGTACCCGGCCGTGCGGCTGTCGATCTAACGAGTTTTGGTAGGTTTTCTACAGATGTAATTTGAATACACGTTAGAACCCCTTAGAAAGGCCTACTACCGAGGTACCCCCATCCTAGGCATATAGCCCATGCGTAGTTTTGCCATAACAACGCAAACAATTATTTCATCTTTTAAACAGCAGATTCTGCTAAGTGTTTTTTGTTATTTTATGTATATTTGAACTATTAACACTCATTTCCTTAATTTCCTAATCCTTAAGTTCATAAATCCTTAAATTCATTCCCTAATCCTTAAATTTATAATCCTTGTTTTCTTCTTGCCCTATTTTATTTTTATTTTTCCCTACTAACAAATTCGTCCATTTTTATTATTTTTAAAGGTGGGGAATTTTCGTTTTCCTGAAATAGATGCGAATTAATACGAAAATTTCTTATAATTGCGAATTGATGCAAAGTATAAGCAGTTTGTGAATCGGCGCACATTTGTGTGAAGCTTTATCTATTTATTTTATTTTGTAAATAGATGCAAAATATAGTGCTTTTTAGTGTACGTTCATATGGAGAGAACCAGGGACCCGCTACCTACTCTCCAATGTCAGCGAAATCGACCATTATGGCAGAGGAGGTTTAATAATTTGGACAGGCATCTCTCCATGTCTTTGAAAGAGGTACCGTGACTGGTGTGAGGTATAGGGATGAGGTCTTGGAGCCATATGTTCGCCTTTTCAGGGGTGCCACATAGAGCTCTTCTGGTCTACGAATTTCTAGAGAGTGGGGATATTCGCCGGATGGATTGGCCAGCTAAATCTCCAGACAATAACCCTATAGAGCATGTCTGGGACTCTCTGGGGAGGGCAATTGCAACTCGCAGCCCACCTCCCAGAACCATCCAGGGAATAAAAACAACATTGCTGAAGGAGTGGGACCAATTGCCACAGAAAATGAAAAACTGCCTTATTACTTTCCGAACATGTACTATGTAAGGAAAGTATTGTAATCATAAAAAATTCGACTTCGAGATTTTGATGTATTGACACGTTTTGAGGTCTTCTGAATTCATTTATGCTGTTTTTACGCGATGTATGTATGTATGTGTGTGTGTGTCTGTGTGTATGTGAGTGAACACGATAGCTCCTAAACGGATCATTCGATTGAGCTCAAATTGGACATGTATGTTATAAACCACCGTCGCAAGACCGGTATTGATTTTGGTATATATAGGACTTATAGTTTTTCTACAGGGCTACGACAAAGATTTCTTTTACATTATGGCCTATGGGGAGAAATTCTTGAAAGTGCGCTAGCGTTTAAATGGTGCATTCGATTGAGTTTCAATTTGGTATATATGTTTGAATTATTCATCGATTAAAATTTATTTAAATGCTTGGTAATGATCTTAATCGTAAGTCTTCGGAAAGTCGAGTGGAGTCACTCCAGATTTTTTCAAGTATGAAATCACGCTGCAAGACCTGTATATCTGTAAGATGGGACCATACCCCCAATCAACCCATTTATTATTATTTTTTTTTTTTTTTTTTGTTCTGAAACCACTGTTTCATGCCTTCCGACTCCAACGTGTGTTACTCACGATCATGCGTGTATTACAGTTATTGAAATGGTTATTTGTTTTGTATTACATCAATGTATGTACATATCAAATTTCATCAAATCGGTCCAATAGTTCAGAGATAATCGACCGAGTCTGCAAATTCTCTTAATTTCTGATACCAGTGTGCGTTCGCGGTGTCTTACGTAATGGAGGGTGGGGTTCAACCTTAACTCATGTCCATTTTTTTTTTTTTAAACTTAATGTGCATGCATTTTTAATGCACAGAAATTATGCTTTACATGACGTCAAGCCGATGAATGCTCCATAGTGGTATGCTTTGAATCTTAACATGACGTTTTTTTTTATCCCTGAATACAGTGTTAACAAGCATATTTGCAATGCGGCATGTGTTGTAAAAGTGAAACTCTTTATTTAGTGTCATTAACGTTTTTATGCTTATTTTTTAAGAATAAAATTTAAACCATTCTAATCAGTTTGATCCCTAAAACTTGGTCACTTTAGGGAGAGGGCTAGTTGGCATGTGCGGCAATAAGGCCCTGGGTTTAGCGCCTAATTATTAGTTTCGGCAATGGCTTTGACACGTTATTTTTACGGCCCTTGTCCGTTTACAGTGATCATCGGGTATGCATGGAATGCAGCGAGTGATCCTCATCAAAATCGAACTCGTTAAACCTTAGTAAATGCCGATTCCGAAGTTATTTTCCGAAAGGGTAATAACTTCTCGAAAATTACAAGTCTGCCCCTTTTTAAAATTCGATTGCCGTTTTTGCAAAATAAATCGTCCATCTACGTGTTCCAACGTACATTTTATATACGACTTGGGTTTTTGAGATTCTCTGTGTCCCCTGAACCTCACAACAACCCTTCTGATGATACCGCGCGTGCAAAATCGGTCACATCGATAATCCATGCAATTACCCGATCGTAATTGATCAGATCACCAAAAATCGTGCCTACTGACGAGGGTGGGGGTCAAGAAGTTGACTCCTCTGAGCGAGTTGAACTCGATTCGGCATTTTCAATATCCCCATGATGCCGGTGCTGCTGCCAGTCCAGAAATGGAAAAAAATAATGATGATTAAATAAACAAAAAACGAGCTGATATAAGGTCGGTCAATGCATTGGGCGCTGGAGGTGCGGGTTAAATATGGCTGCATATCCTTGTCCTCTAATTTACGGAAATTTGGGAACTTAAATTACACGTGGAAACAAACAAGTCGCTAAAATTAGCAAAGTGATTACGGTGGAACAATTTTAATGTGATCTAAATGGAACTTATATGTTAAAAACGCCTCCGTGTCAAGTATTTTTCGTTTAAAATTTCTTCCACGTGACTGCAGCTGGAGTTAATAATCAGAACGCGCTTCGATCTTTCCGTGTTTTTCTCTGAAATTTGAAAAGCTTAATTATATTCAGCTTTTTTAGAAACACAAGCATCGCCGATATTATTATGTGATTTCTATTTCTGTAATATGAACTGGTGCCGTCTTATGGTTAGTCAGGGCTGCCTTTAGAAGTTCGGGGCCCCTAGGTAATTTTGCCCTCACCGCCCACCAAAAACTTAACTTAAATTGTAAGTGTCGAATTTTTTGAAAATTTAGATAAAATGTTGATATTTTACGAAAATTTATTCAAAATGCATACATTTTTGTTCACGCATCATACAATAACGACTTAAGCCAATAAAATTAATTTTAATGACATGATAGGTGGTCATACAAGTTAAACTGTAGGCCTCGAATTTAATTTTATTTAAATTAGATACTGTGGTCTGAAGGATCTCGGAGTTCTAATAGACATGCACGTATCTTGTGCTCTGAGGGTAAAAGGCGTAATATTTGTGTTAAAAATAAAAAATGTATGCACAATATACTAAAAATTTTTTGCCAAGGCGCAGGGGGACCCTCAAACTCACCCTTTGCGGGCGATAGTGGTTCCTAATAAAATAGAAAAAAAAAACTGAAATTCTTATCAAATATTTTTACAAATTTTTAAGTTCAGAAGAAGAGAGATAGAGAGCGAAAAAAAAAAAAAGAAAGAAAGAAAGAAAGAAAAGATGTGTGCCTGGAACAATGATTTCCTAGCTCATTTTCTTTTTTAGAGTATTCTTGTCAATTTTCTTAAGGAATTTTTTCAGCGAATTTTAATATTTAGAAAGACAGGTTTTTTTTTTTTTTTTTTTTTTGTGTGTCTGAAACAAATCTCTTATGTAAGCTCACTCCTTACTCTGTAGTAGGGGTCTCCAAACTTCGGCCTGCGAGGCCCTCTAATCCGGCCCATGGAGACCATTCTATTTACGGCAAAAAAGTGTATTTTATCAAGATCAGCCGCCGCTTTCATGGTCATTACGATTTTACCGAATTAAAAATAGAAGCTCGTAATAGTGCGTTATGCTTTCCAATTGATCACTACACTGCAAAAAACTTACTCCCTGCTTTTTCTACTTCTGTTCACAGTCAGTGAGATGATATAACAAACTTGTCTATGGAAAAAGAACAAACTTGTCTGATGACATTCTCAGGCCACTGTTGATGCTAGGCACATGAAATCTAAAGCCAGAAATATCTGCTATTTCAACATCCAGAAAACAATTTCACTTTGCCCACTAATACTGACGTTCATGTGTATAGAGTGTCAGCGTGTTATTCAATAGTAACTTAATAAAACAATATTAAACAAAGAATTAAAAACAACATCTTTTTTTTTTTTAATTTGAAACTTGCGTGTGTAGTCAACACCCAAACTGCTGTTTGATAGTTGATTCGGCCCTCGGGCTGAAAAGTTTGGAGACCCTTTCTCTAGTATTAGTAAAACTGAAATATTTGACCCATTAATAGCTCAGAAAATTAGCTCATTTTTAAAATTCGTTTTCAAGTGGAGGGGTGGGGGCAAACATTTATTTCTTACTTTATGCATTTAGCCTGAAGAAGTCTTGAGCAATGTGACAGCGGCATTCAAAAGTTGAATGTAAAGTAGATATCTTGAACATAAGTGATTTGAACTATTTAAATAAGTTTCAATTAAAATAACATTCTTCCTTTTGGGTGTGTGATGCCTCGAATATCTTAAAATCGACATTCGAAAGCCAAATTCTGAAATTAATTTCAAGAAAAAATTTTGCCCGAGTACCTATGGATAGTGATAGCTTTTCCCAACAATTTCCAGCAGACTAAGGTGCGGCGACAATCTCATTATCCATGTATAACAACTTGGAAATAGAAATAAAAAATAATCATACAATCCAACGTAAAACAAAAGGCACCGACGTAGGTAGATATCTTTCTAACAACCTACCAAACTTGTCCCCCATCAACCCGCAACTGCATTCAAATGACACAACATAGCAAGAATAAATAAATAATGTGTATATGTGCATACATATTTTTTTCCCCTCGTAACCACGTGTCATAATTATGATCGACGAAATTAGAAATGTGACTAACCTTTCAGACGTGGATAAAAACCGCGAAGACACCAGTGAAAGCCCATAATTGTGGAGTTTTGACCTTCTGGCTATCAAGATGGAAACGCCTGGCCCCACCCTGGTAACAGGGTATCATCGAATTTCAGATATCGTTTAATTTTATATATTTTTTCTTCTACTTCTTCTTCTTCTTCCCTCGACAAGAATTACCACAGAATGGGGGCTGAAGACACGTCTAGTCGCGTTCTGGAACCGGGGAGTCGTCTTGAATCGACAATGAAAACTTTTTCAAAGCTGATATTTTCGGTTTGAAATGGTAGAATTTACAGAGAAAATGCTATTAGTACTTTACTTTTTTCCGATGATCAGGTCATCATTCAACAAAATGAGAACAAACTTCAAAGAGCTACTTTTAAACTTTGTGTAAGGAATATAATATGAAAATCGCAGTTCCTAAAAAAACTAAAGCGTAGCCAATTAGATCCAAAATGATGATAGCTGACCAAACAATAGAGCAAGTATCACATTTTAAATATTTGGGGGTGTGATCTTTCATTTGATAAAGACAAAGATATTGAATGTAAACTAAATAAATTTAGATACATTTGCGGAACAATTAACAGAACCGTTTCAGGAAAGACTAGAAAAGAGACACAGCTGAAATTCTATAAAAACAATGGTAGTGTCTACTAGAGTTGGGCAAAATACACCAAAAATGTAATATTGATACAAAATACAAAATACATTGATTCAAACACTAAAATACAAAATACTTCTCGAATTTAAAATAATGCAAAATACAAAATACACGTATTTTCAAAATACATACAAAGTACAAAATACATGCAAAATTTTTAAAGGACTTGAATAGAGAATAAGCTGAATTTTCCACCGAAGATCCCAGTTTATTTAATTTAAATACATTTTAGCAAGAATAAGAAAAGTAATTTTAATAGTTGTGTTAAGCAAAAGGTACTATTTGTTTTTTTAAAACGTTGCCTTTCAAAATTTTACCTGTACAGCAATAAGATCCGAAACAGACCATTTCTGGGAAATTGCATTAATACTTAAAACGCAAAGAAAACCATACAATTTCAGCATACAAACAATAAATACTCGTTTGTTCCAGAATCGTTTATAAAAATTATGATTTCCAAAAGTCATAATGCGTAAAATAAACCTCTTCATAATATTTATTGTTTATTGATTTCAGTTGAACGTTTGAATATAAATACTCAGCTAAATCACAACCTCAAAATAAATTCAAGTTTTGTTTTTCAGTGAGTTTTAAAATTTATCGAGATTTAAATGTTTTACATATGTTTTCAGCTTCCATAACTAACAATGCTCCTTAACATTTTCCGTCAGCAGACAAAATTTGGAAACATTTTTAATTAAAAATTGCACAAAGGGTTTCAAAATCATCTAGAATGGAAATTTGATTCGTCCCATCCATTTACGGGAAGCTATCACTCAAATGGGTTGGAGTTTGAGGTGTTTTCTTCTATATGTAACGCGAATGCTTCTTAAAACCCCTTAAAAGTCCTCCAACCAAGGCATCCCCCCCAAGGCAGATAGCCGTCGAGTAGCTTTGTCTCTTAACCAAAATAACCAATAACCCATTATACTACTGCAGAAATATTCACAGAGTTATTTTTCTAGAACATAGCAACACATTTCAAATTGTTTATAGATTTCCTTTAAGAATCCAATAAATGCTACTCAAAAAAATATTTTCACTACTTTTGGCCTTCATTTATAGTATAAATCTAGAAACATTCCTTGACCAAATATACTGTCTTAAGCAGCATTATGAAAGGCTTTTCTTTCCTTTTCCTTTTTAGTCAAATTTAAACATAACAAGAGATCCTAACATTTCTTCACCACGTGTAATTCTGGTGTAGTTAATAAATTAGTTCAAGAGAAAGTGAAAATCATCAATTTTACAATTTTTCATCTGCACATGTTATCTGAGCAATCTGTGGTATTACGATTAACTAACTCAGTGTCAGAATACGAAATGCATTTTTTGTATATTGAAAATACAAAATACATTGAAAATGTATTTTAAAATGCAGCCTCAAACTACTTTGTTTTTACGAGCAAAAATACAAAATACAAGATACAAATGTATTTTGAAAATAGTACATGTATTAGCAATACTGAACAACTCTGGTGTCTACCTTACTAAACTAGTCAAAGACGCTGACAATGAAGAAGGGAGATATCAATGGAGTGCAGGTAGCAGAAATGAAATTTGGCTACTTGCTTTTTCGTTTTTTAATGTAGCATTATGTTCCTTCATAATGATTGTATATAAAGAAAAAAAAATATCAGTTTTTCAACATCATTGTAAGCTGTAATATTGCTCAGTTAGAAAATTAATTGGGTGAATTAACCAAACTAACAGGGACTTCCTTTACGGCAGGCAAAAACGTGACATTATAAATTAAAAATTGAGGGAGATTCATAAACTCTGCCATGAAAAATTTACGTTGCACATGAAAAATAATTTGGGGAATTCTAAATAGCTCTTGAACACGATACAGTTTGACAGATTTTACGATATTAAAATAAACTATTTTCTGCAGAATCAGACAGTTTAGTTTTAAAAAAGCGTTATCAAAATATTTGTTACGATAATATGAATAAAAACACACATACCGTGTTAATAAAGGTTTCGTGTACATTAAATTAAAAATATTTGTTATAGTCACATTTTTCAACTGCACCTTACAATTAACCAGGTGCAGAGATATCGTGATATCTCCCCCCCCCCCCTCCGAAATTTTCGGACTAATTAGTAGACATTTTCTGTCAGCTAAAAAGAGCTGGTTCTCGTAAAATCTGTCGTGGCTCTAATGTTCTCCAGATTCAAATGGTACCTCTGAGGATGCCAATCCAGGTGCTAGGTCTCCTGAAACCTGATCTGGATCAATGGCGGCTCCTCCGTTTGAGCACATGAGCACGTCAACCCCAGAAGAAGAAAAACTAAAAAATAAACTCATTAACAAATTAAATTAAAAAAGAAATATTAAGTATACTTCAAGATTTTCGTGAATTTAAAACATGAGTTTAGCCGAGCAGATTGTATGGTGCGTAAAGACCGTACTACGGTTTCGGGTTCAACTCCCGGAGGTCGAGGTTCGATCCCTGACTGGGCGTGGATGTCATTGTGTCCGTCCCTTCATATTGGGCAACGTTGGTCCACCTACTAATTGCCCCCCATAATAAAGTGACCAGCAACTCCGGCCTTAGTAGCGGCCAAGGATTTTCAAGGCCCGATATTTGAAAAAAAAAAGTGAGTTTTACTTTCCCCCATTCCCCAATATTATTAAAGAAACTTATTATAGCTAACGCACTGCATCGTAGGTTACTACAACATAATATTTCGTCGCTCGCACGCACGTGCGATCCGCCAAAAGGCCTTCTGAACCTGCCTCTGAGAAAAGACGCAGAGAGAGTTGCAGGAGAAGTAAGACGCTGCTGATATCACTCCGTTCGCACATTTTTACTGTGCTCATGGACGATTTTTTTGCCGTTATCTCTTCCGGATTCTCTCTTCGTTTCTTGTGTTCGGTTAGTTAATCTATTTTTTTTTTCATTTTCTTATTATTTTCTTTATTTTTATCATTTTTCACAACACTATTTTTTACGAACTAGTGTAAATAATTAAGATGGGAGTAAAATAAATGTTTCGGATCTAAAGCAATTAGATTTTTCCATATTATCCTTTGAATAAAAATTGAAATAAAAAATCATTTTTTTTGTAATGGCCAGCCTCTGCCACTACTAAGACCGGAATCGTTGGTCACTTTATTATGGGGGCACTTAGTAGGTGGACCAACATTATCCCCTATGAAGAGACGGACATATTGACAAACACGCCCAATCGGGGATCGAACCCCGACCGCCGGGAGTTGCACTCGAAACCGTAGTACGGTACTTAACCCACCATACAATTCGGTCGACCAAAAAAAAAAAAAAATCAAGGCAACACTTTTGATAAAACCTATCTTTACGAAATGTAAGACCAAAGAAGGTATGTTTTCTTTCAGTTGCATACATTGCATGCCTTTAGCTGTTGGAAACGCAAATATATTTTGTAAGGGGCATCGTGTCTGCATATTTAATTTTTGAAATTTATTTTGTGAACCTCCATTTAAATAAACCACGATCCGCCACTGATCTAGATCAGGCCTGCAACCGGAATTTGTTCTCCCGATCAACTAATTGCGGTTGTAGACCGGTTCAAAACTAGGAGCTAATATTGGTTCCGGTTGCAGACATTGGTTCAAAACTAGGGGACCACTCATAGAAATTTTGTTGGGGTAGTTCTGGCAACGCTAAGCTTGGATGATCTGCGTAGGATGGGGTGTTGCCTTGGTCAGAGGACTTTTTAACGCGTATTAACGCTATGTCAGTAGAAAACCGACCAAAACTCCAGACCGTTGGATCGACAGCCGCACGATGGGGCCCGAACACGGGATCTTCAGACAATTCATCTACCATTTTGAGTGACTTATCCACTCGGCCATGGTAGGGGTTACTAAGACGGAAAACGTTGGTCTGTCTACTAAGTGGCCCCATAAAAAATAACCAACATCTCCCGCCCTCGCAGTGGTCTAGCCCACAATAGGCTGCTGATCAGGCCATTAGAAAGAAAAATAAAGTTCTAGGTATATGATTAATGACGTTATTAAAAATGTCTCCACCTTAAGGAGTTACTTTGGACAAATTATGTGCTACAAAAATGGTAAATGAGTAATCAAAGCAGCATTCGTATAAAAAAGTTAAGTTCAGACAAGCACTGATGCATCTAAAATATTTTGTAGAAATATTAGCATTTATTTTAATGCCAACTACTTTATGTTTAAAAATGTTAATTTTGTCCGAAGGAACCCCACTTTCCCCTATTATCTAAGTTCTGGGCCCAGTAACAGAAAATTTTTTGGCAATCTGTGACAGCTATGATAGTATTAAAAAATGATCTGCAACAATACAAGACGAACAAAAGGGAGATACGTTATAATAAAGGGAGATACGACCATGCAGGTCCCTATAGTGATGTTCTATAGGACTACACCCCACCCTCCCAGCCTCATTTCAGAAAAAAAATCATTGATTTTTGAAAAAATATTTGTTTTAAACTAAGAAACTTTTTTATCATCCTCAATAATGTGTCTCTCTAACTCTGCCTATAACTTTAATCCAACCTTATTTGTTTTGAATAATTCTATTTAAGATCTACAAGATGAATTCAGTTATAAACTTTTTACATAAAAGACTTCTTATGCAAACTTACATTTTGTTATAAATTTCTTTTTCTATTCTTTAGTTTTCTTTCCAAAATTTAGTAATAAAATTTGATAAACTATCACATTATGAATATATATAAATACATACTCATATTTTACTTTAATATGAGTATTTTAATTTTCTTCATGTAACAAGCATAAATAAAAATTATGGGCATGCTAAACTGTAAAACGTTACTAAGATAGTTTGCATTCTGTCAAAAAAGTTCCGGGAATTGGTCAATAAAACACAAAATGTTTATTATTCATCCAAATTTATTTTATCGCCTACAAAGTAGGCCCCTTTCGAAATAATACACTTATGCCAACGAATAATCCAATCATCCAAAACATTTTTTAAACGCATTTATCGGAATCGACTTCAGTTCTCGCAGCGAATTCTCTTTTATGTCTTCTATCGACTGAAAACGCGAGTCTCGAGTGGTTTTTTAAGTTGTGGAAAGAGAAAAAAGTCGTCTGGAGCGATATCGGGTGAATACGGTGATTGTTCGATGGTATGTGTTAAGTTTTTGGTCAGAAATTCGTTCACAACGATAGGCTTGTGTGATGGTGCGTTGTCGTGGTGCAAAATCCAAGAGTTTTCTTTCCACAAATCCGACATTTTCGACTAATTTTTTCTCTCTATCGCAGCATTACGCTCAGATAATATTCTTTATTTATCGTCTGACCTTCTGGCAAAAATTCCGAGTGCACAACACCGCAATAATCAAAGAAAACAGTGAACATTACCTTGACTTTTGATCGACTTTAACGAGGTTTTTTTCGGTTTTGGCTCAGTTGGAAGGCGCCATTCCGAAGCTTGTTGACTGGTTTGCATGTCAAACTCGTAAACCCATGTCTAATTACCAGTTACAATGCGTTTTATGAATGCAAAAATCGCAAAACACACTTGAAATGAACCGACCAAATCGAACACTGTAAACAAACTAAATGACAAATAACGGTCAAACTCCGCGTCAGTATAGAGGACAGTTGTGCCAACTTGGCGACAAAAAGAATTTTGACAATCTCTTTAAGCGGGCTTTTTAAATGACCAATTCCCGGAACTTTTTTGACAGAATATATATTATAAATGAAAAAAAAAATGCTGTTGAAAATACGTAAATAAAAGATATAAATAAATTGTAAAATAGTATTTTTTTTAATAAAACGAAATAAACCAGAAAAACTGCTGATTAATCTTGCCACTACTTGTGATGACGCAATTGTGTTCGTGATTTTTTGTGGTCCAAAGATTATAAACAGGTTTGTAGTACGATAAAAACTTTTAAGGGAGATGACTCTCTAAAATTGGATAACTCGAATTCTCTAAACATTCTCAAATTCGAAATAGCAAAATTCAATTGTACTCAAAAATTACTGGTAAACACAAGTGGGGGGGGGGGCTCTTGATCAGGCCCTCTCCAAAAAGGGCACTGTCCTGGTCTCCCCCACCGGCGATCGCAACAGTGATATCGAAAATATGATTCATTCGGCATCACATTCGATACGAGATCCCGACCGATAAAAAAAGGGGCATTTTTTAAACGTTCTCCCTAAAACAAACGCGCTCGCCGAAATTCGCGTGCCCTAAAAACAATGCCGCTGCTATACAATGAAAGAAACAAAAAAGTTTCTCTTCACAGATACCAATCGCTCGGGCAGCTGATATTAGTGAGTAAACATGGTAAAACGATCTGATCCCGTTAAGATACCGTACACAGGACCCCCCCCCCCTTCCCCTGTTAAGTTCTGTGCTGTGTACTGCTCGTAGATGGAAAAATATGTACGCCGATCAAGGAGGGAGAAGGAACGTGGAATTGAAACCAGATGCCTCGGTTCACGAAGAGAGAGAGAGATGCGGGAATGTCTGGAGATGATCTTGATCGCTGATCATCGTCGTGAACCAGGGAGAGAACATTCCCCCGAACAGCTGCGAAGGTTTTCGTTTTCGGTTTTTGGATACGTGGTTTGCAGGGTTGGAAAAATTTGAAGTTTTCGACATCCCCGGTAGGGCATGTCGCTATAATAATACATACTCGTCCAAAATTCATTTAAGTGTACGTATTGTTCCAGAAAACTCTGCTTGATTCTTGGGTCTCGTCGTTCTTAAGTCCAGTGTATGTAGAAAGCCCCAGTAAAAAGTCCACTTGTCAGGATGGAACACAAATTTTATTGCTTCTAGAACTTCATCGAACAATCAGCTGTGCAAAATTCAGAGGCACTAATGGCTAGTAACTCGCTTACAATAGTCCACTCAGTACAGAAGCTTTCAAAGATGCTGTATTTCTCCCACAAAATAAAACACTTCCACAGGCAAAAATTCAGTGAAAACACGCGAGGAAAATTGACATCTATTCCTCACATAAAATAATAAAGTATGTACTAACAGCACTCAAAAGCAAGCTTCTAAAAACAAGCAAAATACCGCTTAGAATAGCACAATTCACAGTGAAATGCAGCAAACTCAACGCGTGTTCGATGACAACTAACTCTGGCTGCCTGTTCTGCCTCTATTTATAGGTGCCGTAGAAGCTAGGCAAAAATTCTGGAACGAGCTATTTCTCGAAGGATCCCCCATAAAGCACGAATTTTGATAACGTCATGGAAATGAAAATGTGTACTACTAGGCTATAGCGCAATATTAGTGCAGGGAAACAAACATTACAGGCCCCATTGGTAAAATCGCGCCAAATGACCGAAACGTTGCCAAGCTTTGCGACTTTTGGGCAAAATATCGTCAAATGTGGCGCCAAAAATAAGTCACCAAATTTTATTATTTGACGCGTAGAGTACAAATTTTAAACTATTTTTATCCGCTAAAGAGCAGAAAGACTAAAAAATCCGTAACAATATATACTTTCGCAGAAAACTCTGATTACAGTTTTTGGGTTCGTGCCGCCCAAGCGGTGTAGTGGTTAAAGAACCATTCTATCACACCTTGGTCCATTCAGTGGCAGAGCGCATTTGCGCTCTCAACCAAGGGACGGAAGGTGCCACGTTCAAACCCAGGTTACAGGTGCCATTAATAGAACAGTGCCAAATGTCTCCAAGCTTTGCGAATTTTCGAGGAAAAATCGCCAAATATAAGTCTCCTAAAGATGAAGTCAGCTAAGCGATAGCGCCAATATTTCCCGAGAATTCCAGAAAACTCCCTATCTCGTATTCTAGTTAACCGATTTTCATGCAAAAAAACGAAAATTTAAACTATTTTAATTTTAGAATTTGCTTTCGAACAGTTGCATACTGTACCCTATACCTATGGGCAGAGAGGGACCATGCCCCCCCCCTCGCTTTCAGGGAAAATATATATTACCGTAATAATTCGCGTTCTAGTAACGCGTAGATGTGGTTCAAAACTAAAATATAGTATCTTTCTGGGGCTGGACCCAGATTTGCTTGAGTCGCATTTTTACGTGATGCGCGAACAACAACAACAACAACAACAAAAGTTTCACGGACGGAATTGCAGAACGACAATGAATATCGTACAGACTAAAGTCTAATTTTATTCATTCCCTTTTGAAATTCTTGTATTTTAACTTCTTTTCCTTTAATTAGTTTTAAAATCTTTTTAAAATCAGGTATATTTTATGTTACATTTATATTTTACTAATCATAATGACGATTCACATTTATAATGAAAATAAGAAGTTTAGTATACTTGATTACAATCAAGCTTCACGCCTTATTACATCAAATCTGATTAAAAGTAAATTTAACAGGAGTATTTTAATACCCATGCTTGTTATTCGCATGGACACAAATTGAGGCATAGACACGCAGTAACAAAAATATTTCTTTGGGGAGCTTGATAATCACGATTTTTTAAACACAAGTCGGAATTTTTGTAATTTCTGTATCTGGGTGTACATGTATGGAAAGGGGAGTAGGAGGGAGGCGAAGTGCTGTGGATGTGTTCCTGAAAAAGAATTTTGTAGCCTATCTTTTCTCGCTTCACTTGAAAAATTATTTTTACAGATTGTGCTGTTTTCCCCCATCCACATACTGGAGTAAATAGCTTGATTATTCAAACTAAGCTATTAAAATGAATGGCTGGCCGCTGCCTTGGGCCACAACAGGCCGGGATTGTTGGTCTCTTTATTATGGGGGCACCTAGTATGTGGACCAACGTCGCCCCTTATAAAGGGACGGACATGACAACCACGCCCAGTCGGGAATCGCACCCCAGCCGCCGGGAGTTGAACCCGAAACCGGAGTACAGTGCTTTATCCACCATACAACTTGTTCGGCTTAAATCGTGTGTAAACTCTTACAATCTAATCACACAAATATCAATTTAATCAATATTTTTCACATGAAGGTTCGTTTAGAAATATTGATTACTATCCTGACTTTAACAATTTGACTTTAATATTTTAAAATGGAAAAAATATAATCTTCTTTTTAATGGGTTTATCATTTTAATCATTCAATTAAAAATAACTGACAACTAAAATAAGAGTTCTAACATTAAAATTTAATATTTTCAAACAATAAATATGCCATAGTATTTTACTTCATGGTACACTTTTTGTGTAAATTGTGTGTTCAGATATCCTTTTTTATAAATTAACCTGCCCCCCCCCCAAAAAAAATTACATTTGCTTTAGCGTAGCATTTCGCTTTATTCCATATTTTTTTAGGTCAAATAAGCTTTCTTTAAAAATTAGTCACTCCACCCTCCACCCGCCCCCCAAAAAACAACAACAAAAAAAAATTCTATATCCTTCACTGAACGATGGGCAGTCGACGCTCGATTTTACGAACCCGTAGGACCATTCAAACAGCTCCTAAAATTGAGTCGTAAAATCGTGCGTGTATTCGGAGCTCGTTAGTTCGTAAAATCGCAAATGTTTGTAAGGAAAAAAAAAAAAAAAAAAGAAGTTTATAATATCGAGCTTGGGTGTATTATCAAAAATGTACTTTCTTTTGCTTTTATGTTGTTTATAAACGATATTACGAACATTCCCCCCCCCCCCCCCCCACATTAAAGTGTTTAAGATTGTTGAGCGCTTTTTAACATTAATCCATCGTTTATTTACATTTATGGCGGCTCAATTGTTTATTTATATTTATGGTGCCTAGTTGCTTATTAACACTTCATATACAGCACGCTTGCTTTGTAGAAGCATAATGATGTTTTGTCTACAACAGGGCACGAAATAGGATTTTGAAGCTGGCAGCTAAAAACTATTCAGCTCTGGGCAAAATTTTAAATTTTCGTGCTAACGGTAAATTCCAGTTTTTTTTCTTAATTTAAAAATTTTGAAATGCAATGAAATTAATAACAAAAAAAAATAGAACATTCTTCAATTTTATTGTAAGCATTCTGCAAATTCATATCTAACCTTAAAATAAAGGGTGTCCCAAAATTTACGTAAGATTTGAATTAAATAGAAAATTAATTAATTTAGTGTTGGGGCAACCAACAAACGAAAACAGTTTGACAGCTGGCAGTTTAGGGTTAGTAAAAATGCATCATATACGAAAGAACAACGCGTTTTCATCGTTGAGCAACATTTCAAAAATTATGAAAGTTTGATTCTTGATGATTTTGATGATGAACAATGAGAAAGATCATGGGATTCAATACCATCGGATTTCTTTCTTTGGGGTTATTTGACGTCAAAGGTCTCTTTCAACAAGCCCACACACACCCGTGAATTGAGGAAGGATATGCGGAGGACTCAACGCTGCATCAACGAAATTCAACCACATTTATTTGAAATGGTCCTGGAAAATTTGGACAAAAGTGTGCGTATGTGGCAACAAAGCTGTGGATTTCATTTGCCCGATGTGCTATTCCATCCATAACCTTATCCAATGTACCTTATGTTTCAATAAAAAAAAATACAGATAAAAAAAAAAACTGTGTTCAGTTTAATTGAAATCTTGTGTAAATTTTAGGACACCCTTAACATCTGAGGTAGAAGGAAACACTCAAGTATCAGAGTTTGAAATACTCGCACCTAAACTTGCCGCGAGAACTGTTGATCATCGCGGCTATTTAGGTTAATCTCACGTGGTTGCTGCGACTTATTTTGATCCGTGGTCTATGACACTTTAGAGGCAATAACTAGAGGGAGAGAAGAGTTTGGTGGATGTTTTTTACATTTTAAATCCCAACAAGCGTTTGATTTTGGTTTATCTGTCTCTTCTTTCCTCTTCTTAGTGTTATGAATATATGCATCAGTTGCAACAAAATTTATACAGGGTGTCTCAACAATAGAATTACAAACACCAATGAAGTATAAGATGCACCTAGACGACTTCTGGGATCGGAGATGTTTTCTTCATGCTTCAAAGAATAATCACTATGAAAATCGTCTTAAAGTAGCCATCAATATTCCTACTACAGTTTGAAAAAACAGACAAATTAAGCTCTTTGAAAAAGCTTATTACTGAAATTTTCAAATTAGAGACCCTTTTTCAAAATTTTAATTATGCAATGGTAAGAGCTTAAACCTATAGTTTATGAAATGTAGTTAAGAAAATTGACTGCCGTTTCATCGCTTCCTGATTATTACTAGGTTCATGATGACGAAGTTTGTGACCCTACATTCCAGTGAGATTCCGGGTTATCGGGGTGTATCATATCCCTCTTACAGCCTCAGCATGGCACAGTGGTTATGCCACTGAAAATGGTAGACGGCCGAAGTATGAAGGTCCCAGGTTCGGGTCCCATCGCGCGGCTGTCGATCTAACGGTCTACAGTTTTGGTAGGTTTTCTCCAGATGTAACGTGAATACGCGTTAAAACCTCTTAAATAGTCCTCTACCAAGGCACCCCCTCCCCCTTTGGCAGATCGCCCTAGTGTAGAGTTGCCATAATCACACACAATCAATCAATATCTCTCTTACAAGTTTTTAATCCAAGTATTGTTACGTCCTGTATACGTTACATAGATACAATGCGTGTAAAATTCTTAAAAGTATATGGGATAGATAATAATTTTGAATTAGCATGAATAATTCAAGTTGCATTTTTTTATGCATTATAAATATAATCCGAAAAAAAGAATAAACCCATCTTGAAACATTTAAAAAATACTCCAATAAAAAAATTTAAATTTAGAGGTTGGTAAGGGGAAAGAAAGGAAAAAAAAAAAACCTTCTTTTTTTTTTTTTTTTTTTTTTTTTTTTTTTTTCACATCTGTATGCAGTTTTCTTAACTGTTTGTTTTTGAAACGTAGTATAGGCTCAAAAACTATAGTCAATATTTCTTTTCATTAAAAGATATAAGGACAGAAAAGTAAATGCTAGCGGTAGACCACAAATCTTGTCATCCATAAAGAGCGAGAAAAAAGTTTTTCGGTAATTATTGACTGAAAAATATTCAAATTTTGTTCAAGCGACTGCACTAGAAGTATGTTTTTATTTATTAAATTATTTAAATATTTTTTATTCTACAGTATTATAAATTGCTCTGGTGAATTTTCAGTATGCAGTAAAGTTTTAAAAATTTCAGTTATTAATCAGATGCAAAATACAATGTTTAAAATTGTTTGAATGAGCCCATTAAATTTGGAAGAATAATTTTAGCAACTTTTTTATGATATATTTTATATTTTTTATAGATGTCTGGAATAGTTGAAAGTATTATAGGCAAGTTTTCAGACGAGAAAAAGAGTTTTTTTTTCCTTTCCCTTCAAAACGTTAGATGAGAGAGAATTTGTTTTACGTAAATATGATTTTTCTCAGAAGCGTCGAAGTTATTACGAGCTTCTTTGAAAAAACTAATTTAGAGGCATACGGAACCATCTGTAAACAATCACAGAAACAGGTTTTTCTTTCTTTATTTTTAAGGGAAGAGGATTACTTTTATTACATCATGCATCATTGACCATTAATAATAGCCATTAAAAACTCCCCATTATAAAGAGTGATTATCATTAAAGTTCCACTTTAAAACTCGATCAGAAAAGGCAAACTACTGAACCCAATGTTATCAAACTTGGTAATTGTGTAAAGGTGGTCAGGGGCTTTATTATCGGCAAAAAAAAAAAAGAGCTCAAAAATTCAACACCTGGGGCAAGAACGTATTTAACTCTTAAACGCGCAGTGTTCCCGCTCAGGGAACACCAAACTCTGACGTTTTTACTGTTGCCAGTCACGAAGAACAGATTTGATTTCTATAAAAATAGTTGCGGGTGACATAGCTCCACGAGAATCCTTTACTTTTTAGCACGTCATTTCCCGTAAAAAAATTGTCACGATTCTTTTTAACAGCACTGGCATCTGCTGAAAAATGGAAGAATGCGAGAACAGCTGGGGTAGATTGCCCAATTCTGAAAAAAGGGCAGCCATTGCCATCGCTCGACTTAACTACCAGCAAGATGGCGGACGATCGAAACGTTCATCGCGTGCCACAGATATAGAGACCCTTTTTTGACGGCAGCTGGCTGTGCCCACAGCCAGCTGCCGTCAAAAAAGGGTCTCTATATCTGTGGCACGCGATGAACGTTTCGATCGTTCGCCATCTTGCTGGTAGTTAAGTCGAACGATGGCAACGGTTGCCCTTTTTTCAGCATTGGGAAAGGGTTTCGCCACAAAGGGTTAAGGGGTGGGGGTGTTCCAGGGGTCCGACCCCGTTAAATACGTCCTTGCCCCAGTGTTGAATTTTTGAACATTTTTTCGCCGATAATAAATCCCCTGACGACCTTTACACAATTAACAAGTTTGGTAACATTTGATCCAGCAATTTTCCTTTTCTGATCGTTTTAAAGTGAAACTTTAATTATAATCACCCTGTACTTCTAAAATTTCTCTGCCTATCCGAAGGGAAAGAACGTTCAGGTTGTCTTTTCTGTTGAAACGACCGCCGGATATATTAACGTAGGATTACATATTGTTTAGATTTCTGTAAGGCACTCATTGAAAAATGATGAATACAGCAAGTACTCTGAAGTTAATGTATACGAAATATTTAATGACACGGTATACTGTGCTTTAATCCATAGTACCGCCGCAAATTTTCTAATAAACCGTTCCTATTTTTAAAATTCATTACCTAAAGTTTGAATTACTTCTCTAGAAAGAAATGTTAAGTTGTGTAATCTCGAGGAGATATATTTAGAATCGCCCAAATTGCGAATTCATTTTGATATGACTTAAATATCATGGCAGAATTTATCAATCTCACGCACTTTTTAATTCATGACATCACGTTTTCGACTGCCAAACATAATCCTAGTTAGTTCACTTATCTACTTAGTGACAATGAAGTTCGTGTCACTTTTGCAACAGAGTAATATTGTAACTTACGACGACGTTGAGAAGAAGTATAAGAAGAAAAAAATATAAAAAAAAGATAAGAAAAACAATAAAACATTTTTTTTTCTTTACATAGGATCGTTATGAAGGAACTGAATCCCTCATTAAAAAAAAACCCTCAAAAATTCAATCCATAACGGCATATTTTCCCCCTAACAGCCGAGCTATTATTATCAAATTGACTTTTCCTCAATTTCCTCGCAACCCCGCATAGCTTCAGTTAATTTCCTTTAATAACACCACATACCCCCTTGCCACTTCCTGTTCTCGAAAGCTGTTTCCAAGGATCCTTCCCCCCCCCCCAAAAAAAAAAAAGAGAAATATCACCCCTTTTTCTTCACATTTGCCACCCTCTTATTATTAAATAAAACAAAACTGTTCTAATTGTGACGTCAAGTCGACGACGGGGAAGAATCGGCGAAGAAAAGCAATTACCGGCCAGATGTCGGGGGTTGGGGGGGGGGAGTAGAAATTAAATGCGCCCAGATTTGGTGATGTATCGGTTGGTGATCGGCAGAGTATATTTTCTTGTAGCCATCCGTGATTTCGAAACATCTGTCTTTGTGTTGTTGCTCGTGCTAGATTGCTCAAGGCATGAGCGAAAAACATTTGCGATGGATAAGGAAGGAAGGATGGAAAAAAATATAGATACTTCTTTTTCCTTTTTTTTTCTCTTAAAGCAATGCTCAATAAATTAATCATGAATTAAAATTTACTGATCTATCCTACACTGATCCTTGACTCACTGTCTCACTCGCTGACAATTCCGGACAACTACTCTAAGATAAAACGTTTATCGCCATTACTCCAAGAAGATTAAAAAGTTCAAAAAGATTAAAAAGCACATGAAGCGTAATAACATCTACACCTTCGGTACGATCCGCGTAAAATGTTTCACAATCAAGTATAAAATATAGAAAACAATCTGCGCTCCTTTAAAAATCTGAATATCCCATCCGTTCCCTCATTTTTAAGCGATTTTTCGCTTAAAAATGCTTAATTTTGCTTAAATTTACTCAGCTCCATTTTATTTCCCAGAGTAAAAAGTGAATCATTTGCGTGACAGAGCTCTTTCAAGTGACAAAGATGTCATACTGAAATCCTGGTTATCAGGCTTTGAAGGGAAAATTGCGATTCCAATTCGTTTAAAAATAGATTTTCCCGATAAAATAGCTTAATTTTTTTTCATTAAAATGATCGTCTGCTTGAAGTATTGATATAATAGGGGCTGTTCACACAAAACGAAATCGTTCGAATGCGAAAAGTTTCCGCGCGTTTCTAGAAGAGCATGAAATTCGATTTGGGTATATAATAAAAACTGAATATGAAGTTATTTATTTTAGGTGGACGAACATTAAATATATTGAGTGTAGACATATTTTCGTCAAATGCTTTTTTCTAGCGCCCGTTGTAATTGCCTACACAACGGGCTTTGACTTCTAGTGCTGTATATTGTTGCAGAAAATTCTGCTTAGTTTTCGGGCTGGTCTCTTAAAACTTCAGTGTAAATGGAAAATTCTTGTAAACAGTCCAGTTGACAGGACGAAACATAAATTTTATTGATTGTGGAGCTTCAATGAACAATCTGCTATACACAATTTACAGGAATGAATAAGCAATAACTCGTTTTATAACAGTCAGCTTAATACAGAAGCTTTCTCGGATGCTGTATTTCTCATGCAATAAAATCCTTCCTCAGGCAAAGATTTAGTAGAAATTCTCGAGAAAAATTGACATCCATTCCTCAGCATACAAGAATGAAGTATTCACTAACAGCATTCAAAAATAAGCTTCTCAAAATAAGCAATGCGATTGCTTATGATAACGCAATACAACGATGTACAGCTTAAGAAAAGAGCTAGTGTTTCTCTGCTAGCGACAGCTGACAACTACTGAACTGAACTGCTGGGTGCGATCTGCCCTTCTTGGAGAGTTTTTACGAAATTTCTAGCAATTCTAAGAGATTCTATTCCTAGAAAATTCTCAATCACTCGCGAAACATCATTGCGTAATACTCATGCAGGAAAGCAAACATTACAGGTTCCATTAATAAAATCGCGCCAAATGTCGCCAAGCTCGGCGACTTTTCAAACTTGACGGAATATCGCCAAAATTAAGTCCCCCAAAGTAAGTCATAGAAGCGATATCGCCAACATCTCTCGGGAATTTTCGAGAAAGCTCTATGCTAAACAATTTGGACACCCAAAATACCTTGTTTTGCGTTGCAGTTAACAGATTTTCATGCAACAAAATGCAAAATTTAATTATTTAGCATAGAACACGAATTTCAAACTAAATTTAACCCCTGAAGGGTAGATTAACCCAAAATTCCTAACAATATGGTCATTCTTGAAATTGCTTTGAGAATTATGACCATTTATAGTGGTTCCTCTCATGGCAGTTCATTATGCAAAGGAACTTCCATAGATTTAGATTCTAAGGACTGTGATTCAAAATAAATATTTTAGTTTTATCGACTTTAACCTCTTTGTTTCCATTACTGCAAGGACGTGACGGCAACGATTCTCCTTACTGTACCCATCGTTGCTTCCCGACATGGGTCTTTGAATGCACCTGTTGCGAACCAGCGTCTTACAAGCTAGTATATGCGCTAGACCAACACTTCCTAGATATACAATGTCTGAGAAAAGAAACTTTTACGTCATCACTAGGTCCACTAAAAGGACGTCATCACACATTTATTTTCACAAAGTAAAACTATTAAAAGTTTGTGGTGAATTTACTCCCGCATAAAACATTTTAATGATTTAAGATAGAAAATTTAATTTTACAACAAATATGTTATAGAAATAGATCATAATAAAGTATTTTTTATCATAAAGGTATTTTAATTTTATCTTAAGCTATTACTAAAATTTGTTTCATTCACCAAAAATTTTAAATAGTTTTACTTTGTGAAAGTAAAACTGTGATGACGTCATCTTATAAAACCTAGCGATGATGTAAAAGCTTCTGTTCTCAGGCCTTCTATTTCTAGGAGGTGTTGGCTGGACTGCCAGCAGGAAGACTCAAGTTGTAACCAAAGATGTGGATTATTCGACTGTCGTCGCTTTAGGTTTTTAGGGAAGCAGGGGCACATCCAGAAAAAAATTCTAGATTTGTTGTTGTTGTTGTCATTGCTTTTCTCTAATACATTTAAATTTGAGAAATAAATCCATCTTCCAAAGTCTAAATTCGTCTGGGAAGCACGCATGGGCGCCGGGAGGGGGGTGCAAGGGGGTGCACTTGCACCCCCCTGGAGTTTGAAAAAGGTATAAGTAACCTGAAAATATAAGTAATTTGTTTTACCCTTAGGACAGTTAAAAAAAAAAAACCTGAATGTGTGTGTGGTATTTTGAATTCTAAGTGTAACTGTCGCATTAAATTAGCTGTTTAGACCTGTGTTTATGGCTTAATATTTTTTTACCATTGTACACCCTCTAAAAAAAGTATTCGAGTAAGAGAGAAATTTACTATTTTAGATTTGCGAATAATAATTGAGTTTTTGAAAAACGCACAACTTGATAGAAATATGGAAAGTAATATTTATACATAGGCTCATTCATATTATATAATAAATAATTTTTAATATACGAAACCAACGTAGGAAATTTCTCTCTTACTCGAATGCTTTTTTTGGAGGGTGTACATAAATTTTAAACTTTGGAGAAGTCATCCACATTTTCATTTTGGGATAATGTTGGCGCACGCACATCAGCCCTCATAATAATAAATTCCCTCATGGTCGTAGTAGTGTTGAATGCCTCAAAGCATGTGCCCGCAATTAGGAAATAGTCTCGATAAATAATAAACATATAATTTAAATTAATAATCAGATAAATGGAAATAAAGCTATTTTTGTGATTTGAGTGCATATTTAAATGAAAAATGTAGTTACATATTATTACATTACTGTTTAGAGCAGATTAATAACATCAGAAAATAATAGTCAGTTGTTTTGTGTTGACACGTTGACTCGTTTCCGTACAGCAGTATCGCGCAATTGCCAAACCAGCATGTCAACACTGCACAGAAATGTCTATGAAGAATCTACAGAAAAAATACACCCACTTTCTTTGGGAGAGGGATTTCTGATAGAGCTTTCGGGTGCACCAAGTATTTGAAGTTTTGCTCTGCAATTAAAAAAATCGTCTGTTTTATATGTGTTGGTCCTTATTTGGGAGCTAAACTGATTTTTTCACTAACTGAAATGTATGGAAAACTAGAACCATCGATAGTAGAACCATCGAGACTCTACTGTGAATATGATTAAATGCAATTATTTTTAGGGCTTAACGTTTAAAGTTTAACATTTCTTTTTAACATTTATAGAGTTAATTTTTTTTAGATTTAAACTTAAAAACTATTAGATGAAAATTTGTATTTTGAGTTTTTTGACATGGTGATTTTTCAAATATTAAGTGAAGGCATCACTGTGTCACTTTCGAAACTTGGGCTCTGTTTTAATATGTGGATGTCCTTGCCATGTGCACTTAAAAATAACCCGCACATGGGGCATCTGTCATGGAAGATAGGTGCCTTGGGCGGAGGACTTTTTAAGGGGTTCTAACGCGTATTCACGTAACATGTAGAGAAAACCGGTCAGAACTATTGGCCTTCACATTTCAGCTATCTACCATTTTCAGCACTGGACATGGCGGGGACCCCTAAGCCAAAAATTGCTATATACATCAATGCTAGAGAAAATATATTTCGCTTCAGCTTTCTGAGAAAATTCGTCTGTTTAAATATAAAACAATGTTATCAAAATTGCATATAATTTAAATAATTAATTATTAGAATAGAATACTTAAATTGGGGTATTATTAATTAGGCTAAATTAATAGTTTTAAATTTTGCACTTTTCAGCTGCGACAAAATAACTATGACGATGTTTATTTCACATATTGATGATACATTTTCCAGTCAAGATTCTTCTTCCTTCAAACGCCAAATAGTCAAATTTTTTTATATGTATGTAGGTAGTTAAAATACATACATATGTACGTATTTTAATCCATATTAGCGTAACAAACCTACATACATATGTATGTATAGTTACCCTGAAGGTAGTTAAAATACATACAAAGATGAATTTTTCTGCATTGCAACGTTTGTTTGGAAATGAAAAATGTAGATAGTTTCAGCAGGATAGGGCTCCAGCCTATTTCGTAAATAATGTGCGTATTTACCCCATTGTCATATTTGACACCCGATTGATTGGACAAGTTGAACTAGTCGCTTGACCAGCACGTTCATTAGATTAATCAAGTATCGAAATTTGCTTTTGGGCCACCTCAAGGCATTCGTTTACGAGACTCCAGTTGACACAGGGCCTCATTGCAAAACTTTAGTAACCGCTGCAACCGTTCGTGGAGCACCTGGAATCTTCGAAAGGGTACGCCAATCACTTGCTAGACGCTACCAGCACATTTGAACATTTACAGTAAAGCTTTTTCATTTCTTTTGCATTTGCTATATTTCCATCTACACTTTTTATTTCTAACCCCACACTGCTAATCTGCTATACAAAAAATGCTTCTTTAGATGCATTTTATTATTAAAGTTTGGCCTATGAATTCAGGAATATCCTGTATATGTATATATATCTTGTGTGCACCTCCCTGGAAATGATCCTGCCGGCGCCCTTGGAAGCACGTACTCCAGTGCATCCCCCGCCCTCCTCAGGGTCCAATAGGGGGAAATGATTAAACTAAATACTTTAAGTGTCTTATTTACTTTAATCTGTTCGCCAGAGCTGGGGCATTCAGAGACCCATGCCTGGAAGCAACAATTGCAAAGAAGTGTATTCGCTGTCTCCGTATCTTCGATTACGTTAACGAGCAGCACACTAATGTATAAAACCGACTGATGCATGGATCATGATGCATTTTCCAACATAATGGAACGAGAAAGACAAGTAGGGCTGACTCATCTTACACAGCAATAGAGCAGTCGTGTTGGTGGTGACGTAGTCACATCGTTACATTTCTCCGCGTTCGTCACAGCACCAATGTGATGTAAATGCATTCCTTCTTTGACGTCTCTTCGTGTCAAGCACGTGTCGTCGCTGTGTAACTGATGATTAGTCACCGTGGCTGACGAGAAAGCCAGGCTGCGGTGCTGACATTTTGGTCACACCCTTTTGCCCTCGAAGAGTCATGTGACTTGAGGTGTGTGGCCATCTCATTGTAGATATCTCGGACTAAGATTGCTGCACCCCTTAGGTCACATGACTATTTCTGTGGATATCTCGGAGTAAGATGGCCACACACTCTAGATCGCATGACTCTTCGAGGGCAAAAGCGTGTGACAAAATGTCAGCACTGCAGCTTGTCTTTCTTATCAGCCACGCAGGTCACAATATAGCATCACTGTATGATAAACATGGCGTTGCAGATATCACTGTGATGACCATAATGGTCATAGTGGCCTACTATTACCATTACTCATATGACATTACAAAAACTGTTCTAGGCGGGCTTATAGTGAGAGATGTCTGAAGTGCCCTACTTCCAGGGTTCTAACCTCTCGCGCGGCTGTTTATCTGACAGTTAGGAGTTTTCGGCGGTTTTCTTCAAATGTAAGGTGAATGCGCATTAGAACCCCTTAAAAAGTCCACCACCTAAGGTAGTTAGCCCTCGTGAAGTTTTGCCGTATCAAAAAAAGGAACAGGCGGCTGTTTGTTTATCAAAACAACCTCTCTGCGACTTGGCACACAATAAGAATGTGACTAGTGCGCATGCATGTTGAGACGTCACAGTGCTATATGGGATGGATTATGATACACTTTCCAACTTAATCGAGCAAGGAAGACGAATGGGGCTGACGCATGGATTACAATACACTTTTAATGCGCAATGTTTAAGTGCCTATTGAAAATTTGAAAGTATTTTAGAATTTTTTTTTTCTCGTTTTCTCTTTTGGTCAAGAACATCCCCAACATCGCCTGAAAGCGATCTATGACGGGTTGTTTTTCCCTTATGAGAGGCATCTGTTGCATTAATATCGTGCAAGATATCGGGAGAGCCGTGCCCCTAGTTTCCTATCACCTGCGGGCCTACCTACACGTGGTGCCTGGGCCGCAAAGCCACGAAAACAATTAAAGGATGCCGGCCCCATACATAGCGCGAGCGATCTTTCTGCGTACACGCAAAATAACAATAACGCAGCAATTTTACACGCGAATGTATCATCTTCAGTGTGTGCAGAGTACTGTGCTGTTAATTAATTATGAATGGAAAGTACTGTGCGCAAAACGAGTTGTAGAGGCTATTATTTAATGCCAGTGCAGAGAGAGTCGTGTGTTAGATTAATATAAAGTTTTCGATCGTGATTTTGTTGAATTCGACGTGGGATTTGGGCATTCCGTAATTTTTAATTTAGGATAATTATCCCTATCCTTGTGTCTCTAAATATAAAAAAGAAAAAGATTAATAGCACTGAAGGTATCGATTATAAATTAATATTCAGCAGAAATTTTTTTTATATATTATCAAGGCTCGAAATTAACAGTGGTTCGCGACCATGAAAATGCAAAGCGGAACCAGTAGATGGCAAACTTTGTTGGGACCAGAACGTTTTATTTACATTTTTCTCCTGAACTTTCCTCATTTAGCCCTACAATACTTGTCATATAATTTTACTGCTAGATAGCATATAATTTGATCTATTTAATAGTTATACAATAGGCATATACATTTTTCAATTCCTACTATTAGGTCACACTCTCCCTTTATATCTCCTGTACAAATTTTCAATCGTTAATAAAAACTTTTTTATTCATCCACTCAAGTTCAAATACATTTTTTTAAACTTGCAGTGGATGAAACTGGATGCTAATACAGCTTTGGTCCCAATCAACTAGATAATTTATCTACAGGACCGCTCAAAAGAATCTAAATACATGACGCTCTATGGGCCGAAATTCATTAAACTCGCATATCTCAAAAACTATTTGACGTAGAATATTGAAACTGTATATTCAGGATTGTTGTAACATCGAGTTGTGCACCCTCCACAAGTGCCTTTCTCAAGAATTACGCCAAAAGCAGCCAAGCTTGGCAACTTTTGTACGTGTGTATGTATTTTACTCTCAAACCTCAAAAACTATTAGTCGTAGATTGTTAAAATTTCATATTTAAGATTTTTGTAACGTCTAGTTGCGCATCTCGATTTTTCGTACCAATGTACTGGAGAGTTTCTTTACAGGACCACCCAAAAGAATTTCAATACATTATTGTCTATGGACATATTCAATATATTACATCTGTAGTCAGTCATTGTTTGGCCCATGCCCAAAACCTCGCCATTTGTCGTCAACCTTGGCGAGTTTTGCCGAAATATGACCAAATTTGGTGCCAAAAATTATTTCTCATTTCGCATAACTCTAAAACCGTAGGATGTTGAAATTTTTTATTTAGAACTATTGTAACATCTAACTGTGCATCTCTTTTTTATTTTTTATTTATTTTTTTATTTTTTTCAATTCCTACTATTAGTTCACACTCTCCCTATATATATTTATATATCTTATTCAAATTTTCAGTCGTTAATAAAATACTTTTTATCCATCCACTCAAATTCAAATAGTTTTTCCAAATGTTAATTCATTAATTAAATGTAATTAATTAAATTTAATAAAAAGTAACTAAAATAAAACTTTTCTTTGCTGACCTAAGTAGGAATTGATTTTTGTTTATATATATTACTTGTTTAATTCAGCTCCTAATGGAAATCAGTGTCCCAAAAAAGTGATAAGGGCCTTTTAATTCTTTATCTATTAGAGATAAGTCGTTAGTGTAAATTGAAAAAATGTTCAAAATGAGGTCGAAAATAAGATTCGGCTAAGAAAAAAATCTTCTGGTTAATTTGCAGAAAGTTGCCTTTTTAAAATTTGTATACGGCCCCCGTACCAAAACATTCCCAGTTATTAAAATGTGCCCCATACAATCACGAGCGGAGTACCAAATTTGATCATTATAACTTAAAAAATGTGAGAGATATGAAGATAAATATAATGCTGAGTTAAACCACTTTTCCATGGCGGTAGAAGGGGAAAAATCACGTCGAATGATCGCATTTCAGGGGTTGTACAGGAATTACAAATATTTCCCCCCCCCCGTTTATATTCAAATATGTATAGTCCCTGATCATCTTTCTTTAAGATATCTCTGCGACGCTGTATGATGAAAAGCTCAAATTTAGGGATGGTCGCGAGACGCGAGAAATCTCGCATTGTCTCGCGTTCTCGTCTCGCAATGCGAGACAAGAACGCGAGACTGGAAGAGGAGAATGAGAGGAAATATTTGGCGAGACGAGACAGAGTCTTCTCTGGCGAGAGATTTCTCGCGAGAATTTCTCGTCTCGCATAAATTTACGATACGAATTTCTTTTCAATCAGAATTGCAGTGCTGCATTTGAGGAGGTATGCCATCGTGAGACGGGAGGGTACACTTTACCTGTAGCCTCTACCGTTTAACTTACGTCTCCTTTGTTATCGTTCCTGGTATACTATTAGCACTCTACAATACACACAAACACGTAGCATTTAAAATTAGGACAGCACGAAGAATATACACACACAAAGGAGAGGATAAAGGAAGAAAGCAGAGAAGAGTAGAAGACAAAAAAATAATAAGTAAACAGAAGAAAGGCGGTACGATAAGTCCAAAGCCTGACCATATTTAGATGGGGCCCCGGGGGCACTAACCTTGGGTCCCTTCCCTATTAAATATAAAACCCATATCTCATATATCTTTCCCAATTAAATATGAAACTCATACACTAAAACGAGAGGGGTAATAAGTAGGCTTCGCTATAATTATTCCGTCCTCAATTGTAACTTCTCTGAATTCACTATTCCTCACAGGGCCGCTTAATTAGATTAAAATTTTATTTGCGCAACATGTCCTGACTCGTGCATCATTTCTAACAAAATTTGAAGCTTTCTATAATTTCAAAAGCAAATGAAACTCCCATCAACCATACATATTACATATAAGCAGTTCCGGAAATAAATAAATAAAAGCAAATATATTTTCGGTGTCATGTCACATTATATATACAGATTAAATTTGAATTTTCATCACTTCAAATGCACATATGAGTTAATATGGTAACTAATATATGCGCTAATATGGTAATATGTAACTAATTGTTATTATTAATATTAATTTTCAATAAAATAGTATTAATGTTACTAAAAATATGGTAACAAAATCGCAGTCCTTAATTTTGCGAGACGAGACGAGACAGCCCTGTTTCTCGTCTCGCGTACATCCCTACTCAAATTTGGTACATCACCTCATAAGTGTATGGGATTTACTAACTGTGAATGTATTTGTGAGGGGGGTCATATGCAAATTTAAAATGTGTAACTTTTTGAAAATGAACAAGAGGAATTTCTTATTAACGAAATCTTATTTCCTACTTTATTTTGAATATTTTTTTTTTCAATTTTATTTCCTACTTTATTTTGAATATATTTTTTTTCAATTTACACTGCTCACTTATCTCTAATAAATAAAGAATTAAACCCCGTTACCACTTTTCTGGGACATCCTGTGTAGTAGCGAATATATATATATATATAAAGGCATTATCATTAGCCTACTAAAATTAATCTACAGGGTTATTCAAAATCTAGGGGAAAAATATAGGGGGTGATAGAGGGAACCAAGACGGTTCAGAATCACATAGAAATGTAGGGTCGCAAGCGCCGTCTTCTAGATTTATGTGTATTTAAAACGTGAGTTTTACTCTCTCCCCCCTCCTCCCACTATTATTAAATACACTTATTATAATTAACACACTGTATCGTAAGTTACTACAGCATAGTTTTTCGTCGCTCGCACGTGCGATCGGCCAAATGTCCTTATGAACCGCTACCTGAGAAAAGACTCGGAGAGAGTTGCCGAAGAAGCAAGGCGCTGCTGATATAACTCCATTCGCTCATTTTTAGTGTGCTCACGGACGATTGTTTTTCCATTATCTCTTCCGGATTCTCCTTGGTTTGTTATGTTCGGCTAGTTAATCCATTTTTTTCATTTTATTTTTATTTTAACACTTTTCACTACAGTATTTTTTTACGAACTAGTGTAAATAATGAAGATGGGAGTAAAATAAGTGTTTCGGAGCTAAAAAGCAATTACATTTTTCAATATTATCCTTTGAAAAAAAAAATCAAGACAACACTTTTGCTAAAACTTATCTTGGTGACGAAATGTAAGACCCAAGATGAATTGTTTTCTTTCAGTTGGGTGCATTGTTCTCCTTTAACTGCTGGAAATACGAATATATTTTAACTTGTAAGGTGCGCCGAATCTGCATATTTAATTTTCGAAATTTATTTTGTGAACCTCCATTTAAATAGCCCAAGAGCCGCCACTGCCCCTAATTTTGTGTTTTTAAAAAAACATTCATTTTAAAACTTTTTTTCCCAAAATTTGAAGAAATGTCAATATTTTTACTATTGAATTTATAATATGCCCCTCAAATTTTCGATCACGCTATGGTGGTAACACTTCATAATCATAAAATATATAAGGTAATTTGGGGGAAGATGCAAGATTATAAATAGTACTTTTATGCGTTGATAAAAGCCACTTGTGTGAAGAGTCTGGCCCAACATAGTTTGTGGTTTGTGAATTTATCTGAGTTAATCGTCTATAATTGGCATTATTTTTGGATCTCGTGAGCATGTAACGTGGTGAGTACAAGTTTTATAATATTCCGTTCCTCATATTTAAAGTTCATAAACGTACTTGTTATTTTAAATAAGGTATTAGCAATGTAAGTGAGTTACGCATTATGTTACACATACGATGCGGCCATAACACTGTGAAATAAGGAAATAAGCGTGTGTGGCATGCTCCCCCCCCCCCTCCAAGATACCACATGGTTCAGAAATAAATTAAATGAGCTTTAAAATTTGTTCTTTTTTATTTTAACACTGTATGTTAACGCATAAAATATAAAGGTAATTAATAATTATTATTATAAGTGATAATAATTAAATGCAATTAAATATAAGAATAAAAATTATAATTAAAACCAATAATAATTAAAATTAATAAAAAAAATTAGTAATTGAAATTATTAATAATCAAAATTATTAAACAATTACAATAATAATTATTATTCCCATATTACTTTAATTAACTTTACAATATATAATATTCTTACATAATATTACACATTTGGTATAATGTCTGCATTAAGTTTTATACTTTTCTTATGCTATCTTTAAAGGCATTTTAAATTTTAATAAATAGAATTCCCATTTTATTACTATACAGACAATGCCTCGAAACTACAAAAGAAAAATTGATCGAGCTTCTTGGTCACAATCAAATTTAATTCAAAAAAGAAGAATTCTAAGAAAGAATTTAATTTGCTTTGTTTTTCTATAGTTATTGTTAACTAGCTGAAGTACCCGTTCTTCGCACGGGAATGAATGGACTTTTTGATATTACGATTTGTGGTGATTACTATTCATTGTAATAAACAGATATAGCAAAGTGGATATCGCGTTATATTGTGTCCAATAATCATGCATACCGAATTGCAAGGCAATCATTTGTACGGTGCAGAAGGCCATGCGGCGTAGCGCAATCTAGTAGCGAGTTTTAGCAAAACGCATACGTCGAAAATATTTTTCGCATTCAGATATCGATGTATACGAATTTTCATGACTATCGGCTGGACAGTCCTGAAGTTAATGTGTTGACGCGACATCTAGTGGCAAGTTATAGGAAAATGGATAGCGCCAAACTCTTCCCCGTGTTCAAATATCTATGTATACCTATTTTCATAGCGATTATTTGCACAGTCAAGAAGTGATACACTGCAGGGCCATCTAGTGGTTCAATAAAGTAATTATTTGCTACAGCGCCGTCAAGTGGCGAGTTATAGCAAAATGGATAACGCCAAAATATTCTCATTGTTCAAATAGCTATGTATACTGATTTTCATAGCGACCGTGTTCAACTATCTATGCATACCAATTTTCATAACGATCATTTGCACAGTCAAGAAGTGATACACTGCAGGGCCATCTAGTAGTTAATTAAAGTAATGATTTGCTACAGCGCCGTCAAGTGGCGAGTTATAGCAAAATGGATAACGTCAAAATATTCTCATTGTTCAAATAGCAATGTATACTGATTTTCATAGCGACCGTTTGAATGGTCAAGAATTTGGACTGCTGCAGCGTCATCTAGTGGCGAGTTAAAATAATAATGCATTGCAGTGTCATCTAGTGGTGAGTAACATCAAAAGGAACGCAGTTAGAATATATTCTTCGTGCTCAAATGTGTAAGTATAAAAAATTTTATGCCGAACGGTCGAACGGTATAGAAGTTGATGCTTTGCAGCGCCATTTATCGGCAAGTTACAGCAAAATGGATAGTGAAAAATATTCTCCGTGTTCTAATATTCGCGTGTACCAAATTTCATCGAAATCGGTTGGACGATATTCGCATAGCAAACGGCTAAACGGAATTGAATTCGACGTTGTGCTGCGGCACCAAGTGGCAAGTTAAGGAAAACGGATAGCATAAAAACCTTCTCCATCATAAAAGACTTAGGTGAACCAAATTTCATCGTGCAACGGTGCTCAACGGTGCTGGAGTTTTTCAACCTCATAAACACATACCAACATTCATTTTTATCTATAACCAGTGTTATTATATATACCAGTCTCAAATAAAATCCAGTTTCAAATCTAAGCCTCGCCAAAGTGCCAAGATACGCCATTTTGCAAGAGTTTTTTCAGGGAATCATTCGAAGCATTGACTTAGCAGCAATCAACATGGGAAATGGTTCGACCGCCAAAGAGTAGCATGCATTTATTTGAAAAACTGAATCCCTTAATACAGCCGATTTTTTTTTTAAATTATCAACTATAATGTGTTTTATTCATCGTTACTCCGATGTACTAATTGAGAAGATTTCAATTTTCTGAAATTTGGCGGAATTCCCCCAACTTAAATCAATGTACTCAATTGGCGAGAATTCTGAAGTTAGATCGCTTGAAATCCCTTAATAACTGCATTATTTCTTCACGGATAATTAAAATTTAACGCTGTATTCTAATAAAACCTTTGCACTTGTTTTCAAAAATCTATTTCCTTAAGCTCTCAATAAATTGCGCAAAGCCGAAAACTGTGCAAACCGCTAGAACTCACTTACTCAAAATCCATATTTCAGCCATTTTATTTTTTCGCCAAACTAAAAGAATTTACACATTAGCCTCGGAAATCTTCAATTCTTATTGTTTTGCGTGTAAAGCATTACATTCCTGCTCTGATTTCTCATGCACACGATATTATAATTTAAAAAAAAATAACCTTACGAATATAAACTAACAAAAAAAATCATTATTATTCTTTTATTTTTACTTTGAAAATTTAAAACATTTATTCGGCAAAATCGCCACACATGGCAACCACGATCCTTATTTCACACTTTTTTCACTACAGGGGTTACAATTACGGAAAGCTTTTTGCGTGAAGAGCATAAAAAATCTCTTAAATTCCGGGAACGGGTGGACTTTCAAAGTTTTAAAGTGGACTACGATTTATTTTATATTATTTTACACTAGCTGAAGTACCCGTCCTTGACGGGTTAGTGAATGCAAATTTCCTAAAAGCAAGAACTTTCGTCAGCATTGTAGGAGTACACAGAATGGATGTAGTATGTTGCGAAAGTAAAGAAAGCGAAGTTATAATTTTTATGTATTGTTAAAATATTACAGGTTAGAGAGTCACTAAGTAATATCATTTCATTCGCTTTGTTCGTAATTATGTGATGCGAGAACGAATATTGACGCATATTGAAATAATTTTCGCAAAATCTCAAAATCTTATCAACATTTTTGAAAAATTTTGAAGGCTAGAATTTAAGTTGAGTGACAACCTATCCTGTCACCCAATTTCGTTCCATTCCCTGCAGTCTTTATTTCGTGATGCTGGAACAAACTTTCAGCATTTTAAAACGATTTTCGCAAAATCTCAAAATGTAATCAATATATTTTAAAATTTCAACGCCTATAAATTAAGATTAGCAACTACCTATCCTATCACTAAATTTCGTATCATTCGTATTAGTCGTTATTACGTGATGTTTGAAGAAATATAAGCGCATTTTGAGAGAATTTTCACAAAATCTCAAAATCCAATAAAAATATTTAAAAAATTGGACACCTATAGTTTATGTTGAGCAACCATCTATCATGTGACCAAATATCATATAATTCGCTTTAGTCATTATTACTTAATGCGGGAACAAAGATTCACTCAGTTTTAAACGATTTTCGCAAAATCTCGAAATCTGATCAATTTTTTTTAATTAGATGCTTATAGTTTAAGGTGAGTGACCACCTATCATTTCACAAAATATCATTTTTTCACCTTTGCAGTTATTACGTGATGTGCGAACACAAATTTACGCAGTTTGAAATGATTTTCGCAAAATCTCAAAATCTAGTCAAGATTTTTTTTTAATTCGACGCCTAAGTTTTACGTTGAGTGAGCACCTATCATGACACCCAATTTCATATCATTCGCTTCAGTCGTTTTTACGTGATGCTCGAACACAAATTTACGCAGTTTGAAAGGATTTTCGCAAAATCTCAAAATCCAATCAAGATTTTTTAAAAATTCGAGCTATGTTTTAAGTTGAGTGACCACCTATCATGACAGCCAATTTCATATCATTCGCTTCAGTCGTTTTTGCGTGATGCTTGAACACAAATTTACACAGTTTGAAATGATTTTCGCAAAATCTGAAAATCTAATCAAGATTTTTTAAAAATTCGACGCCTATGTTTTAAGTTGAGTGACCATCTATCATGACACTCAATTTCATATCATTCGCTTCAGTCGTTTTTACGTGATGCTTGAACACAAATTTACGCAGTTTGAAACGATTTTCGCAAAATCTCAAAATCTAATCAAGATTTTTTAAAAATTCGACGCCTATGTTTTAAGTTGAGTGACCACCTATCATGACACCAAATTTCATATCATTCGCTTCAGTCATTTTTACGTGATGCTTAAACAAAAAAAGCGTCACGGACAGAATGACAGAATGACAGAATGACAAACTTTTTTTTGAGGGTGGCATCGGAATCCCGGGTGCTTGAAACGGATAGAAATCGCAAAATTTTTGAATTCCAAGAAATGTACAGACAAAAGTCTAATTTTATTTATATAGATTCACATTTAATTTTGTAATGTTTGTCTTATTTTTCTATTTACTTTGGTGTTGTTGCCTCTTACCCCATAACTGGTGGCATCTTCCCCATATATATTGGGGAACATACCACAATTAAACGACTTTCCTTAACATTAAATTTCTTATTTATTTTCATACTAAGAAGAGAATTATCTTGTATACACAACCAATTAAATATTGAAAAATAAAGTGTATTTTTTTTCATGATCTTGTTATTTCAATTTTCAATGTACTTAATTGAAAAATCCTTAAATGTGGTGACTTCTCCCAATTTACCTTATATGTAATTATATATACATGATCTGGGATTTAATAGAGAAGTTTTTTTTTAAGTTTTACAATATTAAAATGCAATAAAAGTTTAAACCGACTCGGGGAAGACCTGTTGCTCCTTTCATAATACCAGAGTGAGTCCTAATATAAGTTTCCCCCGATGACTGTTAACAGCGGTGTGTATGAAAGACAAAAATAATATAATGAGTCATTAAACATTACAACTTCATTTTTCCACATAATTATCAAGTGCATTGAGACATTTGTGATACCGCTTTATAAGCTTCAAAAAACCCTTCAGGAAAAAATCAAGGACTACTCTGCTTAAGGAAGAAGTGTTGAACGACTTCTGCGACTTCAGCATTGCTTCCAAAGCGTCTTCCACCGAGATCCTTCTTCAAAGCCGGAAACAGAAATCACAGGGTGTCAGATCAGGATTGTATGGCGGACAGTCAAGGCGGTCGCAACCAAGAGTTCAAGCATCCCTGCGCCATTTGTTTTGACATTCAGTCTGGCCCACAAACTCTCTATGAGGCGGTCATGGATTTTCGTTCCCGATGCTCCAGGTGCCCGTTCATAGTGGATAATTTCTCTACATTCTCCTTTGACCACGAAATCGAAACGCGAATTCTTTCCATATCCACTGGGACCTACCTGAGAAAAAGTGACTGAAATGAAAGTTAAAAGTGGCGAGATACGGCTAAAAATGATAAAGTAATTAAAAAGCTTTGTAAAAAACACACATAAGAAGTAATAGGTAAGAAGATACGCACGTTTCGTTCAAAAATTGTTTTGGACTTCATCAGTGTGCTGCTGAAATATGCTTGTCTGCAAATGTTTTTTTGAGTCATTGACTCTCATTTACGATTTACAAAATACTTCGATATTGCCAGTTGGCCAGATCTATCCACAAACTGGCAAAATTGGCAACTCTGACTGGGACCAGATTGCTTTTCGCAGGCCCGCAGGCACTACTACGACAGCACAGCACCATCTACTTGATCGAGGTCGAAGGATACCTAATCGTGTATGGGTGTCTTTGGCGTTCAACCGCTGTCTTGTTTCCCTAACTGCTGTTTGTTCTGTTTCCTGTGGAAAACTGGAAGGAAAACTTATTTTTGGATTCACCCTCACAGATTTTCATGATACCTTCTGGAAAATTCAGCTATATGACATTTTCAATATTAGAAATCTCTAGAAATTAAGGGATACCAATTGGATTATCTGTAAAAGAGCCATCTCCAAAATCGCACTATGTTTTTTTACTTTTTCCAGATTACAGCCGAATTTGGTGCCGAAAACTGAATCCAAGTTAGTGATAACACGAACACGCTTAAATCTATTGATTAAAACTAACACTCCTTTATTGATTAAATTTCTTATCGGCTGATTTAAATCCTTTTACGCTAAAAAATATCGCGAAGAACACGAAGAACAGATTTGATTTCTATAAAAATAGTTGCGGGTGACATAGCTCCACGAGAATTCTTTACTTTTTACACGTCATTTCCCGTAAAAAAATTGTCAGGATTCTTTTTAACAGCACTGACATCTACTGAAAGAAGGAAGAATGCGAGAACAGCTGCGTCAAAAAAGCAACTTTTGACGCTTTTGACCCTTTTTTGACGCAGCTGGCTGTGCCGCACAGACAGCTGTCGTCAAAAAAGGGTCTCTAGATCTGTGGCACGCGATGAACGTTTCGATCGTCCGCCATCTTGCTGGTAATTAAGTGGAGCGATGGCAACGGCTGCCCTTTTTTCAGCATTGAGAAAGGGTTGCGCCTTAAAGGGTTAAAGAAGCAGACTCGTAAATTCTTCGCAATATCTTCTGGCTTCAGGCTTTGGAACCCATAAAGTAGTTATGAAACAATTGCCTTCGGGAGTATAAACACGAGAAAGTTTTTAGTTTATATTTTTATACTAAATAACATTTTACAAAAATTACTGTCTCTTATTCAAGGGTTAATAGCACGACCCCCAAGACAGAACCGAAAATTGAATTCAGTGGGAACCATCACTGTCAATACCGGTTTCTGATTTCCAATCGTATCAGAAACCATTAGCCTATGTGCTTTACACATGTCGGCGAGGCTGTTTTCACATCCTCATAACAGCCAAACAAAAACAACAACTCTGAAGAAACGTGATTTGGCGATGCATGACTGTTCCAGTTCTTTATATTATTTTTTTCTATCAATTCAAGTAACGTCATTCCCGACTTACAAATAAAAACCACACCCGATTTAAACAAAACTCTTGTACACTCAGTCATTTATTTTCCACTCCTACGCTTTTTTACAATTTTGTTTCGCACAACCATTTTATTTTTTTTTTCTTATTAATATTATTATTTAACTCTCCCCCGTTATCTATTCATTCAAGTTTAATTTTAGACGCCGACGAGATAGATATTATTATTCTTTTTTTTCTGGCAGCTTTTCTGTACCGATTAGTGGCAACGCGAGCGTTTCTGACTCTCTCTCTCCCTCCGACTATGTGAATGGCGGACAATAGAGTTACTGTTGAGATTGTTCGAAGCGAAATTCGAGACTGCACTGGTCGTGAAAAGTTACGCAAAAGGAAAGTTCATTAATGACTGTTCAGGAATGCGCGGATTTGAGACGCCGCGCCGGTTTGTTTCCATTGAAAAATATGAGATCCTAGTTAATATAGCAGCGATAGGAATATTTCTAAGCGCAGATCGTATAGATAGATAATAGCAACTTGCCCCTTATTTAATATGAAAATTTTGTGTCTGGTTCTCAATAGGGACTATGACTTTCCGATGCTTTAAAGTGGTTTAAGACAGCAGAAAGAAGTGCGAAAAAGTTACAGGTATGCAACAGAAAAGCGAATCTACTGTGGCCCTAAGTAATAGGATTTTTCTAAATGTTTTCATAATCGGCTGCTAGAGGACCAGACTTCGAAATTGTGCGAGCATTTCCATAGAGATGATCCAACTGATTTGTACTAGCTCTTCATAGAAGTAAACTGAGATTAGGCTTGAAGCATGCTGCAATATCCCACATTTCTAACAATAGAAAAGTAAAATACAGCTCTGTCTAAAAATACAGCTCAATATCCAAAAGATCATATATTGAGTAGGCCACTATGTTCCCGCCATTTGTTCTCAAGTGGTCCACACTTCTGAACCTTTTACATCGAGTGAAGAAGTTTCTCTACAGCATTGTGGACCTATACTAAAAGTAACCTTATTTATAATAATGTAAGGTGGTCCATATCTACCTTCAACCTACTCAAAACTCCTGGACTTGTTGGAATTATGCTCATCATGATCCAAAAGGCTGAAGAGTTCATGATCTAGTGCTGACTAGAATGTATAGGGCTAGCCTAGCCATGGGATATATTTCATAGTTAGGGCAGAAGACAAGTATTGTTTTCATTCCTATGCCTGGAAAAAGTAGTTATGACCAAATTATGTCCTTCAGACCAGTTAGTCTTTCATCATTCTTTTTTAAAACCATGGAGAAAAATATGTCAAATATACATTGATATCTTGTTAAAGATTATCTGTGCAGCAACTGTCCTTTCTGATCTTTGCTCCTGATCTACAATTTGCCTATCAACCTGTTAAATCTACGGAAATATTATTACACCAGCTTGTTTCCAAGATTGAAGAATCTCTGGATACAAAGGAAATTACTTTGGCTATTTTTCTTGACATTCAAGGCGCTTTTCACGATACTTCACATCTATCCATCCTTAATGCTTTACAAGTTACAGGGGTCAACCATATTCTATGTAAATGGATTAAGACCCTACTTCGGGATACTTATTCAAATAAACATCTTTGATTAATCACTTTAAAAAAAGACTACTAGAAGATGTCCACAAGGAAGTGTTTAGCCACCATTACGTTGGAATCTGGTAGTAAACAGCCTTATTAAATAATCTTAATGGTGTAAGCTACTATATGCAAGGTTTTGCAGACCACATTGTCATACTCTTCAATGTAAGTCGTCAATCAATGCAAAATGATATACTAAGTTTTATGTCAGTAAATGGTTCACAGAAAGGCACCTGAAGGGAAGTTCCCAGAAAACCAATCTTGTGTCGTTCACTCGCAAAAGGAAATGGGGTGGTTTTGCTGTCTCTAGTCTCTTTGACGTCCCTATCAACCTGGCTTCTGAAGTGAAATACTCAGTGACCAAAAGCTCACTTGGAACAAGCATGTTGATTATAAAATGAACCAAACTAAGAAATGCATCATGACATGGACGCGAATGTTTGGTAAAAACTGCGGTTCTCAACCAAAACATCAATTTTTGCTGATAACCACATCACTCTCTGTACCCACAAGAGAACTGGAGACTGTTTTAGATATGACTCCCTTATGCATCTTCATCTGCAGTGTTGCCAGAATGATTGCATACAGAATGATGTTACGAAAACAAAGGTACAGTAGAATTCCAATTATCCAAATCAATTAGGACCGGACCCCATTCGGATCGTTGAGTTTTTCCCGAAAAAAGGGTCTAGTATGTATTTCAATTCATTACTGTGCGTATGTATATTGAAAATGTGAGAAAAAACTATAAAGAAAAAGAACTTTTAATTAATTAAATGAAAGGGCAACACATTTACAAGCGTACTTACAAGTGCCAGTGCGAATACATTAGTACAGTATGAACTATGTACGTACCGTACTGTAAATATAAGTGACTGCTCGCGCTGCACCTACACTAGCTTCGCGAAGGAAAGGACAATATCGCACCTAGACAGAATCATTATTTTGCGAATCGCTGTATGTTTCCGTCTTAATTTTTGTTTCTGAAATTCTGAAAGCGATTGTGATAGTTGGAGTTAATTGGAGTTCTACTGCATGACAAGCCTACTGCTAAAGCCCTTACCAGTTTCACCAAGAAAATACAAAATCCCACTCTATTGATGCCTTCTGACACCATGGAGAAAACCCACCTGTTTGATAAACCATTCCAGGTTGTTCTCCCAACCAGAGAAGAATGGAATGAGAGAACGTTTAAATTGGAAATCAGTGATCTTGTCTGGTTAACGGATTTATCATAAGAAGATAACCTCTCAGAACTTGGAATACATGGTGTATCACCAAAAATCAACCTCTATAGAGGTCTTGGGAAGTATGCGACTGTATTCCAGGCTGAAGTTCTTGCCATTATTGACTGTCCAATGACAAATATTAGAAAAGGCTACCTACCATGGTATGCTGAGTCTGAATTTTAGTGACAGTCAAGCGTCCTTGAAAGCTCTTGATTCATTCCAAGTTAAATTAAGGATTATCCTCGGATGTTGAAACTTTCGAAGGGAATTAGCAATCAGAAACAAGGAAACTCTTCTATGGGTTCCAGGACACAAAGGAATTGAAGGCAATGAAAAGTCTGATGAACTCGAAAAACAGGGATCGTCTTTTAATCGTATTATTCCAGAACCTTATAGAGGAATCTATATGAAGACCTTAAGGGTGTAGTGCGAAGAAAAAAATCTCCCTCAAGGTCTAGGTACACAAACTGAAATAAACTAATTGTCCTAGGGACTCGAAAAAATTCAGGATAATTCTTTATAAGCTGTATTACCCACCGTAATAAATGAAACAGCGGTGTCTTTTATCAAACTTTCAGAAAAAAATCTGTAACATGGAATTGCACAGCAAAAGATTTTCGAAAAGTATCACATCCTACTAAATTGTCGATTTTTAAGAATCTTTTCTGAAAGTCTTGCGACTGATACGTGTTTGTCGCTTATTGCACTGTATAGTACAGCTTGTAAAGAGTCATTCTAAAATTTTTGAAGTGCATGACATAATTAGTTTATTTGTTTTTATGTACCAAAATCATATGGTTTTTTCGAACTACACCGAACTACATCCTCCACAAATGGAAAAAAACAGGAGATGAATAAAACTTGGTGTGATTCTTCTGGGCCAAAAACACGCCAAAAGTATGATCATTAGATCATCGGCAAATATTGCTTCTAAAACTCTTAGGTGTTCAAGACTGAAGATACGAACAACTGTGGGCTTCATCACAGGACATTATTATTTCAGAAAACACCATCACACATTGAGACTTTTCGACAAGACCCTATAAGCAGGAAATGTTACAAAGAAATAACATATATCATCATTTATAAGTGTGATGAATTTGTTCTCATTCGTCTTACTACTTTAGAAATCAACAATAGTCCAAAGTTCCATAAAGGGCTTGTTTGACATTATAAACAAAGTGGGCAACCCAATTAAATGGAACTAGGAAGCATAGGGTTTGAGGCTTTGGCACAAAATTATTCTACACTAAGCAGAGGTGCCCAGTACCTGACAAACCCAAAATAAGGACCGTAGTAGCCCAGCGGTCAAGGTGTTGGACTCGTAACCTGAACCTGAAAGTTGCGGGTTCGATACTGACTTACCATTAAAGACCATTGTGCAAATGCGGTGTACGCGCATGTTAAATCTGTGGTCTCAAAAGTCCTCTCAGAGTTTGCTATCAGACAGCGAGGGGTGCCAATATTTAGAAGTCCCCACCTTCTGATGAGGATCCAAATTGTGGTGGGAAACTCCGGGAAGGACGTATGTAGACGAGACATTCAGTGACGTGAGCTGTCCTTTCCTGGCGAACATGCAAACGAACCCGAAGAAGAAGAGTGGGAGCATTACATTTTCTCTGAAAATTCCCTTGCCGTTGGATGCGAATTTTCGTGCAAAGCTGGTTTATTTTCTTTTCGTTGGACTCAACTGGACGGCCAGAATGGGGTACATCTTTGAATTCAAAATTTCCATATTTGAACTTGGCGTGCCCATCACGAGTGACTCTTTGAGCTAGCTATAGCACCCTCCTCATACACAGCACAAATGTCACTAACAGCTTTGAGGGCTTTGGATCCTTGATTAACCCTTTGAGGCTCAACCGTTTCCCAATGCTGAAAAAAGGGCAGCCGTTGCCACTACTCGAATAGGGAAACGAGTACTCGCGATTAATCGCGTATACTACTCGAATAGTGAAATCCCGAATATTCACTGTTCGATTACTCGATTATTGGCAATAATCGAAATCGATTAATCGATTATGGAAATCATTCGAATGGCACATCACTAGTTCCAGGACACAAAGGAATTGAAGGCAATGAAAAGTCTGATGAACTCGAAAAACAAGGATCGTCTTTTAATCGTATTGGTGCAGAACCTTATAGAGGAATCTATATGAAGACCTTTGAAAGGGTATCTTTTTAGAGCGTCATTTCCCGTAAAAATGTCACGATTCTTTTTAACAGCACTGACATCTGCTGAAAGAAGGAAGAGTGCGAGAACGGCTGGTTAGATAGCCCAATGCTGAAAAAAGAGCAGCCGTTGCCATCGCTCGACTTAACTACCAGCAAGATGGCGGACGATCGAAACGTTCATCGCGCGCCACAGATCTAGAAACCCCTTTTTTGACGCAGCTGTTCTCGCATTCTTCCTTCTTTCAGTAGATGTCAGTGCTGTTAAAAAGAATCGTGACATTTTTGTTTACGGGAAATGACGTTCTAAAAAGTAAAGGATTCTCGTGGAGCTATGTCAATCCGCAACCATTTTTTATAGAAATCAAATCTATTCTTCGTGACTGGCAACAGTCCAAACGCCAGAGTTTGGTGTTCCCAGAGCGGGAACACTGCGCGTTAAAGGGTTAAAAGGAAAAAGATGTAGGTGTCGTAAAATGCTCATTATTCTCAACTTGACATTCCATTTTAATTTTCCGAAAATAAACATACATTAATTAGAACAAAAGACAAAACATAGATTCTGGTAGGAAAAAATACCCTCTTTCGAATGACTTAAATTTTAAAACATTATGCCAGAAGCATTTATTGGCATGAATGTTAATTTTTTTTTTTTTTTTTTTTTTTTTTTTAAGGAAAGAATTTAATGCCAACCCAATACTTTCTTCGAAATTCTAAAATGTCACCCAAGAGTCTGGTTCTGCATAATTTAGTTAAAATGAGATTTTTTACATTTTAACAAGTTATAAATGTTCGGCAATAAATTAAAATACCAAGCTTCGGTCGGAAATGCGATCGATCTCTATTACAAACGTTTCATCAGAGTTAGGAAACAACTCTCCAATTCCAATGCCGAATCGTCAAATGAAGCAGAAGAGAAGCCCCTGCTGAACACACAGGTTCTCTGAACGTTAATGGACTTCCAAGGAACCTGTCGGTGCTGCCTGGGGCACTGCTTCACCTCTAATTATATGAAGTTTTTTTTTTTTTTTTTTTTTTTTTTCAAATTTCAATTCTAAATACATTTTGATTTCTGATATTTAGTATTCGATCAAATAACTATTCGTTATAGCGCTCTTTTTTAACATAATTTCCTCTGCGTGTGTGTGCTACATACAAGGTGTTTCAAAAATATCTGGAAATATTGTGATGCGGGATAGAGGAATCCAAGACAATTTAGAACTACATAGCAATGCACGGTTCAAAATGCGTAGTGTTGTCTTCATAGACCTGCTAATAATCTTCACGAAAGATGCTGAAGTGTTGGTGATTTTTTTCAAAACTAACGTTCAAAAGCCGTTATGAGTACAGTCCTTTCCCGTATTCCCAGTACCCCTTTCATTTCCTTTCCCGTACAGGATTTTGGTGTCGCATACGTCAGTTATGTCCGGACAAAACACGTACAATGGTAGTTGAAAACTACCGGCTGCGTTGTGCTCTCGCACAACTCGAGTTATAAGTGTACTGTAAAAAGGAAATAACTAACTGGGATTTCACTTGCGGGTTTATTTCAGAAACAACTTCGAAGCACTCTGTTAGGAAGCCGCCCGGCTTCAGTGGTGTCTGGGATTCGATTACTGAACGGGCTTGAGAGCCATTTCGTCCGTCCCTTCGTAAGAGGCAACGCTAGTCCACCTATTAGATGCCTCCATAATAAAGATACCAGTTATAACGGCCTTGGTGATGACCGATGCCTATAAACGGCAAGTGCCTGCCATTAGGGAAAAAAAAAAAAAAAAAAAAAAAAACTGTTAGGAAAAAATCTTTTGTTCGGTACCTTAGCTAGGGGCAAAAGTTTGGAGGGTGGGATATGTAGCACTAAACTTTTTCCGCCTATAACTGGCCCATGGACAGAATACCAAAGCTCTGGGCTAAACTTTTCTCTAACTTTCTTATACTGTTACTTCAGCCGTCTTTGGAAGAACAATTCTGAAATGTTCAAACAGGCAGTCATGCTTCCATATGAAAACATTTTAAAAGCATCCAAAACAACCAATAAAATCAATCATTTTCTACTCCAAATTTTCGCTCCTGTTGACAACTCATTGAGTTCGACCACATCGCTAACGCACTCGCACAACTTAAGTTATAACATCTCAAGCGATGATGTAAGTGTGTTTCAGATTCGACGAAATTCGACTCCAGTGTTTTCACAAGAGATTGCATTTTCCATCCACATGTCCTCATCCACTGTCTTTTCTCCGGCGGCGTATCCCTTGCTTCCAGTGACGTCACAGGAAATGAATGGAATATCGCAAAATGAAATCGTGCTCCCGATTCAATACCAGCGAAAGTGATAATCTGAGAAAGACATCAGTCTGCGCCTATAACAACACACCTGCTTGCGCGGAAGACTCCGTATTTTGCATGGGCAAGTGACTGTGTGATAAAAGGTGATCAAACACTCTTCCTGTCTCGGACATTTTTTTTTTGTGTGTGTGTGTGTTTTACGAGCTGCTGGGGTCATTCTGGTAAATTTTGAGACGAATGAACTAAGTTATTTAGTTTTTCATTGTACACAGTGAGAAAAATAAGTAATCAGACTAGAACCACAGTAATCACACTTAAGAACTTCTCAAAAAAGGAATCAATGCAGTTCTGGAGATTTCGGATTAGACAAATTTAATAGTATATGATTAACAGGCACCTATCCAGAAAAACATTTTGGAGGGAGTCCAAACGGTAAAAAAGGCGGGTTTTTTACAAAAAGACTACACCATCATCATTTTAGTAACAAAACTCAAAATTTCGAGGGGGGGGGGTGTCCGAACCCCTGAACACCCCCCCCCTTAAATACTTCCTTGATGATTAATTATAGAAATAATTGTGAAATACTCTTATATAGTTACACTGGTGCCTGAATAACTGACTTTGTAACGATTCCGGTTGAATCAATACAAAATAAAACTTTTACCACCATTACTCCAAAAATATTAAAAAGATAAGCACAAAAAGCGCAATAACATTTACACCATTTGTACGATCCGCTTCAAATTCTTCATAATCTCTCTATTCTAAAAAAAGGTAAAGGCCGCTGCTGGCGCTGTCAATAGCTTGTTTGGCTATCTTCTCCTAAACCGTGGGGATTTTGAATTTTGAGAAACATGTCCACGGATTTGAAAAATTCCGAGGAACCTGATAAGCTGACTTAAATTTCGAAAATCGAATTATTTTAGAAGATATTATTAATAAAAAACTGAAAAAATAAAACATAATGGTTGCCAGATTTGGCATAAAATCATTCATTTCGTTTGCAACAAAGCAATTCCAAGTATGTAGAATCGCATGACATTGACAAATCTGAAATAGAATTACACCCTTTTAACGCCAAATTAAAAAGTATATGAAATAAATAACTCAAAGTGTGTAACACAAAGTTGACAATTTTCAAATAGTAAGTTCGTTTAGACAACAGGAGTTTAGAATTAGCGATTATTCGTTTTTCTTAAACAGAATAACTAATTGTAACTAATGATTTTAAAAGCGCCATCTTGGCATTATGTACGATCTGACAAAATGGTATCTTTCCAAGCAGGATGAATTTAAACCACGAATTCAAAAATGTTAGAACCCAATATCTTGAAAATGAAAAATGGTACTACGTATTATCCCGGCGATCATTCCCACCAAATTATTTTTTCGTAAAATGTGCTGGCAAACTGTTGCCAATCGTATTCGTAACCATCAATAATTTTGTGTCCGGCATTTATATTGGTTAAAAATCGCTCGTTTTGGCGGACCGCCAGGAAAATACGTAAGTACCTAAAAGATAATTAAAATGCAGATTATTTTAAAGCCGGTTCGTTCCAGCTGGAGTATTTGCTACCAGTAGAAATATTTGGTGGTGTTAACTGTGCCATTATAGCAGTTATAGTATGCTTTGGATATTTGCCAGCGCGGCGCAGTGATATAGTTCGTGGTGCTAACTACGCCAATCTGCAAAGGATTATGTAATATATGGATAACGGTTTTCCGGGAACCTTAAATGAGCAGTAATTATAGGTTATGAGCATGTGTAAATCGCCAAATAATGAGAAGTCGCCATTAATGGCAAGCTATCCTAGCTGTTTCGTAGTTTTTATCAAAGAAAACATACGTTGTTTTCTTACAGTTAAATATTAACTATACATATACGTAAATCGCCAAATTATGAAAATTCGCCAATAATTGGCTAATACGCAAGGTGTGTTCCATGTGTTTCACATAATTAAAAATAGTGCGAAGTTTCAATTTTTATGTTCCAAGCAACATACAAGAACCAAGCAATGTGCAGCTCGGTAACATTCAATCTGATCCAACCTCTGGGTTTTGTTTGTTGAAATTATGCCTTATTTACGAATAAGCCTTATTAGGGGCCGAATGCCTCACACGAAAAGCGAGCGTAGCGAGTGTAGGGGCCTTGGCCCCTAGTTATGTAAAAAAATGTAAGAAAATAATCTAGTTATGTAAAAAAATGTAAGAAAATAATCTGCTCTACTTTAAAATCCCCCAAATTTCAAGCGATTTTTTGCTAATTTCAGGTCTATTTTATTTCCCAGAGTATAAAAGTTAAACTATTGCGTGACAAAATTAGGTGGTGCATATGACAATGACATCAGACACAAGTCACGGTAATGAAAGCTTTGAAGAGAAAATAGCGATTCCAGTTCGTTTAAGATAGTTTTTCTAGGTTAATCAGTTTGACTTTTTTTTTCACAAATAAAATGATTTCCTCTGCATGAAACACTGATATAAGAGGAAATGTTCCGAGCGAAACGCAAATCTTTCGAATGCGAAAAGTTTTCACACGTTTTTAGAAGAAAATGCAGTATTCATAATACTGCATTTCCTATATTAATTTTGGTATATAATAAAAATTGAATATGAAACTATTTATTTTAACTGGACAAAGACTAAATATATAGAGTGTAGACCTATTTTTGTCGAATGCTTTTCTAGCGTCCGTTGTAATTGCCTCCACAATGGACTTTGATTTCTAGTCCTGTAATACGAATAACAACAACAACAAAAAAATATCTCATTTATCAGGTTTAAATAAATAGATTTATATGGACTTAGTGAATAAAAATGGTCTCACCAGTGGCTTATAGGCTCTGGTCTCGAAACTGGAAGATGGGAGGTGCTAGGTTCAAACCCCAGTCGCTCCTGTCGATCTAGCCGTTCGGAGTTTTCCGAGGTTTTCTCAACCTCGTGTTAATACAGGCTAGGATCCCTTAGAAAGTCCCCAACGGGGGCATTCCCCTATAGGCCTAGGAACCTAGTGCAGTCAATTTGCCTTAATCCACAAACAAACAAATAAAAAATGAAAACTAAAACATTTTTAATGAGGACTTATGCACAACAGAAACAGACCGATGTTATTTTATTTTATTTATTTATTTATTTTGACCCAACAGTCTTTTGTTTAAATTTCGCTTACTGCTGAATAACTCGATTTATTTAAGGCCAATTTTATCCGGAATATTGAAAATCCGGAGTTTGGCAGTCCGAATTTGAGAAGTTCTACCTATCTAAACCAAGAATTTTGTTCGTAGGTATAGGAACTCAAAATAATCCCTTGAACCTCCGTGCAACGTGTACATTTTTTTCTTTCTAATGCCCGAGTCAGCGGGCTACTGGAGGCTTGACCACAACGAGGGCCACAGATGTTGATCATTTCATTATGAGTGCGCCTATCAGACAGACCAACGTTGCCCCCTATGAGTGATCTCCTAATTTTGGACCAATTCCAAGTGAGCTACTTAGCACCTGAAATCGGCACCGCCAGAGGTATCATTTTAACATGGAAAGCACTGAAGCCACGAACAGATTTTACATGCACTAGTTCCCTTAGCGTACATGGCCCCACAGCAGTCCAGCCGAGAGAGTAGTTCACCCTCACAAGCACTGACCAAGCCGTTACTTCTTCACATTCCCTTTCTTGCGGGAACGGAGTTTAGCAACTTCCGGACTGCGAGATTGAAACATGTACATCGATATGCAAGCTGCTCAGGTTGCGAATTGACGGGGAGGGATGGCCGGGATTGTCCCTGGCTGAAGAATGTAATATCCCTGGCTATATAGAGAGATATTAATTGATCCCTGCCAGGGATACTATTTATCCCCTGCTGGAGAAATGTTAAAATTAGTCTCTGTCCTTACAAATTCAACAGTACCTAACGATTTTAAGTATTGAAAATAGAAATTCTTTTATTTACTAGACAAAAGAGCAAGTTACAAACATCCCTTTAAAATCGATATATAGTACATGCCTGATGCCACTTCTCATTCTGCAAAAAATTAAGACTGCGAAATGAACGAACAAGCGCTGTTCCGCCGCGAGCCGAATTTGAGGGTAGACGTAGAATCGACATAGGCAGGAAAATGTGTGCACAGAAAATCGGGGGTCGACTTTTGTTTAAGTGCCTTCCCAGACATGTTGGTGACTGCATTTGTCATGTAATACTTAATATATTGTGTGAGTGGAGCACTGTACGCCTTCCCCCCCCCTTTTTTTTCTTTTCAAATGTCCCCTCCAGAAGAACGTTTTCTTTCAAATGCCACCCCCTGGAGAAAATGTTCAATTCGCACCCTGAAGCTGCTGAAAGAACGCTGAAAGTCCTGATTGTGTACCTTCTTCTGTCTGTTGGTCCCAACACATTGAATGTCCCTAGTGTTGAAGCTTTCTGAATAAATCTTCAGACTCCCTGCGACTAAAAACAAAGTCATGTCACTGAAACGGTCCCCTTTTAAAGCACATGTAATTTTCGGAAATTGAAAAAAGTTTGCAGGTGCCAAATCGGGCGAATAGGCTGGGTGTTGGCTCACACAAATCTTTTTGGATACGAAAAGCTGTTTTCCTGCTGGTACGCAACGAGACGAGACACAGTTTTGCAGCTGTTTTGAAAGACGAAACAAGCACATGTTTCGTCTCGCGTCCATCCCTGGTTGCAGAAGGTGGAAGGGGATTATTTTGAATTTCTGTAGCTGCAAAATTTAAATAAAGTTCTGAGTTTGGATGTAATGCTAGTGGTCTCATACAACTTATATAGCATACTGTGTAGAATTCATTCGAATCTTTCGTATTCGCTCACTTAGCACGTCCAAATATTTTCGAAAGCCACATGTATTCAACTAGCCCATCATTCTTCCGCTGAACATCTGCTTACTAATAAGGCCGCTTAAAAAATAGTGCTAAATAGTTGAAACAATCAAGAACTTTGAAAATAACACACATAGATATAAAAATAAACTGTACGGATCGTTTCGAGTGGTATAAAGTGTCTACCCTTCTTTAGCAGTGAAAAGTTATTCCTTCCACACAAGCAGAAAGCCTTTCTGTTTGTTTGTTTGCCAAGAGAGGACAGCTCATGTCAATGAATGTGTCATTTACAGCTAAATACTGCCCCATTCCCAGAGTTTTCTTTCACAATTTGGATCCTCATCAGAGGGTGGAGAATATCTGCATGTTGGCATCCTTCGGAAACTGCTATGAACCGCCGAGAGGACTTTCGGAACCACGGATTTAATGTGCACGTATACCCAACCTTCCGGTTGCGAGTCCAACGCCTTTAACCTCTGGGCTACCACTGTCCTCGAAGTCTTTCTGTTTGTAAAGCTTGACATTGGAATTTCTGCAATGGTTTCCTAGTTTCCTGTTATTGGCCCTTGCGTTTGGGAGAAAATATTTGCCTGAATAATCGACAGTCAAACGCGAAAGTAGAAATAAAGTATTTATCAACATCATGAGATTACTTTTACGAAAGAAAATTATTGTTTGTATTTTATGCCATCTACATACACCATTCTTCACTAATTGTACTAGCATGTAGATGCTGTGAGTAAAATAAACTACATACTTTATTTACAATGATTGGACTACAACAGCCGAAAACTTATTTTCTTTTCCTACTAATTTAGAAAGGGTTTCAAGTATTCCCCTCTTTTAAATACACACGCACTGGCTTAACTACGAAAAAAAAATCCGCTCAAAATACTGATGTTAAATGATAAAATAAATAAAAACTTTGTGAAAAAACACACACATAAAAAGTTACTTATGTGTGTTTTTTTCACCAAGTTTTTATTTATTTTACTGGCTTAACTAGTTTGGAAATTGAAGGAATTCACTAGGAAGAAAAAAATTAGAATCCATTGGAGGTCTCCATTTCCAAGTCTGTCTATGGATCTGAAAATATTTAATCCCGTGAATCGCAACCGGTTTTATACCATTCTCCAATTTTTACAGATGCTTGTAATGTTGCTTGACTGTGCAGTTAAGTTGTTGCCATTAAATTGTTGCTAATTGCTCTTAAAAATAAATTTTTACAGAAAAAGTGAGCTATTCCAACACTTCATTTATTTCATTTTACTGAAGCTTTTACGGACGTTGAAAAGCACAAAATGAAAAGTTGTTTTCACTGCACGATACTTTCATAATTCTTTTAAAACTCCACGAATTTAATATATTTTTAAAAACTTTGCTTTTAATTTGACGAAAATAAAAAGTTATTTTACTTCATAGCTTCTCCTACCGTTGAAAAGGATAAAAATGTAAAGTTGTTTTCAGTTAACGAACATTTTCATAATTCTTTTAAAACTACTCAAATTTTAAATTCATTTTTAAAAACTGATTTTAATTTAATAAAAATAAGCTGATATTTTACTCCACAGCTTCTCTTGGCGTTAAAAACGAAAAATTGTTAAATTATTTAAAACCTATACTTTCATAATTCTTTTAAAACTGCGTAACTTTAATGCATTTTTAAAATATGCTTTTAGCTTGACGGAAATAAGTTGATATTTTACCAAGGTTCATTGAGTCCTTAATACAAAAATTCTCCTAAAATGCCTTACTATTTAAATTATTCGATAGAACTTTTTTCCGTACTTTATAAAGACAGGACCACTTTTAAAATATCAGAGCATTTTAGGACAATATTTGAAAAGTTCGGAATTTCAGCAAATCTAGTACTTGTACGAACCCTGTTTACTTCATAGCTTCTCTTGGCATTACAAAAAGGCAATGTAAAGGTTTTTTCACTGAACGGTATTTTCATAATTATTTTAAACCTGCACAAATTTAATGCATTTTTAAAAACTAACTTTAATTTGACGGAAATAAGCTGATATTTTACTTCACAGCTTTTCTTGGCATTCAAAAAGACAAAAATGCAAAGTCGTTTTCACTGAACGATATTTTCATACTTCTTTTAAAGTTGCTCAAATTTAATAGATATTTAAAAACTGATTTTAATTTTACGGAAATAAGCTGATATGCTTCACAGCTTCTCTTGATGTTAAAAAAGACAAAAATGTAAAGTTGTTTTTTCTGAACCATATTTTCATAATTTTTTAAAACTACACAAATTATATGCATCTTTAAAAACTGATTTTAACTTAACGGACCACTGAAATAAGTTGATATTTTATTTCACAGCTTCTCTTTGCACTAAAAACGGAGAAAAATGTAAAGTTGTTTTCACTGAACCATACTTTCACCATTCTTGTAAAACTGCAAAACTTTAATGTATTTTTAAAAACTGATTTTAATTTGATGTAAATAACCTGATATTTTACTTCACAGCTTCTCTTGGCGTTAAAAAGGAATAAAATGTGAAGTTGTTTTCACTGAGCGATATTTTTATAATTCTTTAAAAACTGCAGATTTAATGCATTTTTAATACATTTTTGCACTGCGGGACTTTATGATTTGTCGCTACCCAACATCACCACTTGCTAATCATTGCAGGCGAGGGGCGAAAACTCAATTTTTTTTTCTTTGGTCAATTTTTATTAACAGTTAAGTTTATTTCAAACAAAATACTGGGTAGAGGACGCATTCTGTAGTCCTGCATCTTATATAATAAAATCCGAGGCAAGTTTGTGACCACCGATCTTTTTGCGCGCGTCTCTGGATCGCATTGCGCCCAGACGGTTTGGTCGCAGACCTACCAAATTTTGCATACGGCTTCACTAGGACAGATCCTAACACGCCTCGGAGCGATTTTTTCTAAATTCGAATTAGAAAATGTTTTATTTTATGTTTTGTCCTATTTTTAGCCATTTTTCTCGCTTAATACCTAATAACGCCGGTAATTACACTCGCAAGAAAACGAAATTTACATCATCGGATAGAGGAGAAAATTTTCTTTTAAAAATTGTTTGTTCGGACTGTGTAACATAATTTTCAGATTTTTGGGAATTTTTCAAATAAAATTAAATTTGACGCTGACTTTCGTAAAATATTTTTAAAATTGCTGCATCTTGAATTCTATCCGTCATAACTTTTTTATATTTTGTCAAATGACGGAGCATACATTTCGCCCTCTTTTAAAAGAAAAACCAGAGAAAAATATAAATTAGGAGATTTTTTACGAATTTTTAAGTAAAGAATTATTTTCATTTCAATATTAGCAGCTTAAGATTTTCGGTATGATATCTTGCGTTTTGGTTGTCTTGGAGACAGTAACAATTATTAAAATTGCCAGTTGAAAAAAAAATAAATAAAATTACTTTAAAATAACTGAGTTATCGCATGTGAAAAGTGTGTGATTTTGATGTCATAAGTGTAAAACATCTTTCGAAACTCAATCAGAATAACGGACTCACGAGCAAAGCATACGCCACGCATGAAATAATTCTATATTTTACTTTACGTTGCCAGAAAAATAATTGAATGCTGTTTTTTCACCAGTGAATTATCCAGCATTATTTTCGATTGAGATCTTAAACGGGTCACGTTTTCGAATAGCAGGAAATATATTGCGGTATTAAACAGGGCCTGATTATGACCAATAGGGGGCCCCGGGAATTGATGAATTTTGGGGGCCCCCATGTATGAAATTTGTTTTATTTTTCATAAACATTTTTGTAAAAAAAGAACAACATTTGAAATTGGGGGCCATTTCGAGCCGGAGGCCCCTGGGAAAAGTCCCGATTTGCCCGTGCGATAATAGGCCCCTGGTGCTAAATACACCAATCTGAGAAGAACTATGAGTAAAAATTTATGGAGAGCTGATTTAGTGGCAACCATAAACTGAAATAATTATCGTTTATGCTAATGCGTAAATTGCAAAGAATCACCCACGAAGGTAAATGTATAGGAGGGGACAATTCTCTTAGAAAGTTAGATAACGCTGTTGTTGCAAACAGATGGCGCTACGCACACTGGGTAACTGCGCATCTCCTGCTTCTGCGCATCCAGGTTGTTTATATTTCCATCGATACGAAGTAAATGGAGATCGTTGAATTAGCGGAACTTCAAAAAAATATGAAATACATAGTCTTATGTACGTGATATATAATAATTTCTGTCTTCAGGTGTGTTTTAATTACTTAATTGTCTTAGAATATTATTTCGTAATTAATATAGGCAATAATTTCGAAGCGAAGTAATATTATATATGTAATGTCGTGTTATTATTTTGCCCAAAAGCTGTATTTTAAGAAATAGTAGTAAATTTAGAAGAATGTTGTATGTGTGAATGCAATATTTAAAAAGTGTTCATTTTTAATGACGATCACACTCAAAAAAGCAGTATTTACATTTATTTCATGCTGTGACAAATTTTAACACAGCTTTAAATTGCCGCTAAAAAACTCATGTTAAAATGTTAAATTCATGTTACATTAAGAACTCGCACCATTTTCTAATGTAAATATATACCGATACCGCGGCAGACGAAAACTTCTTTTCTGTGAGCCACGATATGCACACTCGTTCACAAATATAAACTCAATATTTTAATAATCTTAAGATAGAACATTTCTTAAATCTTTTTTTATACATTTGTTACTAAGGCAACCATGTAAGCAAAAGCGAAAGAAATATTTTAAATTTAGTGCTCGCGTTCATAATCTCGTTCACATGCTAGGTCGGAAAATTAAAAACTAGTAAAATTAGTTATCAATCAGCACGGGAAATGCTTTATTCTTTTGCCGCTAGGATCGCTGCACGTCACTAGATTTCCAATGTTTACATAATTGAAACTTATTTGGGGTACCAAAAGTTTAACATTACAGCTATGGAGAGTGTCCACTCCTATAGTATATCTCCGTGGAATCACCAAAGAGTAAAAGCCTACATTCGCCTACATCTAAACCGTTTCTTTAAATTAAGCATTAACGGTTGCAAAACGACAGTATATTGTATTGGTATCAGTAAAAGATAGTATAATTAATAGTAAGTAGATATGATAAGGGAATATTGATCAAACCACAATATACCGCATTAATGAATATTTTGTGAAACTAAGTCTTCTATTCATTTTTTAACATCCGTATTACATCACAGCTAACAAAACATTAAGTAATTCTACGTCGCCTTAATATATCCCGCGGTAGTTTCAACAGAAAAGACTGTAACAGAACTTTCTTTTTTCTTGGAGATTCTGTTTTGTCACAAGTAGTTCTGATCACATTTTAGGAAAATGTTCTCCTCTTGCCTTGCGAAAAGTGGGTACACATCTATTTAATTATAAAATAAAACGGTTCTCCACTTCATGTAGTATCTAAGGTATTAATGGCATAACTTAAATCTAAAAAAGAGTATGATGCAGAAATGAGACATTCTGAAAATTAGGAATTTTCACTGAAAACCTTCACGCTTTCTTTTCTGATCGTGAATGACACCGACATAGTTTTTTGCGTCATAATATTAACAATGGTCACAGGTCAGTACTTATACTAACTTTACGAATAAGTAAGGAGTAACTTTACGCGAAGAGTCAAATCATTTTGCTTATTTTAAGATTCCAAATCACTGGAATTAAATCGAATTATACACATAAGAAAAAGTTTCGTTCCCTACCGTGCAGAGAACGGGCACGCAGCTAGTTTATTTATATAGGATGAGATGGTCATGGTTGCCACGCACCTATAAGAATACTTTAAAAATTTAATTAATTAATTTTTCTTTACAATATAAACTTTAGGGGATAAAATCGCATTGTTTTTCTTTTCTCTCTTTTTTTAAATTATTATTAGTCTTGAAACTATCACATTAGATTTTTTAAAGACATTTTGAATACATCTTCTCAGTAGAAGATAAGCAAAAAAATTATGTCATGAACAAAAATTTCCAGTACAGTAAAATTTTAATGTGAAAATTTTGTCACGTCTACACGGAAGAAAGTGTTTTGTGGAATTAACCAAAAATTTGTTGATTTATCAAAATATTTTGTTCATTCAACTAAATTATTTGGTAAAAACCTGCTAATTTTTTGTTTAACGGACAACATTTTGTTTAATGCAAAGAAAAAGATAATAACAAATATAGAGTACTTTACTAATTTTGATGTTTCATAACACATTTAATGTCCAGGCATATTTATTAAACAAATAAAAATTGAAAAGCCACAAGCATTTTTTTCTTCCTTCTAAGCTAATTTTATTCCAGCCATTATTTATTTATTTCCTCTGTAATAACAATTCTCACTTCCACCTGCTCTGAAATTAGAACACCCCTTTTCTAAGGACCCATTCCTTCGGGAGATGGATTATGTGTATGGAATTTCTTCTAAACTCCCCCCTCCCACCCGAAGAAAAGTGTCCTTGAGACGCTGGTGAAGAAGAAGAAGAAGAAATAATCTTCGCGAAGTTAAGATTCTTGGAGTAGCAAAAGCTACCGGTCGGAGAAAAGAAGAAAAAATAAATAAATAAATAAAACGAAAGAACAAAATAATAAAAATAGTAGTTGATGGAACTGCTACTCTTCTACTACCCCCGACCGATTTTCCACTGAGATTTTTCTCTTCTTTTTTTTCTTTTCCATCTTCCCCCAAACGTTGGCCGCACGCTGGCCAATGATGGACGCGAGTCGGCTCTGCGCATGCGTGCGGAACTTGCAGATTTTCTCCTTCCCCCCCGACTTCATCCGTAAGTTATTTCTTTCGGAAGTTTGGGAATATAGTATGGAAAGATCGCTCGGGGTACGCGGACATCGCGCGGAGGAGCCGGCGGATTGAAATTTTGTTGTTGTTGTTATGGTTACATTGTTTTCAAAAGAAGATTGAAAGAAAAATTAGAAGAGTGGAAACAATTCGCGAATGCATGTTCCAGAGTTGCTGTTTTGCGAAGTCTTGAAAAAGAGGAGAAAGTGAAAGTCGTATTGTGTGTGTGTGCTTTGGTCCAGACAGTTCTTTTCTCGGAGTGTTCCTCCTCCAAATGGAATTTTAACAAGCTCTTGGTGATTGCGTTGATTTAATTCCATTTTCTTTTTGCTCTTTGGATTTAAAAGAGATTCAATCGTCTTGCTGAGTCTACCCACCCGCTGAGGATGATAATGCTTTACGTTCCCGGACAGAAGTGACATTAAAAATAATAACAAATTGAATTAAATTAAACTAGAGCCTCTGAGGGCCCCGATGCATGAGGGGCCCAGATGTGACACGTCTCCTACAAACATGTCACCGATTGTTGATTTTTAACTGGAAGCATCCATAACTTTGGTGGAACAAAACAGAACAGAACACAAAAGAGCAAAGACATGCTTTTCGGACGACGGACGGGCCTGAACGTCTTGCTGATGATAGCGGCGTCCTGCCTGTACTTCTCTTCTTGGGTGAGGGCCACTGGTTCTTTCGAACTGCAGATTCTCGGGATACAGAACACGAGGGGAGAACTGAGCAACGGGAGCTGCTGCAACGTGGGTGATGTTAGACTGAACAACGGTACCTGCTCCCGGGAGTGCAGGACTTTCTTCAGGTTGTGCCTCAAGGAATATCAGTCGGAAGTGAGCGACACGGGACCGTGCACCTTCGGGAATGTGTCGACCCCCGTGTTTGGGGGAAACACCTTCTCGGTGCACCAAGATCCCACTTTGAACATCACCCTGGTATTGCCTTTCACTTTCAGATGGACGGTGAGTGATGACTCTCATTTATTTACCATTCTTGATAGCATAGGCGTAGTGTGACTTGATTTTTTAAGTTTTTTTTTTTGGGGGGGGGTGAGGAGAGGGGAAGGGCACATATCAAATTGAAGAGCAGAAAAATTGAAGTTCTTTTGAATTTTCAAACAAATGTTGAAAATCAAAAGATTTTGAAGCCAAGTTAGAGGGGGAAGCAAGTTACCCCCCACGAAGCTATGCCTATGCTTGATAATCTAACCTTCTTACGTTTCTTAAGTTGAAACTTACCAGAGTTTTCCTTGCCGAAGTAATAAATTAGCAATAAAAATGTAGAACATTTTAGTTCTAGCAAATTAGCGTGACAAGCAAGATTCAAAATCAGAGCTCCTCTTCTCTGAAAAGCCGCGTAACTAATCATTTCTCTGTGGTGTTCTCCTCCTATTGGCTTTTGCAGAGCCATTAAAGCCCAATAAATCTGCCCTTGTGCTTTGTTGTTCACTTACTCAGACATGAAATAATCGAGAATCTGGCGGTGCAGCTTTATACTTTTTTGGAAAATTTGGGATTTTACAATTAGAAATAGTAGCGGTTTCAAAGGGAACCGCCCAGAGCCTTATTAAGCATTATAACGACCCCTAGGCTATATAAATTCTAAGGCCTCTTCTTCAAAACTATCGAGGCTGAAGGACCCCATGTGAATTTTTTCTCAATATTTCTAAAACTCATGACAGGCCTCTAGACCATCATAATATGAGACATCAGGTGCGCACACAGGATTTAGGCTCGGGGGGGTCCAACTTTTACAGTTTTGGGGGGGGGTCCACCTTTTAGGGATGTTCCAGATTGACAAAAATCAGTGATGAAAGAGCTTGTTTTCATTAGATGGAATTCACCAAAACTATCGTCCCATCCAGTTCCGTAAGAATACACTACACAGTACAATAGGAAGCAAAGTAATAGTTGTACAGTTTTGAGAACAATATGGTCTTTTATGTTCGCTTTCAGTTCGTTTATGAAAAGTTGAGGAAAACGAGAAAAAAAATTCTTTTTTTATTTATTAGAACTGAAACTATTGCTACCTTTTTTTGGAATTATTTTATTTACTATAGATATAGGATAATAATGAATCGAAAAAAAATATCAAAGCCGATGGGGGGGCGGACCCCCTGGACCCCCCCCCCCTTGTGTGCGCCACTGTGAGACATATAAACAATCAAATCAACCTGTGGTACTATATACTATGCTACGAAATAAAAAGTTTTTCCATTTTGATAATATGCATTTAACTGAAAATCCTAAAGTACCCACAGTTTTACTCTACTACTATGTAAAGGGGCGTATTTAAAATTTCTGCCACATCTTCAAGTTCAAGAGCTGAAACTTTCAAGCTTGTAGATTATTATTATTATTAAAACTTGGTACGGTTTTAGTAAATTTCACCTTTTTTTTTTCCATCTAATTTGCATTCTTGGAAGCCTTTGTAAATGTCGGGTCTCATGGGCTAAAGTCTACTAATAGGTAATCCGAACCTATGTTTCCTCTTTTCAGCACATTGAAACCTAGAAATCTGTCTATTTATTAGAAGTTTAAATTATCTTCTAGCCCAGTCTAAACTGTTTGGTCTTTTAATTTAAAAGACTTATCAGAGAAGACGCCTGTCTTGTGATCAGTGTCGCTTCCCAGCAGGGTCTTCAGACGCTCCACAAAAACCGAACTCAATAGACTATTTCGTGTCTTCTCCGTTGCATTTTTCCAATGATGAGAACTAAAAACTGAATTTAAGATTAAAAATAAATAAATAAGGGTAAATAAAAGAATAACTTAACTCTAATAAAATACTTCGTCATATTTACACCCCCCCCCCAAAAAAAAAAAATAATAATAACGACTTAAAGACACTTACCTGGGTTTTAAATACTTAACAATGACACCGTATACAGAAAATAGAGAAAAAAATTCTCGAAACTGACATTTTAGAGGGATGGGGGAAATTATGTCGGTTTTTTACATTAAATTTCAACGGATAAATTTTCAACAAATTTGTAATGTCAAACAAGCTGCGCCTAAACATAAGATTCATATTTCTTATATTTTAATTCAAGAATTTTACATATATACGTTACGGATCAGACGGGCTCAGCCCGAACAGGGCTCGGGCTCTGTAATTCCCGATTATGTTCCAGCTCTGACGGGCTTGGACTCATGGGAAATTTCTTCTTTATTGAACATATTCCTTGTAAACAGATTTTAAAATGTGATTCATCGGAGAAATAAACTAATTATTATTATCTGATAAACTTGAATATAAAGAATTAGAAAATGCATTAAGAGTTTGCTATTACATTTGTCTTTCATTTGCAGAAACGGCAAAATTTACGATATTCTATCAATGAAGTAATTGATTTTTATTTATCTAATTGCTGAAATTTCGGGCTCAGGCTCCTGCTCCGACTTAAATAATATTGGGCGGGTTCGAATTAAAAGTCCTCTTTTTCGGGCTTTAAAAAATGAGCCCGAACTCATCTCTAATGTAGTATGTATTTTTTTTTTTTTTTTTCCATAAAAGACGGTCTTAGCAAAACTTCCGCTTTCTCACATTTATCTTCCTTAGAGCAGGAATTTCAAAATGTCCTGATAATTGATTTTTAAGTATTCATGAATATTTTTGCATTTCTTCGAGATACCTACAGATACGTTAAAAAAGCTTTTTGGCTCCCTTCTCCCCATAAGCTGCGAATTTCGGAAAATGCTGTCTAATCTAACACTTGCGTTAAAAACTTACCAATAGCTTTTTAGCTAGGCAAAATACTGACACACCTAAAAAACAGACAATAATTTCCGCCCCCTTAATAATTTTGTGTAATCTTGAAAGTTACACAAAACAACAAACAAGTGATTTCATAAATAATATCAACCTCATTGTCTTCCTGTATTGGTTTTTTTACGCAAAATTATGTTCGTTTTTCTGAAGATAAAGTCAAAATCTCATGAAATTAAACGGTTTAGATTTTGTGAGGCAAGTCAGAGAGGACCACATACCTGGACCTAAGGGCAGGAGAGAATAAATGTAACCAACCTAGATCAATTACACATACTCGGAGCTGTGTAAATGCATCTTTGTAGATATGTGTAAATCTACAAATATGGGAGTATTAGGGATCTGAAAAAAAATTGAAGTTATTTAAAAAATCTGAAAAAAAACCGAGGAAAATATTTTATTAGTTGCATGATTAAATAATATATCATCAGAGCTTAATTGCTGGTATTTTATTGCGTATTTGCACTTTGCTGTATTTGCATTATATTACGGGCACATGTGAAGGGGAAAATGGACATGTTAATGATACTAATAAACAAATGAATATCAAGGCATAATTTATAAATTAAGTAATGCGTCTTTTTCTGGCGGTGTTGCCATTTAAAAAAAAATGAAACCACTTAGAGAAAAAAAATTATACATTTTAGGCATGTGGATAACAGATAATCCTTCGGGAAATTTTTTAATTAATTTTTTGTGTCGAGTTTAATTCTTTTTGTGTTTTTTAATATACAGGGTGATTATAATTAAAGTTCCATTTTAAAACTATCAGAAAAGGGAAAACTACTGCACTAAATGTTATCAAACTTGGTAATTGTGTAAAGGTGGTCATGGAATTTATTTTCCGCTGAAAAAAGTTCAAAAATTCAACACCAGGAGCTAGAACGTATTTAAGGGGGGGGTGATCCAGGGGTCCGCCCCCCCCCATGAAAAACATTTTGGAGGGAGTGCAAAAATTTCGGAGGGGGTCCAAATGGTAAAAAAGGCAGTATTTTTCTCAAAAGGACACTATATCATGGGGGGGGGGATGGAGAATAATTAACTTATTATTTTTAAGCTGATTATTTAGAATATAAAAATTATACCTATGCGACAGGCATGCGAATGACATTTCACCCGAGTATTTCATTTTTTGGTGCGGGAAAAAAAATTGGCATTGTTCATATCTAGAATCATAAAAGAAGTGTAAAAATATCTCAAAAAAGAATTTTTTTAAGCACAAAAAAAAAAAAAAAATATCGACAGAGAACACAAATATAGTGTAAGTCAAATTTCTTATGTCAGTTTCACGTGCAAAATATAATTTTTAATAATAAATGATTCATGTCGTGAATAATGAAAAATTCAGATATTTTTTTCAAACTGCGTGTTTTTCGGAAAATTAATTAGTTAGCAAAACTGATACGAGAAATTTAGCTTTCATTCGGGATTATCACGAGTTATTTCGTAATCGACAGCGAACGTGTTAAATTAACAAATTTTATCTGTCCCCCTTCCTCCTCCCTCTAACTGAATTCAGCGGCTTTTGTCCAAGAGCATCGGGCAACATTGCTGAGGGCGAAGTGAAAAGCCTTAGCTCTGTAAATGTGTCTTTGCCGAAGAGCGTTCGAAACAGGATGAGATGCTTTAGTGAACAACGAATCTGTTTGTTTAAGCTGCGTTAGGTAATCGATTCCCAGAAGCTAGTTAGAAAGTAAAAACATTCTATAATGAGCTCAAATATGGATTCTTTTTTCCCCCCCTATTTAAATGTGCACTTAAAAGTATCGTCTGCAAACGTAAATGAGTGGCAAATCGCTTATTCTCTGCTAAAACTACAGTATTATGTTGTTGTTATAGCTATCGGAAATTAAGTTGCATTAACAATTAAATTAAGTCTTTTCATTAATTTAACATGATCGGTTGAAGAATAACATTTGCTTAAGCTTTAATGTGTATTGGTAATAACATATTTTTTCCCTTTTTTCTAAACGGAACGTTTGGGATGCTTTCCTGTTCTAATCACTATTATTATTGGGAGTTTTTTTTAACACTCCGTGGCGTTATGGGAAAAACGTCTTTTGTGATATTTTCACATTCATTTGCTTTATATTTTTGCTAATTTTTTGCCAGATATTTATCTTTTTAAAGTAAAAAAGTATCTTGTAAAAGTAAAGTACCTGGGTAGATCTGGTTAAACAAATAAAAATACTTTTTTTCTGAATGAGCAGCAAAATAATTTTTTAAGCGAATGAAAACGTTAATGTTTTAATACGATATTTTAAAATGTTTTCGAAAGAAGTCAAGAACTCGGTTGAAGATGAGTCACTGACTTAGTCAGTGAACATTAATGTCCATTTCTTTTCTTTACTTTTTTTTTCTTTCGATGTCAATGTAAACACCGAATCTATTTCATTTAATGTAATTATTATAATAACTAAACTGGTTTTCAGGGTAGAAATATATTTTAAACATATAGGATCTCATTTCTTTCATTTCTTCCGTACCGTTTTTATCCCTTCTTCTTTCTTTCCTTACCAAATTTTAAAGTATTGTTAGCTAACAATTTCTTTTTATACAATGAGTAATAAAAAATTAAATTTTTAGTGTACTTAACGCATACTACACCTTCATTATTACCAAGCGTATACTAGCAATCCTATATCGCATTGGAATCTTTGGATCTTAGGTATATGTACTTCAGAAACGTTCTTTATTTCTCCTTTACATTTGATTTTAAACATATTCACTTAACCCTTTAACGTGCAGTGTTCCCACTCTGGGAACACCCAACTCTGACGTTTTGACTGTTGATAGTCACGAAGAATAGATTTGATTTCTATAATAAGAGTTGCGGGTGACATAGCTCCACGAGAATCCTTAACTTTTTAGCACGTCATTTCCCGTAACAAAAATCGTCGCGATTATTTTTAACAGCACTGACATCTGCTGAAAAATGGAACAATGCGAGAACAGCTGGACAGATTGCCCAATGCTGAAAAAAGGGCAGCCGTTGCCATCGCTCGACTTAACTAATAGCAAGATGGCGGACGATCGAAACGTTCATCATGTGCCTAAGATCTAGATAGCCTTTTTTGACGACAGCTGGCTGTGCCGCACAGCCATAGCTGTCGTTAAAAAAGGGTCTATAGATCTGTGGCACGTGATGAACGTTTCGATCGTCCGCCATCTTGCTGTTAGTTAAGTCGAGCGATGGCAACGGCTGCCTTTTTTTCAGCATTGGAAAGGGTTGCGCCTCAAAGGGTTAAGAAAGAAATATTACAACTTTATGCAGTTTACATAATTCAAAAACTCATACATTATGATGAAAGTAACGCAAATAAAGAAAATAAGCTCTAAATTATTACTTTAAAGCTTTGAATTCTAAAAATATTTTATGGTATGTGAGCATTTTAGTTAATAGAAAATGCAATAGTTGCAATTGAGATTTTATGCCTCAGCCGCTTACAGCTTTAAATGGGTATTTCAGCTTAATATAACTAACTTGTAAAAGCTGTTATTATTGTTGTACCTTTAAGTTACGTCCACTTTCTCGCCACAGAAGCTTTAATAACACTTAAATTCAAAGATATCTCATATTAAATAATTAGACTAAAAACTGAGATTTTAAATCTGCTCTCCCTCTTCCAGTATAAGTTAGAAAATAAAAATCCGTTTTTAAAAAGAAACTTTTATAAATCAAAACAAAATGGGGGTATTCGATAAAATTCTAAGCTTTTAAAATATTTTTTTGTACCCGCTTTCCTTGAATTTTAACCTGAATCCTAAATATATAAATAATATGTATATTGAATATCTTTTATTGTAATTTTATTTATTTATTTATTGTTTGATAATTGATTTATTTTATTTTTATTGATTTATTTATTTTTGGCGTACTCCATTCCGTTAAATATTTTTCCTATTTTCGCGGGCCCTCTGGTATAAAAAGAAATCTAGGAATATGAAAGTAAGACGAAACGAAAGAGGCATTTTGCAGGTTTTTGAAAGACGAGCAAGTTTGGTATTTGTCCACATTTTTGAGAAAAGTCTGAGGCACTGGACGAAATTGGACAATATGGAAAAATGATAAAATTTGGACAATATAGAAAAATGGATAAAATAAGGTACATTAGAATCTAATAAGTTATATGCTATGGTATGTTAAAATCGTGTTCCTTATTTCATAAAAAATAAAACTTTTTTAAAAAGTTGGCATGTAAAAAAAGTATTTCGATATTAATTTTAATTTAATTAGTAAACATAATCTAGAAAATATCAATCATACAGTGGTGTAATTAATTTTAGGGCATATTTTGCTATAAATTCAAAACTGAACAAAATAAAAGATAAATTAGTTGTTCTCAATTAATTATATTATATTATATTACATATATGTATAAAAAAAAGTTCTTCCTTATTTCAGTTTTTATTAATCCTACGGCAACCTAACAATATTAATTGTTAGTGGTTTGACAATTACGTTTCTTAAATTAATTATATTCCTAAAAACTTCGCTAGAGTTGATATTTATTTAATCCTCATTTGAACACCAGACCCGTGCAAAATACTGCATCAATTTTGCTGGAGCTTGAATCAGAACGAATACTTAAAAGATTAAATTTATTTTCTTCACCTTCGTTTGTGAACGAACTGTATACTGCGCAGGCAAGGGCAACAAATTTCCCTCCAAGCTTCAATCACAATATAAATCAAAATCATAAAATAGATCAACAACCAAAAATATGAAATAAACTTAAAATTCATTTAAGAAAATATATTAATAATAATTTTTTTAATTGCGGTGTTTGTAATTAAAAAAAAGCGGACAAATTGGAAGAAATGGACAAAATGATATTTTGTCTGGGACAGTTTTTTGACCCCTGTGGTTTTCTTATAATTATTTGACCCAACATAAATAAAGCAAAATGTTCCCTTAAAGCAATGTAAATATATTGTGGAAGGGCTAATTAATTAAAAAAAAGCTTATTGGGCATAAACAAAGTTCACTTTGAAGCAAGATGTTACACTTTAGCAATGTTTTCGGATAGGGGATGAAGCCCCCTATCCCTCAACCTGTATCCTCCATTGTCTGTGATTATTTTAAATTACTATTTAAAGAAAAAGAACAACGCAGTAACTGTGGGTTTTTTTTTTCAGTGCTTAAACGAAAAAAAAATTATGTATATATATATATATATATGGGCTATATCTTGGTTAGAAAATAAAATAGAAATCAGAGACGGCTCCGATATCCTCTCAAGACTATAACATTAGTCTAAGAAAACTTAACTTCATCATACACCGACAAAACTCAAGCATCTGACTGATATTTTCGCCCTATGGCATCAATCAGACATCGTCACGTTCCAAATTATGTGTAGTACTGTAATACAGTTGTAACGGACGGCTGACCTCCAGCTATGCCATATACCATTATATTAACGTTGAACAGCCGGCTTGGCGCGTTATTGCATTTCATGAGACGATACTGTTGACATGCTATGGTTCACTGTACCTTGCAACTCGCCGATTCACGTTGTAACAACAGACAGCGGACGATTTCGAACTAACCACGCAAGTCCCAGGAGGGAAAATTATCTTCGGAATTACACACATATCTCAGTCAGGTGAATGTAGGAAATCTAAAAATGAAAACTTCTTTTTTTTTTTAATGGTTACTGTGTATAAGGGGAAAATGATATGTATCTCCCCCTAACGATGAAATAAAATGGTGCACCAGAAAGTAATATCCTTTTTACACATAAAATTCAAATAAATTTTCAGCAAGTATTGAGTTACAAACAAGCAATTACCTAAGCATACGACTCATATTTGTTAAAATTTAAAGCAAAAATTTTATGAGTAATATATATATATTTCTTTTTTTTCGAGAAAAATGGCAAACCTCTTCCTTTTTTTCCCTGTCTACCCTTCTGGGAGGATTATATTCGACATGCTCTGAAATCGATTTTTAAGTATTCGTGAGTGTTGTATTTTACAACAAGAATCTTATGGATATCTCCCGTGCCATATTACTGGGAGGGCAAACGGGACATCCGCCCAGGGCCCACAGATTTTAGGGGCCCAAAAATCTTACATATTACACTTTTATAATTTTACTATAAAATTACAAAGGATAAAAAAAATTCTGAAGTTAAATGATTTTTTAATTATAAAGTATAAACAATAAAAATTATTAAAATTTACATTTGTACTCTAAAATTATTCTTCGAAATGCTCTACAGTCGATCTAGCATACCAATATGTAGGAAAATAACTACCCAGATTTTGTAAAGAGTATTTCTAATGTTAAAAAATAGCAAAATTTTTGAATTATTAGTTATTTTAAGAAATCTTTACAAAAAATGACTGTTTACAAAAAGTGGTTGTATTCCGTACATGTTAGCAACTGTAACATAGCATTTCGATGTAACGTTTAACTATCTGTTTCATTGACATCATGTAACTGTATTCGTTTATTTCAAATTACTGAAAACAAAATTTGTTTTTGGAAGGGGCAAGTATTGAGTTACAAACCAAGCAAAGCAACCAAGCAAAAAGATATTTAAAACTTTCAGTATAAACCAATCATAATCTTTTTTTTTAATTTTCTTTTCTTTTATAAGGGGAAGTTATTGCAAGGGGCCCAATTTTTTCCTGCTGTCCAGGGCCCACAGTTGTCTTGATCGAGTTCTGGATATCTCTTCTTTTTTGAGGTCACGCAGGATGTGCAAAAAGATCGTTTCGGCCCCCTCTCCCCCATAAGTTACGAATTTTGGAAAAAAGTTTCCAATCTAGCACCTATGGTAAAAAACTCACATGCTTACCAAATTTCGTATTATTAGCTTCAGTGGTTTTGGATTAGCAAAATATTGGAGTAGTTTTGGCTTGGCGCAGCTGGCTGTGCCCGCGCACAGCCAGCTGCGCCTTTTTTGACGCAACCTTTTCTGACGCAGCTGGCTGTGCCCGGCACAGCCAGCTGTCATCAAAAAAGGGGTCTCTAGATCTGTGGCATGCGGTGAACGTTTCGATCGTCCGCAATCTTGCTGGTAGTTAAGTCGAGCGATGGCAATGGCTGCCCTTTTTTCAGCATTGGGAAAGGGTTGCGCCTCAAAGGGTTAAGCACTAATTGGATGAAGTTCAGTCCCTCTGAATTGTCCATTCTCTCATTGAGTCCCCCTCCAGAGTTCATTATTACCGACGGAACAAAATCGTTTTTTCCGAATCACCCGGGAAACCAAAAATACACGGGGGCACCTGGAAATACCTCTTGTCAAGTCTCGTAACTACGCCCACAGTGTCTCTATGCCTGGCTGGGAAGACGGAGAACAAGGTGAGAAGGAAAACATCTCCCCGGATAGCTCGTTGTTGTTATGAAGTGGGAGTGATGCAGTCAATATATAGCATTGCCCCCGATGTTGGAAGAGGGTCATGGTGAAAGGAAAAAAATAGGAAAGGAACATTTTAAATGGTTGTTAGGTTGAACAACTACTGTGGACTTCACCTCTGTACACACAGATATTTCAAAGTCTGACATTGTACGAGGTGGGGTGTAAGAAAAAGAAAAAAAAAAAAGTAAAGCTTTAAGAACGGAACGCAGGTTATATTTAGTCGAGTGAGCATAGTTCTGGGAAAATATGCAATATAGGTTTCACTTTTAAACTGAATATCGGAGGCTTTTGAAAGGAACTTATTGATATAACATAGATTTACACTAGATTATTCCACTGGATTCCGCAATAAAGAAGGCATAACAGAATTTCTTTCTCCTGTGGGAGATAGAGCTGCTGTATATCAGTTTGAGCTGCAAATAAATTTGAGTACATACAGCATATAAAGTATTATTTCATTTTTATTTATATAACATAGAAACATCTTTATAAAAAAAAATAAAAAAAAACTCTTTCAATATATCCACACGTTATTTCACAGTTTTGCTTTCAAATTATTCGGAAATATTGATAAATCTGTCATTTCGTAAAATTTCCCACAAAAATTTAGAAATTAAAATTCTTTCTTTCTTAAAATATGCTTTTAAAAATTGTTATTGCCAGAGGTTCTTCGATCTTCCAGTAAAGAAGAATTCATTCCACTCCAAACTTAATCAACTTGTTCATGATTTTCTTCCCCTTCCCCCTTCCATAATTTCACGAAATTCCTTTCATTCTCATAATAATAATAATAATAAATGAAGAAATAAATAAGTAAGCCTTTAAAGAATTCCGTCACCAGCCCTTCTCCACGAAATCACAACTTGCCACGAAGTTCTCCTCCCTCCGCCCGAAAATTATTAAAAATTTTTATCGGGTTAAAAACCAAAACTCAAAAACGAAGGCCCAGAGAGAGAGAGCGGGTCCCCCTTCTTTTTTTCATCCCTACCCCATAGCCAGCAAACAGGTATTTTAATCACCGCTAAGTCATGTTTCGCAAGACTCCCTGGCCATCATAAATCTTTGCCGGAGCCCAATGGCTATCATTACACAGCAAGGGGAGGCAGCGGCCGTGATGGAATTTCTTGTGCCTACCTCTTTTTTCTTCTTCTGATGCCTGCTTCTGCTTTTGCCCCTTCCTGGCCAGCTCTTTTTGTGGGTTTGTTTTTTATTTATTTGTTTATGTATTTATTATTTTTTCTGCGCATAGTTCTTGGCCCACTGCCTCTCTTGAATCGAGCGGAATGGCCGCACGACAAGTCAAGATACGTCCGATGGGAAGTCTGGACAAAATTTTTAAGCCATTAATAAATTTTTTAAAACCGTATATTCGTAACGACACAACCTTTATCACTCGGCTAAACTTGTCTTCAGCGGAATCACAAGGGCTTCAGACTAGTACCGTGGTTACCAAGTGGCTAAGGCGTTGGGCTGGTAACCAGGGTGTAGTGGGGCCGGAACGCACCGGAACGACGTTCTGGAACTTTTTTGAGAGCCGGAACGGCGTTCCGTAACCCAAATAAGATTATTATTTGCTGTGGTGAATGTTAAAAAGAAAGAGAAATTCTTATATAGCCTGCTTACACTAACAATATTCCTGTCCCAATTCTATGAATACCTTTATAGTGAAATTATCCCAATGAACTGATAACTGGGTCTAGTCGATTAGAAATTCAATCCCCTGCATTTTCTGTTCAGAAGAAAATAAACATCACCGTCATGGATATAATAAAATACATAGAACTATTAGACTCTCAGAATCAATGTCGATAACAAAATGCACTAGATGTTAAACGCGGTGGTACCATTGCAGGCAATGAAATTTGTGACAACCCACTTGACCAGTCAGTGGCGGATCCAGGGTAGGGACTAAGAAGCTTCAGCCTCCCCAAGGATAGTTATAGGGTAACATTCTGCTTTATTATACACCTCAGATAGGTAAAATGAACTTTTAAAAATTAATTATCCTATCCCCAAAAATTTTACATCGCTTTAGACTAAAATTATACTTAACTGTACACTCTGTTTGGGTCAATAAAGATTTTTTCAAAATTATCCATGCTCTCTTATATATTGATTACTGACATAAAAAAGCAGGGTTTTATTATTAGTTGTCATAAATTTGTCCCCCCCCCCCCACGTGGAGTCAGGCGTTCCTGGAAAAACATTTTTAGCACTACAACACTGCTGGTAACCCGAAGGTTGCGAGTTCGATTTCGACGTACTGCTGAAGACCACCTTGCGATGTACGCGCACGTTAAATCCGCAAAAGTCTCTTCGATGGTCGCTAGCAGTTTCTCCGAAGGGTGCCAATGAAGCGACCGTGCTTCTGATGAGGATCCAGATTATGGCGAGAAATTTCAGGAAAAACGAATGTAGCTGCAAACGACACACTCGGTGGGTAACGTGTCCTTTTCCTTTTCAAACAACCCTCATTCGTAGGTTGTGATTTGATTCGATTTCGTTTTCAGGCTTGTATAAAATAAAGATCATTCCTATATACAGTGTGTACCAAATCTAAACAATATTTTTTCTAGAAGCACAAACCATTTACTACAGTGGAACCCCGATCTATTGTTCCCGCATTCATCGTTTTCCCGTATTGATCGTTTTATTTCTATGGTCCCTGCACAAACTGTATTCAAATAACGTTAACAAAACCCGCATGTATCGTTCGTCAAAAATTCGCTTTCCCGCATTCATCGTTGTAAAATGTTTCTTCTGATCGAAATGAAATTGAAGATGAAGTGGATCAATATGGCTTACAAATCGAATTACTTCCTGGTATGATATCTTAGGTAGATGATGGTATAGGTGAAGAGTTCTAACATCTAGCAGGGATGAGTATGGTGTGAATTGTAGTGATTATATATCCATTGATTTAGAAGTAGCAACGTGCGGTATCCTAAGAATGGAAGTAATGTTACGCAAAAAATGAAAATAATCGCGAAGAAGCTGAGAATAATATTCATGCTGATGAGATAGAGCCAACACTAGTGCCTAGTTTATCCTACGCAATAACGGTTATTTGAAATTGTATGACTTTTATCTACAAACATGAATACACATAAAAAGACAAAAAAAAAAAAAAAAAAAAAAAAAAACACATTGTAAATCTTGAAAATTTTGTTTAATTAAAAGATTAATGAAAAATCCAGTGTAAAATTACTGATTTTGTAAAAATAAGTATCACTTAATTTGTACACATTTTCAATTTGTTTCTTTTACAGTGTGGTAACAAATTTAGTATTTTTGGTATACTGAAGGAATCGGTGTTTTCTTCTTATTTTGACTTTAACCCGGATTCGTCGTTTTCCCGCATGCATCGTTTTTTACTACACATCCCTTGAAAAACGATAGATCGAGGTTCTACTGTATAGGCCTATGATAGGATTTTTTCATTACTGTGAGAATACGGTTGTAACCAAACTCCGCAAAATCGTCTGTGTCCTCCCACCCTGGTAAGGTTTCCATACCACGAAGACGATCCAATTTCTAAAGTCGTCTTCCTCTTGGACGGGTGACCGTTTGCTTATGATTAAAACCAGCGATCTTAAAAATATTGTTAATTTCAATCACTGAAAGGTCATCATTGGAAAACGTAGCAAACGGGAATTTTTCTAACTTCCCTCGTCAAAGTTTATTCCCTTGTCCAGTGCGCAGAGTTATTTTTCTTACGTCCCACCCTGCCTGTGTACCATAATCGAAAAGCAAAAGAGAATAACAGGCCAGCCAATCTTGTTAATTGAGAATTTTCAATGTGTTAAAACAACTTCAGGGGTAAAAACTCTCAATAGCCGACCTTGTGGATTTGTCAGATTTTATTGATTTTGCGAAGCCTGGGTTCGTATATTCAGATTCTACTGTAATATACGTCAATTTTACGTTCTTCCAGATTAAGTAAACAGTGGCATGGAATAAGAAATACATCACAGCATCTTTTCGGTATTTGATGATTAGCTTTTTTTTTTTTTTCTCTTTTAAAATGCATTTGTTTTGAGAATCAGGACAAGCATAAAGAGGTTGTAAATTGATCCGAACGGCGTGAGGGGTGGAGCTGCCTACAAGGTAGGAGCTCGATGATAGCTTTTTATTTACTTGTTTTCCTAGTTGTTTGTTCTTGTTTATTGTTCTGTTTTAATGCATGTAACATCTACCAGTAGAACGGAAACAAAGAAATAAGTAACTGAGTACTTTTGAATAGCGGTGTCATTAGTTTATAGATTGCATTTGCTGCAAGTGACGAGCGATCAATCTTTATAGTCTTCGCGACTGGAATATAAATTACTGAATTAAATAAAATTGTAATGTAGTTTTATGCTTTAATTGCCTACTAAAGTAATGAAAATTTTGCTTGCGGAAATTTCTTAACGGTTTTCTCATTCCTAAACGTGTTCTTTAGTTGATTATATTGTTAAGTAATCATTCTCACAGAGCTAAATATAAAATTTTCTAAATCCTTATCCCATTGATGATTGCATAATGTCAATTCATTTTATTGTTTAAGTACTAAACAGGGTGTCCCAAAAACGCTGACCAAGGCTTTTGTTCCTTAAATATTAATCATAGACAGGGGCGTAGCCAGAAATTTTTCATGGGGTGGGTTACGACTACTGCAGCTCACATATATGCATACATGTGTGTGATAAGGGAGTGAAGAATATACATTTTGTATGGCAAAAAATTCCTCATGGGGGGTTATGACCCCCTAACCCCCCCCCCCCTTGGCTACGCCACTGATCATAGACATATACAATAAATTATAAACTGGCAAAAAAAGGTACAGAATTTGATGCTATCGATTAAAATTTTCAGGCGATTAAATGTAAGTACAGTCAAACCCCGTTATAGTCAACCCGGTAAATAACGAACGAAAATTTTGGTCCCACTTTTTTGTGATGAATGGCTGAAATTTCGTGCATAACCTAACATTGTACTGACTGGGAATGTTTTTGAACGGGACCCTTTAAAAATGAAATTTTTTTATATTTGTACATTTAATTTCCTAAAATTTTTAATCGATACCATAAAATTCTGTACCTTTTTTACGCAACTTTCCAATTTAGTGTACATGCCTATGTTCAATCTTTAAAGAAACAAAGCATAGGCCAGTGGTTTTGGGACACGTGTATATGTTTACAAAAAGTGGTGTTGCTACAGTATAAACATTTCATAACTATTTCGCTGAAGACAATTATATTTTTTTAATTCTGTTATTTATACGCATTTAAATCCTAAATGAGTATAATATGATTTTATTTTTTATTATTTTCTTATGTACGTAGTAGCATTGTTATTGAATAGCCTTCAGATTATTTTCCGTTCTTTTGAACGAGATGGTTGCATTATATAGACCAATTAATCTTTAAGAGAGAATCACGTAGACTGTCTTGCAAATTAAAAGAAGAAAAAACTCTTGATGTTTTTCTCTTAACCCGCACTAATTTTATCTTAGTGACCTTGCTTTCAAAAACTGGGAAATGCTGACAGCTATACAGCAGCTGAATACTCCTCACTTACTTTCATGCTACCGTACACAAAAGCGGGATAAAGTAATCGCAAGAAAAAGAAGTCTTTGCTCAATTATAAATTCATTTCATTTAGCCGGGAGCTGTTCCATTTAAGTGCAGTTTAATTCCTTTCATTCATACCTCGGAAGTTAATTGATTTCTTGGAAAGAAAAAAGACGGCAGTTGACAGCTTCCAGCGCAGTGCAAATAATGCTAATTGCAATCGCCTTCTAGAAGTAGAAGTTAAAAACAGTGGCGAATCCACAAAAAGGCGATAAGTAGTACGGTTGATCATATTAACAGATATGGGACTCTCGCTTTTAATTTTAGTCTTGAACCGGGACAAATTTTGAGGAGGGGGGGACTAAGGGACTACAGTCAGCTTCCCCACGCCCTCCAAAAAAATGCATAATACAGCGGTTCTCAACCTTTTAATCCTTTAACGCGCAGTGTTGCCGCTCTGGGAACACCAAACTCTGACGTTTTGACTGTTGCCAGTCACGAAGAATAGATTTGGTTTCTATAAAAATAGTTGCGGGTGACATAGCTCCACGAGAATCCTTTACTTTTTAGCACCTCATTTCCCGTAAAAAGATTATTTTTAACAGCACTGACATCTGCTGAAAAATGGAAGAATGCGAGAACAGCTGGATAGATTGCCCAATGCCGAAAAAAGGGCAGCCGTTGCCATCGCTCGACTTAACTACCAGCAAGATGGCGGACGATCGAAACGTTCAGCGCGTGCCACAGATCTAGAGACAACTTTTTTATCTGGGCGCGGGCACAGCCAGCTGTCGTCAAAAAAGGGTCTCTAGCTCTGTGGCACGCGATGAATGTTTCGATTGTCCTCCATCTTGCTGGTAGTTAAGTCGAGCGATGACAACGGATGCCCTTTTCTCAGCATTGGGAAAGGGTTCCGCCTCAAACGGTTAATACAACATTATTGCCCATTTTGTTTATACGTCAAATAAGTAGGCATGGATGCGAAATGAGACAAGACAGAGATTATTATCTTTACTGTATACGGATTTTGCGATCGAAATAAATCTTTGCAGATGTTTTGTGAGACAAGGCAGGACTATTTTCAATCTCGCATTCATCCCCCTCCTTTTTTTAACTAGCCTTCCCCCCTCTAAAAAAAAACCCTCTGTGCTGCCACTGTCTTGAACGTATGTTTGACATGTTCACTCTCATCATTAGAAAGTCGTAATGGAGAAGATTCTCCTTCTTTGACCGATGTTGCTTCCTAGAATGGATCTTTGGCTCCGCAATGGCAATTGCTGGATTCCGGTGATGCGTAAAAGAAAAAAAAAAAAAAAAAAGCACATTCTGGGAGTCTTTTCTTCTGCATCTTTTTTTTTTTTTTTTAATGATGAGAGCGAGCAGGTTAAACATAGGTTCAAGTGCGCTCAAGGGGGTGCGATCACCCCCTTCCCCTTCCTCCCAGATCCGCCTCTGTAACTCGGGAATTAATTGATTTCTTGTACAAAAGACGGCAGTTGACAGCTCCGAGCGCTGTGCAAATAATACTAATTACAATCGCCTTCCAGAAACAGAAGTTAAAAAGCAAAATTCAAAAAGAAAAACTGCTATTAACGTTGGAAGAAAGTAACATTTGCATTAAAGAACAAACATCCACTTAGAGAACTGGAGGAATATATAAAAGCAAAACAAAAATCGCCGGGGAAAACCCTGATCACCCTCCCCCCTTTCCCACCTCTTCACTCTTATGCTCCTAAAAGGCTGTTATACACTCTTCTGTTTGTTCAGGTGTCAGGAATTAAAACGCTTTCTCAACTATGGTAAAAGATTAAAAAAAAAAAAGAAAGAAAAAAGTGTTCGATTGTTCTAAGAACGAAATTGTCCTATCGTTCGAACATCTCATCAAATCGCTAAGTATTTGTAATTTTGATTGAAGAGGAATGTGTTTGCATTTACTTTTCATTAACAGGGTTTTCGTGAGGTTACGTCGTTCATTCTGTGTTAGCTTTCTGCTTTAATCAAAGGGAGGGGGGGAATAAAATACCGATGGGATAATGTAGGATACATTGGTGTAAATTGTCATGTAACATTAGGGGGGGGGCATAAGGTTCCCTGTTGTGAAAATATTTTCAAATGAGTAATTATCTGAATTTTCTCAATTTGGGGGGGGGTGGCAATTACCCCTCTTGCCCTTAGTAAGTTACGGCCATGGTAGAATACTTTGCCGCAGGAAAACATACTTCCAGAAACTGGAATATGAGCATCTGAATCAATGTGTAAAAATTAACGCCTTGGCATGTTAAACAAAATAAGAACATCTCCCAAATAGAGATAAAAAAAATAATGAAAAGAAAAGAAAAATATACTTCGTTACAAAAATTATCCATTCAATTCTTCCTGGTCTGATCTTCTAAGCATTGAGATGAATTTGTTGCTGAGAATTAATATGTCTTGTATTCTACACTTAAAAAAAAAAAAAAAAAAAAAAGAGAGAGAAAGAGAGAGAGAGAGAGAGAGAAAAGGGAAAAGTAAAAGAAACCTTTTTCCTTTTTTTTTTTTTTTTTTTTTTAAATTGTTACTGAAAATTGTATTTACATGATGCACCTGTTTTTTATTTTATTCTGTTAAATGGTCTCCAAATTATCTTGCGATGTATCTTATCTTTAGAAAATTTAAGTAGTATTTCTAATTATACTTGCCTTTATTATGCTCATATACATAAATGTATTGCTACCTAAATTTCTTCCTGTTATAATTACACGCATGTTTTTAAATAATTTTCACAATAACGGAAAAAACACTAAAAATACTGGTGTTAAACGATAAATTAAATAAAAAAACTTTGTGAAAAAGCACACGTAAGATGTTACTTGTAACTTGATACGATCGTTTCGACCAAAAAACGATCAATTTTGGTCGAAACGATCGTATCAAGTTACAAGTAACATCATATGTGTGTTTTTTCACAAAGTTTTTATTTAATTTAATTTTCACAATACTTAATCAATATTTTCTAAACACACAGCTGTAATATTTTTTAGAATATATTTATTTGAAAATAAATATCAAAATATAAAATAATAGCTCTTCTTTTTTTTATTGCGACTCTCCTTCATTTTAACTTTCCTGCAATGCATTTTAAAGATTTCTGCGGCAGAAATCGAGTTACAATTTTATTGCTTATTTCCTTTTTTAAATATTACAAATTAAATGCATCTAATTTTTACAATTCAAGTATTTGTTATAAACACTTAAATTTATTATGCTGTGCATAAATTTATTACATTGAATTTTTTAAATATTATAATTGTATGTATATTGTTGAATAATTCTCTCAATACTTTATTGCAATATTTTCCGAATACACAGCTACAAGATTTTTAGAAATATTTCTTTGAAAATAAATATTCAAAATATATATAAAAAAAAACCTCCTGTATACTATATTGCAACTTCCCTTCCTTTTAACTTTCTATAATGGATCTTCAAGATTTCTCCTAACCGGCAGAATGTAAAAAATGAGTTCCTGTTTTGTTGTTTATTTTCTTTTTACAACTATTACAAAAAAAAAAACCTGTTGCATGTTTCGAAATTTTAACCCTTTGAGAGCGATGGTTACTGCTAGTCACAAAAAAAAAAAAAAAAAAAAAAAAAATCATAAATGGTCCCAGAAATCTTTCTTTTTTAAGTATTATTATTATTAATACTACCACGTTGCTTTTTTAAAGAGTTTTTGAAAACATCCCTCACTGCAATAAAATTTTTATGGAAAAATTTTGTCACTTTTGAACGAAGAAAAATGTTTTGTGGAATTGACCAGGAATGTGTTGATTTAACATAATAATTTGTTCATTCAACTAAATTACTCTAAAATTCTGCTAAATTTTTGTTGAATTGACAAAAATTTATTTAATGCAAAATAATAATAATAATAGAGTACATCACTACTTTTAGTGTTCAATGATACATTTAATGTCCAGATGGGCGATTCAGTCGACTACCATGTTGTTGGTAGTTAAATGGATCGATGCACTTTTTTAGCGTTGGGCAGCTTATTAAGTTGGTCATCTCTGTTGATGCGAGAATGCTTGCGCTTCATATTGTTAATCAAATTATACTGCTAACTGAACGAATTCCACGTTATAGCTAGATTATTATTATTATTATTATTATTATTATTTTGACGAATTTCTAGGACTCGTTAGCAAATCAGTTCAAAAAGTAAAGCATTGTATAATTTATAAACTTTCGTAATGTGAAATATTACTTTTATATCGGCCTAAATTAGATATATAGGAATACAGAAATGTTCGAAAGTAATTTTTGCCGTAGAAAATTTTACACACACAATGCATGACAACACTTCCTTACATAATAAAAATATTTATTCAAATGTATAACTGGTTCTTAGTTCAAAGGTAATATAATTTTATGATTCTAAATTATTTTATTTTTAAGACATTTCTTTATCGAGGTGTGTCAACCTTTTATTTAAGTGTTATGTGATAAGTTATTGCAAATTCACTTGTTGAAATCAATTAAACTATTTTGCAGGAATCCTAAAGTGATCTCAACTTTGCGATAGAACAAAAAATAATTTTGTTTTATTAAAATCTAAAGCCTGAAGTCAGTTGTTTCCTTTTTTTCTCAAATTTCGTATAGCATCAACACCACATCAGATGTAGAAAGTTAAACATCTGAACCTTTGAGTTCATCACAAAAAATGTTCATAAGTTTTATTTTTACAGAATATTACATTAAAAGAATTCTTATAAATATTACCGCCATTGGATTTTTTTTTCCATATTCAAGATTTTAAAAAAGCAATTTTTCTCAATGTAATAAGCTAATGCTATATATTTTTTCTTTATCGTGTAATATAACTATTCATAATTTAAATATCTATTTATCGTACATACAATTACATTTTTTAAAGCACAATTTAGCAGAAGTTGGCCTTTATCAAAAAACAGAAAGGGAAAAAAAAGTCTAACACTTTCAGTATCTAAAACACTTTCAGATATTAAATACGCACTAAAGTGCTATGTATTAAAAGCATATTATAATCCATGGGTCTTCCCTATTTTCTTTCCTTATTCCATTAAGTTGGAAAGTAAATCATTATTCATGAGTGTGATTAAACAAAATTAAAACTGATATTTCTATCATCCTTTTTCTGGATGTAATACAATAGAAATATATGGGGAAAAGCTGCGCAGAGAAATGCACAATTCGAACTGAATGAAAGTTTCAAAAACTTATTCAGGTGCATTCATAATCCAAGTAGCAGACGATAAATTGCTCCAGAAGCTCTTCAGAATTAATATAGGACGAAAATAATTTGTTCCTTTTTGTAGGTTTTTATCATTTAACCATCTTATTTTTGTAACCAGGGGCGGCCCAACACAGTAAGCATCGCATCTGGGCGCCGGCTTCGAAGGGGCGTCATTTCGAACTCAAAAACTAAGTAGAGCATAAAGGGGGCGTCTTTTTTACATTAGCAAGGGGCGACACTTACCTTAAGGCCACCCCTGTTTGTAACCATCTTAATTTTAAATTCCATTCATAATCTGAGAGATTTCAGTGCCAAGGATGCCAGTGAGGAACAGGATTCTCTCCGAACAAGATTTATTAAGACGGCGAACCAACTGGTCGCCGGAGGCGGCTAGTTTTTAATAATTCCCTGCTTACTAGAAAACAGACATTCAGTCCCAATAAGCCTTAATGCTTGCTTTTCTTAGAAATTTATTTTTTTTTTCTTTCGCGCTAAAAAAAAAATATCCAAAAATTAAATGAATACATATATTGAACATGCACTTATTTTTATACAATTTTTCTTGATTTAAAAAAATTGGCACTTTTATGCCTTTTTCTTGAAAATAATTGGTTAATGCGGCCCTTGGGTTGGAAAGTTTGGAAAATCCTGTTCTAAATCAATGCGCGTTTGTAACGAATTTCATCGTTACATACAAAATTCCTCCGCTGTTATAAAATGCAGGATTGATCTCCTTTCAGCCATCTCCTGGAAACTGAATCACTGTCCTTCCAACTTCATCGGCAGATCATCCGTCACGTGATGGGAGTCAACCGCACAGGAATGTCGGGGGCCTTTTCACTTACTTTGCATGATGTCACCGCTATCTAGAACAGGTTTACCGCTTTTCTTCCCACGCTCCGCTGTTGCGATGATTTCATATCATCATACCCTCCGGGACCATTTTATGAATAGTCCTACCGAATATTCAGAGGTTTTTTTTTTTTTTGTGTGTGTGTGTGTGTGTGTGCGTGTGTTAGTTCATGAAGTCTGTGCAAAGAAGAACTAAAATGAAAAATAGTTGAATTGTTGCATACATGATTGGAGAAACTGCAGTCAGTTAAGGTAAATCGGTTACTACTTGAGCAGTTTCGGCATGGTGGGACATTATAACTGTATATTTTACTTGTCTTTTCATTCGAGAAAGAATAAGTACTTGAGTTACTTTTAGAAAAGGCTGCTGCTCCGAAAAATTTTTAACCAGGCTTTGGTTACTATCTTTGTGTATCATGTATTAAGGGGAAGCTACGAACGGCTCGCTACCTAGAGAGGGGTGCCTGGGGCAGAGGACTTTTAAGGTGTTCTAACGCGTATTCACGTTACATCCGGAGAAAGCCGCCCTAAATTCCAGACCGTTAGATCGATGGCTGCGCGATGGGTCCGAAACCGGGACCTTCACACATTCACACATTTCAGCGTCTTTAGCCACTCGGCCATGTTCGGCCCTTGGCTTTGGCTGTTACTCTATAATACATAATTAAGTACTCTCACGTATGCATGTAAGATAGAGAGAGGGAAAAAAAAATCCCATGCGGGGAACTAGCGAGAAAAAAATTTCACGTAAGGCCCAAAAAGTAGAAAAGGTGATTTTTTTTTTTACAAAAAGTCTTGCTTATTTGCATGCAATTAAATCGGAACTCCAGTCCCCGATGGTCCAACTACTGGTTACGTTACTGTCCCAGTGGGATCTCAAAAGGCAAAGGAGGCAGAATTATATTTATATAAATTAGATTTTTATAATTTTATCACCATCCGTTAACTCAAGAGTCTTGGTGCACAAATTAAGATAGGGGCTCAAAAAATTGAGATGGTTGTGCTGCATGACGCTCTGAAATAAATAAATAAAACGGTGCCCATTATGAAATTTTCAGAAAAAAAAAATCTTGGAATTTCACGGCAAAAATTTTCAAAGAATTCCATATTCTGCAAAATTTTTGATTTCGATTATAAGTTACGTAATTGATGTTAGTTCGTGGTTTATTTCAGTGTATAAGTACTGCTTGCAAAGAGACATTCCAAAAATTTTAAAGTGCTCGATACAGAGACTGATTTCGGGCAGGGCATTCGGGGCAAGCACCAGGACTCTCGACAAAAAGGGGGCGACCAAATTATCTCTTAAGTTTAAAAACTTGCAAATTTTGATTTTAATTTAAAATAAGAGACAGAGAAACTAATTTGATGAAAATAATTAGTAATATAAACGACTCTTTTACTATATCATTGTATCCACACTTTTTTATTTTAGCTAAACGGTATAGTCTCAAGCAATTATTTAGTGCAAACTTATCATTCAGGCGTGGCATGTGTAATGATGTATACTGATAGCGAGGAAACCGTAGAGCTATTTTCATCGGAACATGTAAAGGAAATAGCTTCCTAAGCGGACCTAAGTAAATATCTATCCCACAATAAAAGAGTGTTCGGGCATAAGCACTAGGAGAATAAATGCAAAAATAATGTGGAACATGTTACTTGAAAAATATGGAATGAAATTAAAGATTGAAAATTAATAATATAATTGAAATATTATTACCCTAAATAATATTATTATCAAATTATTGCATTTCAGTTTGCATCTCGATTGAATAATCACTTTCATGCTGTTATAACATCCTTCTTTTTGTGGTATGATATGAAAGTTGCGTTGCAGGCAGTGGCATAGCCAAGGGGGGGATAGGGGGGGTCACAACCCCCCCCATGAGGAATTTTTTGACATACAAAATGTATATTCTTCACTTCCTTATCAGATACACGTATACATATATGTGAGTTGCAGTAGTCGTAACCCCCCCCCCCGTGAAAAATTTCTGGCTACGCCACTGGTTGCAGGGTATAAAAAAGTTTTCGTAAGGGGCGCCCAATGAAGCTTTTGCTCTGGGCCCCATCTCTGCAAATCGGGCCCTGGCTTGATGCCAAAATCATACAATATTTTTTTCGAAATACGGTCTTAATGCAACAGCAGGTTCCCTCTGTATAAATGCGCCCTTGTGCGATGCACAACTGGTACAACCATGTGCATAGATCCTGCTTATTGATATGAATATTAAAAGGTACAAATGGCAAGATGGAGGACCCCCTCGAGTAGTATAAACTTTGAACCCACAATGCGCCGACTTTCCCCGATGGGCATAGGTAGGCCTGAATGGGCCATGGTCATGAATGAGACCTTATTTCCCAGTGGCCCAGTAGAAGATTTTTTTTTTGTGTGGTTAAGTATCTCCCCCTCCCCGCAAACGGACGCGCTCCACAAATTTCCACTGTACAGAAGTTGGATGATTTCTCGTTAAGGCAACCAACGACGCATGAAACCGAGAGAGAGAAAGAGAAAGAAACGAGGGGCTTGTCTGTTTGAGAGTAAACGAGAGCTAACAGTGTATTAAAAGCCTCGCAGAGATTACTGTTAGCCATATTTAAGTACTTTTCTTTTTACTGTTTTCATGTTTTCTTTGACGAGTGCTGGGAGTTTAGGTATTTACCCAAGTCATTCGTTGGAAAGATGTTACTAACTGTAGTATCATTCTGATTGTGTGAGAGAGGCATTGATCAGGTGGTCATTAGAATACACGTTTTATAATGAGAGTCATTTTCTTTAGAGCGTAGTCAGTGGAGTACCAAGGTAAAGTACCACTCGTTGCAGAGAACAAAATAGCCCTAGTAAGAAAGACACCGTCTAGGTATTAGGGAATGCAATCCCGATCCCGCACAACTGTTTGCGGACTAATCCCGCGGGATTGAAACTGAGAAATGAATTAATTTTATTGCAATTTTCCGCCAATTTCTGTCATCAATTGATCAAAAATTGTTGCATAAGAATGTATTTTATCTCACAAAACACGAATCAGTAATTACAAATTTTAATTTAAAGTTTTAATTTTTCTAATTATCCTCCAGTGGAAGTCTAGATATATTGTAATCTAAATTTTTGGCATACTTCCCAATTTCCAAGTGAACAGAAATATTTCATATACTAATTTTTCTCTTTGCAAACAATCACGAATAAATTATAAAAAAAAAATAATAATAATTTTAGGTTTCAATATTTTTAATTCATGCTTTCAACTATTTTACTAGACCAGACTAGGAAGAGAAGTAACTCTTTACACGCACATTGGTTTTTTTTTACTTTCTTTTTTAGCAACTAAGTATACGATTTTGAATATCATAACTATAATCTCCATATTTCTGCAAGTTATTGTATTAATTATCTAATAACATTAATTATTACTATTAAAGTTAAACTTCACGGTGCTTAAAATCTTACTTTTTCCTATTTTTCTCTGGTGAATTGAATTCTTAGCTGAATGAAATGCGAATCCCGCGGGATTGCGGGATCAACAAATCTCAATCCCGTGAAGCGAAAAACAGTAGGAGATTGCATTCCCTAATAGGTATGAAATTAGACATGATTTAGAAGTAAAATTTTTTAACGTGAAAAATTTTGGTGTTCAGTGTCATGCCACAGAAGTCTTTCTCTAGGATTTATGAAATAACGAGCTTTTTATTTCTACCCACATATATCCGTGATACAAAATAATTAAATATATTGATTCGCGCAGGTATTAAATTTTAAAAAAATTGAAATGAATGTTTAATTTGCGCTTATTCTTACATTTATGGCCTCCTTAAATAGATAAATTTAAAACATCCTTTAGATTTTTATATTTGTAGCACATCGTTTATATTAATAATCGTCCCTTGGGTAAAAAAATAATAAATTAATAAAAATAAAAAATCATCTCGATTAATTGATATCTTTTGCTTCCTCAAGATTACAAAATCTCAAAAATTGACCAAAATCGATCCTTTTTCATTAAAATAAAAATAAATAAATATATAGCTGCACGCTTAAACCAAACGAGCGAAATTCCATCAGTCGGAGCGAAAAGTGAGCCAGTTTTCAAATGAGCTTCTCCTTTACGAGCGTTTTTCGATCACAAGAACGGAGCGGAATATAACAATAAGCGAGGACGGAATTTCTCGGAAAAAACAGGAAAGGAAGAAAGAAGTTCTCAGAAAAAAGACTACTTAAAACCGGTACTTTCGCGGAGAAACCGGTCGGTTTCCATGGGAACTGATCCAAAGATGGCCCGAGGGGCGTGCGGGGCCCCAGGCGTAAGCGCGAGAGCGGGGCCTCTTCTCTATCATGTCTTATGAGATAGCAATAAAATGGCCCAGGAGCGGGGCCTCTATAAGCGCGGGGCCTTAGGCGATCGCCTACATTCGCACCCCCCTTGGGCCGGCCCTGACTGATCACTCCACGATGTGTCGTTTATTTCGCTCTTTGGGTTTAAGCGTGTGTGTTCTAGATAATCTAATGCATTCAATATTAAAGCAAAAATAAAATTATTCCAGTTAGCTCATACCTTCTGCCTCCCCAATGGAAGTTAAACACCAGAAAAAACTTAAAAAGTGCCTTTTTTGTCATAATACAGACTTTTTAAATTACTATAAAAACTGATTACTGAAATTAATAGTTTTCCGTGGAGAAGACAGGTGATATGTCCTGTTCTGAATAATTTTTAGAACCCCATTATATTTATAACTATTATAACCACTATATTTATTCCATAATGAATCTATAAAATTATTTTTGAACACATTTTTTACTAAAAATTCCCGAACTTGTATATTTTTGAGAGTTTAAACACCAATGCAAAAGATATCAATTAATCGCAGTGGGAAAAAAAAAAAAAAATAATAATTTACTTTACCTCTTGAGACAACTTTTTCGCACTAACATTTTTTAATTACAAATTACGTTGCATATTGCTAAATAAATTACTGATATAAAGTTAACTTTGCAAGGTATTAATGTTCTGCTACACTCCAAAACTTTTTGCGAAACCATTAATTATAAATAATGAATGTAAACGATATACTTACTGTATATCTTTGAAACTGTTTTGCTGTTTTAAGTAATAGCTTTTAATTGATGCCGACCTTTACAACAGACGAGATTAAATGAGTGCTTTGCGTTAATAAATGAATTCATGAAAGACAGTAATTTTTTAGGCAACCGAACGAAAACTTAGCATGATAAGAGTGTAAGAAGTTTGACACTAATTGCAGGGTTTCTTTATTTTTATTTTTATTTTTGTCTCTTTTTAATTTCTTTATTAGAGGGGACTCTAAAACTACTAAATGGAGCCGCTTGGAGTTATGCGAGACGAATGTTTATGAATAGTGCTGCGTTATTTTTAAACTATGCTTTTCGATCTTGTGATACATACGCAAGAATCATAGTTGAACTTTTTTTGTGGATTAACGTAAAAGAATATTCAACGAACGAGGACGAAGTATAGGGGAAAACTTTGAACATATTCAGAATAGTAAGGGTTTGCTGAGCTGATAGATATGAGACCTGCACAATATTTCTGCGAATTAATGTGAACACTGGTGATAATTTCAAGGAATCGTTTATTGGTTATAGTCAATAAAAAAGAAGGAGAAAAAAGTTTGCATTTACATTTCTTAAAATAGGAAATATGTCCTTCTTTCGTTTCAATAATGCTTTCTAACATATTTTGACATTGAGTCAACAATTTTTTTACAGTTTTCCGGAATAAAAAAGAAAGAAAATTGCACAAAAAATATGCAATTTTCTTTTATTTTTTTCTGTATTTTCTTTTATTCTGTATTTTATTTTTTATCTACCCTCTTCCCCCCCTCTCTTATTCTCCCTGGTTTCTTGCCTTTTCCTTCTTCCGATTGGCAACTCGCACTTCGTTTTTGATTTTTATTTACGTTTTCAGTCCCAGCCCCAGCCTGTTGGACATCTGCTTCTGCTGACAGTGCCCGTCTTTGGTATTTTTCGAAGTGTAAAATATGTTTGTATAAAAATGTTTGTATGTTTGTATGTAAGTATAAAAATGCGTCCCCTCCCCACACACACATGTAGCTAGAAGAAAAGTTTCCAGAGGGGTAAGGGGTGAATTTTTTTTTCAGTGCGAGTGTTTATTTGCATAGAAAAACTCATGTCACAATACAGTACTTTCTGGAGAGGTCGAACCGGAGATTTATTTTGAGTTCCAATATATAAACACACACACGTAAGATATAAAATTAAATATCCTCCCAAAGTTCAAATTTTTTATTAGCTGCTTACAAAATTCTTGACAACTTTCGGTTTCAAATGAAGGATTTGTCTAAGGATCTGTATTTAATAAAAGGCAATTTATATATCTTCCCTCGGCCTCCCATTCATGGCCGCCAGGTCTCTCAGGAATTTTAAGGGACTATGAGACCTTGCCCAATTAATGCACCTTTTTTTAAACCATGAGACTAACTTACAAATTATGTGACCCTAGATAAGAAAAGTGTCAGCAATAGCAAGAGAAGAGATTTTTCGTGACCTCTGTAGTCAGATAAATCAGTTTGAAAGGTTGTTAAAATTTTTAAAAAATATATGTTCTAAGACAAAAGTATTGGCTAGTTTACGTAAACAGTCACAGCCGCGAGGATGTGAGGGGTGCTCCAGTCCCCCGGGGTTTAGCAATAACCAGGGGTAGGCCGGCGCCTATATCTTAACTTAAATAATTCGCCAGGGCTACGTCACCGAAGTTAAAAGCAGGTCCAGCTCAGGGCTCAAAGCGAATACACTTATTCATAAATGGAAGAAGTAGATGCTAAACCCATACTCTTCACTTTTCAAGTTCTTATAAAAATGCGAAAAGCTTATTATTATTGACAAGCATGATGTATAGGCTCATTTTTTTGTTGTCTGATATATTTGTTGCCATAACAACTGCTTGCACACGGTCCTAAACCTGTAATAATTCTGGTAAAGCTGAAATTTAAATTTGAATATGGGAAATATGAGTTTTGCAGTAAACTTTTTATACGTTATGTTACTTATAAAACAAAAACGTTTTGAATTTAAAGCTAAAAGGACCCAAAAATAAATATCTGTACATTCGTATTTATTATGTTATTTTGGAGGGTAATAGACAACAAAAATCAACTCGCAAAAAAACTATGTATTAAAAAGGTTTCTTGATTATTCTTTAAAACATCGATGGATGTAAAGAAAACAATCACATGATCTTTTTCATAGGTTGAATTTGGAGAGTGAGTTTTGCTGTAAAACAGTTGTTGGATAATATGAGTTATGCATTAAAACAAGATTTTCAGCATTTCTTTCAGCCTTAATATGCTTGCTCATTATAATCCAAATTGCTGTTACAGTACGTTTCGCCTTAAAAAGATGAACACGGTGATATGAATATTTCAGTACCTTAAAGTGGATAATGAGATTTTCGCATCTGCACCTTTCATATTAACTATATGGCACCAGCACCTACAGATGGCGCCCGGTGGGGTCGCACCTTTCGCTCCTTCCTAGGACCGGCTCCGGCTGTTGACGAAGGTCGAAAGTTTTTCGCCCGAAACACGTGTCCAGATACAAAGTTTTAATTATTTTATATAAAATGTGAGTTTTGCATCTACTCCCTTCATATGGACCTTTCCCTTTTGTGGAACACTTAACTGTAGTCCATAATACTCCCGCTCCAACACGTGGTAGACATAATTCATTTGTATGCGTCAGTCTTTTATTACAATGCCGTGTCGAGCAAAGAGACAGAAAAGTAAACAAAAATACAAGAAAAGAAAACCGACAATACAAGCAAATTCCGCTAAAGCCCAAAACCGATATAAAATTACCGTGTCCTTATTTTGTGTGTGTATTATCTCCCAGTAAAGACAATGGGCCGCACGGTAGGTCATTTCCCTGCAGGGTAAGTCGGTTTTCCCACAAATATTTCTAATAAAAAAATGTCAACTTAACGATAAAAAAATTCCACATAATCGCTAACTGCGGTAAGCCACCATTGTTGGCCAGGGGTCATTCGAAAGGATTTTTGTGTTTCTTGTAATAAAAGACGAAAAAAATTTTTTTGAGATGTAATTCAGTGCACGATGCATATCAGATGTAAAGTCGGATTTTTCTTTATTATCCTATTGATATTTGTGTTCTCCAGATGTATTTTTATTTTAGACTCTTGAGTACCAGCTTTTTATACGGAAAGAGGGAACAATTTCAAAATACTTTACACAGGGAAAATTATATATATATAACAAAAAGTAGAATAAACTAATGAGAAAACCTACCATCATACCGCAATAAAACAGCAATGCAATGGGCCGGTCACATGGATGAAAAAAGAAGCTCAAAAAACAAGATTTTTTGAAATGGAAATTAGAAGTATATATTTTCTGGGTGTCCCGAAGAGGTGGTAACGGGCTTTAATTCTTATCTATTAGAGATAAGTGAGCAATGTAAATTGAAAGAAATGTTTAGGGATGGACGCGAGACGCAAAATAGGCGTCTCGCAAAACAGCCGAAAAATTTTGTCTCGTCTCTCAAAATCCCTATATCCTAACATTAAAAATGTTTGTCTTGTCTCGCAAAAAAGCTTTAAACCTCTGTCTCGTCTCGCAAAAAGTCGTTTCGCGTCCATCCCTAGAAATGTTCAAAATAAGCTAGGAAATAAGTAAGAAAAAAATCCTCTTGTTCATTTACAAAGTTACGGTTTTGAAATTTGTATAAAGCCCCCCCCCCCAACCCAAGAACAAAAAAAATTCCCAATTAATAAAATGTACCTCATACACTAGTAAGATGGTGTACAAAATTTGAGAATTAAAGCCTGAAAAGTGTCTATTAAGATAAATGTATGATGACTTAAACCTCTTTTACATGGCTCTCTAAGGGAAAAAATAGAATAAAGGGAGCATCAGATGATCGCATTTCAGAGATCGTACAGAATATTGAAAAATATATTGGAAAAAAAAAAAAAACTGATTAAACACCCCCCCCCTCCCCCCCCCCAAAAAAAAAAAATAAATAAATATTTTGTTTTGGATAGCTTGAACAAAAATATTTGTCTAATTAACATAAGTTTATGTTGAATTATAAGAAAAACGCTGTTTTGTTCAAGATGCAGATTGAACAATAAGTTTATTAATCTAATCACAATGCTTGTGAATTCAAATAAAAAATTCAACAATGAATTACAATTCAGGAACTTTTTTTTCCTTCTCAAGAAATCTCTACTTTTCGTGCGATGAACGGGCTCTGTAAGCGGTTAAAGTCGGTACCTGATATACTAATCATCTGCAGTTCATAAACTCACCGGCGTTATAGCCATAGTATCTTTTTGTATATTATTAGAAGGCGAGGGGGGCCTCCTATGGATGTCACACGACCATCGCTGTTACATGTTAGGCTCCCCATTCGCCCCCTTTGTCTCTGTTTTCCATCCTTCACCCAGACCGCCCATTTCTCTGGTTTGTTATTTCGGAAAGGGGGGCCATTAGTTGGATGTTCTCATCGGCCATGTTGACAGTCGACGAACACGACTGCCTTCGGGACGGACCTAAAATTAGAGTACACGAGCGCGGTTCTGGTCGTTTCATTTTTTCTGGGCAAAACGGTGCCGTATACGATGTATATCGACAGGGCCAGGTTACGCTGAGGCTGTCCTGAAGAAAGCCGCCCCCCCCCAAAAAAAAAAAAGTTTTATTTGTTTATTATTTTTTTTTTTTTTTTTATGACTATCAAGGTGATAAACGAAACGATTTGGAATTTTGTTTAGAATATCTTTCTTTCTTTCATTCTTTTTTCTTTTCTTTTCTTTTAACAACATATTTATAAAGGAAATAAAGTTACTAGTTTTAATTTGATTTATTTTTCTTTTCTTTCTTTTATTATTCACTGGAATTGAAAATCTATGATACATATGGAGTATTCTAGTGTATTTCTTGCTGGATCGGATAAAAAATAGTGATTATTTATAATCGCTGGTGATTATACCTATATAATCAGTAATGATTCTCATAAATATAAAGTAATTATGTGAATATTTTTCAAATAATATATAAAAAATTCATGGTTAATACATATAATTCCTATAATTCCCTACTTGTAATGGCGAATATAAAAACATCCTGACTGATGTTTTAAATGAAAAATATAAGTGAAAATCAGTGTTACATTTAGTCCACGATAACTTAAAAACGACCCTTTTTTTGACGACAGCTGGTTATGCCCATTTCTCTGGTCGTCAAAAAAGGGTCTCTAGATCTGTGGCACGCGATGAACGTTCCGATCGTCCGCCATCTTGATGGTAGTTAAGTGGAGCGATGGCAATGGCTGCCCTTTCTTCAGCATTGGGCAATCTATCCAGCTGTTCTCTCATTCTTCCATTTTTCAACAGATGTCAGTGCTGTTAAAAAGAATCGTGACAATTTTTTTGCGGGAAATGGCGTGCTAAAAAGTAAAGGATTCTCGTGGTGCTATGTCACCCGCAACTATTTTTATAGACATCAGATCTAGTCTTCGTGACTGGCAACAGTCAAAACATCAGAGTTTGGTGTTCCCGGAACGGGAACACTGCGTGTTAAAGGGTTAAAGGAAAGCATCTAACAGTCTAAGCTCGTTGTCACATACATATAGATACATTACACAGATTCGCTTTTATTAAAGGCTCCGGATAACAAAATTGTTTTTTCCCCCGCTAATCGAGGACGGAAGCTCCACAATAATTCACTCGTTCGCCGAAAGATGAAGTAAATAAGAAACCGTAAAATAAAAAACAGAGAGAAAAAAACAACGAGTCTAATAATAAATAAATAAGTAAATGGAAAACGTCTCAAGAAGTGACTGGACCAGGAAGCTATGCAATGTCGTGACTAAATCCTGCGTTGCAAAGATAGGAAAGAAACTGAACTCTCTGTCTGAGAGTTGTTTTCAGTAATTCCCTTTTTTTCTTAGTATTGTCATTTTGATAGGCAAATAGGTGCATTGGTTCGCACAGGTGCGGATTTGTGTTTATAAATATGTTCATCCGGTTCTCAGATATTAGATAGGTTTGATTTTCTCTCTCTCTCTCTCTCTCTCTTTTTTTTTTTTTTTTTTCCCCCTCCAACTCCACCTTATATGTTTTGTTACGGCAGTAGAGGCGCTAGAGATAAGTTCGAGATCGTGTTTTTAAATCTTAGACCAGAGGACTTGTTATCGGATCATGCCGAAGTATTACTTAAGGTTGTAGTTCGAAAAAAAAAAAATATGTGATTTTTTTTCCTTACATAAATATAACTATTTATATCAGAAACTCGAAATTGTTTAGGATGTCTCTTTACAAGCTGTAATAGATGATAAAACTGTATTAGTAACGAAACTTTTAGAAAAAAATCTTCGAAATCGTGGCCTCTTAACCCTTTAACGCGCAATGTGTCCGCTCCGGGAACGCCAAACTCTGACGTTTGACTGTTGCCAGTCACGAAGAATAGATTTGATTTCTATAAAAATAGTTGCGGGTGACATAGCTCCACGAGAATCCTTTACTTTTTAGCACGTCATTTCCCGTAAAAAAATTGTCACGATTCTTTTTAACAGCACTGACATCTGTTGAAAAATGGAAGAATGAGAGAACAGCTGGATAGATTGCCCAATGCTGAAAAAAGGGCAGCCGTTGCCATCGCTCGACTTAACTACCAGCAAGATGGAGGACGATCGAAACGTTCATCGCGTGCCACAGATCTAGAGACCCCTTTTTTTGACGACAGTTGGCTGTGCCTGTTAAGTCGAGCGATGGCAACGGCTGCCCTTTTTTCAGCATTAGGAAAGGGGTGCGCCTCAAAGGGTTAACAGACGTGGTCTTTCAGAGGTTTTCACTGTATATATCTGTTTTCTTTTTTTTCTTGAAACAAATAAATATATGTACAGCATTTTCGTATATCCGCCCCCTCATTAAATTATTTTACCATTTTGTTAAATTATCTTTCCTGTAATTTCAATGCAGTAAGAATGGACGGAAGACGGGAAATTGGTGTCTCGCATCTCACAAAACAGGCTAAAAGCTTTGTCTCGTCTTGCAAAATCCCTGTATCGTTATGTTAAAAATGTATGTCACGTCTCAGTATGTTCGTCTCATGTAATTCAGTAAATGTCTTAGTTTTTTCAATTTGAGCTCAATCGAATGTACCGTTTAAGCTGTAAACAAAAAAGCTGTAAATCTCTGTCTCGTCTCTCAAAAAATCGTCTCGCATCCATTCTTAAATGCAGGAACATTTCAGCACGCAAGGAAACGGTGTTACTTGTTGCAATATACGAATATTTATTTTAATTTGTGATAATTAAAAATGGAATCCACTGAGACACTTATAAATTTGACACTGATGAGCGCTGTTCTTGGTGCAACTAAACTCTATTGTCCGGTGCTGCAACTGCAGCACCACTTTTCTGCCTGCTTGAAGTATTATTGTCATGTTAATTGGATTTGCTTTACGGTTCGGATTTTTTTTTTTTTTTTTTTTAATTTACTTCGAGACCTTGGTGGTAGACCGGGACAATCTGATTTCATAAATTGTTGATGTTATCGTTTCACCTAATTACTGAAACGATTTATAATGTCTCGTTTTTTCTTATTTTTCTTGAATAACGATAATAATAGTAATAATAAAAAGGGAGATTGTGTATCCCCACCCTTTAATAAAATGCCGTGACGGCTTTTCCTTCTCCGACTTGAATTGGGCGTGAGAAAATCGACTGCTAAAAAGGAGATTAATAAACCGAATACCGTTAAAATGCGCCATCTTTGTACGTCATTCGAGTTGAAAAGGTCGCTCCTAGAGAACATTCGTCTTTAAAAAAAAAAAATCTTTAATACCCCCTGTATGTATGCATGTATGTATATGTATTTATTTTTTTTTCCGTTGTAATGAGTTTTTCTTTTGTCTGTCCATTTATGTTTTAATTGTCGTAAAATTGAACATTGCGCTACGAAATGCATATAGTATTACAGCCTCTCGGGTTGTGTAGCGTCTAGAGAACCATTTTATCACACCAGGGTTCCGGATTCGATTCTCGGCATAGACTTGGTGTCATCCAGCAAAAGGGCGCACTGGCCGCCGCCGCCCCCGAGTGAAATATATTTACCCTAGATAAAATGAACTTTCCGATAATCATGACGTATTTCGTGCAATTCCGAATTAAAATCTCCTATCTTTGCGCCCTTCCTGGAAAAACAATTTCTAGATTCTCCAATGCTTGCGCCCTTATGCAATACCGTACCCTGCGTCTGTGGCTGAATGAAGATTTAATAAACCGAGTATACGCCATCTTTGTGTGCGTCATTCGATTTGAAAGTTTTGAAAACTGGGCTGCTTTAACCGGAGCAGCTGTTTTCGCGCCCACCCTCCGATTCAATAGTGGAGCTTTGTTTGTGATGACTTCCATTGATATGTATGTTCAAATGCATCAACACACAACACACCAAGGACGTAGCGTTTCCATATGCCCATTTCTCTGGACCAGAGAAAGATAATCCAATATACATCACTGCGTGGATCCATGCCTTCTTGGGCGCTGAGTGATGATGATAGGACACCTTCAACTGGCCCGTCGAATCTGAGAATCCTTTGTTCCACGGAGGAACGATAATCGGGCATGAGTTGAGATGCTCTCTTTCTCTTTTTGCTTTTTTTTTTAACAGAAGTAATATTTCCTTTTGTATTGATATAATGCTTGGTTTAAAAACTCCTGTAGAATAATGCGTAGTTCTGAGATTCGAATGCAGTAGTAGCCGTTTACATGCTTTTCGGATAGTGTTTCAATGCAAAAAAAAAAAAAAAAAAAAATCTGGAGTGACTCCATTCGACTTTCCGAACACTGATGATAAGATCATTACCAAGCATTTAAATAAATTTTAATCGATAAATAATTCAGCAATAATTCTTAGTTTTTACAATTTGAGCTCAATCGAATGTACCATTTAAGCGCTAGCGCACTTTCAAGAATTTCCCCCATAGGCCATAATGTAAAAGAAATCTTTGTCGTAGCCCTGTAGAAAAACTACAAGTCCTACACACACCAAAACCAATACCGGACTTGCGACGGTGTTTTTTAACATATATACCCAATTTGAACTCAATCGAATGCCCCGTTTAGGAGCTATCGTGTTCACTCACATGCGCACACACACACACACACACACACACACACACACACACACACTCATACATACATCTTGTAAAAATAGCATAAATGAATTCAGAAGACCTCAAAACGTGTTAATGCACCAAAATCTCGAAGTCGAACTTTTTCATGATTACAAAACTTTCCTTACATGGTACATGTTCGGAAAGTATATATATTCTATAAGGATCATTCTCAAAACTATATCTCAACGTATCTCAAGTCCGGTATGTAAAATGAAATTCAGTTTTACTTATTTGTTATTAATGCATTGATGTTCGCGGTGGTTATAGTTGAAGTTCCCCTATAAACATTCTGTAGATGAAACGGATGAGAAGATTAAGACGAAGTTTGCCAATGGACTGTACACAAGATGTGATTGAGGAGGATTTTTAAAAAGTTTGGTTCCAAAAATGTCCTCCAGGTGGCGCTTTGTATGGAAATTCAGCTCAAGACATGACTCAAATTAGTTGATAAATGTTCAAAAACTATTGAATAAATATTGAAATTGCTTGTACATTTCGGGTTTCATTTGTTGTTTTTCCATGCAAAGCGCCACCTAGTGGATATTTTTTGAACTATTTTCCCCCCTCAATTCCTTGAGCACATCTCATACATAGTCTATTAACCATATTTGGTTACAATCTGTTCACCTGTTTTAGCTGTATAACCTTGTTTACAGGGGAAGTTAAATAACTATATACACACACACACACATTGATAAACAATCTAGAAGTAAGAAGAGAAGTAACCTGGAATACAATAAACTATCAATATTTTAAATCTTCTTTCTTTTCTTCATTAATAAAAAGGATACTGTTTGCTAAGAGCGGACATGAGGGAGAGAGGAAGGCACAGTTTAACAATTTTTACTTATTTATAATTTCTTTCCTTTAAATTGAAAATAAAAATTAAATACAAAACAATATTTTGACAACTTTTAGCTTTCGTTGTAATTTTTTTCACAATTTATCCTTATTTATTCTTTGAAAAAAAAAAATTAATTTTCTAAAGGTACTCGATTTGTCACATGCGTCTTTGCGGGGAACAATGGGACTGGGATTGGGAGACAGTGGGACTATGAATAAGACAACATAAAATCAGCTATATTATGAAAAAATATTGTTATTGTTGTTGTTAAATACAGGTTGAGACATTCAACACAAAATATATGAAAGCAATTTTCAAATGACAGGACTTAAAAATAGTTATAATGATGAAACACATTTAATTGCAAAATTATGTTTGATGAATTGAAAATAATAAAGTGATATCAAATTAAACAATAAAGGATAATAAAATGTTTTCAAAAGTTCATTTCATTATGGAATAAGATTAGAAGTCTACTGAAAATGATAATTATGTATTTTTTCTTTCTGTTCTCCATTAGCCATAGGTTTACAAGCAGTGGTGTACTGTCCCACTGCATGACTGTACGTTTTGGGAGCAAACTTAAGATACCTGAGCACATCCACGACACACAGTCCACGAAATATTTTTTAAATTAAAAAAAAAAGCCTTGTTAAATTAAACAAAAGTTTTGTTGATTCTATAATAATTTGGTTGATACTGATCCAACTCAGTTACTTTATTGAATTAGCAGAACGTTTTGTTGAATCCACAAAACATTTTGTTTATGAAGATAAAGTGAATTTTTGAGCTATCATTAAAAGTTCCTGAGTAATAATGAATGTGCTCTTTATTTCATATTTTCTCGTTAATTTTAAAACTATATTTGTTCGAGTAAAATTATTTTCTGTAAACTAGTTTCATTGAAGTTTGACTGAAAGTGTATGAATTCATAAAAGAGTGAAAATCAAGGAACTGTATGTCACATACTTTGAATATAATTTTAAGAAGAAGAACTTACCACTTCATATTAATATAATTTTGTGAAGGAAGACTACAAAATTTTGAAATAGTCACGCATAAGTAGTGTCTATAATAGCAATCTACTAACGGAATAAGCATAATGATTAAGAAAAAAGTTAGTGCGAAACATTGATCTAAATCGAATATTAGAAAAGTGCATGGTAAGTCTTCATGCATTCGATTTTGCTCTCATTATTCTAAATTCAATGGAAAAAGCCATCAAGATTTTCGAATTCTCCATAATAAGATCTCGGGAGGTCATATCTCCCAGGTAAGGCTGAATGGCAAGTGAAATTTACTTGATGAAAACGCTTTTTCTTATGCATGCATCGTGTTCCACACATTTCGGATAATTGAATTATCCCGCATAGAAGAATGTAACAGTACTTGGGAAAAGAGCACCTAGTTGTAGAAGAAGTATAAATGAAAAAAAAAAAAATCCTTCAAGTGTGCGGGTATCGGTCATAACACTTTGGGTACTTTTGACTAAGACCCATCTCGCCACCTGTCCCAGTTTGGAATAATGCATCATTATTGAAATCAGACGTTGTATCGGGCCAGACAAGAGTGCATTAGCCGCAGTGGCCAAACTCTGACCTCACGACAAGGGCCAGCAGGTGGCATTAAAATATTCCTCCCCCTGGGAGCAGAGAAATATTTTTCCAGCTCCTTTAAAGAAGACGACATGACAGGGCACGCTCTTTTTGCTTCCTGGAGATGGGAAATGAAAAAAGAATAGCCAACAACAACCACGTTTCTTTTACTTTGTTTCAAACCCGTTGATTGCTCGGAATGACTTAGGACTTCTCGAGAGATGTTGCATGAGCTGTTTATGGGCCAGAAAAGGTCTTGTGATCCGATCCGGGAGGATGGGAAAAGCTACAGTTGTAAACTTTGCTTTGACCAGGCTTGTCTGGAAGTTGCAGAGAGGTGTTGTATCGCTTGCGTGCAGGTAAAGTGGCACAACTCCAAAGAAACTCATTTTACTTATTAAGCCACTAACAGATCCAATCAATTCTCATTTTCTGCCCAATCTACCAGTCTTTCACTCAGCTACAGCACTTACGGATATTTTTCTTGAAGAAAGACGCACACGAATTAGACCTATCAGATCAGCGAAATAATACACAAAATGAATGTTTCGAATTGTGTCACTTTTCTTGTGGGCAAGCTACGTGCAGAATATATTTAAAGGTTCTTTTCAGTCACAGAAAAAGTGTTAAGGATCCATGTTTACCAGGAGAGGGCAAATCTCTTCGCCGAATGGTTCTATCGAGGATATTTGCTGTGGCCTTTCCAGAGATTCTCGTCAGTTTGTAGTCTCATCAGGGGTAGAAGAAACTTCTGTTGGTGCCTCTAACAAACTGCTAACGTCACCTAAAATGACTTTCGGGATTACAGAAGTGACACGTACACCATATTTACATGCTGGTCCTTCATAGAAAATTTTATTGATCTCAGCAGCAGCGTAGAAAGGTCATAAATCATAGACAATATGAAATCACGTACCCGTTCAGTTTCACCTTAATGATAATACAGTAATACAAGTCCATCGGAAGCTTTCTAAAAGAAGCAGCTGAAAGGAAATAATTTTTAGAATTTATTGATTATGAAAACCAATCACTTAGTTTCAAATGGGAAAAAGGTGGCTTAATGCACGTATATTCTGGATTTATTACGTTGACCTAACACCTACATTTGCAATAAAATTACACGTAAAATTACATACTTTATAAGAGGCAGATGAACTACGTGTTGCCCTGACCAACTAAATGCGCAAGTCTTGGATACATGCAAATGAAAGTTGCTCGTCAGTCTACGAGGAGATGGGATCTATTTTAGTGTTACACCAGGTGCCGTGGCTGCACAAACTTTTCGAATTCACGGGAAAATACCATATTGTAATAATACTAAATCTCGATACTGAACGAATATTTCTTTAAATTCACATCTTGTATCTTGTAAATTTATTCTGGACCCAAAACAGCCTTTGCTTTGGCAGACATATGTGCCCGAGCCTACTAATTTTTACTTTCAAAAATATTATAATTGTCTAGAAAGTTTGCGTTGAGGAGCCCTTTTTAGCGTAAATGAAATTTGCGGATGCTCCGGTCATATGTCTGCTTAACTTAAGCCCCGAGTTTCTTAAAAAAGAAGTCTACACAGTCAAATATACAAATTGGTTAGTTAGTGCACGCACCCTGAAAACAATGTGACCGGTCAAGGTTTCTTCTTTTGTACCTTCATAGAGCGTAATGTTAGCCGTCTACTTGTTGTTCCCCAAGTGCACTGGAAAATAATCTCGGCTGTGGTTGAAGCTAATTTCAAAATGGCCAGAGCCAGTCGAAAGAGTTGAGCAAAAATGTATTCTGAAGATATTTTACCTGTTGAATCTTAATAATCCCTCTCTTTCTTTTTAATTGAGTTCAAATGCGCGGTTTAATTTAACATTAAAATTATAATATTTTTAAAAGTATTTTTAAATGCTGACAAGCGTTTAAAAGGAGTTTTTTTTAAGCAGCCGGCATAGTAGAAGGACGATAAATAAATGCATAAATAAATCCTTCTAAAACGTCTGTATAAAAAATTGTTTATATCTATTTTTTATTATTTAGTGGATTTTTTAAATATACATTCGTGAAGTCTTCCTCTTATGCAGCTTTGGAAGGATTGGGGAACTCAAACCTTTAAAATTTGTAATCTTAGATTTTTTTAGCGACTGATATGAATGACATCTAAGGATGGATGCGAGGTGAGACAGAGATTTACAGTTTTTATGCGAGACGAGACAAACATTTTTAACATTACAATATGCTGAGATTTTGCGAGACGAGACAGAGCTTTCCGGCTGCTTGGCGAGACGCGAGAATCCAATTTTTCGTACCGCGTCATTCCTTCTGACTTTTAATACTGTGGTCGCCGCTTATTCCGGTCACATCGGGATGAATTGAGATTGACCGGAATAACCGAAATCCGAAATAAACGGCGGGACCAAAGTGAAAGTGAGAAAATTAAAAAAAAAAAAAAAGAAATAGCAAAATCAAAATATATGAATTATATTAGTCAGTAGTTTAAAGTATGCGCACATTTATTTAAGAATAAAGAAGTTGAACAAGTGGAAAAACACACACATGCATTTATAAAATTCGAATTACAAACTTCCGAAATTAAAGGCTGTTTTAGAGACACAGTGTCATGTAGCACAAATTGAATATCACTTAATATTGAAGAGATGATCATTTACTCTGTCCTCCTCAAATGCTCTACTTAAAGTGTCTATAGTGTTCTGCAAATCTACTCTTGTGACACGTATCCGGTTCGGGTGCACATCGTCGTCGTCATCATCAGGTGTCCTCACTGGTTCCTTGGTGTCCGATTGACCATTATTTTTATTACAATTCTTTTAAATGTTTTAACAATTGGTTTAATTGAATCATGGTAACACCTCCACAGAAATATCAGTCATCTTTGACTGGCTTTCACTTCGCCCCAAAAGCTAATTATGCCGAAATTTTACCTTATCTCGAAAGATTATCTAACCGGGTAAACGGCGGAAAACCAGTGAAATTTGACCATTTCGTTCTGATCATACCGATTTTCACCGGAGTAAGCGGCTCAGCGGATAAACCAAAGAGCGAAATAAGCGGCGACCACTGTATTACATATTTTCATAACCCATGCTAAAAGTAACAGGAATTGTATTTGAATAGTTCCAACTAAATTCCTTGCAGCTCTCAATAGAGCTAATGACATTGCTAATTGGCGATTCCGCTCTCTTTTAAGAGAGGAAAGTAACAGCATTACCAGGAGCCTCATACTCCTATTATTTCAATAGAAATTTTAATTTTTCTAAAGGGGCTGAAAGACATTTCGGAGAAGGCTAACCCCCTCCCCCTAGTGCTAGTCACTACGCTGTATCGCCAGAACGAGCTTTTTCTTGACTAGCGAATTCTTCTCATCACGGTAGAAGTTGGTGGTAACGATAATAAATTACGATTAACTAATCTTTTCCAGTGGAAAAAAAAAGTAATAATCTGAAATGGTTTTATTTATTAACAATTTTTTTAATCGATAGTTTTTTTTTCCTTTTCCAAAACTCTTTGTGTATAATTTACATACAGCGTATATTGTTTCGTTGTTGTCAAGGAATTCGCGATGAGATTTAAAAAGATGAGAGGAAAGAAAGCAAAACTGGTAAAAATACAGCTTTTTTCCGTGGGAATGAAAGTTTAGAATGCAAATAGGGACGTGACGTTATTTATGTGGTTTTCATGAGGCAAGTATGTAATTTCTTCGCATCATCCCCCCCCCCCTTGCCTTATTAACGGGAGAGGAAATCACGAATTTGCGGGTTCATCAGGAATAGGTGGTTTCCCTACTTTCAGCCACCATCTACATTCAACGGAAAAAAACATTGTGTACTAACTGTAAGATTGCTATATAAATTCATATTAGGACTGTTGGATTTAGTATAAAAATGTCAGTGCTTTTGGCTGGATGTCCGTGCTTTTACTGCTGTGAACTCGCATCGATTGCCACAAAATTTTATGTTTTTAATATGCACCATGCAGTGGCGTAGCCAGAAATTCATCATGGGAGGGGGGGGGGTTACGACTACTGTAACTCACATATATGTATTTGTGTGTGTGATAAGGTAGTGAAGAATATACATTTTGTATTGCAAAAAATTCCTCATGGGTGGTTGTGATCCCCCCTATCACACCCCCCCCCCTGGCTATGCCACTGGTACCATGCCATGTACACTTTAGTGAAAATGGTACGTATTTTTTTTTTTCTAAAACGCCGAAAAGAATTCTAATACATTAAGGTCTAGGCAGTCATTGCTGAGTGGAGCCGAAGGCGGAACGAAGCTTAATGGTTGAATTCTTCGATATTTGTTCGCTAACTTCTCCAAGATCGTTTATGCAATCGTGACCAAATTTCGCACAATAATATTGGCCATGGGGTACTAAAGTGAGATAGTAGTGATCGGTAATGTCTTTGAGAAATATTACAACTCAATACATATTATTTATATAAACATTTTTTTGATATTAAAAAACTGAATCATAATTTTTTTAAAAATCAGTTACTCTATATTTTCTAAAAGTTTTACAACCAAAACCTGACATATTTTATTCATGAGCCGTTGAAAATGATTGAATTTGAATCTTCATATCTCTTTAAATACCTTCTATTTTGTAGCTTCAATTTCTCAGTTAGTCGCCTAAAACATGCGAAACTTTTCGAATCTTTAATCAAGTAATTTGCATTTTTGTGAATGTTAGGCTCTATACTAAACTGCATGCAAAGATAATGAATAAAATCGGAAAAAGAACACTCAAAATACTGGTGTTAAGTGATAAAATAAATAAAAACTTTGTATAAAAAACACACATAAAATGTTACTTATACCAAGATGGCCTTGGCATAAGTATCATTTTTATGTGTGTTTTTTTATACAAAGTTTTTGTTTATTTTATTATGAATAATACTTACTAAAATAGCTTGTTAGCGTTACAGATCATTTGAAACTTTATATTAAACCGAGATCCAAAATGCTTTATTTCGGATTCAGTTCGTTGTGGATTCTCCCAAATATTATACATTTAAGCAAGGGTGGAAATTAGAATATTTATTAGTTAGTGGTCTGAAGTAGTGTTCGCCAATCTTTTTATCGCCATAGACCGGTCAACGTTTGATAGTTATACCGCAACCCGCTGAGGGGATGGGGCAAGGCATTAATTGTTTATATTTTAAATTATTTTGATTTAATCATTTTAATTTAATTGTATTTAAACGTGCCTTCAAATTAAAATACAGCTGCACAAAAATAAATGACTATAAAGTGATTTAACATTTTAACTCGCTAGTTCGCTGAATGAATGAGAACCCTGATTTTGTTTATTTTCAACGAATCGTTTCCATCTTGTTGCAATATGAGACCATGACACCCGAAATGTGTTGCTTCTATCCAGTTAATTTCGTTGTTATTTTTTGTCACTGAAGATAACATCTCTTCACACAGACAGATGGTCGGAAATGGCAATGTGGATTTAAGTGACTGCGATTTTAATCCACAATCTTGAAATGTTTAATAAACAATGAACTAATTTAAAATAGTTAAAAGATTTCTTGTGTTACAAAGGTATACATTAGTACAAACCCGGCGAAGTCAAAACAGATCAACTCGAGAGAAACACACCACGGTAAATTAAATGGAAATAATTTAATCTTCCTTGGGCAGCCCGGTACCATTTGATCCACGGACCGGGTTGTTGGGGTCCTCTGGTTTAAAGGACCAGTGATTCCTTGACTTCCCTGGTCCGTATACATAATTTTTAAAATATTGCAAAACAAATGAAATTATATGTGCAATATATATTGATTTTCATTAAGAGCTGAAATAAAAAAATGTAAATACGAAGGTAGTTTTTTATTCAACCTCCGATGCACAGTCAAAGAAAGACAAGAGTGAATAATAAAAAGAATTTACTGCCAAAAGTTAGGTACATATATGATTTCTTTTCAACATAATCGCCATGAAGATTCAGGCAATTGACGAATCGGTAGACAAACCTTCCGATGCCCTCCTAGTGAAACTTTGCCGCCTGAGTTGCATCCAAGGGCCGGAAATTCTTTCACAAAACTTCATTTGAAGGAGAGTTTTGGGTCTTCTTAGTCTGGGCTTTTAGGCAGTTGTTCAGTTCAAATATCGGAAATGTCTCGAGGCCAAGTCAATGGCCAATAGAGACCATCAAAGATCTCACTCTCACATATAGTTGATTTGAAACACTTTATTGGTATCTTTTGGTTACTGACTTAGCATTGAGGTATTTTCACCTGTTTCTTGAAATGAAGAGAAGGCTAAGAGGCCAAAGCTTCCAGACCAATGAAGAATTTTAAAACAACTTTCAGGCTCATGTTTGCATAGCTGGCGGTAATGTTTCTAGAACAGGGCATTGGGAAGCTCCTCTGCCGATTAAAGAAATGCTCAAATCTTCATAATGTGTAAGTCGGAAAGAGACCATGTCTGTCTAACTTTTAGTAATAAATTCTTTGTATTCTTTACAAACGTCTTTTATTTACTGACCATCGGAGGTTGAATAAAAAACAGCCCTCGTACCTGTTTTAAAAATATTAAATAAATAAAATTATATGACATGCATTGGTAAAAGTAGATGACATGTATTATGGAACTAAAAGAGGAAAGTTTGAAAAAAAATGTAAATAAAATGTTACTTGTCCGTTATACATTTTAGTAATCTCGGACCTGCGGACAACCTTTAATTTCGAGCCCTGCTTTTAAGGCTGTATCATAAATGGAAACTGTGAAATGCTGGGCCCCAGTGGACCATTTAAAGAATCATTCCAAGAAACAACATCAGTCAGAAAAGGAGATTTTTCTCCATGGGGCCTTTTTAAATGATGAGAGAGATCCTGTAAACATGAGTTCAATAGTAGGTTTAGGTGGGTTCAAAGGGTGAGCAACTGCCCTATCCCCTATGGATATCATTAAAATTGGATGAATCAGTTCAATATACCACTATACCAGTTCAATAACATCCTCATAAATATCTTCTTATTTGCATCTGAGAAGTGAGCGGGGGGGGGGGATGAATGAACTTCGAAAAGATGCGGTCACTTCACGGTCAATGACTGGAAAAATATCTGTCAAACACCGTAAAATACAGTTGCTCATAAAAATTCAAAGCTTCACGTTTTAAGCCCTTTCTCAGCAAAACCAGTTGAGGTTACTTTCCATAAATTATCAGTTTATCACAATTTTTCCCTTCTTGTTAGACAGTCAAGTTACCTTCGGAATCGTAAAAGAACAGATCTGTAGAAATACTTTTTTTTTTCACTGGATGCAAAAAAGCAAAGACCTGAGAAGTATCACAGTATGATTATCGAAGATTCTTCTCTAGAGATATAAATTTGTTTTGTGGTACATTATTTTTTTATCTGTTTTCAACGCTTAAATCGGTATGTCTTGTAGAGCCTGCCCATATAACACTGCGACGTCGCAAGATGTATGCATGCTGGTCACACAATGACTTTGTGAATTCATGTGACAATATGGTAAGTGATGTGCACGTCACGGAGAGGTCGTAAACAGACGAATGGCCGCCTGAAACAGTTTTTGTGACGTCACACGGTGATCATTATGGACGTCACTTAACCGTTTGAACCGCAAGCATTTTCACGTCAATATTGAAGACCAACTGGCTAACGCTGAAAATATGCAGCTGTAGCCATCGATCCATTTAACTACCAACATCATGGCTGTCGATCGAATAGCCCACCTGGCGCCACAGAGCTAAAGAAGTTTTCTGACATACCTGGCTGTGTCGTAGCATCAGTAAAGCCGGAAGCACCCAAACTGTCCCAGTCTAAACCTGTATTTATTTATTACTTTATGTAGGAAATTGTAATAATATAGTTATGGAATGGTTTATAACGGTTTAAGGGATGCTTATAAAAGTAACTATGTATGTGTTTAAAGTCGTATATATATCCTATTTCTCAACTCGAAATTTTGACTTACGAGAGGGGACCTTGGAACGCATCTCTCACGTAAGTCAAGATTCCACTGTATATCAAAATTTATAAATAATAATTGAGCATAGTCCTAGTAATGGGACATGTAACGTCACACAATCGAGAGAGTGTCGTTCAGTACATTAATATGTGAATGTATGTGCACTTCTCTCCTGGGGAAGAGGAGTTTTTGGCACTACTTTACCTAGATACGCCACTGAATAACGAAGATAAAATCGTAACCAGTTGGCTATAGCTAAGCCAAACGGTGAAACTGAACCAAAAAATATGCTCGTACAGTTTAGCAGCAGATGCAAAAAGTCCTTCTAAATTGGTCACGCGAACTGCGGATACAAACCACGAGCACAACCATTTCTTCGCATTATTTAGAATTTTTTTTTTTAATTAAAAAATCGGTTCTTCTCTCTCAGCCAGGTGTAGAAGATAACAAAACGCTCGTGGCCTAATCCTTTGTTCCGGCCGGCAAGGAAAGGGGTACTGATTAGGGGTGGAACGAACACCGATAAGCAGGTGCCTGTAAGAATTGAAGGGTTGTGGTGTCTTTTAATTCTCTGAAGAACAATATAGGTGTGTAATGCTCTACATCTGCGTGGAAAGGAAGAAAAGATTAAGAAATTTGAGGGTTTTGGGACGTGTTTAGATTAAATACTTCAGTTGTTAGTAGGAAGTCACTTTTTCTTTTTTTCAAAACCCATTGACTCGCTGTGGTTGCGCGTGAAGCCGCCTTGTTTCAGCGCTTTCACTGCTAGTTGCAAAAAAATATGGTTAAATGGCCCCATAGCTGAAAAAATGCAGCCATTGACATCGATCCATTGAACTATCAACAACATGGTGGTCGATCGAAAAGTCCATCTGGCACCACAGAGCTAAAGAAGCTGTGTCAGAAAACTTCTTTAGCTCTGTGGTGCCACAGATGACAGTACGATCGACCGCCATGTTATTGGTAGTTCAATGGATGGATGCCAACGGCTGTACTTTTTCAGCGTCGGGCAGTCTATTCAGTTGGTCTTGAATATTGATGTGAAAATGCTTGCGCTTCAAAGGGTGGGAAAATATTTTGTTTTAAGTGGGCCTCAGTACTCTCTACGGGAAAACGATCATCGCAGTGCTTTTCTATGAAGAAAACTGCATTTACTAAGTTTTAGAACGACCTATTGAATGTTTTCAACCGTTCTTTTATCAACTTACTCTGAAACCATTCATCTAAATATTTTACGAAACACTTTCTTTCTAACGCAGAAAGAAGACGGACTGCAAATATAATGGATTAATTGTTTTAACTGCAATACAGAAACTTTATCTTAACGGAATTACAGCACTTTTAATTGCATTAGAGAAATTTTGTTTAGTAAAATTATTAAATGAATATTTTCGGAATAAGGGGAAGAAAGAGTGTTTGAAAAATAATCAATAGGTCATTCTAATGCTTTTAATTTGTAAAAGCGGTTCATCATAGAAAAGCATTGTGGTGATCGTTTTCCCGTAGAGAGTAGAGAAGCCCTCATTATTCGACTTTCTTTATGTGACTTTTGTTTTAATTATTTGATAGACCTTGTGTGAGTGGTTTTAAAAAAAATTATGTAGTGGAATAATTACAGCCCACTTCATTAATCGTCTTTTTCATGCACTACTTTATAATTCTTGTATAACTTTTCATTAGAAATGAAATTAAGTCAAATAAAATAAAATTATATTTCTTTTCTAGGTGCTACATATAAATTTATTCTTCGCATATTTAGACTTTTTGCGAATTTTAAATAACAGTTTTTTAATTGCAGTATTTCATTATTTTTTCAAAATAATCTTTGTAGTGTTGGTGAATTAACTGCTTTTTAATAATAGACTTATCATGACTTTTTCTCACACTTTGTCTAGAGAACATATGCCATTCTGTAGAATGCGTAAGTATTATACTTGTGCCTTGGTAAAATAAATAATAAATTTCATGTTTCATACTTCACTTAAAAAAGCCAGACATTCATTTTAAATGTCTAGTCTCTTTATAGAATACCGTTCCATACATTCCATCGTTATCCAACGGAGTGTAATAATGATATATGCACGAACATAATAATGTCATATCATTTAAAAATAATCTCTATAGATTTATTTATACAAACTTCTAGAAAACGTTTCTTTACTAAAACAAGAACTTACTTCTAGAAAATATTTTTATCACGGTACCTACGTTTAAAAAGTCATTTGTGGAAAAAAAATCGAAATTGTTTATTTATTTATTTATTTTGTTTTATTTAAAAGGGAATATTTTTAAGATTTCAAAATTAGTTTACTTTTGTCTCAACGATATAGATAACAGTACACTACAGCTGTTTGAATGTCTTTTCCAGTCACTCTCACTTCTTAAAATAAAATCTTTAAAAGGGTTTTCTGGAAAACTGTGTTTTTCAATACTTTGTTTCACGTTAAAGTTAACTGCTGTAAAAGTTTTCAAGTTATCTCGACGAAATTTACACGAACATTCTATTAATATTAAAGTGTGCATTGAACAAAAAGTTAAGTTATACATATAGTATTAATAATGTTACAAGTTCTTTTAGGTTAATTTTTTTTTGCAAACATTTTATTTACGAATATAATTGGCCATATTTCAGTGAAGTTTTAAAATAAAATTATTTCATTGCACAGAAAAGTGATATAGCAGCATATAGTGCGAAGGGAAATACTAAATGTTCAAATGAATTCAGTATACAGCTGCTTTCGTAAGCATGGAATTTTGTTAAAATTCTCTTCAAATATATCATTAAAAAATTGTAATTAAAAAAAAAACAATTATTACTTCCATCAATTATATAGCTTTTAAAATAAAAATGCATGAACTGCATCAAAATGTTGTGGTAAAAAAAAAAGTGCTCCGCACGTAGTCAAATACCTTAGAACAGGTATGGGCAACCTTTGAAAAGTTGCGGACCAAACTGTAGGATATTAGCGAAGTCGCGAGCAGTATAATTGGGATTTTGAATGGTTTATATGAGTTTTATGCGGGATTTTGATACGTTCCGCGGACTAGATCGAAAGCCTTGGCGGGCCACATTCAGCTCGCGGGTTGTAGGTTGCCCGTATGTGTCTTAAAAGAAATCCCTGGCCCTCTCCTAAAAGGATAATAATTGATATTTCATTCATTATCTGTCACAATTAAGGCTAATTGAATGTTTTTATTTACAATTACTAATTCTGAAAATAATCGAAATTCTACGTTAAAATTTTTAATTTTTTTGCATAGTTACATGATTCACTGTCAAGAAACTGGGGGAAGCAATGGATGGCCGTTTACGAACCATCGAGCCACTATGTTATGGTTCAACCAATGTTTAACCCTTTGTCGTTCTGGTCGTGTCGTGAAACCACCTCTTTCCAACCCTTTCAACTGCAATTCACACAAAAAAATATAGTTAAATGGTTCAAAAGCCGAAAAAGTACACCCGTTGCCATCTGTCGAATTAACTACCACCAACATGGAGGTCGATCAAACAGTACGTCGGTGCTACAAAGATTTGACACAACACAGCTGGCTGTTCGACCCGCACATCCAGCTGTGTCAAAGCTCTGTAGCTCGCGATGGGCCATTCGATCGACCTCCATGTTGCTGGTAGCTCGCTGGTTCTCGAATTCTTCCATTTTTCAGCAGATGTCAGTGCTGTTAAAAAGAATCGTGGCAATTTTTTTACGGGAAATGACGTGCTAAAAAGTAAAGGATTCTCGTGGAGCTATGTCACCCGCAACTACTTTTATAGAAATCAAATCTATTCTTCGAGACTGGCAACAGTCAAAACGTCAGAGTTTGGTGTTTCCAGAGCGGGAACACTGCGCGTTAAAGGGTTAAAAGTACCAATAAACACTTATGTTCACAAGTGTGACATAATTCCAAAAATGGGAAAATCTGAAGAGCTTAACAGTCCTTAAATTAAGTAATTTGCGATCTTTTCGGTTTGGAGGGGTGATATGTGCGTGATCGTTCTTCCTTCTATTTTTTTCTTCTAATAAACCAACTGCCAACGGAATTTTTTTTTTCCCTTTTCGAAAAAAAAAAGAGGCAAACCATGGATACCAGAGAGATAATTGCTCACGATTTTTCATCTTCTCAAGCGAAGAGGGGTGTGGGGACTCGGAGAGTTTTTGAGCTAAGACGAAAGGGGAAAACGAGGGTCTCGATAAAACTCATACACGTATAAAAAAAAAGGGGGGGGGATGCATTGTGGCACGTCAAGCCAGGAAGTTGACGGAAGGATTATGAGAATGTTTTTGCAGCAGACGAGGGGATGAAAAAGATGAGCTGTGAAAGAAGGGATTTGTGGAAAAATGTCTTCCTGATTCCAAGCGTGAGAAATGCGGAAAATGCTTAAACAAAGGGCAGGAATGACTTAGATGGGGGAAAAGTGAAGGTTGTGCCACATTAATGCGCAAAAAACGGATCCACCCCCAATTAAAAATCCTTCCATATCAAGAATATTTAAAATTTTGTCTGTGTGATAATTGTATGAGAAATCATTAATAATTATACTACTAATAATAATAATCATAATAACCACAGAAATAAAACTATTAATTTTGCACAACGCACAGACTGCCAAATTTTAGTCAAAGAATTTTTTTTTAATTTTGTTTATAACTGGTTACACTCTGGTTATTGAAAAATTCTTACAGGCTTTGTATATAATCAGTGGTGGCTCATAACCTCAGTTATTGGAGATGCTGTAAAAATAATAATAATAATAATCCGTTGTTTTTATGTTGTGTATAAAGCAACATTAGATAAATATGCTGTGAAATTCTGTGAAAAAAATCCTTTTTTACATTAATTTTTATACTTTTTTAAGTTTTGCATTTCCGTATCGGCGAACATTCAAAAAAGAGAGCCGGTTGAGTCATATAGAGAAAATCCAGTAGTGTAATGGTATATCAAAATCTTTAAAATTAATAATGTCTTCTTAACACAATTTTTTATATGTGTTAAATGCGTTATCATTTTATGTCCACTAATATATTAATTTTTTTAAATTAATAGTATGCTTATTGTTTTCTGTGCCAATTTATGGTCAGAATTTTCGATCCACAGAAGTCCATGAATGCTAATACAAAATTTGTAAAAGCTCAGAAATGCTAGAATTTTTTGTCAATGAACAAATACAGAAAGATTTTAAATGTCCTCGAAGCTGTCGAGTTTAAACCATTTGTGCCCAGCTATTTTTTCGATTTTTGCTAATATCAGCAATAATAGATAAATTTCTGATGTCAACTTCTTGAACAAGGGATGATTTCTTTTAAAATCATTATGTATAAAAATTGAAATATCAACATCCTACTTGGTCATGTTAACCCTTTGAGGTGCAACCCTTTCCCAATGCTGAAAAAAGGGCAGCCGTTGCCATCGCTCGACTTAACTAACAGCAAGATGGCGGACGATCGAAACGTTCATCGCGTGCCACAGATCTAGAGACCCTTTTTGACGGCAGCTGGCTGTGCGCGTCCGCCATCTTGCTGGTAGTTAAGTCGAGCGATGGCAACGACTGTCCTTTATTCAGCATTGGGCAAATCTATCCAGCTGTTCTCGCATTCTTCCATTTTTCAGCAGATGTCAGTGCTGTTAAGAAGAATCGTGAAATTTTTTTTACGGGAAATGACGTGCTAAAAAGTAAAGGATTCTCGTGGATCTATGTCACCCGCAACTATTTTTACAGACATCAAATCTATTCTTCGTGACTCGCAACAGTCAAAACGTCAGAGTTTGGTGTACCCAGAGAGGTAACACTGTGCGTTAAAAGGTTAAAATATGTTGTGGAGTTGAGGTTCAATACTCGTGAATAAAGGCTAGGAAAAATAAATAACGTTTTCAACTGATAGCGAAAATGCCGTCCCCCCCCCCAAAAAAAAAGGCACTAGGCATAAATGGGATATGATGATTCGATACCTAGCCTTAGCCTTACGATTGAATTGTGTGCTTACAACAAAAAAGAAGGGAACTCTCCAAAAGCGACCATCTTATAAGATTTTCGATTGTATTTCATGCTTGTTATTTTTTTTTTTCCTTGTATCGATGGCGGGTAATCCTGAGCACTCCAGAAAGAGCCAACGAACTCTGAATGTGTTGAATTAATAAAGTCTGTTGCCTCGTAGTTAATTTCAGACGTCCGTAGCTGTCTAATTTCGTATTCCAGAAACTCGTTTCCGAACGCCATCCTGTCAATGCTACAATTTATGGATACCCCTTCTCCCACTCACAACGTACCACGTGATAGTCTCACCTTTCTCCCATCCCCTCCCCCTCTTTCCGATTTCTGATATTCCCCCCCGTCTCTTTCATCTTGTTTTAATCTTAACCGATCGACGAGGTTCGGTCAAACAAGATAGTTTTTTTTGCAAAACTCAGCTTGTTGAACAGTGAGATTGTCTTCTTTTTTTTTTTATGATTTAGTATCCGTTTTGTCATTTTACTTGCAAATTGCGGAGATAGATTTTTGAAAGTGTCGAACGTACTTCTTTGCAGCTGAGCTTGTTTATCAGCAGAGAAAACCGGGGCACTTGCCCAGGTAACACTTATTTCAGGGCTCAATGTTTTTAAAATTTGCATATTGAGAAATTTTTTGTTCTTTGAAGTATTCGCCTTCTTGAAAATTAATATAAAAAGTATTTTTTTAATTTAATTGAAAAGTATTTTAATTTTTAGAAACTAAAAAGACAAATATTTAATTCTGGTACAGTTATTATATTATACGAATATTATAAAAAAAACTACTTTCATGTATTTTTAACTAGTTTGTTAACATATATAGAATGAGAGTTTTGTTAAGAAAATAAATCTCATATACGTCAAACTTGGATAATTCGAAGTGGAATGGACCAGAGGACCAGAAATAAAAGTTCGAAATATCCAAAAATTCAAATTACATGTATTCTCTCACAGAGAAGAGATAAATAAAATTTCTAGGGACCGAGAAAAAATTTCGAATTAAACAAGTTTGAATTATCCAAGTTTCACGTATTACCTTATAATAAAAGCCTATGTCTAAGGATTCCGGGTACCAGTACAAATCAAAACTTTTACTGTCATTACTCCAAAAATATTTAGAAAGTTATGCTAAAAGAATGTAATAAAGTCCACACAGTTGATACGATGGGTTTGAAATTTTTCATAACTATGTTAAAAAGAAAGAAAAAGTAAACAATCTGCACTACTTTAAAAATCTAGAAATCCACCCATTCCCTCATTCTTTAGCGATTTTTCGATAATTTCATCTGCATTTATTTCCGAGATTAAAAAAAAAGTCGATCATTTGCGTGACAAAATTAAATGTCGCAATTGATATTGACGTTATATTGAAGTCACGGTCATCAGGCTTTGAAAGGAAAATTGCGATTCCACTTCGTTTAAAATAGTTTTTCCAGATTATCCCGTTTATTTTTTTCACAAACAAAATGATTTCCTCTGCTTGAAGTATTTATATACTAGGGCCTGTTTCCACAAAACGAAATCGTACGAATTCAAAGTTTCCGCTCATTTCCAGAAGAGCATGAAATTCGATTTGGGTATATTATAAAAATTGAATATGAAGTTATTTATTTTTAGTGGACGAAGATTAAATATATTGAGTGCAAGCGTATTTTTGTCCAATGTTTTTCTTTGCAACATTGTCCATGTTTTTCCGTTGTAATGTCTCCACGGCGGGCTTTATCTTCAAGTATTATACACTGTTCGTAACGCTTGCAGTGATCATTTGCTGACAACAACCATTTATGTGTGTCATTATTCAAAGTTTTTATTAATTTTACATTTTAACACCAGTTTTTCTTTTGAGTTTTCCTGTTACATTGAAAATACATTTCCTCTCTTTCTCATTTACATGCAAGTGTCTCATTCCATCTGACTATAAATCTCGCGTCAGCTCGAATTCCGATCGATTTTAAAGAAACTTGCCTATTAATTACCAATTCCAGCAACCAATTACATTGCGTACGGCTTAATCTCGGATTACAGTCACGGCGATCCGTCCGTCCGCGTACACAGGAGGTCACTAGTGCGATCTTGCGGACGGGAAAAGTGGGCCATGGTCAAAAACTTTCCTTTCAAAAAAATGTTTTTTTCAACTTGAGCCAACACCCTGTTTTTCTCTCTCTGTGTCTCCCCCAATTGTACCGAAGTGGCGTTTTAATGTAATTACAGTTTTCACTCGTATATACGTTTAAGAGCTGCTGTTTTTATGATTCAGGGATGGAGATATTTTTTTTTTCTTTTTCTTTTTTCCTTGCTCTCTTGATCTTTCGTTTAACAGGTTGCTCCGGTTATTGATTCGCATATGCGATCGTACCGTTTCAACGTTTTGTATGGAGAGTTGGATTAAACTTTGTGTAGCGAATTATAAATTTAAAACTATCTGACGGAATACTTTTTTAACCCTTTGAATCGCAAACATTTCCCAATGCTGTAAAAAGAGCAGCCGTTGCCATTGCTCGATTTAACTGCCAGTAAAATGGCGGTCGATCGAATCGCCCATCGCGTGACACAGATCTGGAGACCATTTTTTGAGACAGACTTGACGATTCTATCGACTGCCATCTTGCTGGTAGTTAAATCGAGCGATGGCAACGGCTGCCCTTTTTTCCAGCATTGGGCAGTCCAGCCAGTTGTTCTATATCAATGTATTTCCATCGTATTTTGCATTTTTCAGCAGATGCCGGTGCTGTCAAAATTAATCCTGACCATTTTACAAATAATCCACGATTTTTACGGGAAATGATGTGCTAAAAAGTAAAGGATTCTGGTGCAACTATGTCACCCTTAAGTGTTTTTATAGAAATAAATTTATTGCACCGCGCATTAAAAGGTTAAACATTGTTTTATGGAGAATAAAGAATTCCCTCGTCACGTGACTCGGGAACAGCTTTGAAGTTTCCCTTTGAAATCTTGCAGAATTGCTTTCTCTTGGATACAGAGTTTTATTTTGGGAAGGACTAATTAAAAAAAAAAATAAAAAAAAAAACTTATTTAGACTAAACAAAATGTGCAGTTTTGCAAAAGGTTACCCCAAAGCAATGTAATTTTTTTCGGGAGGGGCTAATTTATTAATAAATAATAAATAATAGAAATCTCAGTTTATTGATACAAAGTATGCAATGAAAGGAAAAGAAATTAACCTTAAACAAAGTCTTTTTTTTTTCTGTGTGTGTGTGGGATTGGGGGTCGGGGGCGGGGGGTGAGCCTGTCCCTGGATCCACCACCGGTTACATTGTGTAGTCATTTTGTGCAATTCTTTTTACATATACGTACGCCATTTAAATTATTACTTTATTTTAAAAAGTATACTTTTTTTTTAAGCATAAAATTTTTGTACGCAAATTATATCAAACATACTTAAAAACCAGTTCAAAAAGCAACATTATTTGAAGACATGACAAATACTAATAAAGGAGTTCTCACAAATACTGTTCAAGTTGTGGGGTTTCATTGTATGTATGCATCGGTGTCAAAGCACCTGACGTTCAAACTTGTGGGATACTCTGAGATACCATAATTCGGAAAAACATCGCAGTGTATAATCGCAAACGTAGTTTTCAGTGCATATGATAAAGCTAAAGAAACAATGTATGTTATATGAACTGTGTAAACATTTATAAAATAAATTAAGCTTATAACATTTTAAGAGACTTTGGGGGCGGGGGACACAAGCTGTATTATAGTCAGTAATAATAAAAATAAAACGATACCAGCTGCGAAATTTTCAGATAAAAATTGTTAAACTGTAAGTGTGTTATCTGAGATACATACAGAAAATTATTGTACATTTAAGATTTTTTTCTGAATGTCGCATAACTTTCATAACTTAACTGCTTGCAAGAGTACACGAGGAAGTTTGCTGGAATGCTGGAAAAAGATATTCTGAGTATACATATCTATATCTATCTATCTATCTATCTATATATATAAATATATTTTGTCTTCGTACAGTGGTTAGAGGGAATTTCTCCAACAGGGTTTTTTTACTTTTATTTACCGATTTACGAAATGCGATGTTCAAATGTATTTTATATGTTACTATTGATTTTAAGGTAAAGTTATCATTTTGAAATTATCAACGAGTAGCTATAAAGAATATAACTGCTAAAGAAAAATTAAACGTGCTAGAGAAAATAGCTTTTGGATTAGTAATAGATATTTTAACATAATTATGTTTTTAATTCTAACATTATTAGGTAAAGAACAGGAAAGATGTATAATAATTTTGATAATCGCAGTTGCTGTTTGAAAAAAGTTAAATACTTACATTGTGTGTACAGGGGATTGGATGTTCTATTTGTATATATTTTTTTCCAAATTTTAACTCTCACTGCTTTTTCGGGCCCTAACACTCAAGCAGGTCACGAGCCACCACTGGAAATGACCACTCTAAAAACAGCAAATTCTAACCTTGGAAAATGTCACAGTACCTAAGTATATAAATCTTATTCAATCTTTTGCCGGCTTTATAAAAAATTAATTACTTCCATTTATTTATTTTTTTTAAATGCTGGTGACGTAATTTTCCATCAGCTCAACAGGCTTAATTTCAAATCACCCATATTTGAGTAGTGCATTTCTCTTCTCGGTCGGAAAGAAAAACAAATAAGCGAGAAAGAGCTCATTTCATATTCTAAAATCGTTTGGGTGGTTTCCTATTCCGCCTTCGGTTCGCCCCCGATATGTCAGCAGACGATAGAACCTAAACGCGCCTCGGCCTCCACACCCTCTGTCCGAACATCGGAACCGAATCGGCTTTCTCGGCTTTTGATTAAATTAATCAATTTATCACGCGTTCAAAAAAAGAATTGGAAATTTTGAAGTTGCTAATCGAGTTCGCATGTTCATTTTTCGGAAATGAGTTATTCTTGTTTGGGTGACGTCGCACACTGCTCGAACAGTTCATTACTTGTCTAGCTATAAGCAATGGCGGATCCAGAAAAAGCTCCTAGGGAGGGGCGATGAGTAGGGCGAAGCATGTTATCAGAGTTGGGCCATTCTTTTTTTAACCCTTTGCGGCGCAACCCTTTCCCAATGCTGGAAAAAGGGCAGTCGTTGCCATCGCTCGACTTAACTATCAGCAAGATGGCGGACGATCGAAACGTTCATCGCGTGCCACAGATCGAGAGACCCTTTTATGACGACAGCTGGCAGTGCGGCACAGCCAGCTGCGCCAAAAAAGCTCTCTAGATCTGTGGCACGCGATGAACGTTTCGATCGTCCGCCATCTTGCTGGTAGTTAAGTCGAGCGATGGCAACGGCTGCCCTTTTTTCAGCATGGGGCAATCTATCCAGCGCTGTTCTCGCATTCTTCCATTTTTCAGCAGATGTCAGTGCTGTTAAAAAGAATCGTGACCATTTTTTACGGGAAATGACGTGCTAAAAAGTAAAGGATTCTCGTGGAGCTATGTCACCCGCAACTATTTTTGTAGAAATCCAATCTATTCTATGTGACTGGCAACAGTCAAAACGTCAGAGTTTGGTGTTCCCAGAGCGGGAACACTGCGCGTTAAAGGGTTAAATACTTGTTCATGTTCAATCTTGAGTCTATGTTTAACATCTCTCATCAACTTTCATTGTCATCAGTGAAGAGACACTCCACCTTTTCTTCTTCAACCGATGTTGCGGCCCCACCATGGCCGTGTGAATAAGACACTGAACACGGTGGATGGTCGAAGCATGAAGGTAACACGTTCGGGCCTTACGGGCGGCTGTCGATCTAAATGTCTAGAATTTGGGTCGGTTTTCTCCAGATGTAACGTGAATGCGCGTTACAATACCTTAGAAAGACCACCGACCAAGCCTACACTCTCTGTAGGGATATATCTAGGGTCGTCCCGCGATATCCGGGACGTCCCGTTTCTAGGGCTTTAGTAGACATGTCCCGCGAAAGGTGTGTGTGCGGGACGCCTAATGTCTCGTCTATTGAATAGAACAAGTAATTAATAATTTGATAAAATATTATGATCTGACATTAAATTTTAAACATTAAGTTTATTTCGTAAATAAATATGATCTCAGCAGAAATGATTGTATACTTTAAGTTTGTTTTCTAAATAGGTCTTACCATGGCACAGTGGTTATGCCAATGAAAATGGTAGATGGGCGAAGTGTGAAGGTCCCGGGTTCGGGTCCCATCGCGCGGCTGTCGATCTAACGGTCTGGAGTTTTGGTAGGTTTTCTCCAGATGTAACGTGAATACGCGTTAGAACTCCTTAGAAAGTCCTCCTACCAAGGCACCCCCCTCTCGGCACATCGCCCTAGTGTAGCGCTGCCACAATTACCAATCTTTTCTAAATAAGTACTATCACGATTTCACTAAAAGTGGTTTAATATATCTTTTTTTTTTTTTTTTTTCCGAGTAAATAACTATCATAGTGCAAGATGTGATTTAAGACTTCTCTTATAAAGGTATATTTTTGATACCTACTTATTGGTTGTTTTAATTATCTCTTAAATGTTAAATATCAAAGTAAAAATGTTTTGTTTTTGTTTGTGAAAGCAATTAAAAAGTTTATTGAATTCAATTGCAAATGATAGTACTATTTATTCAGATCAAGTCAAACATTGGCGCAACAGCCCCTCTGCGGGGCCAAGGCCTGCGCTGCCCAACCGCGCCTTCGCGACCATAGGCTCTGGGGTGCGAATACATATGCCTCGGCCAGGTGGTCAGCCTGACGCGATAGCCCCCAGTGTTTGACCCCAAGCAAGCTTGGTGTTCAGATTACGACGAAAAATGGAAGACTCCATAATAATTAATGTTAATTTTTCATTAATTTTGCTTAATTGTATCAACTTTTGTTAAGTATGTTGCATGTATAATTATGCTAAAGTAAAACATAATATTCAATGAAACTATTTAAAATGTAAAAATTAAATTGTTCTTCTCGCCTTCCTGTAATTAATAAGCTGGGTCCCGCTTGTTTTAGCCATGCCCCAAATTTTAATCGCGAAAGTCCCCTAAATCCGTGAACAAAAGTTGGCAAGGCCTAGAGATATCCCTCGTGTAGGCTTGCCATAGCACAGTTGGCCGATGTTGCTTCCTAGAATGGTTCTTTGAACGCTCCGCATGGTCCCAACGTCGGTCTTCCGCAATCGCTTATGCGTTGGGCATTATTTCTCTGTCTTCTTATTTTAAATCAAAAGTAAAAGTTCACATTAAGGCAAATCGAAACCTTTGCAGTTAACTGCTAGAATACTGAACCAATATATATATATAAACACTTATTGAAGCAGATGCATCTAAAAATCCAGATTTTTTTTTTTTTTTTTTTTTTTTTACGGGGGTGGTGTACTATTTTTCTCTAATATGTAAATAATTAAAGCACGTTACCAGCTTTTTGGGACACCTGTATAATATTTATAGTCTTTTTTTTTTCTTCTTTTTTTCAAATTAGCGTTCAAATTTTATCTTGAAACCAGTATTTTCTTGTAAGAAATGCTCAATGTTGAGAAACATTTTAATGTTTCGCAATTTTTTTTTTTTTCAATTGACATTGCCCACTTATCTCTAAAGGATAAAGAATTAAATGTGGTCCTTCTTATTTCCTTAATAAGTTTTTTTCCCTTCAGGGGCGCCCTCCTTCAAACTTAAAAAAGGCGCCCCGATGCGATACTTACCTTGCTTATCGCGTCGGGCCGCCCCTGTTTCCCTAATTCCAATGCTTGGCAAGGCCGTAGCATGAGGGGGCTGCAGCTCCCCTCTGAAATGAGACCCTTTAATAAGCTTACAATTGGATATTTAGGTTGCAATTGAACTTTAGCTTACAATTTGATACCCAGCACACCCCCCCACCCCGAAATAAAATCCTGGCTACGCTACTGATGCCTGATTTAACTTTTTCTCAAAATTTTAACAAAAAATTCAACGTTATTACACAATGGATAACAATACGGAATTTAAGAGCGTAATTTTCGTCTCTGTTCAGTAATCTCTGTAAAACTAATCTATACATAATGAGTTCGCGTTACCTGCGCGTTTTCACTTCAAAAACATTCTTCCATAATTTCAATAATTTATGGGGAACAGAGCGTTAGAATTAGACGTTAGTGGGAGACGTCAGATTTTCGGCCGATAGTGGCATGTCGAATAACATTATTTTCCAAGGTCTATCCACGCCGGGGGCAACTGGTTTTATAATCTTGTAATCAGTGTTGTTGTCTGCCATTCTTATAATGCTTTATTAAACTTTTTATTCGATTATTAATATTTACACTGGCAGCGATTAGGATCGGAAGCATTAAACGCTCTTGTTTTGCGCTGGAATTTAATCAATTATAAGGAACACTTGTTTCTTTTTTTTTTTTGATTCTATATTTTATTTTTCTTTCGCTAAACATGGAAATAATTGCCGATAAATTATCCACGAGGAAAATGTTTTTGACGTTGCTTTTCTTTTCTTGATCGCATAAAAAAGTAGTTTTGTCGTTATGGTGTTTTAGACTTTCGAATTTTGAGCAAGTTGGGCGTGCTGTGTGCAGTGATGGCTTCTGGTAGCTTGCTGTGACTTACTAGAGGACATTTAATTCGAGCCCGCTCGACAGTGGAGTAGACAGACATTTTTCATGTGGGGGGGGGGGGTTGCGACTACATTTTGTATGGCAAAACATTCCTCATGGGGGGGAGGTTGTGAACCCCCTATCCCCCCTTGGTTACGCCACTGCCGGGCGACATTATTTAAATCGGAAACCCACCTCGAAATTCCAGCTAATAAATAAATAAAAGTCAATGACTTCATTGATAGTAGAATAAAAATGTTGACATTTGTGCAAATTAAAGACAAATATAATAGTGAACTCTTAATGTATCTTCTAATTCTTTATATTCAAGTCCATCAAATAATAATAATTAGTTTATTTCTCCCATGAATCAATTTTTAAAATCTGTTTACAACGAGCATGTTCAATAAAGGGGAAATTTGTCCCGAGCCCGAACACAATCGTGAATTTCAGAGCCCGATCCCGGTTCGGGCGCCAACTCGCACTCGGACTGAGCCAGTCTCATCTCTATCTCTAGTACATATGTGTTCAAGCGTATTGTGTACTGTGGTAGACGGTGGTGGTGGAGGTTCAGCACTGTTAAAAAAAAAGTTGATGGGGTTTTACTTTTAGGGTCCCGATCCTTCTAGCTAGTAATATATTTTTTTCCCAAAGGTCGAATAATTTTCAGACAAGCCTCGTTGCTGGACGAGATTTGAAAATCATGTAACTCATATTTTGCGTAAGTCGAGGTATTGATGAACACAAAATTTTTCATAGTTCACATAACGTTGAGTAGGTACTAAAAATACTGTTTTCGAAATTGTTTTATAATGTATGCATTCGGCATATAATTCATCTTTTTCGTTTTAACCTTAGTAAAGTAGAAAGCGTAAAACTTTTGTACTTTCGTATGTAAGTAAGGTTGATTTTTTAAAATAGCCAGATACTTAAAGAATTCTTTTAACAGAAACTCATAAATCATTGTATTTTTGCATAACTCACGTTGAATACAGTTCCTAAAACTTTCAAAAATCAAAATGTTTCTTTTTCTTTTCTTTTCTATCTACCTTTTCTACGGTGAAAGGATATTAATTAATATTTTCTGCTTGTGCCGCGCTCTGTTATTAAAAATAACAATTTGAAAACACGTAATCCCTCAACATTAAACTAAATATCGAAACAACCGCAATTCTTTCTTCCATTGTTATTTTAATGAAACAATAAAGTCAAGTTCCTAACCTAACCTTGCAAAAAATTTCTTTATTTTCCGACTGTAAATTAATATTTGCCTTCCTTGTTACGATAACCTTTTTCCACATCTAATTTTTTGATCCCTTGAACTTGTTACCTAAATATGGCGTAAGCTGAGAAGCATTCCTTAAAAGGTTAACCGTAACTGTAGTATTAATAATTCCGCGGCAAAATGCAAAATAGCTTCCAGTGTTTCTCTGCTTCGTTTTAAGTAGATACCTTTTTTTAAAAGCTCTAATTAAGGTCAGGAGCTATAAATTTGTGAATTTTTCCAAAGCAACTTTGTTAAGATTTTTCTATTTAATTTTGAGTGAAATGTAGGTCACAATTCGTTCCAGCATAGGAAAAATGATTTAAACTAAGTACGATTAAGATAATGCATTTTAATAATGCTTAGTTTAGTCAAGTTTCAGTGGTTGTATTTTCTGTATCCGTTGATTCCTCAACCTTCCTCTTTCGCCACTTTTCTTGTTTCTTCCATGTATAAATAAAATCGTTTTAACCTTAAAAATGACTGTAATAACTGAAACATTACATATTTTATACGTTGAGTATTCAGAACAGTTTATAAGCTAACATCTCTAACAAATATTTTTCTGTATTCTCTTAATTAATTAGCAAACCCAGTCTAAAGCGGACAATGCCTAGGGGTAAAAAAAAATGTTTGGAACGAGCCAAATTCTATTCTATTAAACACTAACTTGTGTAAACCAGAAACCTTACTAACTAGGAAATGGAAGCTATTTATTTATTATTTATGAAGAGTGTAGACTAACCTGTGAAACACAAAATCAAATTTTATAATTTTATATTAAACTAGCTGACCCGGCAAACGTTGTTTTGCCATATAAATTATTCCTAGGATTATTTTAGTAGAAAGAAATGATTAACTTATTGTAAGTTTGTGAGGATGTGGTATATGAGTGGAAGAGGCATGGAGTGCTGTGAACGATGCCGGAATATAAAATAACACAATACCAAACATATATTTTTAATTCATTGTAATTTATTCTTTAAATTTATATATATCGCTAATTATAATAATTTTACTAAAAAATAATATCAATCCCGTAACGCAATAGAGTATACAATATTTTTTTTTTATCCCATCTTTAGATAACACAAACTGGATGCCCTCTGTATGGTTTGCCCACTCCAGAGAATGCCACGTATAACTAACTGTCCGTGTGAAAAACATGGCGTGCTCAAATCTAATCCACAAACAGACATAGTTTGGCCTTGAGACTTACTGATAGTCATTCCATAAAAAATTTTGCCTCCCCCCCCCCCCAAAAAAAAAGGATGAAAATCTGAGACACTTTCAGATTTTAAATACGCACTATAGTGCTATATATTAAAATCGTATCATAATTTATGCGTCATCCCTATTTTTCGTCCTTATTGCATTAAGTTGGAAAGTGTTATCATTATTCATGACTGTGCTGTATTTTTCTTCCTTATTTTATAAAACCCATCTTTGGAATCGAAATCTATCTTAAAATCGCCTACTAAAACTATTTTAGAATCTTCGCCAAGTATATCACAACTATACTTCACCGTTTTATATATTGTTTCCTACTTTAACGCCTCGACTCTCGCCAAGGAGGCGATGATTAAACATATGCAGTTACCATGACGATTTTTTGCATTTCTGTAGAAATCGTAATTTAGAATTAAAATGGCGATTTGGAACAACATGTAAGTACAGCATGCCGTTACATTTTTATTTATTTTGGATTACCAATTAATGTAGTTTTAATAATTAAATGTCTTCAAATTCCTTAACTGGCGCGTTTATCGCTAGTTTGTTTACTTTAGTTATCGCCTAGTTCTTTTGGGTGCGTTGAAACGGTACTTACGTATTATTCCGGCGGTCACTTCCGCCAAACTACTTTTTCGTAGATTTTAAATACGTTGCCAATCGTATTCCAAACCATCAACAATTTCATGTGCGATGTGCCCGGCTTTTATCTTAGTGAAAAATTGTGTGTCTTGGCGGACCGCCGGGATAATACTTAAGTACCATAGAAACTTGTGCATAACTCCCATGACTGCAACGCTCGCCAAAGTACTGGAATTTTTTAGGTTGGCGAGAGTGGGGGCGCTAAAATAGGAATCAACTCTTTCTTGTACCATAAAACGCATCTTTTGAATCGAAATCTATCTTAAAATCGCGTACTGAAATTGTTTTACAATCTTCGCCAGGCATATTCTTCCTGTAGGTATATTCAAACTATACCGCAAAGACATTTAAATGCTGTTTGGAATGGGCATCCTAATCCACGAGTGTACCGTGTTTTCCTTTCTTGTTCCACAGAGAACTTCTTCGGAATAGAAATCTATATTAAAATCGCCTAATAAAACTCTTTTACAATATACGCCAGGCGTTTTCTAACTATACGCGAAATATATTTATAATAAATTGTCGCGTTTTGGCACCACATTTAGCGATCCATTATCAAAAATTGCAAACCATTTGCGACTTTCAACATTTTATTAACTTCTCCCCCCCCCCTCTCCACATTATCTGGCAAACACATTTGAAAAGTGATTCGACACGCTAATGTCTACACAGAAATCCTGACTGAAATGAATAGCACTCGGGGGCTAAACATTTTGGGTGGACCGCCCTTATGACTTAGGGGTATGAGACATAGTTAAAAACCTATTCTCAGACCTAACGAATATACATAGAAAATTTCATTAAAATTGGTCGAGTGGTTTCGGAGGAGTTAGGTGACTAACACTGTGACAGGAGAATTTTATATATTAGATGTTGAAATTAGTGTCTATAAAATAAAAGACACTAAGCAAATACATATTTGCTTAGAGAATTTGAAATTTTTACATATTTTTTTTTTAATTAAAAATCTATGATTGTAAATTTTCTGTTTGATTGAACAATATTAGGTTCCATCAAAAAAAAAAAAAAAAAAAAAAAACCTAATAATATTTGGAAATATGAATGACTCTGTTCTTATCTTACGATTCTTTAAAAGACGATTGCATACTATGCTTTTACATTTGCTTGTTTTTCTAATTCTTCTGTACCTGTAGAGAGAGAAAATAACACCCTATATGTGTGAAATAGAAATTATACATATTCTTTAAATCATTCCGCATTTTATACTGCTTTACAAAACGAACTTTTATAAAAACGAATTAGCATTTTCAAAACAGACGGATTTTTCGCTTTTCTGCATTTTTTAAATGTGAATATTACTGGCTAAAAATGTAAAGAAAAATTCCTTTTCGAAAATTTTAATAGTGACTTTTTCACTAATAAAGTAATTTAACATTTCACCATAAAATGGTGGTAAATTAGCTGCATGCAACCTTTCTGTGGAGAAACATTGAACCATAAGTTTGTTCCATTGATCAATTTCAGCACCCGACCAAAATAAAACTCTCTCCATGGACAGACTGTAGCTAATTTAGTTCCATTTCATCGTGAAATGTTAATTATTTTTATTAATTGTGTTGGGAAAGATAAATATGCGAAAAAGAAATATGCAACTTCAGGAACGGAGAGGTTAAAAAGTAAAATGAAGTAACGCGATCTGTCATCCGAGACTGTGCTTCAGAACATTATTAATGTCTTTATTTGCTTTTATTAATTTATTTAATTAATTTACTGATGTTCTTCGTTATCGTCACGCGACATCAACAGTTAAACAAATGCATCTAAAACGATTTGCTTAAACTAAAAAAAAAAAAAAGAGAGAGAGAGAGAGAGAGAGAGAGAGAGAGAAATGAAAGAGAACGAAAATGCTCTCGCCGAATCTCTTTTCCCTTTCTGAGAACTCTGATAAAAAAGAGAGAGTTCTTTACCTTGGGGTGGCCCGGCCCACTCTAGTCGCACGAGACTGTGATATCCGGGTCAGCCAACGCCCAAATCAGTGGACGGACATCGCCAAAGCTGGTCGCCAAATCGGGTTTTGAATGCACGAGGTTATTAACTAATTTGCCGTTCCCAACAGCAGTGTCAAACTGCGCTGAATTATATTCGTCTGGATACATCTTTATCATCGGAGCTTCCGAAGGAAAGTTTACGTCAGAACAGACAATTTTCAGTCCCCTTATGTATATATTAATGACTATGTCATTTTATCTCTCACCCCCTTTATTAAAAACTGTCCCAAAAATGTGTCCCAAAAAAAACGACATGAAAAAGCGACATAATTTTACATATATTTAAATACTATTAGTTCACAACAGCTTTAATCTATTGTTACAATATTTCTTAAGCTGTAGAATATGCATCACATGTATTTTTTACATATATTTAAATACTATTAGTTCACAACAACTTTAATCTATTGTTACAATATTTCGTAAGCTGTAGAATATGCATCACGTGTATTTTTTACATATATTTAAATACTATCAGTTCACAACAGCTTTAATCTATTGTTACAATATTTCGTAAGCTGTAGAATATGCATCACATGTATTTTTCTATAAATAGGTTACAATCATAAAAATTTCAACATAGGGTTACCGGGCGAACTGCCGTCCCACAGGTCCGGGGTTCGAATCCCGGGCTGGGCAAAGTTGATTCAGCCTTTTAACCCTTGAGTGGGTCGATAAAATGAGGACCAAGCTTGCTTGGTGTCACTGGGGTTTCGCGTCAGGCTGACCACCTGGCCAAGTGATATGCAATGCATTCCGCACTCCAAAGCCCATGGTCACGACGGCGCGGTTGGGCAGCGCAGGCCTTGGCGCCGCAGAGGGGCTGTTGCGCCAATGTTTGACTTTTTGTTTCCAGGCGAAATACACAAAAGATGAGAGATAAAATGACATAGTCAATTAATAGCGTTTTAATGTGGCAATAATGAAACTAAAAAGTAGGGGGGTTCAGAGAGGGGGTCTCCCCCTGAGGAGGCTCGAACAGCCGAGTCATATATATATAATAAATAATAAATAATAAATGAATTTTATAAACTCTATGGTTTAATTCGTAATGAAGAAAATTTATCACAAAGAAGATTAAAAATTTATTATGCAATTGAAATTTTTTACAAAATATTTATAGGGAAAAAAACTGATAATCATTTACTTATTGTTAAATATTATAGTTGGACACACACGCCTGCATACCCCTCCCATGTGAAAGCAATAGCTACTTCCGTTAGTTGAGCATATGCTTAAGGAGTCAAAAAAGGAAAAAAATGGCAAAAGCCCACATACAAACTTTTGTTATCATAATCGGGGTCTGTACATTTTTTAATTATTAAAAAATAATGATTTTTCATGCGCAGATATCACTGGAAAAAATAGTTTGTTGAATTCAATATTTTAATGGTGCTTTTATAACCAAATAGCTTTGAAATATCTAATTCGATAAAATTTCCGTTCGACTTTGTTCGATTCTTGTATGAAAACAGAAAAAGAAAAATAGCTTTGAAGGAGCATTTTTATCATGTATAAGCTTTTGCCCTTTTTTCTTTTTCGCAAGGGGGAGGGAGGGGGGTGAAACCTGTTTTTTTAAAAAAAGTTAAATGAATATATCACACGAAATTTTTCTTAATTTCCCTTCAAAAAATTATAGCTAGTCATGGGGTTTGAAAAAAAAAAAGACATATTTTTCGTGAAAAGTGAAGAACCAGCACCCCCTAATGTCTCAGTGAATGCTAACAGGGGTCGATCCAGGAGTTTTCTCTAGGGTCCCATTTTCGTGAATTTCAATATTTAATTTTGTGAATTTCAAAACTTATTTTTGTAAAGTTCCATGCCAATTTTTAAAAAGTCACTTTTGGTTAAAATAATTGATAAAGCAGATTAAAATATATGGTAAAATGCCAATAAAGGCCATTTTAATCGATTCTAATTTTGTGAAGGGGCCACAAAGTTAACCAAATTTTCGTCTCCATCGACTCCTGGCTAAGGCTGGATGCGAGACGGAAAATAGGCCTATTTCGTTTACAAAATAGCCGAAAAGCTTTGTCTTGTCTTGCAAAAGAAGCTGTAAATCTCTTGTTTCGTCTAATGAAAGAAGCTGTATATCTCTTGTATCGTCTCGCAAAAGAAGCAAACTAATGAAAGCAACGAGGCAAGCTAATGAAAATTTAACATTAACTACTATGGGGCCTTCCATCTCTATAATCAGAACAGATAGTACTATCATTTGTAATTGAATAAAATAAACTTTTTAATTCATTTCACACACAAAAACAAAACTTTTTTGCTTTAGCATTTAAGAAATAATTAAAACAACCTATAAGTTGGTATCAATAATATACCTTTGTAAGAAAAACTTGTTAGCCTTAAATCGCATTTTATAATAAGATTGTTATGGTTATTTATTTGGAAAAACAGTGAAGGATATATTTTATGTTAAACTCTTTACCCATAAGTTTTTCAATTAATAAATCAGATGACACGATAACTTAAGAGAAACACGACTCGTTTATTTATTATCCATACAAACAGGTAATATAAAAAAAAATTATGTCAATTCCTACTTAGGTTAACAAAGAAAAATTTTATTTTAATTTCATTTTATTAAATAAATAAATTAAATTAAATTAATGAATTAAACCTAATTAATATCAATTGTCGTCCACTACAAGTTTAAAAAAATGTATTTGAACTTGAATGGATGACTAAAAAGTATTTTATTAACGATTGAAAATTTGAACAAGATGTATAAATATATATATAGGGAGAGTGTGAAATAATTGTAGGAATTGAGAAAAAGGAGATGCACAGTTAGATCTTACAATAGTTCTGAATGCAAAATTTCAACATTCTACGGTTAAAAATTTTTGGCGTCAAATTTGACGATATTTTGGCAAAACTTGTCCAGGTTGACGAAAAAGGCGAGATTTTGGACATAGACCAAACAATGACTATCTCCAAATTTGGCGATATTTTGGTAAAACTCGCCAAGGTCGATGAAGGTCGCCAAGGTCAAATGGCGAGATTTTGGGCATGGACCAAACAATGACTGACTACGGATGTCCATAGACATTAATGTATTGAAATTCTTTTGGGTGGTCCTGTAAATAAACTCTCCAGTAGATTGGAACCAAAAATCGAGATGCACAACTAGATGTTACAACAATCTTATATATGAAATTTCAACATTCTACGACTAATAGTTTTTGAGATTTGAAATTTAAATACATACACACGTACACCAAAAGTCTCCAATCTTGGCGAATTTTGGCGTTATTCTTGAGGGAGTCACATGACCGTGGTCCGACCATTACCTAACTATATGGTAGGACGGTATTATGCTTGAAATGGATGCATGTCCCTAGAACTGCCATTGACCATAATGTGTTGGAAATCTTTTGAGTGTTTCTGTAGAAGAACTATAAATGATAGAGACACTTTTTTCGATGGAAAAATTCATTTTGTAGTCCTTAACAACATGTATCACTTCTGAGTCGTTGAACTAGCCTAATACCTCTAAAATACGCTTTAATGAATGTCTGCCTATAGAGCGTAATGTATTTAAAATCTTTTGAACGGCCCTGTAGATAAACTATCCAGTCGAATGGGACCGAAAGGGAGGGGGGTTTACAACTAGATGTTACAGCAATCCTGGATATAAATTTTTAACATTCTATGTCTAATAGTTTTTGAGATATGTGAGTTTAATAAATTTCGGCCCATAGAGCGTAATGCATTTAGAATCTTTTGGGCGGTCCTGTAGATAAATTATCCAGTCGATTAGGACCAAAACTGTACTAACATCAAGTGTCATTCACTAAAAGTTTCAAAAAAATGTATTTTGATACAAGCGTATTTATTTTTCACTAAACTAATATTTAGCTATAAAAACATGAATTTAAAACTTATAAAAATATAGAGATTTGTCTTTAAAAAACTTTTTAAATTTTTATTTGTTTGAATTTCATGTTAAAATAAAATGACATTATTTTCCATTTATACCAAATATTCTGACTTGACAAAACCAATCGATCAAACGTTTTGCATTTGTTAAAACTTTTTAACACAGTCCAACGTGGCCTCTTAAACAGCAGTAAAACTCTCACACCTGTTAAATTCGCTCACAATATCATTATCCGCTTTTACCTCAGAATATATATATATATTTACTTACACTTTTCTGCAAAGAATACAGGGTGTGTGGACGAATAGAGCCGTTTTAGCAAACGGGTTTCTAATATGCAGGCATGTTCCAGATTTTGCATAATGCGCGTGAGAAAATACCGCTTCTTGGATTTACTACGGTTTTTTTTTTTTTTTTTGTTGTTGTCGAAAATTTATTGCCGATGTATATATAATGGGCGTGAACTGTGGAATATTAAACAGTTGACTTTTTTTTCCGTTTTAATAAATATTTGGTGTGGTAACAATTCAAATAACCAGGTCATTTCATCATTGTTCAAATTGAAGGCTGTTCCTTCTAAACCGCCTACAATTTGAGTTAGTCATCACGAAAACCGTATTGTGATGTATGGGAAAACAATTTGCAATTATTAATTATTGTTGTTTCAAGCAATTAAAGAAAATTTCAACTAAACATTTCCTTGTACTAAAGAAACTGCTACGACCCTGGTTTATGTACCGCACACTTTTTTGTTTTATGTGTCTTTTGTTAAGTATATGTTAATATAACTGTCATTAGAAATTTATTAGGGAGTAAAATAGTTTTGTTATTTATTCAACGCTAAAACGCAAAAGTAAATTGGTGTAGAATATTATCTTGCACAAATATTATTATTTCCTGATTCCATTTTTAATTACATATTTGCATAGCTGCCAACTTTTACACTTTTTTCTGAAAATTATTACCACTATTTCTTTTTGAGCATCTTGTTGGTAAAATAAATCCACATTTTAATGGAAAATATAACTATTTGAAAGTTTTAATGGATTATGTTTAAAAAAAGTAAGAGTTCGCAACTATGTATTTGACGTGTTTGAAATATAACACTTATGTAGCTTAATTTAGTAGATTCATCTCTGGAAAACTGGGTTCTTTTTTAAATTTAATAACAGTATGATTTCGGAGTTGCATAACGCCTTTGTCTACCGCACTGAAGTTCAAGGGACTGGTGGCTCCACCAGTGGCTGAGAGGTTCTGCTCTCGAAACTGGAAGCCGGGAGGTGCCAGGTTCAAACCCCGGTAGCGTTTATCGACCTAGACATCCGGAGTTTTCCGTGGTTATCTCCGAAACCTCGCGTAAATACAAACTAGGATCCCTTAGAAAGTCCCTCACGGAGCGCATCCCCCCTGTAGGCCTAGGACCCTAGTGCACTCAATCGACCTAACCACAAACAAACAAACAAGGGCCTGGACTTATGTCCTGAATCGTGTAAGATCTCTCGGTCTCCGACTAAATGACCCCTTAGTGACCCCTTTACGAGCTGTGATATCAGTGTGTACCCACCGAATTCCAGCACTTTCATCATTGGTCGCAAAAGTGTACCAGCAATAGTCAAATTTACTGTCTGTGTTTTTTTCACATACTATTGCTTACACAAAATGCTTACAAATCACAGGAAGACGGGTAAAGTTTTACCTTTTATTATGGGTATCTGTTGGAAAGGTTTTAAATTGTTTATGAAATTTACATGCGAAATTTACTGAACACTTAGCATCTCCAAGAATTGCATGAAAATACTTGCCCTCCAAAGGGTTAAACGCGTTTGCAAACTACACGGAAAAGGCGGAAACAATGCAAAGGTGCACAAAGAAATTGATACTTTTAATGTGGCTGTTGCACGACCAGAAGGGTACTTTAAAACACCATAGTTGGAAAACTATAAACTACTTCCGCGATTTATTGGTCGACAACCTTACAAAACTTCCTCGAAAAATAAAAGAGAAACATCTCCACCTGCTGCTCATGCAATATTAATGAAATGAGCCATTTCGAAAAATTCCTTTTGTTTCACGGTAGGAGGGACTGCCCTTATACCTCGTGCCGTATTTCTTAAATTCAAATCAGATGGGATAGAGCATAAAATTTAAGTTTGGCACGCTGGGAGTATCAGTAAAATTAAAATATGAAGTAAAACGAGAAAGTTACTTTCAGTTTATGAAGTGAGAATTTGTTACTGCCAATAACAATGCTGGAATGCTTAACGAGATTTTAATGCTGGAATACGGGGGGTCTATAGTAATTGTCGATTCACGAAATAAGATTTCTATCTTCTATTTCATGTAGCTTAAGTAGTTACTTGCCTTTACGTTCAGTTCTGATGCTGGGGTGACTGTGTCTAAATATTCAGAGAAATCTACAAAATCTCACGGCTAACATTATACTTTATTTTGCATACCACACAAATTACGCACAACACATAAAACATATGAAAACAACGGCGGAACTACACTATCTTGTCAAGAATATGGAATTCCATATGAACATGCGCAGATGCTCGCAATCGTAACTACCAGTCTCTAAATAATTAACTCAACTTCAGTTCAGTTCATGTGAGTTGTGACGGTAATGACAAATTGGTATTAGCCTTCTTGTTCTCTTGAGGTGCAAGATCTGGAACGTAGAAAACCTAAAAAACTACCATGCTACAGGTTTCTAAAGCTTTATTTTTTCGAATCAATAATGTTTCTTTCGTGATAAAACCTCATTATATTTGTTTGCTCCAAACTAAACGAGAAACGGAACAAATTTCAATGTTACCATTTGTGCCTGCTTATTTAGTTACAGTTGGCATTTCGTTTTCTATGCCCATCCTCCAGTAGTTATGGCGTACGAGGTGTTAGGCTGAGATATTAAAGTAAATATATTATTTCTTGTTATTACCCATAAATTGTCATTCTGCTGTTCATTAGCAATTTTTTTTTTCTTTCTCGTGATCAACGAAACGATTATGTTATCGTAGCGTAAAAAACCAAAAGGAAAAGGCGTCCTAACATTCAGTTACATGTTCATTTAACGTTTACGATTTGTTTGCACGCTAAGCTTTTAGCATCGTGTCGCTAAGGATATTCTCACCAAATCGGTATCCGGCTTCAAGAGTATCGGAATGCGGAAAGTATGATGATATCACGAGTTTTGTAATTGTATTGAGAGTCGAATACAGTTTTAAACATTAAAATGGCATAGATTCCATTCGCAATTTTCAAACAATGTGTTAGAAATAGCCCCCCCTCCCCTTGTAAGAAGGTAAAAATACATTGCCACTTTTTGTTCTCCTGAGTTTTTTTAGTTCTTCAACTTTCGAATACACTATTTGCACACACGCTGTACTAGGCACAAATAGTTACCCTGTTCGCTCGTAAGTACGCAACACAAGAGATCCCTCTTCAGTGTTCATTTTTATTTCTTGTCATGGTCTTCAAATACCTTACTCTGGACTAGCCTGGCGCTAGCTCAATGCAGTAAGTGTAATTTTCCCTGCTGAATCCAATTGTCCGTCGAATGAAGATCTAAATAATAGGATCAAGGGCTGAATATTTGATAGACAGGTTTCCACTTGCATATCCAGACAAATTACTGTTCATTATTACATTCAATCAGGGACGTAGCCAGGGAGGCTGCAATGGGGCCCTTGACCCCCCCCCCCCCTGAAATTTTGAATTTTTGTTAAATGGATGTCAATAAATCAAGCATTTTAGTGATAAATTCTACCTTTCCGCATTTTGGGAACAGCCTGAATTTTTTATTTTTCTTGCTGCGTCCTAACATTCAACATTTAGCTTGTGTAGACTGGGAATAAAATGTCGATAAACAAAATTTCCATATCAATTCTTCAAAAGTACGAACACCAAGTATTCTTAGAAATATGCTCTCCCTCTCAGGTTGTCTATCACTAAAATAATTCAAAGTATGCACTATTATCCAAAATTTGTTCTTTCCGCCAATAACTAAAAGGAGAAGAAAGTAATTCTTACCAAGCCCCTTGCCCTCCAAGCACACACTCACACATATGAGCGCCTGTACGCAAAATCATACAAAACAGAACTCAAATTGAGCTCCTATAATATACATGCCACTTAAGGTTTACACATACATAATCCCTTTTATTTGAAGCTATGGCATCCTTAAAAACCAGAACGCCGAGGTACAACACAGATCTTGTCAAACCGAAAATTGCTGCACCACAACTGAGGAGCCTCCAACAAGGCTGTTAGGCAACTTTCTGGGATTCACAATTTTTTTCCTTGTTTTAATATAACTGGATGATGCGCACATTTTGTCAATTACTTACCTAGAAATCTGTGCAGAGAAAGAAAAAAAGAGAGGGGTCGTCAATGGCCTTTCACCCAATTTCTCGGCTATTTAACGTACAACAAGGATTTTCCTTTTAATTGCTTGGATCAGCGGTTAGCAGTTAGGAGAAGTGGGGTGGAGCTGTTGGCTGCTACTGTGCATTCCTGTGTGAAATGATCTCGATGATTACATCTAAAACCGGATACGGGTAGCCTACAACAGGCCTCCAGGCTATGGCACCCGCATTTTAGACATCTTGGGAGAAGAATGTAAAATCGTTCGGATCTGAGAATACCTCTATATAAGACATGTTTTTTTTTTAATTTAACTTTGTATATTAATTATTAGTACTACTCTCAAAAACTTTCTTTGCACAAATTATTTAGAGAACGGGTGTGGGGGGGAGGGGGGGGGTGTTAATCCTTAATCAGCTCAGCTCTTCCCCCAGTGTAAAAAAAAAAAAAAAAAGATTCACTCATTAACACTTATGGGTACCTGTGCTCAAAATCATTTGAAACAAGTGTCCAAACTCAGCTCTCATAATATGCATATCATTTAGACATAAATAATCAACCCTATTTGAAGCTGTGATATTATACTGTAATTATATAACTTAACGGTGATATATTTTAGTCCTTTCCTGAAATTCGAAAAACGTACTTGATTGACTTTTTGTGTGAATATCCGTATTACAGCTTCCATAAATGTACTTAAGAGAAAAAGAGACGAATGGACATTCAATCTCCAGAAAGAGCTTGATTCTCACTATCACAACAATTGATTACTCCTTTTTTTAGAGGCTTCTATCACAACTCAATCTGAAAATTCCATACAGGAATTATAAGTATGTCTTCAAGTTTAATAAGAGTAATTTTGTGAAATTGGTGTCAAAATTCTTATTGATGTTTCACCTGAAATTGAAAATTAGATTTTTTTTTATTTAATACTCTTTAAAATTGACAATTCATATCTAATAGAATAAATTTTAAAAGAGCTTGCTATCGCATTAAAATAAATTTTTATTATACCTTATTCGTGGAATACATTATTTTCCACTGAAATTCTTTCTTTTAATGTTGATTGAAAATTTACGGAAAATAGAAGTCACTTCCGTTTTTCAACTTCAGTCACTCAGGCTGAGTCAATATTAATGCAGTTATCTCTTTTAGGGGCAGTGACACTTAATTCAACAGTCGAGGTTTTGCTCTTGCCATCGTCATTATCTCATTCGAGATCTCTAATTATTTTCAAGCATAACAGCTACTGCAGTAGCCGAAAGTTACCTGTGGTTTTTGTGGCGAAAGGCAAGGACAAGCCACAATGTTCTGTGGTTTTGGAAGGCATTATTTATTTATTTGATAGGTTCGTTCTCACGATTTTTTTCTTATACAGGATATACCAAAGGGACGTTTATTAATTTCCTGCCCAGTACAAGGTATGCGTGCAACTAAAAACACCTACAATCTCTGAGCTATTTCAGATATTCAAGGCATGAGTTAGATATCCATTTCTGGGCTATTTCGGATAACACCGACATTCTGGATGGGAAACAATACTCAATTTCTTGCCGTTGGGATCTTTTGGATATTCTGCATCTACTAGAAGATTAAGCCCGTTGTGGAGGCAATTACAACAGGCGCTAGAAGAAACATTCAGCAAAAATAATACTGCACCATGGGCCTAGACAGCGAGGGGCAGGGTGGGGCAGCTGCCCCCCCGTAAAATGAGCTAGTCATGGTGTCTGATTATGACAAACCGGGCATTCTCCGGTTAGACTCCATGTCCTTCCCCCCCCCCCCTAATGAAAATCCTGGCTACGCCCTTGTACTGCACTGAATATATTTAATCTTTGTCCACTTGAAATAAATATTTCTTATTCAATTTTTATTATATATATCGTAATCGCATTTTCTTCTAAAAAAACTGGGAGTGCGAAAACTTTTCGGTGTACGAAATCATTCACATGTGCGGGAGTGCGAAACCTTTTCGTACTCGAAAGATTTCGTTTCGCTGGGAACATACCCTGTTTGTTATATCAATGTTTCATGCAAAGGAAATCATTTTATTTGTGAAAATAAATTAAACTGGGGAGTCGCGAAAAACTATTTTAAACTAATTGGAATCGCAGTTTTTCCTTCAAAGCCTGTTAACCGCGACTTCAGTTAACGTCATTATCACTTGCGACACCTAATTTAGTAACGCAGATGATTCACATTTTTACTCTCGGAAATAAAATAGCACGAAAAATAGTGAAAAATCGCTTGAAAATTAGGAAACGGGTGGATTTTAAGATTTTTTAAAGTGCACAGATGATTTTCTTTATTTTTATACATAATTCGGAAAATTTTCAAGAGGATCGTGCAAACGGTGTAGATTTTATTACGTTTTTAACTTTTTCACGTGCTTAACTTTTTAATATTTTTTGGAGTAATGGCAGTGAAAGTTTTATCTTCGAGTGGTTGTTCGGAATTGATAGAAAGTGAGTCAGTGAATCAGAGATCAACGTCATAATAGTATGATAAAAATAAAATAAATAAATAAAAATGCATGTATTATTAAAATTTCTGACTATAGTTCGAGAAAAAATTAATTAATATTTCCCAGAAATTATTCAACAGAAATTGATAGTCTAAAAACTTCATCATGAATGGCACAATTTTCGGTAAACAAACCCATTGTTTATAAAAGTTAGTTAAGGAGCTTAAAACGAGCATTTTATTTTTTAACATTTAACATAATTTTTAACATTTTATTTTTTAGGTATTTGGGACAAGGGTTTTGACTTCTCATTACTATTTTAGTCTCAATCGTTTTGATACACACTACACTTTCTAGAAGTTTGTATACAATGTGAGACACCATGGTATAAAGATATTTGATGAGTGTTGCCATAACAAGGAAATAATTACTGTTTAAGGAAATTTTAAACTAAATTTACTATCGAATGTTAATAAAAGCTCATAGTGAAGAAAGATTTTCAATTTTTATTTTGCTGCTTTACAATTATGATACAATTTTTTTTTTATCGTGCTAATTCTTTCTTTTCTTTTCTTTCTTTTCTTTTCTTCCTTTCTTTTCTTTTCTTTCTTTTCTTTTCTTTCTTTCTTTTCTTTTCTTTCTTTCTTTCTTTTTTTAACATTTAAAATTTCATTCACTTCACTTTCAAATATTAGAATTATCAAGCGTATAGACTTTTTTTTCTCTCGGAATTCTTTTGACAACCATTAATTTATGTTACTCGATGGTCTTTTAATAATTTATCTTTTTAATTAAATTGAAACAACCTAGCCAAAAAATTAACGCCAACCTCTCGGAAAAGACAAGCATTACATTACGACTTAAAATTAAAGCAACTTCATTCCCAATATCCCTGAGATGAGTTAGTTATCTTATAGTCGTTTCAAAAATCATTAAAAGTCTAAATTGCTGAGAGAAAAATTTAAATCAAATAGCTATGTGAACATGGCATTACGAAACAAAAAGTTTTGTAGTGACATGTTTCCGTTTATAAAGGGAAAGGGGTAGAGAAACATAGTTCTAGGAAAAATGGAAAAATAAGTAAATGTCTTCAGCCATTACTTGTTTTCTTTCTTTTCTTTTTTGAATTTTTTCAACAACCTAAACGATAAAATAAGTTTCATTTTCTTGACTAAATACTTATTCAACAGAAACGACAGTGAAAACAGCCTTTTTAAGCGCATTTGAAAGCCGTCGAAACATTTGTCAAAGCCACAATAAAGAAAAAAAAAAAAAAAAATCTACAGAGATAAGTTAATTGAAAAGTATATCAAATACCACCCAAAACATAATTACTGGTAGGGAGAAAAAAAAATCGCCCAAAATAACGACCCAGCAAATCACCCGTAAAGAGCTATGTAAGCAAGCCCCTAAACAGCTGATTTACTCGTATCTCATGTAGACATTTAATTTCTCATTCTGCCGCTTGTCGTGTGCGTGTCACCTGATTCCCTAAGTGGCCATTAAGAGCCGATAATAACATAGAATAAAGCAGATGTTTTTTTTTATTCGATATCTTTTATTTCTGCCGCAATTTGCCAAAGTAGCGTCGTGTAGGTAATTACAGATTATCCCCCCCTCCACCTCTGTCATTTGGGTGTTTTAATTAAAAAGAACCGGAATGATTCCATGTTTAATGCTCTGATTTTCTGATGGCGTCAGAGCTTCAGGTGTGGTGATTGACGTCATAGTCGTAGATGAATAAGAACGTACAAATGGTGTTTACAGAGTGATTGATTGATTTGATGAGGATTTTTTCTCCGAATGAAATTGATGAATAATTAATTGGAATGATTCAATAGTCTTCTTTTTTTATTTGATACCCTATTGTTGTCATTGCTAATGATTATTAATTTTAGATGAATCTCAAATCTATAAAAAGAGTTTATGCGGACTGTATTATCGATGCCAAATCTCATACATCATAAGTATATATATTGCGTTTGTAAGCGTTTTCGAAGATTTATAAAAGTACCTCCAGATTGTTTTAAGCATTGTATAATCTATTTGAAATATGATGAAATCGAGCTTCACGAAATTGTCCGTCTTTTCATCCTGGCCGGTTTTCATATCACGATGACAGTCAAATTTCTGAAGTCGTCGTCCTCTTAGACGGGCACCCGTTTGCTTTTAATTATAACCAGCCATCTAAAGATTACTGCAGTTCATCCCTCTCCCTGAAATGCTGTCATTGGAAAACGTTGTATAGTTTATTCCTGTACCTAGTTCGATGCCTTATATTAAAATTGTGCAAAATTATGCTGATTAATTTTCGAACATTTTATATCATGCTATTCATAGTACGGTAAGTTTGGATCACGTTTATTGCTGTCATGTACAGTACTGTGTTTCAAATTTTCACAAATGACAGTTTATCATTCCATCCCGAAGCCTGGGTGAAACCTGTCTGTAGCAGTAGCGTAGCCAGAAAAAAATTTTAGGGGGGGTTTGGGCACTGATGTAACGGATAATCTACATTATGGATCGCATTTTTCATGTCAATAATAAAACTCTGCTAAATTTTAAAGGGTGTTCTGACACCCAACCCCCCCTCGCTACGCCACTGTGTAGATCATACAAAAGGGATAGTAAGGGTGTATATCGAAGAAAAAAACCTCTGTTTTTGATCTTGGTACACAAATTGAAATAAACTAATAGCACCATGGTCTCCAAAAAATTCCAGATGGTTCTTCATAAGCTGCTTTACACACTGCAATAAGCGAAAAAGCTGTGCCTTTTGTGAAATTTTCAGAAAAAATTCTTAAACACGGATCTGAGCTGCAGGATTTTTCGAAGAGTGACACGTTTTGTGAAAATTTCCGATTTTTAAGAATTTTTTCTTGTAGTACAGCTTGTAAAGAGACAGTTTCAAAATTTTGAAGTGCCTGGCATAATTAGTTTATTTGTTCTTATGTATACCAAAATCACATGACTTTTTCGAACAACACCGGTAACAGTATCTATGAAAGCTAAAATTTACAAAGAAAACCTTGTGAATCATGCCTCTTCTCGAAATTTCTTTTATCTTTCCCATTCAGACTTTTTTACCGAATTTTCAGCAAAGGTAATATTTAATATAGATTCATAATTTTCCCAGTAGCTCAACTAGTTGAAAAGACGTTTTTGAACCTAACAAACGTTTCATTTTAAAATTTTGTCTCATCGCAGCCCCATAAGAATTCAGAAGTTTTCACTGGCATGAAAAGTAATACCAGGGTGTCCACAGGCGACTAAAAATGCGAGTTTCATTGTTAATAATTTAAAGAAAAGGCTACTTTTTTGAATAAAAACGACATTTTCATACTATTTTCTTGGCTACTGGTAGCTCACTCCAGGCGGCTAATTTGAAAATGAGATTTCGGTTTTTCTCAAATCCCCTTTCTTTTCAAAGTCGCGACTGGCTAATCATCAAACATTCTTGTGCTTTTTTGTTAATCGTATATAAAAAAAATGTACTATATGATCTGTTATATAATGCATAATTTTTTTTAGTTTATCATTTTATTCATTCTTTCTTAAATGATGATAAATGGCGTATGCTTATTTCTTAACTACAAAATCATGCAAAAATGCTACTATACTGGCACCTAAAATTCAGAAAATTTCTACTAAACTGGCGACATTTTATGCCAATGAGGCTACTAGTGACACTATTTTTGTCTCCTGCTATTGGTGGACCAAAGAAATATCGTGCAAGTACTTAAAAATTTGGCACTTTCCTATGTTTTCTCAGCACATTGACGTATTTTCAAATGCAGTACTAAAATACACAAATTTGAGATTCGAGAATCACGACACGAAATGAGAATGACTATTTTTGTGGTCATGGAGATAACGATACTTTAAAGAAGTAATTATCAAGATGTGTTATATCTGTGCATCGCCAAGATTAAAACTGCGCTAAGTGAGGTGCTCATAACGGAAAAGTACGAAGGTTTTCAATCGGAAGACAGTTGTCTTCTAATTGCTAGGCTCTTCGAAAAGCTTTATTGTTTTCCTTTGTTAGATTTTTGCAGCCGATAGAGTTTTTCGCATCGAACTTCTTTGCCAAATTTGATATAGGGCTCGAAATGAACGGTTGTCTGCTGGCCCGAGACCACGAAAATATATTGCGGACCAGTAGAATACAAAGCTTGTTGGTCTTATTTACATTTTTCTCTTGCAAACTTCCCTTATTTAATCCCATAATAATACTTTTCATCTAATTTTAACAGTACATGTCATGCAATTTGATCTATTTTATAGTTTTATAAATCAATATATATTGCTTAAATAAATTCTTCTGTTATGCAGTTTCTTTTTTTTTTTTCTTTTTAAAATCATGTATACGAAAGTCATGGAGGACTAGTGACTAAATATTCTAATTTCTACCTCTGCTTTGGTTTGATACCAGGCTTAGAACTAATTAAGATCGACTCTAATTATTTGCTAAAACAGGATTTTGCAGATTTTGCGGAAATGCTATAATTTCGTGTAACCTCGATATCTCGAATAAATGTATTTTCCCTTACAAACTGACCCCCGTTTATTTCAACCTCGTATCTTTGAAACTCGATAACTCAAATTTTTCCGGTGTCTTTTCGACTTCGAGATATTCGAGATTATACTGTAAAATTAAATTATTCTTGAATTAATTCATTTATCACAATTTTTTTGAGAAATTGGTAATAATTGAAATCGCAATTCATATCAGTCTTTTAATCGATTACAGATGGCACCCACAAAGGGCTAAAGTTCCCCCCCCCCTCTTTTGCACCACTATAAAGGTGTAGAAATAAAAGTTAAATTTTATATCAAAATTTAAGAAAAAAAAGAAAACAGATAGTCGTCGTTTTTTTAATTAATGAATTAAAATATTTTACTTTAAAGATAACTTTTATTTATTTTAAATCATTCCGGAAGTATTTTTTATAATTAAACTCGGTTTTAACGTCTTTAAATTAACTAGATGGTATTTATTTATTATGCTATAACCAAGTTATGCTAATAGTGAGCTTCTGTCTATTAGCAAATAATACAGAATATTTTTATTTTATAAGAAAGTTGTCTCTTTGGGCGAATGATGCAGAATATTTTGATGCTATAAGACAGTTGTCGTTATAACTGTCGTTAGTAGCACTAATCCGTAAAAAGTATTACTAAAAGTATACTAAATAGTTAGTAAACTAAAATCCTGGGTACGCCTATTACTGCGTAATCGAATGAAGTCAGCTTGATACCTGCCCTGCTACTTCATCTCATTTACGGCCCCCGCCCGCAGAGCAGCGGCTCCCCTGAATAACATTTTCCGGAGCCCCTGCTACAGCAACACATCTCGTATCGCTCCCCGGTGTTTCTCCATCACGCAGATTCATTAAAAAGGTCTGTACTTAGGCTAGTTTATGGGGATGCTTGTCTTCCAATTTGCGTCTGACCTCCGACAGAAACGACCGAGTTTATTTTTACAGCGCTATTTTTCCTTTGTTTTCTTTTTTTTTCCCATAGAAAAAAAAATGGCCTGGCTGTGGAAATAATGCTTGCTAGGAGAGATTGTAAAAGCAGAAAAAGAAGCATGCTCCACCAGTAGCCGAGCGCATAGCGCTCAAAACTGGGAGACGGAAAGTGCCTGGTTCAAACTCAGATCACGTCCGTCGATCTAGCCGTTCTTAGTTTCCCGTGTTTTTCTCCGAAACTTATCGTAAATACGGGTTATTACTCCTTTGAAAGGCCCCCACGGAGGGCACCTCCCCCCCCCCCTCGGCCTAGATCCCTAGTGTAGTTAATCTGCCGTAATCTCACAAACAAACAAACTAATACAAATAAATTAATCTTGTCAGGAACTAGAAAATTTTATCGGATGTCTCTCTGCAAACTGTACTCCTCACGGACGTCTATAAGGGGGAACTGGGGGTTAAGAGGTCCGGACCCCCTCCCCTTCCTTAGTCTACACACCAACGCTAATTATATCCAAATGTTCACCTTTTGAATCCTTCGCTCAAAACAGCATACTGTGGTAAAAATTAAATTTTGAAAATTTTATATTAAAAAAAAATAACTTTGTAAATTTTATAATTCATTGCGTAACAGAGTTGTTTAGCATGAAGAATTTAAAATTTTTACCAGATATCTATAGTAAACTTTACTGTCAATCAAATTTTATAGTAAAATTTGACCCATTAACCCCCCTCCTCCCCCCCCTCCCCAGCTAAATCCCTCTTATGAGAAAACTATTGTTACGCTCATGGTAATGCTGTAAACAACAGAAAAGCTTTGCCAGTTATGAAACTTCCCGAAAAAGAATTGTCTAATGTGCGATATTTTGCACATTAGAGAATTTTGAAATGTGTCATGCTTCGAAAATTTTACATTAAAATTTGAAGTTTAATGGGTTTATTTATTTATTTTTTATGTTTTAGAAAGTTTTGGGGTTTGTTAAAGAGTTCGGTGCGGTATTTGAAGAGTGTTTTTCTCGGGCTCCCCAGATGAATCAGCGTAATTTAATTTGTCTTACAGGACTGTATATATTTGAATAGAGCTTTGTCTTTTTTCCTTTCATTTTTCACAAATAACCACAGGTTTGACAGAACTTCAGCTAGATAATCTTGCGCTGTTGGAAAACGGCCCACATTGCTCTGTTTGCTTTTTCAACAAACTAACTCTTTGGGGACCAACTATACTTTCATCCCATCTACAGAAAATTAACGGTGATTTGTAAAGAAAGTAAATTGCTTTGCAGTAAGCATGATCTAAGCTGTGTGATACAACAGATGCGCTTGCTCAAACTTTAAAGCTCCGAATCTTGGCAACGATGGTAGCGTGCAAGTGAACTATTCATTACCGTTCTCAAGCAAGATTGTTTTGGAAAGTGTTTTGTAGTGGATGCGTTTAGTGTGATTTATCTTTATTTTTATTGTGTGGCTGCCATCAGTGTTCTCAACTTTAAATGAGTTGATGTTATTTTCTTACTGCAACGCTGCTGTGACACCGCAACTTTTAACACTATCTGACAAAAGAGAGGAATTTCTTGGGCGGGGGGCTTATTAGTGGCTCTAATGCATTTTTCACATTACATCTGGCGAAAATTGCTCAAAACTCCAGACCATTAGATTGACAGCCGCGCTGTAGTCCGTGGATCTTCACACTCTAGCCATTTTCCGGCGTTCAATGTCTTATACACTCGACCATTCCTTGGCAACTTAATTATTTCGATAAGTTTTCTAAGATTATGAACTTCATTTTAATCATTCAGACCACATCAGCGAACAAAAAAAAATCTGGAGCTCATTAGACAGAATTTTATGTCTCAGACGCAGGTCCCGTTTATGAGAAACCGGGTCCTTCTGAATGCCTTATCTCATTTTGTGTAATTTGTCCTGTGTTCTCGCACAAATCTATGTCGTGATTAAATGCATCCAATTTTATGTACATTACTAGATAAATGAGAATGTTTATGAACATTTTAAACATTACGAAATAAGTAGGGGATGCAATTCTGCACAAATGCTTGCGGGACTAGTCCCGCGGGATTACGATCCTAATCCCGCGGGATTGATACTGAGAAATAAATTATTTTTTATTACAATTTCACTCTGCTTTCCCAATCAATAGACGGAAAATTTTTGCATATTTATGTCTCTTATCTAGCAATAAACTAATCAATAACTACAAATGTTAAGGTTTTATTATTTTTATTAAATTATCTTGCAATGGGAGTCTGGATCAAATATCTATATCTAAATATCGTAATCTAAATTTTTCGTACACTTCCCAATCTCCAAGTGAACTGAAATATTTCATACTAATTTTTCTCTTTGCGAACAGTCACGAATTAATTATAAAAAGTAAATAAAAAACTTTGTAAAAAACACACATAAGAAGTTATAGGTAAGTGGATACGCACGTTACAACCAAAAATTTCAGTCCGTCAGTTACAAAGTTTTTTATTTACTTTATTGTTTAACACCAGTATTTTGAGTGTTTTTTCCGTAATTATAAAAAGTTTTCATTTTAGTTTTTAATTTAAAAAAAATCATACTTTTAATTATTTTACTAAAATTAAATTTAGACTAGGAAATGATTCATTGGATTTGTTCGATTTTGTACGTTCTGTTTTCAGCGCCTAAAAAAATAACGAAAGTATGTGAATGTATCAATTCTGTAAATTCCTTATTTTTAGCAGCTAACATAAGACATAACTTAGTATATTATTCTGAATATCATCATCACGTTTTATATATATTATTGTATTAATTATCTCATAAGATTAATTATTATTATTAAAGTTAAACTTCATAGTGCTTAAAATCTTCTTTTTTCTACTTTTCTCTGTTGAAATGAAGTCCTGGCTAAATGAAATTTCAATCCCGCGGGATTGCGTTCCCTAGAAATAAACTTTCTGAAAAATGAAGACATAAAGTACAGTAATTTTCGTAATATTAGTGTAAACGGTAAATTCCTATTTAGTGGTGCTCCAATCTCGCTGGGTAGTCATTCAAAAATCTACTTCCAGCGTTCATTTTTAGACAGAAAAATCTTCAGTGAGTCCAGAGACTTACTGAGTACTCACTCAAAAGATACCACCCCAGTTACCACTTCTTTTTGCAGTGGCTTCTTTTTGCCACTTCTTTTTGCAGCAGTTTCTGTTCCTTTTGCAACAGAATCCTTAATCTGTTGCAACGAATTTTCGATATAGAATTTGGGGATTGATTATTTGTAACTTGTAAATTTAGAACTGAAAAAAAAAAAAGGTATTTACTAAACTTAAACTAAATTCACGTTTTGTAAAAGTTGAGGAGCCCCTAAAAAATATTGTGCCTGCGTATGCCCCTCTTGGCCCTGTGTGGTAATCAGGGCCTGTTCAGACGGTTATAAAACCCTCCAGCTTCCAGATAGGCCGCCGCTGCTGGCAGCTACCCGTCTGCGCGTTCCTTGCTCCATCCCACAACAAATCGTCTGGGCAATTTCGCGTCCGAGACCTGCTCCCGACCACACGTGCAACAGGTAGTAGGTAGAGAGAGGAGGTGGAGAGGTGCGCAGACCTGTTGGAATGCGGACAACCTCCCCCTCCCCACCTTCACAGACAGTAGCCCCTACATCCGGGCAAACTGATGAGCAGCATCACTTTGACACGGAGGAGGGGGAGGGGACGGACGTTGTTATAGCGCCCCCTTTCCTATATATGTATATATGTAGTGTGTGTGTGTGTGCTCGTTGCGTATGTACGATAATGGACTACACCACCCCTCGCTTTGTTTGATTGGAATGTTTCGCTTCTGTTCTTAAAAAAAAAAAAAAAAAAAAAAAAAAAAAAAAAAGGAGGGGGGAGTCAAGGTGAAGATGGTGATAAATTGCGGAGGGATACCTGGTTGAGGAGACTTCATGAGTAATCAGGTGTAATTTCCGTGAAGAGTTTTGTTTTTGCAGATCTTGCGACTACTTTCATCAGATGCATTTATTCAATTACGTCGAACTATTCCATTCGCGTTTGAAGATGGATGTTTAGGCAATGTTTTTCGTACTTTCCAAAATGTTTGTTTTCACTTTACAAACACCTTCGAGCTTAATGTCACTTGAATCCTGAACTCTTTTCCGTAATTAGCTTTAAAACGTTGAATTAAGGGCGATTCAAAATCCTGGTATCCTCATTGCTCACGAATGGATTGGGGTATACTGCCTTTCGTCTAAAACTGCAGAATGACAGATGATCTATCTATATTTATCTTTGGTTTCGTGACATAGATGTCCTGTGACTTACAGTACGGAAAAATGACCAGTTAACTTTTCGATAAAAAGGCTAAACTGCTCCCCTAATAGTTCCCCTATCGAGCTCTCTCAGTGTTTGGACATGCCCAAACTCAATATTCGGCAAGCGTGGCTCGTGAGTCGCGTGTGGCTCTTTGTCCCCTTCAGTGTGTCTCTGCTACAAATAACCAAGATCAATATTAAAATTTTTCTTCCCCGGTAAACAAAATGCTTTGAAAGACTTCGAGAGAAGGGAGACATGATGATTTTTCACACCTGGAACAGAAGCATCTAAGCAACAGAAATGAGACATCTAAGATCAATAAAGGGCTGCACAACCACCGACAAGATCCGAAATGAAGACATCAGTAATGAGTTGAAGATATTCAACTTATGTGATAGAGGCACATAAGTTGAATATCTTCCCTTGAATGAAGTTGAATGATAAATTGAATATCTTAAGTAGAAATGAACACTGGAAGTATGTTGTACTAAATGGAAAGACCATGTGCAACGCATGCCAGTGACAAGATTCCCCAGAGCTGCCCTTGACTATACCCCGAGAACGTCCGAAAAAGTGGCGGATTGAACAGTGAAGCCGGAATAGGCACTCTGCCTACTCGTTGAAGTTGTTGTTGTTGTTGATGATGATGAATAGTAGTCCTGATTTATATGATTAGATGAAAAAAAAAATGGCTTTTGAAGTTCCTTCTTTTTCGGGTCTACCTACTTATGCAGGTCTTTTTTGAAACTGAACCTCACTAATAGTAAATTAAGAAGTCGTCGTAGTGATAAAAATTTAGAATCGTGGGTCTAAAATTATAAACAGCAACATACAAACCTAACAGATGCACACTTTCGAAGGAGATGCAAGACCTTGTTCTCATCAAGTGTTTGTCAGCCGTTGCCATATTTTAAATTTATGGACCTTGCAATTTAATTTCTATCAATAATTAAGATCATCCTTAAGAATGTTACGAAGATTTATACAGTGTACTTATTGTTTAATTAACACTCACAAAACTTCAACTAAAATTTATTAAGATAGCGAACCGAATACCTATATGGTTCAAATTTAAGAAATTGGGCACTCAGTAGAAATCTCAATGGTTATATTTTTGATATGTGGCGCTCTTGACTAAAAACGTTCTTCGACTCTAAAAAACTTTTTTCTTTTTTCAATGAGCAGGCACTTCACCACTCGCCACTACATTCCACTACTCGTCACGGGCATTCGTCACTACAAGGGCCTAAAGGCATTGGCCATTCTATTATGGGGGCACAAGGGACGGTCGATTTAACCCTTTAACGCGCAGTGTTCCCATTCTGGGAACACCAAACTCTGACGTTTTGACTGTTTCCAGTCACGAAGAATAGGTTTGATTTCTATAAAAATAGTTGCGGGTGACATAGCTCCACGAGAATCCTTTACTTTTTAGCACGTCATTTCCCGTAAAAAGATTGTCACGATTCTTTTTAACAGCACTGACATCTGCTCAAAAATGGAAGAATGCGAGAACAGCTGGATAGATTGCCCAATGCTGAAAAAAGGGGCTGCCGTCAAAAAAGGGCCTCTAGATCTGTGGCACGCGATGAATGTTTCGATCGTCCGCCATCTTACTGGTAGTTAAGTCGAGCGATGGCAAGGGCTGCCCTTTTTTCAGCATTGGGAAAGGGTTGCGCCTCAGGTTAACACTCAAACTGGGAGAACAACCCGGACCCAAAAAGTGACACAATGGTACTCTAGCCCCTAGACCGCCTGGACGGCTGACTAAAATGTTTTCCGACCGTTGCGCTAAGCTAATGCATAGTCGTACAATTACAAAGGAAAGAATCTAAGCCACATTTCCACTGTTCCAGGACTAGATTTAGTTGATATTTAGATTTTAACAGATAGTCTTGCCTCTATACAGCATCTTTCTGATTGGATGAGTATAGGAGACAAGCCGAGCTTCGATATTTGAAATCTCATCCGTTTTCTCCAAGACCTGCCATGCACTTTCAATGTGCCCCCATGTCGGTTTGCATGGCAATGAACTGGCTGATGCCTTGGCCAAGTGAGTATTTACACAGAGAGTATAGTATGGTGACAAAACTCTTACTTATAATGAAATCGCCACAGTCAAAAAAGTGGAAATTAACAAACTATGGGAAATTCCTCCCAAACATTCATTGTGTTTTTGTAAAGATCCCGAAGGGACTCCAGTTCAGAGGTAACAGAAAGCAGCAAACTGCTCTCTCGTGCTTTGTCGGTGGCCACATCGGGGCTCTCACCTTCCAGCTGGACATTAAGATCTATCCGAATAGTCATTGGTGTAGGGCCTCCCATTCTCATATTCTTAACTGCTTTAAATGTTACCAAAAATGACTTCTTGAGGGATCTCTCCTTGTTTCGTGATATGGAGATTTTAGGTTTTATATAGATTTTCTAGGATTTATTCCTTTTGGGACTAGTAACAACCACAGAATCTTAAGAGCATTCTCCTTGTGTCTGTTTGTACATGTATGTATGCACGCATGTAAGAAATGATGTATGAAACGAAAACATTACCAACTTTTGGATTTTCTGTCCCGAAATTTCACACGCACACACACAAGCACAAAATGATAATGATAAATTTTTTTAAGTGTAATTTATTGTGAGTTGAAAACCAGAAGACAAATTCTCCAGAATTTAAAATTGCATGGGTGTCACTTTTTATAAATAGTTTCATTTACTGACTTGAGAAAAAACTAAGTGTGTGGAATAACATAAACGACATAGCCGTTTTGCAACAAGAACACGAAAAAAAAAATTGCATTTATAGATAAAAACAATTAAAAACTTTTGAAATTACACACATAAAAATTAGTATCTTTTTATGCGTATTAAAAACACATTTTAAAAAAGTGGTTTTTTTAAAATGTGTACATAAAAAACAGATACCGATTTTTATGTGTGTTGTTTTAAAAAGATTTTAATTAAGCTTAAGGTTAAAAGCTGTGAAACGAAACTATTATAAGAAATCAACTCCAGCAGAATTTAAAATAGAAAAATGTAATGTGAGATATCCATTCACCGACACTAGCTTAAGGCCAATCTATATATCAAATTGCAAAATAAAGATAAAAATCGACATGTCTGACAATGCGCGATTTTAGATTTGGAACTATTAGAATTTTGTCCGATCATCGAATCCAAGCAGCAGCGGGCGCGTTTAATACGTGGGACGATGACTGCAGGGAGATATCAATGCAGTTGGCATTTTTTCTTCTTTTATATATCACTAATATTCTTGTTGTTGTTGCTTTTTTAAGGTAAAGCACATTAAAACTATCTGACACTTTGTGGAATACCTTGGGCGGAGGGCTTCTTAAGAAGTTTTAACGAGTATTGTTTTTATTTCTTAAAAATAAATAAATAAATAATTTTATTCGGAAGCTTGATACAAATTTAATCCCTTGCTGAAGTTTGTTTATTTTTTTTTATCTATTATCTTACTTTAAATGTATATAGTTTAACTATCAAAACAGTTGTAAATAAAATTTAAAAAATTCAATAAAAGAAAAAACTGCAGTGAAAAAAATATTTTATTTCGGCTTATATTGTTAAGTTTCTTTCGTTAATTCCAAATAATATCTGCGTGTGCGAAGTAAAATAAAATCCTCAAAATATATCATCTTATATATCATTAAGAGACACATACTCAACTAAACTATAAAAAAAATGACACTCGATGCTATATAACTACAGCCTAAATAAAAGTACTTCATTTTACTTTACTTAACTTTTCTTTTTTAACTTTTAGTTCAAAACAAAAACAACATGCAGCGTGCATTTTACGAATATCTATAAAATAAAACCCAAATCAAGTCGCTAGCCACTATTTTCAGCATTATATAGTTAGAGGATATTCGTTGCATGTAGGATCGATTATTTAAAAAAATCTAGACGTTTTATTAGTAAACTTTATTATTTTTTAATAAACCAAAGTACAACCGGTTATCAAGTGCATTAAATTTAGAAAAAAAAATAAGCTTGCCGGTCAAATGAAGGAGACATATACGGAACGAGGAGGACTCTGTCTTAACTAGTACCTTGAGTTCCGATTTGAAATACGCCTTTATTAGCTATCCTAACTGTTCTGCCATATATTGTTCTCGCCGCTTTAAACAGGAATGGACGCCTCGTACAGTCGAGATTTAGAGAATTCTTCGAAATTATATTTTTTATTTCGGAATTTCAACCATGCAAATGATAGGTTGCCCGAAGAAGATTGCATGTCGTAAGGTCAACGAAAGCACATGGGAATTGTAAGGATTTTTTTTTTCTTTTTACTTGTGATTTTTCAAGGAGCTTGGGAAAACAAATTGCACGTTATTTGCAGATGTTTTTTAACAGGCCCTCATTTCTCCCCAAATCGTACATGTATATATATATTTTTTTATTTGAAAAATTATGCTTTTACTTGTATATTTTTGCACGACTGCCTTTTTTTAACCCTTTGAAGCGCCAGCATTTTCACATCAATATGGAAGACCAGCTGGATAGACTGTCCAACGCTGGAAAGGTGTAGCCGTTGCCATCCATCCATTTAAATACCAACAACATTGCGGGTGGCAGTGGATCGAATAGCCCACTGCTGGCTGTGTGGCCGCGCAGTCAGCTGTGTCAGAAAAGATCTTTAGCTGTGTGGCACCAGATGGGCGATTTGATCTTTCGCCATGTTTTTGATAATTAAATGGATAGATGGCAACAGATGTACTTTTTCTGCGTTGGGACCATTTAAACATATTTTTTGCGACCAGCAGGGAAAACGCTGAAAAAAAGGTGGTTTTACTGCGCAACCAAAGCGTGTCAAAGGGTTAACTTAATTGTGTAATTGCAAATTGTATGTCACGACCACGGACGTTTGAAATAGTTTTTTTATATTATTATTATTTTATAAGCAACAGTCTTGTGGCTCTGAAATTGTGAATTGAGTGAAAAGACTGCTGAATTTAAATGTCTGAATTTAAACCACAGAAGTTGAAATTGTAACTTTTTCTAAAACGACAATAATTTTGGGGCTTTAAAATTGTGAATTGAATTGAATGACCGCCGAATTCGATGAGTGATTGTTAAAGACGTCTATTTGAATTTTCAAAATAATAATAATAATAATAATTAATAAAGGATTACGTTCCTTTTAATATATAATGTTAGTTATCCGTTGAAAAAAAAATGGTTATAGCTTCTTTCATTAGAGATTCTTTTAAGTTTATCAAGGAGTATTTTTCTCTTCCACACTGTCGCCAGGTCTTATAACGATATGCTTTACACCTTAGTATAAAATCAAATTGTGTTCTCAAGTTATCACAGCTAAAATATTGATAGTAAAATAAACAATGCAAATATATATTACTCAATACAGCATCTACTTCCACTAATAAATATAGAGAAATAGCACATATACTGTAACAAAGTGCCCCAATTTTTAAAGGAAATGTTTATTTTAATTAAGAATGATAATACCTATTTTAATAATTTTTTAGGAAAAACTTTACAAAAATTTTGAACAGTCACACGCAGGATGCTTCATATTTTGCCATTGGGAAATAATAATTAGAAAACAGCTATAAAGTATATGCGTCATTTCTTAAATTCAATCCTGAAAAATCTTTATTCTTTCACTGGCATATATTTTCATTTTATATTTATAATTTCCTTTCTAGAATGTTACGTTTAGATAGTCAAATGTATGAAAAAATGTCCAAAAAATGTTTAAGACACTTTGAAAAAATTGTGTGGTTTATAATAATCTGAAATTTCTCAAATTCCTGAAGAAATTACTTTTTCTTTCTTAAAATGCTTGAAACTTAATGAATTTTTTTAAGGCAATATTTTGCAAAGCGGGTTTCACTTCAGGTAACCTTGCATTTTAAGGATTTTACTAGCAAGTCTCATAACTCGCTTAAATATATATGTACGGTGCACAGTACATCGTTTAAAGAATCATTTTGAAATTTCTTGTTATATCCCGAAGCAATCAAACTTTCAATTTTTTTAGATTTTTTTAAGTATCGTAAAGCATCTTATGTTTCCACAAATAGAGACCTAAAATATTTCTACAAGGATCAGGAAAATAACAAAGGAGTGAAATATGACGATAGAATCCCCCTGTATTATTCATACTATTTTTCTGAAAATACCTGAACAACTTGAATCGTTTATATTAGATTGTCCTTAATTTTTAATACAAATAATATACTTCTAAAATTATTAACAGTTTGTTGTGTTTTATTTAAAATAGGTATTGTTCATTTGTATTTTATCGCTATTGACATTTGATGTTTTCCAAAATAACTTTATTTTCCTCCTTTCTTTCTTGTGACAATTTTTTTTTTCTCTTTTAGGTAAGTTCAAAGTTGTACTCCTCTGCTTGTTTTCTTATTATGTGCCACGGATGGTAAGATTGTTACAAATTTATATCTCAGAATCTTCACTTTTGTCAGATGATTAAGTGGAAAACAAATTCTGATAATTACGTAAAATTATTCAAAATATGAATTGAAGTATGAATTTATTCACTGAAGTATTTACATTCTGTTACCAAAATTTACTAATCCAGTGTGAAATATCTCAAGATCAATTTCATTCTTTAAATTCTTAGCTCTGGTTTATAACTAACATTCTCCATAAAAGTTTTTCGAATAAATTTGCACATTTTCCATTTTTAAGTTTAAATTCCAGCTTTACCAGAATTGATACACATTTAGGACTACGTGCAAATAGTTGTTATGTTAACAAATATATAACCTGTTGTGTTATATAAATATATAACACAAATATATAAACACAAAAGAATTGTGTGTACCATGTTTGTCGATAATAATGTTTTTTTTTTTTTTTTTTTTTTTTTTTTTTTTTTTTTTTCATTTTTGTAAGTACTTGTAAAGTGGAGAGTGTGAGTTTCGCATCTACATCTTTCACTTGTCAGCAAGTCGGCAAGAAAACAAAAGAAATTTTTTAACCTACATTAAAAATAAATTTTTCTACTTCGCAACTATTCAATCCAGATTTAAATTAAACAGAAACGTATTTGTAATTATGTTTTTCCCCCCTCACAAAGTATCGAAAAATTGTTATGAAATCTAAGGGAGCGGCCATTTTATTAATTGGAAAATAAATACCAAGTATAAATTTTCCTTCATGGAGACAATTCAAAACCGCACTAATTCGCCGGTAGTAGGAACTTACTGGCACAGTTGTTATTATTGCCACTTATTCTAACTCTGGCAAGTTTTTAATTACGAAAATTTTCTCATTACTCATTTGACTATAAATCTCATTTCGGAGATAGAAGATGAAAAACTGCGTCGACTCGAGCCTCCTTTGCTAATTAACAAGAGGGTGTGTTTATTTCTCCTTTTTTATACCTTACGTTGTTTTATTCTTTTTATACGTTAGCATAAAGCCATGGATTAATATTTAAAAACTAGAAGTCCGTCATGGAGTCAATGACAACGGGCGCTAGAATAAACATTTGACGAAAATATGTCTACACTCAATTTATTTCATCTTCGTCCGCCTAAAATAAATAACTTCACATTCAGTTTTTATTATATACCAAAATCGAATGTCATGCTCTTCTGGAAACGCACGGAAACTTTTCGCATTCGTACGATTTCGTTTTGTGTAAACAGACCCTCTTACATCAATGCTTCATACAGACGGTCATTTTAATTTAAAAAAATAAATAAATAAACTATATTATCTGTAAAAACTGTTTAAAACGAAATGAAATCACAACTTTCCCTTCAAAGCCAGATGTGTGACTTCAAAAGACGTCACTGTCACTTGCAGTACCTAATTTTGTCACGCAAAGGATTAGCTTTTTTTATTCTTGGAGTTAAAATGGTGCTTGAAATAGCAAAAAATCGCTTTAAAATTAGGGAATGGGGAATTTTCAGATTTTTAAAGTAGCGCAGATTGTTTCCTATATTTTTATACATACTTATGAAAAATTTCAAGAGGATCGTACAAACGGTGTAGATGTTGCTACGATTTTTGTGCTTAACTTTTTAATCTTTTTGGAGTAATGGCAGTGAAAGTTTTATTTTCGAGTGGTTGCCCGGAATTCTTAAAGAGGAAGTCAGTGAATCAGGGATCAGCGTAACTATATAATAGGATAGGTATCATCTACTCAGTTACAGCTTTCAAAACGATTTATATCTGACCATAGGCATCGGTGTCTTTGCTTGGGAGCTGGAAGTATTTGCCACACGTGCAAAAGAGATAAAATGCAAAATAGCTAGAATAATAATAAAAATCTCAGTATATATTTTTAAAGCGCCATTAAGAGAACGTTCTATTTGTTTCATATTTTTATTCTTTTAAAGTTTAGGGAGTTAAGGTTAGCGATTCCGATGCAAATCTTAGCGTTCGGAGTGAAACACTTTGGCAGTTTTGAAAAATTTGCGAATAAACTTAGAAAAAAGAACTGTTTCTTCCCTCTACGAAGAACGGGTACTTCAGGGTCGATCCAGGAATTTTTTCCAGGGTCCCATTTTTGTGAAAACTGTTTATTTCTGTGAATTTCAATACGTATTTTTGTGAATTTTAACACTTATTTTAGTGAATTTTCATAGCAATTTTTCATGTCACTTTTTCTGTGCAAATAATTGACAAAACAGATTAAAATGTAGTGTAAAATGCCAAAGAGGATCCATTTTGACAGATTGTAATTCTGTGAATGGGCTGTTTTAATCGATTGTAATTTTTTGAGGGGGGGTCTGCAAAACGGATCCAATTTTCGTCTGCACTGTAATTAGAAAATAAACAACTATAGATTTTCCTTCATATGTAGAAAATTCACCACTGCAACATTTCGCCAGTAGTAGGAACTTACTGGCACAGTTATTGTTATTATTACCCCTTATTCGATCTCTCTCAAGTTTTTAATTACAAAATTCTTTTCTCATTACTCATTTGACTACAAATCTCATTTCGTAAAGGAAGATGAAAAACTCCATCCACTCGGGCTTCTCCTATGCTAATTAACAAGAGGGTGTGTTTATTTCTCCTTGTTCCTACCCCTTGCTTTGCGCGAATGAGCTTTTTGACAGGCCAGGAACAATAGACGGCGCGGCCCCCCTCAAGATAAATCGCTTTGTCTCCGTATGCTGGAAGAAGTTTTCCGGAAACAGGTGTATTAAAGTGTTAATGATTTGCAACTACATGAATAGTGCGCAATGCCTAATAGAAGTGGAGCGTGAAACTAACGCTTGTGACCCCCGTGGAAAATAATTGCATTTTAAACGACGGCGTGTTCTCTGAGGGAGTGTTATTTACATTTCTTTTTTTTTTTTCTATGCAGTGTTTTGTCTTTTGTGGGAAAGTGTGTTAGAATTCGGGATGATGCCATAGGAGTATTTTTCTCCGAATTAATCGCCCTAGATACGTGATCGATAGGTGAGCACGTGTTCGGTGACAAGGTGCTGATGATGGATGCTGGTGTATAAGGAAGATTTTTCTACGTCTATGATGTAATTAGAATAGCGGATCAGTAATTATATGTATCACTCTCTCCCTTTTTAAACCACTTAAGCACCCCTGCAGTTCGAAAATATCAGTTTGAGATTTTTATATTAGCATAGTCCAAGAGTTCATCCTACTGAAATTTCTAATCCATATTTCAATTAAACGCCCCCTACAGCTGCTTATATGCACACTTGTCCTCTATAAACTTAACCTTTTACAGACCAAATTCAGATCCAGGCAAATTTTAAATAAATTTTTTGCATATTTTTCCTTATAATGCGTGAGTTAAAGGATATTAGTCATTTAAATGGGAAAAAAATACCCCCCCCCTCAATTTTCACTGTGTACCCGATTGGGAACATTGGTCATTTCTGGCTATACTTTTAGGAGCTATATTTTTATGGGTAGTTTAAAAAATAAGTGAAATATTAAGAATAAATAAAATATTTATTTTTAAATTTAAAGTAAGGATATGAATTAAGTTTGAAGGGGAGACAGGTGTATCAAGATAGCTCCGTAAATAATAATGAAAATGGCTATTTTTATGATTTTTTATTCAGTTTCCTTCTAATGATAGAAATAAAAATAATATTTTAAAAAATCAAGTCATCTTTTAACTATATCTGCTAATTTTTTCGAGTCAATATTAATAAAATTTATTTTTTCAATAAATTTGTAACTTGATCTTCCCAATTGGGAACACTGGCCTGTAAAAGGTTAACTTAATAAAATCTTTATATCAGTTTATTTTATTTTATTATTTATTTATTTATTTATTTATTTATTTATTTTTATTCATATTTGGCATTGTCAAATGTTGGTGAAGTTGCTTTACAATTTTTCCATTTGAACCTTGCACATGACGAGTAAGAGCTTTAAGGTTCGGGTTGGCTATATGTTAAAAACTTTTTTTTAATTAAATGTGGCATCATCCATAATTTTTTAATACTTTTCTATACATAGATGCAGTTTAAAAAAAAATTCTGTCGCTAATGCAAATAACGAAAATCGAATATTTAAATTTGTTCAAAATATCACTATTTACAACATAAAAAAAATTGTGATAAAAATAAATAAATAAAACACAATTCAAATTATAAAAGAAGTAACATATTTAAATTAGTACTAAAATTGTGATATTTAAAGTTGCCCCCCGCACAATTTTAAAAACATTATATATATAGGGTAAATCAGAGAGTAATTGCCATTGCCCGCTTTTAGAAAAAACATTGTTTAAAGGTTATTTTTGAATGTTTTTTATTCGATATTCAACTAATGTTGCATGGATATGATAAAATAAAAATATTTTCTTTGAATTTTGTTTCTCCTAACGGTCCTTTTAGCTGTGGGCAATCACTGAATGTAATCCTTAAGTGGGCAATAGCTGTATGCCTTACCCTGTAGATATAACATTCTCATAATAATAACCAAAAATAATTTTTAAGAAATTAGTAATAATAATAAAAATAGTTGTAGCGCCTAGAGTCCTTAGGGACATTAATTTAGAAGAAAATCTGTCATAAAGGTGTCCTTCTTTTTATTGAAAATTTTTAATGTTTCAAAATATAGTACAGTTATTCCCAACACTTTTTACGAATATTTCAGATTGACAACTAAAAATTTTTATTAAAAGACAATCCTATCATAAAAATTTATTTAGAATCCGCTTTGCTTTATTCAACTTTTTGGAGTAATGAATTTCCACTTCATTTTCTCACGAATTGGTTTAATCAAGAATTTACTGTAGTTAAACAAAATTTTTCGTAGGAGCAATTTCAACATTTTCTTTTTTACATTTAAGTACTAACCCTTTGAATAGCCACCATTTCCCAATGCCGAAAAAAGGGCAGCCATCGCTCGATTTAACTACCAACAACATGGCGGTCGATCGAATCGCTCATCGCGTGCCACAGATCTAGAGGTCATTTTCGATACAGATGGCTGTGCACGCACAGTCAGTCTGTGTCAAAAAATGGTCTCTGGATGGCACGCGATGAACAATTCGCCATGTTGCTGGTAGTTAAATCGAGCGATGGCTGCCCTTTTTTCAGCATTGGGCAGTCTCTATCCAGTTGTTCGTGAGTATCAATGTATTTCCATCGTATTCTCCAGTTTTCAACAGATGGCGGTGCTGTTAAAAATAATCCTGACAGTTTTATAAATATTCGACAATATTTACGGGAAATGATGTACTAAAAAATAAAGGGGATTCTCGTGTAGCTATGTCGCCCTCCAGTATTTTTATAGAAATCAAATTTATTCTTCAGACAGACAACAGTCAAAACGTCAGTGTTTTGCGTCCTCACGACGAGGACACCGAGCGTTAAAGGAAAAACCTTTAATTTTTATCGAGATATATTTATTTATATGCCTTCAGATGTGACAATAGAATCTGTAAATTATAAATTACTCTCAATAAGGAATCTAAAACGAGATTCAAACCACTGTAGAGCAATAGAGCGAACCTGTAAATGCATAGGAAAATATATCGCCTACATCTTTCTCCTTATTTTTTCTCTTTCGTGAAAAAAAATAAAACAACCTCCCAACTGGACCTCTTATTTAAGGGGAAGACAGATGACTGTGTTTTACGCTCAAAAACATAGCCTGTCAGCTGCTTTCAAGCCTAGTTTTACGACGTGTCCATATGAAGACGGCAAAATTTTCATCCGCAACTAAAAAAGTAGAGTCTTTGCGGTGCAGACCGAAATAGACCCAACTACAACTCATTCGCACCGGCCAAGATTTATAGCGCAAAGGAGTTAAAACATCTTAGATTAATAGCCTAAAAAAAGAAAGCGTGAAAAAAATTTTGGAGTGGTGGTGGGGGGGGGGGGGAATGGATCTTTTGGTTTTCATCATCATAAATGTTTTTTGAAATCTTCGTAGGATTTTGTTGCTCTTTATTTTTAACGTGTTAGAACTGTGACGTTGATTTTTATCTTAACACTCTATCCAAAAAAGTTTAAAAGTGTCCTTTTGATGTTTCGGTTTATTTTTGTGTCTTAACTTCCGTAAATATGCATCGATTGCAACAAAATTGATAAGTACTTTTTATGTAAGCTAGACCATGCATAAAGAACATAGACACTTTTAGAAAACAGTGTGCGTGAATTATTAACAATTCTTGTAAGCTAGTGAAAAAACTACAGTGCATTATGCTATTTGTGTGTAACTGCCGTAAATATGCATCGATTACAATAAAATTGATAAATAACTTTTTAAGTATGCTAGACAGCTAGACAGGGGCGTAACCAGAAATTTTTCATGGGGGGGGGTTACGACTACTGCAACTCATATATATGTATACGTGTGTGTGATAGTGTTGTGAAGAATATACATTTTGTATGGCAAAAAATTCCTCATGGGGGGGGGGGTTATGACCCCTAACCCCCCCCCCTGGCTACGCCTCTGCAGCTAGACCATACATTTAAAACCATGTACACTGCTAGAAAATAGTGTTAGAAAATAGGAACATTTACAGTTCTTGTACTGCTGCAAATTAAAAAACTCCAATAAATTATAATTTGGGCAGTCATTGTTCAAGCCAGGGGTTCCCAAACTTTTCCTCCATGTGAACCCCTTCTAAAATCCGAAAGAATGTAACGAGTCCCTTGCTTTGTATACAAGTAGATTGCTTTCGCGACCCCCCTTATGCACCTTGCAAACCCTTGGGGGTTCGCGAACTACCGGTTAGGTATCGATGGTTTAGAGTGAACTTAGGTTAATATTTTTTTTAAACAAAATTTGTTCCTATTGTTGAGGTCGATTAAACAAAGGCATTAAAACTGCAGTACTTAATTTCATTCCAAGTATTTATTGTTTTGGAAAGCTCGAACTAAATTTTATCCCTTTTTCACAATATCTCAAATACTGCTCACAGTTCTGAGAGAAAAAAAGAAATCAAATTTATGTTACGTAATCACATGTTGTGAGTTATCTCTGTGATGCTATTAAAATTTAATTTCTTTCGCTTCATATAAAATGTTTTCTGAAGATTCATATTTAGTTCGTTTTGATGTTCATATTGATGAAGCTGATAAAATATCCAAAAATATTTGAAGGAAAATATTGAGACAGCAGTCATTTTAAATTTTTTAGATTGAAAAATAATTTTATTATTATGCATCAAAATCTCTCTCATACTGTTTAGCTCTTTTGTGTTAAACGGAAAAATTTTACTTTTAGAAAATATTATCTAGTCTCATTACTTGCTTCATATTAAACAAATACCTGACTTCAGTGAAAGCAGTTATTAAATAAAATCTATTTCATAGTAAAAACCGATTTTACTGTGATTCTTTTTTCATGGCATTTGCAAGATGCCTTAATGTTTGCTTTTTGCTGTTGATAGTGTTTGGAAGGAAGAGTTACATTTACAGGCACTGACACAGTTGAGTTCATTCGATTTGCAGCTAGCTCTTGGATCTCGTAAATTTAATTTTAAAGTCTACATTATGTAGTGACTTACTTTTAGTGAAGACAAAAGTGTGTCTATTGCAATAGAGATTAGGAAAGCTCTAAATCAGCTCTTTTCACTCTCAAATATAAGCTGAAATGGAAGTAAAAAATATTGTTTAGTAGTCATGTAAAAAATTTTCTTGCTCTTTCTTTTTAACAATGTAAAAGAATGCACATATTTTTAGATAGAAAAAGCGTTGCAACACGAGTTTCATCTTCATGAGTATTGAAACATCTTAAAACAATGGCATTCTTTTAATAATTTAGTCTTAAAAAATAAATGTTTAATATTCTCGAGTCATAAGTTCGCATCCAGGATTTAAAGGTATAGGAAAGGCATGCATAATCATGTATGATCATATAAACAATATTTAATCAGGATTCTAAACTAGTATGTATCTAGTTTTAAAAAAATACCATACTCGTATATAAAAAAGCATTTTAATAAAACTAATAAATAATACGATCAAAATAATCATTAGCAATATAATTATTCAATAACTTAAGGAATCTGAGAGATGCTATAAAGTTTGCTTTTTGGGGGTTATAGTGTTTCGAAGGAAAAAGTACATTTACAGGCATTGAGACGACAACCACCATTCACCCCTATTCAAGTAGTGTTTTTAAGAGCAGGGGTCGATACGGGAATTTTTTTCCAGGGTCCCATTTTTGTGAAAACTGCTTAGTTTTGTGAATTCCATACTTATTTTTGTGAATTTCAATGCTTATTTTTGTGAATTTTCATGCCAATTTTGAATAAAAGTCACCTTTTTTTTGTTAAAATAATTGACAAAACAGTTTAAAATGTAGGATAAAATGCCAATATCGATTGTAATTTTGTGAAGGGATAGTTTTAATCGATTGTCATTTTGTGAAGGGGCCGTTTTAATCGATTATATTTTTGTGTAGAAGCCGCAAAATGGCCCAACTTTCGTTTGCATTGACCCGTGGAGAGCGAAAAAAAAAAAAAAATCAAATTAAATAAGAGACCTTAAACATTTATTGAAGTCTTTTCGAACTGAATAGTTCTGGTCACTGAATAATTTGTTTTCAATTAATTCCTTGTCAGAGGAAGCGCGTTATGATAAAACTAGAAGTCAAAACCCCTTTGTGGAGGAAATTACAACGGGCGCTAAAAAAAAAAAAAAAAAAAAAAAAAAAAAAAACATTTTACGAAAATATGTCTATACTCAATATAGTTCATCTTCATCCACCTAAAATAAATAACTCCATATTTAATTTTTATTATATACCCAATCGAATTTCATGCTCTTCTGGAAACGTGCGGTAACTTTTCGCAGTCGAAAGATTTCATTTTGCGTACACAGCTATTCTTATATCCAAGCAGACGATTTATTTGTTGGGGAAAAAAAAAAAACGAATAAACTATTTAATCTCGAAAAACTTTTTTAAACCAATTAGAACGACACTTTCCTTTCAAAACCTGATGACCGTGATCAATATGACGTCATGTCGATTGCAATAGCTTATTCTGTCACGCAAATGATTCACTTTTTTGACTCTCAGAGATAAAATGGAGCCGAAAATAGCAAAAAATCGCTTAAAAATTAGAGAATGGGTTGATTTTCAAATTTTCAAAGTAGCAAGGATTGCTTTTTATAGTTTTATACATAATTGTGAAATTTTTCAAGCGGATCGTATAAACGGTGTCGATGTTATTACGCTTTTCGTGCTTTTTAATCTTTTTGAACTTTTTAATCTTCTTGGAGTAATGGCGGTAAAATATTTATATTGAAGTGGGTGCCCAGAACTGTCACAGAGTCAGTCAGTCAAGGATCAGCATAACTATATAATAGGATGAACGGCTCGGTTAGAACTGGATAGTGTTGCATGCTGGATGAATTACTAGCAACTTCGTTTGGATGTTTTAAGTTATCAAGAGAAGGTGTCCTGCCAACAAAATTAAAGACCTGTTCAGAGTAGTGTCTGTGAGCCACATTATATTCTGAACTTTTTTGCGAGTAGAAAAATAAATTACCTTTTCGGCCTCGGATTTGCATTATGCTGAATAAAAAAAAAAAATACAGAAATAATGAAACGTTTAATTGGTGTAACGCGTCTTTGACGAAATAAGAGTTGCCCTTTCTAGGACATAATGAGCAGGAAGAATCGCTTAGTATCAAAAATGTAATAAATATGTGTCGAATCACTTTACAATTGAGATTGAACCCAGATTGTGTAGTTGCTAGAGAACCGTTCTATCACACGACGGGTCCGGGATCGATTCCTGGCATGGGCTTGAGTCTCATTTCGTCCGTCTCTTCATAGAAAGTAACGCGGGTTCACCTACTAGGTGCCTCCATAATAAAACCTTCCTGCAAAATAATTATTAGTGCCATGCACAGCACGAATAATTATTACACACCTTTCCCAATAGAGTGCGAACAATATTCATGTATATACATGCATTTTTTACGAATAAAAACTTACTTACGAGAGCTAGATTACGGACAGAAAGACAAGCAACAACCAAACATACGTTTCTATTTTGCATGAAAGTGTTAAAAAGAAGATAGGAAAACATTGAAATTCATACACTATTTCATCTTTTCTCCATCGTTAAGACACCGGCTACTGAGCAGAATCTTAGATACAATCAGGGATTTTGTTTTTCGTAATAGCATATCAGTGCTTGTATCAGAGTAGCTCATCTTATAAATCAGCGATTTCTAAAATCGGGGGGGATGTAGAATAGAAGAGCGGGCGAGCTTTAGCCCACGCGACCTGCATTTCATTTAAAACAAACCTGTGAAGAAATTTTCATTCTGCTCGTTTACTGCCCACAAAGTTGAGCTCTTACGTAATGTTCCAAGCTTGTCTCTCAAGCAAATGAAAAAGAAAGTAGTGTGAGTAAATCTTGGAAAAAGAGAGAAAAAGTGGATGTTGAACCCCCTAAAATGAAATTAAAATGTGCTAAATTAGAAGAAAAGAAAAGAAGAAAAATAGCTGATTTTCTTCTGGAAGTATAGTCCAGTATATAGGCATATCTCACCTTGCAAAAAATGGGTATAGTTAGTTTTTTTTTTTTCTTTAGGCCTTCAGTATGCTTGAGCATAGTGTAAAACGAAGTATTTGACCTGGTCTGAACGCAGAAGAAATGTTAGTGAGCAAAAACATTCGAAATTTTGTTTGTTTGTTTGTTTACAAAGTTTGTGTTTAAAAAATGCATTTTCTAACTTTCCTTAAGACTGTTTTCCGGGGGGGGGGCTGGGATGACTTCATCTAAAGCGGGGCTTTTGATCAAAATAGTTTTTTAAAAATGTTAGGCACTTGAAAAACCCATTATTTCTGTGATATGTCTGTACAAGTGACGGAACAGCTTAAACATTTGTTACTCATGACGACTTTTAATTTTTTGACGATTATGCGCATAATCGACAATCATCTGCCATTAAGGTTTCCATTAAAACAGTGTTCATATTTTTATGAATAATCAGTGCCAGATTGGCAGTATTTAGTACCGCAAAATATTTCAAGATTCCGTATTGGGCATATATCCTAGCCGTGGTATATTCTGTGTTCCAAAGGTGGACTGTCTCATTTCAGTAACGAAAGGGAGCCCGTTGAAACGAAATATTTCACCGATTCTTTTTCGGCGATCTTGTTTTCTTTTACTTGAATGATTGAAATTTGTCAACTTTATAGATAGCCTTACCTTGAACAAAAGATGCACCACTGGTATTTTCTTTTATAATCAATGAACTTATACATCTTATAGGCATTCAGAAAAGAAAAATAAATAAATAAATACTGTGGAACCGCGCTACAACTCCTTTTATTTACACGAACCGGAAATTACGTGAGTTTTACACGAGTACATATATTAAGAGTTGAAAGAAACTTCTCGTTCGTAACAACGAAATTTTTCGCTAACAGTAAGAAGCGACAACGTTCATTTATTCATTACTTTAACCTTTTACAGGCCAATTTCCCAATTGGGAACATCAAATTTAAAATTTATTGAAAAATTAAATTTTATAGACATTGACTTGAAAAAATTAGCAGATGTAGTTAAAAGATGACTTGATTTTTTGAAATAGAATTTACATTTCTATGATTAGTGGGGAAACTGGATAAAAGAAATCATAAAAATTGCCTTTTCCATAAATTTTTACGCTGTGTTGATATGCCCCCCTCCCCTTCAAACTTAATTCATATATTTACTTAAATTTAAAAATAAATCTTTTATTCATTCTTAATATTTCACTTATTATTTAAATTACCCATAAAAGTATAGACAAAGTATAGCCTCTAAAAGTATAGTCAGAAACGACCAATGTTCCCAGTTGGGAACACATCTAAAATTGGGGGTACAATTATTTTTCGCATTTAAATGACTAATATCCTTAATCCTTGCAATAAATTACTAATCCCTTCTAACCAGTGGCGTAGCCAAGGGTGGGGATAGGGGGTCACAATCCCCCCCCATGAGCAATGAGCAATTTTTTACTATACAAAATGTATATTCTACACTCCCATATCACACTCAAGTATGCATATATGTGAGTTGCAGTAGTTGTAATCCTCCCCCCAACCCCCAGGAAAATTTTCTTGCTACGCCACTGCTTCCAAAGAACGCATTAGAAGGCAAAATGCACAAAAAACTACTTTAAAATATACCTGGATCTGATTTCGGTCTGTAAAAGATTAACCCTTTGAGGCGCAACCCTTTCCCAATTCTGAAAAAGAGGCAGCCGTTGCCGTCGCTCGACTTAACTACCAGCAAGATGGCGGCACAGCCAGCTGTCGTCAAAAAAGGGTCTCTACATCTGTGGCACGCGATGAACGTTTCGATCGTCCGCCATCTTGCTGGTAGTTAAGTCAACGGCAACGGCTGCCCTTTTTTCAGCATTGGGCAATCTATCCAGCTGTTCTCGCATTCTTCCATTTTTCAGCAGATGTCAGTGCTGTTAAAAAGAATCGTGACAATTTTTTTACGGGAAATGACGTGCTAAAAAGTAAATTATTCACGTGGAGCTATGTCACCCGCAGCTATTTTTTTATAGAAATCGCATTTATTCTTCGTGACTGGCAACAGTCAAAACGAGTTTGGTGTTCCCAGAGCGGGAACACTGCTCGTTAAAGGGTTAAAAAAAAACCTCTCGTAGGTTGACCGTTTGTAAAAGTGAATAGTGCAACTTTTGGAAAGACATCTTTTTTTTTTTTTTTTTTTTTTTTAAGTTCTCAGTTCTCTTGCGTAATTTGATTCTTCAAAAAGATCTTGGAAATTGCGTCATTTCTTAAAAGAACAGTCTTAATTGGGCATTCCACAACTCTCCCAGAGGAAAAGGAAAGACAAAAGATAAGATTTCCATCTCCACTTCTTGATTGCATTTCGCGAAAATCAATTATTTCAAGACAAGATCACTGACTCCGGAGAACCGATTCCGTTACGTCAGACATTAATAACTAAGCTGAAATCTCACATCAACCAACTGGCATATCATTACCAGGGACAATCAATTATACCTGAATAATGCATATCAACAAAGCTTATAAACGCGTGATGATAATATTAGGAATTAGAATTGTGTTCCTGAATAAATGCAATGCCCGGGAATCAGGAGCGCAGAACCAGGCAGCACTGCTGAAAAATAATTGATAAGTCGGGGAGAGAAATCAAAATATAACGCGAAAAAAAAAAAAAAGTAGATCAGTTCATTGCATAATTATTCAACTCTTATAACGGATTAATATCGTAGATTCGGACTCGTTATTAAATTAGATGACATGCGGTGAATGGTAATGCAGCGGGAGAGAATTCAAATAAAGCGAACTTAGCTGGCGTAATTTGTTTATCTACAAATGCAGTGAGAATATATAGAGGCACACCTTTAATCTCTTATTTCTAATTACAGTGTCAGAGTTCTGATCGGAGTTGGGATTGCTCAACTTTCCCAACTCATTTAAATGTCTTTTTAAAGAAACGGCAACAACAAAAAAAATTATACTATTATGGATTGTATAATAAAAACAACTAAAATACCCGATCTTCGTACGAGGATACGGTTTATTTGTGCAACTAACACATGAAAACTTTGTTGTACGGTGTTTGTCAAATTATTGGACTCATTTGAACTAAACTATCGTTTTAACAGTTACATTTTAATTACATTTTTGGGGGGTTGCTATAAATTTATTTATCAAATGAAAATTAAATGACTTCTTCAAATATGAGTGTACCTGATACCGGCAGTGCAAAGTGTATGGGAAATTACTGTGTGCCATTTCTATTCGTAAAATGAATTTATTTTAGAAATAACTTGTGTGTTTTAATTTTTGCACAATGAGTCCAGTAATTTGGTCAATACTGTAGATCAGAGTTTTTCAATCTTTTTCTGCGATGAAGCACTTTGAATGGAGGTGGGAATGTTCAAGTTTACTCAATTTGTTTAAATGTCTTATTTATTTATAAATTTTTATTTCTTTTTAACAAATAGGAATTTATATTATCATGAATTTCTTAATTAAAAAAGCTAAAAGTATCCGATTTTTGTATGACGATGCGACTTATTTATATAACTGTGTCGTCTAAATTGTTAGACTCATTTCAATTAAAATTATGTTTCTTTGTTTTAAAATTATTTTAATTATATTTATATTGATAAATATATCAATTCAGTGCCACGAAGAATTTGAGCAGTGATAAAGTCCAAAGTTGGCCATGCTAAGTACTGACCTCGCAAAATGTATGAAAAAGCATATAACATGTTGTTTACATTCATAAAATGAATTCATAGTAGAAATAATTTCTGTATTTTATTTTTATTTTATTGTTTTTTTCATGATGAGTCCAATAATTTTGCAATGTTCTTAACATACTATATTTTACTCTGCTTGAAACGTCAAGACGACTGCTGTATAAAAATGGTATTCAATGTATGGGCACCAATTACCAAAGTCGTTCGGGAAATTAAAGAATTGTAAATAAATTTAATTGAACATAAATACATCATTGATACTTCTGAGAAAAAAGTGTTGAATTTTAAAGTGGGAAGTTTATTTTATCTTGCACTATATAGAAGCAAGCAGAATACCAGGTTATTAGTTATTTTAACTTTTGGATTAGCATGTTGCCTCCCATCCCAAGAAAGCAGTGCCAAAAAGTATGTCATTATTATTTTTCTTTCTATCCTCAAACTTGCAAATTAAAAAAAAAAAAATTGGCAGCAAATAGATTTTTAGTTTTTACGATTATTATTATTATCGCAGGGGGTGTCTACCGGCGACTAAAAAGGCTACTTTTGATTCTAATTTAAAGATAAGGAGACTTGGGCGACATTTTTGAATAATAAAAAATGTTATTTTCATACTATTTTCAAGTTTTTGGCTTCTTGTGCCTTACTTCAGATGATTCACGTGAAAATCAGATTTCGATTTTTTTCTCAACTCCCTTTTCTTTTCTGCGATTGGTTCTTCATCAAACATTTTATAATTTTTTTAATAGTGCCATAAAACTAAATGTACTACAAGGTCTGTTATATAACGCATGAAGTTTTTTAATTTATCATTTCATTCATTCCTTTTTAAATGTAGCTAAATCATGTGTGTTTATTTCTTAACTATAAAATCCTGAAAAAAATGCTACTATTTTGAACTAAAATTAAGGAAATGGTTACTAAACGGGTGGCTTTTTTATGTTGGTGAGGCTACTAATGATACTGTTTTTGCCTCCTTACATTGGTGGACACCCTGTATTATTATCATTAAAATAGTGAATATTTTTTTTTTCCTTTTTCAGCACTTGTATGCATCTCTACAGAATCTGAAGAAAATTAAAAATTTGAAGTTCTTTGGGATTTTTAAATTGTCCTAAAAGGACAAAATATCACTTAAAGGATATTTTTTCAGATTTTCAATGTGGTTCAGGTTTTCTTCTGTATAATTAATTCACTGATTATCTAATTAAAATTTGGAGACGTGAAGTGAAAATTGCTAGCGGATAAATTTTCATAATAGTATTTTCTCAAGCATTTTTCACAAATGTGCAAATTTCAAATCGAGCTTTTTTATGTTACGAATTTTTAATATGAATGAACTTAGGGAACAGAAAAATAGCTCGGCAAACGTCACACGCAAAAAAAAAAAAAAAAAAAAAAAGTTATTAATAATAAGCAAGACAACAAAGATACAAAGATACGAAATCCGAAATCTTAAAACACTTTTCAACTTTCTTGAGAAATGCTGAAAACAGCTTTCATACAATCAGATCGTCCTTGAATTTAATTATTTCCCATCATTCATTTCGACATTTGTCAAACATGAAATATTCGTTACGTCATTTGTGCGCACATGGGGTAGCTTCTCAAGAACGAATTCAACGAGCCAGAAAGAAAAAAAAAAAAAAGGTTCGATAGCATAAGAGTTGCAAAACAATGAAGGGGGAGAGAAGTTCGTTTTTCACTGCCCGTAACCACACCTAACCAAATTCCAATACGCTATATACCCATTATACTTTTTAAGAATATATCTAAATTATTCTTGATTAATAAGGTCAGTCTCTCGAGCTTGGAGGAAAAAGTGGCCCCGACTCCTGCATTATTCATCAGGGCAATTTGCATTAAAACAACTCCTCGGGGGCCACAGGAATTCTCAGCTCTGTTGTGCGCTTGTGCAGACTTTGATGTGTTTGTCTCCAACGCTGTGTCACAAATTCCTTTTCTTTTTAAAGCCTTTTGTGTCCCGTTGATAGAGTCGGTCAAGAATGCTTTCTAAATAAATAAAAATACGGAAAAGCGGCTCACTGAACGAATAAGGATAACGCCCAATTTAAATTATGCAGAAAATATCGATAAATAAGAAATGCAACACATTTAAAGTTTGCTGAAACAGAAAGGCACTTTCTCGCTTAACCCTTTTGAGTCGCAACCCTTTCCCAATGCTGAATGCTCCCCCAGCTGGCTGTGAGCCAGCTGTCGTCAAAAAAGGGTCTCTAGATCTGTGGCACGCGATGAACGTTTCGATCGTCCGTCATCTTGCTGGAAGTTAAGTCGAGCGATGGCAACGGCTGCCCTTTTTCCAGCATTGGGCAATCTATCCAGCTGTTCTCGCGTTCTTCCATTTTTCAGCAGATGTCAGTGCTGTTAAAAAGAATCGTGACCATTTTTTTACTGGAAATGACGTGCTAAAAAGTTAAGGATTCTCGTGGAGCTGTGTCACCCGCAACTATTTTTATAGAAATCTAGTCTATTCTTCGTGACTGGCAACAGTTAAAACGTCAGATTTTGGTGTTCCCAGAGCGGGAACACAGCGCGTTAAAGGGTTAAAGCCTTTTGTGTCCCGTTGATAGAGTCGGTCAAGAATGCTTTCTAAATAAATGAAAAAAATCAAAAAGCGGCTCACTGGACGAATAAGGATAACGCCCAATTTAAATTATGCAGAAAATATCGATAAATAAGAAATGCAACACATTTAAGGTTTACTGCAACAGAAAAGCACTTTCTCGCTTAATGAATGATAAATACTTAGCTGGAGGGGGAAACTCCTGTTTTTTTACTCTTCCAAAAGACAATATTTATGCAACCGGCAAAAACTGTTGTTAGCAATGGATATCTAGGTACATAATGACTGTTTCAATAATATGGTGATTCTTAAATTCTGTTAATTTAGTTATATAAAAAGCACCGTGCAGAAGAAAAGAAAAATCGAACCTGTATGATTTTTTTTTCTAATTCTCTCAGAAACAAGTTGTTTAAAGCTATGTTTTCAGTGCTTTCTATTTGTATGTGAATCAACTTTTTGAGAGAAGCTAACTACATATTTATTTTCTATTTAGCTTTAAAATTTCCGTGTGGGTACCCTCTTTTAGAATTTAAAATATTTGTCTATGCATTCAAGGTAAAAGAATTATTTTTATTTAATAGAATTATCTTAAAGAGCTCATGATTGGATACATTCATTCATTTGTTCTTTTCAACGTAACATGAATTGATAAGAACGAATTCGTTCGAATAATAATAATAGAGATTTCTTCTCCCGTTAGCAGACATGATTAAAGCCTTTTTTAACCCCCCCCCCTTTTTGTCCCGTTTGAAAGGAATGAAACAAACGCCATCTAAAGAAGAAATATGATCTTAAAAGGGAAAGAGTAATCGGGAGAGGAGATGGGGGAGAGAAATTTCTCTCACAGTTAATTATTTTTGCTTCATTGTATCTCTCAGTCTATAAAAATGGCTGCCTCATTTTTTAATACAAAAAAATTCTTATTGCATTTTAGTGATTCATTTTCGTATTAAAAAGTTTCAACAATACTTCCGGCACAATTCAGCTATTAGCAAGAATGCAAAATGAATGACGTAAAGAAGCATATCATGTTCCTGAATTGCTTTTTTCTTTCTTTCTTTTTCTTCTTAAAAAAAAAAAAGACATCTGAATATTTTGTCATTTGATTCTCCGTGTAGTTTCGTCGGCATAACGTGCAGAAAACAGCATCACATTTCATCGATTAGCCTAATTCAGGAAAGGGCATGAAATCGGCCGGACCTCAGGGTAAAAGTGGCGACCAGCAGTCGCTAGCATTAGTCAGTCCACTGGCCGAAATTAAAAGCAAGAGTAACACCGCATTTACTATCTTATTTGTCTGTCATAGCTGCGTTTTCTACATCGCCGTACGTCAAGATTGAAAAGTGATACGTGAAAAGAAATGCTTCGGATCTCCCTCCCTTTTTATTTATTTTTTTTCGGTCGTCAGTCTGGAACGTCGTTCAACGCAACTTAACATTGTCGGCTTTTTTCAAACACACGTAAGAATTCAGTGTCTGTTAATGAAACTCATTCAAGATATTAATCATTCTATGTAATATAGAAGGATGAAGCAAAGGTCTAAGCGCGTTGCATTGGCATTCTGTGTATGTAGTATGTTGTAGTTAAAACCCTGTTTTTTTATGTATGTGCGAGTCAAAACTAGTTTTAACTTAACTCTTGTTAAAACTGCAGAATTGCCTGTAGCAGAAAGTTTGAGTATTTGTTAAAACTCGCTCTAACAGACATTCTAGTAATGGAAATAGCGAATGAATATCAGAATAACTCACAGTTAAACAGTTTTATACATGATTAAAACACTCAAAAACTCTAGTGGTCTATATTTTTGTTCGTTTTATTATTGTTATTATTATTATTATTATTATTTGTAACTTTCTGCCATTTTTCTCCGCCCCTTCAATTTCTTTTTGGAAAGTTCATTACAATCCATGAGTGGACAGTATTTATATCGTAATGTTACATGTTAGAAAATTGCATCATAATCCATGAGTTGCCTGTATTTGTCATAGTTGCCTGTATTGCCTGTATTTTGTTATTTATTATGTTGGAAAGTGTATCATAATCCATATGCCAGCCGAATATCGTTCTTACATAACTATTCACATAATTCAAAATATGTAACATTTTATAAAAAATATATTTCGAAATTTAAACTCAAAATCTTCCACACGCTTTACTTATCTGAAATTAACAGCACTTTAGTCAGGATTCGATGCAAACATAATTTGGGTCCGTTTTACCACCCCTCCACAAAATTACAATTGATTAAAACTGTCCTTCCAAAATTGCAATTGATTAAAACGGCCCCGTTACAAAATTGCAATCAATTGAAACGACCCCTTCACAAAAATATAATCGATTAAAACAATCCTTCATTGGTATTTTATCCTATAGAATTTTAATTTGGTTTTTAAATTAGTTTAAGAAAAAAGTGACTTGAACAAAACTTGACGTGAAAATTCACAAAAATACGTGTTGAAATTCACAAAAATTAACTGTCCCAGTTTTCACAAAAAAAAAAAAAAAAAAAAAAAAAAAAAAATTGACTCTGGGGGAAATTTTCTGTTTGACTCCTGCTACCTAACCTTTTACAGACCGAATTCAGATCCAGGCATATTTTTAATTAGTTTTTCACATACTTGGCCTCCTAATGCGTTAATTAAAGAATATTAGTCATTTAAATGGGAAAAAAAATTACCCCCCCACCCAATTTTCACTGTGTTCCCAATTGGAAACATGGGTCATTTCTGACTATACTTTAAAGAGTTATACTTTTATTATACTTTTTTACTTTTATGTGAGTTTAAATAATAAGTGAAATATTAAGAATAAATCAAAGATTTATTTTTAAATTTAAGTAAAGATGTGAATGTAATAAGTTTGAAGGAGGAAGAGGGTGTATCCAGATAGCTCCGTAACAATTCATGAAAATATCTGTTTTTATAATTTTTTATCCAGTTCCCACTAATGACAAAAATGCAAATTCTATTTCAAAGAAATCAAGTCATCTTTTAACTATATCTGCTAATTTTTTCAGGTCAATATTGATAAAAATTTAATTTATTTTTAAAATTTTTTATTCGATCTTCCTAACTCGGAACATTGGCCTGTAAAAGGTTTTAAAAATACTGTCATGAGGTAAATAGTATTTCGGGGGAAAAACCGTAATCTCTCTGACTTGAGTGAGACGGCGCCTCGCCCGTCACTTATTTACCCCGATTCCGTCCGTTTCTGAGATGCATATTCCTCATCACTTTTCTCTCCACTCCACTCGAGTGCAACGATCTGTCTAAAAACCTTTTGCGCACTCCTCCGAGATATATCGGAGGAATCCTTCCTTCCATTCCACCCAATGCATTACCTCCATCAAGATCTCGCTGCTCCGTTTCCGAAAATAGCACCTTCTCCGGCCGTTTCCCACGGTGTTCGGATGTCTTCTTGAGAGATGCGTTTTGCGTCTGCGGAGCCCGAGAAGGCGTCTAGCTTTCTTAATATTACAATAATATATTCATCGAATTATAATGACCCTGTCTATGTGTATAAAAAAATGTGCTAAACAGTTTTTTTTATTACAAGCTTCTCTTATGTAAGTTTATATTTTTAATATAATTTACTAGAAGCCAAAGCCCGTTGTGGAAGCAATTACAACGGGCGCTACAAAAAACATTTGATGAAAATATGTCTTACTCAACATATTCCATCTTCGTCCATCTATAATAAATAACTTTACTCATTTTTTATTATATATCCAAATAGAATTTCATGCTCTTCTGGAAACGCGCCGAAAAGTTTTCGTATTCCAATGATTTCGTTTTGTGTAAACAGCTCCTCTTATAGCAATGCTTTAAGAGGACGATCATTTCAATGAAGACGATCCTTTCAATGAAAAAAAGAAAAATAAATAAACTATGTTATCTGGAAAAACCATTTTAAACGAATTGGAATCGCAGCTTTCCCTTCTAGTCTGCCGACCTTGACTTCAATCTGATGTCATGTCGATAGCAAAAGCTAATTTCGTCACTTATATGATTTTTTTTTTTTTTTTTTTTTTTTTTACTTTCGGAAATAAAATGGAACTCAAAATAGCGAAAAATCGGTTAAAAATGAAGGAACGGGTGGATTTTCAAATTTTTAAGGTAGCTCTGATTGTTTCTATATTTTTATATATATTTATGAAAATTTTCAAGGGGATCGTACAAACGGTGTAGATGTTATTAGGCTTTTTGGAGTTAGCTTTTTAATCTTTTTAGAGTATTGGTTTTAAAAGATTTATCCTGGATTGGTTATCCGGAATTGTTAGAAAATCATTGAGTCAGGAATCAGCGTGTTACATTTATAAAATATAAAACTATATAACAGGATATAGTTCTGTTTTATAAATATTATTTGGAAAGTGGATTATAATCCATGTGTGTGCCGTATTTGTCTTTCTTGTTATATAAAACACTTCTTCAGAATTGAAATCCATATTATTACCTACTAAAACTATTTTACAATCTCCGTCAGGCATATTCTGACGATACTTCACCTTTATTTACACTAATGTATCGCATTTACTCGCGTAATAGTCGCACATTTTTTGCCATTTTTTCATCGTAAAAGTCAAGGAGCAACTATCATGCGGGGAAATCTACTACACAATACTGTACACTCTAATGCTAAAACACAACTGGTATAAAAATTACATTATAGTAAAATTGGTAACTTGGCAAATGCTTCCAGATTATGTGCTTTTTTTTTTAATTTATGTCAGTTATATACAAAAAAGACAGTTTTCTTTTTATGGTAATATTTTTATAGACATGAAATTCACAAATAGTCTTTGTGAAAATTTCGACAAAAAATTCCAGTAGCATAATACACAATTCATAATAAATCGCTTTCACTGAAGGTATCAGTATCCCAGTTGTAATGTAAATCGGAGTTTATAGAAATTCTAACATCCTGTAAATGTCCGTCCAAAGCGTTGCAGATACCTGTCTTCTTAAAACTTTTTAAAGTAATATCGCTTGTTATTGAAGTCGAGCTTCGTAATATCCAGCTGCACATTAGTTCCAGGGATGGATGTAATATAAGATATCGGCAAAGTTTTTTTTCTTTTTTTGTAACTTTAGATACCTGCAACTCAGTAAATTTAGAGGGCTTATTTATGATGATAATTATCTGTTTTCTCGCTACATTCGCTGTGGAGTGATCATTGAGGATGTCAGTGAGCATGACAAAACAGATGAATCTATTATGAGTACTAGTTCTGGGAAGAGTACAGCTGATAATTATCTGTTTTCTAGATGAATGTCAAATACTGCGACTTTTATGTGGGGAAAATATTTTGACAGTTTTTTTCTGCTTCAAAACGGGCGTGCGACTACTAACTAAGGCTTTAAAAAGCATTTAATTTAAAAATGTTAACACAGTGGGCATTGAATAAAAGTGCGCGCCTTCATATTTTAATTAATTAATTTTCTTCCAAAAAAGAACCATTCAGGTGCAGTTGGCAGCCATGGAAGAGATTAATGACAGCATAATATAATTATTTATACTTTTATGCTGCGGAATTCATTTATGAAAAATTTGGTAACATAGTGGACATTAAAAAAAAAATCTTCCGGAGAAAATATAATAAGGAGGGTGGGGGAAGAAGGTGCTAAATTGATTTTATTATTTATATCATACAAAAAAAGGCAAATATGTAGTCTTCCATTAATTAAGAATCGTTTTATTTTTTTATAACTTTTTTTTAAATTTATGTAGTTAGCCAGAAGATTTTGAGAAAAAATCTAATGTACATATTTCAGACGCTACTTTAATGATTTTCATTATTAAAACAACTAGAATAATACGTTAACACTTCTTTTATAAAAGTTTTATCCCAAAGGTGTAACAACAAACAAAATAAAATTGAATGTCATTGAATGCAAGGGACATGATTTTTCACGTTTTCTGAGAATATCCCACATAAACAATTACATTAACATTTTGTACCGTATTACCCTCATATGAATTTTAAGCGGTGCACTTTTCATGAAGAAAAAAAGTTTGATAGTTAAAATTACCTCACAAGCATGTAAAATTTGGAACTTTAAAAACATGTAACTCTATTCTTAACGTATGTTTCTTAACTATTAATTGATATTAAAAAATTCTGTGTGATTCTTTCTAATTTATATAAGTTATAGGTTATATATTGTAATTCGTAATTAACAGATTATATAAATTAGAAACTATAGTAAAGTAAAAAAAAAAAAAAGTATATTCAATTCTTTATTAAGTATTTTGAAATTTTATCCTATTCTGTAATTTTTGCTAAACCTAATAATTAATAAACTAAACTATTTTTATTCTACCAATACATTCAATATAATTAAATTTAGGTAGGAAAACTGAATAATTTATCAAACCATGCATATATAGATATACTATTAATGATAAAGTGACATGTTTGATGCACCAGAATAGGTTCGTTGGTTAGCTCTGACACAACCGTCACTACGATTAACGTCAGCGACGTCTTGCGGTTCACAGCTTGCGTTACTATCCTGATTTGTATGACAAATATTGCTTGCTTAAATGTGCGCCATCACCCCTTAATATTTGACTCAAAAGTTTTGACTCATCCTATATCTTCCAATTGTTAGCAAATAGTTAGGGCACCAATTTATTTTGCATTAGACAGAGGCCGTCTTTACATTTAAGTATTAGTATTGTAGTCCTGAGAAGAAAAGGAGGGGAGACTTACTTTTGAAAAAGCGCCCAAAAATCTAATTAATTATAAAAAAAGATTAATCAAATGACTTTTAATTACTTATTAATTAAGTAAAATGAACTATATATTTCGGTATAATTAATTAACTGTTAATTATAAAGCAAACTAATTTTGATCAACAACACCTAATTAATTAGAAATTTAATTTCCTATTTACCACCGTCAACTGTCTAAATGGCAAAAGTGACTAGGACTTTTCTTTTTGGGTTTGTACAGGAATCCTGAATATTCCGGTTTTCCTCCCTTTTTTTACCTCCCTACTTTTATCGGAAATACATTTTTTGTCAAGAGTACGTTCGACTAGATGGAAACATGTACTTTATTTCTAAAAGTACATGACAGTTTCATCATTTAGCAGTGTGAATAGGAGTCTTTTTAGTTGATCCAAAAAGCTAAATTTTACTTTTCGTTCCGATTCAGAATCAGAAAAGTAAAATTTTAATTCACTAAAAGTGTTTTGAGCGCCCTCCTCCCCTCTGTAAATGAAAAAGGGTGGGGCATTTACGCTCAAATAAAAAATGAATGAATGTCCCTCGTCGATACACCACTGTTTTTAAGCTTGCTGTATAAATCTGTCCCCCCCCCCCCCCAATGACAGATCTTATTTCATATTTCGAAATTTCAGTCAAGTGTAACGCCGGAGATAAACATTTTGAATTAAGCGTGAATGAATTATGAACTTGCAAATTTTCCACTATTTGTCGTTCGAAAATTTTTGCAAACCGAGTTAGTTTCACTACATATATATCTACTTATTTGGGAAAAAGATATAGCAAAAGATTTATGAACCAGTAGGTTACTTCAAACAAGAATTCATTTCTCTCCTTCACAATAACTGGCATCTCGTTTCCATCGCCAAACATCATTATCTTCAAGAGCTACAACCCTACTGGGGTGCTGCTCTTCAAGATTGCCATCTCTCTCTGAAGCAATACTCACGATGCCTAATTGAAGAAGCAACTGCCAGGTATGCCAGCAATGGAGCCCCGCCGCACCAAAAGATATGACCGACATTCCCCCTGCTTAAAATACATACATAAAAAAAAGAAGGAATATCTCTTCTCAACTTCTTCATTTTTTTTTATTTTTTTTTACTTTTTATTTATTTTTTTTTTCGACTCAGTCTTTGAAGTTGCGCTACAGGTGCTTCCATTATTATCGTCTGCACCTGATAATTCCTTACGGCGAATGTGGCAGTAGCGTTTTTACGAGCGTTTATATCGAAAGTTTAACCAACAGGTCTTTATCGACTATGGTTTCCTGCTATTTTTTTCAATTAGTTCGTAAAATAAATATGATAGATGATATATCCGCGCCATGTCTAGTTTGGGGATTGTGTAACGCAAGTACAGAGAACATTAGACTGTGAACCTGTGTGTTCTATGCATTTTCTCTTTTATCTCTTGGAATTTCATTTTTCCCTAAATAGTTGAATTGTTTCAATTTTCTTACATAAACTAAAAATAATTTTTATATGTTAAAGATTTTTTCTTTCTAATGTCTGGGTTGTGCCGACTATATATTTGCTTCCGACAAAAGAAAGGACCTTCGAAAAAATTGAGTTGGATTTTGAGTCCAGCAAGTCGCTGTGATTTGCTAGAATGGAAATATTTTGCGTTTTATTATTTATTAATATTTTTTTCTACCACGGGGACTTAGAAAATCCTCCACGAAGGGCAATCCCCCCCCCCCCCCTCTCCCTCGGCCTAGATCCCTCGCACAGATAATTGGCCGTAACACCACATTCTATTTTTGTCATTTTTTCTACCACGGAAAGGAAAACTTTCGTGAGTTTCAATCTTTAACCCTTTGAAGCTCAACCATTTCTCAATGCCGAAAAAGGACGGCCGTTGCCATCTCTCTATTTAACTACCAGCAAGATGACGGTCGATCAAATCGTTCATCGCGTTTTTTGACACAGATTGTGCACGCAGCCATCATACTGGTAGTTAAATCGAGCTATGGCAACTGCCACCTTTTTTTCGACACTGGGCAGTCTCTGTCCAGTTGTTCTTCTATATCAAAGGATTTCTATCCTGTTCTTCCAATTTTTAGCAGATGCCAGTGCTGTTAAAAATAACCCTGGCAATTTTACAAATAACCGACCATCTTTACGCGAAATGATATGTTAAAAAGTAAAGGATTCTCGTGTAACTATCTCACCCTCAAGTATTTTTATAGAAATCATTTTTATTCTCCGTGACTGACGTCAGTCAAAGCGTCCTAGTTTTGTGACTAGGATCAGAGCTCAGGTCTACGCTGACAAGCTACAAACTTTGGTCATTTGGAGGCTAACATTTATCAGGCTATCGGCAAGACTATCGCAGACGTAACACAACTTATTATGTAGTAAAAATAACATTTCTTTTTCTTGTTTGTTTACTAAGCACAGGAAAAGATATACATTCATTATTATAAAGAGAGATCTCATGACTAACTAAGCAATAAACCATATATATCCGAAGAGTGTTACTCACCTATTAAGTGAACAGCCTCATAAGCAGGGCTCGAAATTACCGGTATTCCGCTGATCCGAGACAACTAAAATGTATATCGGACCAGTAGAGTACAAAATTTGTTGGACAGTCGGACCAGTTACGTTTTATTTACTTTTTCTCTCGCAAACGTTCCTCATTTAGTTCCTCAGTACATGTCATCTAATTTTACCAGTGCACGTCATATAACTTGATTCATTTAATAGTTTTATAATAGGCATTTGCCTTTTTTAATTCAGTTCTTAACGGAAACCAATATAGCATATTGCTCGTGTAATTTCTTTGAATTTTCAGTTCTTTTAAAATTATGCATACAGACTACTGATAAATGTTACGGACCAGGAAAGCCATGGAGTCGCTGGTCCTTTGGACCAGTGACTAAATATTCTAATTTCTATTCCTCCTCATAAGTACTAAAGTAATCCACAAACTGAGGCAGGTATAGAACGACAAGACAAAAGAATATTCGCTCTCCTGAAGTAATGGGTCAAGTTCAAAGGATCTTGGCGTTTACCTTAGCGACGCTTTTCCATCATTGGCTGATTAATGCGGCACCTGACCGCACAGCGTGGAACTAAACGATAGAAAAATAGATTCCGAGGACTAACCCGCAACTTAAAAAAGGGCCGAACTTTATGCTTTTATTCAAGATGTTATCGCAGGAAAGTCAGTCCTTCATTGAGAAAAGAATGACGTGCTTTTACAGGCGTGTTTTTAAACAATTTGTCAAAGCGATGCTTTGCATTTGTTCGAGAAGATGACAATCGTATGTAAGGAGTTTGTTGGCGAGAAACGGCTTTTAAAGTGCTGGTTGACCGCAGCGAAAAAAGATGTACGATGAGCAGTCACTGGACAGACAGTGAAAAAGTGACCATATTTGCAATGCTGGCAGATGATCATCAAGTTCTGTTTCTGCAGTTCCATCTTGTTCGGATTTGTTTTTCAATAAAATCTTTTCTGGTGGAAGATGATTTCTCATCAATCAAGAAATAAATAAAATAAAATAAAATATAAATAATAAATAAAGACGAAGTGGTTTTATGGACCTAAAATAATCATGGATAGAATAAAGAAGTTGGTCTTCGACTTTAGTCGGCTCATGGACCCCTTGAAACAGGGTTTCTCTAAAGTAATTAAAAAACTTTGTAAAAAACACACATAAGAAGTAAAAGGAAAAAGGATACGCGTTTCGTTCAAAAATTGTTTTGAACTTCTTCAGTCCAAGCTCTTCGACGTAAAGAACACAGGGAACTGAAAGGAGAAAAAAACAAGCTTGTTTTTTGTACAAGCCTGAAGTACTTCATCTTACCGTGCTGGCAAATATCTGAGATGTGCTGAAATCGGAAAATGTAAATCCGGCTTATAGGATAGGCCAACCGTTATGTTCCCCCTTGACTGTCGTTAACATTATTTAAATGAAAAGCACTGGCAAGTATGTGTGTGTGTGTGTGGAAGGGAGCTGAGGTAAAGTATGCATTTCAAATTCTTCTTGAAACAGACTTAAATAAAGCCAACTAACAACTATATCTTCTTGATTTATCAGTGATCCCCATCTAAAGCATTTTCTGAGGAGCACTTTAAAGTAAAAATAACAAGAATAATAAAGGACTAATCCATGGCTTAAAAGCACAGTCCTTTATTGATTGAGACGTCTTCCATCAGAGGCAGAGGTCGACCGATAAGTTTCCCTTTACTCACCAAAAAATGTGCGCTGGAGAAGGCCAGTAATGGGGGCCCCCTCAGCCCATGTCAACCCGAGGTCTATCTGTGTGTGTTAAAGTAAGACGCATGGATAACAGTTTTTTCCTGTATTTATGGCGCTTTAATGCGCAGATTACGAGGCAGAACCGGTCAGATATTTCACATTAAAGTGGGGAATTTCGCTGGTTACCTGTCTCTTTGACCCGCGGTTTAAATCATTAGGTGCAGGTACGATCCTCTGTGGAACAGAGGAGGAGGTGTATGTAAAACTCTGTAATAAACCGGGAATGAGACCACCCTACGATGTTTTCATGTGGCCTCTGGAGACGGTAGTTGGACCGTAATCGCATTTATTTATGGACTGGCTTTGCGAGCGCATTGGTAATCAACTGGGTTTTTTTTTTACCCAGAACGCTGAGGGACCTCCCAGGTATTTATTTTAGCTGCACTTGCATGTTTGAGTATGGAAAAAATCACAATACACTGTAAAAATTAATAAAAATAAAAAATACGGAAAATATGCTGGCAAATAGACGCCTGCACTGTTTCTGTAAATTCCACAAGAATGTCCGTCACAGAGAGAAGCTGATCCTTGTTTTCATACATTGTTCTGCATTCAAATATAAATGGAGAATTTCCGTAAAATTGCGCACAACTGCCGATCTAACGATCTGGAGTTTCGGACGATTTTCTCCTGATGTAACGTGAATACTCATTAGAATCCGTTTAAAAGTCCTTCGCCCAGGGCATCCTCCCCCCTCGTCGCAGATAGCCCTCGCTTAGTTTTGCCTCAATTACAAATCAAATCATGAAAATGCCATTATTTCAAGCAAAACAAAATCAATGTACCTCATTGAAGTTTGAATTCAAACAATGAGTGAATGAGTGAACATAAAATTTAGGTTTTTTTTTTTTTCTCTTCACAGGAGTGAACAAACAAACAAAAAAAACTGTCTCAAATTTAACCCTTTCGGATCTGATTAAATGTTTTCTCTTTCGATACTAGATTAAATTTGTAATTAAAATAATGAAAAAAAAATTCTAATTATTGAATTTTCAAGATTTTTTTTAATGTGCACAAATTGGGACATCCATCGTACAATAGTGAAGTTAATTCGTGTGTCCTTAATTGTGGAAGCACGGTCTGAAAGGATTTTATTTGTTTTAACCGTTTCGCTTATTTCATTGCAAAGACAAGATAGCAACGATAATCTTTTTGTGACGGCTGTTGTTGCTTACCGGCATAGGCATATTTGAATGACCTGTGGCGGATCCGCGTTCAGTGAAGTCTTGACTTAAGCGTGGAATGCGTTCCAAAACCTCTCGCGTAGGTGAAAATGTTGAATTGATAACCTAAATTAAGCAAAAGTAAAAAAAAAGTCAGTTCGACTTTCCCAAAAATTACATGATTTGAGTTCAGAACCAGGTCATTTTGTCACTTCTATAATTTTTCTTGTAGTACAAAAGGGCATAAGAAGCTAAATATATTATTTATATACAGATAAATGCATTAGAATTAGAATCTAATTAAAGTAAAATTATCTTCATTATTAACTTCATTCTAATTACAATCAGAATTCTTATTCCAGATCATAGAGGTCATTCAAATATGCCTATGCCGGTAAGCAACAGCAACCGTTACAGAAAGAGAATCGTCGCTATCTTGTCTTTGCAATGAAATAAGCGAAATAGTTAAAGCAAATAAAACCCTTTCAGACCCTTTCCTAAACTGAGGACACAAGAATTACCTATACTATCGTACAGGATGGACGTCCTAATTCGTGCACATTAATAAAAAAAAAAAAAATCGGTTGTCAAGTAGGGTATGTATGTGTAGGACTTTTAAACGCATGCACAATTACATTAGCCGCTTATAAACACCCCTCAAACTTTTAAACCATTCCCTAACTGCTAACATTTCTCACATAAAGTAATGGATAAAGTAGGTTTAGTTTGGGACTGCTTGGATGTTTCCGCCTTCAATGCTGCTACGAGGGATGAAATACCGTTCGCTGATTGTACATCTTCAGTAGCCAATCATTAAGAAGATACTTAAAACTCACATCCCTCACTTCCATTTTGGCTCTTCTTACTGTTCTCGAAAAATCTAGTGTTGTGGGCGAGGAGTCCGTACTCGTGAAAAAACTCTTGTAATATCCCATTCGCGTAAGAAAGATCGCGTTGTAGCGCGAGTCCACTGTATACGATGGGAGTACAATGGTGCATGCAGACTGTGTTGGAAATTGTATCGTCGTGATTGATCTTTCTTGTTTATTTAAAACAGGCGAACTTTCTTTTGAAGAAATTTTTATTTAATCTTGAACGGGATAAATTATTTATGAAGTGGTGAGTCATTTTCAGGAAGTATTTGCAAGTTTAAGCATTATCACACTAATCAATATCGGTTCTTTTTATAGATTTGACATTAGTCGAGAGATCTAATATTAATCAAACTTACATTAATATTCATGCAGAAATTTTGTTTGCACGGCAAAGGGCATGAGCAATTACATTGATGAGCTCGTGGGAGAATTCGTATCAGTTGATTCCATTACACTTAAGATTATCGTTCATTGTGTAATTAGTGAAGAGAAAAGGATAATGGCTAGATGTAAATCATCAATTGTGATAGCCATCCACTTTACTTATAACAACAGATTCCCAAACTAAATGTATTTGCTGACTCATCGAATGCTTGCTTATAATTACCAAAATATAAACCGAAGAAACTGATTTAATCGGATGATTGTTTTTTCCTTGAATTTCTTAAATTCTCACTGATCTCAGTTGTTTGATAGAAAAGAACTGGCGTGTAAAATCGAAGATAAGCGTCGTGAGAGCGATGAAAGAATACGGCATTTAGATTATCACATCGGTTTGTTTTGGAAACATATAAAAACGTAAGATTAATCATGCCATGCTCATGGTTTATAAAAACACTTCCCGGCGTAGTCTCATTTGAGTATTACCACTCCGTTGCTCATAAATAACCCTTTAACGCGCAGTGTTCCCGCTCTGAGAACACCAAACTCTGACGTTTTGACTGTTGCCAGTCACGAAGAATAGATTTGATTTCTATAAAAATAGTTGCGGGTGACAGTGCTCCACGAGAATCCTTTACTTTTTAGCACGTCATTTCCCGTAAAAAAGTTCTCACGATTATTTTTAACAGCACTGACATCTGCTGAAAAATGGAAGAATGCGAGAACAGCTGGATAGATTGCCCAATGCAGAAAAAAGGGCAGCCGTTGCCATCGCTCGACTTTCACGACAGTTGGCTGTGCCGGCACAGCCAGCTGTCGTCAAAAAAGGGTATCTAGATCTGTGGCACGCGATGAACGTTTCGATCGTCCGCCATCTTGCTGGTAGTTAAGTTGAGCGATGGCAACGGCTGCCCTTTTTCAGCATTGGGAAAGGGTTGCGCCCCAAAGGCTTAAACTGTTCTCTCAAGACCAGACATCAGAATTACCCCATTTGTGCCTGTCTTGTTCTTGGTCTTTAAATCAAGGCCTTATTTATGATTTTGAGAGCCTTTTTGGTTTTTCTGTGTGAGGGCCTCCATCCTTCCCCTTGAATGTTGTACGATCAATATTTTCTGTAACGTGTAGGTTTTTTTCCGTAATTTCCGATATACCTGTAATGCACGGCGAATTATAATCCTGCACTTGAAATACCATATGAGCATTGATCTTAAAATAATTTAGTGGACTTCATTGAAGTTTTTTCAAAACTTCTTTTATCATATTTTCTTAACTTTAGACATAAATCTTAACTATATATTTCTTAGAAACTTTTTAAAATATTTGTAATACGTGTATAACTGCTCTTTAGTATATCACTAAAATAATTGATCTTTTTAAGGTAGAAATTTTCTCTCTCTCTTTGCATGAAATTAGTTAATATATTTAAGGACAAAATGTTTAAAATATAAATGTTTCAACAAACAAGTTGTAATTGTTTAAACCTGCTTGCTTATCGCAACTAACATCTTTCTATCCAAGATAGTCTTTGTTTTCGAATTTGAAGGGCCCCCGGTGACCGCTTTGTCCTCCTGTGGGTAAATACGTCTCTGCTTTGAATTCCCTGCTGTGATCCTTCTTTGCCAAAATGCAATTCTATTAGAAAAGGAGAGAGTGGTTTCTGTAGGGACTGATTTAACCATTTAGCAGCTTGGTTTTTCTGTCACAATTTTTTAAAAAAAAAAAGAAGAAGCACATTCTTGATAAAAGCAATTTTGCATTCAAATTCCACTGTGTATGTTCAAATCTGCACTCAAAACTGTTATAAGTATCATATTATATTATTTTATGCTAATTTTTAATGGCAGTGAAAAAAATAATATTAATTATTTTAACTTGAAGTTGGCTTTTATCAGAACAACTAACTGAACTGGAAAGAGCATTTTACAGAAATGAATATCAGAAAAGAGCATGCATTAAAGACAATGCAAACAAGAGAGAAAGATAAAGGGGGGAGGGAATGATAAAGCATTGAAAATGCATGGATTATAGAATACTTTCCAACGCATTTTTCCCCCCAGCCAAATTTGGTGTTTTTTCATCTAGGAAAGATTTTGGAAATAACAGAAAAGCTGTCACTATTAATGCAATTTTGCAAGACCCAGTAAAAGAACTTTAATTATTCTTTCTATCGTTTAAATAAAAAGTAAGCTGTGAATGGACTGACTGTTTCGGCCGTTGGAACTAACTGTATATGTCATGAGGAGCCATGATAGCCCGTTGGCAATGAATCGGATTCCTGATCCGAGGTCCCAAGTTCGAATCCAGGCTGATTAAAGACCGTGCTGTATAGAGAATATGTAATTAAATATGTGCCCATTTGCTGGATTGGTCGACTGGTGGGAGAGAGATCAACCCCCCCCCCTATCCTGTCCATGCTTCAAATTGTTGAGGAAAAGCCGCACACTCTGCACACGCTTTGGAGAAGCTCGAGGCTTCTCCAGAATGCCAGCCTCGGCTGCTTTTAATGGCAGCTAAGCTGTCATTTTTTTCAGATATATTACATGTTTCTTGAATATAATTTATCACTCTAATTAGAATAAACTCGCTGACTAGAAAAAGGTCATTTGGGTTGATCAATTTTTATTAACTAATAGAATCAATTACAATTGACAAATAATGAATTATTGGTTGGTTTTAATACTTTTTAGCTAAATATCTGTTACGAACGTCTCCAGAAAAAGGCAGTGAACTTAAAATTGTTTTCTTTGTTGAATAATTTAATTCAATTTTAACACTGCAAAAAAGAATATTATTGATAAAATTAGCCAGTTCTAAATTAAAAAAAAAAAAAAAGCTGAGTTTGAAAATAGTTTTTTTCAATTATGTTTGTGCTTCAATCATATTAATGGTAAAAATTGCTGTAAAATATAAGAGTTAATTTCCCAAAATTGTACATCTTTGCCAATTAATGTTTATAGAGGGAATTCGGGATACTTCGATTAGTATCAATTAGTATCAAAGTTGTGTACGAAGCTTTTGCGATTAGCACGCTTTCATCTATTGATGCAAAGATATAAAGGGTGGAAATTTACCTTCTATGCCCCAAAACCAAAAACTTACGCCAAAAGCGAAAGAATGGTAGGAAGAACCTGTAAACTATTTTGCTTCCACGCATTGATCTTTAATTACCTACGACGTTAGAGCTTAGTGAAGTGGTAGAAAACAAATGCGAGGGAAGGGGAATCATCTTCCTTTTTACTTCGCACCTATAAGAGCGAACTAAGTAAGTGGCTTTCGGGATTTTTTTTTTTTTTTTTTTGTGAAGGGTATTCGAATATTTTGTTAAAATGGGACAACAACAGCAAACACAACAAAAAGAAAAAAAAGACTTCCTCACCCTTTTGGAAGAATTCTATCTTCCCTAGTGATAAATTTAAACAGTGTTCAAGGAAATCTAATACAGCAAGCCCTCGTTTAATGTCAAAAGCCACCTAAAAGTGTAGATGAATAAAATTTGAAACGTTGAAAAATTTACACATGATGCTGAGAAAACAAATAATGTGAAAACTTAAAATTGCGATTGTATTTATACTCCTTGTATTTACCTTGTTATAGAGGAATTCTGAAAAAGGAACACTGATTGCTTGTGCCTTCTTAAACCTCTGGAGCATTAAGACATTTTGTAGATAAATATGTCAGAACCTGTTAATTCCCTTGTAAGACTGCGGGCAATAAAGCTGAAAAAAAAAATTAGATGGTGGAACGTGACTGCGCACCTGTCCAAAAGATACATTCTTTCTTTTTTTTTTCCCTTTCAACTTGGAGAGAGAGGACTGACTGCCTATCTTCCCACTCCAGTTCCGGCTTCCCTTGCTAAAGATCCAGAACTTTTTGACAGGCATCGAAACATGAACTGGTAGAAGAAAAATCTCAATGGATCTCGAAGAAGGCAGCAAAAGAACTGTTTGTAAAAATCGGCGCTCAAAGACCCGGCCGGGCATATTCGATCGCCGATGATTGCCCTGCCCACGCAACCGTCTCCAATCCAGGAGCCCACGTTGATTGAAGAGGTTGGCTGGGGAGGGATGTAACATCCAGAGAATCAAATCTCGACCCCCGAGTAGGTAATGTAGTATGTCTGAGTTTCCTTTGTTTGACTTTCGGGAGAACTTTCTCGCTTCTGCCGTTGTTTGGTTTGGCGTTTTTTTCTCTCTCGAGGATGGAGATCTTGAACCTCCAGAATTCGACTTTGAAGAGAGCCAGAATGCGTGGAACACTGGCCACTTCTCGATGAGGGTTTGGAGATGAGACCACGAAGTGAGTTTGTTTCTGGGGGATGAGTCGAGTGGTCCTTCTGAGATCAGCGGAGCTAGCTGATAGTGTGTGCTGTGGTTCCGTGCGGTTACCTCTGCAGTTGGAACAGACAGTAAACCCACCCGGCAGGATTCACATCTAGAGATATTGTCTCAACTTGAAGATAGACTAAATATTAAAAAAAATCATGGAAATATCAAGCGTTCTAAAGAAATGGCCTAGACTTCAATTGCCTCAAGTTGTTACTGCAATACATTTACATTTTTCTTAATTTAAAATGCGCACATATTATGTAACTTGTTTTTAAATTTAAGCCTAAAAGTATTACTCGGGAATGATTTCCTCTTAGATGCTTTTATCAAAATGTGCAACTTTTTATTTTGTTAAAATAGCCTGAACTTCGGCAAAATTAGCGAAGTTATTTTCTCTCCCTCTGTGTGTTTTTTGTTTTTGTTTTTTAAATATGGAACTCAAATATAATGTGTTCGTTCTTGTAGTTGCAAGGACACAAGAACAGTTTTCTCATATTCTTGGCTATTCACAGCAGCGTCGCAACTGGAGAGAGACCCGGGACAAACCGAGCCATTGTGTCCCGCGCGCCTTGCTGAGGGGATCGCCAAAATCAGTTATGGTTCAAAAGAAGGGAATAAAATTAAGGTTTGTTCTGGGTGACGTAAATTGTAGTTGCGGCACCGGTTCCCATTAGAACCCTATAAATTATAGGAACCCTAGTTCCCAGTATTGATCTCAGTATGTCCCGCTTGACTGAATATTGCGCAGTTAAGAGTACTGTTTTGCAAGCATTTTTATGCTTTTGAAGGCCAAAATGCTTGAATGTTCTGTTGTATCGCTGCTTAGTTCATTTGGAAAGCAATTAAGGTACAGATATATGTACCTAAGGGACTTGCAATGTCTGCAGCTATTCCACATTTGCAAAACGGCCACGAGTTCTCATAGTCCAAAATAGACTAAGAAGCAAAAATTATAATACGAAAAAAAATAATAAATGCAAGCAGTATAATCCATTTTATCCTTATAAAAACTACGTAAAGCCTTTAATGTCTGCAGTCACTGCTTTACGTGTTGAAACCGTTATACGATCCCCGTAAAAGACAAGATGCTTTGATGGTGGAGAAGAGAAGTGGCGGGGGGGGGGGATAAAGAAGATACAAGAAAAGCTAATGTTGGCAAACTTTTGATGCGAATGTAAAGAGACAAGATGCGTTGGTAACTTCGCACCTGAATTTACTTTGGTGTTTAGTTGTCTTGGAAACAATGGGACTTGAATAAAAAAAAGGAAAAAAAAAACTCTGCGTGGGATTCTTTCTTTAATGGACAAGTGAAGAAGAGGAACACGTTGCTTACCCAGAGCATAGAGCTTTTTTGATGCCGGAACAAATTGCGTTCGCTGAGGTGTTGTGTAGGAAAATAGTCCAGATTCGATTCAGTCCAGTTTCTGTTAAGAATGCCTTGAACTAAATGTATGGGAATTCATATAGGGTCATCTATGACGATGATTTAAAAGTCTGTTCTGTAGTTTATGGTAATAAAGTTTTTGTTTTTGCTTCGGTCTGTAATTAAATAAACCTTTGACTTGAGAATTCAAATCCCCTCTTGGGTGATGGGTTATTTGGAAATGGCTCGGAACTGTAGGTCTCTCTTATCCAATTATCTTCCAGGGGCATTAAATTAAGTTTTATTTCTCAAAAGTCCCAATATATGAACCTTTCGTGACAGTGACCGAGTAATGCAATTTTGTCGGGGGTGGAGGGAGGGCAGTTAGTTTGTCGAATCATCAGCATCACGAAACAAGGACGCAGTGGCGGATTATTGCAAGTTTGTCGGGGGGGTGCGGTTAGTTTGTCGGTCGGTAGTTAGAAGATTGACATATACATCTATTTTATGAAAGTAAAATAGGATCTTTTGCATTAATTTCTTTCTTCTTGGGGGAGGGGGCGGTCGCCCCCTCCCCCCCCCCTTTAATCCGCCCTTGCAAGGACGGATTATAGGAGGGCGTAGGAGCGACCGCCCCAATTGAAAAAAAAAAAGAAATTAATGTAAAAGATCCTATTTTACTTTCATAAAATGGATGTATATGGCAATCTGCTTATTAACCTCCCCCACCGACAAACTAACGTCCATTGTAGCATTGTAGCGGACGGAAAGCACTTTTGAATGAAAGATAAGTGAGCTTAATGTCAGATAAGTGCAGTTTTGGATAATTTGATCAAACGAATGTGCATTTTATGCCTTCCAGCTGCGGCATTATTGTGCAAATTAATGAGCATCATGTGCCAATTACGATGTTCTTTTTAATAAATCGATGATTTTAAACAACTTTGTAACTGAGATTTTACCCGTATCTCGGATCATTTTTGATATATTAGAACGCTAACTCCAAATCTAGCCCACCAGGTGGCGATGTAAGCAGTTTTCTTGCGTAGCACATATCAACTTTACTAAGACCCTATTTTTATGATTATAGTTTTTGCCATTCAGAAATTATTAGGGTGACAACGTTATACTTCAGTGTTTAGAATGGTGCACGTCTGAGAAAATAACACATGAAAATCTTGTTGAAATTGCTAGCTTTTTTCTTAATTGAAGTTTTAATTGATATGTGCTAAGAAATTTGAAAATCATTATGCAGCTGAAGTTTTATATGTACATTTACGATGTCCATTTTTATGCATTTGATAGATAAGGACTCGTTTTTAGCAGTTATTCATCATATTTACCCCCCTACATCTACCGGACTTTCTTTTAGATTCAAATCCACTGAGACTCCTAAAGGTGTAAAACTTAAACTATATTAGGGAATTTGAACTCTCTGAGCCCTGTAACTCAAAAGACTTTATAACTTTATAAGCTTCAAATAGCGTAACAATTTTATTGCAGATCGAAAAAAAAAAACTTAGTAAGTTTCCTTATTATCATAAATTATAGAATGGCAACTTTTTCGTCATCTTCATGGATGACCCTATATGAATTCCCGTGCTTTTTGTTTCGGCCATTCTTAATCGAATGTGCACTCTTTTCCAACATAACGCCTAAAATAGCTAAGTAAAAAATAAATAACTTATATACGAAACTTGTATAAAGGGAAGCGGGGGGGGGGGGGATCATAAATTTCGTAGCCTAAGATGCCTGGATGCCTGGTGTTTCTTAATCCAGCTTTGTCGGCATATAATGACTGGCTCAATAAGGGTTGCTGATGAATTTTTGTTCCTTGTCTGGATTTAAATTATCATAGATCTGTTATCCTCACTGAATAAAAGAAAAGAAAACTTTTTTTTTTTTGTTCTTTTAACCACATTTAGTAACTCCCAAGCGTCGTTAGTATGACAAGACGATGACTGATATTTTCAAAATTCTTGCAGATTTATGGTGTAGTGAATCTCGTCTTGAAAATAATGCATTGCGTGTAATCCAGTAGCAAGTAAAATTTTCTTATGACTAACAGACTTTTATGACTTTCTAATGATGACCATGTCAGTTTCAGTGAATCACGTCTTGAAAATAATGCATTGCGTGTAATCCAGTAGCAAGTAAAATTTTCTTATGACTAACAGACTTTTATGACTTTCTAATGATGACCATGTCAGTTTCAGTGAATCAATCCATTGAAAAATATGAAGATTACTTTTATCAGTAAAAATAGCATCGGTTTCTAAATGTGTATCTATAAAATTTTATTGAAATACTTTAAATCGTTTATTTATTATTTATTAGAATATGTGTAAATTTCCACATGCACTAATCAATTTTTTTCTTTTACAGAAAACGTTCACATTATTATTAGATGCTGTGCATCAAGACCAAAGGTTTTTCTCAAATACAAGTGAGTGTTTATTTTATTTTTTACTGAAGAGTACATTAAATTTCGTTTACCGTAACAAATCTCTTTGGTCGTAATCAGGGCTTAATTTGCATAGGAGCGCACCTGAGCTCAGCTCCTGTACTTCTTTTTTTTCAGAGTGAGTTTTTACATATTAGGCAAAACTCAGCGAAGCTCATGAATATTGTGCTCCGGAGCCCACCAGTACATTAACTCGAAAATTTATTCCTTTACACATGCAAACCGATTTTAGGGAACAGAACAATCAGGACTTCGCCTCGAACCGATCGTGGAGTCCTGAGGTGAACCAATTTTGGGTCTTCTGTACTGTGCATTATATAGAAATTTCAGACTATTTCATTTCATTTCATTGTTCTGTCAAATAATGTAAATATTCCCAAATACTAAACACATAATTTCCCGTAAAAATGATCGATTATTTGTAAAATGGATGTCAGAATTATTTTTATCAGTACCGGCATATGCTGAGAACAGGAGAATGTGATGAAAATGTACATCTATATCGAAGGAAAACTAGATGGACTGCCAATGCCGAAAAACTGCAGCCGTTGCCATCGCTCCATTTAACTACCAGCAACATGGCGGTCGATCGAATCGCTTATTGTGTGCCATTGCGGCGGCGAAGAGCCAGCTGTGTCAAAAATGCTTTTTAGCTCTGTGGCATGCATTGGGCGATTCGATCGACCGCTATGTTGCTGCTAGTTAACCCTTTAACGCGCAGTGTTCCCGCTCTGGGAACACCAAACTCTGACGTTTTGACTGTTGCCAGTCAGGAAGAATAGATTTGATTTCTATAAAAATAGTTGCGGGTGACATAGCTCCACGAGAATCCTTTACTTTTTAAGCACGTCATTTCCCGTAAAAAAATTGTAGCGATTATTTTTAACAGCAATGACATCTGCTGAAAAATGGAAGAATGCGAGAACAGCTGTATAGATTGCCCAATGCTGAAAAAAGGGCGGTCGTTGCCATCGCTCGACTTAACTATCAGCAAGATGGCGGACGATCGAAACGTTCGATCGTCCGCCATCTTGCTGATAGTTAAGTCGAGCGATGGCAACGGCTGCCCTTTTTTCAGCATTGGGAAAGGGTTGCGCCTGAAAGGGTTAAATCGAGCATAATAGCTGCAGTTTTTCGGCATTGGCAAATGGTTGTGCTTCAAAGGGTTAATTCTTTCACAAATGGTCTCTTTCTATAATTGACATACGAAGTCCTAAAAGCACGATCCTCAATTAAATAACAAAATAAGAAGCACGAGAGCGGAAAAAAAAAATAAATAAATAAAATCTGGCGGCATTTTGTGTTTCTCAGAGATATGATCTTAGTTTATTAGATTTATCTCGCCTTTGATCACTCATTTCTCTACTATCATAATAAAAGCATGCAAAACTGCCTCACGTTATTTATTTACTTTTATTTTTTTTAACACATGATGCGATTTTTTGATTTAGTTCTAGTCTTTTTTTTTTAAAGAAAAGAAAGAACACGAATAAACTTTCATATTCATTCCTGCATTGTTTTTACAGAGATTAAGGCGAAAAATACCCAAGAAAAAAAAAATGCTTTATTGTTTTCGGCAGCAACTGCGTGGTGTTTTTTGACATTACGTAAACTTTTGATCTGCCACCAGATTAACATTTCTTCTTATTAAATCTGTTCAATGTTAAAACACATGTTGCATAAACACCGTTTAAATTGATTGCTCTCGTGACTGAGGCTACAATTTTACAGCAAAAGATGTTTAAAAAAATAAGTTAGCCGACTGGATAAGACACTGAATATTGGTAGATGTGTGAAGTGTGAAGGCCCAGAGTGCTGTCCTATCGCTTGACTGTCGATCTAACGGTCTGGAATTTTGGGTCGTTTTCCCCAAATGTACGCTTTGCAATTACATAAAAAGTCTTAGCCCTTTGTATCACACTATTGCAGATCTGCAACATTCTAACTAAAGCTGTATAAATGAATCATAGTGTATTAAAATATTTGAAAAACTGTCCTTTATTTAGAATAACGTGAGTATAAAATAATTTTTAAAAACATCTGAAAAGTTTGATATTTAATTGATATTGAAACACGAAACTATATTTTGTCCTTTAGCAGTCGCACTACCGGTTATTGCAGCACTTATAGTGGTGTTTCTTTTTTTTTTTTTTTTTTTTTTTTTTTTTTTGTAGATTAACCTTACAAGAACGCAAAAGATTTTTTAAAAAGTTCTGAACTCGAACTGTTCACAAATACTTCAGTAACACTTTGGTGTACTACAGATATGTTTTCAAGTGATACAAAAATAAAAATAACCGTTTTATTGAACTTTTCTACAAAAACATTTGCTCAATAAATGTTACATGATTTTCTAAACTGGGAAATAAAAACTTTCGGAATGTTTATAATCTGTTTCTGCATATCGCAGAAAAAAAATTAAAATTTTAAGTTCTTGAGGTACAAAGGGTTAAAGCATTCCTCATATCCTGGGCTTGTCGCCTAATGCATTCTTTGCATTGGCAGATAGCTCTAGTGCGCTTTGCCTTTAAAGAAAAACAGTAACAAAAGATACTGGGATTTTAATACATTAATATTAATATACTAATTATACTAAGCACAAGAAAAATTATATCTGTACCTATGTAAAAATGTATCTGTAATGAACTTTCCGAAAAATTTCTTTAAAATCGAAAATTTCGTAAAATGTATCACGCGTCGAAAATTTTTACCGCGCAGTTCCGTTTCGAGATTTATTTTTTCTGAAGTTTAGTAAAAGGTACGTTTTTCATTTATTACAGTGTGTGATGCAGCTTATGAAGAACCATCCTGATTTTTTTTTTTGAGTCCCTAGCGCAGTTAGTTTATTTTAATTTGTATACCAAGACCGTGAATCGTTTTTTCCCTTAAAATTACAGCCTTTAATGCAAACGAAAAAATTGCTCAGAAAGATTATAATTAGTTTAAGAGTCCGTAGCTTAAAAGTCCAGTGTATATGGAAAGTTCTAGCAAACAGTCCAGTTGACAGGACAAAACACAAAATTTATTGATTCTAGAAAGTCGACGAACAATCTTCAGTTCACAGTTCACAGACATTAATAAGCAATACACGTTTTAAAACAGTCAACTTAATAAAGAAGCTTTATCAGATACTGTATTTTTCACGCAATAAAATACTTCCGCACGTTAAAATTCATTTGAAATTCTAGAGGAACACTGTCATCTATTCCTCAGCATACAACAAAGACGTATTAACAAACCATATTAAAAAATACGCTTCTCAGTACAATCGAAAGATCGCTTAGTACTCGCTCTAGACTTCAAAATTTCGAGTCAGGCTGACTCACTATCAATAAAAGTATTGAGTCAATTTTTGAAAAATGCGAGTACATTTAAAAAATTTTTAAAAATTGGTTTTTTTTAATTTAATTTATTTGGCTCGTAGAACACGAATTTTAGACTATATTTAACATCCGAACATCGCAGGTCACCCCAAAAATTCATAGCAAGATGAACCTTTCAGAAACAGTGCCCAGTGATGTCGGACAAAACCAGAAATTTTCTCTGCTATAGCGATGTATATCTATGTTTTTTAGTCTATTATTAATGCATTAGTGAAGCTAAAATAAATGAATAATGAAAAGAATAGCTGAAATTGTTATTTACTGTGAAAGTTTTTATAAAGAACTGAGTGAATATGTTCATTTCATTGTTTTCGGCAGCCACTGCGAAATGGTTTGGAACATGAAAGAGAGTTTCAGATTTACTAGATTAAAATTTTCTTTAGTCACTGTTTTCTTTAGTCACTGGTTAGTGTTCAATTTTCCAGTCACTGTTTAAACCATGTTGCATAAACGTGGTTTATATTTATTGCTCTTTTGATTGAAGTTGCAATTTCAAAACAAAAGGTATTTTGCGAATAAATAAATTTCACTTTCAAAAGTTATTTTTATTAATAAAAATATCAGAGTTGTTGCATTAGTTCGCTTGTGGTAGCTTGTTTATTCTGATGAAGATTATAATAAATAAATAAAAGGCTAAGCGGGCGGGGGTGTAACACAGTGGTGCTGTGTAAGGCAACAACCCCACGCTGCTACACGAAAACTAGACCGCACTTCATCTTGAAAGTCACTTCATTTATATTGTTTTAAACTGGCGAATTTTTTAAAAACTAACAAACAAAAAATATAAAGATCTGTTTGTTGTTAAATGTACCTCAAGCATGACGTTAGTTTCGGGGGGGGGGGGGGGGGAATACAAATCTCTTACTTTCCTTCAGTGGATGATTGCCTTTAAATTTTTGTTCCATCCAAAGTGTACCCTGAAGATGAACAATGAAACAGTTTGTTTCCCGTCCAACTTTTGATAAAAGAGTTTTTCCCCAAACCGATGATTCATCCAGAGCAGAGTTTTTCAAAATTTTTCTCTGACGGAGCACTTCGAGAGACTTGGCTGAGCTTCTTGTGTGAATTTGAGACTAGTGAATTGAAGGCGAAAGCAACCAAATATCTTTTCGCGGACCACAGTTTGAGAAATCCTGATCCAATGTGAAGGCTCCATGAAAAATATAAACAAACGATCCGCGTTCATTTCCTTCGCCCCAATCACTATTTAATTGGGAGCTTCGTGATTGAGAGGATTTGGTCACCCACAACAGTGACAGTGCGCGCGAGGGGAAACCACCGAACTGGATGAGAATGTGTTAACAAGGATGATCACTCTGGGTGACTTCACTGTGGATGATTCACGTTCGATATACATAAAAAATGATACTGTGTAAATCCCGTTTAATATTTGCGTCTCGAAGAATCCGTTCTCTCGAACAATGTGGTTGAAAACAACTAAGGCAAGTGCCCAGCTAGTCTTCAGTCAGTTAAATGTTCAGTTAGTCTCCAAGTATTCATTTCCTTTGCCCCAATCACTATTTAATTGGGAACTTTGTGATTCAGAGGATTTGGTCACCCACAACAGTGACAGTGCGCGTGAGGTGAAATCACCGAACTGGATCAGAATGTGTTAACAAGGATGATCACTCTGGGTGACTTCACTGTGGATGATTCACGTTGGATATTCATCAAAAATAGTACTGTGTAAATCCCGTTTAATATTTGTGACTCGGAGAATCCGTTCTTTCGAACAATGTAGTTGAAAACAATTAAGGCAAGTGCCCAGCTAGTCTCCAGTTACTTAAACGTTCAGTTAATCTCTAAGTATTCATTTACTCGTATTAATCTTTGCACCAATCACCTTCCATCGAGCTGCTGGCGGTGCCATCGGAAATAGTAATTGCGATCTAAATTAATATGATCTCAACAATAATAGGTTTTTGGGAGCAGAAAAAAACGCCATTAGTAATTCAGAATCATTAATTATTGCTCGTATTCCTCCATTACTGCCTACAACTTCCTTCAAGTGCCGAGTTAGCTCTTGGCTTCTAGAATCTGGCCAGCCCGAGTTGAGTTGCAGAGAACGAGCCAATCACCGTGACATTTCCCTTTCATTATTGAATCGAAAGTGCGTGAGAAAAACAAACAGCATTGTGCACCTTTTTCTTCAACCTTCGGTACCATTTTATTTCTGGACTCCGGCTACTTTGACGAACGTGTTCCCGATATGTCAAGCGGCCCTGCAACTCAACTCTCTTTTTCATTAAGAGAAAAAGGGAGCTGCTGCTGAGCGCGCCGTTAATGTCCGGCCGAAAGCCACGCCCGGTCACGATTATGACCCGGGCCTTATGTGATCCTCCACAGAAGTGTATGGATACGTAGAAGTAATAAGCGAAGGGGGGAAAAAATGTGTGCGATAAGGCGAGGTAATAATAATAATAATAAAAATACAATAATAAGAACTAATGGAAGAAAAAGAAAAAGGAAATGAAAGGTAAATTAAAGTATAAGCAGTCAAACCCCGTTAATTGGTTGCCAAATTACGAGTTTCACTATAATGAAGAGCTACCGACTCAATTTTTATAGACTGTTTCCATCAGTAGAGTCGACTTAGCAAAACTTTTGAAGGTGCTCTAGAAATAGTAGTTTTTCGGGGGGTGGGGGTGGGGGGGAGCTAATTAGACATGTTTTTAAAAAATGCTCCGCATATGATATTGCCTCCAATAGCTTTACATTTTAATACAGAAATGAAGTATAAACTTTTACAAAAAATAAATGAATATTTTATGTAATTTAAATGAATATTTCTGAATTACTATACATGTACCTGGACATCAGCTTATAACACAGCAAAGAAAAATTAAAATCTTATTGTAGAAATCTCATAAAACATCTTTTTCTTTCTGAAGAAAACTTGGATTCCCCCTACAAATTATAATAGATTTTTTTTTTTTTCTACAAAAGTAACTAAAACTCCGTCTTAAAATTTTATGGTGCTCCACATCTACTTGATTTTTTTCTGTGGGTGCTTGATCCCCGGAGCACCTTCGTATTCAATACTCCGCATCCACTAATTTTTTCTGCGACTGCTTGAGCCCCAGAGCACCCACGTATTCAGTGCCACTGGTTTCCACACCAAGCGTAGCTACACAATGCTGCAAATAAAAAATGCACGGTTTGTAGCTATTCTTCAAATGGAGACACTCCAGATAGTTTATTTTTAGGAAGGGCTCGCAAAATTCTTTTTGAGGTATTGAAATTTTCAAAACAATATGCACATAGCTACAGAAACAGGATACGTGTATTATTTTGATAAACGCAGTATTGGTCGAAGGATTTCTTACCGAACAGTCGAAAGAGTGGGGTGAAAGTCGGGCTGGTAAGAGATCCAGTATATCCCCATAAAGAAAAATTCTAGTCAAATATTGATTGCTGATGATCGCAGAGGGAAAAAATTGAGTTTTTCTTCAGCGATTGCTGATTAAGATGACTTTTTTTCATTCAGCAATTAATTAATTGTACTAAAGTAATTTATGTTAATTAATAAATTATTAAAAATGAATAAATTAGATTATTTTATTTATTGTTTTTAGGAATAATTACTTCAACTAAATACCACAGGTTTAACTCCTTCAAAAGTAAACTTTTCACCACTTTTTTTCTTTAATAATACAATAGAACTCCAATTATCCGCACTCCGACTACCAGAATCGCTGATTATCGCTTTCAGAATTTCAGAAAAAAGAATTAAGACAGTAACGTACTGCGATTCGCAAAATATGCTAGTGTAGGTGGAGTGCGAGCAATGACTTTCATTTACAGTACGGTAAGTACATACTGTACTAATGTACAGCACTTGTAAGTACACTTAACATGAAAACGTGTTGCCGTTTCATTTAATCAATTAAAAACTCCTTTTCTTTAAAAATAGTTTTTTCTCCCATTTTCAACATATATATACGCAATTTATTAAAATACATACTAGATTCTTTTTTTTTTTCCTTTTTTTTTTTAATCCAATTATCCGAAATTTGATTATCCGAATGGACTCCGGTCCCAATTGATTCGGATAACTGGAGTTCTACTGTACACCACAGGACTAAAACTTTACAGTTAACGAATTTCTTTCTATTTGAAAGAAGAAATAATCGGAGCCTAAGTAATATATATGAAACCTGACGAACGCTTTAGTACTAAGTAATGATGCATATACACGGCATTCGGGAACCCACACTGCTATGTAAATCCAATTAGTCTTTCAGTAAACCTACCTCCCAACTGGTGACGATCAGTTACATTCACGAGGGCTCGAAATTAACGTTGGCACACTGGTCCGAGACCACTAAAATGTGTCAGTAAAATACAAATTTTATTGGTCCGTCGGACCAGTGACGTTTTATTTACATTTTTCTCTCGCAAACGTTCCTCATTTAGTTCCACAATATATGCCATCCAATTTTACCGATATATATCGAATAATTCGATCGATTTAATATTGTTTTAATAGGTATTTAATTTTTAAATTCAGCTACACTGAAATCAGTGTACATTGCTCGTATAATTTCTTTTCTTTTGTTTTTAAACTTTTTTAAAATCATGTATACGAACCAGTGATAAGTGTTAGGAGTTACTGATCCTTTGGATCACTGACTAAGTATTATAATTTCTCGACCTGCATTTACGACAGCTAACATGACACACCTATCGTCCAATTTCAACTGTCATATATAAATCGATCCTAACATGATTTTACGTCTCATTCATAAGAAAACCATATTGTAAACAATTTAAAATCTTTAATCTACGGTAAAATTGCTCTTAATTAGGAAAGTCGAAGTGTGTCGTAAAACAGGCGTGAGAAGAACAAACATAGATTTAGCGTGACCTTGTGCGTGCATTGCGGTGGAAACTGGAGGTCACTGAACGAAATTTTACATATCAGCCGCTTAGAGGGTTAAATAAATAACTGCAAGTTAAAGAAAATTATAAAACTTTGCATAAAACGCATTTAAAGATAATATTGACCGAATGTATTTTCCGCGAAACACAGAGTTTTTTTTTTTTTTTTTTTAACATTGCTATAATACAGTGATAGTTTCTTTATTTCTGTTAGTAATATTCTTATTATACGGAATGTCCCATAAATATTGGTACAATCTTTAAGGGGAGGTAGGACACATAATAAGGATTCAGAATCCCATACTAATGCGTGGTAGGAATCGAGACGTCGTCTTCATGTAGCTGTTAATAATCACCTTGGAACTAGTGCTGAAATAATAGTGAATTTTCCGACCATTGTTCGTCAATCAAAATCTTTCCAAGAAAACATGTGACTAAAATTGATAGTTGAAAACTTTTATTTCATTTCAAGGGTGAATTCTTTTGGACACAATCCCAATGTTTACGAAACTTGATTTAGAAATTACAGGAACACTTTAGGACTTTTCTCAAAGTGTTTATTACCAGATAAGTGAAAACGGTGTTTTCGATCCCACATTGCTATTCGATTCTGATTCCTTATTATGTGCCCTACCTCCTCTTATAGTCTATTTCATCAGAATAGGCGTCTCGGGGTCACACATTTTCGTTTCTCCCACTACCCGTACGACAACCAGGACAGTATTGAGGCATATATTTTTCGTACAATTGAGCGTCAAATGTTGGAAAAGTTCCTGTTTCATTCGAAATCTTCATTCGATGACAAAACAAAGTGGGGGGAAAGTGAATATATTCCTAGCGTCTTTCGTTGCCGTAGTTACAAGCGAAAAGAGGTAAAGATCAGTGACCTTGAGACGCCTATTCTGATGGAATGGACTATAATGTTTGTCCTAATCATTAAGGGACACCCTAGCGATATTTTCACCTACAAAAATTATTATCTATTCTAAAAAGGCGTCGTCAGTATTCGTTCATCAACTATTTTTAAGTTATATAACACACCTATGCACTTTAAGTTTTTTTTTTTTTTCAAAGTTTATTCTTAAACTTGATGTTTTAAAAGATTCAAGTGAGAAAGAGACATGGGGAACGGGGGGGGGGGGGCAATTTACTTTTTTTGTTCATGAATTCTTTAAAGGATATTTGCAAAATGATGCTAATTATGTAAAATAATTCTTTTGTATTAAAAGAAAAAATACAGTAGAACCTCGATTAACCGAAGTCGGTTTCTTCTTCACTTTTTTTTTCCCCATCAGAAAATTACTTTTTGAGGTAGATTCTGAATCTGGTGCAGTTTCAATAATTGAGTATTGGAAAACTGTCAATATCAAAGACTGCATTTATATGATCAGTGACGCGTGGAAATCTATGCCGCAATCGAACGAACTAACGCGTAAAAATCGAACGACGAAGTTGGCGAAACCTAATGCCGAATTTTTCAACTGGCGCAGATGAAAATGCTACAGACATTGTAAGAGATAGTGTTACTGAGTTTTCAAGCCTTTTAGCGCAATAAAAGGTTTTGAAAATTGTGGGGATAGAGAAATCACAGAGTGGTTGAATTGTGATGTGGAAGATGCAGGCTTCCAGTTGCTCAATGATGATGAATTAATAGCAGAAGTTCTTAAGATCTCCAAAAGAAGAAGAAGATGATGATGATGAAGATGAGAATGATTCTGGAGTAAATAAGATCAGTAACAATGGTGCTTTTGAGTGTTTCTCAAAAGGCCTCTGGTTGGAACAACAGGAGCAGTGTGATTCCTCTGAAATCATGCTTTTAAGAAAACTTCGGGATAGAGCTGCACGGCAAAGGATGGCCAATTTACACTAAATGAAGCTTCCATTTAAACTATTGTAAATTTTTGTTTCAGGAATAAATTTATTTTCATTTATAATTTTAATTTATTTAACAGTTAAAATAGTCATAACAACAGTTCAATGACGATACTACATATTAAACTAGATGATTATTGATGAATTCTCGATTAGCCGAAGTATGTTCGGTCCCAATTACTTCGGATAATCGAGGTCCTGTAATGAATCTGTAAAATGAATCTGTAAAATGTCCATGCATCTTAATACATAGAAACTATTTTGTACACCCCTGTAAAAGAACTATTAATGGCGTTTAGATCATAAATATTTACAACTGTTGGAGTGCGAATAGATAAACCCGAACTATAAATACTTTTCTTTTTCAGAAAATGTCAAAAAGAAGCTCGTTTCACCACCCCATTGTGTTTTTCAGCACCCAAATCTTTATTTTATGCCGTTGTGGCAAGTGTTTTTTCCCGTTCTTTTGTCAGGCCATCCTTCGCACAGTAGCCGAATAGGTTCCGAATCACTCATGTTGAACCGATAAACTTTGACAGTTATTTTCTGAGCCAGCAAAAATGTTTCTGCTTTCAGATGTTCCAAACTCGTAAAGCTATCACGAGTTGGGTGGAGTTGCACAAGGCGGTAAATTTAAAGTGGGAAAAAACACTACTGATATCTAAACGATTATTGCTTCCACGGAGATGCAGGAGATAGATGATACGGCTGGGCTGTTCTATTCCCTGAAAAGAGCATGCATTCTGTAACAAAATTAAGCTTTTTCGTGGAACGTTTCGTATTTAAGTTGGAGGAACGCTATTATTTTTAAGTGGTAAAAAGGGAACTAAATGCTTTTATGCTTTTTAGGGATGAGTTCAGGTTCCCTTCGGAAAGAGATCGAGAGATTGTACTTGATATAAAATTAAAGTCCTGCCTGAATTGTAATCTAATTAACATGTCGGAGCCTACTTTCTATTTTTGACACCATTAAACTTTGCATCTTGATATTTAGCATTTTAGTAAAGTGGATGCAAGATTTAAAAAATTATTCGTAGTCATTCCTAATTAAGCTGCTCGTCAAAAGAGCTCTTATCAAAACTGTCCCCCCCCCCCCTACGTCTTCATGTGGGTTCAGTTTTAACTATCTGAGATAAAACAAACGTATTTATTCGGTGTTTAATCGTTCTGTAACCAAAGTTGCTTTAGTCTCAATCTTTAATGTGATATTTCTATACATCCAATCTTTAATGTGATATTTCTATACATCCTAGTCACATTTTACCCGAAAGTGATTTTTGCGTTCTCCATTCATGTTTGTAACGAAACCATGCTTCTTTGACAAGGTCTGCTCTGTTTATGTGCTGAAGGAAAGAAACCAATTGCTCCTTCAGCAGGCATAAACCTCCTTTTACAACCAAGCTTGCTACTAAGTTGCCCTTTCCATGGGGGTTACTTGTGCCCTGACCTCACCTGTTCGCGTCCCCACCCTCAGAGGAGCAAAGCATTTTGACCCTTGTGCATCAGATGAGGGCACGATGCTGTCTTGATCTTGGTGAACGATCTTCATTATAGGTGGAAGTTCAAAAAAGTGCACCGAAATTCAATTTGTCTCTGACTAGAAAGTTATGATGAATGCTCAATGTATTTACAGACGTTCGAGAAAAGTAATTATACTCATGATGAGATTTGTCTGGCTAAGTACGTGTGAATGTAAGTAAACATAATTGACTTTGTACCGATTATTACGGTGCGTATCAAAGGTTTCTCAGTTACAAAAGGAATCTTCTTCCCCCAGCCCCCCCTACCCCCCATTTCCATTGAAGAAGTTGGTCTAAGCCTTCTAGAGATCTTGCAACCAAGAGTCTTTTTTTTTTTGGACTAAGGACTTTACCCAACCCAATTACGCAAATGTCTTACGCACTAAGTATGTTCATATTCCTTTTACTTTTTCTGCCAGTGATAATTAATGAAAAACTTTTCTTATACAATAAATAAAACTCATTAAAAAGCTCCTTAAAAAAGGTACCCTAAAACTGGAAGATCAAAGAAATTTATTGAAAAGTTTAACTGCTGTGGAGGTCATTATCTACTATTTTTTTATTTATTTTTTTAATGTTTTTTTCCAGATGGAGTTAAACTTTTAACGAAAGATTTACCGTTTCCCTTCTTGTTAACCCATATACCGATGAAAAACATAAAATTCATATTTAATGATCCAAAAATGGTACTTTATGACAGACGCTAAAGGTATTATCCACTAATTCATCTCCAACTAGACAATTTCTATGTGTTGATGTAATTATTTAATTTTTTTTTCTAAGAAAATTCTTTGGTGTAATATTTTCTATCAAGCATCAAAGTACAGCTTATGAGCATTTTAGCCCCAGCTCGTTAACTTTTAAGAGCTCCTGAAGACAAAGCCATATTTTGTGCTCATACCACCTGACCTAGCACAGAAGCATCACGTGAAGGAAAAATAAAACAATAAAATATATTGCTGGACATTTTTCGTTGACTATTATGATATATATCAACGTCTTCTGCAACAGCCATGGCCACTCATCGTCAAGTTTGTGAAAGAAGAAAAAAATGCACACCTGCAAGAGTTAATAAAGCGTCACGAAGGGGGTTAACTCTTGTTGGAGGACCTTGCTGCTACTAGATTCCTGAGTAGTCTTAGAGGATCCAATGGATCTTTCTGAGAAACGGCCATTTATTTGCGTGCTTGAAGGGTAGAGCAGCATAATTTCTTTATTTGTGGCGTCTATTAATGTGACTTTAACATGTGCGGCAGTGACTCGTGGCGAATACAAATTAGGGCAGGTGTGAGCTGCTAACTGCCAGCTTGATGCGCACTCTCTTGGCATTTAAAAAATGAGAGCAGGTTGAAGTTTTTAGCTTTAAATTTGATTTACAGCGTGTATGCTGATTTTATGTAGGTACCCTACTGTAATAATTAATATGTATGCAGAAATCAAATATGTATTGACTACAACTCTAAGATGCTGTAACTGTAGATTCCAGACAAATACTTCGATATAGACCAGAGTTGCTACCTGTCCCGATTCTCAAAAGTAGTCTGCCGAGACAGTCCTATCTAGCCGGCCTGTCTGGTTTGCCTCAATTTTTGATATTGGTAACCAACGATCACTCAATTCGCCCAGGTTTACTTTGTGATGTTGTTTCTGTTTGGGGATTTGATTCGGAAGAAGGATTTTCAACTGATGAACTTTAGAAGACTACTGCCTGGTAAAAAAGTATTATGCTACCCCCAATGTAATGATAAAAAATGGGTACATTTATTTAAAACCTTAAAGAAGCAGAAGTCAAATGCGTTACATTGTCTTGTACCGCACGTTTTGAGCATACCTACTTCAAATGCTTACGTTGAGTGAGTATTCTCATTAATGGCAAACAAATGGTCTAATGTTATGTCTAACGTTGCTCTGTAGATTTAATTAAAGCAGAACTGCAAATTTAGCTCAACATGAACATGACTTGTTCAGGGTTCTTAAATAAATAGAAAAATGATGCAGAACTAATTGAAGGTGCCCGAAGTAATAAAAAAGAGAAAAATAAATAGAATTAAATGCAATTAAAATTTAAAGTACTTTTAATTTTCCTTTCAATCCGATTTTCCTTCAATACTGACTATCCCGATTTTTTCTTCTCAAAAGGTGGCAACCCTGATATAGGTGTACACGCGGATGGGGCTAAAGCGCCCCTCCCCCAACAAGGTAAAAAAGTAAATTTGAGAAATTCTTAAAAATGGAGATTCTGCATCTGAATAAACTTTTGTATGCTATTCTCATAATTTTACTTTTCTGCACTTCTTTCTACCGGTTATTATTAAAAAAGGCTTTCTCTTCTTTCCAATAGCGAACATCGAACGGATCATCGAACGGCATGTGTTTTCCGGAGTCCAGATCCCCGGTACAGAGTGGAAGATCAAGGGCCACCGCGGTCGTGCTGCCCGGATCAACTACCGGTACAGGGTGCTGTGCTCGCCACATTACTACGACTACACGTGTTCAAAATTCTGCAGGCCTCGCAACGACCGATTCGGCCACTACCGATGCGACGAGCAAGGAGAGAAAGTGTGCCTGCAAGGGTGGCAAGGTCCCAACTGCGAAACTGGTAAGTGCGCCTGGATCTTAGTACAGAGCCTGACTAAGGCAAGAGCATGCGGGGCACCTACCCTGGGCCGCCAGTGAAAGGGGGCCCCCAAAATCCAGAAATGTTCTTATTCTACCTTGTAGAAATGTGCTGTTTCTTGGAAGAAAAAATTTCTTTCTCTCTCTGCTTAAACTTTAATTCTGTAAAAATAAAGTTATTAAATCATATTGAAAAAGGTTTTAATGTAGAATTTTGAGTAAAATCGTGAATGTTTGGTCAATATGATCATTTTGGGCGGTACTAAAGGTGTTCGCCCTTTCTCAGTTTCAGAAGAACTCCAAGTATCCACAAGAGTAATAACCTCTGGAACTTAAATAAGCCTGTTGTTCTAAGCTTTCTAATTTTTGTAAACTGAATGCTTACATATGAAGGGTCCACGGGAAGAACGATGAGAGTCCAATACAGCTTATTTTCCAAAAATCGAAAGGTGCACGGGACTTTCATCATTCTTCCCCATGTAAACTGTATCTTTGGGCTATTTTTTCAGTGTATTCTCATCGTTCTTTCCCCTTATGGGTTCGGATATTAATAGTGCCACTAATGAACAACAGAATGCTGTAGAAATCTCAACATGAACGAAAAGTGGAATCGCATCATTCTTCCAGTGGACCCTTCATATGAAATAGCCCTCATGACAAATGTCTGCCCCGGGACCCAGGTTTTCTTAGACGGGGCTCTGCTTACATATAGTTACTCTTAATAAGTTACTAAAGCAAAAAAAAGAATTCATAGTTACTTTTAGTAAATTACTAAAGCAAAAAGAATTTATAGTTACTTCTAGTAAGTTACTAAAGCAAAAAGAATACATAATTACTTGTAGCGAGTGAAATGGTAGCCAAACCATTCAATCTGTAGAGCGGTGAAGCCAGAGCTTGACTTAGACATTTTTGTACACAAGGCACTTATCAAATTTGTGCACCTGCATACAGCTCCTGTATATTTTGTGCTCTTTTGCATTTAACTTAAACTTCATTTCTGGCCTTTGTATATGCATGTAGTGCCTTACGATAATCAGGCCTGAGTAGAGCAGTCAACGGGAGAAGCAGACCTCTTACTTTTTAATTTGCACTTCCACGTACTCCTACTTTTTACTTTCATGAGGGACACGTAAAACTCCTTTTACTGTAGTAAAATTTTCATGTCTTGTTTTAGCTTCGGAAAGGATATCAAAAGTAGACTTAAGATTTCCTTACAATCCCCCTTACGAATAATGCTAAATAATGTACATCTATCCTTGGAAATATTATGTATACATCATTTATCATTTTGATAAACGCAGTTTTGGTCAGAGGGTTTATTCCCGTACAGTTAAGAATGACTTGTCACTCTTTCCGTTTCTGAGTGTACTTATTTCCATTTGAAAAAAGCGTATAATGCAGGGCTCGAAGTATTCCTGAAATTGCCTTAATTCTGAACTTTTGAAATTTTGTTTTCCGATTTGTTATTTAGTTTCAGCAGTTGAAATCGTTTTGTTAAAACTTTAAAATGAAATGAAATTTTCTTAGTCATTTCATTTAAAAAGAGAATTTTTGGACTTTCTGTATTGGCGTTCGGAATCTTGGCAATTTCAGGACGACTTTGAGCTCTGGCATAATACTGTTTATGAACATATATTTTGAATTTTCTCGAGTACCTGACAAATTATTCTAGATCAGCTTTAAAATTTCTTAATCCAAATGACCAAAGAACTAGAACGTGTTAACAAAATGTGTATTTATATTAAGAAGGCGTATAACAAATGTAATGATCACCTTGAAAAGAGTTAATGAAATTCCTTAGTTGGATTTCATTGAGTTTATGTTTTCGAAAATTAAATCATTCGAAATAAGATTTCTTAGACATCCATTTTAGTTTAGTATTTTTTAGGAGGATGAATTTTTCTCAAATTATAGGCAGAAATCTCACAAATATTCCTTTTTTTCAATTAATTATTAAACCTTGTGTCAACGCAATGTTTGTGATCAGACATTACTCTGTGACTTAGTCGTATCGACGCGCCTTATACGTTTCGTTGGGATTCCTTCCAGGCCCGGACTGGCCAGGTCGGCTGGTAGGCAATTGCCAAGGCCAGCGTCCCTTCCAAAAATGGAAGTAGGTATGTACTACTTTATAATTAAAATAATTTGATATATACCAGAGTAATATACCAAAGTAGTTTGTTTTTTATTCCCTTGTAATCTTAAACCTTTACACAGTGGCGTAGCGGTGACCAGGCGCGGAAAATAGTGGGCGCGGTAGCACCCCAAAATTTTACAAAAAATTTATTTATTCCATACTCTGGATTTTAATACATCAAATCTCGCACTCCCAAATGAAAAACTGAAATACCGCCTCTGTGGAGGATCCATCAGACCCCATGTCGCGAGGGAATCCCCAAAGAATCGGGGGCCTGAACAGATTTAAAATAGTTAAATATGGTTTTTAGGCACGTAAGTCTAATATTCTATTCTTTCTAAATTCCTCAGTAAGGGGGGCCCCTTTTCAATCTCAAGCCGAGGGTCTCCAAAGGAGCGATTCCGGGCCTGGGGAATTCTTAAAGGAATTTATGACTTATTGTGTATAAATATAAACTCCAATTTTGTGTTATGTGTGTGAATTTCGTTATTATGCTTTTTCTCAGAAGTACTACATTGTGCCTCTTTTCTTCCTTGTGATAATTTTTTTTATATTTATTTTAACCTCTTTAGCTGTCTGCAAATTCGGTTGTCATCCAGAGCATGGATTCTGCCAAGTTCCTGGTGAATGCAGGTAAGTGAAATCCAGTTTCGTTCTTGTCAATAAATGACCGTGAATTTTCTGGGCTACAACACTGCTATTATACTGATAAACTCGTCTACCTTAATAACCAGATTATAGGAATTTAATTGATGGTTGCTTTAAAGGAGACTTACTGCGTATCTGCATATCATTTCAAAAAGAGAAAGCACAAACTATACTACGAGTTTGTCACTAAAAAAGTCTCATTAAGTTTATCCTTTTTGAATAGCAGAACATCCCCTCTCTTCTGGGCAAGGGAAGAAAAAAAAATATATCCAGGTAGTCTCGTCTGTTAAAATTACAGCGAGATATATTAGCGTAACGTAAGATCACTTATTAGTTTATTTTAAGGTGCATGAAACATGATGAACGTAACAAGCTACTGTAATTTAATATGTACAAAATGTTTATCAAGACGGTATTTTGTAGTTTAATCGACATTATCCTTAAAAATGTGTTAATACTAACTTATTATTTATCCAAAGACGATGTTCGTTTCTCCATCTGAAACGCTCAATTTAAACATTTAAATTCTCCACGGTTCAGCAGAAGAAGTACTTTACTTACTTTCGATCTCGGAGAAAATATGAAACTGTGTAATCTCGAGGAGCTACCTAGATTCACACTAATTGAGGAAAGTGAAGAACTATCAATTACGAATATGGTGTAACTTGTGTGGCAGGTATATCAAACTCATGCAAATTTTAATCTTTGACCTGATGTTTTTGATTGCCCTGTCGTAAAAGAAATCTCACATAGTAAACCCTTCACGTTGTTCTCCTGGAGTAGTTCATTCAGTTAGTTTTCTAACTGAAATATTGAAACGTGCAACGAGCTTGAAAAAACAATTCTTTTACTGTACTTAGGGCTGTTTTGGAGGTACGTAATCCTATTTAAAAAATATATATATAGTTACTTGGTCAATATTAATTCTGTACCGCCAGGGGCGTAGCCAGAAATTTTTCATGGGGGGGTTATGACTAATGAAACTCACATATATGCATACATGTGTGTGATAAGGGAGTGGAGAATATACATTTTGTATGGCAAAAAATTCCTCATGGGGGGGGGGGGGGTTATGACCCCCCTAACCCCCCCTTGGCTACGCCCCTGTGTACCGCTAAGAAACATTCAATCAATTTCTCTCCTCCCTAAATAAACGCGGACTATTAAAGACATATTTTATTTACACGGCTATAGCCAAGATGTCTTTCGTTGGCCAGTTTTAACCAGATGTATCTGCGATCGCTTGAAAATATATTCTTACTCGTATGCAGAGTGAAATCGGTTTCTAGTGGGATAAAAGAAAGGTCCAGAGACGTACCGAAGAACGTAATAAGGCTGCATAAACATCAGATTACTATATGTGGAATTTAAAGTTTTTAAATGGTATAGAACTTTTTAATGACTATGTCATTTTATCTCTAACCCCCTTTATTGAAAATTGTCCCATAAAAGCGACATAAAAATGCGACATAATTTTACATATATTTAAATACTATTAGTTCACAACAGCTTTAATCTATTGTTACACTATTTCGTAAGCTGTAGAATATGCATCACATGTATTTTTCTATAAATAGGTTACAGTATAAAAATTTCAACATAGGGTTACCAGGCGAAATACACGAAAGATGAGAGATAAAATGACATAGTCAATTAATATCGTTTTAATATGATAATAATGAAACTAAAAAATTAGGGGGGTTCAGGGGGCACGAGGCTCGAACAGCCGAGTTTTGTTTTTGTTTTTTTCTTTCCAATTTTTTTTTTTTTTTTTTACTTTTCTGTTATTTTTTTCTGAAATGTCATTGACATCACAAGTTTATGCTGTAATATCAAATACGTGGCGTAAGAATAACGTCGATCTCACCTGCAGTATGATGACGATATCCTGGGAATAACCTCTTCAAGAGAAATTAAAAAAGCTGTCACAACATTAACTAAATAAAAATAAAAATTTCACTCTGGAGCGTAAAGAGAAATAAATCATGCAAATTTTAAAAGATATTTTTACTATATGTTTTCTTTTCCTTTTCTTTTTTAAAAATCTGCTTCTTACTATCTTCTAATACGTAAATGAAAACATGTTGTGTGTTGTTATTCCATGCTCATAATCTCATTAGGCAGCTTTGTGCGTCTTTGTCCGTCCTTTAATGGCCAGTAATGTTTCTCGTCACGTCAGAATTACGTCACGAGCGTAACCTAATACATTCGTTATGGACACTGGTTGAAAACGTCACGGTCGATTTTTCATAGCGTGAAACGAACGAACATCGCGCATTGCTCCCGTAAGAAGTTAGAAATTTGCAACTTGCGTCCTTTACCCGCATATTTTAAAGGCATAATAAATATGGCACCGGCTCGACTCTATAATTAACACTGATATTTTTTATTTGTCCCTCTATTAAATTGCTTAAATCTTTCTTTTTCCATACCAAAATTATGTAAATTACATTACATATACATTTATACGTTACATTATCCATCATTTACATAAAATACAGAATTTTTTGGTCATGCGCTGATTACATTTCTGTATCCCTATACACCTTTCAAATTTCGTACCCTTATATAAGCTGTCTCAATTTTTCTGTCCCTATAGAGTATGGCTCTAAACTCAAATTTTTGGCCTATTTCTGTATGTGTCCTTAACACGGCCCCCAACTGCCTGTGCAATAATCAGGGCCTGCTGTTAATGTGTGTCCAAATCTATCTGAGCCATTAAAAACTAATAAAAATCTTTGTAAGTAACACTCATAAAAACATTACGGACCGCAGAAAAAACAATCAAAATACTGGTGTTAAAAGATAAAATAAATAAAAACTTTGTGTAAAAGACACACACATAAAATAATACTTATAACAAGATACGATCGTTTCGACCGAAAATTTATTCAGTCTTCATCAGTCGTAACCCTTCGTCTCACTAAACAGCGGAAATTATAATTATTTTATACCGGAGCATTGTTTTAGTGCTTGTTGACTGATTTAATATCGTTGTTTGCTTGAAATTATATTAATCCCTGAACTTTTATAGCAAAAAAATTATTCAATAAATCCAAGACGTACACAACCATATCAAGCCATTTGGTACAGAATATTTTTCTAAATAGTCTCCATGGGCATCGAAGCATTTGCTACAAGACCGTGGCTAAGGGTTGGGGGTTCAACCCTCCCCCTCCCCGGAGCTTTTTGTCTGGCTACGGCCCTGATTATTTTATTTTTATGCTAATCTATCGAAACCGGGGTTGAAGAATTCGGGGCCCAGGTTGCTGAGCCACTTAACGGCGGCGTCCTCAGCTGCGGCACTGGCTTGAAAATGAAGTCCTGCCAGGTGCTCCTTCAACGACCCGAAAAGGTGAAAATTGCTGAGTGCGAGATCTGTACTGTAGGGAGGATGTTCCAATTCGTTCCATCGGAAGTGCTGTATCTAACCACGTGACATCTAGTGGCCTTTGATTGCTGTGATCGTCTGTTGTGCCTACTTATAAATTTTCATTTGCCCGAACAATAATGCACTCGTGAGAGCTCTTGTTACCCTACTTTTTGAACCACCTACGTAGGTTCTGATTGTTTCGATGTTTTTAATTCACGAGTTGATCCAATTACTATAGGAAGTCCTTAAAAAATTGATACATAAAGAAATAAGTGTATTAACTTTGCAAAAATAACTAGAAAAAGCATTTGCCTTTGTAATAAAGCAATAAAATTTTTGGCTTTAATTTAATAACTAGTTAAACTTAATGACTCGAACTGGTGACTTTAAAAATGAGTTCAAAGTAACCTCTACTCTATAACGCGGCCGTTGGAAAATTCATCCACATGTTTCTCCCTACTTTTTTCCGTACTTTATAAACTAAAAATGTTTTGACAGTTACGGTACTAAACAAGAAGCTTGTTGTATTAGAATTTTCAAAAAATCAGTAGATCTTAAGAGATGTTTTTAAAAAAGAGCGTTTGTTTATAGATCATTAAAAGTTTAATATACCCAGTCGGAAATAAAGTCAAAGAGCCTCTTTTGTCTCAATCTACAGGTCTTTCAAGAGATCAATCGGAATGCTTTCTTTACTAATTATGTGATCCAATTTTTTTAAAAAAATGTTTCAAGACTAGATGACATTTTTATGAAATTTTTCTTTTATTGGTTTTATATAATAATCGGGATCCGCACTTTTGATTTATGCATTCATTAAAAAATGAAGTACTTCTCTGTTTACTTTAAAAGGCAATTTCCCAAATGCTTCCCAAAATGCAATTAAAACGTTAAGGCATTAATCTGGAAAAAATTCGATCATAAATAGCGCTATATTAAACCCGTTTGGGAGTTGAAAATTTTTAGGATATCTCTTCACAATCTGTATTGTACTATGTAATAAAGAATAGATAATATAAGTTCTTGCAAAGTGTTTCACGTTTCAGAAAATTTACAAAAGGCACAAACGTTTTATTACAGTGTGTAGTACTTGTGAAGAGATATCTTGTATTTTTTTTATCTAATACCTTACATAAGTACCTATTTTAATTTGTATTGTAGGACCTTGAAGCAGAACCTTATTATCGCATGGGCAAATCGGGACTTTGCCCAGGCTCGAAAGGGCCCCCAATATCATATGTTGTTCTGAAATATTCTTTTTTATATCAAAATTTTATGAAAAATAAACCAAATTCTTATATAAGGGGCCCCCAAATTCATCAATGCCCGGGGTCCCTGTTGGTCATAATCAGGCTCTGCCTTGAAGCAGATTTTTAGTGATTTAAAGCAGCCTTAACCTGTCCAATTCTCATCGTTCCAAAGATGTAACGGCAGAGATTTGTCTTCTTTTCCCTGGTCCGCTCTTGGCATTCCCTTTTGAATGTCCCTCTGAAGTATGTGTTGTATGGATTCTCCTTTGAACATAAAGGAAGTTGGTATAAAAGGGGAATCAGCATCCTCCCATGGCGGAGTGGTTATGTCACTCGAAACGGTAGACGGAATGTGCCTGGTTCAAAGCCATGTCGCGCCCGTCATCCTAACCGTTCGAATTTTTCCGTGCTTTTCTCCGAAAATACGGGTTAGGACCCCTTAGAAAAAAACCCCACGGAGGGCAACCCCCCCCCCCTGCTTGTGTTGCCCATCTGACGGGAATTCATAAGCGGTCTTCGGGCCGAGCACACAAATCCGAAATACATGTCACACAAACAAATAAAGGGGAATCTCCACTGTTGGGTCTTTGTAGCAACGAAGCTTAGAACAGGTTTAGAATTAGCAGGTAGCGACTGGCTAAATGATTTTAATAGAAGAATAAAAATCTAAAACCTAAATTAAATTACGCTCTATATTTATGGTCAGAGCTCTTTTTGTATGGATGTATATGCCTCGATGAAAAAAATATATAAAATCCCGCTTACAGCATACAACGTTATTCCTTTTCGGTCCTCCAAACAGCATCAGATCGGTGCCTCTCTGTAACAGCATTTTAAAATATTCACGACGATTCTTTTATGATTGAAATTGATATCACTCCGATGCCAAAAAGAAAAATATTAAAAATATTTTTTCCCGTGGGAAAAAGAAATCTTCGACCTTAAAGATCACGATGTCACGTTGACCATGTCTCCACAGATGGCCAGGCCACTGTGACTAGATCGGTATGCTCGGTGGTCACAGAGACCAACGAATTTTTCGACAGGATTTCCATTTTGGTAGTTTTTCTACACCACTGGCCGGAATGCCTTTTTTCTTGCTCCAGCGACGGTGTAACTTTCCATTTCGTTCGAAGCCGAGGACGTCTCGATTTAAAAAAAAAGAAAAGAAAAAGACCTCTGAAACCCCGTGACCTCCCTGGCTATTCGGGCATGACTTCGTAGAGGACTATCAGCTTGTCTTATCCTACCTACCGTGGTGCATCTGGTTAGTCGGATTGTCAGAAAAACCGACTTCTTGATTAGAATGCGTTCACGGCAGCATTAATAGGGGAAAAAGTCGCATGTTTTCGTTCTAATCTGCGGCTGTTCTAAGACGCGTCCCAGCAAACACACACAGGTTCTCTGAACGTCTATTAATGTTCAGAAAACGTCTTCTGAGCGTTAATAGACGTTCAGAGAACCTGTGCGTGTTTGCTGGGGTACCTTATTTCTGCCACTGCTTGCTTCCTTCCTGAGCAGGTTTGTACTTCTAATTAGACAGCGGCCTAGTGTAGAGATGAGACGGGCTCAGCCCCGAGCCCGAAAGCCCGAGCCCGAGCCCGCGGGCCCGAACCGGGCTCGGGCTCTGTAATTCACAATTGCGTTCGGGCTCGGGCTCGTGAAAAATTTCTCCTTTATTGAACATACTCCTTGAAACAGATTTTAAAAAGTGATTCATGATGAAAATAAAAGTACAGGCAACTCCGGTTATAGTGAACCTCTGGGGACCATCAGATTTCGTCCACTATATCCGAAGTTCACTAAAACCCAAGTGTCTTCATGATGGATAGAGATACTGTATATGAATCGGGACTAATTGTTTGCATTCACTATAGCCGATGGTTCACTATATCCGATTTCACTATAACCGTAGTTGACTGTACTTATAAAAAAATAGTGCACTGGGGCCTAGAAGGTGCGGGAAGCTCTTTGGATAGTTCAGAACGACGGCTTATATTGATTAGTTAGTCATGAGATCCGACATTATTTGATAAACATTGATATATAAAGAATTAGAAAGCATTGAGAGTTTGCAACTCTATTTGTCTTTAATTTGCCCAAACGGCAAAATTCATTGCATTCTATCAATGAAGTAGTTGGATTTTTTTAATCTTTAACTGAAATTGCGGGCTCGGGCTCCGACTTAAATAATATTGCTCGGGCTCGGGCGGGCTCGGATTAAAAAACCTCGGGCTCGGGCTTCAAAAAATGAGCCCGAACTCATCTCTAGCCTAGTGGTGGCAAAATTTAAAGGCGGCGTTTTCTTTATTGCTTTCCTCGTCCATATTAAAAAGTGTTTACATACTAATACATTCATTTCATCGAAACTGATCGCTTTCGATTTCATTAAGTCATTTGCCAGAGCGAATAATTATTGTTGACGCCTGGCACAGTATTGTTGACGCTTCGCACAGTAATGTAGACAGGATTTTATTTCGAGAGAGGGGGCTCAGATTCTTAGCTAAGTTTCAATTGTAAACTAAATATCAAATTGTGCAAATCAGCATTTCTCAACCTGTGGGGCCCAACTCCCAAGGGAGGCGCAGAGCGTTTGCTGGGGGTGCACGAGAAAAACCAAAGAGCAAGTGGTGATGCATGTTTTTAAAAAAAATCATCTTATTTGGTGATGCATGTTTTTAAAAAAAATCATCTTATTTACTCTCATTTTTACTCACTAATATATCCATTTTCGCTTAAAATGTTCATTCAAACTTTACTGATAACATTATTTTGTAGAAAATTCGACTAAATGTTCACTGTTAAAGATTAAAAAACTGAATGCATGCTGAAAAATGTGAGGGGGGCGCCACCGTAAGTTAGCTTTTGTTGAGGGAGGGCGACATTAAAAGGTTGAGAACCGCTGATGTAAATTAAGTAAAGGGTTAGATTTCGGGGGAGGGCTGCAGCCCCTTCTCTCCCCCTCTGGATACGTGCCTGCCCCCCGTAGTAATATAACATGAACATGCATTATACATATTAAAAAATCCACCTCATAGAAACATTTAACCACTTCCGAAAAAATTTCCTAGCTATGGCCCTTTCATATTTTAAGCCTATACTTTTCTCTAAAATACATTTTTTAAACTGACAACTCACTAATAGTATGCATGGATACATAAAAATAAAAGGAGCATGCTGAGGGAGGAAGATTTTTAATTTTAACTATGGACGGCATGGACCTAAATGCGGTCCTGCTCCTGAGGAAACGGTACATCGGGTCATTTAAACAATAAAGATAAATCGTGCCAAAAATTACCCAAAGATTACTGAGAACTAAGAAGAAAACATCCATCTATCATAATATTGCAAAATAATCTATGCTTAAGATTTTTATAAATCTTATATGTTGTAGGTTGACTATGTGGAAAAAAAAAGTGTGTGAAAAAATACTCTAAATTCTTTTTAAGACTGACAAAATTTGATTTTAAATCTGTTTACAAAAAATGTACCATTCGTTTATATAAAAACAGCAGTGAGATGTCTGTAAAGTGTTCTTTCCACAATATAGTATGAAGATGACAATTAGCAAAATCAAAATTATACTTCAGCTAATTTTACCTATTATATTTTAGCTATTTATTTAGTTTAAAATATCATCAACAAATAAGTTTTCATTGAGAAAACTCTTTGCTTTCATGTTTAGTTTACTTTAGAAGCACTTTCCAATTAAGGAAGTGCCATTTAAATTCCACTAAAAATATGTGCAGGAACATCTATCGTTCATCGCTAGTATGAGCAAAAATTTGGGGGATACGTATAAAAATCGAGAGCAAAGTAGCAAAATTTATCTGCCGTTTTAAAACAACGATTTTGAAATCAAAGATTTGATCAATTTGAATCATTTTGAATTGGATCAATTTCAAAATCTTTGATCAAAGATTTTGAAATATTGAAAAATCACGTGTCTACCTCCTTGACGCTATGTTGATATCGTTACCCGATTCTGATTCCATATAAAAGAAGTCGGGGGACATTGGAGAGACTATGAGGATATTCCCAGCAAATCGGAATCCGTTAAGATTCCGTAAACGAATATATAGCTTTTATCGTTGAGCATATGATTAATGAGTAATGTATTATCTCAGTAAGTAATTGAGTAATGTATTATCACAATAAATTCTTCTTGTTATATTGATAGAACTCCGCAGAGGATTCCGATTTGCTTGGTGGGAATATTCCACTTTCGCGACAAGAAATATAAGTTCTAACCAAAAGTTATACATAGGGGCAAAAATGCCTTCCGTTATAATTATCATTAACTTAAATAAAACGAATAAATGTTCCTCTTTTATTGAAGTTCATGCTTTATTCATTAAATAGCATTTGTATGGTAAGATATAAAATTTGAAAATGTTAGATACATATTACTTCCATCGTGTATTTTATTTTTAAAATGTCTATGTCGTTTAATATGTTGTGTTGTCGCTAAAAAAAAAGTCTATATCGCCAATACGAAGATGTGGATAACATTTTCGCCGCTGTTAAATAACGCTTGTAAACAGTATTAGAATCCATTCTGAAGATCTGCTGTGGAGCACGAAGTCACATTTTCAGTCATATTAGTAGCGTAAGCAGTGTTGAGGAACATCCACCATGGAGTACGATGTCTGTCTGGGGTAATGCCTCAGATGACTCGGGATTGAATGTATCTGGCGCGGATTCGCGTACCTAGCGTTATGGAATCTTCCGACTGCAATCACATTGTCGGCGACTTCGAAAGGATGGGACTCTTGCCTGTTGGCTCTCCTGCCTCTCTTACTCGACCTCTCTTTCTTCCTGCCCTGGTAAGTGGTATCCGGGAAGTCGTCGTGCATCTCCCGGCGTTCTTCGCTCGCATCGGAATCCAAGTACTGGGCCGCGTCTTCCCGGACTGATCCGGCTTCCGACGATGGATCCTCCGTGACTGACTCCATGTCGGCAGCAGCGTTGAATTGCCTGTGCTGCCTCCCCCTCGGTGGTCGCGACTTCTGCTGCTGCTGCGGCTGGATGTCCTGCTCCATCCACCGTTCCAGCTTCATCCTCTTGGCCACTGTGTCCCCTTCCCCATCTATCTCGTTGCTGACAAAATGGTTGTACATGTCCTGGAAGGATTTCGATTCGGTGGGCTTCGGGTTCTGGTCCGATGGGGAGCTGGCGTTTTCGAGAAGGGCCGTTTCGGCGGTGACTTCGTTCGAGCTGCGTTTGGGACCTGCGGCCTTCGAGGGTCTCTGCCTTCTGCACGTGCTCCAGCAGAAAGACGCGAATGGGAGAACGACGATGCTGAGACCTGCCAAGGGTATAAATATTAAAAACAAGCCCAGTAAGTACAGCATATCGAATCTGCTGAGGCTGCGGTAGAGTCTTTTAGCTGTAGACGTCTTCGTGTGCTTTTTATGAACGAGATCTCTTTTATCTTCCTTCGAGGATATCTCTTCTATCCCTGCACTTTGCTTAGTCAGGGGAGTAGTTGCTTTAGCGCCATCAGAACTTTGCGTTGTGACATTAGAATCTTCTGTTTTTCTGTGGAAAGGTTTGCTTATTCCTCCTCTTTGCCCAACTAATTTCAACCCGGAATCCGATATATTAAGATTGCTATTTCTGTTGGTTCTGGAATTAAAAGGCTTCGATCGATCGTTTCTCGCAAGCGCATCCAGTTTTTCCGCCGGTTTATACATATAACGGCCGTAATTCATATTCCTTGGATTGTGCACATTTCTTAAAGGTAAATAACGTCTACGAAAAGATGGATTGGATTTTCTGAAGTTATTCACGTACCAGTATTTGTGGGGATGTATAAGTCTGTCGTTTTCTTTTGCAACTTCATAAAAAGCGCGATTCCGTCTTTGCAGTCTGTTGTTTACTCCATATTTGAGATAGTACTTCGGAGAGCTATTTCGAGTAAACTCTCGCTTGTTCGACACTACAGGATTGCTTGTCTGTTGCTCCAAATTTCTTCTGAAGTAGCCAGCTCTTGAAATGTTGATTACACACAATAGAACAAGGACTAGAATATATCTCATTCTTATTGCATATTTTCCTAGTATTAAAAATATCTCCGGTGGTGTATATTTTTAAATAAAATCATTTTATATTTTTGAAAATTGTAGATGTTAATATTTTAGAAATATACAAAAGCTATTATGTATCTATTTGTAGTTATTTTCAATCGTTGTAGAAATCATTGTAGAATTTAATCATTGTTGTGACAAAATCTTCATCAATAATAGAATTGTTATATTTACTACAATATTCAGATACAACAAATGATCTTAGACAGATATTGTTGCTATTAAAAAAAGGTGACAACAATAGACCCGTTGTACTATTTTCCCTACTTCTGCATTGTTTATTTACTGCTTAGGTACAGTCTTGTTATTTCAGAGTCTGCTGAGCTTGTCATTAAATTTTAAGTGTTTCCCGGAAAGATTAAAAAATTTGAGATATTTCAAGTTCTAGAAATCAATATTATATTTAAATTTTGGCTTTTCTTAATCAGATCTCTATAAGATATGCTATATTATGGGTCATCTGTTATTTGAATTGACCAATACTGCAAAACTCGTTAACCCTTTGAGGCGCAACTCTTTCCCAATGCTGAAAAAAGGGCAGCCGTTGCCATCGCTCGACTTAACTACCAGCAAGATGGCGGACGATCGAAACGTTCATCGCGTGCCACAGATCGAGAGACCCCCTTTTCTGACGCGATGGCAACGGCTGCCCTTTTTTCAGCATTGGGCAATCTATCCATCTGTTCTCGCATTCTTCCATTTTTCAGCAGATGTCAGTGCTATTAAAAAAAATCGTGATCATTTTTTGACTGGAAATGACGTACTAAAAAGTAAAGGATTCCCCAATGTCACCCGCAACTATTTTTATAGAAATCCAATCTGTTATTCGTGACTGGCAACAATCAAAACGTCAGAGTTTGGTGTTCTCAGAGAGGGAACACTGCGCGTTAAAGGGTTAAGCTCCATCCATATTTTTTTAGAGGTAATGAAAAAAAACTTCTGCAGAGTCTATTTTTCGTGCTGATTGCTTGAAATTCGGCATATTACCACGAAAGTTCATTCCGAATCCAATTTTATCACTGCTTTTCCTGAATTTGGTGTGGTTTTTATGTTATTTAACTAATTGATTTGGATGTATAGAGTTTTGCTACTGTATGAAGAATTTATCAGGTTTTGAAGTACAAATTCATTATGAAGCTACGAATTCATTTATTCTAGCCCTCACAGTCCTCGCATTAACGAGTTTTGCATTTGGGCGATTCATTTATATGAAAACCCAATGGTGTTAACATGAATGAAAATCCTTGTAAAACAAATACAGTTCACTAACGAACTATTTTTAAGTCATGAAAATTAAAAAAAAAAAAAAAAAAACGAACATATTGATAATGCTTACTGCTATAAGCTTTTACCATTATTTCAATTACAATGAAACCTCTGCTAACGGTCACCTCCTGAAACTAGCCATATCAAAATTAGATAATTTTTTAATGGAACAGAGTCTGCTTCGTCAGTATGTGCTAGGTGTGCACTGCACATAGGCAGTCAAAATCTACACACTGTTTTTATTCTGTCGATTGTGTTGTACTTTTGTACCGCGTTACTAAAAACTTAAATTATATAAATTTTTGTATATTTATTTTATTTTCGAAGATTTCTGTTATTGTCTGACAGTTGAATTTGTGTTCGATTTTGCGACAGTTGAATTGTTGAATGTTATTTTTTTTTCATGTATATTTTCCCTTTTCCGTTATACAGGGTGTCCCTAAAAAGAGGTAACACGCTTTAATTCTTTATTTATTAGAGGTACGTGGACCATGTCAATTAAAAAATGTTCAAAAATAAGGTAAGAAAAATGACTACATTAAGAAAAAAATTCCTCTTGTTAATTTTCAAAGGGTTACGCGTTTTAAGTTTGCATATGAGCCCCGTGTAAAAAAAAAAAATCCTCAGTTAGTAAAAAGTGTCCGAGATATGAAGATAAATATTAGCTGACTTAATCCATGTTTCAGAGGCTCTTAAAGGGAAAAAAATCGCGTTTCAGGCATCGTAGAGAAATTACGAAAGAAAATAATTTTTTGCATTCTGGCAATAAACGTATGTATTCAAATTCATCTATAGCCTCTGAGCATCTATGTTTAAAGATATTTCCGAGAAGTGTTATAATGGAAGCTCGAAATTTTGTTCATCACCTCATTAGTGTATGGGGGCACATTTTACTGAGAATTTCCTTGTACGGGAGTCGTATACAAATTCAAAATGCTTCACTTTTTAAAAATTAACGGGAGGAGGCTTTTTACATTTTCTCAATTTACATTTGCTCACTTGTCTTAATAGATAAAGAATTAAATCTCGTTACCATCTTTTTGGAACACCCTGTATAACAAATATGTATTTTCATATTATATTATGTCTTGTATCGGTGACGTAGCCACGCCCCCCCCATTAGAATTTTTTTGTCATATCAAATGTATTTTCGGTACTTAATTATTATCCCGGCGGTCTGCCAAGACGAGCAATTTTTCGCCAAGATAAATGCCAAACACATAAATTTATTGATGGTTTAGGATACGATTGGCAACAGTTTGCCAGCACATTTGACGAAAAGAATAGTTTGGCGGGAATGACCGCCGGGATAATACGTAAGTATCGTATTTTCTTCACTCTCTAATCACACCCACATATATTATATATATGAGTTGCAGTAATCGTAACACCCCCCCCCCCCCCATGAAAAATTTCTCTCCTACGCCACTGTCTTGTACTTTTCACTAGATAAGGGGTGACCACGTGTCTAGAATCGCTCTGGTCTTTCGCATAAGCATTACTGTGAGTGAACCTTTAGAAGACGGTCACGACCTATACCGACTCGAAATTTCTCTTAATGCCGTCCTTTTGAGGTTTTTCTTAGATATTATTCATTACATGCTTTAATACATTTTTTCTTTCTTTCTTTCACAACAGATGTCGTCCTGGTTGGCAGTCCGAACTGTGCGATGAATGCATGCCGTATCCTGGATGTAAACATGGCTATTGCAATGGCTCCCCCTGGCAATGCATCTGTGATATTAACTGGGGAGGCATCCTTTGTGATGGAGGTAAAAAGAATTGATTTCATTTAAATTTTTCTTCCTTCACTCTTTGAATGAGTATTTAACTAGGGACGCGTGTGAACGCGACCAGGCCTCGGGACATGAGGCGAAACGAGACTTGGGACATTTCTCATCTCGCATGGTCTCGCGTTCAATTTCACATATTTGACCCTTTAACGCCCAGTGTTCCCGCTCTGGGAACACCCAACTCTGACGTTTTCACTGTTGCCAGTCACGAAGAATAGATTGGATTTCTATAAAAATAGTTGCGGGTGACATAGCTCCACGAGAATCCTTTACTTTTTAGCATGTCATTTCCCGTAAAAAAATGGTCACGATTCTTTTTAACAGCACTGACATCTGCTGAAAAAGGGAAGAATGCGAGAACAGCTGGATAGATATTGCCCAATGCTGAAAAAAGGGCAGCCGTTGCCATCGCTCGACTTAACTACCAGCAAGATGGCGGACGATCGAAACGTTCATCGCGTGCCACAGATCTAGAGACCCTTTTTTGACGACAGCTGGCTGTGCCCACGCACAGCCAGCTGTCGTCAAAAGATTGTCGTTTCGATTCCAGAGATATGTTTTATGGATCAAGGGAGAAAAATACGGATCACTCATTAATACATGATACAAGCCTTACCATATAGCACAGTGGTTATGTCACTGATAATGATAGGCGGCCGAAGTGTGGAGTCCTGGGCTCGGGTCCCATCACGCGATTGTGTCGATCTAACGGTCTGGAGTTTTGGTAGGTTTTCTCCAGACGTAACGTTAATACGCGTTAAAATCTCTTAGAAAGTCCTCTATCAAGGCACCCCCATCCTTGGCAAATCGCCCTAGCGTAGCGTTGCGATAATCACACAAACAAATAATGATACTTTGTAACTTAATATGAAATAAGGGAAGAAAATAGGGAAGTCTTGTGGATTATGATGCGCTTTTAATCTATAGCACTTTAGTGCGTATTTAAAATCTGAAAGTGTCTAAGACTTTCTTACTTTTATATATATATTTTTTTCAAAACAAAAAAGGTTTTTACAAAAATTGACACAACCCCTTTTCCCCCTTGTATCCGCCACTGTTACGCATTAGTATATGAAACTAAATTGGAGTGCTTTTTTAAAGTAAACTCTCCATCTCGTGAAATTGTGTTGTCGCTGGAATCTCTATCATTCATCTTCATATTTACTTCAATAGGTGACGCTACCAAAAGTAGTTCAGTAGACATCACAGAAAATTGTTATTCGTTAATCATAGATGTCGCCACTAAACTCTTCTCATACCATTATTGCATTGTTCTCAAAATCCGCAGGGTTTTTCCTGCTCTGTTCATGGAATACTTATTTACTTTGTATTCTACTATGTATTCATTAAATAAATAATTAATTAGTTATCTCTCATGGGGGGGGAAGCAGAACTAGCATTTTTATGTTGTGCAACATCCACATACGATTGTTCTGCAGATCGCAGAAATTTAAAATTGCATCAAGGTACAGTGGTTGATGTTTATTGTTATTTTAAATTTTTACTCTATAATGTTTTAAAACGTACCCCCCTGCGAACTGAACTTTTTTCTTTCTTCTAGATCTGAATTTTTGCGGAACTCATGAACCTTGTCAAAATGGTGGAACCTGTGTTAATGCCGCTCCTGATAACTACACCTGCCGGTGTGCTGAGGGTTTCTCTGGAACTAACTGTGATATAGGTAATCGTCCCAGACAAAACATCATTTATTTTGTCCACCTAATGCAATTTATTTTTTGTTGTATAGATTTTCGGGTGTATTCTATTTTTGCTCATTTTCAAAAAAGGGGGAAGCACTATGTTCGACGCATATGTATAGATATTGTGTATGTTTGTACAGAGATAATTTTTTACCATGTGGACCGATTTTTAAAATTCTTTTTTATTGGAAAGGGAACAGCTTGAGGGTGGTCCCACATTAATTTAGTTACATTCTTGTCATTCTGAAAAATGGGGAAGAGGAAAAAAAACGTGTTTTTGGACTATTGCTTAAAAAGTTGCCAGCAGAGCCGGCCCGGGGGGGGGGGGGGCGAATGTAGGCGATCGCCTAAGGCCCCGCGCCTGGGCCTTTTTTTTTTTTTTTTTTTTTTTGGTTATAGTAGGCCGAGCTTGGTAGATGGCTGCGATATATCTCGAAAAGAGCCAAGAAATAAAGCTAATCCGTACTGGCAGTGCTAGCTGCAACTTATATAAGATAGAAAAAAAGGGCCCCGCTCTTCCGGTTCGCCTGGGGCCTCGCACGCACCTCGGGCCGGCCCTGTTGCCAGTAACCAGAGTTGCTATGATTTTGCCCTACCGAAAAAACCAATTGGGATTTTCAAAATTTCAAATTTAAAACAAACTTAATTAGATAGCCAATATATTTCTGAATATCAGTACACCAGTTGTAAAGTTTATAAACACCCCTGCCCACCCTTTCTCAACAGGGGCGTAGCCAGAAATTTTTCATGGGGGGGGGGGGGGTTACAACTACTGCAACTCACATATATGCATGCATGTGTGTGATAAGGGAATGAAGAATGTACCTACATGGCAAAAAATTCCCCATGGGGGGAGTGAGGGGTTATGACCCCCCTAACCCCTCCCCCCTTGGCTATGCCCCTGTTTCCCGAACATTGTTACCAAAAAATTTAAGGTGAGAAAAAAATAAATAAATAAAGACTTGCAATTTTGGGTGTAATAGAATAAAAAATGGATATTAAGTTGTTTAAGGCAGTGGCTCCCAACCGGTGAGGCGCAGAGGGTTTGAGGGGAGGGGGAGGGGGAACTCAAGAAAAACAGGCAAAGAGCAAGTGATAATGCATGTTTTTAAAAAATCATCTTATTTCTTCTTATTTTTACTCCATATCTATTTTTGCTTAAAATGTTTATTCAAACTTTACTGACAGGCCTGGACCAGATAGTCGGCGACTGCTGAGGGCTCCAGAAAGGCCCCCAAAAATGGATATAATAATTTATAATTAGAATAATTTGATACATATATCAGAGTAATTGGATTATTTATCTCCCAGTAATCTTACATCCATGCAGTAGTGTAGCTGCAGAGGACGCCATGAACCCTGCGGCTCGAGGGGGCCCCAAAAGCTCTGAAATAGTTAAATTTGGATTTTAGACAAATTCCCAAATATTGCATATTCTAATATTCTATTCCCTCTAAATTCCTCACTAAGGGGCCTTTTTTCAATCTCTAGCCGAGGGCCCCCCAAAGCAGTCAGTCCGCTCCTGTTTACTGATAATGTTATTCTGTAGAAAAGGCAACTAAATGCTCAGTTTGAAGAGTAAAAAACTGTATATATGCTGAGGATTATGAGGAGGTCTGCCATCATAAGTTATCCTTTGTTGGGGGCATAATGTTAAAAAGTTAGGAACTGCTGTTTTGTACGATTGATTGTTAAAAAGAATGTGCTGTATTAAGAATCCTATTTAAAGGATACACTATTATAATAATAAGTTATATAATAATGAATTACTTATTTCATTCTTACTAGTCCTAAAAAATTTTTGGAGGATAAGCCTGAGCTCCCTAAGCCCATCCATGTGTACACCAGAGTCGCAGTAATTTGCAACTCTTAGAAAAGTCTTGAAATATTTTGCTTTTATCAGGCTTTTCAATAAAATTATAATTCTAAAAAAAGTTTCTCCTAATTCATAAAAAGTGCATTTTATATAAAGAATAATCAATGCATTAAATATTTGGTATATCATTAGAAAAGCATGCATTTATAATTACATACATTAAAAAATATTCATTTTCATGTATTTTTATATTGCTATAGTCGATAATCCTTGTGCTGCATCTCCATGTTTGAATCAAGGTACTTGCTCAGAAATCAACAGTACTTTCATATGTACCTGCTTACCTGGTTGGACAGGAAACAAATGTCAAACAAGTAAGTCAAACACTTGATTTCCTCATTCTAGTGTTAAATTATTTTCTTTCTTTTATGCATTGCTTATTTTTTATGAAAAAAAGAATTAAAGCACAGTTTGTACAAATACAGTAAAAGTTAAGTACACAATTGCAAGAATTATAATCTAATGATCATACTGTGGGACTTATTTTAGTCTCATAACTATCTATTTTTTACTTACTAATCTGTATTATACTATGCAGTGTTTCCCAACCATTTTCTTCATTGAACTTTCTTGGAAATCTGAAATTGGCAAACCCCTTGTATAATCACTGTGTACTAGTATAATAATTTCAAGAGCCTCTTCATACACCTTGAACCCCCCCCCCCAGGGTTCGCAAACCACCAGTTGGGAACCATTAGTTTAATGGAACCAGAGTTTAAAATTTATAGCCTTCTTTATATAATTGAGTTATTAATTTGGTATTACGAAATATCTGCTTACTAGTCTGGTTTATATATTCTGTCTTTTCGTTAAACACATTTTATAAATTTCAAATTTTCAATCACACAGTAAAAATGAATGTTCTCTGAGAAAACAAAGGTGTAACCAAGAGGTGGCTGATGGGGCTGCGCCCCCCCCCCCCCCCCCCGAGAAAAGAGAAATTAATGTAAAAATCCTATTTTACTACCATAAAATGGATGTATATGTCAATCTTCTAACTAACTGCCCCCCCCCCCCCGACAAACTTGCATTAATCCACCACTGGCCACCCCCGAAATGAGTCGGCATAACATATGAAGATGTCATATCTTATACAATTACATGTTCGTAGATAAATTTGAAAGTTCCCCTTCTCCTTGAGTAAGTTAAGTTTCAGCTAGAGACTTAAGCCATTCTTTTTTCTTCTTTTTTCCCAATGTATATTTTCCAATTGCAAAGATTTTAAGTTTGATTTATGAATTTCTTTTTAATTTTTCTTTCTTTTTATTTATTTACTGCGAACCAGGTTGGACTGGGTGGGCCTGTCTGCAGACATTTAGACAATTGTCTGTTTATTGAAATTTGTGTAATACTTAGCACTAAATTATGCTTATATAACTAATAGTTTTTATTTATTTCAGATATAAATGAATGTGAGTCAAATCCATGTGAAAATGGTGGTACATGTTTAGATCTAGTAAATGGTTATCGGTGTTTATGTGATCCAGGATGGCAAGGAAATCGTTGCCAATATGGTAAACTATATTTTATATTTAAAAAAAGGCTATTTCCTAGTGTTGATTTAAAAAATTTGTCTTTTTTATGAATTTTCATTTATTTATTAATTTACCCTTTTTTTATTGTTTACAAAGCTTATTTTCTTTACAAAACTTAGCTGCCAACTACTGCAATTTTTAGGTGATAATATTGAATATATCTTATCTTGAGACTAAACATGTTTGCAAATTTTCTTTCCATGAAAAAAATACATATTGTAACTTTTTTTTTTCCATTATTAAAAACAGCATTATTTGTATAACTGAATTTCAAATAAAGTTGTTTCTTCACAAACTGCACTGTATACTTTTAATAGTTGTCAACCTATAAGTGTCATTCAACTTTCAAAAAAATTCTGAAGTATAAAAATCATCTTTAAATGTGAGCCACAAGATACTACCCATGTAGGGAAATGTAAAATATTATGTATTTATTTATTTATTTTTAATCAATCATAACACTTCTTGGTTGATTGTTTTAAAAAAAAAAAAAAAAAAAAAAAAAAAAAGCTTGTGATGATGACATTCTTAATTTTTCAATTTTTTTTTTTTTTGGGGGGGGGGATTTTCATTTTCTTTAAAGCTGTTTACTAAAGTTGCATAATTCTTTTAAATAACAGCCTTATATACTATTACTATACACGCCTCCCTTTCCCCTTGTACCTTAAAAAAGTTGCTATGCATTATGATTTTCATTTTTATTTACAGATGCTGATGAATGTGATGCCAGCCCCTGTGTCAATGCTGTAAGCTGTAGAAATCTTGTTGGTGACTATCAATGCACATGCTTACCTGGTTGGGATGGAAAAAACTGTGATCGCAATCTCAATGACTGCCTAGGACAATGTCTGAATGGTGCTACATGTATTGACCTTGTGAATGACTATCATTGTGCTTGCCTTCCCGGTTTCACTGGCAGAGAATGTCAAACAAACATCAATGAATGTGCGAGTAGTCCTTGCTTCAATGGGGGAGAATGTGTTGATTTGATAGCTGATTACCGATGTATTTGCCCTGTTGGATATAAGGGGTATCGTTGTGAGGTAAGTAGATTTTATAGTTTCTTATTGTTTTAAAAGCTTTATATGATATATTCACTTTAATTTGAATTATGCTTATTGTAAGCTGCTGACAACTTCTCAAAACTTTGAAATGTATACCAGAAAATTCACAATAAATGCTTTGCTAAATATATCCTATTACAAATAAGATTTAAAAGCTTTTTATGATATTTGACAATACAGGAATCTTATCATCATAGCTCAGTTTTTCAGGCTGTTGTTTATTCTTATAAAATGTCTCCCAACATTGAATTACTAATTTTTTTCACTAAATCTCACAAGTGCCAGCTATTAAATGATCATTGGGGCCATGCATGCAATAATTCAACTTGGAAGTGAACTGAACTTACAATACTCCTCTGAGATATGGCATTGAATAGTTAATAGATTCAATCAATCCTTCAACCTTATGCAGTGAATTAAAATTTGGACCACTCTAATTCAATAATAAATTTTTCATTCTTATTACTTTACTATTGTCCTTCTTGTTCCTTTATTTACAAGCTCATAAAATAAAACTATGTTGAATGTATTTGTTTGTGTTCAATTTAACTGATATTTTCTACGTATTACCGATAACAGAAAAAAATAGTCTATTAGTTATTATTTGTAAACTTGTTTTGAATTCTAAAATTATTCTTATTACAACAGGATTTGTGAAGTCCTTAAATTTCATTTCAGAAAATCAGAACCCTGCAAAATCCTTAAAAACATCCACAGGGTTCTTTAAAAGTCCGTGAGTTTTATAAATGATCATGAAGCAGTAGTATACTAGAGGGGCAGGTGTTAGAACGCCCCTAACATTTTTAAAAAAGTTTCTATTTTTTGCAATGAGAAAAGAGCCATATTTTTGGCAATGAGAACCTTATTGCCAATAATAGGGACCTTTTTGAAAAATTTTAGGGGAGTTTTGATCCCCAAGACCCTTTCTCTGCTTACTGCCATGAAGTATCCTTTCACTTAGCATTTCCCGTGGAACAAAAGTGAAAAACAAATCTCCAAAAAATTTTTTTAAATCACATCATGAAGGAATGTTTAATTGTTCCCCCCCCCCTCCTGCATATTGAAAACTAGGCCAGTTTCCTTTGCGCATTGCTGTGCTGTTGATAGACATTCATCTCTTTCTCACTGGCCACCACTAACCTAAAAATAATCCGTCGTTGAGAAACTATCAGATTGTGATCATTCTTTTTGGAACCAGAAAGTATTCAAACTTGTTACAGCAAAATTCACTTTCCTTTATTTATAGAATTAATTAAAATAAGAGATTCGGGATATTAGAAATATCCATATTTCTAGTTTCTAGTTTCTAACAATTATGAATTTCTCATGCTAGAAAATATGGTTTTAAAATGTATTAGTTAAGTTTTTTAGCCTGGCATGCTGGGAATATAAAATTACCCTCAGTCTAGCAAAGAATATAAAGGAAAAGAGATTTTTTTACCCCTCTTTTTAGAAATGTGTCATTGTAAAAAGTCCTTTTTGTTTCACTGTTTTGATTTTCCTGCATACTGTAAAAAGAACAGGTTACCTAATCTTAAAACATTTCTCACACCTTCAAATAAAAGGTTATTCATGGAGATGAAAACCTTCTCAGACATCCGTTTTCGCAGTAAAAATGTAGGGAAAGAATTTCTGTAAATTCTCCTCAGGACACTACAACTGCTATCCTGAGATCTCGCTTTTAGTTGGAAATATTCATGCCCTGATTATTGCATGGGCACTTAGCTTATAGTCAGGCCCTGGAAATATTTAGTGGGATAGCTGTTGACCCACCAGTTTGAGAAGGTTGCATCAATACCAAGCAAGGTTCTTGAAAACTTTCATTATTTTAGAGAAATAAGTATGAACCTTATGCAAGTTGATATCATTTTTTATTACAGATTGATGATGATCTGTGTCATCCAAATCCATGCTTGAACGGAGCCTCATGTTTAAACTTGCAGTTTGACTACACTTGTATTTGTCCACAAGAATTTCAAGGAAAGAACTGTTCTGTGCCAAAAACTAAGTGCCAAAACCCTCCATGTGAATGTAAGTGTTTCTGTTTAGTTATACACCAGTACTGTAAGCTTCAAATAATCTGTGCTCATTAAAGAAATTTGTGTTTTTGATATTTCTGATATAAATCAATTTCAATTGTCTTTTTATAAATCAAATTTAGATCAAGATCTAATTATTTTGTTTCTATATTTAATCTCCTAATGTGAATTAATCATGGTTGATATTCAATATTTTTATTATTTGTTTTTTAAAACACGAAATCATTTCTAAGTGTAATTTATCTGTTTAGCCCAAAGAGACCGGTGTGCGACAATGGCTCCAAACTCTTCCACAATCAGACATGTCTCCAGCTTATGTGGAGATCATGGAAAATGTGTTAATGATCTTTTGGGAGGATTCATGTGTGTATGTGATCCAGGATACACGGGAAAATACTGCCATGAAAGTGAGTGGTTTGTTAATCTGAAGACTGCTGTAAGAGATTTTAAATTTCATTTTGCTACTTTCATATATATCTTTTAAGGCCTGCCTTAAGAAGAAAAATCATCGCACATGCCTTTTGAACAGTTTTAAATACAGAAATTGTGAAAAGTAATGAATGCTTCTTTGGAAAATTAAAAGCAACAACACTCCCCCCCCTCCTCCTCATCCTTGTCCTTCAGTTTCCACCCTTATTCTTCCTAAGTTTTGCCATTCTACTGTCCCCTGCTTTTGGTTTTATCTTGCCACCTAGGGCTGACCACCCCTTCAGTATACCACTGTTCTTAAATTGTGCTAATGTTCAACAGAATTTTGGTAGAAAGAATCTGACCAATAGCCAAATGGATAAGGCACTGAACATAGATGTCTTATCCATTTGGTCATTGGTCAGATTCTTAGGTCTAAAATGTGTAGGTTCAGGGTTCTGGCCTACTGTGCACCTGTCAATTTAAGGGTCTGGAGCCTTGGATGTTTTTCTCCAGATACAACATGAATACATGTTAGAACCGCTTAAAAAGTCCTCTGCCAAAGGCATACTCCCCAGGCAGATACTCCTCATGTAGCTTTGCTTAAACAATGATAGAAAGAAAAAAATAGATTAATGGTTTAGAAAGTTCTATTTGTTGCAATAGTTAATAGTTTTGTAAATAATGAACATTTAACTCTTGAAATGTAACATACATTGAATCCTTATCTTATTTCGAATTTGCTTTGCAAAATCATTAATTTAAAAAAAGTTCAAAGGAATTAGAAATGTAGCAGAAGTGTTTGGACTAGAGTAGCACATAAAAATGTTGGATTAAATAACTGTTGTAGCTAAAATTACTATTATTAAAATGTTTAAAAAAAAAAAAACAGGAGTTGAAACGTTCTCTAGGAACATTATTATTTATACAAAATTTCATGATTCACTAACATAGAAAGTTTATAAAATACATTTTGCCTAGTGGAAATTTTTTGTTAACTATATTTAGTTTTAAAAAGCTGTTCTTACTTTTATGAATCTTCATAGATTTTATTTTTCCTTCTAGACATAAATGATTGCATTTCTAACCCATGTAAAAATGGTGGAACATGTGTTGATTTTTTGAACTCATTTCAATGTTATTGTCAAGAAGGCTGGGAAGGAAGAGTTTGCCAAATAAGTAAGTTTCCTCACATAGCTACTCATAGAGCTTCAGTTCAATTAGCAATTGATACTTTCATTAATTTAGATTAGGATTAAAAATAGGATGCAAAATTAAAATAAATTTAAATGCAACTTTTTTCCAAATACACTATTACAATTATTTTCTTTATTCATTACTCATTTTTATTGTTATCTCAAACTTTTTGGCTTATAAATGCAATATAAATATGCAAAAATTTAGGTTCTATACTTATTTTAAACCTAACAGAATTATATTAAAATTTTAGCTCTATGTAATCCACACTCTGACTAATAAGTAGCATCTTACATCTGTGTACAGATGGCTGAGAGGTCTAATGTCTTAACATCTAGTTCTTTATGAAAGTATGGGTTCAAACCCTCAACTTCCTGACAGTATCACTGTAATCTTTTGCCTTTGAATTCATTTTTTCAAAATTTTAGGTAAAAGTGTTTGTCTACACACAAACACACACACATATATATATACATATATATCATTAATCAATTCTATTCAACCCAAGTATGTATGTTTGATTACAGTCTTCAATATATTTATATTCAATAAAAATATTTAAATTTTTTTTGAATTTCTAGATAAAAATGACTGTGATCCAAACCCCTGCCATAACAATGGCAGTTGTATTGATGCCATTGCAGATTACATGTGCAGTTGCAAAAATGGATGGAAAGGAAAAACCTGTAACCTACGTAAGTAAATAGTTTTTTTATTAGTAAAAGCCTATTTAAATTTTAGATACTCACTATGCTTATAAAATGATCTTGTACACTGCTGGCCATCGTAAATGCAACACCCTGAAGGAAGCATGCAAATAATATGAAATTTACAACATGCATTAGCTGAGGTGAGATATGCAAATGATTAGAATTTCAGCGCAGACGCACATCAAGCGCGCCTGTGGCGCCACCTCAAAGCGCTATTTAAGGCTTGGAGATTTCGACGGTTTCAAGTACAGCAATTGTGTTTTTCTTGCTTTTTTTTCAAAAAAACGATAAATTATGCCTCGTAGGAAACAACGATCATCTTTTGATCAAGTATCCGAGTTTGACAGAGGAAGGATAGTGGCATACCGAGATTGTGGGTTATCTTTCAGGGAAATCGGTCGTCGTATTGGACGAAACCAAACAACTGTGATGCGGATATGTGATCGTTGGGTGCAGGAGGGTACGACGGACAGACGTGATCGACCGCATCGACCTCAGTGCACCACGTCACGTGATGACAGGCAGATTGTACGCATGGCAATGACGGACCGCTCAGTCACATCACGAACCATATCACAGCAGATTCAGTCTGTAACGCATCATCCAGTGTCTGCGCGTACCATTCGACGTCGTTTACAGCAGAATGGTCTGTCCGCAAGACGTCCGTTGCTTTGTCTACCTCTGACGCGGAACCACAGACGTCTCCGCCGCCAATGGTGCGATGAAAGAAGGATGTGGACGACAGAATGGAATGAAATTCTCTTTACTGACGAGTCACGCTTCTGTATGCAACACCACGACGGTCGGATTCGAGTCTGGAGACACCGTGGAGAGAGGATGCTGAACAGCTGCATTATGCACCGTCACACTGGTCCTGCACCGGGTATTATGGTATGGGGCGGTATCGGATATCTCTCTCGCACTCCTCTAGTACGCATTGCCGGTACTTTAACCAGCCAGCGCTACATCTCCGAGGTGTTGGAGCCAGTTGTCCTTTCTTACCTTCAGGGCTTGCCAACAGCCATATTTCAGCAGGATAATGCACGGCCACACGTGGCACGCATTGTCCAAGGGTTCTTCGTCAATCACCAGATTGAATTGCTTCCCTGGCCGGCGCGCTCTCCGGATCTTTCGCCGATAGAAAACATGTGGTCCATGGTTGCTCAACGACTGACCCAGAGTTCATCCCCAGCTGTCACACCAGATCAACTTTGGCAACGTGTGGAAGCTGCTTGGTCTGCTGTACCCCAAGAACACATTCAAAGTCTCTTTGAATCAATGCCGAGGCGTGTGGCAGCTGTGATCTCCAACAACGGCGGCTACTCTGGGTACTGATTTTGGCAGGAACCACGCTTCATAGAATGCTGTAAATTTAATCATTTGTTACTTGGTCAACATGTTATCTACACAATAAATTTTGTTGTGATATCTCTTGTTTTTCTTGGTGTTGCAATTTGGGTGGCCAGCAGTGTAATATTGTGGATACTGTTGACTATCTCTTTAATGGCATTCTACTTAACAGCACTCCTTATTTAAAAATGATATTTTGTGGTCCCAACTACTATTCATATACATCTCAAAAGCCTGATACAAAAAACCATTTAGACAGAAAATTATTTGAAAAAATGTCTAACAAGCAGGAAAATCAGCAAGTTTGTAATTGTAAAAACCATGCACAATGGCATAAGATTTTCACAAATTCTGTTTATGAGACAATTTCATGGTTCCTTGAAAATTGTTAACTGGAGAACCAGCTGAATACTTGAAAGCTTGTCTTTATTTCAAAGTATTTGTGACTAAAGGTTGAACTGGTTTTAGCTACAAATGCTGTACACCCATTTTAAAAAAAATCACTATGAATTACAAACATACAATATTTGATGTAAACAAAACACCTATTTAAATGTATGCTACTTTATTGGTTTTGAATGTACCTAATTGTTAGTCTGTTATTGCTTATTTGTTTATTTACTTAATATGTTGATTTTAGAATTTAATTTGGCAAAATAAATTACTGAATCTGAAAGATTTTCTTTCCAATGCCAGAAAATGTGTAAAACTTTTTTTTTTTTTTTTTTTTTTAGTATAAATTACTTTTAGATGTAGTATTTGTTAAGAGTTTGTTTGTCAATGCATCAAAAGCATATACATCTTAAAATAGTTTGTGTTTAACTTAAATGTATAGCTTCTAGTGTAAGAATTTGCCATCTAAAAAACTAGTAACTATATTTTATCACGATTCTTAAAATACGAGTATGTTTTTTAGATCTGTACAAATATATCTATTTCTGTTCTTATATGTGCTAAGATTTTAAAGAATTTTAAATTATTTTAAAGAAAATATTATGTGAAGAGCATTTATTTTATCGAAAATACAGCCATTATTTTATATTATTATACAACTTTAAAAGTATGTGCTAATAATGCTAAAAATTTTAATATATATAATAATTTTTTATTTTATAGGTCATGGTCATTGCGATTTAAGTACCTGCCAGAATGGTGGAACATGTATTGATTTGGGAGAAACTTTTGTATGTCATTGTAAATCTGGATGGGAAGGTCATACTTGTCAAATTGGTAATTAATGTATTTTGATTTTGAAATTTTAGAAATTCATCCAGGATTATTCTTCGACTTCCATACAATGGCTGATTAAACATGACAGATTGTGGAGTTAAATTATGAGTTCTACATACCATCTTTACTTATAATTTCCTTAATTTGTCATCCATTTTATTAATTTAAATTATTATTATGCTACTAACTTATATAAATTATAATCTAAATTAATCATAGGCACACTTATTATATAAACATTTAGAATTTTGCTTTGCATTTAATATAAACTCCATTTAAGAAGTCACTCTTCTTAGCAAGTCATTTTTAAGTGCCCCAAGAGTGACGTACTAATGAGGTTTGACTGTATTTGAAATCTTGGATGCATAAAGCCACTTCACAATTTTCACATTGATAAATTGTTTATCTTCTTTTCTTGAGCTAAACAAACAATGTGACACTTTTAAGCTCTTGTTGCTGATGTTGATGGTATGATCCCTGGAAAATGTTCTCCAGAAAATATTGATAGCAATGATAGTAACTTTGTGTGTTTTCCTTTTCATATTTAGTGTTTTTATGTTATGTGCAATATTTTCTTCAGCTTCTTTTTGTTTGAACACATGAAATGTTCTGTCTTTATGTATGCTCCTGGAAAGAGCATAACTATGGAGAACTGGACTCGTGGAGGGCTTCATTTGTCCTCAAACTTTCCTCCCTTCTTTTTTCAAACCAGTTTGCACCTGAATGCTGAGGCCTGGTGTGTTTTAGCTCAACGATTAACACCAAGAAAGTTGAACGTAAATGTGTATGGCTCTAGTGACAGTGACCAGGAAACTTGAGCATATATATATATATATATATATATATATGCTAATGATGCAAATAGGTTAAATAAAATAAACTAGAAAAATTTTTGGGTTTAGCAACAGACTCTATAAATCAGCAAATTAAAGTTGAACAAAATGAAAATTTGAAAATGGCTTAATTAAATAGGATATATTAACTTATCATTTGAAATTATAGCATCATTAACAGGGAAAAATTATGTTTCGATTTACCATAATTAAAAATGAACATGTGTAATAAAAAGTCAGTGACTGGACAACATGAAAATTTAAAAAAAATTAAATCTTGGATTTCTTTAGAAAACCCTAAAAATATCAAAATGTGTTTAAATTTAATTGTATATTTCAAAGGAAAATTATTTAAAATAAGTTTGTTTTTAAATCCACAGTTTGTTTTAATTTAGGTAAGATAACCTGTAACATAGTTGTCTATAAAGTTGGTTCATCTTGTTTATTCATAAATTTCATTATCTATTAGCTTCATTAAAAGTATGGTGTGGCAAAACAGGATAGTTTTGCCACATAAAATGTTTCAAAAATTTGTACACTCAACTTTCCGTTTAATTTACTTTTAGGAGATAAATAAGTTCATAATAAAAAAAAGTCAGCCAGTGCATTTAGTTCATGAAAACAAAGTAGGGAGATTTTTAATAATAAATCAGGAAATGTATATATATTTAAATTAAAATTTGTAACATTTGTTCTGCTAAAACAAACACTAATTAATTTATATTTTCAGCTAAAAATCCAAGCTGTCATTCTAATCCTTGTCATAATGGGGGTACTTGTGTAAACATTGGAACCAACTTTGTTTGCATTTGCAGAGATGGTTATGAGGGCCCGTTATGTCAGTATGGTAAGTATGCAATTGTTTTGTGAAATAACATTGTCAGTGTGACATTTGACTACAAATTCACATACCCAATTTTTCCTAGATTTAATGGAACATAAAAATATTTTAAGGATAGGAGTCAACAGTGCTGCAAGGAGTGTAATTGAGGGGTGGGGGGGACAGTTTGTACTCCTGGATGTACAAGTTTGGTTTTTTTATTGCCACTAATGAAGCTTAGCAATATTGTTATTGAATTTTTTTTATTTTATTTAGAATACAATTTTTAATTTGTTATTGCTTTGTTAAGACAAAGCACACTAGGTTATCTGCCAAAAGGAATAATGCCTTGTGCAAAGGACTTTTTAAGGGCTTCAAAGTAAATATTATCTTGTTACATCTCGAGAAAGCTGCCCCAAACTCCAGACAATTATATTGATAGTTACATGACAGGCCAGAATCCTGGACCTTCACACTTCAGCCATCTACCAATGTTCATTGTCTTACTCAGTTGGCCATTTTTTTTTTCTTTGTATTTCTCTTTTAGTATTTTTTAAATTTTACCTGTGCACAGATGAATGATGAATTTTTTTTTATAATTAAATGTACAGTTTTAAAATTATGCCTGAATTATTAATGAGAAAATACCTAGTTCACCCCTAAGTAGTTTAAAATATTGATAGAGCCTTTTATTCCTTATTGGCTGCTTTTAGAAACATAGTATAAAGTGAATTATTTTAACAAAAAAAAAATTGCAAGCATACATATTATTATGCAAGCATACAAAGGTTATTTAAACAGCTAAAGCTCTATATGTGTTTAAAGTTAATACTTAAGCTGCCATACTTGTTTTAAAATACAGCTGATTTTCATTAAAAAAAAAAAAAAAAAATCCAGTTTTAAAAGCATTATGAAGTTTATTATCATTAATTTATGTACTATATTTTTAGATTCTGATGATTGCAATCCCAATCCCTGTCACAACAATGGGACATGCATTGATGGAGTTAACTGGTTCCTCTGCAAATGTGCCCATGGTTTCATTGGACCCGACTGTCGGATCAATATCAATGAATGTGCTTCATCTCCCTGTGTAAATGGTGGTACGTGTATTGATGAAATTGGAAGTTACAGATGTGTATGCCCTCCTTATCTAACTGGAACCAATTGTAGTATTTGTAAGTAATTCTAGTTTTGTTTGTTTATTTTATTCGTTACTTTAAGTCAGATTTTCAGTTTGTTATCACGAGTATCTCATTGAAATCTCACTGAATTTTAGTGCTTGTAACTGCTTTGTTATTTCACAATAGTAAAATCTTAGTGTCATTTTCTTTTTACATTGCTTTTACCTTTCAATTTGGAATGTAATCTCTAAGTCAAAAATTAATATGATGGTTTAAAAAAAATTCATTACTTTTATGCACCTTTCATGATTTTAAAAGAATGTTTCTGATCTCTCTTTCTCTTTTTTATTTGTGTCTATTTATAACATTTTAAGATGCAATATTTACAACTTTTTAAAAAATTCTATAATCTGCATGTTTTTTAAACTAAAACAAATTGCTATAAATTTTTAGATTATATGTTGTTTTCTAAATAAATTATTGAAAAGAATTTCACTGTAGCATTGATATACATTTAAGCTTTTCTGTTTTTATACAGTTATTCATGAATATTCATACCACAATCATCACTTTTCATAAATTTTAACTATTTGAAAAAAATAATAATTTAATTTATAATTTTGTTCCTTTTTAGCTTTGTTACCACCTGATACCAGTAATTACTGTTTGTGGAAAGAACAGATTCATTCGGATGGCACTATATGGAGTGATGATTGTAATTTATGCATTTGCATCAAAGGAAAAACTCAATGTACAAAAGTGAGCATGTTTTCTTTTTTTTTCCCTTCAGAATTAATTCAAAACAAAAAAGTAATTTCTTTTAAAAAATAAGCAAAAACTTTTCTTTATATACATTTGTTTATTTAATTTTTTTAAGTATTCATTTAAGATACGCAAAAATAAATATCTGTTAAAATATATAAGTGTAAATTACAGCAAACCATACTTCTGAATATAATTAAGACTGTAGTTTAAAAAAGAAAAGTGTTTTCCAATCTTTGGACACAAAGTAAAATAAATTAATTGTCATCAGAAAATTTCAAAATATTTCAAATATTTGTACTATACACTGTAATAAGTGATGAACCTATGCAAATTATATGCATGGGCATGAAGCTGGAACTTTCTGAAAAGTTTCTTACACATATTTAAATTACAAAATTTTCTAAAATGCTACACATATAGCAAAATATTGCATATTGACAAATTTTCCCTACAAGTTTCAGTACATGGCATGGATTTATCGCTTTTTACAGTGTATAATACAGCTTATGAAGAAGTTGTTTACTTAATTAAATTGTTTTGTTTATAAATCACATGATTTGTTTTTGACTGCAGTCTTAGCTTATACGATCAGTATTATTAAATTCATTATATAAAATGCAGAATAAATGTGAATTACATCTCTCACTGCAGAGTTCAACTGATATATTATCTTCTTTAAGATGTGGTGCAGCAGTCATTTATGTGATTTGGATCCAAACTCAACCAAGCAGATGTGCCCTCAAGGCTTAATATGTGTACCTTCTTCATCAGATCCTTGTTTCACGCAGCCATGCCATATATATGGTAGATGTCAAGCAAGTCAGAACCTCTCGGAAGCCCTTTCTTTAGAAACCACTACCGCTATAAAATGCCAACCCAACCAAGCCTTTCTGAGTAATAACTGTGCAAAAATAACATTATTCTTCGACAAAAGCCACATGTCTGGTGTAAGTATAAAAAATGTTTGTCATTAAACATTGTTTCCCTTGTTGACAATACAAGATGCCTATTTTTGTGTGTGCCTTTTATTATAAGGCTACTTCCCATATGTTTCTTCTATAAAAAAAGTTTTATATTTATTAAAAATAAAATGGTTTGAAGATTCTGTTTGCCAAACCTTAATAGTCTAGCAGGTCTTGGGGCCCAGATAACTCCAAATATTTTGAATGAATACTTAAGACTTACCATCTTATGCTATCATATGTGAATGTATTACACTTCGTAAAATAGGATATATTAATGAACTGAACTGTGGACTGCATAGTTCATGGACTGAACTATTTGTTCATTGTTTGAACAATATTTTATTCTGTAACTGAACATTGCAGAATTATACATAATTTTATGGTATTACTTTATTGGTTCAAAAATTCAAAGGTTGTTCATTCATCTTTTAAATTTCCATATGCAAATCAATTTGAATTTAAGCTATAAATAATTAACAATCCTTTAAAATATTTCCAATAAATCTTTATACACGAAAAGTATTATTTTCTTATCACCTGTTATTTTTTTTCTTTGAATTCACTGCTGCAGTATCCCTTTGTTATACAGTAGAGAGCCAGAAATCTACACAGCTTCGACCATGGCTTGTGCAGATTTTGGAATTTTGCAGATTTCAGGCCATAAGATAAATCATTACATCTTTGATTTAAAAAAAATAATACAATTACAATGGAATAAAAACACATAATCTGAAGCCTTTCACTTACATTTTCACATTAATACGAAAGCATAGGAGAAAAAAGAAAAAAATTATATAAAAAATCCAGTAAAATATATGGTTTCAAAATTTATTTTTTTAATTTCAAAAACATATTTTCTATAGTGGTTTGTTTCAAAACATTTTTATTTCTACTTTTAGTAGTTTTTTACAATTTTGTATATTATCATTCATTCTTGATCTAAAAATTTAAGGTATTCTTCTCCTAACTCTAAACCTTCATCAAATGAATTTATTATTATTATTATTATTATCAAAGTATCATTTTATTCAAATACATTACCTCCAGTAATATTTTTGGCAAATGATAGCAACTTTTCTGCTTTAGTTTTTACTTAATCTGAATGAAATCCAGCAAATTCAATGTCTTCTCACTGTCAATAAAAAGTAAGCTTGGCCATAAATTATGCCATGTATTGATCAATGTCGACTGTGTTACTAGCAACAGATACAGATAAGCTATCTGAAATATTTCTTTTTAATCAAAGATTAAGAAATGCATCTGGGGTTAGATATTTTTTTCAAAAATTCTGTCTTATATAAGACTTTACTCTCCATATTATACTTTAATCCATAGTTCTGAATCAAAGAAGTTGTGTTTGGAGGCAAAACAGTTTGGAGGCAAACTGTCCACGATATTATCTGTTTGCAAAACTTCAGGCTTCGCAAATTAAAGCCAGCGAACTTACTTAAAAAATTTCACTATACATCAGAGGTGTGCAAAGAAAGTGTTTTGGGTCAGCGAATTTTTGGCTCTCGACTGTGTACGTTGCTTGTAATGCAGTTGCTTGCCAACAAGCAGTGTCTGAGAACTTGTGTACTAAATAAACAGGAGGTGGCCTGATGTTAAGTCAGGCAGTGTTGCTTTACGTGCTCCAGCTAAGATGTTGATGTTAATGAATTATGTTATTAAAGTACTAATCATGCTTTAATCTTATAACTTCTATCACCCTAAAGTGATTACAGCTCATACGTTAGAGCCTTCTGAGTATAATAGTTAATTGAGTACATTATAGCTGTTTTGTGATGGTACTCTTGAAATATTGTCATTGATTATATTGAAATGTACCTCTAAATACGTGAAGCTTACTTTTTTCATCTGCAAGCACTGTTTAAGTTCATGTCCCTAATCTGTCATAAATATTTACTTTCATCAATGTTAGTAACAAAATTAAGTTAAACATATTATTAAAAATATGTTTTGTTCTTAATCTAATCACTAATATATCTTTTCATTTTGAATGTAACAGGGTATTTTGGTTGAAGAAATCTGCATTCAAGTTCGAAAGCTTCCATTATCTTACATACTTCAGTATGGAAGTAAAGAAACTGTCATAATTTTGTGTAATATTAAAAATGGTGAAGAAGACACTATCGAAGTTACTATTGTAAGTTGTTTTTATATTTGATTGGTAGTCATAAGCATAATATTATGGGCATGTGCATTTTCTATTACACTAGTGTTTGCCTGTACACCAGTAAATATTACAAATTCATTTATAGTATCAAACTAATGATGTTTTATAGTGTTAATTTGAAGTATATGTTACCAATTATGAAAATAAATTATGTTTTTTACGTGGCTGCATTGAAAGGTTTGTGCTTGAACAGTATCACTGAATTCAGTTAAATGACTAAAAAGTAACTTAAAACAGTTCAATTCTTAACAGCTTTTAAAAATCTTTGCAGCAGATTATTTTAATTTGAAAGTTGCTGTAATAAATAACTGACAGACTGACTGTTTAATCCTTGACTCAGACCACCTTCATAATTATTGGCACTTTTATTGAAGGGTAAATAAAAATTATAAATGCTATAAACTAGGCATGATTAATCATAAACTGAGGAGAGACTAATTGTAATGTTTGAATTAAATAAAAACTAAAATTCCTAGAATAAACTGTAATGGCATGTTTATCAGTCTTTATGGATTATTAACTAATAGAATAGTTTTTGTAATAGGAAAGAGATTAGAAAGCATAATAATTACATTTACACTTTATTTTACAATTTATTCAGTTTATTTATAACTGAACTGATCTTTCTTCAGACAGCAGTTCATAGTAATCCAAAATAGATAAAAAATTTAATTAAATTTTGCTTAAAATAGTGCCATGCCATATAAATGTATATAAATTAAGACATATGTATGTTTAAAATATATATGTATTTTATGTAAAATAAATAAGTAAAACTTTTTTGTGTTTCTTTTTAAAATTATTATTATTTAGCACTTGTAAGACATTTCATTTTTACTTTTATTTGTTATACTTTCTGTGGATTAACTCACTATAAAAATTTATCATTGAATGAGTTTTTGGATTAATTTTGTTAAATCATACTTTTAATTGTATTTCTTTCAGTCTACTTCTGGAAAGCCAACTCTAGATACTTTTCATACTGTAAGCAACATCACCAAAAGAATAGCTGATTTAATAAGCAGGAAGCACCATAATACATCCATCCTTACTGGTGTCATGGAAGTGAAAGTCGAGACATCAATGGTTAATGCTGATTTTAGAGGTAAGGCTAATTTTATTGTCTTGGTTAAATGTCAACAAAAAACTCTGTCTACTTTAAATAAACTTTCCGGGGAATTTTAAAACAGAAATCAAATTATTTAGAACAGTTATTGAAGCTGTTCTTCAAAAAAAGTATGCTTGGCACATGATTCTTGAACACTTTTAAAAGCATGCAAATTACAGTAACGTTAAAAACACAAAAAATTAGCTGGTGTTAGGAACAAAAATAAAATAAAATAACTTATATCCATATTAGCCCATGGCATTTTGTAATTTTACCTTAAATAAAGCTCTCATCACTAAATTTGTATTTTTATTCATATTTATTTACAATTTCAATTTGTACACAAATGAAAATATTGACAAGGGTTCATTTGGGTAAAATAATAAGGAGAAATGCCGAATGAACCTTGATTTAATTATGACTATATTAAAATAAAGATGTATTATAGATTATCTTTATATTATTATCCTCTTCTCAAGCTGTCAATGACAAATTGTGAAATAATTTTAAATTAATTATTGTACTTGCCATGAATTCATTTCAGCTCAATATTAAATGGTTCAAAAAATACAAGACGTAATATTTAATTATTTTCTATGAGAATGTAAGAAAGAAACTTAAAAATATTAATTTCGCATCAAGACATTTTGTTGTCCAAAGTTAAAAGAATGCACTCAACTCTTAAGAACTGTTCCCAGTAACTTGACTTACAATAAATAAACTACAAATTTTATTATATTTTACATTGCAATAAAAAATTTAAAAGTAAATAGGGCCATTCTCATTGTACATTCAAAAAACATAGTGGTTTTTTATTTTTTAATTCATTATATCAATTAATGTCCAGTAAAACAACCATGGTATAAAACAATGACATCCCCTCCTCCCCCCATAAAAAAAACTTGGTATTAATCTGTACACTGTATTTTCTTATATCGTTCAGATTTAGTGCATTATTTCGCTTAGAGACACGTGATTTTTAAAATTAATTTTCTTATACTAAAAGCAACATTTTCCTAAATATAAGTGATAGGAAAAGAAGGACTGTATAAAAATTAAATTTTGTATTTTAATATGCATACAGTCCCTAGTAAAAAAACTTTCCGAATCTGAAATCTACTCTTTATTTGACTAACTTTTCTAATTGAAAGTATGTTTCTATCACTTACGGTTTAAAAGATAATCGCTGTAACATCTATTTTCAAACACTCAGTGTACATATATATATATATATATATATATATATATTATTTCTTAATATTCACACCTACATTCCTTAAAAATATTTTTTACTTTTTCCTTACAGAGAGAAAAACATATGTACCACTTCTAGCATTGCTCTTGTCCCTTGTGATTCTTGTGGTCGCTGCTGCTGTAATTTTATGGTACTACAGACATCACCGTCGAAAAAAGAGAAACCGAAATTCAAATAGTAGCAACTCCCTGCCTAGGTCTTACAGCAGTAAGATAGATCACCTCGAGAAAGAAGAGAAGTCAAACAACCAGAATGAGAACAATTTGTGTCGATACCACAATTCACTGCAATCTGTCTCTCCTAGGGACCAACAGTGCTCTTATATACCCAGTGGATCATCAGAGATGATCGATTTTGACCCAGATAAGATAGATTTGCCAAACAAAATCTATAAATCCAAGCTCCCAGAGACTTGTGTAAATTCAACAATATCTAGTGAAAAAGACTGTGAAAAAAACAATACCCTGAAAAAACTATCTAATCATACAAAAGGCAAATCAGTAGGTGTTGTAATTTAGCATCTGTGGTGATGCATAGTCTATATTTATTATACGGAAACTTTTTTTTAGATTCCTATCATACTTCATCACCTTTTCACTGTCAGCTCATTTGCACCAAGTGTTTCTAACCAGAAACTACAAGGCACCAGGGTGACTTGAAGTGCACTGTTAAAATGAACAATCATTTATTAATGTGTGATATTACATTTAAAGACATTTTTTTAATTCATGGTGTTATATGGTTGTGTTTCATCTAAACTTAATGAATTCCTCATGAAAAACTGAATTAAAAGCATCAGAAGATAGAAGATAAAATGAAAGGTCTCTTCAAAAGTGGTGCAATGTTAAATTAATGTACAGGTAATCATGGGAATGCCTTTATATTTCTAAATTCAATTTTGTGATGCTTGAATTTTCTTTATAACATCCTTGTAAAATTATTCAAAACTATCAGAAATTATAATTATTGTAAACAAAATCTAAACTTTATATGAAGAATGAAGCTTGTTGTTTCTACAGTATCTGCAAGCATAGAATTTTTCCTTAAAATGTATACATATATGCAGGGTGTCCCAAAAACGGTGCCCAAACTCTGCACATCCAGACTCCTCGTTGGAAGTACATAAAAATTGTCCTAAGAACTGTACCTGTATGATCCATAGTTTTCGAGAAAAATAGGAAAAACTAAGTATGACATCACATACGGTGCGAGGAAAAACAACTAGTAACATTAAATTGGACACTGGATTACATATGGGGGACTCAGTTTTGTGGCCTCTACAATGATTAGATCTGGCACCTATGTTTGAAATCCATTTGAAAGAATTGATCTATCAAGTCCTAATTACAATAAATAGTGCTTCAGTCCCACCCCTTCATGCTGGTGTATTTATGTGGGTGCCAGATTGATGCAACGTAAGCAATTGGACATTACACTGCACACGCATGCAAGCCTCAGTATGCACGGTAGACATTTTGAGCATTATTTTATGAAAGCATATGCAAAAAAGAACTATTTACAGGATTCCAACAAAGGATCTTTTTGTGCACCCGAAATGACATTTCTGCTTTTTTCTCTCACTTTTCTTGAAAACTGCGGGTTGTACAGTCATGGTTCTTTCGGCACTTTTTATGTACTCCCAACAATAACTCTGGTTGTGCAGAGTTTGAGGGGTATTTTAAGGACACCCTGTATGTGTATATATATAGATATATATAGATAGATAGATAGATAGATACTAAAAGTAAAAGATATTATTGTGTGTGTACATTAAAACAGTGTAAGCATTTTTAAAAGATTTAAATAAACACTATATGTAAAATATTTAACTAGATTTTAAAATTATAGTTTGAATTTCTATCACTACTTACTTCCCTACCAAATAGCCCAATATAGAAATAATCAAGTCAAAATACATACCCAAACGCTTAAAATTTATGACCTGAATGAAGTGTAGAACTTCACATTAACTATACAGTTTCTTGAATTCCAGGTTGGAACACCACTAACTTTGCAAGTCACATAAAAAAAAAGTACACCTGAAAAAAACTGGCTGAAACACCACCAACTCGACACTGGGCACTTTAAACTATTGGCTAGAAATAAATAAATAAAACATTCATGACATTGTTCTTCTGCTAAAAAATACTAAATCGCAATAATACTCTTGGTATACCTATGTCAGCATTGTCATTTCTGATCTCTTAAATTGGCACTGGATCACCACTTAAGCTTCCTGTCATAGGTGTAACTTAATAAGCGCAGGGATGTTAACTCCAACACTCGATTTGGGAGCACCCCGGGAGCAGAAAAAATTTCATTTGGGAGCACCTCGGGAGCAGAAAAATTCCATCTGGGAGCAGAAAAATTCCATTTGGGAGCCGAAAAATTCCATTTGGGAGCCGAAAAACTCCATTTGGGAGCACCTCGGGAGTAGAAAAATTCCATTTGGGAGCACAAAAAAATAGTTTCCGAGAGGAAAACTAAGATTCGAGATCAGAATTAACATGATTTTGGAGCATAAAATTGAAGATTTAGGAACACAATAAATGCATACAAGAAAAGCAAAGTTTGCAAGCAAACACCATTTGCTAAAAGCAAAACACTATTTGAAAGCACTTTAGGAAAGCTCTGGAAAAAAAAAAGGGTGTATACAGGCTATGCTATCAGCAACTTGGTAAAAACAATACATGGATTTACATGGACGGAAGGAATTTTTTGTGTGTGTGTGTGAAAGTGCTCTTTTTAATGGTTTTCATATAAATGCTAAATGGAAAGAGAGTGGGAGGGAAGTATATCTTATATGCAATGGTACTTTTAATGCATGTTCGAAGGTTGTAAAAAAAACTAATATTTAAATGGTAGAATTAACATTTCTGCCGTTTATATCATTCTAGAATTATGTATTCAAAATTTAGTCTATTTTAAAATAAAGATTTTAATTACGGATCTATAAATGAAATTCGTAACACATTCTGAAAAATTTGCGGACGCACTTTGGCTGAACACGGGCCCAGGGGCGTCGCCCCGTCTGCCCCCTCTCGTAGAGCCTGCACACACACAAAAAGAAAAACAGTGGTGTAGTTTTAAGAAAAAAGGTTTAGGAACACTCGCAACTGAAGACTCAAAAATCATGCGTCCATGATAAAAAGTGAAGAACGCTTACTTTTGCTGACATAAGCTCGAATGAAAAAGTAGTGAGACGGCATCTCCCCGCTCATGATCTTCACGGGCCGAAAATGTCTAGTCCGGCCCGGCATTTAATCAAAATAAAAAAATTCAGACCCGGTCCAGCTCGTATATTAATCATGATTTAAGGAGGGGGGGGGGAGGAATCATAAGCCAATCGTTTGGTCTTGTCCAAATTTTAGGAGAGCAAAAATTTCCGGAAAGGCTCGATTTTGCAAGCGCATAGGACCGTCTTTAAGAGTATACGCTTGTTCCGGTCCATTCTAGAAAATGCTGAGGTCAGCCCGTGCCTTGAATGAATCGTGCTGCAAAAGCCTGGGCCCGCAAAGATCTCTACCCCCCGCGACTACACCACTGGCAGCGGATTTCCGGATTATTTTGAAATGAAATATTTTATTAATTCAGACAGCCTAGATTCTGATTTCTAAGCCGGTCATGCTTCCAATTTTCATTCTTGCTACGGGCCGGGTCATAAACCGTGATTTTTTAGGGGCTGGGACGTCACCGTAATATACTGTTTTCTTTACGGACCGGTCTGGTTTAGATCAGGGGCGGCCCTGCGGTACATGACACCCACTCCACCCTGCAAACGTAGAAAAAGACGTCCCTTTTACTTATTTCAAAATTGCTTTTATGATTTTAAGTTGGAAATCGTGCCCCTTCATAAACAAAAAATGGTGCCCGTTGCGATGATTACTTGTTTGCCTATCTGGCCGGCCCTGATTGAGGTGACTAACAAAGCCCGACTGGTCCGATCCGGGGCGGGTAGAATGGCTTCGGAATGCAGCTTTCGTACGCAGTTTGAATCTTGCTTTACTGCTAACAAGCTTTCCATACACGGTTTAAAAGATAAATGAGCGTGGCAAGAATTTAACAAAGAGTCAAAATGACGTATTCGGCGCAGACCAGCGCAAAAATCGGCTAAAAGCGCAGTTCGGCGCAATATTTGTGTTTCGGCGCACCCTGAAAGAGTCAAAATGACGTATTCGGCGCAGACCGGTGCAAAAATCGGCTAAAAGCGCAGTTCGGCGCAAGAATTTGTGTTTCGGCGCAGCTCGGCGCAGAATTAACATCCCTGTAAGCGCAAGATAGGGCAACTGCCCCCCCCCCTAAAATCAAGAAAAATCATATATCACCTATTTGAAAGTAATATTTTCTACAATAGGAATCATTTTGCCCCCCCCTAATGTTACATGCCAGTTAACACCAATGCTTCCTGTAGTAGATTTCTTTCACAGAGCTTAAAATAAATTATTTAATAACATATCATCAAATAAATATAGCTATTTTATTAATCAGAAACCACAAACTTATATAAGGGAGAAGTTTAGGGGATTGAGACACCTTCTTAGTCTATACAAAACCACTAATTTTGGTCAAATATCCACCTTTTGTATCCATGCCTTGAAATTGTATACAACATAAAGTTCTTAAATTTCATATAAATTCTAAAAATTTTATATTAATTAAAGCAATTTATATGATTTTTGTTAACTCTATAATTTAATGAGCAATGAAGAAAATTTACTATAAAGTTTAAAAATTTGTAATTGAAATTTTTTACAAAACATTTACTGTAAAATTTACTGTCAATCAAAAAACTCGGTTGTTCGAGCCTCGTCAGGGGGAGACACCCCCCCCTAATTTTTCAGTTTCATTATTGCCATATTAAAACGCTATTAATTGACTATGTCATTTTATCTCATTTTTCGTGTATTTCCCCTGGTAACCCAATGTTGGAATTTTTATGATTGTAACCTATTTATAAAAAATACATGTGATGCATATTCTACAGCTTACGAAATATTGTAACTATAGATTTAAGCTGTTGTGAACTAATAGTATTTAAATATATGTAAAATTATGTTGCTTTTTTGGGACACATTTTTCAGACAATTTTCACTCATTTTTCGTGTATTTCGCCTGGTAACCCTATGTTGGAATTTTTATGATTGTAACCTATTTATAGAAAAATACATGTGATGCATATTCTACAGCTTACAAAATATTGTAACAATAGATTAAAGCTGTTGTGAACTAATAGTATTTAAATATATGTAAAATTACGTTGCTTTTTTGAGACACATTTTTCAGACAATTTTCAATAAAGGGAGTGAGAGATAAAAGGTCATTAATTTTAAAGTAAGAATATACCCAACCGTAATTGGAACCCTCCCATGTGAAATGTGACTGAAAATCAACATAAATTACAAATTAACAAAAGAACTCAAACAACTAAATATTGTGAGAATAGATGATAGCTATGCAGATAGACACACGCTACATACACGTACGTTATATTTCCAAATTGCATTTTCCAGCTGCTTGAACAAATCTAGAAATTCTACACTTTTATGTAGAGCATATGTCTGACTTCAGATACATTGGTAGTCCCTTTTAATAAGGCATGCAAGCCTGAAAACGATATCATGAGAAGGATGCCCCAGTCTTCTAACATAGTCTTTCCTCAGAATGATAACCATTTTATGTTATCATCTTTTTGTTATTTTTGTCTTGTTTTATCTATGCTCACAATTGGCATATGTTTGTTCCTTCTGATAACAATCTAAAAAATGTTTGCATTTCTCTTACAATTGCTTATTAACCATAACCCATCTGACAAGATTTTAAACGGTCTAATTAAACTGTTATCAACACCTAAGTATTTATTTATCACTCTGCATATTGATATTTTTAGTACATTTTAATTAATTAGTTACTTTTTTTTCCAGATATGAGGATTTGTCCAAGACTTACACATACTAACTTGAACCATAATGGAGTTTAGATGAAAATTTCTGTTTAAAAGCACATGCAAGTTAAATATGGAAGACAATAGTTAAGATTTGTGATATGAATCATCTATAAATTGAATAACTTGTAGGAATTCATGAAGGGCAGAGCTATTTTTAATTGTGATATTAATGTGTTATTAAATATATAAAATTTTATAGTGTTTATACTTACATATTTACAAATGTATTTTTCTATTTCTTAAGATGCCTTATGGAATTTACATGTTTTTCCCTGTTTTCTTTCTTTTTTTTTAGTTAATCTTACTTAGTCTAGACTAATTTTCTGTACTAAGCAATAGCTTAATTATCTACGATAATACTCTAAAAATCAGTAAATCAGCTAAAGAAAAATGTGAATGAAAAGTTGTATAGAAAGTAGTATGGCATTTTATTATTATTACTTATAACTGAATTTAACCTTTTCCTATGAAAATTTAACTTTCTCTAAATTTGACTCATAATTTATCTCTCATTTTTCGTGTATTTCGCACAAGCATACTTTTTTTAAGGCGGTTTTTACAAGACACTAATTTTATCTCAGAACAGTACTCAGACGTGCCAAGTTTTCAAAATCAAAAAGCCTGAGATCTTCTGCTTTTTAAAGCCAAAAAGTCTGAGATTAATTATACATATATTTTCAGCATAAAATGCATGCGTAATCAATACCTAAATGCCATGCGTGTCCATATAAACTTAGTATCCCATTATTTGAGCTGTACCATGTAATAAATTCACTTTCAAAAATTTGCTACGGAAATATTAGAAAATATAAAACATATATCAAAATAGATGAGATAAACTATTCCTATCTAAAATCTATTAAAATATGAAGTAATATATAATTTTGTAACAAAAAACACTTTTTTTTTTTTTTTCATTAGTCTCGTACAGCTTTACAATTCTTGGAATATTTCTAGATAAACAATTAATTTAGTCTTTTTGAGCAACTTCAGATGCATTATTTAAAATCAAATGCTCTCAGGTTGTTGAGCCTGATCAGCATGAAAGGAACAAGAATTGATCTTGTGAAAATAATTAAGAAAACTACTCAGAAACTCAAATTTTCTCCAAACTTTTAAAAAGCCTGAGAAAATCAAGAAAAATCCAGAGACCCTAAATAGGAACAAAAAGCCTGAGACTCAGGCCAAAATCCTGAGACTTGACATCATCTGAGTACTATTATAAACATGTTAATTTGATTTTAATACTCTACTTTTTTATGCTAGTTATTAATTGCCTTATCTACTTGAAGCAACTTCTGCTCATAATATCAACTGTTAAAACAAATTGTTTGATCAACTATTGCTCAAATTGTTCTTGATTAACCTGTAACTGTGTGCATATATGCATACTTATGAAAATCCTGTTAAAAAAAAAATAAATAAATAAATAAATAAATAAATATTCATTTAAATCACATACAAGAGATGCATACTTAATTGCACTTTGAAACACTTATTTAACTCACTTTAATTTTCATATGTTTATTTTTAGAAAAATCTTACATGGTTTATTTTTAACCACTGCTATCAACATAATGGAGATACATATATTACCATGCTTAATGAATTATACAACAAGAACAGATTTTTTGAAGCTGCAGTTTTTAAAACAATAATCAAATACCCTCCCCTTCCTCACGCAGACCCTGACTTTGGATGATTATACAGCCACCTGTAATTGATTACAAGAATTGACGTTTTCAGTCCTGATTAAATAATTTCTCTTGTACAGATTTTTTAAAATATAATAGACATTAAATTTGTCATTAAAAAATAGTTCTGATTATTAAATTTTCCTAAATATACACAAATGTTTTTAACTTTGCGTCCTCAGTTGTGGATGCAGGGTCTGAAAGCGTTACTACAATGATTATGATTATTACCAATTTCTAAAAAAATAATGGTTGGTTATTGTTAAATTTGCAAAATGGCAGTAATCTTAATGAAATTGGATTTTCTATAGAATCTGAATTAATGCAATTCTATAAAAGTACCTCTATTTTTTTTTATTTTTTTTTTTTTTTTAATTCAGGGTTGCCACTCAATTTCTGAAAAAGAATTCCCTGATTTTTTCAGGTTTTCCAGACCATCACGTGATAAAAATCCAGACTATTTTTTATCTTTATGACGTCAACTTTGCATATGTTCTTTAATATTTTTAGCTTCCCAAAGTAAGGTTAAATGCTGTTTGCTTACAAACACTGATTTTCTAGTCCAAACTATATGATTTTTCAGGTTTTGGGCCAAAATTTGCAATTTTCCCTGACTTTTTTTGCCAAAATGAAATTCCCTGACTTTTCCAGGTTTTCCCTGTTCTCCCTGACAAGTGGCAACCCTGGTATGACTTGTAAGCAATTACTGTCAATTGTAATTGTTCCAAAGTCTTCACAAAACTCATTACACATACATTTGATTAAGTGAAAATTTTATTACTAGTGTGATTTTTATTAAATGAAACTACCATATTGCACCGGATTCTCTTTTTACATAGTTGATTTGTTCCATACAATACTGTGTAAAAAAAAAAGAGTATACTTAAATAAAATAATGGTGAATAGATTTATTTAATTATATACTGTTACAATTCTGCATATTCAAAGTAATAAATATTTATAGCATGTCTATGAATTGTAAAAAAAGAACAGTATTATTGTTATGCATTCGTAAAATAAATTTTAAAAAGTGTTGTTCTCCCCCGAAAGCAGTACAGTAAGTGCCGATGTATCATAGAACACACAGTGCAGAAATTGTAGATAAGTTTGTACTGGAGTTTTTACCCTTCTCACTCTGCAAGAAAAGCATTTTCTGCTAAGATGCCGTAGTTTTATCAGTATTTGTTGATTTGAGTTACATTCAGTGACAACATAAATAAAATTTCACTATTTTAAACTGCAATTATTTAAATTATTAAAATGTAAATAGGAAAATACAGCAAAAAGTAGCTCAAAATCAGTTTAATAAATTGTAATTGAGTTGCTATTGTCATTCCTAGTTAGTAATGTTAATATAAAATCAGAGTTATCTTTTGTGTTTCTTTACTACTATTCAGATATACTGTAAGAAATATTTTAACTGATTATTTCTAGTTTAACAATAGATTTATTTCAGGGCAGGATGATTTTTAACTATAGTAATGAATATTGTCTTAATTTCATTTCTTTTAGCTCTTAATAACTTTTTAACCCTTTTTACTTATATTTTACCATGCACTGTCACTATATTAGTAGTTTATGTAATTAGTGTGCACATGTGTAAACCTTCATAAATATTTAATTTGTTTTTCAATAAAAATGTCATAATTTAATTATATTTTCTATTAACTGAATTGTGAGTGGTAATACCAGTTTGCAGTTTTAGAAACATGCTGCATTCTTAATTTTCTTTTTTTTAAACAAAAGTTCTCTATTTCATGTCAATTATAACATGTATTGAGCACAACAGATTATCGTTTACTTTTGCATTTCCTTATTTGGTGAGCATTTCTGTTCTGTATGTCATTGTAAATATATTTTTGTAATTATGCTGAAGATCTTGGAGTCATTTTTATAATAAAGCGCTATCTAAATTATTGTGTAAATATGTACATAATCAGCTATTGCTTTTATATTTTTTTGTAAATTTGATGATTAATTTATATGATTTAAAAATTCTACACAATTGAATTTGTACTATACTTAGTTGCAAGCCATGAAAAGACAGTTATGAATGTAATAGCTTTTTCCTGCTCCTTATATCATGCCAGGTCATCTCAAAGGTAGTTTTAGTAAGGAGAGCACTGTGTGTGTGTGACCTGAAGTTTATTTTTTAAATTAAATTTTTAAAAAACACAGCTTGAAAAACTTTTAATTTTATGATAGTTATATAAAACCTTTTAAAATATAAATAACACTTAATAATATTAACAATACAAAACTGTATAATTTGAGTTCTCAAAAAGATTTATTGGGATTTTGAAACTAAAATATTAAATAAAAAGGTATCTGATACAATAAAGTTGTTGAAGGCGTATCTGTTTGCTATGGCAATGATGATATTTACAGCGACATGCATGTTTCAGTACAATGCATGCACTTTTGATTTTACACACATCTGTTATTAAAACTTAGCTCACTGTGCACTTAGGGTGCTGAATTGATTATTTTCATAAACAGTGGCATGTTGTAATCAAATTTTGCTTAACTTTGGTTCATAAATTTAAACGTTTATAAATGTTGATCTCATTTATAAATGTTGATCTGGAAAATAATGGGAAAAAATCAGCTGAAGATTTATATTTCATCATAACATCATTAGTTATCTCTAAATGCAAGTAGGCAGATTTTTAAAACAAAGAGCATTACACAAAGACACCAGTTGAGATTGTGGCAAGTATCTTTTTTTCAGTCAAAATGGTTTTGAAAGTAATTCCTAGAAAAAAGTTAACTTTTTTTACTAAAAGTTAACTGTAATTAGTCCTTTTTCTTTAGTTACAACTAAATGGCAGTTGTAGCTCCTCTAGATTCTTTTATCTCATCATTTATTTATTTTATTTTTTTAATGAAAAATTCACTTCCTAAGAACAGGAACTTTTAGCTTAAATGTATCATAAAAGTATGCTGACCATAAAAAAATCATTGAAAAAAGCAAAATGTGGCTAAACACATCATTTCAACACCTTCTAATGAGAACAAAAAAATGCTTGTAATATGATCTTACATCTAAAATAGACAAGCCATTCTGGTAATTATCATAAATAATACTTCATAGGAACTCAGGGTCTTTACTTGATTTGCAACAAAGTATGGATATTTCTTTTTCTAATTTTAATACTTTATTTACTAATTATAGTTACATGTTAATTAATTACATGAATTACCAGAAACTGCTTAAATATATATACAAAATTTTACCAGTATTTGTTATTTAATAGTCCTTAAAGCTCCAAAATTGTACGACTACTAAATTAGATGGAATTAGTTTAACTTTTGAAAAGCTGAAATTGCCAAAATGTAATTATTAATAATAAAGTTCATTACAATGATAAATATTTGTTTTGGTTTTCTTTTGACTGTTTTAACTATCCTTTACTGTATACATGATTCATAGAAATTCTTTAAAATGCTTATTTTTTTAGAGAAGGAAAAAAACACTTATAGTTCTCAGCAGCAGAATAATGAGAAGGGTTAAAGAGGAGTGCCCCATACCTATAGAAACAAGCACTAAAAATTATTTAAAATTTCATTTTAATATTAGATCTTTAAACAGAAGAAAGAAAGAAATGGAATTTGGCAGTTTTATGAGGGTTTAACAGCGCAGTACACCAAATGAAAAATAAAATTTGAATTTTTCAAAACAGTTGTGTTCTAGAAAGTTAGTGTGTTGTTTCAAAATAAGTTAGATTTTTACTTCTAGATGTACAGATAGATATAAAATAAGCATTTCATTTGCCAGGTGAATATAGATGCTGTGAGTGTGCTGAATTCCCATTGAAGAAGTTGATTTAAAAGTTTAGAAATTTGACCTAAAATCTAGGTTTTCTTACGGTAATTTTTAAGCATGAGCTGTTTATAATTAGGAATGGCACTGATATACTGATACATATTTTACAACTCATCCAGTTTAATTTATTTCAAACCACTAGGTTTCTAGACTGTTTTCTTTTCTTGGGACTAATGATTATTTAAAAACTCATATCCCTGTCTCCTAGTTTACATTATCTGTCAACTTTTATTGCTAGACCAAGCAATTTCATTTTTTCTACACAAATTATTAATTTATTATTGGGAGCATTTAATATTGTATTTATTATAACAATAAAATTTATTATGTTACATACCACGAACAAATTGTGCATTTTATATTTTCTCAAATTATTGAAAAAAAAAAGACCATGAAAGTTGAACATGGAGCCCTAAATATTTCCTCTTATAAATCTCTGAAACTCTAAAAATTGAAATAATGTGATCCTTGCAATCATACAACTGAAGATTCCTTTAGATGCAATCAGGCACAGCTGTAGGATCACTGTTGATTTTGAACATCAAACATAACAGCTAGTTTAACCCATCAACACCTGGAAATTCCAATTATATTCTCTGATTTGTGGTGATGTCTGAAATGATAAATAAATTTAAGAGATCAGTAATTTTTTTTAATTATGCCTGCCAATGTCTTCTCAGACATAAGGTGCCTTGCAGTTCAGTACAACAAGGAGACAGCACCAGAATGAGAAAGGACAACAACATTTTTACTACAACGAACATCAAAAAGGGGGAGGCAACTAAAAAGATGTTTCCCAGTCATAAGCACAGTATTGCATAGAGGACAGAGTGGAGAATCGGTAATTCCAATCCTAAAGAGATGGGCCTGTAGAAAATCATGTCCAGTGATGACCATGAAAGATGTCAACCCCTTCAACTCTAGGGTGGAAGGAAAACTGCATTCGAGTCTGGTCATCAAGAAGACAAGCCAAAGTTTTTCCACTTGCCACATCTCTGAGAGAGGAAATTCTTCTTTGCAAGATTTTGTTCCTGAGAAGTAGCATAGCACTTTGTAGAGGGTTAGGAAGGCAAGGAGGAAGTAGAGTCAAGGCCTCTTTGGGCAACCAGTCTGCCCGCTCGTTGCTATGAATGCCGCAATGGCTGGGAATCTATTGGAGTACGACTTCTTTACCGACTTCTAAGAAATGAGCCTATAAGCTGCTTACACTCAAACTCCATCTCAGATGGAAATAGACTGTACTCAGTAATTTACTGTATTGCAGCCTGAGCGCCAACAAAAAGGACAATGTTTTGAAGGGGAATCCCAGTAACAGTCTTAAGGGCAATAAAAATTGCACCATCAAAATTATCTGACCAGGTACTGAGAGGCTCTTTAAGACTGAAAAATTTTGAAAAAACACCAGGCCCAGCCCTGCCAGAGGAAGCTGTGGCAAACCCATCGGTATAAATATGAAGGCAGTCCCTTAATTGGGTACCTCTCATGAATGGTTACCAGAGCAAAAGCCTTTAACTCAGCCTGTAGAGAAATACGCTTATGGATAGGCTGCACCAAATTAAATTTAGCAGTAGCAAATTATAAAGTAACTGAGAAAATAGGAGGTCTAAAGATAGGCTGTCTGAGATTCTAAACATCAGTCTTTAATTCGGTGGAACTCAAATAAGAAAGGATGCTGTGTTTTGAGTTTAATCTGAGAAGGGAGGTAACCATGTCAGAAAAACTCCTTTCTAAGAGTGATCGCATCAAGTGATAAGGCACTGTAGGTTTGTCTATAAGATAAACTATGAATCTCAGTTTGTAGTTGCATAGTAACAATAGGAGTTGAGTAAGCAGCACCAGTTATGAGTCTCAAATGCCTTGTTTTGTGCAATGTCAAGTTTTAACAGAGCACTGTCAGAGGCATTGATAAGCTCAGAACCATAGTCAAAAACTGGTCTAATATATGAATTAAGGGTGAAGACAAGAACACCTTGAGAAGCTTCCCATTTTACTCCAGCTATTCTTTTTAACAGGCTAAAATGAATTGTCACCTTATCGATCCCATTATTTATATGTTTAGTCCAGTTTAGTTTTGTATCAAGGGTTATACCCAGGTAAGTAGCTGTCAGTCCTGTGCAGAATTTTATCTTTATAAACTAAATTTATGCTGTGATTCTTTGTTCTTAGAGTGAAAAGTTCAAAGGTTGTCTTTTCAGGATTTACCTTGAATTCATACTCGAAAGTCCATTTTTGGGGGGTCTCAAGGGCTTTATTAAGAGTGATCTCCAGAGCTAGTTGGCCAAAAGACAAGGTCATCAGCATATAACAAAGATTTTATTGCTAGAACAGCATTTTCAGTAAAGGCCATTAGATCATCTATCATATTAAATATAACAGGACTTAAAACTGAGCCCTGTGGGAGGCCCGGCCTGGGTGTCTGTCCATAGCCAGAATGAGAATTTCTAAATTTGATGTTTATGAATCTCTCTGATAAGAAGTCACAAATCCATCTAAAGAGATGGCCCGAAATTTTCATGATTAAGTTTTTTTAAGGAGCATCTTTCTCTACAGCCTGTAAAAAACTAATTTAAAATCAACGAAGACAGAAGCAGTGCTCTGCTTCTCCTGGAAACCATCTTTAATGTGTTGAGTTAGTCTTACAATTTGTTCGGTGGTGTTGAAACCTCGTCTGAAGCCAGCCTGTATCTCAGAGATCAGGCTGCAATGTCTAGGAAAAACTAAACGATCAACCACCATATGTTCTATCAATTTACTTAAAATAATGTATTTTAAGTAAATTGCTGTCAATTTACTTAAAATACATGTCAAAGAAATAGGTTTAAAATTATGGATATCAGCAGGGCTAAGGCTTTAAAATAGGAATGTCAGCTTTTTGGAAAAGTATATCAGTAATGTGAAAATTTACAAATCTATGTCACTTGGTCTATATTAAGATAGAAGATATAATTATGCTTATGCATTTTTGTGACTAACAGCAAGTATTATTCTGCACAGACAAAATTAAAAGTAATAAACTGTACAAAACAAGTTTTATTAAACAGTCATAAAACAGAAGTGACAACAAACAAGAAACTAAGCACTTAACAGACAATGTAATATAGCTTACACATATTATACACATGTTTTATATATCTACTGAAACATGAACTACTAATTAAACCTTGATGTACAGTACATAAACTGAAGGTCACTGACTAAATTTTTATTTTTTAAGTAAAGCAATAGTAAAAGAGCATTAAATGTTAAATGTAAATCATTTCACATCAATAAAAATTTGTACTTAAAAATTATTAAATAAAATTAATGATGCAATACATACTGTGTTTATTAGACATATAAATTGCCTTTAATCATATGTAAAGAATATATAATAAAATCACAACTTGCCAGTTTCTTGTCTTGTGATATTGATCAACATGCAATAAACATGGTATCATCTAATTCATAATGATGAAGTACAACAAAAACCACTGCTTTGTTTGAAATAAAAATTAAGAGAGTAAAGCAGTAACAAAATTAGAAGTTAATGCATAATTAATAAGACATCTACACATTAATTAATATGAGCAGTAACAAAGAAATAAGCATTGTGGCATAAAGGTATGGTGACAATACTTAAGTAATAGCAACTTAAGTATTCAGGTATTTTAAAAAATCCACTAGCATATCATGAAAATTAAAGAAATAAAAATCATTATTAATTTGATAAAAACACTACCTTAACCTCTGGAGAAATATATTTCGGCTGCCGCCATCACAGCCGTCTTCAGTCTGACGTTCCCGTGGGAATGACGCTCTTCCTCTCCTCTTCTTCTGCGCCGTTCTTATTGCGTATGATGTCATTCCATGTTTCGTCTACGCTGGCGTGCGTCATGTTGTTGATGCTGCCCTCTGTTGTTAGTATTTCCAATGATTCTCGTAAGTAGGCGTATGTATGGTTATTGAAGTTGGCTATTTTTTGTATTGCTTGAAAATCTATTGTAATGGGGGTGTTTAGTGCAAGGCGGGATAAGGCTGTTGATTCTCTATTGAATTTAATGTCGTTAATATGTTCTGTTTGACACTCTTTAATTTTTCTTTTTGTGACCCCAATGTAGTAGCCAGTTATTTCGTTGTCATTATTTTTTTGTTTATTTTATAAATTCCTGCGGTGTCTGTGGGTTTTATTATCTGATACGCTGAAAAATGTTTTTATTTGGCTTGACTGGAATTCTAATATTTTTCTTAAGAGCTGAGTGTGATATTTTATTAGCAGCTCCCCTGCAAAAAGGTATAGCTGTAGTAAATTTTAGTTTGGGTTTCTGTCTATTGTTAATTGTATTGAGTTTCTTTTGTCTTTCTTTGATCAATTTATTAAAAATATGCGGCGGGTAATTTGCTTCTTGACATTGTTTTTTAATAATTTGTAGTTCTTCCTGTAAGAGGGTTTCATCCGAACAAACTGTTAATGCGCGATCTATGTAGGATCTGATGGCGGCTATTTTATAATTAAATGTGTATTTGATTTGAAATTCACTATTGCGGTGTTACTTAGTGGTTTACGATATACTGTGATTTGAAGTTTGAGATTTTTATTTTTCATAATTCGAACATTGAGGTAGTTTATGGTGTTATTAGTTTCAGTTTCATAGGTGAATTTTATATTAGGGTCTAGGTTGTTTAATTTATCAAGGAGTTTGTCTTCATTTACTATGGCAAAAATGTCGTCAACGTATCGTACCCACAAGCGAAAAGAATGGTTAAAGTTAGTGTGAATTTTATTTTCAAGAAGGCGCATTTTCCAGTCGGCCACGATTCCCGAAATTGGTGACCCCATTGGGACACCTTGTGTTTGTTTGTAAAAATGGTTATCGAATTGAAAGTATGAGTTAGTTAAAAGTAGGTTTATGGCTCTTGTTAGAGTTTTGCTAATTTCTTCATTTTTGTAGGTTAGAGCTATTTGTTTATTTATTATGGGAATCATTTCATTAATGTCTATGGATGGGTAAAGATTAATAACGTCGAAACTGACCATACGTTCGTTTTCTTTGAGAGTAAAATCATTTATGTGTTTTAAAAAGTCATTAGTGGAGTTCAGTACATAATCAGAGGGAGGGATTATTTCTAATAGGATGTTTTTCATATATTTTTCGAGCGTGTAAGTTGGGCTTTCACATTTGCTAACAATAGGTCTGAGTGAGGGAGGATTTTTGTGGTCTTTATATTTAGCGAAAATGCAGGGAGCTATTGCAGCAGAATTATCAAAGTTGGGAGGGGTTTCGTTTGGCCATTTTCCATTTTTAATAAGATCTTTGAGTTTATTTATAATTTTAGGGTGGGGTCTTTATTTAAAGGTTCCACATTCAGAGCTTCAATAGTATGTTGCATTTTTTCTTTATAGTCTGTTTTATCAAGAATTACTATTTACCAGTTTTATCAGAACTTAGACATACGATGTTTTCATTTTTCTTTAGTTCGTTTAGACATTTTCGGTCTTCTTGATCTTTTGATGGGTTTTTTAAAGTTTTCTTAATTTCATTATGGGTAATAAGCCTTATGTCTTTTTTATCCGGGGTGGGGAGCTGGTTTATGGCTGTTTCTATGTTAGCTATTGTATCGTTAATATTGATGGTGTCGTCTAGAATAAATTTAGGGCCTAAGTTTAATGTGTCTTTTTGTAGTTGTGTGAGTTTTACAGAGGAGAGATTAATAAATTGATCTTCTTTAGGGGTAGGTATTTTTATTTTAATATTCTTTTTCTTTATCCAGTTATTAAGTTTTTGTTGGCGTTTCGTTTGGTAGATATTTCTTTCTTTTCGACAGAAACTATTAATTTTATTAATCCGTTCGTTAAATTCATCTAAAGAGCACTTATTTTTTAATTTTGAGTTAGCTATTTTTTCGTTTCGAGTAAGGTCTGCAATGATTGCGAATTTCTTTCGAATATATTTTTTAAGAAGATTACGTTGAAGATTGCGTAGACGAAAACATGGAATGACATCATACGCAATAAGAACGGCGCGGAAGAAGAGGAGAGGAAGAGCGTCATTCCCACGGGAACGTCAGACTGAAGACGGCTGTGATGGCGGCAGCCGAAATATATTTCTCCGGAGGTTAAGGTAGTGTTTTTATCAAATTAACAATGGAATACCTCCGTATTACTTTTTAACTTTTTAAAAATCATTAAATAAACATGTTTACAGTTATCTGAAAAAGTTTTCTATGCATTTTCAACAAAATGAAATTTATCTAGTTTGGTAAAGCTTCTGTTCTGCAGATAAAATAGTACAATTTTTTGCAATCAATGATATAAAAAAAAAAAAAAACTCAAAAATGCTGGTATTATAGATATATAAATAACTTTGTATATTTTACTATAACTTAAAACAACTTAAAACTTTTAACTATATTATTTTAAATGTAATCTAGCTAAAGAAGTCACTGCATATTCCAGTTACACTGGAACAGGTTGTCTTTGACTGGAATAACCAAAATCCGAAATAAACGGTGAGATCAAGGTAAAAGTGAGAAAGTTTAATAAAGAGAAATCAGTAAATTAAATCAAAATGTATAAACTGTATAAGTCAATAGTTTAGCATATGCACATATTTATGTAAGAATAACGAAGTGAACAAGGAAAAACTACATATGTACATTTATAAAAAAAATCCAATTGCAACTTTCTGGAGGGGGAAATCTGAAATTAGAGTCTTTTACGGGGCATAGTCTTATGTAGCACAAATTGAATTTCATTTAATGTTGAAAAGAGGTGATTACTCAAGTTGTTCTTCTCACTACTCAACTAATGCAGGATCGGACAGAGTGCCACGCAATGCCACCAGAGAATAGCATTTTCCACACAGATTCGACTGTAAAATATGTATTCTGTGAGTAAGGAGTGAAAGTTGATGACAAACAATTGTGAGTGATAAGAACAATATGCGAACAACAATGAAGCACACAGGAATGTGAGGCAAAACTCTTGACTTATGCATGTGACAAAATTTATTAAATTGTTTCCTTAAGCTTAACCATAAACCCTCCACACAAGCATGAGTTGTCTTTGACTGGCTTTCACTTCACTCCAAGAGCTAATTACGCCAAAATTTTACCTAATCTCCAATAATTATCTGAAGGGATAGAGCGGCACTCGAGGTGGAAAACCAATGTAATTTGACCATTTCACTCCGTTCATACCGATTTTCAGCAGAATCTATATAAATAAAGCAATGTGTCTGTCCGTTAGTTTGTCTGTCTGTCTGTCTGCGTCTCGCGTAGCTCCGAAACGGGTGATCGTAGACCTACCAAATTTTGTACGGAAATTCTCCAAGACGGGTCTCGACACACCTCGAAGCGATTTTTTCGAAATTCGAATTAGAAAATGTTTTATTTTATGTTTTGTCTGATTTTTAGTGATTTTTCTTGCGTAATACATAATAACGCCGGTAATTGCACTTGCAAGAAAACGATAGTTACATCATCGTATAGAGGAGAAAATTTTCTTTTAAAAACTGTTTGTTCGGACTGTGTAACATAATTTGCAGATTTTTGGGAATTTTTCAAATAAAATTAAATTTGACGCTGACTTTTGTAAAATATTTTTTAAAACTGCTGCATCTTGAATTCTATCTGTCATAACTGTTTTATATTTCGGCAAAAGACGGAGCACAGAATTCGCCCACTTTTAAAAGAAGAACGGAGGGAAAATATAAATTAGGAGAATTTTTACGAATTTTTAAGTAAAGAAGGATTTTCATTTTAGTAGCACCTGCTTATCAATTTCGGTTTGATATCTTGCGGTTTGGTTGCCATGGATACAGTAACAAAGATTAAAATTGCCAGTTGAAAAAAATAAATAAAAACGGGTCCCGCGCGATATCTCGAAGCGATTTTTTGTGAAATTCGAATTAAAACATCTGATGTTTATTGCCTTAATGCGCCATATACTACTGTTATTGTACAACTAAAAGTCAAAGCCCGTTGTGAAGCAATTACAACGAGCGCTCTTCTGAAAACGTGAAAAAAGTTTCTCATTCCAAAGATTTCATTTTGTGTACATAGTTATTCTTATGTCTACGCAGATGATTTCTTTGCTTGGCTCGATTTCCTTTTACAAATACTGGATTTATTTGTGAGAAGAAAAATTAAACTGCATAATCTAGAAAAACAGTTTTAAAGCCCTTATAAATAGCGCAGTCTTATCTCTTATCTCTTTTCTTTTTGTAAAGGGTTGCAAGAGAGGGTGACGTATTTTTAAAATTAAAAAAAAAAATATGTCCATTTCATGTAGTGTTTGAGGTATTTAACGCTAAAACGCGAACCTAAAAGACAACATGTCTGCGGAAATAAGACATTTTGAAAGTGAGAAGTTCACTGCAAACGGTCCATTTTCACTTTTTTGATACCGAATGACGCTGACATAGTTTTTTTTTTGTGTGTGTGTGTGTGTGTCATTATATTGCAATGATCTCAGGTTATTACATATATAACACTAATTTTAAGTCAAGAGTGAAATAATTTTGCTTTTTCTAGATTCCACATCACTGGAATTAATTTGAATTACACATGTGTGGAAATTTTTTGTTTCCTACCGTGCGAAGAACGGGCACGCAGCTTGTAACAGATAAACCACCGACCAAAATAAGTGCTAACGGCTGCACTAATGTTAATGATTTAGTTTAACAATTCAATTTCCCAAGGACAATATCTGGAGCAAAAGATTTTTAATTCTTGTGTATTTCGATGACCAGAGGCATGCTCAACATTCCTTTCTCTCTAGATTTCAGGCGGTGGGCATGTTTTAGAATCATCACCTACATGATTACTTGCAAGCCAATCCATTTAGAATTGGACTTTCTGATTCTCCTTTCTGCCCGCTCTGCAGCAATGAAATGACTGGGGATTATCTTTCAGGATGTTTCTCCGTAATGGGCATATGCTCTTGCAATAACTTTGGAGTTCATTCCTGTTTAGGAGATATTACCCTGTTGTACTGGACTACAAGATGCCTTATGTCTGAAAAGACGATAGTGGACATAAAAAAAATGTAGCAAAACTAATTTATAGTTAAAACTGAAATTTTTTTACTAGATTCAAACTAGTTAACAGAAATTTGCAGAAAAGTCCATAATCCTTCTTCTGCCTTTTGAGTTAAAAAAAAAAAAAAAAAAAAAATGCAGTTTACTATACTGTTGATATCTTAATGAATTTTCACAATATTCAACTGGATTCTTTTTTATATAAAATCTTTATACAATTAACTATGAAGTTATACAAGAAAAAATTTCGTTAATTCAATGAAATATTCATTTTATTCTATTGAATGTGGTGATGTTTTATATATAACTAGATGGAGATTTACTCAGATTTTTAAAAAATGTGACTACTTTTCTAACATGTATGATAGTAATTTCAATATGAAATTATTTTACTTGTGAATTAATAATAGTATTCATTGCCATCGTTTCTAAAACAGCATAAAGCAGAAACTTGCTTAGTGAATATTTCTGGCAACAGTTTAAAAATATTGAAAAGTTTTTCTCTTTTCAGTTCCCTGTGTTCTTTACGTCGAAGAGCTTGGACTGAAGAAGTTCAAAACAATTTTTGAACGAAACGCGTATCCTTTTTCCTTTTACTTCTTATGTGTGTTTTTTACAAAGTTTTTTAATTACTTTATTGAAATGTTAGTTAATTTAAATTAGTATAAAATTGAGTAATTTGTATTTTTTAACCTATTATAAAGATTGGTGAAATGTACATTTTCAGGGAAGAGAGTAGCACAAAAGCAAAAAAGCTGAAATCATACAAGAGTAAAAAATTTGTACGCATGATGCTTGTGTATACAGGGATGTTAACTCCAACACTCGATTTGGGAGCACCCCGGGAGCAGAAAAAATTTCATTTGGGAGCACCTCGGGAGCAGAAAAATTCCATTTGGGAGCAGAAAAATTCTATTTGGGAGCAGAAAAATTCCATTTGGGAGCACCTCGGGAGCACAAAAAAATAGTTTCCGAGAGGAAAACTAAGATTCGAGATGAGAATTAACATGATTTTGGAGCATAAAATTGAAGATTTAGGAACACAATAAATGCATACAAGAAAAGCAAAGTTTGTGAGCAAACACCATTTGCTAAAAGCAAAACACTATTTGAAAGCACTTTAGGAAAGCTCTGGGAAAAAAAAGGGTGTATACAGGCTATGCTATCAGCAACTTGGTAAAAACAATACATATCAGGAGTCAGCAACCTTTCTGTGGTTAAGTCATTTTTTTCCTACTCAAGAACCATGAGTATGATTTGTATGCGGCTTGCGAGCCACAGGTTGCCAATCCCTGTCCCTTTTTTTTTCTTTTCCAGAATCATTTAGGGAATCTTCCTCTCGAAAAAGAGAGCACAAATAAAATGAAAACTAAATTTTAAAACAAAAACTTCTATCTCATTCTTTGGTTCTATTACAAATCACAAGTAGTACTAAATGGAGATTTTTGAAAACCTAAATATTATACCTCTTATACAACAACACGTAATTGGTAAGCAGTATCGAAAACAAAATAAATTTGATGGTTAGAATAATTAAATGTGTGTACTTTTAATAGCATATGCTTTTGTATCAGTAATTTAACCTCATCTAATATTTACATATTCATCTATAATACTTGAACACAATATACAAAGCAAATGTAAACAAAAAATATTTAATGACTGTTGAGAGAAATTAAGAATTATGGAAAGTTAAAAATTAAGATTATAAGAAATTAATGAGATTACAAATTAAGTATCATAAGTTATCTAGTTTTCTATTTATTCTTTTTTTTATTTTTATTAATTTCTTCTTGAGCTTTTTCATTTTCTTCTAATAGTTTTAATGTTTTTGCAAGTCTATCCTTCCCTTCTGTTAATAGAATCTGTCCACTTTCTCTAACAGCCAGTGGCGGCTCGTGACCTGCTTCAGTGGTGGGGCCCGAAAAAAATAGTGCCAGTTCAAATCGGGAAAATACATATACATAGAGCTGTGGCGGATCGTTACCCATTTCAGAGGAGGGGCTTTTTTTTTTTTAAGCTCGAAAAGGTAAAACATATGAATCGCTTTTGTAAACAGTGTGAATACATAAATACTTTTCGAATAACAAGTTATGAAAGGCGTATTGATTTCTCCTTTAAGTTTTCATTTAAAGACAGCAAATGTATTTTGCACCAAAAAAACATTTTCCTCCATTTTTCTTTCTCAAAAAGGTACAATATCAATTTAAAAAAAAAAAAAACAATGCATGTGTACATGTTGAAAAACGAATTGGTCCATAATGTTTCATCTCCAAATAGCAAATCGTGCCCCTTCATAAACAAAAAACGGTGCCCGTTGCGATGTTTACCGTGATTTATGGAAGAAACACCGCACCCGGCGTAAACGCCGCACCCACGAAAATGAGCTTAGTTAGCTAGAAAATCGTCAAAAACGCCGCAGCCGCGATCGTTGGTGTGTGTGTGTGTGTGTGGGGGGGGGGGTGATTGTGGTCAGAAGTCAATGCCAGATAAAATTCAATGTTTTCTAAAATAATTTCTTAATTAACAAAAAATAAATAAATAAAAAATATGTTGCATTACTTATTAGACCTAATTTATTAAAAAAGCTATTAAGTTGATCGGATATATTTCGGTAGAAATTGGATAAACGGTAAAAAAATCTCCTTTTTTCTCCCCCTTCCCATAGAATGTTTTAAAGTATTTGCCACTATTTTATGAAGCTTACGATTTCTATTTTCAAATAATCAGATATCAATGTTTATATTCACAAAGGTGAATTTATAGAAATAAAAAAAAATAACTTCTAAAAACCTTCTTGCATCCGCACAAAGTTCGGACACAGACTACCAGGCGCCATTAAAATGAAAACAGCAATCGATGTGTGAGAAGAGTCTCCAGTTAAAAGTAAACATCCCCCCCCCCGCGGATGGCCAGCTGTTGATTACGTAATGAGCTTGCTTCAGCAAATTGTTGTTTTAAACTGAATTTTGTGTAACAACTCTTGATGGTATTTATTTATTATTTTTTATATTTATAACATTGGGATTTATTTTAAAAGCATTCAGCATCTCTTGAGCATACCAATTAGTTGGCAGTGTTTATTCCATAGAGTGCACAGGGCGCAAAGCCGCACAGCGAAAAAAAAAAAATCTTTCAGATTAACTTTATTTATTTTTTTTTGGGGGGGGGGGAGGGGGAAGGGTTAAACTCGCACCGTGCGCAACATTGACTAATTTTGGCTGAAATTCAGTATTTTAAGAACAATAGAGGTTCATGTGAAAAACGGGTGCATTTAATAGAGGGTAGTGCACTTTTGCAGTATTTTACAGAACTTTAACCCTTCAAAATATATATTCAAAACTTCATTAAAATTTAATTATAGTTCTAAAATGTAGATGTAAAAGATTTACTTCTATTTTTTTTTTCTTTTTACTTAATTGAGGAGACATCGGTTGGATGTATGAAGCCATCCACTTCAGAGCACGGGACATGGACCCATCTTGCTCTGTGGTGCCCAGGGTGCTCTGACTTTCTCCAAAACTGGATCAAACCTCTTTTCTATGGGGGTAGGTTCGCATTCTGATTCGCTACGCTGGGATTTGTGCACGCTAAAGAGTACGTGTCGGTGGTGGCGCCATCTTTTGAGAAAATTATCACGAAACGAATTTTTCGATTTTTCGTTGAAGATCGGCTTAAAAAAATTAAAAATATTGTAAACGCCGCACCCGTTAGAAATGCCGCACTTACTATTTTTTAACTTTTAAACTCATAAACGCCGCGCCGTTTCTTCCATAAATTACGGTACTTGTTTGCCTATCTGGCCGGCCCTGATTGAGGTGACTAACAAAGCCCGACTGGTCCGATCCGGGGCGGGTAAAATGGCTTCGGAATGCAGCTTTCGTACGCAGTTTGAATCTTGCTTTACTGCTAACTAGCTTTCCATACACGCTTTAAATGATAAATGAGCGTGACAAAAATTTAACAAAGAGTCAAAATGACGTATTCGGCGCAGACCGGCGCAAAAATCGGCTAAAAGCGCAGTTCGGCGCAATATTTGTGTTTCGGCGCACCCTGAAAGAGTCAAAATGACGTATTCGGCGCAGACCGGCGCAAAAATCGCCTAAAAGCGCAGTTCGCCGCAAGAATTTGTGTTTCGGCGCAAAATTAACATCCCTGTGTATAGTATATGTAAAAGAAGTTTTAAGACGTAAAACATCAGAACACATAGTACAAGATAAAAATATTACTCCATTAATAACTACTATCAGAAATCGATAGGAAAAAGTAGAATTTTCAGAGAAAAAAAATTAATTCATCTTAATACACAAAAAGCTGAAATAAGCTAAAAAACTGAAGAATCTCATCCCTGATTTTATAATGTGGCAAAATCACAAAAACTTATGTAAATAGATTCAAGAATGCAAAATTACTTTTTCAAAATTCTTGTTAAAAATCATAGAGGTTTTTTGTAAAAAATCTCAAAAATTGGTAAATTATGTTACACATTTAAAACAAACTGTGTGTGAAAGAAAACTTTCTCCACTATCCGATGATTATTTTGCAAAGATTATTTCCACTCCTATTGTTGATAATCTAGAAAAATTATAAAATATTGAAAAAAAAAAATTCTATGCCAAATTTAAAAAAAAAAAAATGCTTTGAAGTACATAATTTAACAGTCAAAACCAGGGATTACACATAGATATACCAAATTTTGTACAAAATTTGGTACATCAATATGTAACAACTGGTCCATAATGTCACTGATTAACGTACACAAAGGCATGTTGTATTATAAATAGAAATAGATTACTGTATGCATCTTTTCTATGGATATTTCTTTTTATTAATGATTTTTAGGGATCGACCGATACCACATTTTCACCGATGACCGATACCGATACTTTTTCTATAAATTCATTTTCAGAAATCGCCGATACCGTACTTTAAGTAGGTATCGGCCGATACCGATACTTTCTATAATTTAATGTCATTTAAACCTACATCTGTATTCTGGGCATGACAGTGTAGTTCTCGTAACGAGAGTGTTGTTCTCGTTAAAATGAATAACAGCTCGATAAAATTTGAGCTCAGTAGAAAGCATTAAAAAGAAAAAGCAGTGGATACATTGAAGTGTGAATTTACAGTAGTTCTAGTCTTTCTTTTCTATTCAATCATGCCGACGAATGGCCGAATTTATAAAAAGCTGAGCACTGGGAAGCGTCTTAGTGTACAGGTTCGGAATTCTTTCTCCTCGCGTGGCTGTCGATCTAATGGTCTAGAGTTTTGGGTGATTTTCTCCATATGACCAGATGCACCTTGAATATGCGTTAGGACCCTCAAATAGTCCCCCACCAAGCAAAGTATTTTTAGAGAACTTACCTGTTCTAAGTTGTCAGGCTATCGATAGAAATTGCAGTACGTTATGTTTTTTTAATCTACCGAGAATAATTAAATTCTAATTTTACACTGGGCACAAGACTTTTTTAATAAGTAAAATTTATTTTCAACATTAAACAAAAAAAAAATTAAAAAAAACTTGATTACGCATAAAACAAAATAAAAAAGAACTTGATTACGCACAAAACAAAATAAATAAAAAAACCTTGATTACGCACAAAATTTATAAGCTAAAATTGTAAATTGTTCTATGAATACGATTGAGATAAATCAGAAAAAATTCGGCAAATCAAAAGAACCTTAATCGTAAAATGAGTTTTTTTCCTCATGAAGTACACAAATTGAATGCTGATTGCACTATCGCATGTATAATAATATTCTATAAATTAATCTTAATAAAAGATATGAAACCATTACAAAAAATCTCAAATAAATTACTCTTCGGCATCGAGCAAAGAGAAAATTAAAGTAATATAAAATATCTCATCTTATTGAATTTGATGGTAAAATTTAAGTGTCGGAGATCAAATTTTCTAAAAATCTCATCCTTGATAAATCTTTATTAGTTTCGGAAAAAATAAATGCCCCCCTCCCCCCCCAAAAAAAGTAAATAAATAAATAAAAGAGTGGTTATTTTAGTGCAAAGGTTCGCCACAAATATAAAAACTCGCACCGAGAATTTCTCAGTAAGAAATTCGAAAATTCAAATTTCTGCTTTGCAAACAGATATCTAAAACCTAGAAAATAATTATTTCAATATTTCTTAAATATAGCGAATTTTTAAAACTGACCAAAAAGTATAAAGTAACTTTTCCTAGCCGCATATTGATTTTAACTAAATGCAAATTCCTAAATCCATACAAAAGTTTGCAATTATAAATTTTTAATAGCCACGAAAAACTTGTAAAATTTAAAATTAAAACGTGGGACGCATGCGATAGATAACAGTAACGAGTTTAAAAAGAATATCGATACTGCAAACAAATAAACAACAACAAAAAAAAAATTCCATGCTCCTGTTTTCTAACCATCGTCCTAACTGTTCTTTTTTTTTCCGTTACTATAACGTTAAATCATTTTAGAAATTATTTGAAAGCAATTTATTTATCTTTTTGTTCGAAAACAAACACTCGTACCCGTTTTACCCCCACTATACCCTACTTTAAAACTTATTTGCTTAATACTGAAAATTCAGAAGGATTAAATTTTTGTTTAAGAATAAGAGTTTTTCAGCATTTTCCGCCTTAAGCGAGATCGATTTTCCTCATAAATTAGTCCAGCAGTTGAAAATAACTGTTCACTGGAAACACTTGCAGGAGGAGAAGATAAATACTTCACTGCAGCCTTTTTCAGCATTCTATAGTGAGAATTTGTCCACCATTGGAAAATATTATCTTCTTGTGTTGTGTTGGAACTTGAAATATATTGTTGGATTTCCCGATTAAATTCTTCATGATCAGATGAAAGTTTCGGGTCTGTTGTTTGCCTCCTGATATCTTCATTTTTCTTATTGATATAATCCCAAACTGTTCTCCTTTTTTTCTGGGGTTTTTCCGAAACTACTGCTGTTCCTGTTGCATTCACCAGATTGTTCTGTGAAGTACTGGGACTTAAATTATCATTAAGACAAAGTTCTTCCTGCAGCCATTTTTTTAGGCATGACATTTTTTCCTCCGAAAATGGTTGGTTTTTGAATCTTGGGTCGAGGAATGTTGCTAGAAGGAGGGTTTTATCGTTGTATATTTGGCCAAAACGGACCCTTAAACTTCCAAGGATTGTTTCTTTTACATCTTTTACTCCATTAGCAGGTTCTTCTTCTAGGGATTTGATTAATGTTTCCACAAAAGGGAAAATCAACGAAGCTGTGGCGTTATCCGAGGATATTTCCAGCGTAGCATCTTTGAAAATTTCTAGCAAACTGCAAAGAGATTCAGCTAAACTCCACTGGTTTGTGTCCAGTTTACCTGCAACTGGGAGGCTATACCGAACGTTGTATATTATTAAAGCTTCTTTTAAACTAAGCATGCGTTGGAGCATGTCATAAACCGAATTCCATCGGGTGACTATATTTTGAATTAAGGAGAGTGGAGGAAGGTTTTGCTGCTCCTGAATTTCTTGCAACCTTCTTCGGGCTTGTTCGGATCTATTAAAGTGTCCTACCATTGCCCGCGATGCAGCCAACAAATCAGAAATGGCTTTTTGCGTTTTCAAACCATCATCTATGCACAGTTGTAATGTGTGTGCAAAGCATCTGATACTAATAAAAAAACCACAATCGGTGACTGCTTTTGTAATATTTCTAGCATTATCGTGCACCAGTGCATGAATTTTTGCTTGAGGAATTTCCCAGAATTCAATCACAGAATGGCGTAGTTGTTTGGCTATGTTCTCAGCATTGTGATCCACATGCAGGGGCATTGCTGCAAGTACTACTTTTGGGCGATTGCCATTTTGCAGATTCACAAAATGGGCTGTAAGACTTAAAAGTGACACAGTCTTTGCGTCATTTGTCCAAATGTCGGCAATAAAGCTGATGTATTCAGCAGCTGAGATAGTTTCTTTTACCTTTATCATTACTTTATTGTATAAGGAGTCTAGGTGATCCCGATAAAATTTATCAGTTTTAAGAGAGGCTTTCAGTTGAAGATATTTCACTACCCGTTGAAACCCTACCTCATTAACAATTGTAAAAGGATAGTTACCAACACAAATCATCTCTAGAATTACTTGATCCAATCCTTTTGCCATCCTGCTATCTGGCTTCCAATTATCTGATAACCGCCATGTTTGTTTCAGGGTTTGCTGAACAATTTCCTTTTGCGGTTTATCCTTCTGTTTTGTCCTCTCCATGTCATCTTTTTTAGATAGGTAGGCTTGATTTTCTTTCTGATACTGTTCATATATGAATTTATGCTTTGAAGACTGGAGGTGCTTTATCAAATTTGATGTGTTTGCTGCCCGAAGGTCAACACTTCCTGCAGAACAAAAGAAATGTATAAGTAATTACGACGTTACTTTGGATAATTTTTCCTCACCTTTTCTTATTTCTTTGTTATTGAGGGGTCATCTATAAATGTGAATTTTTTCAATATTTTTAACCTCCCCCCTTCTTTGTCATAAAATGTCACACGTTACCATACTCCCTATTCGCCTCTTATCGCTCATCACTTTATATTACATAAACATACACCTGCATTCTGCACATACACATAAACATACACCTGCACTCAGATAAAGTGTTACGTTATACAGGATGTCTCTAAACGACGGTAACGCGCTATAATTCTTTATCAGTTAAGGATAAATGGCAAATCACATAGATAAATCACAAAGTTATATAAAGGACAGAATTTTAAGTGTTGATTAACATTTTCAGAACATTAAATCTAATTAAATAAAAATTTTTGATTTTTATGCTGACCCCATACAAAAATACTCCCAGTTACCCCTTACATTAAATAGGTGATGTACAAAATTTCAACCTTTTTTTTTTTCTTTATTCAAAATTTCAACCTTTTCAGCTTTTCACCCCCCTTTTTTTCTGGCTACGACCTTGCGTTTGTCAAAAGCATTCCTTTGTAGTGCCCCCCTACTACCACTCTTTAAAAAGAACGGCGCCCGACAACCTTTCAGCAATTGGCAGCCCTTTTTACCCCTTTTGCCCTGGTATGTCCATGTTTTCACTCTAAATCTTGCCATTCCCCCTGCCCCTTCCGTTACAGGGATCATCGCAGTCAAGATTATCAATCGTTTTACTGGCAGCTTTACAAAACACTTTCTATTAAAATGTAATTAAAATTATCTAATAACAAAAATACGATCGACTGAAACGACTCTTAACTAAGCACGGTGTATAACTGTTCCTTCACAAAATTCCAAGCAACGCAATCAGGCATTTATCGTAAATGAAACCCCCGATAAAATTTCCTTTTAAAAATAAGTTACTTTTTCCTAATTTGAGATGCTTATCAGAATCAGACAGTGAGAGCCATCGCTTTTCATTTCATCTGTTTTCTTTCGTTAGCGTAACCCAAAAAGAGGCACCTCTGGGATGTTTGTCTTCACCTAATGTAGCAATAAAAAACTGTTATCTCTGGCTCATAACACTTTCAGTTGGGGGTAAGAAAGGGGTTGCCATTGGCAACCATACGTTGAAGTAGTCTTCCCGCTTGGAGTAGTCTTTGCCCCCCCCCCCTGGAGTAGCTTTTGACCCCCTGGGAAATATTCTGGCGGCACCAATGCCTATATATACAGTAGAATCTCCCTATAGCAAAGTCTCATTACAACGAATCTCTCCTTATAACGAAATTTTTCATGGAAACATAACTTTAAGGCTTAAATAACACTATAAACATTCTCTATATGACGAAGAGCTTATCTTCCCATAGCGAATATTTCAGATTAAAGTTTGATTTTTTTTTTGTTAGTTTCGAAGAAAATTTTAATTTTTGGACAGACCACTTAGTGGAAGAGTAACAGATGATAAAAATAGCGCCCAGGAAATTGAAACTTGATACTATAATGAAGACCCTTCACCAGCGCCCGATTATGACCAACAGGGACACCGGACTTTGATGGATTCATGGCGCCGGCAGCATAGGGCAAGGGGGGCCCCTGGATTTTTGTATGCAGTGTTTTGCCTTGCTTTTTGCTCTTTCCAACATGGTAACCATACGCTCAAGTAGTCTTTGCCTCCAACGGGAAATATTCTGCCAGCGCCCATGGATGTATTTAGGGGCCCCCATCTATGAAATTTGTTATATTTTTCATAAAATTTTGATATGAAAAAGAATATTTCAGAAAAACATTTAAAATTGGGAGGCCCTTTCAAGTCGGGGCCCTGGGCAAAGTCCATTTGCCTATATAATTATTTTATATTTTTCATATAATAATAAGGCCCTACGCTTCGCGACCAAAACCACTTCAACCATTCAAAAGTATTAAAAAGAGGTTTACAAATGGAAGAAAATGTGCCTTATTCTACTTTCAGCGCACTTTTAAAATGTGAATACTTTTATGAAAATTTAAAATCACAGAGTGCAAAAGAATGTAAAATAACGGAATTTTAAAGTAAAATAAACGTAAGTGTATTACATATTTTATTCTGTAAATTCGGGGATTGTCTTTACTTTTGAACATTTCATTTATACAATGAAAAGTAAGAAACCGTAAGTTTAACAAATTTATAATAAATACCGATTTATTTTTAATTGAAAGTCATAATTAAATACTTTGAAAAATCTAAATAAACAATTTGTAATATTTGCTAAAATAACTGCCAAAATCTCTAATCTCTGTACAACGAAATTTTCTCTATAGCTAATTTTTTAACTGGAACCCAGCGAGTTCGTTATAGAGAGATTCAATTGTGTGTGTGTATATGTATGAACGAACTCTTTTTCGAGTCCGCATAGTAAAAAAATAAACATTTATGAAACTGAAGTAAATTTATAGCTTACCTCTCGACATTTGTTTCTTGCAATCTTTACAGATCGCATATTTGGTGTTTGGCAATAAATCAAAATAATTTAAAAGAATGGAAGATTGTCCCGTTAGACTGCTATCTAACGAATCTTCGTCCATAATTTCGACGACATCCATTCAGTGATGATTAGAATTTAAAAAAGAAAAAAACACAGTTCAAAAACACTTGCGCAAACAAATGTACCAACGGAACGACGCCTCTGATGTCATTATCAAAATAAAAGATTCTATAGTGCGTTCGCCGCAAATAGGTTCAAAGTGCCAAACACAGTATGAATTTCTGCTTTCTTCCATTTACGCTGTTTGGCGAATTTAACCTTTTCGAATTCCAAACTAGGGATCAGTGCCAAAATGTAATTCTTTGGTAACCCGTTTGTTTACTTTAGTTCTCTCGTTTCCGCGAACAGACTATAGAATGGAGTTGCGCCCGCGTGGTTTTCATCTGAAAAGCGAAGTATCGGTTGAAAAGTATCGGTGAAAATGGATGAAAGCAACAGAAACCGATACTTCCCCGATACTTTCAGAATCGAATGAACCGATACCGATACCTAAAAAAATTGGAGGTATCGGCGCCGATACTATCGGTCGATCCCTAATGATTTTCATTATATTAACCAGGGATCGATCCAGCAATTTTTCCAGGGTCCTATTTTTGTGAGAACTGCTTATTTTTGTGAATTTCAATACTTAATTTTGTAAAAATGGGGTTTTGAGATTTATCTTGAACTTGCCCAGGCAACTCCAAAAGATTTTGTGATTCTGTGTTGCGGAACCTGGCTTATGAAACAATTAATACTTTGTACCCCGTGTCAGATTGACTAAGAGTTTACACTGATGGCTCCCACATGGATAATTACATAAATTCTGGAGCAGGTGTGCTTTCTTTTCTAATATTTTCTCCTTTTATGCCCCAGTGGTACAATTTTGATCCGCTTTTGATGGAGAACTTGAGGCCTTCTCCCAACTGTTGTGCCCCTTAAAGTGCTTCTCAAATATTGTTATACTTTCGGATTCAAGCGCTGCTATTCAGGCAATTGCATCTGATAGAACTCTGAGTTCAAAGACAGTGAGTGAGTGCCGGTCGCTTCTGTTTAGACTATTTACTTACAATAAGCAGACCAAGCCACTGCAGAATTGATGGTAATGAGAAAGCTGATCTTCTGGCAAAAAAAAAAAAAAAAGAGGCTGGGATTCTCCAGACATCAAATACAGAAATCCCGTATACTACAATTTAGTCAATAATTGAGAGATCGTTTCGAAACAAACATAACAGTGAACTCTCAGTGAGAAAGTCCCACCAAATCTGGAATGGTGGAATAAAATTCACGAAATTCCTGCCTGGCCAAGGAATAGAGCTGCGGCCGAATTTTGGTTGACTACCAAACATGATTGCCTCGCGAAAGATCTCTATCATTTTGACATTTTGGATAGTCTGTTTTGCATGCTCTGTGACCTCGGGGAAGAGATTTATCAACATCATTTTCTCCGATGCTCTCGGCTGCATTGCGAAAGCGATATTGGGAGGCAAGAGACCATATGGCCCAATGGACTTTTTGCAGGTTCTCCAAGTTCAAGGCTAAAATCTGTCTGCTGATATGCCAGTCAACTTCTATTGAAATGCACTGAATATCCTTTTTCTTTTTTCGGGAAAGGCATTTTTCGGCCCTTTCCCTGGGAATGGCAGTGAGATTTCATGGGGCTGGGAACTAAAGAGTTAATGTTTATTACTAATATTTAAAACAAAATCTCACATTAAAAAGAAAATTAATTTATAAAACAGTCATTATTTGTTAACAGCTAATATTCTAGTTACTTTTGCAATAGTTATATTGCCAAAAAAAAAAAAAAAAAAAAAGTTTTAAATAACCCTCTAGATTCCTCTAAACCCTCTAAGAGCTAACAAAACTAACCACTACCATAAGAACCTGCAGGGGCAGATCAAATACTGCCAGTGACATCACATTCAAAAAGTTCATAGGCTTCTGCTACCTTCCAGGGGCGTAGCCAGAAATTTTTCATGGGGGGGGGGGTTGCGACTACTGCAACTCACATATATGCATACATGTGTGTGATAAGGGAGTGAAGAATATACATTTTGTATGGCAAAAAATTCCTCATGGGGGGGGGGGGGTTATGACCCCCCTAACCTCCCCCCCCTTGGCTATGCCCCTGCTACCTTCTATTTGGACTTTTTCCATCTCATTTTGTTCATCTGGGTTAGCTTGTCTGTGTAACTTTTTTCTTGTTGTGCGCGCCATTGGAAATAAAAAAAGAGTTAATTTTGTGAATTTTCATACCAATTTTAAACGAAGTACCTTTTTTGTTAAAATAATTGATAAAACAATTAAAATGTAGGGTAATATGCCAATGAAAAGCCGTTTTAATCTATTGTATTTTTGTGAAAAGTCTGCTTTAATCGGTTGTAATTTCATGAAGGGATAATTTTAATAGATTGTAATTGAAGGAGCTGTAAAACAGACCTGATTTTCATCTGTATCGACCCCTGTTAACATTCAAATTTCACATATTGTGCATGGTAGTAGTTGATTTATTCATCTACTTATTTTATTCTGGATTCTTTTCCTCTTGGTTTTTGCATGTTTATTTTTATTGATTATGATTTTTATCTATGGATTTTTGTTACTAAGGATGTATTTTAATATTATAAATATTATTGATTTATTGTCTTGCTTATTTTGTAGATTCTCATTTTTGACTAGGTTTTATTTTTATTTTGATCATTTTTTTCAATCTTTTACAGTATTATACGAGGGAAATCATATATCAATGTTTGTTTTCTTATACTTGTCCAAGTTTAGGTCATAGCCAATTATGATCTTTAAAGATGATAATTGCTAACTAATTTATAAAGAATGTGCTGCTTTTAGAGCTTACATTTTTTTTACATATGTTAATGAGTTTTGAACAGTAAATTTGAACATTTAATCATGACAAATTGACAATATAAGTAATCAAAATCAAAACTAAATTACATCCAACTTCCGTTTAATAATACAGAATAAAAAGTATGAATGTAATCCCTAGTATTGCAAAATTAAAAATACACCATTAAAAGTCCATAGGAAGAGCTCTTTTTGGAGACACAGATGTAATTCACCATGTAATTGTGTGCCGAAAGTGCTTTTCTGGGGACTTTTAATTTAAGGGTGTCTTTTTCAGATTCAATAGCTCTGTTTCATTTGTGTGTACAGGGATTAAAATAATTTTCAATAACAATCAATAATTCCACATATGAGCACAGTTATATGAGCCAACAGCACTCAAATTTTCCCTATATTTTTTTAGCTCTCTTCCAGTATTTATTCAGTTACTCCCCCCCCCCCTTCCTCTCCATTTATTTGGAAATTTTATGCTTATGTTTTTGCACTTATGTTGATCAAATTGAATTCTCTAACACTAATCTGTTTCTTTCATTGTTTTTTTTATGATAGAAAATGAGCATATATCTATTAAATTAGACTAACACAAACCAAAATTTTGTGCAAGGTTTAAAACAAGGAAATGCAAACTTATAATATTGATAAGCTATCAGAACTTGGCAGATTACTGCAGGATAAATCCATCTGCAAAACAACATAGAAGTTTTATATTGTATTGGTATTGTCATTTTCAACATGTGATTTCAAAGAGTGAAAACTGGAATTAAAAAAAAATCCATGAATAATTTAAGAATTAACAATATGTTAACAATCCTTTCTAATATGCGAATGATAAACCCATTAAGTCAATGTGAAACATTTATAAGATATAGGATACTACATTTAAATTACTCAGTAATAAATATTATACATTACTATCTAACAATGAACATTATAATTCTAATATTGATCCTTGTAGCTGTCTGGAATATTTCCATGTCTGCTTTTCGTGGAACTATGAGAGGCTGATACGGGCTTTCTTCAGCTTTTTCAGAAAACTTGAACTGATAGACTTTGGGTGTGAATCGCATCTCATTATATGGTCCTTTAAGTATTATGTACTGTAAATTCATTGGGCTGAAAATTAAAAGAATAGACACAAATAAATGTAATGGATAATACAGACGGAATTAATTCCTAATATGATGGTCATCCCAAAAGTGAATTTCTTTTTTTTTTCCCTGAACAGAAATTTTATTGCCAAGAAAAATTACACCATGGTTTCATGACAGGGTTAGCAAAGTGGACCCAGCCCAGAAAAACCCACACGGGTTTTTCTGGGTGGGTCCACCAAGAAAAACCCGCCTGGGTTTTTGTTCAAACTGGGTTTTTGTTTAAAATCATTTCTGAGTGTGCAAATCCCACCTATAGTATTTAGAAATACACTTTACCTTTTAAGCCCAAAACCTAGGTGGTTTATCTTATCAAAATTACATAAAAATAAGTCATATTTATGTTAATCAGATGAAGTTTACCTCAAAATATTTATTTTCTAAAATTAATTTCATTAACTGAAAATTTTGAAACTTCTAGACAGTATAACAACAGTGTTTTTGACAGAGGTAGTCATGATCCTTCACAGAAAGCAAGCTTTCTTTCTGCTTTGAAAGAATTAAAAAATATTATTAATCATATTTCAATTACTACTTGTATTCATTATTGATTAAGAAATATGTAATTATATATATATAACTAATAATATTTTCCCTTTAAGAAATATAAAGAAAAAACCCTGAAATGTTCAGTTTGAAAACACAGACTACTTTTACCTACTATACTGTTTTTATTATTCTTTTGCTTATTTAATTTTTTTTTATAGCAAATATGCAGCGATTATTATAAATAAGTTTTGATACCACATTATAATGAAAATAAACTGTTGATAATATTCTAGTAAAAAACTATGCAAAATATGACATGTGTGTTTAATGTCTAATAATAATCCCAATTAAAGTTAAATGAAAACAAACTAAAAATGTAGAATGGAAAATATATTTCAAATTAATTATAATTGATCTTTTTTACAGTTTACCAATCAAAATCACATTCACTTTGATTTTTGTGGTAATATTTGTAAATCTTTACTAATTTTTCACACTGCTCTGAGCCTAGTCTGTTCCGCAGCTTAGACCATATGAATCCAAATCTAGAGAAAATTCTCTCAATGGAAGCAGAGCTAGATGGAACAGAATGCAGAGACTGAAAAAGAAGTGTCTGAGATTCTTTCCATTGGTCAGCCTCAGTAATTGTCTGTGATTGGATGATTCAAGAAAATTTCAAAACAAAACAAACTACAAAATGATGTTGTCAATAAATATAACCACATGAAAAAAATATTTTTATGATAGTAATGACTGGCTAGAAGCAAAAAATATTGTTTATCAAATATCAAAGCAAAGTAATTTTATTAATAATGAAAGATGTAAACATAAACTCAAACCCAAAATAAAACATTTTTGAGTAGACTGATGCCATAGTAATAAGAAAAATTCATTATGGAATGGATTCATCTATTTGAATGGCATTAAGTAAATGTATGACCAAAAATAAATAACATAAAAGAATAATTTTTAGATTTGCAGTTTTGTTTGTCACATATTTGCATTATTGTTCTTAGTAATGATTTTTATATGAAAAAATTCAATTAATTAATGCTCATGCATATGTAAACAGATACATTGTATAAATATACAAACATACAAAAAATAACAAAAACCCAGAAAAGCCCACAAAAACCCGGGTGGGTTGGGTTTTTGCCAACCCTGTTTCATGAACTATACATCTTGCACCATTTTTTCATTGTCATTTCCAACAACTTTCAGACATTTATTCTAGCATGCAATCAGTTTGAAGAAACCACTCCGGTAAAACTCTGTGCCCTGCAATGTAAGGAATTGTCACATAGCAGGGGTCCGTGCAAACGAAAATTGGGTCCGTTTTGTGGCCCCTTCACAAAAATACAGTCGATTAAAACGGCCCTTTCACAAAAATGCAATTGATTAAAAAGGCCCCTTCACAAAAAATACAACTCATTAAAACGGCCATTATTTTACCATACATTTGAATATGTCTCATCAATTATTTTAATGAAAAAAGTTACTTTTATTAAAAATTGGTATAAAAATTCACAAAAATAAGTGTTAAAATGCACAAATAAGTATTGAAATTTACAACAATAAGCAATTTTCACAAAACAGTCCCTGGAAAAAATTCCTGGATCGACCCCTGATATCATGCTCTAGCTCTGCATTGTTTTAGAAGTGATGTTGTAAGAGTTTGGCTTTCAATGCATCACAGAGCATAGAGTTTCGGCAGAGTGATTTCTTCAAACTGATTGTGTGCTATTACAAATGTCTCAATGTTGGAGGCGACTATATGAACAGTCCAAGATATACAGATTATGATGACATGGTATAGTTTTTCTTGGCAAGAAAGTTTCTATTTGGAAAAAAAAAAAGGGAAAAACTTACTTTTGGAACAACTTTTGTACAGCAGATGTTCATTAACTTGAATTCAGCTTTTAGAAGAAATTTAAATTATCTGATAGTTAAATGAAAATAACTTTGCAGTGATCTTAGAGCAACCCTCTATAATCACAGAATGTCTTCTAATCAACGATTGCTTTCATGTGCTTTAGTGCATATTTACTGATTTCTTACAAATCCCACCCAATTAAGACCTTAGTCAAACTTGTGAACAAACATTTATGTCTCTATGTTAAACTTATAAATGCTGTCACTATTTTTTAGTGTTATTTAAAAAGAATGCAGAAAATTCAGTAAGGGACTTCTTATATTTATTTGTGCAAGTCCCTATTACCCCCAAATACAAATTCCAAAAGCCAGCACAACTCCTGTAAATTAAACATATTATAATGTAACAAAGACCAAGCTTAATCATAAAAAAATCTGATGTGTCCAACACATGACTTCCTTGCACATCTATTACATCAAAAATGTTTTCTACGCACTTCCTCTAAACTTATCTGTTTGAAAGAGATAAAATATCAATAATAGTAAGGTTTAGCGATTTCTAGCCAAATATTTTGATTTCGCCAAGCTGAGTTCAATTTGAAAGATTTCCTTCTGACACTTTATTTGGCGATATTTCACCAAAAGCTGACAAACTTGAGATAGTTTGCAAGATTTTGGGGATAGCCAAAATAGTCATTCACCACAGACTTTCAATGAATTGAATGCATCTATACACCTTAATGTATTTAAAGTCATTTGGCTCACCCTGTAAATAAATTCCCAGTTGATTGCTGTCAAAAAAGATATTGAAAACAGTTAGATATTATAATATAGTTCTAAATACAAAAGTTCAAAATTCTACGGGTTAAAATTTTAGAGTTATACAAAATACGAAATAATTTTTGGCGCCAAATTTGAAGATATTTCGGCTAAACTCGTCAATGTCGATGACATTTGGAGAGATTTTAAGCATGGACCAACAATGACAGATTATCGCCAGATTTGGCGATATTTCGCCAAAACTCGCCAAGAATGATGACAAATGGCCATACTTTGGGCATGGACCAAATGACTGACTATCGCCAAATTTGGCGACATTTCAGCAAAACTCGCCAAGGTCGAGGACAGACGGCGAGATTTTTGGCATGTACCAAACAATGACTGTCTACAATTGTATTATATTGAAGATGTCCATAGACATTAAAGTACTGAAATTCTTTTCGGTGGTCCTGTAAATAAACTCTCCAGTAGATTGAAACCAAAAATCGAGATGCACAACTAGATGTTACAGCAATCTTATATATGAAATTTCATAATAGTTTTTGAGATTTGAGAGTTAAATATGCACACACGTACACCAAAAGTCATCAAGCTTGGCGACTTTTGACATAGTTCTTGAAGGAGGCACGTGACCGTGGTCGGACCATTACCTAACTTATGTGGTAGGACCGTATTGTGCTTGAAATGGATGAATGCCCCTAAAATTGCCATTGACCGTAATGTATTGGAAATCTTTTGAGTGTTCCTGTAGCAGAACTGTAAATGATAAAGACACTTTTTTTAATGGAGAAATTCATTTTCTAACTCTTTACAGCATATATCACTTCTGAGTCGTTTGAAATAGCTCAATACCTCTAAAAAACGCTTTGATGAATTTTGGCCCATAGAGCGTAATGTATTTCGAATCTTTTAGGCGGTTCTGTAGATAAACTATCCAGTCGAATGGAACCAAAAGGGGAGGTGCACAACTAGATGTTACAACTATCCAAAATATAAAGTTTCAACATTCTACGCCTAATAGTTTTTGAGATATGCGAGTTTAATTAATTTCGGCCCATTGAGCGTAATGTATTTCGAATCTTTTGGGCGGTCCTGTACATAAACTATACATTCGATTGCGACCAAAAGGGGAGGTGCACAACTAGATCATAGAACAATCCTAAATATCAAATCTCAACATTCTACGACCATTAGTTTTTGAGATATGCGAGTTACATACATACGTACGTACGTACAGACGGCATGGAAAAACTGATCACAATAGACTCGCCGCTGGTCAAAATGAGTTGCAGACGCGTTAATATGATCATGCATGCTAGCCTGCGATGAGATGCATAAAAAAAATTCTTAAAATTAAATTTAGAGGTAGTCAAAATCGGTTTTTTTTGTCGAAATTTGGCCCCCAAAATTTTTCGGGATCACATTACTTCCTTATACTACGTACAAGGAAGTAATAAAGCAATAATCATGCAGTGAAAAATAAATTTTTATGAAAACTTTTAACTGCACTTATGAGAAAAGCTGTAAATTTGACCTTTGTTTTGTTTATTATGCTTAAATTTTTAAAATTATCTTTTTTTTCCATTTGAGTTTACTTTTTATAGAGGAGGCTCATATGAATAAATGTTTTCTAATTTTATAAGAGTTTATTATGGCTTGATCATATTAGTGCATTTAAGAGTTGCCAAATTTCAACTAAAGCAATCCAGAATTAACTGGGTGTCCACCACATAAAGTAAACTTGCTTTCTTGACCGCAAATCCCTAATATCAAATGCATTATGCTGATACAATCAAAGAAAATTATACTTTTAAATTTAAAATTAACATTTCCATTAATATACACTAGTACTTATATTTTTGGGTAATAATATTAAGTTGCAGAAGCTACTCAATAAAGCAAAATAATATAACGTAAACTTTTTGTTTCTCCAAGGTATGCAACAGAAATTTATGACCTTCAAAATATAAGCAATTGGTTACACAAATTCAATACTTATGCATATTTCTACATGCAATACAAGTGCTGTTATCATATATGCTCAAATATTAAATTTTTCAAGCCCAAAAATTTAAAAAACTAAATAATGATAAAACATTTAGATATTGAAAATTATTACACAAATTAAAGGAGGTGTTTAAGGGGCCTGGACACCCTGTTAGTTAATGCAAAAATGCTAATATTGGCACCATATCCACCTTTGTATTTGTGCGATAAAATAGTATTCAGTAAAAATATTTATAAATTTCATATAAATTTTGAAAATTTTATATTAATTTTTAAAAATTATAATTTTTGTGAACTTTTCAATTTAAATAGCAAGAAAATTATTAAGATTAAAAAATTGTAAATTTTTTGCAATTGAAATTTGTTACAAAATATTTAAAACAATCATATATAAAAACAAATATTTACACAATTTTCACAAAATCTCAAAATCTAAGAAATATTTCAATGAATGAAATTTCAGCATCGATAGTTTAAATTAACTTTCCACATAAAATTATTGCATTCTATAATTCATCCTATTCCATTTTTCAGGAATGAAACACACATCTTATCAATTTTCACAAAATCTCAAAATCCATTTAAAAAAAAAAAATTGAAATACAGTATGGCCTGTAGTTTAATTGACCATCTATGATGAGGCTAAATTTTATTTCATTGGCATCAATGGTTTATATCTGATAGACAAACAAATACTTAAATACTGTAAATAAATTTTTCCCAAATCTCAAATTCTAATCCAAATTTTCAAAAAATTCAATGCTTTTAGTTTAAATTATATGAGCACTTATCATGTCACACAATTGTGTTTTATTCATTTAAATTGTTATTACATAATGCATGAACAAATATCTGTACAGTTAGAATACATATTTGCTAAATCTCAGAATTTTATAAAAATTTTCAAAAAATTTGATGTCTGTAGCTTAAATTGAGTGACTTCCTGTCATATTACCAAATTTCATTGCTTCAGCTATTATTACATGAACAAAAATTTACGCAATTTGAAAAACTTCTCAAAATCTTATCAAAAGTTTTTAAAAAGTCGAAGGCTATAGCTTCAGTTAAGTGAATACCTATCGTGCAAACAAATTTCATTTTATAAAGTTAAAATATCATTAAAAGTCATAAAAACACCGTAAAAGTTTAAAAAACGAACTATTTAGCGCTTTCGGCAGCTAGGTCGCTGCCATGTTCGGAACTGAGCTCGTTCCTCGCTTCATCACTTCGAATGCGTGCCGTAAAAGGGGCGCCATCAACGACACGAAGCATGCTCAGATAGAGGAGACGTGGCTTAAAGTAATGAAGCGGGCAACGAGCTCAGTTCCGAAGATAGCAGCGACCTAGCTGCCGAAAGCACTAAATGGTTCATTTTTAAAACTTTTATGGAGATTTTATGGCTTTTAATGATATTTTAACTTTATACTAAGGTATCTCCGTGCTTGATTTTAACTAAATAAATTTCAATTTATTTGCTTAAGTCGTTATTATGTGGATGCGTGAACAAATATTTGAGCAATTTGAATACATTTTTTTTGCAAAATCTCAAAATTTTATAAAATTTTTCAAAATATTTTAATGCTTATAGCTTAAATTGAGTGACCACCTGTCGTATTACCAAATTTCATTTCATTTGCTTCAGTCGTTATTACATGATGCAGGAAAAACAATTTACACAGTTTTAAACAATTTTCTCAAGATCTTATCCAAATTTTTTAAAAATTCGATGCCTATAGTTTCAGTTGAGTAAACACTTATCATGTTCCCAAATGTCATTTCAATCACTTCAGTCATTATTAAGATTACAATGATTTATGCCTTTTAAAACAATTTTTGCAAAATCTGAAAATTCGACCAAATTTTTTATTAATTCGATACTTATAGTTTAAGTTGAATGATCACTTATGTCACCAAATTTCATTTCATTGGCTTCAGTCATTTTTTATGTGATGCATGAGTGAACAAAAAAAGCGTCATGAACAGTGACAGACAACCTTTCTGTTGACAGTCATACTGAGTGCTTGAAGTGAATAGAAATCGCAAATTTTTTTAATTCTAAGTGATAATGTACATACAAAATACTAATTTTTTAAAGATATTTTTTTATAGAGATATATGAAGGGGTGGGGGAGTGTGACTGGACTGCAGACCCATGAAATCTGACCCTTTATTTAGCTTACAATTTGATATTTAGCTTACAATCGAAAGTTAATTAACAATTTGATACCTCCCCATGACCTGTACTTCAATTTCTTGACCTTTTCTTGGACTTTCGTAATCTTTTTTTCTATTTCTTGACTTCATAGCCTTCGCATGATGGTAGACACCCTGATTAACAAGCCATTTCATCACAGAATTGAGCATCTAAGGTTAATGTAATAGCAAATCATTTTGAAAGATACACATAGGTGCAGACATGCCATTCTGTCTGTCTCAAATGACAGAGCTTCAATACACAATAATATGTAATGTAAATGTTATCTTGTTCTGAGTTATTATAAGAAACATATTTTAATAAAACTAATAAAAGTTTTCAGGGAAAAAAAAATGGATATTTTGATTGGTGAAAAACACATAAGAAAACAAACGGATGTAACACATAGGACAATACGAATATGGGAGAAAAATGCTGAAATAATACATACCTTATCAACTTCGATTTTACTATAAGCTGATAAGTGAGATTATTATTTTTACTTGAATCATCTGCATAACTAGCTCGAATCACCCACTGATTTTCAAATGCACTAAACTTTGATGTTTCAAATACAGTATTATTGTTTTCAGTCTTTTGAGCTTTTAATTGAAGGTCTAAAAAAGCAAAATAAAATTCATAAAATAGTTACTGTAATGATGCATAAAAACATCAGCATATGAGCATAGATTTCTAATCAGGTGTACAGTCAACTTAATAATTTGAAAGTACTTGATGCAAACAACTTCGCATCTCAGTTTTCTTTTATGAAATTTAAGACTGCTACAAATTTTTATCTAATGAAAATAAGTTGAGCAGCACATTTCTCTGGAATATGATTTTTATGGATCAGCTAGTATTCAGTTGCTTTGCTAATACTGAATGGGCGTTTGGCCAAATATTTTTGCCTGAATATAGTGACATATTTAGTCAAATAATTTCAAAAGTAATGAAAAAAAGCAGGAAAACATGGCACACAAAAAAACTGGGGGCGGCAAGTGCCCCTCTTGCCATATGCTGCTGATTCCTATGATCTCTCGGAGAGAAAAATCAAATTATTTTTTTAGCATTATGCTAAAGCTTTTTCTCTCATTTTGGCTTTTCTGCTACAGAATTTTTTAACTCAGCTAAATCTTCACTGGCAGTCTGCCAAAACAAGAAATATTGCATCAAGAAAAATATTAGATAGTTTGTTTGAATGAACTAGTTTGTTTGTAAGCTATTCATAGTATTGTTAATTCACTATTATGGTGTACAAGCGTGTCCTGTAAATTGTAAAATGAGCCCTGGATTAGGTCTTATACTGTGTTTCACAAAGACAAACAATTCAATGAAACAAAAATTATAGATATACACATGCAAAATAATTTCCTGAAAGTCAGATACAACATGCATGTTTTCCCTCTGTATTTTATCTATTATGTAACTTTGGGAATACACAGCAATACACACAGAAAAACTATATAATTTTTATCATAGAGTATTAAAAAAAAATTATCAGAATGATTGTTTCTTTCCTAAAATAATGGTAGAATAAAATAACAGAAATTTTCTTTTTAAAAAGTTGCGATACTTTATTAAAATATTAACACAAAACTGCATTTTGGTCTTCAGCAGCTGCTTCTGTTTTTTTTTTTTTTTTTTTTTTTTGTTGTTGTTTGTAAAAGGGCGGGGGGTGTAAATAAGCCTTACACTCATACTAATGACTGTTTGACTGTTTTAAAAGATTTTACCTTTAATAATTCCATGAACATTTTAACAATACTTTGGTAAGCTACATATAGTGTTTTTATTTATTTTTTGAATGCTGCAAGAACCACATTTTAGTCTATTAAATGTCACTTAAATTACAAAATTATATTTCATTGCAGCTCTAGCATAGTTTTGCAAATTACAGTAAACTTTTTAAGAATACTGATTAATTTAATACAAAGGGTTAATGCTTATAAACCAATATCACACAGTTTACAAAACGATTATGAAATACAACACGTTAAATTACAAGGTGGCCACCAAACTATCATTTTCAAGTTCCATGATATCCATCATTCTAGGTCAACATACAAAGAATCTACCAGAATAAATTCTGAGAAATGTACACTACTTTGAATTAATTTTTCAGATAAACTAAGAAATAAACAGAATTGAAATAATTCAGCAATTTGATTCATTAGGATTCCAATAAATTTGGATTCAGAAATCACAACTCAACTGTTTTTCCTAGACAGACAGTATTAAAAGGGCTGTAAATTATACTATGCTTCAAAGACAACCTAGGAGGAACAACTAGAGGAGTATCTGTAGCAATTTTGAGATCTTCTTATTTACTGCTTTTTAAACTAGTGTCTATAGCTATATTTTAATTTAAGCATAGATCAATAATTATATTTTACAAATAATCAAACATTAATAAAACTACATCACACTTTATAGATTATTAACAGATTTATCTTTTCCTCTAGACATAGCATAAAATTCACTTAAAGAGACTGGAATTACTGATTTTACACATTATCCTTATTTAAATTAATGTTTGGTGCATATATTAAAACTTACAGATACATGTTAGAGAACTAAAGCAAGGCATGTGGAGTAAAACAACTTTTTTATGGAGTTATGCAGAATAGTTGGAATACCAGTATTAATGATAATTAAATTAATAGTATTGTTTTAAAAAAGCAAGCTATAATAATTAAGAATAAAATTATGAGGGAGAAAGTGTGAATGCTGGAAAACAATACTAGATTTTAAAATCTTAAAAGAGAGAGAGAGAAATAAATTATTGTAAAGACTGGAGTTAAAGACAACTTTACATATACAGTCAACTCCGGTGATAGTGAACCTCTGGGGACCACCAACTTTCATCCACTATATCTGAAGTTCACTAAAACAGAAGTGTCCCCATGATGAGCAGAGATGTATGTGAATTGGGATTAATGGTTTGCATTCATTATAACCAAAGGTTCACTATATCCGGAGTTAAGAAAAAAAAAATCATAAAATATATATCTGTATAATTTACACAAAAAGATTTATTTTAAAAAAAAATAAAATGTAGAATTGTTGATTACTGGTACTTATTCTTTTTGTGGTATATTTTTATTTATTTTTTACTCTATTGAACCATATATAAGCCTTACTAAGCGCAAATTTACATATACATCATAGAATAATATTAGCACTAATAACAATTAATGCATGTGTAATATTATCATTATAATTATTATTAATAATTTAAATAGTTTTTTTTCCCTTTAATTCGTTATTGACCATCTTTCCTTAGTACTACTTAGCTAATAAAGCTTGTACTACATTGCTCATAGGTTAGCTATACTAAAGTAGTTTTTTATATATTATATTTATTTATTTATCTTTTTCCTTTCCATTTTCTGAATTTTTCGATAAATTAACATGGTTTTGGCAGCATTTTTGTCTGTTTTCTTTCTCTATCTTTTTACTCCTTGGCTCTAGCTATTTCTATTTAGTCGATTAATTTTCTCGGTTGGCATCAATTTCTAGTATTGGCTACTTCACTGAGCTTCGACCTAGATGTTTGGTTAGCTGCCATGCTGGGTTTTTTCCTTATAGCTATGATCGTACCCTCAGGTTATGTAAAATGACTCCTTTTGTCAGGTAACCTGCAGAAACCTAGCTATTTTTGTTTTTCTTTGAAATTGAAATGTGAATACGGTGGTACTTGATAATGGAGTACTCCATTTCAATTTTCCATTCCATCTCCACATCATTGATTGGGTTTGTGAAGTCAGGCTTAAGCCCACATGTTCTCACCTGGCTTGTTTTCGCACTTCTCTTTAGCTTTGATAGCTCTGCATTTTACAATATTTATAGCCCCTGGATTTCCAATTTTTATTTCATGGTTCCAGTTTTAAATTGTTATTATGTGCTACCACTTGCTTGACAATTTACTTGGGATTCCATACTACGTAAGTTTAGCTATTTTATATTATATATATATACTAGCTGAAGTATCCATTCTTCGCAAGGGAATGAATGGACTTTTTGATATTACGATTTGTGGTGATTACTATTCATCGTAATAAACAGATATAGCAAAATGGATATCGCGCTATATTGTGTCCAATAATCATGCATACCGAATTGCAAGGCAATCGTTTGTATGGTGCAGAAGGCCATGCGGCGTAGCGCAATCTAGTGGCGAGTTTTAGTAGAATGGATACGGCAAAAATATTCTTCGCATTCAGATATCAATGTATACGAATTTTCATGACTATCGGCTGGACAGTCCTGAAGTTCATGTGTTGACGCGACATCTAGTGGCAAATTATAGTAAAATGGATAGCGCCAAACTCTTCCCCGTGTTCAAATATCTATGTATACCTATTTTCATAGCGATCATTTGCACAGTCAAGAAGTGATACACTGCAGGGCCATCTAGTGGTTAATTAAAGTAATGATTTGCTACAGCGCCGTCAAGTGGAGAGTTATAGCAAAATGGATAACGCCAAAATATTCTCATTGTTCAAACAGCTATGTATACTGATTTTCATAGCGAGTGTTCAAATATCTATGTATACCAATTTTCATAACGATCATTTGCACAGTCAAGAAGTGATACACTGCAGGGCCATCTAATGGTTAATTAAAGTAATGATTTGCTACAGCGCCGTCAAGTGGCGAGTTATAGCAAAATGGATAACGCCAAAATATTCTCATTGTTCAAATAACTATGTATACTGATTTTCATAGCGACCGTTTGAATGGTTAAGAATTTGGCCTGCTGCAGCGTCATCTAGTGGCGAGTTAAAATAATAATGCATTGCAGTGTCATCTAGTGGTGAGTAACATCAAAAGGAACGCAGTTAGAATATATTCTTCGTGCTCAAATGTGTAAGTATAAAAAATTTTATGCCGATTGGTATAGAAGTTGATGCGTTGCAGCGCCATTTAGCAGCAAGTTACAGCAAAATGGATAGTGAAAAATATTCTCTGTGTTCTAATATTCGTGCATACCAAATTTCATCGAAATCGGTTGGACGATATTGGTATAGCAAACAGCTAAACGGAATAGAATTCGACATTGTGCTGCGGCACCAAGTGGCAAGTTAGAGGAAAACGGATAGCATAAAAACCTTCTCCATGATAAAAGACTTAGGTGAACCAAATTTCATGGTGCAACGGTACTCTAGTTTTTCAACCTCATAAACACATACCAACATTCATTTTTATCTATAACCAGTATTATTATATATACCAGTCTCAAATAAAATCCAGTTTCAAATCTAAGCCTCGCCAAAGTGCCAACATACACCATTTTGCAAGAGTTTTTTCAGGGAATCATTCGAAGCATTGACTTAGCAGCAATCAATATGGGAAATGGTTCGACCGCCAAAGAGTAAAGCACACATTTATTTGAAAAGTGGAATCCCTTAATACAGCCGAATTTTTTTAAATTATCAACTATAACGTGTTTTATTCATCGTTACTCCGATGTACTAAATGAGAAGATTTCAATTTTCTGAAATTTGGCAGAATTCCCCTAACTTAAATCAATGTACTCAATTGGCGAGAATTCTGAAGTTAGATTGCTTGAAATCCCTTAATAACTGCATTATTTCTTCAAGGATCATTAAAATTTAATGCTGTATTCTAATAAAATCTTGCACTTGTTTTAAAAAATCTATGTCCTTAAGCTCTCAATAAATTGCGCCAAGCTGAAAACTGTGCAAACAGCTAGAACTCACTTTCTCAAAATCAATATTTCAGCCATTTTATTTTTTTGCCTAACTAAAAAATTTTACACAGTAGCCTTGGAAATCTTCAATTCTTATTGTTTTGCGTATAAAACATTTCATTCCTGCTCTGATTTCCCATGCACACAATATTATAATTTTTTTAAAATTAACCTTACGAATATAAACTAACAAAAAAAAAATCATTAATATTCTTTTATTTTTACTTTGAGAATTTAAAACATTTTATTCGGCAAAATCGCCACACATGGCAACCACGATCCTTATTTCACACTTTTTTCACTACAGGGGTTACTATTACGGAAAGTTTTTTGCATGGAGAGCATAAAAAAATCTCTTAAATTCCGGGAACGGGTGGACTTTCAAAGTTTTAAAGTGGACTATGATTCATTCTATATTATTTTACATATCTGTGCTAAATTTCAGGCCAATAGGTCCAATTTTGTGGATTTGTATACGAATCAAATCCACAAACAAACAGAATTTCATTTTTATTTATAAGATTAATGACTATATCATTTTATCTCTCATCCCCTTCATTGAAAAATGTGTCCCAAAAATGCGACATAATTTTACATATATTTAACCCTCTGACGTTTGGGCGAGCTTTCAATTAGTGCTTCCAGAAGTTCACATCCGGCCAAAATTCGAAGAATGTTGCCTTCCTCTTTCAGAAATTATCTGATAGCAATTCACTGTGGGTGGTGGTGAAAATCCACACTTCCTTGAAAGTTGGTGTTTTCGATGACTGTGCCGAAGAATGGCTGGGGTAATTTTTGTATGACGAAAAAAGAGAAAATACATCTCGGGGTCATGGGAGGTATTTGCGCCTCCCATATCGGCTATTGTCCAGCAATTGTAAAAAGTTCCGCCTGCTGCAAGACAGGGGAAAGAAGTTGTCACTTTCTCTCGGCCGGCCGGCTGGCTGGCTGTTTGTATGGAAAGTTGTTTGGCCGGCCTTTGACCGCCAGAGGGTTATTAAATACTATTAGTTCACAACAGCTTCAATCTATTGTTACAAGATTTCGTAAGCTGTAGAATATGCATCACATGTATTTTTCTATAAATAGGTTACAATCATAAAAATTTAAACATAGGGTTACCAGGCTAAATACATCAAAGATGAGAGATAAAATGACATAGTCAATTAATATTGTTTTAATATGGCAATAATGAAACTAAAAAATTAGGGGGGTTCAGGGTGGTCTCCCCCTGACAAGGCTCGAACAGCCAAGTTTTATATATATGCATATAATTTGGCTCAGCTTTTATTAATTTTTATTATTATTTTTTCAAATTGTGGTTTCTATTTCTTGCTTCTAGCTGTTATATTTTTAATGTGAGGTATGTCTTATTTGCAGTATGTTTTGTGTTTTACTTATTAGTTATATATATATATAAGTCAAAGATTATAAAAGGTCTTTTACACAGTTTAAAATGCCATCTGTTCAGTTCCAATTTTTTTACTAAATTCCCTGATTTTTCACTGATATTTCCAGGAACTGTAAATTCCTTGATCCTCAATATTTCTGGGTAACAGGCCACTTTGAATTATTTAAAAAATCTAAAAACTCTTTAAACTAAAACAAAAATATAAAATAAAAAATCATCTAAAAACAAAATGTGAGTGTGTATACCTGTATAAGAGATCTTTTCAACTGACAGCAGTTCCATTATTTTATGATAAAGTTCTGTCCCCTCTTTTTGTTGGTGGTCTAAATTTATCAATGATTTCAAAATTTCATATCCATTAGCTGATGGTTGAGTGCATTGTTGCTCATGTTGCTCTTTTTCAAATTCAGGACCTTCCCAAGGACAACCAATTATACTATTTGAACATACAGCAGGTCTGAAAATTAAAGTAATTGCCATTAATATGCTGTTTAGTGAAAATACTATGAATAGAACTTGACTAAACAAACAGCCAAATATTTAGTCACCAAATATTTTAAACTAGCATTAATGTTAATGCATACGGTTACATATATTTTTCATCAGTTCAGATTCTTATGTTACATATTATCCCACTGATGATTCAACACCCTATCTTCTGGGAAGGATAAGAAATAGCTCAAAATAATTTTTAAGCTTTGAGCTTCTCTTTTTCAGATATTAAGAAGAAAATTACCAAGCAAAATCCCTTTATGCTCATGCACACAAAAAATAAAGATAATTCCACATTAATCCAGGGCCATCCATTTGTGTGAGTAGGCTTTAGATTATGAGCCCCAACCATATTAAAAGGCCCCAATGAAGCAAATTAAAAGATAAAAATATTACAATTATAATTAAATTTATAAAATTTTAAAAATGAAATATTCAACATATTAGTGACTGGGTATATATGAAATGTTTATAACTACAAGCAGGGTCAGAAAAAAATATTGCCCAATGAGCCTGGGGCATATAAAATTTTCAACCAGGCATATTTTTTTTTTTTTTTTTTTTTTTTTGGAGGGGGGGGGGGGGCATGCAAAAAAAATTGACCATAAGATTCATAAACTACTTATTAAAAAAAAAAAAACAGTATTATATACATATTTTTTAAATGCCATTGGTTTTTCAAACTAAGGAACTATTGAATAGAATATGAATAGAATTAAAACGTGTCTTCATGCTGGATTATCAACTGCTTCAATAAATGGGACTATATTCCGTATACGGTGCTTTGTTTACATGTCAATGGTTTGTTTACAAATCATTGGCGAACAATCTGACGCGAGAGTGAGCGATGCACCGCCAACTGCCGGTGGTAGTTGTGACTGGCAACCATAAAGAATACGTGTTTCGTCAGGTTTGGGAATTTGAAATTGTTTGCGTTATTGATGGAAGGGAATGAAATGTGTTATGTTAATATAAGAAAAGAATTTGTGGGTGTTTGTTAGAAATATAGTACGTTATAAGCCGGTGGGTGTTGGGGACATTTCTGAGCGGTTATTTACCAAAAAAATAGAGGTAAGTGTTCTTTTTTAACGAATCTTTCGATGTTTAAGGTTTTTAATGTGAATTTTAAATTGATATTTGAAGTGTTTATGTTTTCGTAAGTGCTATTTACGTGCTATTCTAATCATACTGACTTTATAAGAGGTGTACAACTAGGTTGTTTAATCCACCGATGTTTTTTTGAGTTGAAAACGGGCCAGTGTTTGCCCAGTTTACATTAGCTGTACAACTAGGTTGCTTAGTTCACTGTAGTTGTTTTTTTTTAGTTAAAAACGGTCCACTGGTTGCGTAGTTTACATAGCTGTACAACTAGGTTGCTGAATCCACTGAGGTTTTTTTAGTAAAAAACGGTCCACTGGTTGCATAGTTTACATAGCTGTACAACTAGGTTGCTGAATCCACTGAGGTTTTTTTAAGTAAAAAACGGTCCACTGGTTGCATAGTTTACATAGCTGTACAACTAGGTTGCTGAATCCACTGAGGTTTTTTTAGTTAAAAACGGTCCACTGGTTGCATAGTTTACATAGCTGCACAGCTAGGTTGCTGAATCCACTGAGGTTTTTTTAGTTAAAAATGGGCCACTGGTTGCCTAGTTTAGATAGCTGTACAGCTAGGTTGCTGAATCCACTGAGGTTTTTTTTAGTTAAAAACGGACCACTGATTGCGTAGTTTAGATAGCTGTACAACTAGGTTGCTGAATCCACTGAGGTTTTTTTAGTTAAAAACGGTCCACTGGTTGCTCATTTTTAGTGGAATATATGTGCAATTTTAATGTGCTGATAGTGGAAAATGGTTGGCGACAGTCGCTGGAGCTTGGCGGCCGCCAAGCTCCAGCGACTGTCGCCATGTTTACATGGGGTGGGCACCGGCTTGTATGATTTTACCAATAAATGATCAGATGAGAATAAACATTGATATGCCTGAAATTGAGGACTACATTAGAGACTGATTATTGGCAATCTTCAGGAAAAGGTTTCAGGCATGTTAATGGCCACGCTGTTCACATATCTAAGATGTCCATACTGATTCGGTTTGTGGTTGCAACATTTCCATGCAAACAGTCTGAATATTGTAAATTTTACAGAGCAATAAAAATGTAGTAATATTTTTTGGGCATGTATTATTTTAGGTTACATGCCCAACCAGGCATGTAAATTCTTGGAGATTTTTCTGCCTCTGGTTACAAATCATTGCCTAACTCTGATAGGCACGTGTAAAATTGAAGTTAGATTGATGTGTAACATACTCTAAATAATCTATTTAGAACTGTGTATATTTCTGTGATGTGTTCAGTTAAATGCATTTTAACAAAATAGGACACATTTGTATTTCATAGCAATAGTATTTACACTAACCATAGGCCCAAAATATGGTGAATGTCTAAAATCAGACCAGAGGCCTTAGAAAACAATTCTCATTAGGGCCTTCAAGCCCAGACAGTTTTTGTAGAGGGGCCTTAAAATTTTCATTGCCTTGGAGTCTCAATAAGAATCTGATTCTGCCTTTATCTTAAAATGAAATTACTTTCATAGGAAAAAAGCTAAGTTATAATGGAAAAATTTCTAAGTCATACCTTTTCTTACATACAAAATGTTCATGGTAAGTTGCATTTTCAGGAGGAAATTCACATGCACAATGTGGACAAGTGATCGGAAGCTCTGAAATTGTTTTTTCAACAGCAACATTACGAAAGCTAAGTTCTTTTGTTAATGTTGTCTGACACTCCGGGCAAGCTGCAATTTCATTCTGCAACCGACTTTCAGCTAGAATGTCGTTCAGGCACCCAGCACATATGAGATGTCCATATTTACACTAAAATTAAAACATAAATAACATACATAAAATAAATTGAAACGCGAAAGAGAAAAGAGAAGCTATAGAGGATATATCTGGCAAATCAGATATGCTTATAGGTAGCTTAAACACAGACAGACATTCTTTTATTACGCTTTTATATTTTAAATGAAACAATTAATTCTAGGCTTCACCCAGGCCTAACCGTATCATCTGGTGCTGTTTACAAGATAAAGCCAATGTTCATGTTTCATTGCTTATCTTTTTGGCACCATGTTGGTACTCCCCACAAGTGTGTAATAAACCATGCTGATACATTCTGACATTATGGCAACCTGAAAATGCAGCACATATGCAGTTACCGCAATTTAACATATGCATTGTGTAATTAATTCAGGTGTTTTACAGGGTTGTCAGATTTGCTGCCAGGGTAGCTCCCCATTTTCCCCACCAGGGCAGGTTTTTTACCTTAAAAAAACTCAATGTTGATATTATTGATCAAGACAAAGTCGTGCAGACAGGAATGAGATATTACATAAAGATGTGTATGAATGCCATGAACAGACCTAGATAAAATGTAAAACTGCCTGCGAACTCTAATGCTCTCTTGAAAATTTTCTGGGGGAAAATGTTGTGTCCCTCAAGAGTAGTACTATATCACCCCATAGTAAGCTAAATTTTTTAAAGTTACAAAAGCTTAAAGTATTAAGAGTATATTTTTATCCATTTTTGCTACTTTTAATGTTGATATTGACTAATCATTTTGTAAAATCAAACATAATAAACATGATTTATTATCCGGCTATCTGCAAACTTAAACAACATTGCAAGTCTCGGCGAACGCCGTTCGTGCACATTATCTGAGCCTGGCCATGAAATATATAGCTATACATTTAAAAAAAAAACATTTCTACCTGATACATAGGGCACCTTCTTAATTCAGAGCAAATGCGACAGCTTAAGATATTTCTCATTTTCAGTTTAAATGCAACCTTATCACTCAGTACCAATGTTGAAGCTTCTTGTAATGTTAAAGTTTTTCCAGTTTCTGCAGTTATCGTCACTGGAACGTTCGAATCCCACTCATTTAGTGATATTGTTAAATAATTATCGTTCTGTCTCTCTGCAGTTGGTACATTCGAGCGACTTGTAGCATTGCTCTGGCTTTCTACAGCTACCTCTATGACAGACACTGTATTGTTTCTGTTCATGATTCTTTAGTAAACAATGAATTACCTATAATCTGAAAACATCATTTACTAAAAATTGATAATTGATCAACAATCTTTATAGTTCCATCACAAATAGAAGACATAATCTTATAAACATCGACAGTAATTATAATTATTATACAAGCACATAAAAAGAAAAACGTAAACAGCTTTAAGCTTATAAATGTTGCCACTAAATTTAGCCGAAATAGTAGTGAGCTAGAATATTTTTGAAAAACCAAGATTCTTAATAAAATTCGTAAGCTCGTAAATAATATTGAGTGTATTTTTATATGAATGCTCTACCTTAAATTAGCGTTTATTAATATATGGCATTAATTAAATGCACTGTTTTGTTAACAAATAGCTACAGGAAGTGCGTTCCGTGCACTTGTGCTGAACACAACTACTAGTTGCTTTTAATCGATTTATTCAAAACCGAAACCAAACGAAGGCGTTTCGTTTGCGAGTTTGTTTACTATCATCAAGAGCAAAATGCGATGAATTTAAGGAATAAGTTTTTCTGATGTTTCCAATCTGCAGTCAAAAAAGTTTTTATGAATACTTTTAATACATCAGAATGAGAATGCAGTCATATGAGCTTCGACTTATTCCTCCTGATCTGAGGAGGGAAGAAGCTATTCTTCAAATCGCAGATTCTTTAGACTATCTGAAAAAAATAACTGATAGTATTTTTAATAGAATTCAAGACCGTGTAACTGAATATAGCAGTCGCCTTAAATCTGTACAAACACGTGCTGATATTGCTCAAAAGAAAATAAATAAGATCAAGGGCAGTAGTAAAGCTACTAAGGTAAACCGATTCATTAACGATCTAGGAAAGATTGTGAAGCTATTATTTTTTCAGATGTCATTTAGAGGGAGACAGTTAAGTCAAAACATGATACAAACTTTATTTTTATCTCTCAAAATGCTTTTATATAAAAAAATATATTTGTTGTCTTTTCTAGGGACCTTGATTACATAATACAACCGGTATAATTTATTACTGAATGAGTCATATTGTTTACTTCTAAATAAATTTAATAAACATTATATGCTTTTAAAGAAATATTTACAATTTCTGTAAGCACATAAAAATGAATAAAATATACTATCATTATTGCTATATGAATACTTAAAATATTGTACTTAATGTTTGTTCCTTAATTAAAGATTGCCATTTTGCATGTTAATGGAAGGTAAGGTACTCTCTCATAATCAAATTTTTCACATTTTATTTTGTCTATTTGTTTAATTTATTTATCAACAAAGTTTCAAAAAATAATCTGACAATTATATGTTGTTTGAACAAAAGTTGTGCTGGTTTCTTAAATGTGTGAGTCCCAAAACAACATTCAATTAACTATTCGGGTGCCCTTGCAGGGGTCGCAATTTGCGGTTGCCCGCTTTCCCGGGACAATCTGATTTTTACATGGGCAAGTAAAACAAAAATTTCAGTTGCCCCTCGGGCAACCAAGAAAAGCAACTATTCCCCTTTTAATTCCTTAGCTTGGGGGGGGGGGGGGAAATGCAGTATCCTATTCCTCTATTTTCATTTTGAACTTCTTTCTATTTCTATTTTCATTTCCTAATAATGGCAATTATATGAATAAACATTTGACAACTTATTTTCATTGTAATGGCCGCATGTTCTTAAAACTTTTGTGTAGCGAAAATTTTAAGTGCAAGAAACTTCATTTTCAAGTAACCAAAATAATTTCAGTGACTGCCCAGTAGGCAACGAAAAAAAATCACAAGATTCTATCCCTGGTCCCTTTCTGAAATTTCTGGATCCTATTTCAATAAATTTAGAAACTAATGAAAGCACTTATTTAAAATTGCAACACTACAGACAATTGGGTTCTTAAAAGTACTATACTTAAGTTTTAAATAAAAAGACTTTGGGACATGGTGATTTGAAAGAAAATAGATCATGTTTGGAAATAGTGAGTAAAATATGGACATGAGCATTATGCCAAGTGAAAATTAGGCATTATTTGAAGATTGCTAAAATTTAAATAATAAAATATAGCTCATTCGAAGTAGGAACAGAAGCATGTGTTCAGGTCTTTTTCTTATTATTTTACTGTTCTGGTAAATTTCCCTGTAAATGACTATGATATATATATATATATATATATATACGTATATATTACTTCTAGTATGAATTCCTTAAGTAGAAAAAAAAAAAAATGAGTGCTACTTCAGAAATATATTTATTATTCAACTTAAAATTTGATTTTTGCAGTGCAGTAAAAGCAAAACATAAAAACAACATACATTTTTCTTTTTCTCCCCTTGCATTTCATTATGATTCAAGTTCAGCCAATTGGTTTGTAAAAGTGGAGTGTTATGTGATTTGGACATATATTTCTGAGTCTTAACTGAATAATTATACTATCATTGACCACTTTAAAACAATAATGATGTTTATTGTTTTGTTCTGTCATGGTACGTCAAAGCAAAAAAAACCAAAGTTACTTAATCTTTGGTTAATAAATATTATAACGTGAATAAATAGCAAAATTAATAGTTGCCAAATGCAGATCAAATTTCTGTAAGTGATGATTTTAAAATATTTGTTATAGTTGCCGATTTTATTTCATTTATTTATAATTTTTATTAATGCATTCAAAAATGTTTTAAATTTAATATTATCTTACATTTTTCAAAAATGCCTTGCTTCTTTTGTATATGTAAGTGGCTACTGCATTAAAAAAAAAAAAAAAAGGTGAGTGGCCCTTGACTACTGTATATTGACTTATTAGTACAAAATATTTGTAGGTTTTTTCAAGTTGCAAGTATCCTGCTGGTGATGTTCTTGAAGAATATAAAGCTCTGTTTACAGATGATCTTGAACTTCGTGGGAACCAGTTTTCTAATTATCATGTTAAATCTAAGCACATAACTCCTGATGAAAAGATTCTGAAACAGAAGGTCCAGTTTTACAATGTGAGGGTTCCAGAAAGACACAAAGAAAAAAATCAGATGGTGGAAGAAGGTTTGGGCAGATTACCTCGAGAACTGGATTCTGTCAGCACTTTACTGCTTTTTAATACCTCTGAAAATCCGTAAGTTATGCCTTACACTCCTTCATAAAATTATGATCATAGTTGTCGTATTCTGCTCCCCTGCTGGGAGACTTTTCACTGTTGGGAGAACTTAACTTATTTCAGAACTTAAACCAAAAAGACAAAAAATTATTCTGTTGAAATAAAGCATTTTGAAAGTTAATGGATTTGTTTGGAAATCACATTTTAATTTCTTTGTGCAAGTAACGTTGACATAGTTTCTGTGCCATGATTTTGCAGCTACTCTGTATATCATATCAAATATTTATTTGTAAGACAAAGTTTATGTAACAGAGAATTTCTCATATTTTGAAATTTCTTAACTATGGGAATTAATTTTATTTATATAAGTAAGGAAACATTTCATAACTTCTGTGTGAAAAACAGGTATGCAGCTAGTAAATAATAAATACAAACATATACATCTATATTTGATTTTTAAAAGCAATTAAATATTAAAGTTGGATTATATAAAAGCCATTAAATTGAAGAAAAAAATCCAATTTGTCATAAAAAGTTGGATTATGTTAAACTGTTAACAAAGAAATGAATAACTGTTAATCGTTTTTTGACAACTAATTGCACTGATTGGGGGGGGGGGGAGATAGTTGATAAAAATGATCGATTGTATAATACATAAATATCATTTTTTTTTTTTTTTTTTTTTTTTCTATATGTAGTTTCTGAAGTAGAGTATAACCTTGATATCTCAAAGTCGAAGGGATACCTTAAAAATTCAAGATAACAAGATGAAACAGAAGGGGGTCAGTTTGTAAGGAAGAACAAATTTATTCAAGATATCAAGGTTATTGAGGTTTAAGATAGTGAGGCTATACTGTATTTTGAATTTTTGCATTTACTATGACATTATTACTGATACCTGAAATAAAAATCTATTTTAGGTACAAGAAATATGTTGTCCTAGATCCTCTTGGAGCTATTACAAAAACTAGAAAAAGTTTAGAAGATGAAAATGAAGCTAATGAAATTGCAGCTGCACCCATTTCAATAACTCAGCGGGATCATGCAGAATCAATAGAAAAGACTAGCTATTTTTATAATCCTGGACTTGGTGAAGTGCCTGAAATGGATGTTCCTTTAGCACTGCCAGATTTGCCTGGTAAATATTATAATGTATAGTGCAAAATATTTCTGATTACTTACAGATGCATATACCATATAGTGATGTAGTTTTCTTTGTTACAAACAAATTGTTTGTGATATGTAGCTTCTTAATTATTAATGTTAAAACAAACCAAAATTATTTGCACAAAACTATTATTTCAATAAGTTGTTATTCATTCTTCCAAATTTCAAAGCAATATTTTAAAGAAAAGTAATAAAATCTTTTCAACTTTTTAGACATCTATTCACATAAACAAAAGAAAAATCAGTAGATAAAACCTAATATTGCATGTAGACTAAAAAGTTAAAATATTTTCACACCACTTAGAAAAAATTACTTAACTACAAAAGTTTAATTATCTTGGAAGTCATTTCAAATTTAATATACATATATTTATGAATAATTGTTTATAATCCATGGAATCAACATTGTATAAAAAATAAATCTGTATTTGCATCTTGAATTAATACACTTTGCTGATTCAAGCTAATTTAGTTTCCTTATATTTATGTTTAAATGTACTGCAAGCATTTTGTATTATTTTAAACTCTTTTCTTTCTTTCTTTATTTTTACTTTCCGAACATGTACCGTGTAAGGAAAGTATTGTAATCATGAAAAAATTCGACTTCGAGATTTTGGTGTACTTACACGTTTTGAGGTCTGAATTCATTTATGCTATTTTTAAGAGATGTATGTATGTATGTGTGTGTAGGTGAGTGAACACGGTAGCTCCTAAACGGGGCATTCGATTGAACTATATATGGTACAAACCACCGTCGCAAGACCGATATTGATTTTGGTGTGTATAGGACTTATAGTTTTTCTGCAGGACTATGACAAAGATTTCTTTTACATTATGGCCTATGTGGAAATTCTTGAAAGTGCGCTAGCATTTAAACGGTACATTCGATTGAGTTCAAATTGGGCATATATCTCATAAACCATCATCATAAGTCCGGTATTGATTTTGATGTGTATAGGTCTTATAGTTTTTCTACAGGGCTACGAGAAAGGTTTCTTTTACATTATGGCGTATGGGGAGAAATTCTTGAAAGTGCGCTAGCATTTAAACGGCACATTTGATTGAGCTTCAATATGTTTGAATTATTCATCTATTAAAATTTATTTAAATGCTTGTAAATGATCTTAATCGTAAGTATTCGGAAAGTCGAGTGGAGTCACTCCAGATTTTTTTTTTTTTTTTTTGGTTAAGGTTGCATGCATTGCTGGATTAAGACTCCTTGGCACCCTAAGTATTTCTTGCTTATGGGACTTCCATCTCTAAAAGTGGTTTAAAAAAATTCTTATAGTATTTGTCATATTATCTTTTTTTATGCATATTTATCACAAACATAACATTATTTACTTTAAATTAAGAAAAAAAGAGGTATTAAATATAAAATAAAAAAAGCACATGTCATTTATACTTAGGGGACCGCATACTAAAAAGCTACTAGTGAAATTTCATTAGAGTAAATTCATTAATGTGTCAAGTAACAAATAATCATAAGTTTCACAACAGATCAGATGCTATGTACTATACTGACAGACATATGTGCAGTGTATGTGAAAATGTTGGGGGCACATATCAAATTCAAAAATAGAAAAGAATGATTTCTCTTAAATTTCAAAACAAATATTTTAAATCATAAGATTTGGAAACAAAGTTGAGGGCCATATGTCCTCCTCTTACCCACTCTAACACTACACCTTTTCTGACAAAGCATCAAGCCAAAATGCCAGTTTATATATGGTATCGTGGTTCATTGTTTAATATCTTTATGGACATAGAACTGTTTGCTGTACAGTTCCATACCATCTTGTACAAAAATATGTACACCATAGTTAGAGATGCACGAAGTGCATAAATAGATTTAAAGGTATTGCAGATTGTTTTGCAGTGATTCCGAGGTTTTATGGAGATTTATTTATTTTTTATTTTTTTAAGATCGATAGTTACTGAGAAGAAATATTTTTAAGTCACTATAGCTTAATCACATTGCATATATGTATATTCATATACACACTACGTATTCTTTTATCTTGGGCTGTTATGAGTTTGCAGATAGCTTTGAATTATGTGCTTGGATAGTTTCTTTTTTTTTTATATATATATCTGACTGTCTAACAAAGTTTTGCACTGGGCTCATGCATGGTTGCATCAAAGTGCTGTTAATAAATCCCTCAATGTGTTAATCTAAAGCATCATTGTCTACACATTTGACTGTGCACAGATTTTAAAATTAAATTCTATGTGGAATACTTTATCATACAAAAACCCTTAATGTGTTAAAAGTTTGTGCTGCAGTATTTTACTTTATAGCTATATGATTTTTAAATATTGGTCTTAAAAATAATGATATCAAATTTTGAGTAATGCCCTGGTGTGACTTTATAAGGTTTGTTTTTAAATTTCATTACAATTACTCTTGTTTTATTTCTAAAGATTTACACATTAAAGAATGTTTTTAATTATCAAATACACTCAAATATATCACACTTTCACTGAGCCTATATTATGTATTCAAATGAATTTATTTCAATAATTTAATTTATCTTTTGCATCACGTTGTCCAAAAGGGCAAGTAAAATTTGCATGAATGTTTTCTTTGTATACTTTACTATGTATTTGAATACATTTAACTTAGTTTGGATACTATGACACAAAGTAAACATTTATGTAAATTTTACTTGCCCTTTTTGGATAGCGTGACACAAAAGATAAATTAAATTATTGAAATAAATTCATTTGAATACATAATATAGACTTAGTGAAAGTGTGATATATTTGAGAGTGTATTTTATAATTAAAAGCATTGCTTGAATGTGTAAATCTTTAGAAAATAAAACAAGAGTAATTGTAATGGAATTTAAAAACAAATCTTATAAAGTCACACCAGGGTGTCACTCAAAATTTCATATCATGATTTTTAAAACCCATATTTAAAAGTCATATAGCTAAGTAAAATGCTGCTTAACCCATTAAGGATTTTTGAATGAGGATATATCATTGATTTTTAGGGGTGTTATCAGAAGATAATAAAAAATAAGTGAAAGTAAAACCAGTCAAATTTTTCATTTGCAGCTCAATATCGAATGAAAGCAATGAAAATCTGTATCATTTCGTGAATTATAAATGAAATTTAAGCTTTATATGCTTGGTAAATTTAAGGGTACCCAGATAAATAAAATTTTATGAATTTTAAAGCCCTATAATATATAAGAATGATAAACGCAATCCAATAACTGATGGGAGAAACAGTGGTAGCTATGTAACGTGAGTAGTGCAAAAATTAAATGAAATCAACCAAAATAACTTTCATGAATTTCAATGTAAGATTAAAAATAGAAACAAGATACAGTAGGTACTTAACCGGATCTCCAATTTAACTGGCCGTATTTGATTTAAATTTTTTTTTTTTAATTCCAAAAATGACTGACACTGACCTCTGTCATATTACATAAAGATGGAGCAAAAGCACTGGGAAAAGGCTTTATGCTATGTAGAACAACAAGTATCAGCTTCCTCCATTGATGTAATGCTTTAAAGTTGCCGAACTTTCAGTCTTTAGCAAAAAAAAAATGACTGAAATTTTTAAAAACAGATATTTCTAAAACTTTTGCAATAAACTAAAAAAATTCTTTTAATGCAGAGTTCCTTCATTAATTATATACAGGGTGTCCAGTGCTAACGCTGTCCAATGGCTATTTCCTAAACCGTTAGTCAGAGACGCATAGTTCCAATTGCAAAAATGCTTTAAATTGTATAATCTATTATATGAGAAACAATCAAAGTCTAAAAATTAAGAAATTTAAATTTTTATACGGTCCCCCGGTCCTATCGGTTATAATTAGAAATATTTTCTTTATGCAATTTCATGCACAATAAAAAAAAAAAAATTCGTCCTTCTACGACCAAAATTCATCGATTTACGAAGCAGCAAACATTGTGACTTAAGTCACTTTTCCACATTTAAAAATGTCCCGTTATGGTAAACTGTTAAGGGACCATATAAATACTGAAATTTTAAATTATAGGTTTTAATTTCATTTTCTGGCATAATGCCAAAAAAGAAGCAAAACTAATTTTAGAGTACTGATCTTCAAGCAGACAGGGCCTTATTATCGCATGGGCAAATCGGGACTTTGCCCAGGGCCCCCCAATTTCAAATGTTGTTCTAAAATATTCTTTTTTAAAATTTTATAAAAAATGAAAGAAATTTCATAGATCAGGGTCCCCCTAATCTATCAATGCCCGGGGGCCCCTGATGGTCATAATCGGGCCCTGCAAGCAAAGGGTTATAGTCAAGCTCTATTAAAATCTATCTGATGTCAGACTTACTAAATCATATATAGTGTTACAAATTTTCGGAGGAACACGCTGTTCTGGGGCTTAAAATAGTTCAAAATTAGTATTCTACGCTTCAAATAGATAAATTTTGCTTTTTGTTGCATCAAAATCCGTCAACTAGAACCGGAGATACGGAGGTTTCGGTTTCCCATTCAAATATATGGGGTTTCTAGAAATCTCAAGAAATATTGGTCCTAGAGCTTCGATCTCTTCATTTTTGGGGACTTAATTTTGGCGAGATTTTGGTCATTTGGCGCGATTTTCCCTATGGGGCCTGTAAAGTTGCTTGTGCTACATTAAAAACGCATAATAACCTATCATTTCTCTTCTATGACGTAATCAAAATTACCGCTTTATGTGGAATCCCCGATAAATAGACTTTACTGGTAGCTTCTTGTACCTTCTGCGTCGGCCATCGGCTATAAATTGAAGCGCTTCGGAAGCCCCAGTTCAGTGCGAGTTGAACGCCCAGTGTGTGAAGAGCTCTCTCAGTGTGAGTACGCTTGATAGAAGCGGTGTTTCGCACTTCTTTTCGAAGCTGTTTTTAAAGTGCTGTGTGTAAATTCTTCACCGTTGAGTCTTGAGGGATTATTAGTGTTATCCTTCGTATATTTCCACTGAATTTTACCTGTGGAAGTGTTTTATTTTGTGTGAGAATTACAGCCTTTGTGAGAGCTTCTGATCTAAGCGGACTGTTAATAGCACATTACTGATTGAGTGTGCTTGTGAATTTTGTACAGCTGATTGTTTAACTAAGTTCTAGAAGCTATAAAGTTTGTGTTCCATCCTGACAAGGGACTTTTACTAGAACTTTCTACACCAACTGGACTTTAGAACGACGAACCCAGGAAACAAGCAGAAGATAGGTAGCATGTGCGAAAGGTAGCATGAAGATGTGTAACGTAAGAGTATGCTACAAAAAGTACAGGAAGAGTTTTCTGTACGAGTGCATATTCAGATTGCAGTCGAGGGAAGTTATTTAATGCCAGTTCATTTAAAAAACCTGTTTAAAAAATTCTACTTTCAGCATAAGCTATATTTTTATGTTACTTTATTGGATACACATTGTTAAACGTTAATCTTCTTCATTGCAATCTATATTCATAAAATAGTTAATGAAATTGCTAATAAATATTAGAAAGCTCAAACCATGTACATTAATTTTTCTCAAATTCATTTTGTACACAACCCCTATTTCACAGCTCGAAAAGTGCTCTAACTTTAAGCAGCTGTAACTCGGTGAATTTTGGTCGTAGAAGGTCGATTTTTTTTTTTATTATTGTGCTTGAAAATGAATAAAGAAAAATTTTCTAAATATAACCAATAGGACCGGGGGACCGTATAAAAATTTAAATTTCTTAATTTTTATAGAAATTGATTTATTGACTTTGATTGTTTCTGATATAATCGATTATGCAATTTAAAGCATTTTTGCAATTGGAACTATGTGTCTCTAACTAGCGGTTTAGGAAATAGCCATTGGACAGCGTTAGCACTGGACACCCTGTATAGTTTTTTCATTCTCCACTTTAACCAGATTTTCATTTAACCAGCTAATCCCCGGTCCCATTTAGGCCAATCTTAGGCCTAATAGGTTCTTGTCTCCTAGGAAACTCCCTGGGAAGTGATGAGCATGGGTGAGAACGAGAGGGGTGGTGGCGAGGAGGAGGGGGAGTAGACCAGAGGAAAATGGAAAAACTGAACTCACCTTTCACATGGAGAAAGATTCTTAGAAAAAAGGGTATTAGAATCAGAGGAATGCTACCAGGAATAGAAGTGAATTTTGCACGTATTCTTACACTTAAACTGATTGTTTGTGTCATGCCTGCTAATCACGACCTCAGATTAGCTTGTTTCAGTGCTAATACACGTAAGTTAAATAGTCCCTCTTTACACTGGATTAAATAAAAAACACGAGTTTTCCTAAATAAACCCTCTTTCCTAAAATTCCATCAGTCACCGATTTCAACACCAGTTAAAATCATATATTAATTTTTTTTAAATCGTTGGAGTGGATTTTGAGATAAAAAGGAGACATGAATTTTCCATAAAAGTTAGCTGTATATATAGAGAGTCGCAGATGGTTGGTTGGTGTAGGCTGTGTCACTTGTAGAACTGTGTCATTCTCCATGATCATGTCATACTATTGTTATTATTTCTTCTATAATCATGAGATATTTTTCATTTTTGTGTTTTTTATGCTGCCTTAGATGCCTTAAGCAGTTGTTAACTAATCTGTCACTGATTGTATGTTTTATTTAAATTTATTATTAAAGTAAACAATCGAGTGTGTTAAAAAAATTCTCTTTTATGTTCTACTTATTAGAAAATTTAATCCTATACTGTTGAATTCCAGCTTACTTTTTTGTTAATCTCTTAATTTTTATTCTCTGATGCTTGACTATATTAATTGCAGAAACTTGGTATTTTTAAAACTTAGTCCATTACCATATTTCCCATACGGACCAAATCTTTTAATATTTTAAAACTGCTCCATTTTTGTTATAGAAAGTGTTGTGGTTGTCAGTAAAATAGATTCTTTGTTCTTTTTTTGTTTGATCCAAGTATATTTCATTAATTCTAACTTAATAAATCAGTGTATTATGCATGTGCATGATATAGGCTGGGAAATATGGTAATAATGTCTTACCTTATACACATACACATATGTATTTTTTTTTTTCTTCCAGGTGTTGCAGATGATTTAATGTTCAGTGGTGATTTAGAACAATCTATTGCTCCTTCATCAATACCTGTCTTGTCAAACACTGTATTACCTGAATTACCAACCGTTGTGCCAGAAAATCCTCAGAATACTCCCGAGGCTAATCCAGCAGCCATGACCCTCAGTCTGCCTTCTGTGCCAGTTGATACAAGTTCTCCGATTCCCAGTGCAGCTGCTCCCCCACCTCCTCCTCCACCTCCACCTCCCCCGCCTCCTCCTCCACCCATGTCTCCTGCCACTGAAGAAAAGCCCTCTCAAATGGAGTCCTCTGAAGAGTCCAAAAAGAAGGCGTCCCCAGTATCGGGGCCACCACCAGCAGTTGCCAATTCTGGTGATGCCATAGCTAATCTGCTCGAGTCAATCAGGCAGGCAGGAGGTAGTGGCAAAGCCAAATTGAAGAGTATTACTGATCGAAAGATAGAAGCAAAGAAGAAGAAAGAGGTCTTTGTTTTCATCTTTTTATTCTTCCATTCCTTGCAGAATTAGATATATGGAAATAGTTATATCTAAAATTCCCACACCCCACTAGTTGTTTAAATTAAAAAAAAAAAAAAAAAAAAAAAAAAAAGATTTTGTTTACATCTTTTTTCAATGCTTTGTTACAAAGGGCTTGTTTAAAATTTTGTTTTTTTTTTTAAGAAAAAGTGCTTTATTATTAGTTTTAAATCTTATCTTTATCAAAAATGTACTATAACATTTTTTTTCAGGGGGGGGGGAGTGAAAGAAGGGGGTGCTGGAATATTATTAAGCATTCCGAGGAAGACTGTGTGCCACTAGGGTTTCCTAAAGAAAACACTGCTCCCAGGCAAAGCCATAGCCAGGAAAAAAACTTGGGAGTTCAAGTTTTAGATTTCAGTGAGATAGTTTTCCGATACACTTATACAAATACACTCATGTCCATAAATTAAGGATAATGAAGTTCAGGCAAAGAAAGAGAAAGAAGCAAAACAAATTTGACTTATTTGTAAAGTCTATTTATTAAACAAAAAGTAAAGAGCAAAAAGATGCTATATGTTTAACATAATTAATAAAAATTGCAAGTTTTACTCCCTTGACCAAATTTCAAAAAAGAACCTATTTACAAAAAACAGTATAACATGGTTAGTAGGATAGTTAATACGGAGTATGTCTCCCGGACGATGCAATACAGGCCTGACAACGCCTAGGCATGCTGAGTATCAAATGATCAATCTGATCTTGGGGAATATTACACCACTCATCAAGCAATGCACTCCGAAGTTCCGGTAGACAGGTGGGAGGGGGTTGACAGGCTGCAATTCGTCGGCCAAGCATATCCCACACATGCTCTATTGGATTCAAGTCCGGTGAGTATGCTGGCCAATGCATACGGGTGATATCCTCCGATTGAAGGCATTCGTCTACAATGTTTGCACGGTGAGGACGGCCTTGTCATCCATAAACACAAATTCAGCACCCATGGCGCCCCGAAACAAACGTACATGTTGTTCCAGAATGACATCCCGATAGATGTGGCCTGTCATCGTTACACTCTGAACATGCAGGTCAGTTCTGGAACCAAGAATAATTCCTCCCCAAACGAGCCATCCTGCACCACCGTAACGGTGTCTTTCAATGGTGTTCTCTTGGTGGTAACGGGTAACTGGCGCTCTCCAGATGAATGTCCGGCGAGAATCAGACTCCAAACTAAACCTGGACTCGTCGGAAAACATCACACAAGACCACTGTTGCGGTGTCCACAATGCATGCTCTCTACTCCAGGTTAATCGCAGGCGACAGTGAGTTGCGGTAAGTGGAACACATCTGACAGGCCTACGAGCATATAGACCAATGTGCCCTAAGCGTCTGTACACGGTCTGCCTTGAAACTGTGGTACCGGTAGCTGAAGAGAGCTGACGAGACAGGTCTGATGCTGTACTCCGTCTGTTTCTTTTGGCAGTAACTGCCAAATAGCGATCCTCATTCGGCGTTGTAACTCGGGGGCGACCTGTGCTGTAACGTCTACTCACATTACCATCATCTTGGAATCGTTGCCAAAGCCTGGAGATGACACTCTGGGCGATTCCAAGTTCCTCGGATACTTCCAGCTGGGTACGTCCACATTCCAGTCGTCCGATAATTCTGCCACGTAAAACATCATCCAAATGCCTCCTTTGTGCCATAACTATGCGGTTTTTGCACTGAAAGGCTTTCACAGCGCTTGTGAACAATTTTACTTCTTTGCCACCATTCCTTATATACCCCTCTCTTACACTCTCGCCATTGTGACGTACCATCCACACCATCTGGTGGTTTCCTGTAATTTGCATATTCTTCTTCAAGATGTGTGTGATCATTCCACAGGTGAAATTTTTATTTTAGAGATCAATTTCTGTGTGATTCTGAATTATCCTTAATTTATGGACATGAGTGTAGTAATGTATATACTTGAAAGTGTGGGGAGGGGGTGAACCCCACTCCCCAAATGTTACAGTACAAGTAAAGAAATTGACAGTTTCACTTACACATGTATCAAATTCGAGCAATGCTTATATGGGTCCTGGTCCTACAAATTTTCGTAAATATTATGGGGTCCCAGCATCAAAAAGTATAAGAAACCCTGCATAGAATATCTATGGAAGATATATCCCCTCAGGGCCAGAAAAAAAATTCAGGGGGAGGGCAGGTTTTCTACAAATTTCACAGCTTTTGCTTCGCTGACTTTCCCTGACATCCATCACGCACTTCCCTGACTTTATCTAGTGCACTTCCTCAAATTTTGAATTTCTAGTTTTAACATTACATCCTTTAATTAATAATTGTTATATATTTTGGCCCTTTTTTTTTTACAAATAATAATAATATTAAATTAATATATACAAGAATCTTATTTGACATCACTGGATTCTAACAAAAACCATGTTTGATAATAATTTAGGGTAAAATTAAGCATATTTCAACTGCACAAGATATGCTCATAAAGAACACATTTTAAAATTATTTATAAGGTTTAATGAGAAAATGAAAATAAAACAATTTCTATACTTAGGTTCAAACAGCAAATATTTTCTTGATTTTACCGCAAAATTCATTTTTTTTTTTTTTTTTTTTTTTTTTTTTTGCTGCATTTCCCTGATCTTTCTTCAATTTCTGCTAATTTCCCTGACTTTCCAGGTCTGTAGAAACCCTGGAGGGGGGGGGGGAGGCTTTTTCACCAAAAGGTGAAAAAGGCTCATTTTTTTACAAAAAGCCTTCATTATTAATGTTTTGTTAGTAAAATTTTAAATTTCGGGTATGGCCTTGTATTCCTTCTCCAAACAGTAGCGATACTGTCTGATTTTGCATTCATAAACAGACACTAGTAGGAAATTTCAGTCAACCTATTTTCTTTTGCCCAAATTGCTAAGTTCATAATTTTCTAACTTTAAATTTGCTTCAATCTTTTTTTTTTTTTTTTTTTTTTTTTTTAAATCTGAGAATGAGTAAAAATAACTTAAAAGCAAGTACTGCTTCTTTAACTCCAATGAAAAAAATTCCAACATCACCTTGAAACAGGAAAGTATACATTAAATAATAGTTTCAAGTAACAGTAATAAATTTTTGAATGCTGTAATTTTACATCTTAATGAAGAATTCAGAAAACACAAAGAAATTTTGAGATAATTAAATATTTTAGTTACTCTAGAAATTACCTCATATCTACAAATGAAAATAAATTAGAAATGCTAAGAATGCTAATGATTATAGAATATCAGTTATGGAAAAAGAAATGACTGGCCCAACAGACTAGATTAACTGCTGTTGAAGCTTTACAAGTATGCAACGTTGATATTTTGCCGAATAACTATCAACTTTTAAAAACTTTGATCATCTTTCCTGTGGCAACATGTACTGCTGAAGGATCGTTTTCAACTATGAAGTATTTAAAAAACTGCTGAAATGATAGCGAACTGTTGAGTGATAACAATTGTGACACTCTGTATGTCTGGTTCAGTTGATTTCTGCCGTGCAAGATGTTAAGCTGTTTTTTTATTTTGGTGTTGACCATTTTTTTTTTTTTATATCACAATTTGTGATTTTAAAACTGCATGTGAAGAACAATTTTTTTTATAAATCAAATACTCCCAAGCCTGTTTGTTTATGCAGAGTGTGTATAGGAATGCCAAAAAAAATTTAACCTGGATTGACTTTTCAAGCAACTGCATATAGTGATTTCAACATCAAGTATATGTCAGATCACACTTGCAAGCAGAATTCATCAAAAAATATGGAAAAAGAAGAAATCTCTTTAGCCAGCCAACAATCTTTGCTCCAGAAGATAAATGACAAAATGGTACTATGATGAAAGCTTCTTGTGAATTTTCCCTGCTTGCAAGAAAAAACCCTATTCCGACAGAGAGAAGATAATAAAAAAGATCAAAAGTATGGTTGATAAAATAGCTTTGTCTAGAAATACTGTTATGCATTGTTAGACAACATGGCCAGAATGTTGGCATACAAATTGTCTCTGAACTACAATTGCAAAAACTTTTCATTAGCTTTGGATGAAAACTGTGACATCACATACAATGTGCAGTTAAACATATTTGTGCATTACACGAAGGATAATTTTGATATTGTTGAAGAACTTCTTGATTTGCGCAAACTAGTTTTAACTAAAGGTTAGGACATTTTTAAAGAAGTTAAAAATGTGGTTTTTTTTTTTTTCTTTCCCCGAAATCTATTGAGATGGGGTTTGTTTAAGCTAGACTTGATGACTGTATTGAGTCTTCCATATAAGTCTTTTCTTGGTTTGTTTGTTTTTTTTTTTTTTTTGGGGGGGGGGTCATTCTTTTATTTATTTATTTTATAGTAATGTCAATATATCGACTAATTGCATCAGATCTTTAGATTTTAGATTTATTGTATAAATTCCAGCAGTTTCTTAATAGTGTGTGTCATTTCTTTTTCTTTTTTCTTTTTTTTTTTTTTTGCTTTGTTTTTATGGGTGTATGAATTCCTTTCTTTGCAGGTATGTTTGATATTTTTATTGTGACACAGTTATCTCATAGGATAAAAATAAGCTTCTGTATCTAAATGTTTTGTTTCCAACATGTTTTTAAATGAAAATGTTACATTTAAACTTTAATATTTTAGGAAGAAAAAACAGTTAGCGGTGGAGGTGATTTAATGAGTGATTTATTCAACAAATTGCAGATGAGAAGAAAGGGCATATCTGGTAATGTTTATTTACACAGTTTTTTCAAAACTTACGGTTATGGTTTTGTGATTTTTGTAACATTGTACTTTTAAAATTATTTCCAAGACAAAAAATGAGAAAGTATTCACACTTTTATAGCGATATATTTCCTTTGTATCAATCGGCCAATGAAAAAAGAATTTGTAATTGGTAGATTTAACTATACAAAAGTTTAAAACATATTTCAGAGCATAGTCTTCTATTCTACATAAAACTTGATTCATACATAAGTATTTTATGAAAAATGTTTGTCACATTGATTGATTTATGATTTTTCCCCCTTTCAAAATAAGCACTATTTTGTTCGATTGCTCAAAGCCTGTACCTTGAATACTTCATATTTTATCATTTTTGATTGATCTAGAAAACTTGCAGTTAACTTAATCTTGTTATTTAATAGCATTAAAAGTAGTAGTAATTTAAGTTATATCCAACTTTGAAAAAGTATTAATTCTCATAACTTTTTTAGAATTATCAGTAGAGTGTGTTAATTAATATACTTTTTCACTAATATGTAGAGATGGACTGTTTGAGGAAAACTATAGAATCATTTAGCTTAATTTACTATGGGCATTCTTAATAGGAGGTGGAACTATTTCCCCCTGTTTTGACTATTTTGTGCAATTCTGTAACTAAAATGTATAAAATCTAAGAAATGCCCCACCTCCACTCATGAAAGTACTTATTGGACTGCCATTAGTTTCTCTATCATAATGCCTTGTTATTAATGCAGGGTTCATGTAGATAGTGAAAATACAAAATTTTCTGCAGTCATGAAAAATCAATTTTAAGAGCAGTTATTTATCATAGGGATTGGTTCTTCCCACATTCCTCTGCCATTTCAAAGCAGTTTCTGATGTTATAGTCTCTCTGTGTGTAACTTTTTGTATGGTGTTTTCTTTTTTATGTTATTATTTTAAAAAGTAAAATGTAATAATGAATAAAATTATATGAAAAAAAGTGAATATTGAACACACAATGATAGATTTTAATATGAGAAAAATACCTCAAAATGCCACAAAGGAAAAAAAAATAATATGAGTTATTTTAGTAGTCACTCTACTACCAAAGCAAATCATCCAAAAATACTTATGTTCAACTCAAATAAAAAAACTCACTCATGTTTCAAAGGACAGAGAAAGTCTTCTTTCACCATAGTGTTTAAAATAACCTGTCAACTTGTTTTTAACTTAATTCCCTGACTTTTCCACAATAAATTCTCTGATATTTCTATGTCAGTGGTGACCCTGAGTCCAAGTTTGGCTACCTTTAATGATATAATACCAAAATTTAGTGATATTTAAATCTGTCATAATGCATCCACGTTAACCAATGAGAATTTAACTATCAAAACTGCTAAGTAAATAATTTAATGCAACAAGTATACAAATTTTTGCTGTTGAGACTTTTAATTTAAGATATTATCCCTTTCAGACCAGGCGTACATAATTGAGGTCACAAATTTTATAAGAATATTACAAAGTCAATACTAATAATATTCAAATGAAAATGATTGTGTGTACGTTTTACACGAATTTAATAATCAGACTTTTTTATTTTATTATCGATTCAATTTCTGTTGCTATAAAAATTATATGTATATCTTCTTATTCAAGAGAAATTATTTAATCAGGTCTGAAAGGGTGAAACAAGTTTGATTTTTTTTTTTTTAAGAAAGTCATCTTCAAATCACTTCACCATAACAAAAAATTATTTTGGAACGACTTAACGAACAACTTTGGAACGAAGTTACCACTGGCAGCAAATATCTAACACTTTGGCAATTTGCACATGCACATAATCAATAATGACTTCTCATTAAAACAGTTTTCCCTATATTCTTACACATAATCCTTGGCAGATTGGTGTATTTAGCTACTTAAATTATTTCATCCTGCTGTGTGGCAAATATCCAAGCTGTAACATTATTCCCATTGATAGTAGTAGCGGTCAGCAATTTTTCACCAAATATGAAAGATATTGCCAAGCTTAGTTCTGAAGACATTTTTAGCCAAAGTGGCCAACTTTGGCAACTTTCAACATATTAAAACCAGTACCATTACTAGCAACTCTTTAAGCAATGGTTTATTTGTTTTTTCCCAATTTTTGGAATATCATCAGAACGTGACCAAATTAATATGGGACCACTCTTGAGCTATCCCCTTTCCAAAAAAAATTTTTCAAATCGATTCTCATTGTAAAAACTTATTGCTGACATAATAGATAGATACATATGTACATTGAACATAGTACCTCCTTTTTTGAAATTGGTAATAAAACTGAATACCACTGATCAACCAGTGAATACATAACAATAGCTGATTAATGGCAGTGACTAATAAAATACAATAATCAAGTCAGATTGTTTTAGAATTTTTGTGATGCTGTTGTATGTATACACAAATAATAATAATAATAACATTTGTGTTTTATAGTCAATGCATATTGAATGATATATCTTTCTTGTACTATTTAGGTGCAAATCGTACTGGCAGTGTATCTGAAAATGCTGCAAATTCACAACCTGCTCCAGCTATGTCAGCTGCTACTGCAATGGAGAAAATTTCTGCTATGATACCCCCACCACCAGTTGATAAAACAAAACAAAGTGTATCTGATGATGAAGATGAAGATGACTGGGAATAAAAAGACTTTTAAATTTAGTTTCTTTAGAGTTGGATGAAAACTTCTCTAATTTGATGTAATATTTTCTTAAAGAATTTTATTTTGAATATGAATGTTGATTAGCATTTATAAAAATCTAAATACTCTGTAAAAAGTATTTTGTTGACACATTCCAGAAAATTCTATAAATGTTTATACTATCAGCATTCTGTGAAAAGGAAAAAAAATGTTCAGTATATGGATAATTTTTTTAGTTATCACATATTTATAAATATGTTAAATTTAGCCATTAAAAGGAAATATTATCTTTATATATAAATTGTACCCTACTTATTAATAAAATTTTTCATCATTTAAAACTAGCCCTTTTTTGATTTTACACTTTCAATTAGACTTAGCCCATTGCATGGATATTTGTGTTTTCAGCAGTACTCCTTTGTATAAAGGTTACTGATCAAAATTTTAATTTAATACTTTAAAACTAGTTTGAAAAAAAACACCCTTCAACACAATATAAACTCAAAGGAGCCCAGGATGTTTCTTCATAAGTTGTACTAGAAATAACCAAAAAGCTCTATATTTTGTGAAACATTCAGAATAAATTCTTAAGCATGGAATAGCAATGTAATGTTTTTTAAAGTACGACCTGTTTTGCCAAATATTTCATTTTTAAGAATTTGTTTTGAAAATTTCATAACTGATATATGTTTATCCTTTGTTACAGTATACAGCTCATGAAGAGACAGCCTGAAAAGTTTGGAGTCTCTGTTTGATGTCCAAAAGTTACCTGATTTTTTCAAACTAGTCTTAGATTCCATATCCCTGAGCATAAAATCTTTTATTTCCCAGGAATTCCTGTGGGAAAATGTCATCACATTATACTTAAATGATTATACTCTAATGTGTCTTTGATTTTTATTAACTTAATGCACAAAGCACATGAGAGTTCACTGTGATATGAAAATATATTCCAGGAACAAAGAGGTTATTTTGCAAGTCAGAATACAGATACACATAAATTGTTTTGTATGTGTAGTCATTGGCAAAATCTGATGAGGCCCATTGGAGTACATTTGAGCAAAAGATTTTAAAGGTTATTTTTGGAAGAGTACTGTCTAGAATCGATGACAGCACAAAAGAGAAAGAAATTGTTCTTATTGGAATTAAAAGTTTCTATGTGTCCTACAGTTAGTTTAAGATTTTTAGGGTTTATTCTAGTGAAATATGCAAATTACATCAATTCACCTTCTCTCTATGCTGTCTGGTCATTTACAATACTCTTTTTTGCAAATGTTTCACATCACCAACTTTCATCATACATTTATTGTTCAAATGCTATTTGTGTTGTTTTTTTTTTAATGCACTGATCAATTATCGCAGGAAAAAAAAGAGTGTTGCCATTGGAAATTTTCAAAATTTTTTCATTGTAACTGTGAGAAGCCTTGTTTTAAATAATTTCAACCTCAAGCACATATGTCGATATCTAAAATTTCTTTTTGATCGGTTGACCCGGATAGACCACTAGAAGTTCATTTATCAGGATAGTTTTTTTATAATCATCTTGTATTTATAAGGCTTGTGTGTTATAATCTACTCATAAACTTATATCTCATCATTAAATTGCCCACTAAATTTTCTGTACATTACAAATTATTCAATTCAGAATCACATTTTTCACCAGCCAGACTAAGAGTCATGCATCTTGAACAGTTTTCAAAATTTAGCAAAAAAAAGTTATTATTTTCACTTCAAAGATTTATTTCTGGTTTCTTGTAGTTCACGTAGAATTTTCCCAGGTTCTAAAAATATGAGGTTAAAACATGGAAATATTAATGAAAATACTCATATCTGGTGTTAAAGGTAAAGAACTTTGTAATAAACATACACAAATAGAAATTTTTTATGGAAATATTGTACAAATCACTGAAACAAGAACATTATACAAAAAAATTTAACAGTTCAATTACAAATTTAGAGTTGGAGTGCTTGGGAATGTCGGCATGCTGCTTTGAACAGATGCAGGTAATGGAGGTGTTTCCTAAGGAAAAATGGTTTCCTTTAGTTAGATTTGTTAGATAATGAAATACTATGCACAAAGAAAAACATACTCTTTTTTATACTACTTTTAATATACATTTATCTAATCCAGAGTATATAGGATCTCCCAAGAATACTGACTTAGGCTTTTATTCTTTAAACGTTAATCACTGTTTTTTTTTTTTTTTTTATATCTATTAAAAGTTTCTGGGGATTAAATCTAAATATAAATACAAGATTTAAATTTTTATACAGCACCCATAAAAAAGTGAGGAAAATCCCAATTAGTAAGATAAGCCCCATACATTAATTAGGTGATGCACAAAACTTGAGCTTTTCATAACAAAATATCTCAAGAGATATGAAAATAAATTTATGTTGACTTAAATCATTTTTCAAGGCTTTCAAAGAAAAAAAAAGCACATTGGAAGATTGTGTTTCAGGGACTGCACACAAATTACAAATTTAGAAGAACAATGGCAGCATAAATGCATACTTTTTCTAGTGTTGGTATCATATAGCCCTTTACTATGTTAAACATGTCGCTTGCCTTTTTAAGATGAAAGGCTGTAATTTTGCACATCACCTATTTGATGTATGAGACAAAATTACTAATTGGGATTTTTTTGTATGGGAGCCATATAAAAATTTTAATTTTGTAATTTATTGTATATATCTATGATCAATATTTAAGCAATAATAAACAAGATCAGTGTATTTGAGGCAAACTGTATATTACTTCAAAAAATTCAAATTTTCTGGACCACTGATGAATATCTCATGACAAAGACCAAGTCACAATTTAAAGTATTATTTAACATCAAATTAAAAATTACATTAAAAAACTACATTTAACTAAAGTTGTTTAGTCCTCATAAAATAAACTATATCATATGTTCATAATATGCTTATTAAAAATAGGGTAAAATCTAAAACATTAAAAATTTTTACAGGGTGTCTACCAGGTTTCATAAACTGAATTTCATGAGCTTGTGCCAACAAATTTCATGACCTTAATTAGCTGTAAGAATTATTGTTGCATAAGTCATTGTAATGTAGAATTTTGTATAATTAACAAATATATATAGTAATGCTAACATTTTTTTCATGTGACAGGGTTCATCCACTTCAGGAAGAAAAAATTCAAGGCTTATCCAAGCCACCCTCCTGATTAATAGTAATAATCATAAAAATAAAATAAAACGTGCTTCTAGCCATCATGCAAATTTAATTTTATTTTGCATTTCTGAAATTTGTGAATCAAGAGCCTGAGCTTCTTCAGCCTATTCAATCAGTTTCCTTTTTTTGTACTTTAGTTCTTTTACTTTTTCTGCTGCAGATTTTATTTCATTAGTTTTTTCATTATCTTGTCTTTTCTTCTGTTTTACAGCTTCTTTACGTTTGGAATATGAATTTTTAACTGGCATGATCATTGATTTATTGATACTTATATTTTGCGCACCCCCACATGTGGAAATAGCAGGTTGCACACAATATTGTGCGATCAATGACTATTCGTGTATATTCTCAATCAAACATTCTTTATTTATGGAAAAATCTCTTTCTACTGCTGCATTCCCATGAAATATACAAAAAACTTTTTGGCAAAAAGTCAGAAAATGATCTGTGCTAATACCTGTGACATTAAAGCAAGTCTCACTTACAGCATTTACTAAAAAAACATCTGATCTATGTTGAATCCGGCCAAAAAGTTTTAGCTTTTCTTCAACATGTGGATTTTTACAAATTATGGAGTATTTTTTTTTAAATACTGTCTGCTTCAACACATGTAATATGGTTTTTTACAATTAACTCCTCCAATGCAAGTGTGATATGATCGAAGTTAATGGTACTTCCTAACATTATTGAAGGAGTCAAGTAGGACACTCCCTTGACAACAAGGTTACGTAATGGTAATTTGTTTAGCGTCTTTAAATATAATGTTAACAAAAATTTTTGCATTCATAATGAAAAGCAAGTACGAGTGAATCTTTAACATTTTTGCAGACAAAAAAAAAAAAACCGTGTGCTATTTGTTTTTTGTGTGTGTGTTTGTACTTGTGTGTTCCCTTTTTTATTATTTTTCTTTATTCCTTTTTTATTTCTGTTTTTTTTTGTGCTTCTTTCCTTTCCTTTTTATCCCCCTTTTTTAATTTTTTTTTCTCCCCTCTCCGTGGTTTTGTTCGACTTTTCTTTGCCCCTTGTGGCAACATCTTGCTTGTTTTTCTCTTTTCAGTTCCCTGTGTTCTTTACGACGAAGGGCTTGGACTGATGAAGTTCAAAACAATTTTTGAACGAAACGCGTATCCTCTTTCCTTTTACTTCTTATGTGTGTTTTTTACAAAGTTTTTTAATTACTTTATCGTTTAACACCAGTATTTTGAGTGTTTTTTCAGTCACCAAAACCACTATTTACTGCCTAAACATTAAGCTGATTTTTGTTATCCTCTACATCTAATGCAATTAGCTGACTAGCATTTGACAAATGGCTAGCTATGCAGTATGTCATTGTATAGCATTCTCCATACAAAAAAGGCAGAAGTGGTTGATCACTCTGGAATTTCTTCAGAATTGGCTCTACTTCTATTATAACTGATTGTAAGAGCATCAATTTTGCAAGCAAAAGTTCATCTTTCAAAAATGTTTGAACAACTTGAAAATTGTTTCAAGCAAGTGGCTTTGACTTGAATGCTTCAACATACTTTCGAACAAATGGAATAATCTTTATAGCTCTTTCAATTACTTTACAATTTTCTATCCATCTTACTGAGCATAACTTTAGTGAGAATAATGTTCAACCAGAATAGAATGTGTAATCTGCTCTTCTGAAAAGAAAGTCTTTGGAAAGAAAATACAGACAACGTAAAAAAGAATTCAAGTCTCATCCAGCTTCTTTCAATGCAGTTTTATAAGCTCCATAGACAATATGTAATAATCTTGTTGACTTCAGTAAAGACTGAAAATACGTAAAAATGCCAAGTCCCACCCCCCAATAAAAAACCTTTTAAATTATGTGAATACACTAGGGGCCAGATTAATGAGAAGAATAGGAAGAGAAAAGGGGCAACTAATTTGTTATTAAAGAAAACGGACTTTAAGGCAAAAAAAAAAAATATATATATATATATATATAACAAAGCAAATATAATTAATTAAGAAAAACAAAACATTTAAAGATGGAGAGCACACAATTATAAACAACATGAATTAAGCAAAATACTAATTAGATAATTGTAAAATTATTGTAAAATATTTAAATATTTTTAAAAAACTGATGCATATTAAATAAAAAGGAAAGAAAACTAATATTACTAAATCTGAACACTCCGCTTTTGAATAATCAGAACAGTAACCGTCATCAAAGAGACCTACCTGTCTTACATAGAAAAGTGAATTGTTCATTCGAAACAAACAAGGCCATAGCTAGGAAATTTTTTTGAAAGTGGTTTAATGTTTCTATGAGGTAGATTCTGATTTCATATAATTCATGCTCATGTTATATTGCGGTGGCAGCATCAATTGTCATTTGCCCTGGCAAATGGCTTATGACACCAGAAGTGATGACGAAAGGAATATCAATTGCACTTAGCCTAATTAGAAATAAGACCCTGTTTTCGCCTTCAAATTAAAATCATTGTTATCCCTCGCCACTGAAAATTAATTCATCAGGGAAAAGAACAGTCCATCATTTAATCTGAACTAGAATTAGCTAAAAAATTGAATTAGAAATACTTACTTGAAAATTAGTAATCAACACTAGGAAAGACAAAATACAGTGAGGTGATGAGAAAATGTTCTAGTGGAGTAATGACCAAAGAGCAACCTACTCAGACATCATAACAAGAAAAACAAGTTTCGACAATTTCTGCCATGTTCACGACTGTTTCCAAGAGTCCATTTGATATCAAATTGCCTGTGGATTTTTTTTTTTTTCCAAAACAGAAAAATTTGTGACAGAAAGGCAGATTTTGCGAACATTTTCTGAAATCGTAACTTTTTCTTGATTTTCATGACCGGTAGACACCCTGTTTATGTATTTTTACCAAAAAAAAAAGTAATCCGCCAGAGGATGTGCTTACTTCTTAGCAAATTCCAGCAATTTAAGGGATTAATTATCAGAAGTCAATTGCTGTATTTTCTACTTTCTTTTTTTCCCATTAACTTTATCAAATAATAAAAAAACTTATCAATTTAACACAGTGTGAGTTCGCAAGTATGCTTAAGGGCTTAAAAAGTGACAGATTTAAAAGAAAATTGGATTTTTAAGGGGGAAAAATGGGTAAAATACATGCTACAGCGAAGTCCTTCTTAATCCTAAGGTATTCGTTAGTAATAGTGATTACACTAAGTTGGTTAAACAAGAGAAGATGAAGCGATTTACATCGTTTTTACCCAGATTATAGGTTTGTCTACATATGTTCATATTTAAAAAATAAAATTAAAAAGTTGGTGTTGGAAGGAGAAATCTTAACTTATGCAATTTTTAAACTGACAAATTCGTTTAGGTCTAATTTAAGAAGTGAACCTACCCTTACTGATAATAGCAGTTATACATAATTCTTCCCTGTTGTTACTATACATAATGAATAATAAGAAAAAATACATGTAACTGCTTGTGTACTTGAGTAACAAAATAAATTTGAAAAAATGTTCCCATTAACTAAAACTTAGTAACCAAACAGTAGTTATCAAAATTTTCTGGAATTTTAATTGTTTTAAATGGAAACAGTAGAACAATTTAAAATAATCAAATTATGTCATTTTATGAAAATTTAATTACTACCAAAACTGAACCCACATCATCTAATTAAAACTTACTTTGTCATTTGAGGTTAAAACAATGTCAAGTGTTGGAGTAGAACCTGAAAAAATAAAATATAATGGTTCTCAATTAAAATGACAATGTCACATAAAGGCATACATACATATTTATATTCAAACACATAAAAGCAATTGAATCATACAAAAAATAGTAATTTCTCAAAAAAAAATTAAGACTTTTTTCATAATTTCCTTATAAATTATTTAACTAAGTTAGATTTTGATTTTAAAAATATGTATACGGTTATACTGGATCACCTAAATTCCTTCCTGAAAATACTTACATTCAGATAAAAGCATTTTTAAGAGGTAGTAAGAATTTTCTATTATACAGGGTGTCCTAAAAAATGATAATGGGCTTAATTGTTTATCTATTACAGATAAATGGGCAATGTAAACTGAAAAAATGTTCAAAATCAGGTTGGAAGAAATAAGTGTTAAGAAAAAATTCCTCTGGTTAATTTTCAAAAAGTTAATTTTTAAATTTGTATATGACCCCCATACAAAAAAATTCCCAGTTAGTAAAGTGTGCCTGATACACCAACGAGGTGATGTACAAAATTTCAGCCTTTCATCATAAAATTTCTCAGAGATATCTTTAAACAAAGGCTATACATGAATTTGACCGGGCCCTATACATGAATTTGAACGTAAACACTTATTGCTAGAAAGGAAAAAAAGAAAAAAATCTTTTGTAATTTATGTATGTCCCCTGAAATGTGATCATTGGACGTGATTTTTTCCCTCAGAGAGCCATTGACCTTTGAATGTATCCATGCACAGTGTGTGCACGTATATCTATATTATCTGACTATGCCTGCAAGCATTAAAAACTTTATTACTTCAGAGTTTCTTTCTACCTCAAATGTATTTTAAGGTTATGATATTGTAGAATGCGTACAGGAAAATGGAAGTATATCTATATATTATTTATTTATTTGTAGCTGTTCTTCTCATTGCATTATTGATTTTTTTTTTTTTTTTTTTTAAGCAAAAAGCACTCGAACTACAATTTACCATTATTGCAAAAGCTCAAATGATATTTCATTGCCAGCTTCAAAATCTTATTTTGAGCCCTGATTTACACTATCCATACTTTACAAAGGTAGAAAATCTTGATAAAGATTTGAAAGGTACACCTAAAAATAGTTTGTGCTAAAAGTAATTAGTGTACTCAAGGTATTAAGCTGAAAATGTAAATAAATAGTATATAAAAATATTTTAAAAGTAAAATCGTGATTATTACTGTTTTGCAAGTACTAATAAATTAAATTTATTCTAGTTTCATTTCACAGCTGAATACTAAATGTATCTCTTGTTAAAGATTATGAAGAAAATTTAATTAATACCTGAATTTCCATTAGATTTTGTAGTTTTTGCCAATTCAGGTATGCTTGGGGGAATGACTAAATCATCAATAGAAGATTTTTTACCACTAAAACAAAAATAGTTAAATTAAACAGTGTTATTTTAAAAAGTAATTATAATGCATCTCATTACTTAAAACTTACTTCAGCTGAGGAGTAGAAGTTAAGCAATCAGAAGCAATTCCATAATCAAGTAAAATAGGTGTTGATGGACAGTCATCTTCACTTCTGATTATTAAGAAACATAGCTAGATATGAAATACACTTTTAAAATAGACTTTCAAAGACATGCTGTTTCAGAAATTTTTTCTAAATGCACTGGATACATGCTGCAGACATGCCAACTTTCCAAAACCAGAAAAACCTCAGATCTCCTGCTTTCTAAAGACAAAAAGCATGAAATTTCTTATGTATATCGTTTTAGTAAAAAATGCACAGATTTTTTTTCTTTTTTTTTCTGAAATGTCATGCTTATGATCTTAGCATTATCCCATTACTCGAATTGTACATTGTAAATAGTTAAATTTCAAAAACTGTCTAAAAAAATATTAGAAAATACAAAATATCAATTAAACTCAGATAAAATATCATTTATATCTAAAAATTATATTAAGATAACTTATAAAACTAAAATTTGAAATAAAATCTAAATTTGTCACTAAACTACACCTCTCATACAGGTTTAAAATTTCTAGCATATTTCTAAATAAATAATGAGTGCAACAGAATACTTATTCGTCAATGTAATGTTATTTCAAATTAAATCCCCTCGGGTTAATAAGCCTCCTCCATATAAAAGGAACAAGAGCTGACCTTGTACAATTGATATTGAAAGAAATTGCAATTTCTGTTTAAACTCTTAAAAAGCCTCAGAAATTGAAGAAACATCCTGTGGCCCAAAATAAGATCAAAAAGCTGAGACTCTGGCCAAAATCCCAAAGACTTAGCATGCTGTAAAATGTAAACCATTGTTTTTGTCTTTTAACTGAAATAAAAGTAAGATTTTTGAAATTATGAGTGTGTGAACTGATGTTCTGACATTTAAACTAAATGCTTCAATTTGTGGCTATCCCATTATAAAGGTTTAGATAATAGTAAGAAATAGATATTGAACAAATTTTAGAAGAATGAGATGGATGATAATAATGATATTTACAATACAAAATGTCCCGCAGTGGTCTAGGCGCTAAACTCCATTCCCATAAAAACACGGCAAGTGAAGCAGCATCTGGCTTGGCCAGTGCATGGGAGGGTCAACTCCTCGGCTGAACTGCTGTGTGTGTGTGTGTGTGATTATGCCAAAGCTACACTAGGGCAATCTGCCAAGAATGGGGGTGCCTCGGTAGGAGGACTTTTTAGGTGGTTCTAACACGTATCCACCTTACACCTGGAGAAAACCTACCCAAACCCTCCAAGACCATTACATCGACAGCCATGCGATGGGACCCAAACCCAGGACCTTTGACCATCTACCATTTTCAGTGACATAACCACTGTGCCATGATGAGGCCAATTGCTGTGGGACCATGTAGGCTAATGGGAGCTGGTACAAGTAAAATCCGTCTTCGCTCCAATGTCCTACAGGTTTAATGCTACCTCTGAGGGGTGCTGATTTCAGGGGGTTGTTCCCTCTTCTGGAATCAGTTCAAAATTAAAGGACCCCATGCTAAGACTGACTTCCTCCCACTGGGGTGTGTTCTAATGGAAGCCTCGCCCTTTGCCGTCCCTTATGAAGCATCTGACACCTCTGTGGTTGCCAGAGGGCATTAGAAACAATAACAACAATACAAAATAACTATCTTGATGTAAAAAAAAACAATAAATTAAGTTCCACAGTATATAGGAGACCAATAGCAGTATTGAAATGTATGGAACCCCATTTAACTATAAACTAGCTGTACTAAGAGCCTACATCAATAGAGCAATCGAAACATGTTCAAATGAAACCCTACTTAACCCTTTCGTATGCAGTGTTCTAGCCACATAATTGTAACATTCATTGTTCATGTACAAAATTCAGAATCATTAGTCAATTTTCACATGCCTATTCACTAGGTAAAAATTAGATTTGAACAAAATGATAAAGGGCAAAAAAGTTTTATGCACATTTCTGACCAATTTGACAGAAAACAGATATTTTACAGGAATTAGAATTTTAACTATAACTCTAAGAATTGGCAAAAACTGAAAAATGTGATAAAAAAGCCGTCGCCAAAAAGGGTTAAAGAAGATATAAAAGAAATAGCTGAAACTAATGGATATAGCAAAACACTAGTCAATAAATAAATGGAAATAGATTTAAAACATTAAAGAAAATAGAATCAGGTCAAACAGAAAGAAAGCAATATACTTCCCTAATCCCATACTGCAAAGGAGCTAGTAATATCTTAACCCTTTGAAGCACAACCATTCCCCAATGCTCAAAAAAAGGGCAGCTGTTACCATCGCTCGATTTAACTACCAGCAAGATGGCAGTCGATATAATTGTTCATCGCATGCCACAAGTGCACAGCCAGTCTGTGTTAAAAAATAGTCTCTAGGTCTGTGGCACGTGATGAACGATTTGATCGACCGCCATCTTGCTGGTAGTTAAATCAAGCGATGGCAAGGGCTGCCCTTTTTTCAGCATTGGGCAGTCTATCCATTGTTCTTTTATATCAATGTATTTCCATCATAGTCTCCATTTTTCAGCAGATGTCAGTGCTGTTAAAAATAATCCTGACAATTTTACAAATAATCAACAATTTTTAAGGGAAATAATGTGCTAAAAAATAAAAGATTCTTGTGTAACTATGTCACCCTCAAGTATTTTTATAGAAATAAAATTTATTCTTCATGACTGACAACAGTCTAAAGTCAGATTTCTGTGTCCTCATGGTGAGAACACCACGTGCTAAAGGGTTAAAATTAAATGCAATTAAGTACAATATCAATATAATATTAAACCAAACAAAAATATTTATCAAAGAATCAAAATTTGGAGAGAGATGAATAATCAGGGTGTTACTAAATTTCTGAAAGTTCCTGACTTTTTCCAGACTTTTGAGAGCTCCCAGAAAAAATTTCTTGACCATAGATGAAGTTTACTTTGTACAATCCTTCAACAGTATACAACCCCTTCTTATATTGTAATTTTTCTACAACTTACTTGAAATAAATTTTTAACTGTAATACAATTATTTATATACTTTATTTATATACTTAAGTTAGATGGGAAAAAAATTACTATTAGTTTCAAGTAGGATACTATAGTTAGTTCAGATTTCACTAATAGTGTCCAATACTACTTGTGTTACAGGGCGTACTTATAAGATATATCTAAATGACAATATTAAATGCAGATGCCGAATTTCAAACATAAAGTTTTATCCTTTAGTCTACTACATTCCAAATGTACAAGAATAAAGAGCAATACTAGTGAAAATGTCTATGTTTCATCAGTGGTCTTAAGCAGATAGCTTTTTGGTTCTATTGTCACAAGAAACACCTACCACAGAATGTGAAACAGATGTGAGCATGACATACCCAACAAACATTCTGAATTCTATTTAAACGTAAATCATCTTTATCAGCATTTTTCACTTCTGGACACTGAAGAGATTAAAAGGAAAAAAACTGACAAGAAATTTTTAGATGAAAGAAAATTTATAATTTCTGACCCATTTTGCATTTTCCAGGCTTTTTCTAGACTTTCCTGAACTATTTCCCATTTTTTCTGGCATTTTCCAGACTTTCCTGACTTTCCTCGCTGGTAGACACCCTGATAATATATCAAAAAGAAACCCTAGTCGTTTAATAAATTAAATGTAAAATTTAAAAAAAGATGCTGTACAGGAGTTAAAAGTCCAAAAATTAATTTAATAGATCAGGAACTGCCACAGCAGAAACCTGTCAAGAAAAATAAATGGAAATTGATTTTAAAAATAATAAGAAAGTAGCAAATTACAATAACTTCAAATACGTTTTTTTTCCATGAAGTGACTGGAAATACAACAGAGTCGGCGACATGTAATAATACAGAACATGCACGAATAGACAACCAGATGAGACAGGATGCTGGAAAGTGAGTGGAGCATGCACGATCAAGGAAGAAAATGGTGGGAGAATGAACGAACCAAACAGACGTCAGTGGGTCTTTAAGATGGCATGGAGGATGCACACTCAAAAGTACTAGACCAAAATCAGTTCTTGAAAAAGTATATACAGGGCTGGGGAGTAGCGCGCTACTTGTAGCGAAACTACAGTAGCCGCTACTTTTTGTTTGTAGTTTGTAGTGTAGCGCGCTACTTTTTTTAAAAAGTAGTGTAGCGTGTAGCGCGCTACAAAAAAACAGTAGTTTGTAGCGAATTTTGGAAGCTACTTTTGCCGTGTCATCATTTCCGGTCATTGATCCCGTGGTGCAATTTCTCTCTCTTCTGACTCCAAGCATAACTGAAACTGATGCTTGAAAGACACCCAATCACTCCCCCGCCCCCCCTCCCAGGGAACACACGCACACGAGGGGGGGTGAGGGGGTTTGCTTTGCCTGAAGCGGAAGCCTGACATTGTGCATCTTTTTTCTTTTTATCGTTCTCAGTATTATTTGTAGAATCACCAATCTGCCATAAAGAGGAAAAAAAAGGAAGGTAAGAGAGGTCCAAAGTTGAACAGAGGTTATTTTGATGTTGCCTCGAGAGTCTCATTATCACACGGGCGTGTGGGCCCGTGAGCCCCTGAAAAATAAAGGCCTTGCAAATCTCTCCATTTATTGCATATTAAATTTATATATGCTGCAATAATAATTTTTATTAAGCTAAATTTCCTTTATCTATATCATAATTGTGTAACAATAAAAAGGCTTCGAGACTTATTTTCTGTTCTTCTTTCTAACACAATGATAATGGTTTCTAAGACTAGATCAATAAAATAGAAATTAAAGGCGTTATTGAAAATTTATGGCCATATGTACTTATCACAAAATATCCATTAGTTAGCATTTTTTTAAATATTATGAAGAAAAGAAAATTTTCTGGCGGGTGGAACTCAGCGCACACATACGCTAATAATACAAATGGATTAAAAAAATATTAAAATCAATTTTAAATGCACATTCTTGTTCTAAATGAGTATAAATACATGGGTAATTTTTAATTTAATTTTAGAATTATTTTGAAATGTTTTATTTTTATGTTGGGAAAATAGAAAACAATCACAAATAAGTTAAAAAGTCTGTAATAGTATAGGGGCCCAAAACAACCTTTTTTTTTTTGCCCCGGGGCCCCTTCTATGTCTGATCAGGGTCTGCATATTTTTGACTGCTATTGCGTGTTTGCAACATAAATCAACATAAAAATGAGTATTTTTTGCTTTCGAAAAGGAATTTTACATATCTGTAAATTGTATGCTTTTGTAACATCATTAATTTTCTTTGATCTTTTTTTTTATTGCACCCATAAATACAGTGTAGTGTCCACTTGCCAGGATGATTGCCAATCATTCAGTGTCCAGTATTCCGTGAACTTCCTTTTAGGCGAAATCCTTTCAAATCTGACATGATATATAGTCAGTCCTCGCAATTAGCGATCCCCCCCCCCCACATCCTCTCACTCACCATCTACGGAAAACTACGAAGCGTGAGAAAAACTTACGGTTTTCTCACAGGAATTTTCTTGAAAGCATCGAGACCGCTTCTGGAAGAGTCACCGACATTTTTAATTTTCTCTTTGCCTCCTCCTTATGATCGATGCATTGAACAACAATTTTATTTATGCTTAGTTTTACTAAGTTTATTTATATTAAGGTTTGGTCATTTTTCGACGTTACAGTGCACTTTTTTGAGTTTGGGCACTCTTTATTAACCTTGTGTCCTGGTGGTGTGTTCAACTTCCACAAGAGTAATGACAGTTCTGCAGTATTGTAGCTTTTCAAACATTAATTAATCACGTGATTATGTTCTACAACTCGGAATGTTTTTTGTCTCAAAGAAGTGTAAAAACTGATTAGTACATTTTTCGTGGAACCTGAAACTGAAAAAAAGAAAGTAAATATGTAGAAATTGTACACATTTTTTTTTTTTTTTTTTTTTTTTTTTTACGAGTTGATAACCTTATCTTTTTTGAGTTTGTTGAAAAGGGACAAAAGGCATAAGCATATGCATCCAAGATATTATTTCAGGGGCTAAAAATATTGCTGACCTCGGTTACAGTGTTCTTCGTTTGTAGTGACAGTTTTCAGATTCGGTCCTAAGGTAGAGCGAACGGTGCGACCGCACCGGGCGCCATCTCTACCAAGGCTGTTCAGAATAATATAGCACTGTGGATGTCGGAAATGGTTTCATTTACCTGTTAATAATTGTTTAATAATAAATCTTTTAGTCAATGTACAGTAGTAATCAATCATGTTAAGTGAATTTTAGTGAACTTTCTGTGAAAAAATAAATTATTAACAGGTACTCGAGGACAACTTATCAAACCCTACATTGTTACGTGATTCATAACCGTCTTATTTACCTTTACCACTCTAACTTTTTGTCAATGAGTTCCAGAGCACCATGCATATTTGACAGTCCGTATATTATTGAAGCCTCATTTTAACCCCTGAAAGCTTTTATAGCTAAATGTGTGGCGTAGCTAGGTGCAAGAGCTGATCTAGGGTACGTGGAGCCTCCCTGCAAACGTAAAGAAGCCCCGTGTTATGCTCCAGATTAAGTTTTCCTTAGTTTTTTAGTTCGAATATGGCGCTCCGATGCCTTGCTTACCGTGTCGGGCCGTCCCTGGCTACGGGGGAGCAAGGAAGGTCAACTGTACCTGGGCGCAGCATCGGCCAAGGGGCGCTAAATGGTATATGAAAGCTACCTAGTTGCATTTTTTAAAAATAGGAGGGGGCGCAAAATCTTCAGTTGTCAGGTGGAAACGAGATTTAGTCATTTGCTGTGGGACAGAGAAACTGTTCTCTCCGCTTGTTTCCATCCCAGATTCAAACTATTCTGGATTGAGGAGGAGAGGAAGACCGAAGCCAAAAAAATGGATGGAGGAATACCTCCAGAATATGTTTCCGACAACTTCAGATATCAGTATCGAGGATCAGCCCATGGATGATGACTTTTCTGGTTTTTTTAATTTCTCTTTCGCATGCACTCGAAATAGTTACGAGGAAGAACTTACAAGGTTCTTGTCAGAGCCAATTAAACCCCTATCTTCGCTTTCGGCGTACACGTATATGAAAGAAGCCTTCAAAAAAACTAACACTGGCGTGCCGTCCAGTGCATCTGTACAAAGATTGTTTTCGATTGCATTGGACGCATTTTCTCCTCGACGATCATGTTTGGCGGATAACAATTTTGAGATCCAGCTCTTGTTAAAATTTAATAAACATGTTTTTGAATAAATTTATGGTGTTTTTATTTTATACTAGAGGCATGGCAGTCTTCCATGAATATGTTGAAATTCTGCTTTCTTTCGTTAAAATTTTAAAGTGTCTATTATATTTAAATTATTAGGTTTTTTGTGTAATAATTTTCAGAATTTAATACGAAAATATGAGAATTTCTATTAATAATTAATAGTTTGTAAAATCCTTAGAGACTTATCTCTCTCTTAGCCTTAAAATAACAATATAATTCTATAAAATTCTTTTATACCTAACACAAAGAAAAAGTTGTGTTGATGATAATAACTTTTAAAATTTCTTTAACATATATAGAGGATTTTTTTAATGCAATGTTTTAAATAGATATATCATGAATTTAATTAGTAATTGTTTTCATTATTTTATAATATGCATGTCATATGTGATGTTTTCAATTAAAACAATTATACAATATTACATGGTTCACACGGGTCATTCGTCATAAATCACTAATTTGGTAAGTCATGAAAAAAGGCCTTTATACTCATTAATTTTGATTTGTGCTCAAGAAACTAGAATGTTTGTACAACATGAAAGGGGTCTCAAAACGGGCCTTTTTTTCCCGTTCAGACATCCATTTTATTATTATATTTTTAAAAACTTTTTTAGTTCTCATGATTTTTCTCATGCTTTCAGAGCTCACTTTCCCAATTTATTTTTATCATAGAGGTATTAAAACTTAATTAGTTTCAGCAATACTTCAATAATTAGCAGTAGTTGCCAGTAGCGTATATATAGGCTTCCATTTCGGGGGGAGGGGAACGATTCGGTATTTTAAACTTTATTGTTCTAAAGTTAAAAGAAATGTTTCAAAATAGCTCCTTTTTAATAATTGCTTTACATTTTCGGAGGGGGCCCGCCTCCCCCTGCTCAAATACTCGCCTGGTAGTTGTTTATTAGAGCAATAGTTTTTTCTAATTAAAGGCGAAAAGGTGCCCGGGGTCTTTCGTGCGTCCACCAAATCTGCGGCGCTCAACGCTACAAGGAAACCACCTTTTAATAAACGCGTTCTTTGGACGCGAGAGACACCCGCTGAGGTCATTAATCACGCTGGACGCGAGTAGAAAACCAAGGCTTTAGATATCGATAGTTTTCTCTAATTAGGATATAAATATCCTTAAATATGAATGTAATGCAAATTGAATCTGTTAGCAAAATTTGTCTCCTAAAAGTAGCGAAAAAGTAGCGAAGTAGCGACTACATTTCAAAAGTAGTGTAGCTAACTACATTTGTCAAAAAGTAGTTGTAGTTGTAGTTAACTACATTTTTCGAAAAGTAGCGGTAGTTGTAGCGCGCTACAAAAAAAAAGTAGTTTTTCCCACCACTGAGTATATATGTATAAGATAAAAATCAAGGCATTTATAGAAATATAGGCATGGAATGAGAGAATAAATGCATGTATATATACAAAAATATTATATTCAGATCTTTAAAGGCATTGAAAACATTCATTATCAAATAACCTTTAAGATAAAGCAAATTTTGCTACAGGATATATCCAAGGTATTTAAAAAATTTTTAGCTTTGAAATATGGAGGGCTTATACTAGTTAATAAGGAAAAAAAAATCTACATTCATGGAGATATGGTTTTGGAGTTTCTCCAGAATTTCCAAAAGATAGCATAAATTGTAATATAGGACAGTTAAAAAATATAAGTACAAAGGATACTCTTTTTTCACTGGAGTCACAATATCACAATCTGAAGGCACTGGAGCTTCTGGAGCTTTTTCAACTGAAAAATAAAAGACTTAAATTATTCAAATGGGCAATACCTTACCTATATTATAAACAAAAGCCAAGCACCTAGCACAGAGAATTTTTGTCTTTATATTAAAAAGAATGCATACTGCTTGTTAAAAGTATTCAAAAAAGGACACAGCACTGAGCTATCTGAAATGTACAGTTTAGTGTATGCACATTTTTTGAAAAATTAGAAAAATCTTTCTATTTTATTTACCTTTTTTCAATTTAAATTGACACATTTTAGAATCAAATTAAAGGTGACATTTTCCACTTTCAAAATAAAGTTTAAAAATTGTACTAAGCCAGAATCACTAATAAGGAGAGGGCACAACCTTGAAATTACCTATTTCAATGAAAATTTGCAGAAATGTAGCTCATAAGGCATGCAAAATGTAAGACCATACATATAAGCATTCTGAAGAAATCACTTTCTAAACATTTGAAAATCAGTGTATACATCTTAAGTACTGATTTAATGAAAATCCGTTCAAACAATTGTTGCACTATTGAGAAGAGTATTAAGTTGGAGATTCTTAGTTATGTATTCTATTTCCAGGAGAGGCAAAATAAATCTTATCTTTCTTTCATTTATTTTATAACATATTTAGTTAAATAATAAAATAAAATAAATTTTAATATTACAGCTTGAATCAATTTAAAGTAAATTATTTTATATATATATATATATATATTAAACTGAATTCCGTTTCTAATGAACAAATGTACCGAATCTTTTTTTCCTCAGCATTTTATTCAATTATAAAAAGATGGAGGTAGTTAATTTTGTTTGATTATCTTCTACTGTTCAATCCTCTGACTTTTTTCATTTTATCCATGTTATGAATTTATATACCCTCATTCATCTCTTAAGTAGTATTAGAAAAATCAAATTTAAACACTGTCAGCCATGCAGAAAGTACTTTTTGGGGGGCGGGGGGGTTGAAAAAATTAATTTTACAGTAATGTTTGACATTATTCTTTTTATCCCGTCTAAATAACTGTGCTATATATTTTAGGCCCTCTTTCCATAATTTTATCAGTAGAATTTTAATTATTTTTTCCAACATTTTTTGAAATACAATAAAATTTTTGTTAAAAAATTCTTCTTATCAACCTACATAGACCTGCTGAATATTATTTGTAGACTAGCCCTTACTGATGGCTTTAAGAAAGCTATTTTGAAAAGATTACTTTCATAAAAGAAAATAAATTTAAAAGGAAAACTGAAAGCTTTCTATTAAAAAAGGGACACACATTTTAAAGTGATATACCTTTTTGTTTTTTCAATACAAAAATAAAACACATACAAAATGTAAATACTTATAAAAAAATTCATTAGCATTTGCAGTGGTGGATCCAGAAATTTTTCTGTGAAGGGCTAAGTTTTGGAAAAGCTTATTTCACCCAAATAAAATGCACAATAAAGCAAAATTTTAGTCTAAATCAATGTAAAAATTTTTGTGAGGGGTTAAGTTATTTAAAAAAAAAGATAATATTTCTTATTTAGAGTGTATAGTAAAGCAGAATGTTATGCTTTAGCAATCTGTTTTTTTTTTGGGGCGGGGGGGCTGAAGCCCCCAGCCCCTACACTGGATCCACTACTGACCATTTGAAAGATTGGATAAAACCTTAAAAATTCTGATGAGCAAACAGATATTAACCTGCTGATCACAACCAATGTACCAAATTGGCTCAATCATGTTGGCATGGTAACCAATTCCTTTTCTTGGGAGTGACTGGATAATTTGTTGGGAGTAATAATTTTCTATTATTTGCACCATTTTGGAAAAACAAAAATAGTAATCTTTGGGTTTAATACTTAAGAATTAATAAGCATTAAAACATATAATCTGATTCTTAAAAGAACATACTTACCAGGCTTATAACCATACTGCTTCAGGTAATCTTCTTTTAATGAAACAGACTCTTCAGTTTCTGCAATGAGCTCTTTAAAGTTTCTAATAAAATTTCTTGTATGTGCTAATTTTGGCTCAAGCATGCTTTTTAAATCAATAGCATCTGTCTAAAAAAAAAAAAAAAAAAAAAAAAAAAAACAGTTAAAAAATGTTGATTTAATTTTAGCGAAAGTAATAAATTGTTAAAAAATAGTAAATTCACATTGTCAGAGATTACTTTACACAAAGATTCTATTTTTAGCATTGTTAAAAATAAATATTTTACAAGACAAACAAGTCAGTTGGTTTTGAAATCAAAACTAAATAAAAGGGTTAACCTATATACAGGGTGATTCAAAATTCATCATCAATATTTGGTAATGAGGTAGGGAGTAGGACAAGAAAACCGTTAAGTTAGATGCATATATGCAAGTTCATTCCATGTATACCGGTTCATGTTACTTCTTCAATGTCACCTTTTCAAATTACTGTGGTTGCACACGTCAAACAAATTTATGAAAGTTCAGAAACTTTCTGCTAAAATAATTACTTTTGTTCCCAAGTTTATTTGTGTGAGAAAGGGAGTAAAAAATTTATTTGAATTGCTATCATATAATGTGTAAATGGAAAACTCAGACAGAAAGCACCTCCTACACTGCCATGGGTTTGTTTGCGCCCATGCTTTCTTGTATGTCTTCTTATCACCCCCCCCTTCTCCAAACCAAATAATAATGATGAATTTTGAATCACCCTGTATTTAAAACAGCTTTGGTGTCCTTTTGTTTGTGTGTTTATCATAGGTACAGTCGACTCCGGTTATAGTGAACCTCTGGGGACCGGCAAATTTCGTTCACTATATCCGAAGTTCACTATAAGCGAAGTACCCACCCCATATAATCAAGGAATGCATTAGCATTATATACATAAGTAAAAAATAGTATTTTATATCCTCAGTGAATAATTTGTGTAAATCAAACATAATTAATCGTATTTATGTCTTATGACTCCTAAGTGCTACAATAATTTGGAAGATACCATTCAATTGTCCGGAAAGTGCTATAACCAATCAAACAATTGCGAGCAGTGGTAATCCTTAACCTGTGCTAACGCACCGGGAATGAAAAATGCAATCGTTCAAGGACGAGAGATATGTCCGCTTTTGTTCACCGTGAAATGTACCCTACTTTTTGTTAAGTGCTTAGTAGCCGAAAAATGCCATTGATTCTAACCGGCTAAGAATTTAATCCCCTTTTACAGAAGTTCCCGGATAGCAAGCGTGAATACATTTAGGAGGGGCACAGTTTGATGAATTGGATTGAAGCGCTTGTGGTCTTTTCTTTCCGGTCAAGAATGAGAATGAAAAAAGTTGCATGTTTCTTTCAAAAATTGTCATTGCTGGAAGTGTGGGTGTCACAGGCTTTCATGCAGGGTGGAAAAGATGAGCTTATCTTTTAAGGACTGGGGGTATTGGACACAAGGAGTACGGGGAGGAATACACCACAAGACTTGGGCTGTTTTACAAGGAAATTGAAGAGCTAAAGATTAGTAAGCATCACTGCAATGAATAAATTACTGGTTTCACTGCGGTCAAGAGTCTAAAAGCCCTTTCTCTAGTGCGCTATTGTTACCTTCTCCTTTTCACCATTACCCTAGTCACTGACAATACCCCTGTATTTTGGAACAGATGCTTGATAATCTCCTTGTGTATTTATCGACTGCAATACAGACAAACTTTTAAAATGTAGACATCGAAAAGCTTCATCTCTGCCATTTCCAGAATTTTCAAAGTTCAGTTTTTAGGTTCACTATAACCGAAGTCATGTTCACTAAACCCGAAAAATGCTATGCACATTTCTAATGTAAGTGAATCGGGACTAATGCTTTGTGTTCACTATAGCCGAAAGTTGACTATATCCGGGTTCACTATAACCGGAGTTGACTGTACTTGTTCGTCCTAGTTGGACCAAACTCAGCATACTAACTAAAAAATACAAGACAGCTAATGCTGAAAATTTTGTTTTAATCTAATTATTTTTATTTGACCTATCAAATGCTTTGTGTCTCTTTTTCGCAAAATTTATGTTAGCAAGCTCTGTTTTAATCTTACAAAACTACATTTCTTTTCTCATTGGAAAGTCCAGCAAATGCTTTTTTAAATGGGCTCTGTTTCAGCATTGAACCTAACCTTAATTTTTAAGAACAATTTTTTAAAAATCCCCAGAAGACTTTTAATTTTCAGCAAATGAAATCTTTGTACTGTTGAAGCTAATTTATTTTTCAACATATTCTTTTAGGAATTTGATAATTTGACAGAAAGCAGATCTATTAAGCCTTGCTATTAAAAATATAAATTTGGGAAATAATGATTCATTTACTTTATTTTTTTTTCTTTCATTATTATTATTTATTTATTATTACAAGGGTTTTTGTTGTTGTTTCTGTTTCATTTAAGTAGAGGCACAATTACATTTTCCTCAACAGACACAGTCTTCATTTTTGATATTGACAAAACAATAGTAACTTGGCCACCAGGATTGTTATCTTCTCTCTGGTTTGTCAAAGGGAGCAGACTAGAAGCTGGAATAGAAAAGGGAAGCAAATCTGACAATGCAGCATACATTATCATGAGGCAGAAGCTCTCCCCACACACAAAAATCTTGGTTATTCTATCGATTGCGCACATTGCATGCAAACATCCCACACACTATTTGACAAATTGCACATATATTCAGACTAATGCTTTTGAAAATTCAGGCATTAGTGGCTATGAAAATACACTTTATTCTCATGCAAAACACAGAACATGCTGATTAAATAAGCAGACATAAGTACAAAATTTTGTAAACAAGTTATGCCCTAGTGCACCTGTGCAATGCAGCTAGTAAACTTAGAAGTACATGAAAAATATTCAAAGAAAAAAATCTGAAACACTTCCACATTTTAATGATGCACCAAAGTATTTCATATTAAAAGCGTATCTTAATCCATGTCATCCCTATTTGTCATCCCTCTTCCTTTAAGTTGGAAAGAATATCATAGTCCATGAGTGTGCCATATTTGTCTTTCTTGTTCCATACAACACTTCCACAGAATTGAGATCTGCCCTTACAAAAACTACTTTACAATCTTCGCCTTGCATATTCCAAATATACTTTACCTCTTTTTATGCTAATATAGATGCCTGTATAGACACTAATTAATATTCTCATAATAATAAACAATAGGGTTTGGCAATTTCTCACCAAATATGCAAGATATTGCCAAGCTGGGTTCAATTTTGGTGACTTATTATTTTGCATCAAACTATGAGAGAAGTCACCAAAAATGGGAAACCTTAGCAACTTTTGACAGTTTACTGACCTCCCCGTTTGAACCCACCAATCTTTGAAAAGTGAAACACTGTCTATAGTGTAGATGCAAATCATTGAAATAATTAGTACTCAAGTACAGTAAACCTGTAAAGTTGACCACCTGTCTCAGTTGACATAATTGACCAAGAATGAAATGGCTTAACTACTTTAACGAGTGAACCCTTTCTAAGATGATCACCTGTCTAACTTGTATGTTGACCAGATAACTAGGTAGAATTTGTAACATAGCTCAAAGCCTTTATAAGTTGACCACTTCCAGAATTTTTTCTGCCTTTCTTTTAAAAGCTTATACATATATATTTTTTTTCTATTTATTGCTTCCCATCCACACTGAATACCTAGTATAGTACGTACTACCATACTGTTCTGTCTGTCAACATTGTCCATGACAAAGAAAGATGGCCCTTTCAACATGCTGTCTATTCAATGGCCCCCATAATTGATTATAATGATAAAAATAAATTGACAATTGATAAAAACCCGCTATATATAAATTGAGTTTCATAATTAAACTAAATTGTTTCTGTTCAACTTACAACTGTACGTGGTATACAGACACGTATCCAGAAAAACATTTTGTAGGGGGTCCAAATGCTAAAAAAGGCAGAATTTTTCACAAAAAGACTATATATGATTATCATTTAAGTAACAATTTCGGAGGGGCGGGTCTGGGCTCCCTGGATCCCCCTTAAATATGTCCTTGGTAGTATACATAATAACTATACATACTATAATGATATCCAATAATTATTACTTAATACAGTGTAATATGTATGTATAATTAAAACGTAAAACAATAATATTTCTATTTTGTATCATTTTGATTTCATATTTTATATAGTTTTGTAGTACACTACAAATACTATGTAATGTATAAGTATGTAGATGATAAAATACGAAAATCAAAAATTAAGTGTTGTACCCTAGAAAAGTTGACCACAAAAACATGGAACCACTAGGGGGTCAACTTAACAAGTTTAGAAAATAAAACATGAAAATTGAAATTTCCCTGTGTAAAACCAAGGAAAAACAGCAAACTAAATAATTGGACAATTCTTCAGAAACAGAAATACAGATCTGAGTAAATTTATAAGTTTTTATAAGTTAAGCTAAATTATTATTATTTTATTTTAAAGTAATGAATTTTTGCAAGTGTAATAAATACAGACACAATCTCTCATTGTTTGTTTTGTTTTTTTTTCTATGGTTCAAATAACTAGTACATTTTTTATTGTTCTGAGAATGCAATTATTACTCAATACTGCAATTTAAATGAAAGAAACAATCAAATCAAAGGTAACAGAATTACTCTACTAAATATCAGACTTTTTAAATTATTTTACAACTAGTAGGGTACAAGGGTGCTAGTGCGGATAAGGGACTAGTGTGGACAACTTGAATAATTCTTCTATTTATTTGTTAAAATTTCTCTATAAATTTTTGTAGATTGGTAACACTGATATACACTTACATGTGTAGTTGCATGACAACATACTTCATAGTTTAGCAGCAGTCCGGGACTTTACACTGACAAGACATTTCACTGACATGGATTTTTCACCAACTGGACATTTCACCGACATGGACTTTTCCCCGACTGGACATTTCACTGACACGAAATTTTCAACGAGTGGACATTTCACCGACAGGACATTTTACGGATATGGATTTTCACAGACATGCGTATTGTCTCCTGAAATTGTTGATATCATATCAGTGGCAGATCTATGGGGGAGGCTTCTGGAGCTCGAGCCTCCTCCCCTAGAGTGAGACGGTGTCGGCAAAATGTCCTGTCACCAATTAGTGTTTTCTTGGAGTTTCAAAACTTCAAGAATTTTTTCCCGCATAAGGAACTTTTCTGTTTCATACAACCCCCAATTCACTAAATTCACTAAAACCCCCAATTAATGTTTTTCCGGAAGTTTAAAAGCTATATAATCAACTTCCCATTTTTCCATGTTTGCCTGAACTTAGTTACCGACAAGGCCGTATAAAACAACATATATGCTTATTTATGGTACTGTACAGTGTTTTTTTTTATATATTGAAAGAAACAGTGCTATGGAATGGATGTACCCCCCCCCCTTTGAAAATTTGATGTATATTGTTATCAAAAAATACATTTTCAGTACGATTGTTTTTCTCAAATCTTCTTTTACTGTAATACACAAATTAATTATATAAATGAGTTTTAATTACGTAATTAATTTAATTACACAATGAAGTTAATAAATATGTACTTAATTATTTTTTATATGTCGTATAATTTGATTAATGTTAATTAATTACTTATGCATAATTAATGCGTATGGTTTTTAATAACGCACGTATAATTATGGTTCATATGTGTGTTTTTGGCAACCCCCTACCTCCCACCCCAACAAAAATAAATGAATAAACTATAGTCACGGCCCTGCTTTAAACGCCTAAACTTTCTAGTTTTGTACAAAATAAATCTTTTTTAGATATATTGATAAATTTTTGTGAAAAAATAATCATAAATAATTAGCTGCTCTCTTTATGGGAGATTTTTCATTAAATGTATTATTAAAACTGTGTGGGAATTGGCCTGTCGTCGTAATGTTGAAAATTTAGTCCATTTTAAAGTGCATGAAATGTTCATGTAAATGTCCCTTCGGTGAAAAATGCATGTCAGTGAAATGTCCTGTCGGTGAAAAATTCGTGTCGGTGAAAAGTTCATGTCGGTGAAATGTCCAGTCAGTGAAACGGTGTCGGTGAATTGTCCCAAACCCGTTTAGCAGCAATTTATAAAACAGGAATTTTTTTGTTGGAAAAGTAAGTTCTTGATTATTTTTTAACTACTATTTTAGACTATTTTAATCTACTATTTAAAATTACAGGAGATAATATGATGCAATGAATTTATTCTTTGCATCACTTTTGGTTTGCATGATTTGAATCAACCAGTACTAAGCCTAAATAAACAAATGATTCTATGGGGCTAGTGTGAACGCATGGTGGTGGGGCTGCTGTGGACATGTCCACACTAGCCCCATTCAGCTTCCAGTAGTAAAGTCCTGGGTTTCAGAATTATATTTTAAACTATACTAAATTAGTAGTAAATACTAAATTATACTGTGAACAGCACTGAGAAAAATGAGTTGCAAGATGAAACTTCGGTAGCTGAATCAGAAATGATCCAGATCCAGTTCAAATAACTACACCGAAAAATACACTTCCTTATCCTAAAGCACCACTAAGGAAAAAGAAAAAGGAAAACTAGAGTTTATACAAGTACACCTGAAAAGAGAAGAATAGGTAAAACATAAACTTGCAGAAGAAGAAAAGAGACAAAGAAAATTCCTTGTTTAAAAAGATCCTTTAAAAAAATAAATGTATCTAACTCAGAAGTGCCTTGAAAGTGACTAAGAAAAAATCCTTAGAGCAAGAGAGCAAGGAAACACCACTTGTAGAACCACTTGTGAAACCACTTGTAGATACAGATATAATAGTTGTCAATTACTTTGTTTTGGCCAAGTTTCAGAAGAAAACTACTGTTTTGCACTACGTTGGCAGAGTTGTAGATGTCTATGAATCTGTAGATTTTAATGTATAATTTCTAAGGATAAAGGGGGGGGGGGGCAAAGCAGCTCTTCCAGTAAACAGAGAGAATCATTCTTTTCCCAGATTTATTTAATTATGCTTATTCTCTACTCATAAATGTACTCATAAAAGTATGTACTTTTATGAGTAGTACTATCAGGGATGAGATTGGTAAAAGAACAAAAAAGCTGAAATCATACGAGAGCAAAAAATTTATACATATGATATTTATATCTAATTAAGGACTATATTCCATATACGGTGCTTTGTTTACATATCAATGTTTTGTTTACAAATCATTGGCGAACAATCTGACGCGAGAGTGAGCGATGCACCGCCAACTGCCGGTGGTAGTTGTGACTGGCAACCATAAAGAATATGTGTTTCGTCAGGTTTGGGAATTTGAAATTGTTTCTGTTATTGATGGAAGGGAATGAAATGTGTTATGTTAATATATGAAAAGAATTTGTATATGTTTGTTAGAAATATAGTATGTTATAAGACGGTGGGTGTTGGGGACATTTCTGAGCGGTTATTTAAAAAAAAAAATAGAGGTAGGTGCTCTTTTTTAACGAATCTTTGCAATGTTTAAGGTTTTTAATGTGAATTTTAAATTGATATTTGAAGTGTTTATGTTTTCGTAAGTGCTATTTACGTGCTATTCTAATCATACTGACTTTATAAGAGGTGTACAACTAGGTTGTTTAATCCACCGATGTTTTTTTGAGTTGAAAACGGGCCAGTGTTTGCCCAGTTTACATTAGCTGTACAACTAGGTTGCTTAGTTCACTGTTGTTTTTTTTTAGTTTAAAACGGTCCACTGGTTGCGTAGTTTACATAGCTGTACAACTAGGTTGCTGAAACCTCTGAGGTTTTTTTAGTAAAAAACAGTCCACTGGTTGCATAGTTTACATAGCTGTACAGCTAGGTTGCTGAATCCACTGAGGGTTTTTTTAGTAAAAAATGGTCCACTGGTTGCATAGTTTACATAGCTGTACAGCTAGGTTGCTGAATCCACTGAGGTTTTTTTAGTTAAAAACGGGCCACTGGTTGCCTAGTTTAGATAGCTGTACAGCTAGGTTGCTGAATCCACTGAGGTTTTTTTAGTTAAAAACGGACCACTGGTTGCGTAGTTTAGATAGCTGTACAACTAGGTTGCTGAATCCACTGAGGTTTTTTTAGTTAAAAACGGACCACTGGTTGCCTAGTTTAGATACCTATACAACTAGGTTTGCTGAATCCACTAAGGTTTTTTTAGTTATAAATGGTCCACTGGTTGCTCATTTTTAGTGGAATATATGTGCAATTTTAATGTGCTCATCGTGAAATATGGTTGGCGACAGTCGCTGGAGCTTGGCGGCCGCCAAGCTCCAGCGACTGTCGCCATGTTTAGATGGGTTACGCACCGGCTTGTATGATTTTACCCTAATTAATGTGAAAGAAGTTTTAAGAGAAGAAAAAAATTCAAACATGCTACAAGATAAAAATATCACACAGTTAACTAATAACTACAATCAGGAATTCACAGAAAAAACAGAATTTTCAAAGAAAAAAGACAAAAAAGTGATTTCCTCTTTATTCACAAAAAGCTGAAATCAGCTAAAAAGCTGAAGAATCTCATCCCTGTACTATACTCATAAAAGTATGCTTTTATGAGTTGTAACATTTTCTAATTAGTTTTCTGGCTTGTTCACACCAGCCCCATGACATTCAGTTAGTGTGGACAAAAACAACTTTAAAAAAATATATTATTAAAAAATTACTGGGCCAAATAATTTTATAATTTAATCGAAATAAAGGTAACTACAAATTACTGAAAAAAAAAAAATCTAGAATGTCTTAAAACTGATATTTAGTATGCTTTTTGCCAAATTTATAAAATTTGTCCACACTAGCCCTCCTTCTCCACTAAATATCAATAGTATATTTTAAGAAATTTATAATTTTAAATGTTAAACGACCCCTCCAATCCATTTGTGCTTCAGGAATTCCATCAAAACATCTTTCTCTTCAATATAGTCAGAAGACTACATAAAAGTGTTCTGATTTTGTTTCAAAATTTTCACGCATAACTGACAGAACTGTTTCAAGAGCATTAACTCCATGTGATAGCGCATAGTTTTCATTTTCCTACTTGTAGTTGCAGGCATGCATTTTATCAAAACTCATTGCCTAAAATTTATTTGTAGAGAAAAAAAAAATGATTGATTCAACAAACTTTAATAAATTACACATTTTACAGAATAATTTAATATACTTTCAGCGTTTTAATTTTATCCTGAATGTCACAAAGTCGCTTAGCAGAAACCTCTTCATCAACTTCGTGATTGGCAGATAACTTATTCTTAATATCATTTACATCATTGTCAATTTTTCTGCATGTTTCTTTGAGGGCCTTAAAAAAGCTTTTTGAGCTCATTTTTGATGAAAAAAAAAATTCTCTTTTATGTCACGATAATAATTTTTTAAAAGAAGTTAGGTAACAAATACGACACTATAACATATCCACTAAAAATAAATATCCCGCGCGGGCGAAGAAACGTAAATAAATAAAATACTGATGGTGATGCCAACAATACAATTATATAGTATTCCATAGTATGAAAGTTGAAGCTAATCATTAGTCGAATTCACAAAGCACTAAACTAATTTATTTTTAATTTCGTGATATAGTATTAATCAATTGATTCTGATTCTAGTCTTCTCTTCTAAAATTTTTAACGATTTTTCAGTGACGTCTTTTGGACGTCATCATGCAATTAAAAAAAGACGGGTAGTGCTGCCATCTCTTATCGATATTCATAACAAAAATTAAAATTAATAAAGAATTTCTCAAATACAGTGGAACCCGTTCTGTTAAAGTGAGTGACCAGCTTAGTAAGGAAACCATCTCCTAAAATAATTGAAAGTACTATTATCATTTAGGTTACTGCCATTCTGCTCATGCGCATGCCACTATCATGGCTACCGTTTGAAGGCAACAAGTTTTCTCCAGTTATGCTCAATCTAGAGATTCCTATATCTATGATAAAAGTGACCACTTTTATAAGATGACCAAATTTGTTATTCCTGAGAGTGGTCACAATCAAAGGCGAATCCAGCGAGAGGGCGTAGGGGGCGCGCGCCCCCTCCGAGAAAAATGCATTTACACTTGATAAATGGGGCTTTCACCGATATTAAGTGGGCTTTACCGGGGCCGTCGTTATTAGCAACCGGGCCTGCTTCATCGTTGCCACCGGAAGAAATGAGTGAAACATTGAGGCCTAATATTTACATTTGCCCTGTTCGATTGTATGCGATTTGGGATTATAAACGTTAATTTACTTTATAATTAAAAAACAATTTTGTTATAGTTTTGTCATAATGATTTAATGGCAAGGTGTTTTAGATGTAGGTAATAATTTTTTGAAGATTGCGCTTTTTTTTATGGAAATAAATCAACGAATTCAATCATAGAATTCGAACTGTAAGTTCTGAATGTAAAGGTAAGTGTACACTTGTATTTAGAAAGTCTACAAATTTATAGGATATAAAGCATGTTTTGTGAATTAATATTCATGTGTTATTTATAAATCATTTTAATCTGAAATCGTTTAACTTGGGTAGTTTATTATTCTAGTAAATAAGCGTGCGTTGTAATACTAGTTAGACATTCTTATCTGTTTAAATCTTTCAGTTGAAAATGTCATTTATCATTTATTATAAATGCAACTAAATGTGTGATATTGGTTTCAGTTCAGAAGTACTGTAAAATATGTTATTAATTTTTGTACATGTTTATGTAGAAACTTAAATTGAAGTTAATATTTTGTATAAGTGTTCATTATGCTCAAATTCAAAGTTCCATTTAGATAATGGCTATAATGTAATTAATTCAGGGATCGTTTGTTTCTAGTTTACTACAGTGTTTAGCGCAACTTGTGGAAAGGATTCTTGAAATTTTTTTGAGTCCTAGAGCTGTTAGTTTATCTTGATTTGTATTCAAAGGCCGTGGAGCAGTTTTTTTTTTTTTTTTTTTTTTAAGCTACATCCCTAATATACAGCAATGCAAGGACGAAAACATTTGTTTTCAATCACTTAATAATAACTTAAAAAAAGACGTGTTGGAATATTAGTGGTATTTCCTAGTATGGTTTTCTAAAATTTATTATTTTTCTTTGGAGAAGAAAAAATATATGGAACTAACACTGAAAATTATAAATCATTTTCATTTCGAATGGTAAAATTTTCGATAAATAAACTCATTTGAACTAACCAAAATAAAAACAGTTAACAAACGTGTTTGATCATACACTGTTACGTTATTCTTAATCCTTTTGATATATTTTATCTTCCCTTTAGTTCGTACTACTATTTATGGGACACCCTGTATTGTGTAATTTATTCTGAATGTTTCTAGTTAAATTAATTTAGATTATTTTTCATGTAAATACCAAGGACATGCAGTGCACAGGTTGTACTTATAATTATAGCAAACATTCTTCTGATACCTACGCCTTACAAAAAATTAAAAATTAAATAGTATAGCAGTACTTAAATTTTTTATACGTGAATTGTAAATATCAAATATTTTAAATTCTATTTCATCTCCTCGCTATATATTCTGTTAATATATTAATTGAACAATATTTAATAAATGAAAATTTAATAACTACTAGTTAAATTTATTTTAAAAGTAATAATGGTTGTAACTGCTTTGAAAATGTGAAACTTAAACATTCAGTATAAAGAAATGCATAAAAATGTCTGTATCATTTGTGTATTCGTTTACTTTAATGTATACTAAAAGTCAGCTTAATTTTTTCATGTATATTAAAATTCAAGCTAAAATAATGAATCATGAGAGTGAGCACTACTTTGTTTTTCCTTCAAATTACATGCATCTATTTACTTTAATGTCCGCGTGTATCATAGTAAAGAAACTGTTAATGAGTTCGTACTTGAATTAGTAACACAATCACTACTTAAAACTACATTTAATAACGTTTCAAAGCATCGGAAAGCTTAAAAATTGCTTGATGTATACGGGAAGACGCGAGCATCCGTAGGCCTCTTTGGATGACTCATCGAAATACACGCGCAGGCCCGTTACTAATAGGGAAGGCCCCGACTTTACACAGGGCCGCGCCGCCCATGTGTGCTATGTGTGCGGCGCACACAGGCGCCAGATATTCAGGGGCGCCCCTTAGGAAAACTGTAACGCATTCCTAAGTCTGTGGTAAAACTGTCCGCACCTTTTATTAAAATGGAATCTTTGACAATGGAAGTTAAAATTGGGATACTTTGATTTGGATTTGAATTAACCTAATGTTTCTTCACACTTACTATGCTTTATTGATTTAACATAACCTGGTTGTCATCGCTGTTTCCGTTCACGAACAGCCCACTTCAAGTGACTACCAATGGATAGTTGTATTAAAGGGCAGTATATCAAATTTTCTTTTTCTAAATTTTCGGAATTAAAAATAAACAGATAGATTCTTCATCATCAATGTTTATTGATGACGTAATAAGTAGGAATAATCCTGCGTTCGTGCACGAAAGTGTCAGCTTTGGCGGTGGGGGAGTGTTGGTGTATGGTGGCATCTCCATTAACAGGCGCACAGACCTCTGCATCATTCGAGATGGACCTCTGACTGGTCGCCGATATAGGGATGAGATCCTCAGACCTATTGTAGCCCCTTACACTACAGCAATCGGAGATATCTTCATTTTAATGCACGATAACTGCAGGCCACATTGTGCTAACCTGGTGGAGGATTTTCTTTTCGAGGAAGGAATCGTACGAATGGAATGGCCAGCGTGATCCCCAGACATGAATCCAATAGAGCACGTTTGGGACGCTCTAGGAAGACGAGTTGCTGGCCGCCAACCACTCTCACAAACTCTCCAAGAACTGAAAAGACCTCTTCTGGAAGGTTGGGACAGAATACCCCAACTCGTGATTAATAGCCTCATTGACTCCATGCCTCAAAGATGTTCAACGTTGTTGGCCGTCCGTGGAAACCATACCCCCTACTGAATATGATTTCCTTTGAAGAAAACACCTTTTCTTATTCTTTTTTTCTTCCACTAGGAGAAGGCGACCGCCTTCGGGTGTTTCCTTCCCCCCTCCTACCCGAAATTTTAGTCGATGCGTTAGTAGTTTTTTATTTTTGTTGATTCCAGAGATCAACTGAATTTGAAAAAACGTAGCACCACGAACGTATATAAGGGGGGTGGGGTTCATGGGGTTTGAACATCCCCCCCTCCCTTAGTCTACGCAAAATGCTAGTTTTTGCCGAACACCTTTTTGTATTCGTGCCTAATTTAAGTATAACATTTTTAAAAAAACTTTTGCGTGTGAATTTTGAAAATTTTATTTCAATTATAACAATTACATTGATTTTGTAAGCTCTAAATTAATGGGTAATTAAAAAAAAAATACAAGAAACTTCGCGAAAACTACATGTTTGCCGACATCAGAAGGTTGGCCGATGTACAATGCCATCTTGACCCACAGGTCACGACGAGTGCGAGGGGGGGGGGGGTTGTCATCTGGGGCTTTTTCATAATATGGACAACGAGCGCCAGGCTAAAGGCCTGAAGGTATCGGAGTGGATTGGGACTACCGTCTGCTTTCCATTGGAAAGGACCTCCAACGCCAATGGGATTCCTTCCCTGAAAACGGACCTAACGACCGATGCAGTCGACAGATGGCGTTGTTGATTCACCCCCTACGCCTTTAGTATAGGATAGCTGCTACAGAAGTTGGTTTTTTATTTTTAAATAGGTGAATTAATTATTTTTTTAATTCGAGATGGCCCATAGTGCATGTTTTGCTCCCGGGTGCACTTCCGGTTATGCGAGCCAAAGAAAAAAATATGCTGAACTTGGATTAAAGAATCCTAGTTTTTTCAAAGCTCCCAACGTAAGTCTTGTTTTCCTTTTTTTACATTTTTTCAATTATTTAAATTGAAGTTGTATCGTAATTGTGTTTTTTGTTGAATAATAATTATGTTTTTACTTTATATAAAATCATATTTACATACTATTTGTCGAAAATTGCATTTTCTGTGTAAAGTATTCTACATTTTTTTTACGCAAAATTAAAATGAAATAAATAACTCAATCTGACACCGGTCTTAAAACTAGAATAAAATTAAACGCGTCATTTTACAAAAACATTTTCTGTCAAACGTTAACGATTTTAAGAAATTTCTATTCCTTTAAACACTGAAATCGGAATCTGATCATCGCGATTAAAATTAAAACAAAAACTAGATTACAGAAATGTATTCTAACAATGCAATATTTTTCATATACAAGTCATTATTACTCGGTACATTTATTCAGAACTCTTAAAATTTAATTATAGTTATTGGAATAACTTAATAATATATGTGGAATTAATAAAAAACTTAAACATGCTAACAAAATTAAGATTTTTTTTTTTTTTCTGAAAGCTTCATTGTTGCACTATGTATTAATTTAGGAAATCGTAGTTTTATCTCTTTTTATCGATATAATACTCCTTATTTATAGTTCTCTTTAGAACCAGAACACTAAACAAGCTATTAAAAACGGGTAATTTTTATATGACTTTTATTTAATTCAGGAAAAGATACAAAATTACAACATGTGCATAATTTCAATGGCTTTCTGTGGCACTTACTTATGTGTAAGCAGTACAACAGTTGTACTAGACTAATTCAACTATGTTTTCTTTATTCTGTTTCAATATCAGTCTTGGTTCATCAGTTTATATGACATTCAATTTGTCCAAAAAAATATAGAGTTAACTAAAATAAAATTACTATTTGTTTATATAATGGCCACTAGATGGCAGCATCACTTATGGGGAATTAAAATGTATTTAATTTATTTGAAATTCTTATGAATATTTTCTTTATTAAACATTTATTTAATGAAAAATCAATTCAAAATATATCTTTCTGAATTTAATTAGAGCTTACTTTAAAATATTAAAGGCAAGCAATTCTTACATTGCTCTTTCTGGAGCATATGCTACTACTTAAACTCTTAAAACTTAAATATTGTTGCATAAAATGGTTTTGTTTAAAAGTTAATTATATTTATAATGTCTTTTTGTTTATTTTTCTTAATTAGGACATTACCCTTCTAGAGCAGTGGAGGAAAGCAGTTCCTAGAAGTGATAGAGTTTTGCAACCTACAAGTAAGATATGCGAGCTTCATTTTGATGAAGAAAGCATAGAAAGAGTCTACAAAACAAAGTTTTTTGATGGTACAGTGTCTATCATTGAAAAAGGAAGACCCACCTTGAAGCCTGGCTCTGTACCAACTAAATTCCCTAACTTACCCAAATATTTATCGGTAACTGCACGAAAGAAGAAACCTCCTACTCCTCGCAGCAACATATCAAGGAATAAAAAGATCAATCTTGGTGTGAAAGGTAATGAAATGAGTTATGTTCATCATTAATCTGTACTGAATATTTGATACATATGTGTGCATAGCATACTTTTTAAGATTTTTCATTGACATGCTTGTATTGTTCTATCTTTGAGTATGTTGATCATAGTACCTGGTTTACCATTTTATTTACTTTTATTCGTGTGTATATGTGTTGTATAATTCCATAGTTATTCCTTACTTCATTCGTAAGTGGTGTTCGCATTGAGGATGTTTTTGACACAGATTACACAGAGAACAATCTCTTTCTTGATCTAACGAATAGAATATCTAACATTGAGATACCATATAATTGGTGGGGAAGAACCAATCATCATAAAGAGAACATTATTTTTGCCAAATTTAATGATACATCATATGATCGACATGTTGTTATATGTAAAGATTTATCCGTTAAGGTGAGTATCATTTATTTTTTGTCATAGAAAGAAATAGTCTTTAAATTTACTTACCCCAAAAACACTACATTTCATTGTTCTGTAAAATTTACATTATTCATATTGTTTGCATTGAAGAAAAGAATCAGAAAATCCTTAAACACACGTGAATGTTAGGTTTTTATCTTTCCCCATAATTGTCGGGATTCTGTATTCTGTTTACAGTTAAGGTATTGAGATTGCCACTGAGACATTTATAAAATCACAGAAATAGAAATGTTCATTTAGTTTTTCTGTACCAAAATTTGAAAGCATTTAAAAATATATAATATTTTTTAAAAGTAATTTATAAATTGTCCACAGTCGATTTTTTTACATGCCCTGTCGGGCAAGTGGAAGAAAGGAACACATGCCCAGCTAAAAATTTTACATTGCATGCCCAGGTAATAGATTTTTCCCACCCTGGTCTTTAACTTAAAACTGTACTATCATAATTTCTTGCATATAGCTTCAATATTTTTTTCCGTAACTAATCAGTGGCACAGTTTGAAATTATATGTTTAAGTGAATATTGATCAGATTGTAAAATAATTACAATATTTTTCAGGATTCTCCCCCCCCCCCCATCTTAATTTTAAAAAATGCTTATTTTTCTATTTTGAAAATTTTATATCAGTGCTCCTTTTTCATTGCTTTCAAATCATCTATTAAATAGATCAGGATTTGATGTTTCTTATTAATTTAGATATTCTTAAAAAATGTTGAAGTACAGCCAGTAAATCATATAGACAGCCTTGACAGCATATCTTATCTATTAAAAAATGTTGATAAAATGATCATTTGCAAAGATGTTGAATCTCGGTAAGCCTTTTCCCCCCTTCCAGTTGTTTTTAAATATGTCTGAAAGTGTAGGATTTGTTTATTTATTATTTTATTTATTATTTTTTTAATGTGAAAACAGTTATGAGGTTTTTTTTAATACATTTATTTCTATTTAGTAATAGGAAGTCTGATGGTTGTCTGGTTTATATGTGTAAGATGAGAAATGAAGGTCTGTGTAAAATGTGCAGGAAAAATAAAAATTCTCACATTGTAAATAAAGCAAAAAAAAAAAGAATTCTTGCATTGTCAAAACATAAAATAAAAATTGCACTAGCAAAAAAATATGATGTGCGAAAAAAACCAAAGATTGTTGAAGAAGGTAATATTAGAAATAGTTTTATTCTTATATTCAATATTATAAAAGCTTGTCATAACAATTTTTATTTCTGTAGGTATCATCATTAAAAAAAGAGGTTCAGCAAGCAATGTTACAGTGCTCCACAAAGAAAGAGGAGATACTGCACTCAGAAATAAGTGCGCTGCCATCCCAACAACAAGCTGCCATTAAGACTTTTCTGGGTATCTAGCACATATTCATGTTACATCTGGAGAAAACCGCCCAAAACTCCAGACCGCTAGACTGACAGCCCCATGAGAGGACAGAACCCTGCTCCTACACTTGAGCCATCATCTACCAATCTCGGGGTTTAACCACTCTGCTACACATTGGTGGAAATGAGTGTAATTTTTAGTTGCATGTGTACCTACTTTTTGATCACATTTTTACTTTTTGCATGTACCTACTTTGTACCTACTTTTTGATGATTGCAAATAAGGGTTTTGTGCAACCCCTTATTTGCATACCTGATATGTGCGTAATAAACATATGCTGCCATGAAACTTTGTCCAGTGTATTAGCATTTATTTCATATGAATAAACTTAATTTGTGGATTTTTTGGCATGTAGTCAAAGATGTTCACAAATCTTCAGGAATTGGTCTTATCTTAAGCATGTTTTGAGCATTTAGATCTTATAAAAATTTATAATGACTAAGCTCTCTTAGTGGCAATAATATAAACACTTTGTGCTGAAACCTGTAGTGACAAATAAATTTCCTACTTCAATATTAAGAATTTTTTTTTCCTGAAAAATATTCACAAAAATAATAATAGTAAATAAAATAAAATGTATAATTCTTAAACGCTTTGTGAGAAATAAAGTTCATTATTTTTAAAAGTAATATTGGAAAAATGTTCTCAAAGTACTCAAGCCACAAACAAATTAACAGCATTGTATTTTTGTTACTTGTGCTATTACCATGAAATATAAGAAAACAAAACTTTTCAATTTTTAACCTCTTTAAATAATATAACAGGAATAGTGAAATTATAAAAATAATAAAATAAAACTATCAACTTCTCTTAGTGTCACAAAAAACTTGGGTGGTGAGATGTAATGAAGCACTAAAAGAAAAAAAAATATTTATTAATCTTAAAAATGCAGTTTAAATAGTTACAAAAACCTTGAGGATTACCACAAAAACTATTTAAATATGTATACATAACTTTTATTATTTATTTTTGAAAGCGTTATTATGTTTTTCAATTTCTAAATATGAATAAATAATTAATAACATGAAAACATTGACTTTTAATACATGGAATAAGCTTTTACGACATTGTTTGTAACTTTTGCCGCTAGATGGCAGCATCAGAATAATCTCCTACTGAATCCATCCTACGGCCATCTTCAACTGAAGCTGGGTTAGTTTGATAACATGGCGTTTGTTCTCCTTATCTGTACCTCCGTGCTCCCCCCTGTAAGAGCCATAGCTAGCTACGTCCGTGAGTGGTCCAGTTTCGACATTTCTCTCCTTCCACGGTGAAAGATGAAATGAATGACAATTGAATATAAAGCCGGATTCATACTGGCCGTACCGTACCGCTAAGACGCCGCAATGACGTCACATAGCGGAGCAACACGGCCCCCGCGCGGCGAGCACCGAGGGTTTGCGCAATATCTGGCGAGAACAGATATTCCTCAGCGACCGCAAAGCTACAGCCAATTACAGAAGGGCTTTTACAGCTACAGCCAATTACAGAAGAGCATTGGTGTATTTACTTGCGGCACCGCAAGCTCGCCGCGCGGACAGCCAACGGTCCAAAACAGCGAAACAGTACGGTATGGTTGCGGTGCAGCGCGGCAGGTATGAATCCACCTTAACTGTGGTATACTGTCAAAGAACAGTGTACGTAGAAAGACCGATTTTTTAGTTCTCAGAAATGCAGAGTTGTAATAAAACTATCAATCAACTTATATAATTTAAAGATGTTTGTTTGTGTGATTATAGCAACGCTAAGCTTGGGCGATCTGCCAAGGGGTTTAGTCTCACTCTCCGCGCATCCAACCGGCCAACCTGTCAAAAACCACTTTCCCCTTCATGCCCCCTGATTTCTTTCCGTTTCTCCCATTCCTCTCAAAATGCTGTTTGGGCAACAAAAATCCTGTAGATGGTCCATTATGCAGGAGGAAGAAAGTCCACCCGGGTCAAGTTTGGGGGTCACGCACGGCTATTGTTAAATCGAAGCCGTTTCACTGAAAAGAGATTTCCGTTGAATGTGTTTTCTTTCGGAAGAAAACTCTCATTTATGCGTTCTTTTCTTCGAGTATGGAGATCCAAATTTATTTCAAAATGAGATTTCGTTTACCACAAGTAGAGCATCCAAGTCAAATAAATATTATTTTATCAAACATTCATAAAACCTACATACATGCTTTCTCTCATCATTTACGAGGCAGTATATTTTTAAGCAAGTTATTGAAAAGATATATTTATCAAAGTCGATACAGATTCCGACTAAAATGCTAAATTAATGTATACGTTTAGTCGATACATGTATCTATTAAAGTAGGATTTAAACTTTAAAATAACGATAAGAGTTTTTTATGATTTTATACATGTTTATGAAGGTACATAATAGTATTTAACTGAACATTTTGGATTTGCCTATATATATTACACTAAGGGCCCGATTCAAACGAAACAGAGTTCTATCGTTTTCCGTTGCGATCGCGGAAATTTTCGACTGATTCCTATGTTTCCTATTCAAGTGAAACCTGTCTATCGCTTTTGGATCACGTGACACTGCGATCGGTGTTTTGCTATCGCTTTTTCAAAAGCGATCGTTTTCAAGAACATGGCGGATGGTTATAAGAAGATTACAACAACAACGAAGACTCTTGTTATTTAAAATTACGAAGCAATCCGTTGGAATTATCAGACAGGGAATTCTGCAAAAGATTTAGGTCTGCGGAAAGCTGAATTTTCTCGCGGAACAGAATTTCTGTAGGGTTTATTTTCTGTCGGCCTTTGAATTCCATTCTAGCAGACACTACGATGCAGGCGCCATCTATAGTTCTTATTTTAAATCGTTTATTGCTCGATAAATTTGAACTCGATATATTGTTCAGTTAAATCAGTTAAAATTTTAAAACATTATCCTACAATACTGTTGGGGAAAAAAATTAAGACACAGCCTGTTGTTCGTTGCAGCTCAAACATAAATAAATAAACAGTTAGTCGTCGCTTTCTGAAGTTTTTCCAGAGAAAGATGCGATTTTTTTATTGGTTAACAGCGACTTTCTACGTCACCGGAAGTTGCGTTTTCACTCTGTGGCGATAAAGTTTCGATCTAGCAAACCTGTAAGTTCGATCGCCTATTTTGTTTCACTTTGAATAGACTTTTGCGATCGCTTGTAAAAGCGATCGAACTTCCAGAGAGAAAACGATCGTTTTGGAGACGACCGATCGCGTTTCGTTTGAATCGGGCCCTAAATTTCATTTAAAAATAATTTTAATCGAAAAGTAAATAGGGTGTAGATGAAATTAAGCTTTATTGTTATATAATAAAACTTGTCTTAAATAGAAAGACATACTTTTGTTTAAGAATTTCTGTTTACTTCATTTTCCGTTGAATAAAAATTATATAGAGATGGACTAAGTGTTCACTGGACCAAGAAATACTTTCTTAAATAATAAGTTTATGCTTAGTTAAGGATTTACTTAAGGCAGGTTTTATTCTGTAACGGTCCTGCCATGTGGGCGAGTGGATAGCACAGTGAATTTGGTAGATGCATGAAGCGTGAAGAACCAAGGTTCTTGTCTACCCGCGGGTGTCGATCTGACGGCCTACATTTTTGGGCGGTTTTCTCGAAATATAACGTGAATACGCGTTAGAACCCCTTAAAAGTGACTTCGCTCAAGGCATCCTCTCCAAGAACAGACACCCCTAGTGTTGATTTTCCTTACACACTATACAATATACTTACTATGCATTATTATTTCATCACATTTCAGAAAATTTTCGTTCATGTTTTTTCTTTTTTCTAGTTTTTAGTTACTGTATCTTGAAAAATGTTATTAACGGTGCCCATTATATTAAATATATCGTTATGAGAGAATTTAAGACTTTTCTTGGGGGGGGGGGGGAATCGAACTCTTTACAAATTTCAAAAACAAACTTAGTTTATTCACTTAGTTTAGTTAGCGATACTCAGAAGAATACACAATGTTACTATACAAGCTCTACTCTCGGACAAGCCAATAGGTAAATACTGAGTAAGTTTAAGAAAACACTTTGAGAAGCACAGAAATTGCATGACAAATTATCCTGATTCATCTTTCATTTCAAAAGACCTTAAAAAAATATTGCATTTTAAAGATTTTTGCTGAATGTTCTTTAGCTCTTACAGGTCTGGTTTTTATAATAATGGTAATACGTCTTATGAGTGAACATTCTCAATTTTTTTGTTGTTACTTGATTCTTTTAACCCTTTACAGTCCAACAGGGGCGTAGCCAGAAATTTTTCATGGGGGGGGGGTTAAGACAACTACAACTCATATATATGTATACGTGTGTATGATAATGTAGTGAAGAATATACATTTTGTATAGCAAAAAATTCCTCATGTAGGGTGGTTATGACCCCCCCCCTTGGCTACGCCCCTGCGTCCAATGTTCCTAACTGGGAACATCGAATTAAAAATTTATTCAAAAATGAAATTTTATCAGTATTGACTTGAAAAAATTAGCAGATAAAGTTAAAAATTGCCTTCATTTTTTAAAATAGAAGTTGCATTTCTATCATGACTGGGAAACTGGAAAAAAGTCATGAAAATAGCCTTTTTCATAAATATTTACTGAGCTATCTTACTGAGCCCTCCCCTTCTTCAAACTTGATTCCTATCTTTACTGAAATTCAAAAATAAATCTTTTATTAAGTTTTAGTATTTCATTTATTATTTAAAATACCCATCAGTATATTCAGTTTTTGAAACCAATGTAAATTATAGTCAGAAATGACCCATGTTCCCAATCGGAAACACAGTAAAAATTATATAAAAAAGTCCCCCCCCCCCATTTAAATGACTAATAACCTTTCGCTAACGCATTAGAAAACACAATATTGGGGGGGGGGGGGGGACTAATTTAAAATGTGCCTGGATCTCAATGCGGTGTGTAAAAAGGTTAACAGCGGGTGATAAACTGTGTGGTTTCTTAAAAGAACTGCTTTAAATGACTTTCATTTGTGCCCCATCATCAAACTTTCATCATAATATAGTGAAAGAATGCTAATAAAAATTAAACATTCTGATTAAGAGCTTGTTGAGCGAAAGTGAATAATATTTTCCCTTTTCAATAGGCGCAGTGTTCCCGCTCTGGGAACACCAAACTCTGACGTTTTGACTAGTGCCGGTCACGAAGAATAGATTTGATTTCTATAAAAACAGCTGCGGGTGACATAGCTCCACGAGAATCCTTTATTTTTTAGCTCGTCATTTCCCGTAAAAAAATTGTCACGATTATTTTTAGCAGCACTGACATCTGCTGAAAAATGGAAAAATGCGAGAACATCCGGATAGATTGCCCAATGCTGAAAAAAGGGCAGCCGTTGCCATCGCTTGACTTAACTAACAGCAAGATGGCGGACGATCGAAACGTTCATCGCGTGCCACAGATCTAGAGACCCTTTTTTTGACGCAGCTGGCTGTGCGCAACGACTGCCCTTTTTTCAGCTTTGGGAAAGGGTTGCGCCTCAAAGGGTTAAATTTTTACGGGTTTCCTTGTGTTGAAAGAAAAATGATCCGATCGGAGATACTATATTAAAACTTTATAGATTTAAAGTATTAAAATCGTTTAAATATTTACAAAACGTGCTTTTAAAAACAGCGCAACTTGATGCATCGAATAAAGCACTGTTAAATTGTAAAATGCGTTATAAAATATTAATAATTAAATAATTGATGAACATTGTCCGATGGCTAAAGCATGAAGTTCCAGCGTTCTGCCTTCCTACGCAGTTGTCGATCTGGAGTTTTGGGATGTTTTCCCCAGATGTAACGTAAATACTCGATACGCCCCCTTAAAACGTGCTCACTCAAAACATTTTTCTCTTTGGAAGATAGCCCTAGTATGCTTTGCCTGAACAAATCAACAATATTAAATAATTGCGGGGATACTGTTTCTTTATTGTAGAAGAGGAAAAGAAATCACCCATCAACATCTTGTTTTCTTCCAGCACTTTTCAAAGTTTCTGCTATTCGCTTTATTTATGAATTTAACTTTGAAATCACCAAAATAAAATAAAAATATTTAAATAAAAAGTGTTAAGAAATGCACGTTTATTCCGGGTATTAGTTTGAATTCAAGCATTTATTTTAAATGCATAATTTATTTGATGAAACTTATCGTAATCAGTATTTTGTTTTAAAGTTTGTCTTTAGTTAAAGGAAGTCAAAATTTATAGTTTATTCCAAGGAAAATATATTCTTGGAAAAACTTTTCGCTATACGATATCTACAAAAACCTTTTAATTAATCTCTCTAAAAATGTAATTTCTGCTTACATTAATAATTCATATGTATTTGTATCAAATTGTCTACTTAGAGTATTTATTATTAAAGCGGACTACACTCGAGGTTTTTACTTTTCTTTTTTTTTTTTTGGGGGGGGGGGGAAGGAGAGAGATTATTTGCTGATAAAAAAAAAAATTCTTATAGTATATTTCATTTTTTTTCTAGGTTTGGCAATATGAAACACATTTCGGGAGAGGGGCAAAAGTTTTGTAATGCCACAGCTAACTGCTGTTCATAAGTTAAATGAAGGGGGCATGGCCATTTGATTAGACTAAATAAATATGATAATCAAAAATTTTGGCCCTATTAGCCCCCTTGCTGTACTTCCTGTGCGTCGTGTAATGTAAATGAATATCTATATAAGCATATAATTTAAATTGTATAATTGTATTAGTTAAGTAATTACTTAACTAATTGTTAGTTAAGTAATTACTATAGTAATTACTTAACTATAATGAGTATTTTTATTTTTGTTCGATTATTATAATTTCGTACTTTTAAAGTTACAGAAGAATTCATTAATTTTCTTTTCATAAGAATGAGTATGATTTAAAATTCCCTCAAAAAAGTTTCAGTTTATATCGAACCAATAGCTTTTTCATAAGTATTGAGAAAAATCGCTTTGAATTCGAAGACATAAACAAGTGATTCTTCCATCCCATTCGGCTTTTGTATTTTGAAGACAGGAAGGCGCTGAAGCACAGAATTGATAAGAGTGCTCTGAGAGGGGGAGGAGGGACTATCGCTAAGTTGAATTCTGTAATCCCCGATCTCGTTACCGACCTTGATGAGGAGAAATAGTCGTAAATCTCTCTTCTCTTTCCCAACATTTCCCACCCCATTCTGGGGTTACCGCGGGTACTGGGACGACACCCTGCCAAGGATGAGGGGTTGTATCGGGTATTCACGTTACATCTGGAGAAAAACTTACCAAAACTCCAGACCGTTAGATCGACAGCCGCGCGATGGGACCCGGACCCAAGACCTTCACACATCGGTCGTCTACCATTTTCAGTGACATAACCACTGTGTATAAGGCATAATTTAAAGAAATCTTTGAAATTTTCATTCTGTGAGATAAAATAAAAAATAAAACGGTAGTTTGGTTTAGGGCCCCCTGTGAAACTGTTGATAGGGTGCCACTGGCGTAAATTGGCATGTAATATTGGGGGACAAAATGTTTCCCATTGTAGAAAATACCATTTTCAAATGAATTTTCTTGAATTTTAAGGAGGGGGCAATTACCCCCCTAAAATTCAGGGGCCCCCTTCAAAATATTTCAGAGGGGCCAATCCAGGGGGCCTCCTTTTGGTCGAAGGACGACCAAAAGGGGCCCCCTTATGGCCGCCCTCGCTGGACCCACCCATGTGAAGGCTATAGTTACGTCCGTGCGTTGCACTATATATCCCTCCTGGAAATTTAATTTTAGCGCTAGATATCTGACCCCCACCCGAATCTCGGGTGCACTATGTTAAGTACTGATTTTTTTAAAAAGGAAATGATTATCAAAGATGTCAGACAAACTTCGTCTAATTTAACTATGTTACTCTTAGAAACGTTGTTCTACTATTAGCCGAAAATCCATTTCCCCCCATACATTTGTTTTTTTCTTTATTTATATTCATTACCGCTGTTCATTTATAATTTTAAAACGTATTCATTATCTAAAATCAGTCTTATAAAAATAAAATAGTTACACTTGGATGTAGACATCGAAAAACTTTGCCATTTCCAGAATTCCAGTTTTTAGGTTCACTATAATGGAAGTCATGTTCACTAAAACCGAAAAATGCTAACACATTTCTAACGTAAGTGAATCGGGACTAACGATTTGCGTTCACTATAGCTGAAAGTTCACTATAACCGGGAGTTGACTGTAATTCTTTTACTGTGACACTCATATGAATTACATTGCGATCTATTTGCGTGCCTGTTACTACTGCATTGATTATAAAAAAAATTTCACATTACACTATTCCTGATAGAAAGCTACACTATGCCTGAGTATTACAGCCTATCTTTCATGCATATAGCAGAAATAGTTCTTTTACAGGAACACTCAAAATAATCAAATACATTACGCTCTACGGGCATCTCAGTAACTACTGGACCGATTCTAAAAAATTTTCACTGATAGAAAACTGCATTTTCCTTGAGTAATATATAGGCTACCTTTCATAAATACATAACAGTTTTTCTACAGGGTCTCTCATAAGAATTACATTACGCTCCATGGGCATCTCTGTAACCCCATTGATTCAAAACAGCTTTTCACTGTTAAAAAGCTACACTATTCATGACTATTATAGGCTACCCCCTTCATGCATATAACATAGATATTTCTTTTACAGGGACACTCATGGAATTACATTACGCACTATAGGTATCTCTGGAACTACTAAACAGATAATAAAACTTTCTTCACAGACAGAAAACTGTACTATACAACAGCATTATAGGCTATCTTTCATCCATATAAAATAAATAGTTCTTTTACAGGAGCACTTAAAATAATTCTGGCATCAATGTAACTACTGAATTGATTCCAATCTTTTTCAGATAGAAAGCTATACTATTCCTAAGTAATTTAAGCTACCTTTTAGAATATCAGATTTTTGCATGGAGACTCATAATTGTAGGGGAGCCCAATGTATTTTTGGGGATTAACTCGAGAGCGGCAGATTGGGGGGGGGGGGGTACCTTGCATCATGTTGAGTACCTACACCATATATAAGCCCTTTATGTAAAGCGGTGCATCTACGGCAGCTCATCAGATTAGTAAAAATAATTGATCGTCAGAAATATTGAAGAGCGCCAGATTAAGATAAGGTGGGTTAATTAGCTAAAAAGTGTACATTCAGAAAATCTGACGATTTGAGTGTAACGTAAGGGAGTGGTAGGATTACAAAGTTGCAAAAAAATAACGTTGTCTTGACATTCTCGAGCGCAGTTGAATTTTTTTTATTTTGAAGGAAATAATGCAAGAATCACGAGAAAAAAATATAATCTGCCAATTTCCACGAGCCGAAGTAATAAAAATACGAGCCAAAGCAATAAAAATACAAACCAAAGCAATAAAAATAATCAATGAAGATTAGAGCGTGCAAAGATAGCTCGATCAAAGATAACGAGCATGCTCTTCGAGTTAGTGTAGATGACAAGGAGTTCTACATCTCTGGTCCTCAATAAACAAGAACAGCAAATTTTCAGAAAGAATTAAGAAATATCAAATTCAAAGAAGTTTTTGTCAAGTTTTTAATTCATCATTGAGCAGATCAGGAGATGGCTACTATTATTAATAACGAAACAATTTATCTTAATCATGATATGAGTTATGTATATTCAGTTACCGATAATAAAGTTACCTGAACAATCGACCACGAACTCTCATGTCCTGATCATGAAGAAGCAGATACAAAAATTGTATTTTTGGCAAGTCAAATAAAAGAAGATTCCACAATTACAATCAGAACTTCAGACACAGATATTGTTGTCATCATGTTGGTCAATATGGGACATCTCCAAGCATCGGTTAAAATATGGATGGATTTTGGAGTTAACAATGTACGCTGTTATATTGACGTATCTGGTCTCTATGCTAAGCTCGGCCCAATAATTTTGTGAATGCTACCAGCTCTATACGTGCTAACAGGATGCGATTACAATCCGGCACTTTATAGACGAGGAAAAAAAAAAACCTCCGCAAATTTGTATCGGTTCAAATGTTTTTCGGAAGACATTTGCAGATGTAGGCTCAGAGGATCATAATACAGAAGATTCTTTTGACATTTTACAATCTTCTGTGCGTCACTTGTATGGCTAGAAAAAATTAGCTCATGTCAACCTAGCAAGAGTAGATATCTTTCATAAGACCTACAAAGTGTCAGATACATTGCAGCACTTCTCATTGAAAGTCCGTAATTACGATGCTTGATGCTTGCCTCTTTGCCAATCTGAGCTACGGCAGCACTTATTGCAAATGAAGTATACTGCGTGCTTGTGGAGGAATGCACACAATAAAACTATGATTAACATGTCACCAACAGATTATGGATGGACAATTGTAAATGGAAAATTTGAAATGACTTGTTTTGTTGGCAATCAGTTACCTGATGCATACAAAGATGTTGTATAACACCAGTTATTGACGAAACTTCAGATTTAGGCATATTTCTTTTTAATACTTTGATAACATCTTATTCATGAAATCAATAAAATTGTGATAACAGTTATAACGATTTCTTGTTACAGATACGAAACCTGCAGACAATATTGGAGATCCATTTGAATTATTAGATTTGGAGTATGATAATTCTTTGGATGACGACGAAGATTGAAACAAATTTTTTCAACAGATGTATTTTATTTTTATAGTATTTTCTAAAAAAATTAAAGTCAAAATATTTAAATAATTTTACGTGCTTTTGTTCATCACATTTTATGGTTATTGAAAAAGAATTCATAATTTTTTTCTAGCCGTCAGATTAATGATACCCCTCAAAATAATCATCAGATTTTAGGCTACCATGACTGGAACATCAAGCTAAACCTTCTGTATAAAAATCTGACACGCTTGAGTATTTCAATATGGAGATTTTTTTTTTTTTTTTTTTTTTTCATTTTCAAAAATTCGCTACGAGCTTGCGTCACTTCCGAAACGTCAGTCTTTTGAATGGGAGCATTTTTAAGGTTCATTTAACATCCCCCCCCCCCTGAATATCTAACACGCTCGAAAAAATTAATTTTTTTTTCTATTTTCTACCCTTCCGGATGGCCACCCCCACCATGCAAGTCGGCAGATGAACATACCTTTGGTATCAAAGACACGCTGGGGCACCTAAACTTAGTAAAGTATCTTCATGTAACTGTTTTTCTTTTTACATCTTTAAAGGTCTGTATACGCTTCCCCCCACCACTGAAAGGAAACATTATATAACTTTTTATTCTTCTTATAATCTAAACTACAAAATATAATAAGTCCTCATGATGCTCAAGTAAATCCCCAATTAGCATCATGGGCTCCTCTACTATAAGAACTACACACTAGTGCTCCATGGGTATCTCGGTTACTACTGAACTGATCCTAAAACTTTCTCTTACTGATAGAAAGACGCACTATTCTTCAATAATATAAGCTACTTTCATGCACATATCAAAATTTTACAGGGACACTCAGAAGAATTACATTATTCTCGATTGTCATCTCTGTAACCGCTGAATCGAGTCTAAAAATTTTTTCACTGGTAGAAAGCTGCACTGCTCCAGAATAACTTAATTTATGCATAAATAGTTCTTTTAGAGGAACACTCAAAATAATTCTAATATATTACGCTCTATGAGCATCTCTGTAACTACTGAACTGATGCTAAAACTTTTTTCACTGATGGAAATCTACACTATTGCTGTGTATTATAGGCTAACTTTCATGCATATAGTATAAATAGTTCTTTTACAGGGACACTCATAGAGTTACATTATACTCTGAATAATTGTAACTAATGCATTGATTCTAAAACTTTTTCACTGATAGAAAGCTATACTATGCTTAAGTAATCAAGGAAGTTACCTTCCAGAATATATCACATTTTTACAGGGACACTCATAAGAATTACATTAGGCTTCAACGTGGGTATCTCAGATATTACTGAACTGATTCTACAGCTTTTTTCACCGATGGAAAATCTATACTATTCCTGAGTATTATAGGCTAACTTTCTTGAATATAGCATAAACAGTTATTTTACAGGTACACCCATAAGAATGACACTATGCTCCGAGGCCTGCGCTGCCTAACCGCACCTTCACAAACATGGTTCTGGGGTGCGGGTGCATATGCCTCTGCCAGGTGGTCAGCCTGACGCAAAGCCCCCAGTGTTTGATCCCAAGCAAGCTTGGTCCTCATTTTAGTGACCCACTCAAGCGATGAAAGGCTGAGTTGACCTTGTCCAGCTGGGGGTTCCCCCACTCAAAAAATGTCACTTCTTCTAGATTCCTTCACCTTAATTTGGCAGAGCTTATTATCTCATTTCCTAGTGGAAACCAGGGCTTAATTTGAATACTCAAATTATCCTAGTAAAGCAGGGTTTAATTGCTAGCTGTAGCTAAGCCCTGTACTTCTTTTTTCAGAGTGAATTTTTACATATTAGGCAAAACCCAGAAAAGCTCATGAATATTGCACTCCGGAGACCACCAGCTCTTCTGCTCTGAACCACATAACCCAAATCACGAGATCTACAAGTAATACAATAGACATTGCAATGCAGGATTTTTGAAAAATGAGAATTTAAGTTTATTCGCTGATTATAATAAGATGTCTGTCTGTGAATTTGAGTCTAGATTATCTTATTACATATTTTTCTATCTCACACAGAAGACATCAAATAGAGAGTTGATTCTATAATTATGATGGTTATTATTGTCATCCAATTAGTCGAAAGGAATATCTTAAATTATGAGATAAAAATTAATTTAAATATTACTATAAACACAAGCTTAATTCTACTTTATATGAAACATAATGTAAAATAATTTACAACATATGAGATTAGATATCAATATATGATTGTGCTTCAGAAATAGGGAAATATAACAATGATTTTAGTGACAAAAATTTTGTTTTTTGAATGCTTTCACACACATACAAAACAAAAATTGTGTTTGATTTTTGCTCATTGTGCATCTAATTTTTTGCATTCTTCAAAACATGCAACCATATTTTAAACCCAGAGTTCATTTTTTTTTTTTATTAGTTAGAGTTGGTTTAGCTAGAATTTAGTTAGATAAAAAGATACATTTCGTGTATCTTAAAATGATCATGGAATTATTTGTACACACTTTGTGTTTTTTTAAGAATTATAGGAATGCTTTTTATAGTTTTATAACAAAGTAGGTTCAAAACTTAAAATAAATACCTGAATAAATGGTTTTTGTAATAAACAATAATACACAACAATATTGAAAAATATACCAATTTTTTTATTTCCTATATGTACTAAAATGCAAGAAATAATGTACAAAATATTAAATTATAAGTTACATAGAGCTCTGTTTGTCCATAAACACATTCATAATAATTAGCATTATGTTAAAACAGTAAATTTAATAAATATATTAGAAGCACAATATACATTCATACACTTACTTTTATAACACGGTGATCCATTCAGTTAAAACATTTTGAAAAAATTTCTTTGTTTTAATGAAATTTTATTTTCAAAAGAGAGTCCATGATTTAATTCTTAACACATCAGAAATCCAAAGAAAATATAATCAATAAATAAGACTAGCATTTAGTAAAATTACTTTTACTTTTAGAAAATACATCTGATTAAAACCATGTTTTAAATAACTGAAAACAAATACATTGAAACTGAACAATTTTTTTCCTGTTTAACTACTTTATGTAAACCATAAAATCATTTTCTGACAATAGCCATATGATTAAATAAGCCAGACGATATTACATAAAAATAATCAAAAGCACAAGGAGTTACTAATTCAAAGAAATTGCATGCTTAATTACAAAAGTTTAAAAAAAAATAAATAAAAACAAGTTATTGCATACATAAAAAATACAACAAATATCACAAGTGCACAAACAATTTGTTTATTGAGCCTTTAAGATTACTTACTCACAAACATTTATATCTTAAATGTAAAGAACATAACAGATGGATATAATTCACAAACTTCAAAATGTAATTTGAAGAAATTTTACTGTATGCATAACAGTTATGAATCATGCATTAAATGTATTGCAATGGTATTTGAGACTTTTACTAATTACACAAAAGAGGCGAAACAGAACAGCAGTAAATGAATAGGAACTCAGAAAAAGATTACAAAACAAGTAATTTTCACACTTTGTAATGCAATACAGATGAAATAAAGAAACAAAAGTAAGACAAAAGAAAAATGCAAGACATGTTTACCACAGTTAACTCTTGCTTTTTAATAATGCATAGAGATATCATAGATGCATTTAATTATATTGGCAATTTTGTTTGAAAACATATTTATAAGAAACATAATTATTTACAATTACATTATAAAAATGCATAATAGATCATTCAGAAACATTCAAATGTTAAAAATGAAGTTACAAATTTTAAATAGATAACAATCTTATTATCTTCAACAATTTCTTTCACATTTTTATTTGGTTGTGTTTTCCCCTCAAAATTCATTAAAGTTCACATTTTATCTACACTTAAATTCATAAAAGGTTTCCTCAAAAGTAAACCATTCTTGAAATTATAAATACTTATCTAACAAAGACTTTTTAAAGATTTATAATATACCCAATTACAACAAAAAAATCAAAATTTTGACATTAGAATTCATTTATCATCAATTAAATATTTTTTCTTTATTCAATAAGTGATATTAAATAACATCTGTCAATACATATTGCTAAACTTCTAATTACACAATACAAAAAAAGTCTCCAAGTATTAACTTTAAATTCGCATAATTAAAATTCACATTTCATGTAATACAGGTATAAAATAAATCAAACTATTGCATGAGCACAAGACAAATTTCTGGACTTCATTTTTCAAGAGTAAGTAACATTTTTATTTTTTTAAATCTAAAAGTATGCATCAAAATGAACATAATAAAGTGTCACTCAAAAAATTAATTTTATAGAGAAATAAATCTATTGATTATAAGAACCACATTCAGAAAATATGCTAATGTTTGTATATAGAATTAATCCCAAAATACAAGTACTGGGGAAAATGTTTAGAATTCATTTCATAAATACTTTTTAAAAAAGTGTGCAACACACATAAAAAAAAGCCTTCAAATGCCACAGAGAACGATGTATTTTAAGAGTAGGAATTCATTATTTGTGAAATCAACAGAGGATATTAACTAGTGCTTACATATAAGATGTTGATCTCAGTGCCACTAGTTTATGGCACCCAGGCAAAACCTTAATTTTGGCACCCCCTTCTTTGGAACAACAATTGATTTTGGTACTTGAGGCATGGGCCTCATTTAAGCCCCTCTATTTGCAGTTCTCTTCACACAAACTTGTAAACATATTCAAAATAAACATTCTGAAGAAGTTAAATTTATGTGATGTAATATTATGCTTTTTTCACAATAAAATACAAATTGAAGAAATATAAATAAAAAATCACATTTTAACTCAAAAATGTATTAATTCATGAAATATTGAAAATACAGTACATTAAAAATATTTTGTTTAATGTTGATTTATTAACACAGCAACCCCTTTTTACTCATTTATGTCATATATACCCTTTGCACACATTTTAAAAACAAAATATACTATGCTAACTGGCAAGAAGAATATGCACAACCTTGCACAACATACAAATTCATTAATTACGTACTATCACATTTTAAACTGGCTATTGCAGTAAACAGAATCTTCCACATTCATAAAAATTTACATATATATTATTCTGGTTTCTTAAAATTTATGAATAATAGCTTCTAAAATTCAAGGTATATACATATTTCTAAATAAAAGAATAAATAACTAGAATATTCATCACAAGTATCAATTATGGTATTCAGTTAATTTAAAATTACAACATTTTTGACAAAAATGTAGTGGACGAGTCAATAAGCTCTAACAAAAAATATATTTTGTATAGCAATAACTTTTATATACAGGTAGCAAAAATAGTTGCAATCCTCCAAAAGGGTTACTAGATGACCTCAGTGAATGAAATAATTGGTATTGAAAAAATAAATTGAAACTATAATGAGTAAAATACTGGAAAGACCATCTCAAACATAATGACCTTATATAAAGAGATGTATATTTTAAATAAGCTTCTCATCAATAATTCAGCAATGATTTATTATTATTTAAAAGTATGAAAGAGTTCTGTAAAATCACATCAGATAGGAAGAGAAATTACTTTTCTCCCAATAAACAAGAACAATAAAAATTCAAATACAACAGAATTTTTTAAAATATGATAAAACAATTTTAGATTAAAATGACTCAGAAATGATTCCACAAACTGTAAATAATTTAAAACAAAAAATCAAAATGATAGAAAAAAAATCAACAATATACTTTTTCAGAAAAGAACAAAATAAAGTTTGATATTCTAATAAAATATCGTAACATAGACATTTTATTAAAAAAAAAACTATGCAACCAAAATTGTCAATGCTAAAAGCAAATCGGAAACAATTTTCCAGAACATGTGGAAAAAATAACTACCTCATATCATGTTTCTTACAGTGTTTCATTATATTATCTCCAATGCTTTTAACTAGTGAAAGTACATATATTTTTAATAAAAAGTGAATGTATAACTGAGAATGCAACACCTGACACACAATAGAGAATATATTACATTAATACACAAAATTGAGACATTGATACACTTTTAGAGCTTTACTATCTAAAACTGAAAGGAAAAAAAGTGTGAAAAAACAGAGGAATTTCAGTACAATTATACTTAAATACAACAACATTAATGTATACTTAACAATAGTTTATATAATTATCTTTTCTGAAAGAAGTGCTGGACTTGAGATGACTTACATTTTATTAAATTTGTTACTCTATCAACAATTATGTATTAACATGCAATAAAAGTTGTCCTTAAATATAGGAATAAATCATTTATAGTGAAAAACTAAATAAATGCAATTGTTTTCAAAGAATTCAATGAAACAGTTTTTTTTTCCTATGAGATAGGAAGAAATTTTATGAAGTAGAAAATTACAATTAGTTACTAGCTTTTACTAAAATATTATTGAAACTTCAATAAAGATTGATTATATTTCATACACGATGATTAGTGCAGTGATTAATTCTACAGAGAGATCTTTTATGCATTTAAAAATTTTATATGCAACTATGCTTATAACTGCTAACATGCTTATGGAACTTATGTACTGTTTTTAATTTAGTAATCAATAGACATCAATTATTGAAATACATATATTTAATTAAGTTAATCAGTTAAAAGAATGATTGCATGCACATATCACAAAAATTTGCAATAAAAAGAACAGCTGTTTTTTGGTAATTTTGGAATTTGCAAATAAATCCCTGCTAAGATCAACAATATAAATAATATAACTACAAAATACGCTTTGGAAACAAATGCAGGACTATGCTCCAACATGTAAAAGAAATTAGCCAAATGTTACCTTTTTATCTACAACTTGAAATGTAGATGTACCAAATATTATAAATTAATACTTCAATACAGCTTGATAAATGCCCACACCAAAAATTTAAACATAATGCAATGTCATTGTATTGGTAGTTTATTTAACCACTTAACAGCTTATGCTGTATGTTGCTTTGACAGCATGTCTATTTACATATCAACAATTCTCAGCATCACTTGGGCACATGCTCTTTTAAACTGAGACATGCTTGTCCAATATGATGATTTCAACTTATCAGCAGTTGTTCATGCATGTGGTTACTCAATTGGTTATGAATTGTGGATACCCACAACAATACTTATATTTTATTGTTTAAGCAGGGTTCATACAGATAATGGGGATTTGCTAAAATTCCAAATTTCTGATATATTAGTCTAAAAGGTCTGATATTTTAAAAGTTGACCTTTTTTTTTAAATATGAAATATATAAAGAAATTCTCCTGAATAATTCAAATAGGAGGATATTTTAGGACAATTTTTCAAAAGTTCGAAATTTTACCTAATTAAGGACCTGTATGAACCCTGATAAGATTTCATTTAGAACATTGCATTTGTTGGCATCAATATTTCTGTAATTCCTGGATTAACATTATGGTACCCAAACAATAGGGAGACCACAAAAGCACATTTACAGTCCCTATTAGGTCTTATAGAAAAATATGGAATTAGTGCTGAATGACAAAGTGCAAAATACATGTCATTTGAAGACCAACAACTTTAAAAATCTAGAATAGGTTAGATTTTCCTGACTAGGTTGCAATCTTGTATTATGTATTGAATATTTTAAATGTTAATTCCATATACTAAAAAATAAACAAATTATGTTGCTGTGACGAAAATTGTTGCTTTTATGTGCAATCTGCACATAAAACTTGACTGTTAAGTGGTCGAACCACAGTGCTATTTTCAAGTGATTCATAATGTATTCAGCATGAACAAATCCCTCTCAAATAAATTTGGAACTTATCTTTCCTCCCATGCAAAGTACATATGACCGAAATACTAAAATAAACTAAATCTTCCAATGCATGTGTGTTTGCATTTAAAACAATTAAACTGCAACATTAAAAATAAAATTTTGAATTAAAAAAATGAAACAATCATCTAAAACAGAAGGCAAATACATAAACTATATTCCAGTAAGTCGTTAACTAAGAGTAAAATGAAAGAAATACAGTAGAGATACTCAATATATATATATTTTTTTAGTCTGAAAGAACAACAAAATATATCTAAATAAACTAGAAAAAAAGCCAAGATGTCAAATATCTTTATAATCACAGTTAAAATTTTTCTTTAACCTTATCTTTTGGCGAAAGTTTAGTACAGATAAACAAAAATTTATAAACAATGCCCATTGAGAGCATTTCAATAAAAAAGAATAAAATCAAATCCATATCTGTCATGAAATATTTTTACTTTAACGATAAAAAAAATATTTTGAATTGACAATTTCTTAAAATTAATGAATTAATTTATGAAAACTTGAATATTTAGAGGTTAAATAGAAGGGAAAAAAAAAGGACCCAATTCATTTCTGTCAAAACTGAAATTTTCTTTATGTGAATGACTTAATAATTACTAAGATTAGGAACGTTTAAAGTTGGAGATAAGTTTAGACACCAATCATAACAGGAACTCAAATTAAAAGCAATTTAATTTAACTACTTTTTAAACACATAAATGCTATAATGAAACTAGTACACATGTGTTATACCTCCCCCTCTAAGGTTTTTTTTTTTTTTTTTTTTTTTAATTAGTCATAAGAAAAGAAAGGGTTTTGTTTCAAGAGTACTTAAGAAAATGGCATTTTTTTGCATACAAATTTATGAGTAATTTGTTATTAACAATAAAGTTTTTAGCAAAATATTTTAATAATTTCTTTCATTGTAAATGTGTACATTATTACAGTTATCTAGGAAAAATTACTTATTATATTTGATTTTAAAATGTTTTAGTAAAGAGCTACAACAATATTATTTTTCAAAGTAATAAGTAATACAAAAAAAAAAAAAAAAAAAAAAAAAAAAAAAATCTTAGCAATAAACTTAGTAGTTGTATTCATTAACATTACACAAGCTATACTCATGCATTTAGTTTTTGAGTTAGACATTTGTTAAGTCAGTTTTATCTCATAACACTCTACTGCAGAATTTACAAACCGAACTGAGTGCATTCAATGTCTAGAAAATAAGATAAGCTTTTATAACTGGAGTAAAAAAAAAATTATTTAACATGGCTTTATATATAAACTTGTATCTAATTAATTTTCCACATTTTAATCAGATAACCTAAGTCATAGTAACTATGACAAATGAAAATTAAATAAACATTCCAGTTATAAGCATAAAACAGTCACGCAACATGTGTACTGTTGGCCATGTAAACATGGCCAATAACTAAAAAAAGAAAAAATTGCCCAGCTCTGAGATCTGAAACTTGATAGAGAGCAAATAAATAAATGCAATGGCGTTCAACAAGTTAAAACAAATTTAAAATGAGAGAGTAATAAATGAGTAACATTTAAAAATAACTTCAGCAAATATAACAAACATCTTGCAATATAAATAAGGTTTGATTAATTTTCCTTTATAGTAGATAACTTAAATAATTCTGTAATAACTTAATTATAAATTAGCATAATCTTTAAAATCACTTTACATAGATTCTGTTAATTCCTCTATTTGAAAATGATTAATTTTGCAGGAATAACAAACAATTCAACAACTTTTCTAATGTTCTAAAACTGTTTTTAAGACTAATCATTTCCCACATTGGTGAGAATCCTAAAATATCAAATCAGATTTTAAAAGGAAGCTTATAAAAATTTTAGTATATGAATATTATTATTTTTTTAATAATATAAATGAAAAGCTTGTAAATAATTCTGACTTACATTGTGGAAGAGACACATAAACTAGGAATTTCCTTAAACAGAATAGAACTGAGCTCATGTTTATGTTTTTAATATTCCCCCTAAAAAAGATACTGCTTCTTTATGAATATTTTCTCATCCAAGAACAAATACATGTTTTAGTTTATGTTTTTTTGTTTCTTTTCACTGGCACTCATGAACAGTATAACAGCCAGGGTTGCCAACTGCCCCATGGGAGCCGGGACATCCCATTTCTAGGGTTTTAGAGGACAAGTTCCACGAAAAGTGTGTGCGGGACGCCCAATGTCCCATTTTTTAGTAGGATAATTAACTTAATAATTTGATAAATTATAAGGATCTCAGAAGATACTTTCAAACAAATATTCTTTCCTAAACAAATAGGATTCCAGCAGAAGTGATAGTATACATCAAGTTTCTTTTCTAAATAAGTAATATTATGATTTCAGTAAAAGTTGCTTAAGTTTTTTTTTTTTTTTTTTTTTTTTCAAATAAATGATTATGTAGTAGAAGTTGATTTAAGACTAAGTTTTTTTCATAAAGGCATGTTATCAATAACTACTTATGGCTTTTTTTAATTATTTTTTAAATCTAAAAGTATAAAAGGTTTCATTTGTGTTTGTGAAAGAATATTAAAAAGTTTTTCATTTAATCGCAAATGATAATACAATTTGTTTTCATTATAAAGAAGAGAGATTAAAGACTAATAATTAAAGTTAATTTTTCATTAATTTGCCTACTTATTAACTACGTTAAACATATAATTACGCCAAAGTAGTAATAAGAATAACATTTAATAAAACTATTTGAAGTACAAAACTTAAAACTAGTTTTAATCGTATTCTTTGCCTTTCTGTAATAAGTAAGGTAGATCCCGCTTTTTTTCAGCCATGTATCGCATTTTAACCAAGAAAGTCCGGCAAATCCATGCATAAAAGTTGGCAAGCCTAGTAACGGCTTAGTACAAAAGCAGTATATTAATTAGAAGTACTTAAAATGTTTAGAATTGTTATTAAGATTAACTTATCAATGATGGTGTAGTTAAATTCATAATTTCCCCTCAGCAATATTAACAGACAAGGTTACAAAAAAACAACCTTAAATAAAAAATACAGTGCTTGACTGTACTAATCTTTGGTAGTGTATATGAAGATATGCATGATCAGATAACTGCAAATACAGTTTCCCTCATGTGACTGGGATCAAGGTTGGATGTGGATGCCTTTGTTGGCAGTTTACTTCAACACTCATGGGGTCATCTTCACCAGAAAGCAAAATTTCTGATTCAGAGCATGATTCTTGATCACTTCTTTCATAGTGAATCTTTATTTTTCCATTGACAACACTCTGCTTCCATCGACCATGCTTCTGCATGAGGAAATTATCAACAACCCAAAACATGAACACCTAAAAGGAAAAATGTTACACATTGAATGAAATATGAAATAAAAATGTGAAACTTGTGTTAAATGTACAAATGACAATTATAAACCTTCCTTAAAATTTATGTTCTGAAACAATGGGGGTGCTTTCAAAAGTTTAAAGACCTTTCATGAGTACACCAAATAATTAAAAAATTAAGAAAATTTGAACTATAATATTAACCTTTTTTTTTTTTTTTTTTTTTTTGCCAAGTGCTTTGTAGACTATTCTATATGTTTGTGCAACAAATTTCTGAAAAGAAAGAAATGTTGTGGTCACTGAAAGAAACACAAAAATTTCCAGTTTATATTAGTATTATTACTATTACAGTCAAACATATTTCCACAAATGCTTACAAATTTTTCTATAACTGACATATCATTTAGAACAGTGATTCCCAACTTTTTAACACACCTCCCTTCCCCAATCAAAGTTTTTCTACAAAATACTGTTATCAGTCAAGCTTGAGTAAAAATTTTATGCGAAAATAGATAGGTTTTGGAGTAAAAATAATCTTATTTTTTAAAATATGCACTATCACTTGCTATTTACTGTTTTTCTCGCGCCCCCTGCAAATGCTCCATGCCCACTAGGGATGCAATGTCCCACCAGTTGGGAAACGCTGATTTAGAAAGTTTATTTTCCCATACATTTTATACATACACAGTACACACATCCTATACATACTTTCTTTCTAAACATTTCTTTAAATTCTCAAATTTAGTCTTCTTAAACTAGTCTTTACACATATATAAATCAATATTCTAAATAATTAATTGTAGGTACCTCTTCAAAAAAATATTCTTAAATAAATTTTTAAAATTATAATAATAATTCTTGTTTAATTTGATGATTATAGCTGTTAGACAAACAACATTATGCTAATCTATATAATTTTATGGGGAAAAAAAATTACAACTATAAAATTTTTTAACAATGAACCAAAAATGTAAAAGGACAGCACAAGATACCATGGAATGGACTTTTAATTAACTTGAGACTTTCTTTAGGTATCATACATGAGATAAAATAATACTCAAATTATGAAATTTTGTTATTACTGTGGCATAGCTATGGAGTTAAAATATCTATAACAAGACACAATTCTTGAAATGCTAAGGTAATATCACAGAAATGTGATCATTGCAAAAGTGAAGAAAATTTAGTCAGATGCAAAATTAACTATAAATATTTTTTCTTGCTGAAATATTAAAAGTTTAAATATTTAAACCATGAAGTATAAGGAATAACTGAAAGAATCAGTGGAACAGGTTGGATATTCGCAACAATGACGACTTTTTTTTCTGGTGATTCTTTAACAATTTACATATGCGCATAATTGATAATGTTTTCCCATTATGGTTGTCATTAAAACAGTTTTCCATACATTCGCAAGCATAGTCCTTAGTATATTTAGTATTGAAAAATATTCCATCTGGCCATGGAGGCAAATACCTATTAGCCAATTTGGTACAGCTTAGATATCTTATTTAAGACTGGTAAGTGGCCACAAAATGAGGCTTCATTTCTGAAGTGAAAACCTGGAACAATTAAAGAATTTCAATTTGTCTATGGACATGTAAAAGAAAAAGTTTTTGACAGTCTCTCATCTATTAATCTTAATTTAAATTCTAAGCAGACAATAAGTATCTCCAGGGTGGACACTCTTTCTCAGAGAAAAAATTCAAGGACATTTAAGGACTTTCAAGAATATCCTGAAACGCACAATGAGCATAAATAGTTTTGAGATTTTTTTGTCATTATTTCTATTTTCTTATAACCTAATTTAATCTCATGGTTTCATGAACACACATATATTGAAAATTCCTCAAAAACAGTTAATACTATATTAGGCAAGTTGGGGTGTTTAGGTTGATTAATTTTATTTTTTACCAACTATGCGAAAAATTCCAGAGCTGGGAATCGAACCCAGGACTGCCACTTAACATGCGGGTGCTCTACCACTGAGATACTTTGGGACAATTTCCAGATGAAAGTTCTCGCATTAGAACCGTTGGCATTTATCATCTTCTTCTGCAAAACACAGAAGGAACAGATGAAACAATTAATTCGTGACAACTCCGTTACGCCGTGGAAGTTATACATATTTTTAGAAAGTCTTCAGACGTACTATAGACGAAAATATGTCAGACAAAAATATGTACACTTAATACTATTTCATAATTGTTGAGAGACAATGTAAATTGGAACAAGTACTGTTTTAAGCAAATATTTTGATTTTGGTAAACACCATATTTTGATACCAGATATTACTTAACACATTTTTGTATGTATTATTTGATTGAATGTAAATTTTAAATGAGGAGGAAAGTATAAGTGAAAGGGAATTTGCATGTTTATGTAAAAATATTTCTTCTTCAATTCTAAAATAGCAGCTTTCGTAAGTAGGAACAAAACTCATGCATTTTAGATGGACATGACTTAAATTCTTATGGAAATGACTTTAATTCTCTTTTCTTGACGAAAAAATAATTCCTGTAAAATTTAAATTGAAGGACGGGAGGGAAAGGAAACACATGCCTTTAAATACTCGCATGGAAATATGTATTCCATTAATTTTAATGTAATAAAATATAATCAAGAAATTCAAAACAAGAAAACTATTTACAAACAAATTTCAGCATAATAAAAATTTCAACTGCAATTATTCAACAATTGTGATTTTTCTTTTCCTCCAGGGTACGTGGTTTCATTATCGTAGAGGCTGGGAATAACCAATAACACAACAAAAATTCAGCAATTGAATGGTAAAATTTAAGGATATTCCAGATTTCCTTTCAAAATTCAAGGACATTCCAAACATACATTCAAAATTTAAGCCCATTCCAGGCCTTGAACTTTTTTTTTGTAAATTCAAGGACATTCCAGGTTTTCAAGGACGCGCGGCCACCCTGTATCTCCTGAATGTTGGTACCGCAAAAGGATGCTGTAATGATCAATAGAAATTCAGTTTCTTGCTACTTCTGTAGCTGAATTGAAATTTTGTATACTAATATACTAATGTATATTAGTTAATAGAATATCATGCAAAAAATTGTATTTTATACCAGTTTTAGATCATATTTTAGTCATATATAACCTGTTTTAAGTCTATAATTTCAAAACCATCTTGGGTGAGGCTGCAACTGATGATATGCGATTTCAATGGCCTTGTGAAAATTTAGGAAAGCAAGACAAAAAAAGCCAGCGCATGGATTATGATGCATTTCCAACATAAAAAAACAAGCAAAAGAAATAGAGATGATGCATTACAATGTAATGAAGCAAAAAAAGCAAATTGGGCTTGCATATGGATTATGCTACATTTATCAAAATAGATAAAGCAAGAAAAAGAAACAAGGTATTAGCAAGAAAGGCATACAGGGCTGACATGGATCATGATACACTTTTCAACATTATGAAACATGAAAGAAAGATAAATAGGATTTAAGCATGGAGTATAATGTATTCAACGTAAGAAAACAAGAAAGGATAGAGCCAACAATTTGATTATGGCACTCTTTCAAACAAATTGAAGTAGGATACACAAATAGATCTCACATATAGATTACAGCATGTCAACCACTATCTACAGTTGTAGCATTAGTAGACTCACAAGCATTAAAAACAGTTGCAAAATAGCACACTTTTTCTTAATGTTAGTAGCCAAAACAGCAGCATTTTCTCCATAGTTTAAAATAAAATTACTATCATAATAATAAATTAATTAATTAATTTTTCTTTTTACATGATCTTCACTTTTTTTTTTGTTGTTCTCTTACACATACAGAATTACATTTTTCATACATCACACACTGATTACAAGCAGCATAAATTTTCCAGTGACATTAAGTAAAATAAATAAATAATCAAACATATTTTTAATTTTTGTTTGTATTGTATTTTGTAGGTTTCTTGTATAGATGGTATTTTTAATGATTACGAAAATCAAATTACTCGCTGGTTCCCTAGGATAGCAGTGACATGCGAATAGACAGCCTTGCAGTAGTATTCACCAAAGCTATGACTCTGCAAGTCAGATAATTTGAGTGACCAGTTTCACTAGCAGAGAATGTGAAAACTGTATTAATTGAATGTCATGGTAATCCTTGTATTTGCCATATGAATGCAATTTACCAAGTTAACCTTTGAAGTAACTAGCTCAGTTAAGTTAACTCGAGAGTTTCCTGTTTAGAAAATAGGCCCATTAGGGAGGCTTCTAGGAATCAGTCTGATAGCTGATACAGCTTAGAAAATAAAGAAAAATGTAAAAGAAAAAAAATTGTCCTTTTGCAATCACCAAATTAGTTGTCTGAAGTAAAGGAGAAGTTGCTAAATATTTGAAAATAGTATGGACATGACACTTAACCAAAAAAGTGCCTCAAGTAGCCTAATCTTTAATTTAGTAGCAGAAGTCTCTTTTTTAGTAGCCCGTGGGAATCCTGAAATTATAATACTTTCCAACCTAATGTATAAAGATGAAATAGGGCCCATGTATGAATTATGGTACATTTTCCAATATAATGAAGCAAGAAAGACAAATAGGGATGATACATGGAATGTGATGCATTTTCAAACAAAATGAAAAAAGAAATAGGAATGATGCATGCAACGTTTTGAATGGTTATATAATTAATAAAGTTTATTCATTTGAAAAATGTTTTTCCTAATATGAAATGGGTTTTTGTATTAATGATACCATTGTGTTTGCTATGAAATTATTTTTCATGCATTGCAAAAATTTGCTAGGAAGAGTACAAAAGTGTTCTGATGAGCAAGTCGAGATAACATGGTGATCATGAAAGAATCGCAAACTCTGTTCTCAGGGGTTGGCAAGCATTATTGAGCAGGGGGGCTGAGTGTCCTAGTAATACATTAAACCAATAAGCACATATAAACAAGAACTAAATTTTTAAATATATAAATCTATGCTATTGTCTCTTAATAATTTTTCATGTATATATCAAAATGTAAAATAATGATGCCATAAATGAAATTGGCATCAAAAACATTTGTTTAGCTTAAAGCCTAAACCAAGTGATATTTTCTCTTTGGCACTTTTCCCCACATAAAAAGAGTTAAAATAAAACTTTGTTTTCCTGCAAAAAACATTTTGTAGAATACTTTTTTACAGAATAGTTACTTACATTAATAATAAAAGGAATTATAAGAACAACTATTGCAACTTCCATTTTAGGGTCAGTGATTGGTGACATAATCATCTTTCGAACCTACAAAATACAAATACAGAGAATAAATTCATGTAATTTACAAAAATGAATTGAAGTACAGAGAATGCATTGAAAAGAAAAAACTTGAAAAAAGTTACAAAACATATTAATTTTGAGATTTGTAAATAAAAATAAGAATTTTCTATCTAGTTTAAAATAATTAAAGAAAAAAGTTTGAGTTTAGTAATTTGTTTTTACTTCCTTGTACGTAGTATAAGGAAGTAATGTGATCCCGAAAAATTTTGGGGGCCAAATTTCGACATAAAAACCGATTTTGACTACCTCTAAATTTAATTAAAAAATTTTTTTCGATGCATCTCATCGTAGGCTAGCATGCACGATCATATTAACGCGTCTGCAACTCATTTTGACCAGTGGTGAGTCTACTGTGGGCAGTTTTTCCATGCCGTCTGTACGTACGTACGTACGTATGTACATACGTATGTATGTAACTCGCATATCTCAAAAACTAATGGTCGTAGAATGTTGAGATTTGATATTTAGGATTGTTCTATGATCTAGTTGTGCACCTCCCCTTTTGGTGGCAATCGAATGGATAGTTTATGTACAGGACCGCCCAAAAGATTCGAAATACATTACGCTCTATGGGCCGAAATTCATTAAACTCGCCTAACTCAAAAGCTACTAGGCGTAGAATGTCGAAACTTCATATTTTGGATAGTTGTAACATCTAGTTGTGCACCTCCCCTTTTGGTTCCATTCGACTGGATAGTTTATCTACAGGACTGCCCAAAACATTCGAAATACATTACACTCAATGGGCCGAAATTCATTAAACTCGCATATCTCAAAAACTGTTAGGCGTTGAATGTTGAAACTTTATATTTAGGATTGTTGTAACATCTAGTTGTGCACCTTCCCTTTCGGTTCCATTCGACTGAATAGTTTATCTACAGGACCGCCCAAAAGATTCGAAATACATTACGCTCTATGGGCCGAAATTCATCAAAGCGTTTTTTAGAGGTATTGGGCTATTTCAAACGACTCAGAAGTGATATAAGCTGTAAAGAGTTAGAAAATGAATTTCTCTTAAAAAAAGTGTCTTTTTCATTTATAGTTCTGCTACAGGAACACTCAAAAGATTTCCAATACATTACGGTCAATAGCAATTTTAGGGGCATTCATCCATTTCAAGCACAATACCGTCCTACCACATAATTTAGGTAATGGTCCGACCACGGTCACGTGCCTCCCTCAAGAAATATGCCAAAAGTCGCCAAGCTTGGCGACTTTTGGTGTATGTGTGTGCATATTTAACTCTCAAATCTCAAAAACTATTATGAAATTTCATATATAAGAATGTTGTAACATCTAGTTGTGCATCTCGATTTTTGGTTCCAATCTACTGGAGAGTTTATTTACAGGACCACCGAAAAGAATTTCGGTACCTTAATGTCTATGGACATCTTCAATATAATACAACTGTAGACAGTCATTGTTTGGTACATGCCCAAAATCTCGCCGTCTGTCCTCGACCTTGGCGAGTTTTGGCGAAATATCGCCAAATTTGGCGATAGTCAGTCATTTGGTCCATGCCCAAAGTATCGCCATTTGTTATCGTTCTTGGCGAGTTTTGGCGGAATATCGCCAAATTTGGCGATAATCTGTCATTGTTTGGTTCATGCTTAAAATCTCGCCAAATGTCGTCGACATTGACGAGTTTCGCCGAAATATCGCCAAATTTGGCGCCAAAAATTATTTCCTATTTTGTATAACTCTAAAACTTTAACCCGTAGATCTTTTAACTTTGTATTTAGAACTATTGTAATATCTAACTGTTTTCAATATCTTTTTTGACAGCAATCGACTGAGAATTTATTTACATGGTGAGCCAAATGACTTTGAATACATTGAGGTGTATAGATGCATTCAATTCATTGAAAGTCTGTGGTCAATGACTACTTTGGCTATCCCCAAAATCTCGCTGACTATCTCAAGTTTGTCGGCTTTTGGTGAAATATCGCCAAATAAAGTGTCAGAAGGAAATCTTTCAAATTGAACTCAGCTTGGCGATATCGAAATATTTGCCTAGAAATCGCTAAACCTTACTATTATTGATATTTTATCTCTTTCAAACAAATAAATTTAGAGGAAGTGCATCGAAAATATTTTTGATCTAATGGACGTGCAAGGAAGTCATGTGTTGGACACATCAGATTTTTTACATACATACAAAGTACTAAAATCAATATACTCAAAAAATAGTAAAATCATCAGTAAGGATTATAAAAAGCAGAAACCAGACAAGTACAAGAAAAACTACATAAAACCATTAACACAAAAGAGAAAAATAAGACATAGGAATATGATCTCATTTATATAATGCTGTATCCACAAATGGACTAAGAGGCTTAAAGTGCTTTTAAAGTATCATCCACCACCTTCAGCAATAGATGAGGCAGAAAGCAAGCTTTAAAGCTAAAAAGCAAAATTCATGAAGTAATACGTTTAGAATGACAACATTATCCCAACACTAGTTATATCAATTAAAACTCAAAACAATGAAATAAAACACAATAAGACCCAGGAAAATCTAAAAATCCACATGCACACACACAAAAAAGAACAATATCATGATCAAAATTTCAAGTTAAAACCTTACCTTTAATTTAAAAAATACATTAAATCTATTTACAGTCACAATCAATAATAAAATCCATTAAAAAAAAATTTCAGAATAAAACAAAATGACGATAAATCTTCTCACACTACATACAACATATAAAAATCCATAAATATGAAAAATGCTAGCTGCCTCTGGTGAACAGTTGCTTCGCCATCTTAATAAATATTGTTAGGAGAGAATCCTGTCCCTCACCGGCTTCCTTGGCACTGAAATCTCTCAGATTTTGAATGGAATTTAAAACTAAGATGGTTACAAACAGGGGCAGTCCTAAGGTAAGTTGCACCCCAATGCGATGCATAACTTGCTTATAGTGTCGGGTCGCCCCTGGTTACAAAAATAACATCATTTAATGATAAACCTACAAAAAGGTAAAAATTATTTTTGTCCTATATTAATTCTGAAGAGGTTCTGGATATACTGGCCGCTATCAAAAAAACAGACAGAAAAAAAAGTAAGAAAATCTGAAACACTTTCAGATTTTAAATATGCACTAAAATTCTATATATTAAAAGCATATCATGATACATGTGTCTTCCATGTATCATTATTCATGAGTGTGATTAAACAAAATTAAAATTGATAATTCTAATACCCTTTTTCTGGATGGAATACAATCCTACTATTTAGTTCTGCTGATCCCTGATTTACTCACTCTCTAACAATTCCGGTCCGACCACTTCAAAACAAAACTTTTACTGTCATTAATCCAAACAGATTAAAAAGTCATGGTCAGAAACTGTAATAAAATTCACACCGTTTGTACAATCCATTTGAAATTTTTCATAATCATGTATAAAAATATAGAAAACAATCTGAGCTACTTTAAAAATCTGAAAATCTAGCAGTTTCCTCATTTTTAGACAATTTTTCACTCTTTTCAGTTTCATTTTATTTCCGAGAGTAAAAAAAGTGAATCACTTGCGTGACAAAATAACCTTTTTCAAGTGAAAATGATGTTACACAATTGGGATTCCAATTCATTTAAAATAGTTTTTCCAGGTAACACTGTTTAATTTTTTTTTCATTAAAATAAATGTCTGCTGAAGCATTAAAATATGAGGTGCTGAGACACAAAACAAAAATAGCAATCCACAAACTATGTTAAATGTATTATAATGAAACTAAAAATTGTTCCAAGAAGTTTCATATAAATTTGTTTTTTAAGCATTTTAAATACTGTGTTGGTATGCAAAAAATCTGCTTATATATAACTTTATTTCCAGGTTACACAGCCCTACATCAGAGCAACAGTACCATTCCAAAACAGATATGAAGTTTGGCAGAGCTGCAAGGCAGCAAAACATAAGCCAAACAAAAATATTCATAAAAAGTCCTGACTTAATTCTGTCCTAAACTTTTATTTGTTCAAAACTAGTTTACTAGAACATTCTGAGCTCTGCCATTGGACCATATTCAAAATGATATATTTTACAATACTCTGATTTGGCATGGCATATGTGACACGAGGCTCGGATGAGTTGTGTTTACTTTGTTTTACTGGTATGGTGCAACCCCTCCTAGAGAAAGTCCTAGAAGGATTTTTTTTTTTTAGCCAAACAGGATTTGATAATTAGTTTGTTCACTTAATGTTTTGCGGTCTTGGAAACCACACAATTTTCTTATGGAATATCACAGAATGAAGTTATTAAAAGAATGCATTTTTTAATTATTATGAGAAATAAATTGAAAATTGCTAAAAGAGCAAGATATTAGATTTTAATTTTAATATGTATACAGTGAAACCTCTCCGAGCGGCCACCCCTCTAAACGGCCAATTTTTCATGGCACAGATTTCTCATAGACCTAATGTTAAAATAACCTCTATCAGCAGCCACCAGACCCCCTCTAAACGGCCACTGAATGGGATCGCCGATCACATTTTTTGGGAAATTCTACTTGCTCCATGCTTTAATATTGAGCGGAAAAACTCAGGTCAGGTTTATGGTGGAATATAACACCCAGGAATAACTGGAATTGAATCTGTTATATCTTTTGTATTCCCCCCCACACCCTTAAGATGGGGAATCCCTTGGACAATCAGGTGTTGAAGTTGTCCTACAAATGAATTTTCGTCCCTTTTAGGCACTAATTCTGTCCCTGATGAGAAATTTCCTGATGTTTGTAATGGCGAACAAACTAAACTTTCAACACTAGCGACTTAAGGAAAATTGATGAAATTATCGAAAATTCCGAAGCGGTAGAGATCTGCTACAAACTAATCGGTTAGAAATCTGATACAAACTACTTGATTAAAGATCTGCTTTTTACGGTGAAAAACAAACTAGAAAAAATAGTTGTTTCAGAGAAAAGTAAAACCTTAAAATAGACACAAATTGAATCCTTTTTGCAAAAAATTTAAGAAAGCATTCAATAAAGTACTATATTCTCTTAAGATAAGTTTTAAATTTCATTTTAAATAAGGAATATGTGTCAGACTTCTTTGTATTATGCATTATAGCAATTATCTTATAATAGTAAATAAAACCCTTGAGAGCGGCCAAATATTCTCGGTATGGTGGGGTGGTCACAGAGAGGTTTCACTGTATTTACTTATTGTAATTTCATTATACACACACACATATATATATATATATATATATATATTACGAATAAACATGATTCTAACAATAAATATTTTATGAATTTGACTGTTAGTAATTTCATTTTTATATTGAGAATGATCTTTTAACAAATTAATTTTCAGAATGAAAGAGCAGTACAAAGGATTAAGCTAATTAATATCATAGTTATATGATTTAATTTTTACTGCCATCTAAATATAATACATACAGCAAAAATAAGCAAAAAACATGTACCTGATCCCAAAAATCTAGCTGGATAAGAAGAGTGATGAGAATTTTTTCAATCAGCATAAGAGAAATATAAACAGCAGTTTGGGAAAGCCATGCATTCACATAAGGAGGTTTACCTAAGATAAAGATCATAAAATCAATATTTAATCCTTTACAGGGCCGTTTTTGTCTAGTAATGTTATGTTAAAGTATTTTTGGGATCGAGATTGATTTACAAAAAGAAATTCATTTAGCTTATTATCTAAAATTATTATATAATTTCATAATACTTTTTTTTTTGAAATACGTAGCATTTTTGGAGTTATCAGTAGATGGCAGCACAAATCATAGGTGGGAAAATAGTTTCCCCATCAACATTTAAAAATTAATGAAGTTGGTGAGAAGTATACTTCCCATAGCCTTATAAAGGGTTAACATGCTGAAATTGCAGTGCCTCAGTTTTAATCTTTGTTTCCCTGATACATTGTATTTCTATTAGTGATATTCTCAATAGATTAAATTGGTTAATAACTAACTAGAAATTAAAATAAATTATGTTTTTTATATGAACTGGTGACCTTTTATTTGCCTCTAAATTCTTTTACTTTAGATAGCAATAACTTCTATTTGCATATATATAGTTACAAAACGCAAACAAGTATTAAGGTATATATGTTTCACAGTTGGACAAGTATTTGATATACATTTTCAAATTACATTTGTATCTTGTATTTTCACTTGTAAAAAGCAAAGTATTTAGATAATGTATTTTAAAATGCACTTTCAATGTATCTCGTATTTTCAAAATACTGAAAATACATTTTATATTCTGATGCTACATTAATCATAACACCACAGATTGCTTGTTTGAATGAAAATGATAAAAATGCCAGCATTCACTTTTCTGCCATCTTGATATAATTTACGAGTTTAAGTATTCAAGTATTACATGTAACTGAAGAGATGTTAGGGTCCCCTGTGACCTGTAAGTTCAACTTACCAGAAAAGAGAAAAAAAAAAAAAGCTTTCAAATTTCTTAAAACAGTATAATGATGTTGCATCTAGGATTTTTCTGTATTGCTGGTAACTCATTTAAAAATATAAATGAAACCAAAAGAAGTAAAAACATTTTTGTGTAGTACTTATAGTTACCCAGAAAATTCCAATAACTGGGATCTTTAGTTGAAAATTAAATCTATTCTCAAACACTTTAAAAATTTTACATATATTTTGCATTTTGTGTGTATTTTGAAAATACATGTAGTTTGTATTTCTTTTTCAATTTAGAAAGTATTTTGCATTTTAATGTGTTTAAATCAATGTATCTTGCATTTTGAATAAAAAATACATTTTTGATGTATTTTGCCCAACTCTGATATGGTTACATAAAATATAAGAGAATATGAAGAGCTTATAAGGAAAGTGTCTTTACAATACAAAACTGACAAATGTAACTAGCACTGAATAATTAAAATTATTATAGTATACAGATAAATTAATATTTTTGTGCATTTGACATATTCCAAATTAAAAAAAAAATTTCAATGAAAAAAGAAAATGAAAGTAAGAGTTTGCTTTATTTAAAAATAATACTCAGACAAATATTGCAATGACTTCTAAAGAGTGAAATCATATGAAAGCTATGCCTGTAGTTACATTAACTGACTTATGTGAAAACAAAGTGATTAGAACTTTAGAGATAGGGGGGGGGGGGGGGGGGAATGGCATGTACATCAATTGAGATCAATTTTTAAACTCAAATAAATAATACCTTTTCTGTTAATTATTACAATTCTCAACAAATCAAAACTAATTATAGTAATTTAATCCTTTAAAATTTTCGCAAATTTATATAAAGAAACACAGCTTATGAATGTTTAATATTAATATGCAATACTTATTTAAAATAAAACCAAACATAAGTTTCGTTATAAACCATTATTTATCTTTTACTTAAAATATTAAATAGACCTAAATTTAAATAACATTTCAGGGAGAGTACTCTTAATACAGTTTGAAAAATAAGCACCTACATGCTTATGTAGTTACATGCATATATCTTTAATATAAATTTAATTACCACATAGTAGTTATATAATAATATCAATATAAAGGGTGGCTTAAAAAAACTTTCCCGATATATGGACCTCTACGGGCTGGTCCGTTCAATTGATCAAGATGAAATTTCAGAGATAGTTATTCAAAAAGTATGGAGCTTGAGATTCTGTGAATGGTAACAAAGTGGCGTTCACTTATAGGTACAGAAACGCTAAATTTTTGAATAGCGACAAATTTCTTTCTACCACAAAAAATGGACATGTTATGCAAGCCAAAAAACAGCTCTGTGATCAGCTAATAAAAAGACGACTGAAGCACACTGAGGAAATTCACATATAACAAAGGCAAGACACCAGTCACACAATGATGTTTGCCAGATACTCAGCATAAAAAATGTTAAAAAGCAAGGTAGGAATGTTGGCTCTTAAGTCTGAAGCTTCCACATAAAGACACAATGGCAGTGAAAGTTCAGTTGTTTATCATGAGCGCATAATAGTTTTCAAATAGGGAGTGCTTACCAGGCTAATTCATAAAAAAATAAAAACACACAAAAAAATCACGTTTAAAGGTCAAATTTGACTCATAAAATAAATGATTATTTGAATAATAAATGGAATAGGCATATGGAGAAAACAGATGCACTTTTAGTAATCATAAAAAAATGACAATTCACAGATAAAGTTCTAATAACTTCTTCAAAAAAAGAATTTTAAAAAGTTTGTTATTCTTTTTTCTGCTAAACTACCTTAGACTGTTACTTTCCACCTGGTATTTTATCTCCTCCCCCCCCCCCCAAATCAATGACACAGAAGTATTACTCCACAAAAATAACAAAAATGCAATAATATTCAATTACTCAAAGGAATGTTGTGAAAGGAAACAGCAGTCTAGGGCCCACATATTGAAACCCAGAAGCCAGAAATCAGTATAGATAATAACTTTCTCACTCCTTCCCCCCCCCCCCCCCCATATTAAAAAAAGGTCATTGAAAAGACCAAAAAATAAAAGCTTCAATTTACAAAATAAGCACTTCATTGAAAAACTAAGCACTTTTAGTGGTTAATTAAAAAATGTGAGAGCTACTTTTAAGCATCTAAAAGAGCCATATGCACTCCGCATTCATTATGTATTCACAAAATTGACTCATGATAAATGTTTCTCCCCAGGCCTTTCTAGCCGAGTGCATTGATGGACAAGTTTTACTGACCACCTAGCAGAAAAATCAGAATATAATTTCGAATGCTTTAATGCATGAGTATGGCACATTGCAGCTTCATAATGCGACAAAAATTTCTGGGAGGATCATGATCATATACATATTGTATATCTTCATGTATAAGCTAACAGTCTTTGAACCTTTTTTTAATCTCTTCTTTTTCTGCCCTCTATATTCAAAACCATTTTTTTTCCATTTTTACTAACATACAAGATTTCAATTTTGAGTACATAAATAATAACAGATTTTGGGCCAATCCTGATTTGTAATTTGAAATATATAGTACAAAATATAAACACTAATTTAATTTAAAAACCATTACTGAAAAACTAGAAAAATACTTTTATATTTTGCTGAAATTAGTGTGTAATATTTTAAAAATTTGAGCGTGATAAATAGAGTCACACATTCAGCTAACATTTGGCATCAACCATTCAGTAACTTACCGTATTCTCCAAATACAAGGTGGTCCCATCCTTTTTTTCTGGACACATGCTGAGTAACTCGAATGCCAATAAAAATTATAAATAAACCAATAGATGAATCAAGCAGGAAGCTCACAATGTACCTAGAAACAAAAAATATAACATACATTATAAAAGTAAGGGAGTGTGGGTCACAATGAGACAGTACAAAATTAACAAACAACTACTTTACTGAAAACTATTGCCTGTGATAAGTAGAAGTTAAATGCTACCCAGAATTCCATGTTGTAAATTGCTGCTAGATTATGTGTTGCATAAACTGAAATTTTTGGTTGTGTTTACTCACAAAGTTACTTTTGGGGGAGTTTTCATATATTGTCATCTAGTTTCATTTGAATAATAGAAGCAAGTGTTGTATATTTTATTAAAGATTATTAATAAGCTCATTATTATAACCTATAGTTTTATTAAATTATAGTATTTTTTAAACTTAAGGACAATTTTACATTTTGTTCTTTTGGGCCACAATGAAACACAGTTTCTGGGTCACAGTGAGCCATCTCATTGTGGCCTAAGCAGGAGTAACTTGTTAATAATCAGTCAACTTGTTAAGATTAATAATTAGTAGATATATATTAATGGGTTCTTTGGAAATCAGGTAAGTGAAATTCAGTTAAAAAAATAGATATTTTTACTTTTTCTATTGCATTAAATTCTTTAAAATTTTATCTTTCCAATGGTATTTTGCATTTGTTTATTGAAATAACAAAAAAATTAAAAACTTTTTATTTTTACTTTACTAAATTCATACCAACTGCTAGTATTTTTAAAACCAACAATTTTTCATAAAATTGAGATAATTGTCAATTCTCACTAAGATAAGTGATAACTCATCATTGAGATTATGAGACATTTATTTTTCTTTTTTAAAAGTGCAATAAAGTTCTTGTTTTCATATATATAAGGTTAAAAACTGGTGTAATGTATAAATATTAAGTGAAATATTGTATCTGATATATTTTATGTGACAGTGACAGACACTTTGATAAAATATTTATAAAACGTTTTAAGTGTTTTTTTTTTTTTTTTTTTTTTTTTTTTTTTTTGTCTCATTATGGTCCACCTTCCCACACAACTATAATGCAAAATATTAAATTATTTACTGACAGTATGCAATAGTTTATATCTACTTCTATCTTCATCGTTATGGCTAGTAGCAAAAAAGAAAATTCAAAGCATATATTTTTGAAATTAAAAATATATATATATTACAAATGCCCACATTTGACAACTACATATTAAACACATTTTTAGACAATAAGGAGCCCAGAAATTTTATCAACCATTAATTATTTTAGGACGGTTGGAGTATTTTAGATTGATCAATTTACCCATCTCAATTGTTCAAGTCATTTTATTAATTTACAAATATTTCTCTTAATTGATAAATTGATCAATCTAAAACAATCTAACCTTCTTTAATTATTAAGGGTTGATAAAGTTTTTGAGGTTTCTCCCTTTCTAAAAATATGCTTAATTTCCATGACATATCGAAGTTGCTGTGAAATAATGTTTCATTTGTTCAATCTGCAATTGCAGAAGAAGATAAGTGCCAATGGTTCTTATGCAAAAAATTTCATTTGGAAACCGTCCCAGAGTAGCTCCTTGGTAGTGTCTGCAGATTAACCATCAGTCCTGAGTTCAATTTCCAGCTCTGGAATTTTTCGCATAAGTTCGCGAAGGTTGTTAAATTGATCTACCAAACACACTCCAACCTTCCTAAATAAACTACATATTACTTCAAATAACTAACATAAATAGGAATACTTAATAATAGTTAAATATTTCAGAACTAAAGAACTTGACTGAAAGATTCTTCTCATAGAGCTTTTTATAAAATGAAAAAGAAGCACATAGATTGCCTTCTTAAAACTCTTGTTGTGCCAAATAATAGTCTGCTAATGTACGGGTAGTTTTAAACTAAATTCAAGCAATTTAAACAACTTTATACTACGAGTTCAGAAAAATTAAAGAATTAACACAAGTTGAAATGTTTCAGTACTTTTATAACTTTTCAATAAATTCCAATAATTATCACTTTCATCCCCACAAACAAAAATCTGACACTTTTATATTGTGCTTAATTTATGAAGAAATAGAGAACAAAACGGGATATAATTATAAATTCTTGATTATTAGCAGAAATGGGTGACATATGAATCACAATTAATCCATAAAATAAACACAGAATTTCTTTTAAGGAAATGAAAACAGAAGCCTGTTATAAGCGCTATTTTTAACATCACAAGGTTTTCGGCAAAACAGCTTCTCCTAGTTTAAGTATCTTTATTATTTTACATAAATCATAACAATTATATTTACACATAACTAAATACCAGACTTACATTGTTTCTTTAAGCAATTTAAACAACATTTCTTCAACATTTAAGGAATTGAATCATAAAATTCTTGTTTTAAAAATTAAAATTATTTCAGTCATCATTTGCTGATTTGCCAAACTGTGCTACAGTGTACTCAATGTACAGCTGCGGAAAAAAAAAGGTCCCACTTGTACATTTTTCGGTCGTCGTTCGTCGCTCAGCAAAGTTACAGATACCAATCGTTTACGATTGACGCACACTTTAATTTGCTCTGCATAAAAATTGCATAAGGGGCCATCTACATATTAAAATTCGCACCAATTTTTTTTTTCTCAATAGCAACCCCCAGATTTCACTTCATATTTCAAAAATTTAGCTCATTTTAACCCCGGACACCAATTTTCAATAAATTTGGACAGAAAATGAGTGAGTTATGAGCACCCAAAATCCCCCTCCCCCTATGTTAAAATATTTTTTCATACTTCCATCTCATATAATATTGGTAGTAAGAAGCTGATTTTTATTCCTACTATTAGAACTAAACAACCCAAACATAATTTAATGTTATTATGATTTTTAATAAATTATTAAATTAATATTAAAAAAATTATGAATAGCGACCTAGCCAAATTTAGATGGAAATAGATGCAGAAATTAATATTACATGGCTGTGCAAAATTTCAAATTTTTATGTTCAGTAGTTTAATTTATATTAAATAAAATGTGTTATTTTCAAGAGTTAAGGGACCATATATAAATTTATTAAGTGGAAATTTTTTGAAAATTGCATAAAATAGATGTAAATTAGATTTCTTTTGTGCAAAAACACAGTAAAAGATACCAGTATTAAAAATATCAAATTTTGAAGCAAATAAATTAGAGGTTTTTACAGTTTGTTGGGGATTCTATAAAGTGTGTATTGTTGCGTCCACTACCATATTCCCCCAAATAAAATATTTTCATGCTATAGAATTAGATGCAGTAGATGTATGTCTTCTAATACAACGTCCTATTTCTGAAAAACTAACATCCTCAACTTTCCAGGCATGAATGTGACCTTTTTTAATATCGGAAACATTAGGTCTTTGGAATTCCCCATACTTTATCAAACATTCAAAATCACGTTTTTCTGTAAAAAAAAATTTTCATCCAACTATAAATTAAAATACCGCCAAAAGTCTTAAGAATATTGCACATTGCAGGCGATAGTATTAAATGAAGAAAGTGAAATGAACACAGTGATAATATCGGGTCGGTAAAAAAGTAATTGTGTTTTTTACATGAAATTCAAACAAATAAATTTTCAACCATGAAACCATTCTTTAAGTTCGACCATAGCTGAGTCGAGCAATATTCATGCTTGTAGTCAGAAGAGCAGGGAGCAGCCTCTCACTCCTGCCAACATTTCAGATGTCTAAGAGAAACATCAAGGGAAACACTGAATAACAATTTCAAAATTACAAAGATTTTCAAAATCCTTAGCAGTCATTTTGCATTTTCCCCTTAAATCATGTGTACGAATCAAGGAAGTTATGAACTCACGGGTCATTTGGACCACAGACTAAATATTCTATTCTACCCTTGATATTCTCAGTACAAAAAACTTTAAGAGAGATGGGAACAATATTTTCCTTGAAAATAATATTAATTTCTTTTAATTCTCGCGAGCGAAATAAATGAAAGGCAAAAAGTTCGGAACCTACAAATAGCGTTTTTCAATTTGCAGAAAGTCCCTTAAAAACGCGCAAAAATGAATTCGCAATATCTCCGGAAATTATCGTAGAAAATTGGTGAAAATTTATAATTTGAAGGCTTTCTTTCATTTAATAAAGTCAAAATATGGGGTTGCCATTGAGAAAAATGAAGTTGGTGCAGAATTAAATATGAAGACGGCCCCTTATGCAAATTAAATTAATAGTAAATTAAAGTACGCGTTATTTGCAAACAAATGGTATATATAACTTTGCTATGCGACGAACGATGGCGAAATAAAGAGCAAGTGGGACTTTTTTTTTCCCGCAGCTGTACAAGCAATTATATGTACACAATATGCCTTCATACTTAAAAATTTACTTTTTCATAGACACACACACACATGTATAGTTAAGTGCTCTTGCTTTTTAATTTTTTTTTTTTTTTTTTGGTGCAATAAGAATTTTTTAAACATTATTTTGTCACATAATGAAGAACCGTCCAGTTCCTTTAGATTTTAGATATTTGAATTGCACATAATCTGCAAAGTAGTTTTATCTGTCAACACAAGTAGGAGTTTATTGTATATGCAATACTAAAATTAGAACATTACAACTAGCAATATCGTCTGTACTTTATGGATTCAATGAGCAAGCAGTCATAGGAAGTATAACACCAGATGAGAATCAATGATCTGAATTTGTAATTATCTTCCAATAATGTAAAAATATCAATTTAAAACATAAAACTTACCAAGTACATGGATCTCCCTGGAAAAATTCAGCTAAAAATACATTAGCAAAGTGAATAACTAGAGCTCCCATTCCTTGCTTGGAAGTATCATAAAACCTGAAATGGTAATTACATTCAAAATTGAGTTTCAATGGAATTAAAATTCAATTTATGAATTTTAAAACCCACTCCAGAAGACATAAATGATTATAACTAATGAAGGTGCAACATTTTTTTTTTTTAGAAATTTTAGTTCATTCAGTTGTTTGCAAAATATTAAATATAGGAGCTATTTTTAAAATTAACCTATGCAGTTTGTCATACAGCTTAAACATTAGAAATCTTTAAAATGCTCCCCTTAAAATTCCATTTAGAATTTTTCTTTATTGCATATAGCCATAGTTTACTGCAATGGACATTCCACTAATATTGACCACTTTTACAGTCTTAAGTTGCTCACTAAAATGAAATTTACAATTTAGAACAGAGTTGGAAATACCCCTCCTCCTTTTTTTTTTGGGGGGGGGGGTTTAAAACAGGTTTTTTTAATCCTTTTATAATTACATGCATACATATTTATAAATAAAGGGTCATTCCATGTCAAAGACTTGACGTTTCAGATTTTCATGATTTTTGGTATGCAGCAATGTGTCATAGACTAAAGAAAAATACCAAATTTCAGCTGTGTAGCACAATTATTTCTGAAGTTATTAAATTTTAAAATTAATTTTTTTAATGAAAAAGTACATGTTTTGTTACCTTTAGTATCTTAGCTAAACTCCACAAGATAGGGGTTATAAGTTAAATATGTTTTAAAAATTTTATTTTAAATTTCTCAAAAAGTGGCAATTTTAAAATTTTCAAAAAATTATCAAAAATAGTTTGTGATGCCTAAATACACATAGCAAAATTCTATCATGGGATCTCAATGGGATCAGGAGATACAGGGCTAATAGAAATACACACTTCATATAAAAAACAGAGGAAGTTCATTGGATGAAGGGACTATATTCCGTATACGGTGCCTTGTTTACATATCAATGGTTTGTTTACAAATCATTGGCGAACAATCTGACGCGAGAGTGAGCGATGCACCGCCAACTGCCGGTGGTAGTTGTGACTGGCAACCATAAAGAATACGTGTTTCGTCAGGTTTGGGAATTTGAAATTGTTTGCGTTATTGATGGAAGGGAATGAAATGTGTTATGTTAATATAAGAAAAGAATTTGTGTGTGTTTGTTAGAAATATAGTACGTTATAAGCCGGTGGGTGTTGGGGACATTTCTGAGCGGTTATTTAAAAAAAAAAAAAAAAAATAGAGGTAAGTGCTCTTTTTTAACGAATCTTTGCAATGTTTAAGGTTTTTAATGTGAATTTTAAATTGATATTTGAAGTGTTTATGTTTTCGTAAGTGCTATTTACGTGCTATTCTAATCATACTGACTTTATAAGAGGTGTACAACTAGGTTGTTTAATCCACCGATGTTTTTTTGAGTTGAAAACGGGCCAGTGTTTGCCCAGTTTACATTAGCTGTACAACTAGGTTGCTTAGTTCACTGTTGTTTTTTTTTTTAGTTAAAAACGGTCCACTGGTTGCATAGTTTACATAGCTGTACAACTAGGTTGCTGAATCCGCTGAGGTTTTTTTAGTTAAAAACGGGCCACTGGTTGCCTAGTTTAGATAGCTGTACAGCTAGGTTGCTGAATCCACTGAGGTTTTTTTAGTTAAAAACGGACCACTGGTTGCCTAGTTTAGATAGCTGTACAACTAGGTTGCTGAATCCACTGAGGTTTTTTTAGTTAAAAACAGACCACTGGTTGCCTAGTTTAGATAGCTGTACAACTAGGTTGCTGAATCCACTGGGGTTTTTTTAGTTAAAAACGGATCACTGGTTGCCTAGAATGACTAGTAAACATGGCGACAGTCGCTGGAGCTTGGCGACCGCCAAGCTCCAGCGACTGTCGCCATGTTTACATGGGGTGGGCACCGGCTTGTATGATTTTACCGGATGAAGTAAGCAGTGGCTATTATTTTTTTAATGGAGAAAAATCTCAGACCTTACCATTATTAAAAATCCAATATAATGTGTAAAGCTAAAGCTTAACAAATCAGTACAGTATAGAACCTATTATCCAGAATGGTTGGGACCAAATGTATTCTGGATAACTGGCTGGGCATTGACACGACATCCACTGATTCAATTGGTAGTATATATGTTACTCTACTTTTAATTACAATTAAACATTAATTGTTAACCCTCTGAGCATCTTGGAAATGGGCAAATAATGTAAAGTTGTTTTCACTGCAAAATTTTCATACAGCTTTTAAAATTATTTAAAAAATAAAATTTTGATAGGAAGATTTGTAATTATTAAAAAGTTAACTCCTAAAATTCCCATAAGCTTTAATGTAGAAATATATTTTATGATGCCTTGGTGTTATAAATAATTTAAATTATAGATGAATTGCAGTGAAAACTGGAATGAAGTGAACGGGATTTTACGTCTCAGCCGCTTGGAGGGTTAATAAGGTAGAAAAATACTATAAAAAACTTAAGATCAAGATAAATAGTATATTTAGAGTGGAAGTAGTAAATGTATGATAATTTCTTGAAAAATTGGTCTCTCACACACTAAAATAAAACACTTTACCTGATTGCTTACATTTTAAATTCTAGTAGAAGTATTCACAATGAAAAAACAAACACAAGAAAGAAGAAAAAACTTGTTACAGGGCCAATTTTTAAATTATTTATTTAATTATTTTAATTAATTTTATTTTTGAGCATTTGATCAGTTTTTGGTTGTTTAAAAATATACTTTTATATCATAAGTAATTCTTGAATTTTATACACACCATAATGTGTGATTCATTAATAAAACTCTTGTTCCATACCTCTGATTAACTCTTTAGTAAGTTCAATACATCTTGTTTACTATATGTAGCAAACAATAGTAATTGTTTACTACATTTTACATGAAATATTGCTCTTAGATTTATCAGTAATAATGGTGATAAGTTGTTCAAAATGATATTTTTAAGGTTTAGAAATAAGATGTTAGAACATAAAACCTCTATTTTAGAAATGAATAAAAAATGTAGTCTATAATGTAAGTTTAATTAATAATTTTTAATAATTATAAAACATTAAGGTATCTATTAGATTAATATAAAAACTTATTGTTGATACTTAAAAGTATAATTTAAAAATATATCATAACTTATTCTATTTTAAATTATCCTTAAAAAAATTGATTTTTTTATTTTTAGAAAAAAACCCATTTGGTTTAAACCAGTCAGTTTAACCCATACCAACCCTGCTTTTTAAACAAAAAATACCGATTTAAATAATTTCTCTTTTTCTGTTTGTTTAATAGAATGTAAAAATACAATAAACAGCATTAAAAAAAAAAAAAAAAAAAAAAAAATGATTCAAGTAAGAATTATAATACAATTTTAACCCAAGATTAGTACTCACCATATGAGCCAAGGTCTTCGTTGTCTTCTTGGCTCGCAAAATCTTTTTACTGAAACAAAAAGAAAACAAATCTGCATATCAGGAAATAATAGAAGAAAAATTTATGTTCAAAACCAGAAATTTGAAGATTTATTGAAAGGGGGAAAGGATCCATAATTGATCCGAGTTCTCTAAAGTTAATCCTACTTAATGAGCTAGGCAGATGTCATTTTTTACTTGAAACCTGTAGATCTACACATCTATGAGACGGTAGTATCAGCCTTTCACCATATCATGCATGAAACATTTTTCTTAACTAAAACTTTTTAGAAGAAGCACAATCTTTCAAAGTTTCAAGAAGTGCATTTTTTTTTTTTTTTTTTTCATATTAAATAAATGCTTTGTCTGATCCCCTATTAACTGTCCCTAACAAAAATTTCTGTTACTATAAAGCTTCAAATGTTCTGCAGGCATATTGTTGAAATCTGGCAGATCATGGTAAAATGCAAAATAGATATGAAAAGTGAAGTGAAAGCAAAAAGGGCACTTTGCAGTCTGCAGAACATTTCTTTTTTCTTTTAAAAGATGAAGTGATCTGAAAGTCCTAAACAAATATAATAAAGACTAATTGATGGATCTACTAATGAAATGACGCAATTCCAAATATATAGAGTCACTCGAAGTAATTCCTGATCAAAAAGCATCAGCATTCAATTATTACAAAATCGATATAAGCTAGAGTTACTAATTTTGGCATAGAGTAAGCACATTATGTGGTCCATCTAATAAAATATTTATTATATGAATAATGCACAAGTAATTTGAATAAATACAGTTAATTAGTAACCAGGACTTACCCAGGGATGGAGTAATTCCTGGACACTTATGGGGTAATTATTGGTCATTTGCAAATTTGGTGCAGATACATACATTTTTTAACGTATAGTATTAATACAATTTATTAAACTAATTAGATTATTAATTTTATTATCTATAGCTAATTAAAGACTGTACTTAGTTATTTCAAGGTTAAATATAAATTTATTCAATATGAGGAATATATACATTCAACACATCTTTAGCCAAAATATTTTTTGTACAAATTGTATGTAATAGGGTCATTCCATGTCAAATCAACACAATTTTGGGAGATTTTCCGAATTGATGTCTCAGATTTTCATGATTTTTGGTATGCAGCAATATGTCACAGACTTACGAAAAAATACCAAATTTAACTTAGCACAATTATTTTTGAAGTTATTAATTTTTAAAGATTTAAATTTTTATGAAAAAAATTCATATTTTGGCATCTTTAGATGCCTATAGGCTGGCAACCAGTGATAGTATAAAGCTGAGAGTGGTCTCATTCTAAAGCTGTTGAATGGGGCTTTAATATGATATGCCACAAGATAGGGGTTATAATTTTTAAAATTTTAAATTTTAAAATTAATTTTAAAATTTAAATTTCTCAAAAAGTGGCAATTTTAAAAATTCCAAAATATTATCAAATATATTTTGCAATGTCTTAATACATACAGCAAAATTTTATCATGGGATCTCAATGGGATCAGGAGATACTGGGCTTAAAAAATACACGTTGTGTTTTGCTTGTTTCATTCAATGAAATATTCAAAATTTTCTGAAATGATACTAATTCTGGTATTTTTCAAAACACGTGTATTTCTGAAGCACAGTATCTCCTGATCCCATTATAGAATTTTCCTGTATGTATTAAGACATTGCAAACTATAAAGTAAATAAAAAACTTTGTAAAAAACACACATAAGATGTTAAAGGTAAGAGGATACGCACGTTTCAGCCAAAAATTGTTTTGGCCTTCATCAGTCCAAGCCCTTCGTTGCAAGCAACACAGGGAACAGTTCCCTGTGTTGCTTGCAACGAAGGGCTTGGACTGATGAAGGCCAAAACAATTTTTGGCTGAAACGTGCGTTGTTCCCTGTGTTGCTTGCAATGAAGGGCTTGGACTGATGAAGGCCAAAACAATTTTTGGCTGAAACGTGCGTATCCTCTTACCTTTAACATCTTATGTGTGTTTTTTACAAAGTTTTTTTATTTACTTTATTGTTTAACACCAGTATTTTGAGTGTTTTTTCCATTGCAAACTATATTTGATAATATTTTGGAATTTTTAAAATTGCAACTTTTTGAGAAATTTAAATTTTAAAATTTTCATTTTTTTAAAATTATAGCCCCTATCTTGTGGCATATCATATTAAAGCCCCATTCAACAGCTTTAAAATGAGACCACTCTCAGCTTTATACCATTACTGGTTGCCAGCCTATAAGCATCTAAAGTTGCAAAAATATGAATTTTTTTCATGAAAATTTAAATCTTTAAAAATTAATAACTTCAAAAATAATTGTGCTACATAACTCAAATTTGGTATTTTTTCATAAGTCAATGATATATTACTGAATACCAAAAATTATGAAAATCTGAGACATCAAGTCTGAATCAGTGTGTTGATTTGACTTGGAATGACCCAATATTTATAGCTTCTATATCTGCAGTGAGTGGATCTACACCTCTCAAATCAATAGGCCCATAAAAAATGTAGCGAATGCCAATTGTCTCTATTCTATCTTGCTTTGACTAGCGTAACTTTCCTGCTCCTCTTTTCAGAAACTTTATACACACTTCACTGCCCTCCACTTATGTGACTTTTCCAACATGGAACAGACCTTTATCATAATGCATATCATATACAGCATAGTAGCTATGCTCTTCTATTGAATTCTGCATGTTTTCAATTAGGGGTGTAACGGATAGTGATTTTGCCGGATACAGATATCTGGCACTAAACATGTATTTAGTTATTGTGTTTTTCATTTTTTTTTATATAATGACATCAGAACAGTAAATTGCAAACATGTTTCACACATCATTATAGTATTTTTTTTTTAATAATTGACTTATAATTTACAAAAACTAAATATCTACATACATGTACATGAAAAATGTTACTTAAAATGTAAAAAAGTTAAAATATTCTTTTTATGTGTGCACTACTGGCAGAAGCAAATAAATTTTAAGCATAACACTTATTAATGTATCTATAACTGCAGATTATTTTCAAAAAGTAATGCATACTTTTTATTTATTTAAGAATAAGATATCTATTTTGATAAGATACCTATGATAGACGAGTTATTTTTTTTTTTTTTCAAACAAAGGTTTAATGCCTTTTTTCTGTTTTAATAATTGAATATTAATTTACATTAAGTCTTTTTAGTCTTATTTTAAGTTAAATTACTTTCAGAGATTGATAAATAAAAAGTAAATCTCTTAAGCATTTATAATGAAACTATCATGCTTTCTTTTGTAGTTTTATACAGGTATAAAACAGAATTTTTTGAGTTACGCTTAAATTTCTTTAATTGAAAACAATACATATTTTTTAACTACCAGTTAAAAAATTAAAATAGATCTATTTAATTTTTTAGCTTATAAAATATACAAGCATTCTTTCACAAAACAAAAATTTATATGGCACCATAAGGGGGAAAATGGAGGGGGGGGACAAATTCATAAAAAAAAAGAAAGAAAAAAGAAAATAGAGAGAAAAAAAGATTAGTCAAAGTGTTTTATGTATGGAGTGGTAATAATACACAATACTGTAGTAGTAGTAACTAAAACAACTATTTTAAAACTAGTAAGGGGTTATTCCATGCCAAATCATCCAGCCAAAGTACACATTGTCCACCTCACCTCCTCAAATTTGGATGAAACTTTGTACATGGCATCTTTAGGGAATAAGAACCTGCATTTTTTATTTTTGGAACATATACATTATTTTGCTTTTAATAGCTCTTTGAATTTTTGCCTTATTCGATTTTTCTGAGACACTTTCAAACCAGAATGGCAGATTCAGTTACAACTTGCAATTGTTTCAATAATTATCAAGATAGATCGTTGAAATTCACTATACTTACATAGAATATGATACAGATTCAAAATATATCTTTTAAAATACAATTTAATTAATATAACATTATTATTATTATTAATTTTTGAAGCTAGAAAATGTGTTTTCAGAAATTTAAAACATGGAACAACTATAACTTTCCCCTATAACTTTTTTTCTGACAGAATTTTGTAAATTGCACTTTTTACAGAAAATGTAAAATGTGCCCCATTAGCTGCCAGTGTCCCCTACTTATTTTTGAAGTCAATTTATTATAGTTTTATAACAGAAGCTTTGAATTTAGTGTAGACCTTATTAAGTATGAAAAATTAAGTTTAGATACTTATGTATTATCTCGGCAGTCTGCCAAGACAAGCAATTTTTTGCCAAGTTATAAATTCTGGACACATGAAATTATTGATGGTTTAGAATACGATTGTCAACAGTTTGCCAGCACTTTTGACCAAAAAAAAAAAAAAAAAACACCAGTTTGACAAGAATGACCGCCGGGATAATACATAAATACCTAAGTTTATAAAAGCTAATTTACAGCAGACAAATAAACATGAAATGGTACGAAATATTGCTACTTTCAAATATTGGCATTACAATCATTGAACACTTACAGCTTTCTGCCAGTTGCAAGGCAAAAATATATGTCTGCAAAGTTAAAACCATAGGTTACCGGAATGGCAAAGGCATTGCTATGCTCAGTAAGTAGAAGAGCCAATGTATCTACATAACTGCATTATACAAATTATTTAGAACGGTATACTTTAGCTGTTATACCTACCAGAAATACGGCAGACTGAAGAAGTTTTAGAACACAACTTATAAAAAATATAGCTCCATTAGCCATGCTAACTGAAGTTTTGAGCACTCTTCTTCAGATACAAATGCAAATCAAATTTTTCTTTTAAAGCAATAATTTCTGGATTGCTTTATGAGAAATTAAAAGATGTATAATTCAACAATGAAAGAAATAGGAACACAATAATGTTGTTAGGTTAGACATGCAAGATCTAATATGAAAAGTAAAATTCAACAGACATGATGAAAACAAGTAAAAATGGGCACATTATACTATTACTTTGCAATAAATGTTAATTTATTGCAAAAACTTAACAAAAAATGGTTCATATAAATTTAAAATATTTCTGTGCTTTTTTCAACTAGGCAAAATATACAAATCAGCACCAGCTTCCATTCTTAAAAAGAATAAAAATAATTGTTTCCATTTCATTTTTTTAATAATAATTTTACTGTGTTTTTAGATGAGTTAATCCTATCTTTCTAATCACTGAAAAATTTAAAAAAAAAAAACAAATTCATAAAGTGCACAAGCTTTAAAACGTTAGTTGGTTTACAACTTAAATGGTCAGAAATAACGTAAGCATTCAAAATAACGCGAGTTTTTTAAATGCTGTCATATAGAGAAATAAATAACAACAATAAATCCTGATGTCTGGATAGTCCAAACTATTTAATAATAATATATATATGTAATATACTTACAAACTAGACATGTAAATGCTAAACATGCCAATATTCCTTGAACAAGCCATCCAAAAGAATCTGTTAAGGCACCGTGGCTACAATGTAGTTCAGAGCCCATGTCTGACAACACTGTCACAAGATTGTATAAGGATAACGTTTCATAATTTTGTCAAAGACGGATTTTATAAACACTTTAGTTTCAAATTACATTCTTACAGTGTTTCTCGGATATTTACATAACATATAGAGATAAAAATTAAAATGCTTCACATTTGATAAATTTTATCATTACTCATTTTCAAGTTAGCTTGGTTTCGAATTGAGTCTTCCCTTTCTACTTATATAATTACGTACTTCTCGTAAGAGGAAGGAATATGTTGATTATAATTCCCCTAACAGATAGCTTCAAAGTCCACCCCACCGACCCACAGTGGTAGACGATCGGAACGGAAGGTGCCTTGTGTAGCATGTTGTTCCGACCAGAATGGGTTTTAGAACGGGTCCGGAGATGCGTTCCGCATTACGCCAATCCCAACCGTTTGGGCCAATAGCGTCTGCCATACTTCTGGAGATCGAGAGAAGGAAGGGGGGAGCTTTAATGACAATGCTGGCGCCATCTGTTGATTCAAAATATAGTTAGTTTATTATAGTGATTATCTATATGATTTATTCATTAAATTAGATTGTCTATTATCTTTAATGAATAGTTTTCAACGCTCATTTTAATGAAACATAATTTAGTTAATGAACATTATTTTATTTTATAATAATCAAATAAAATGAATAAAAACAAAATATATTGAAATGTAAATTTTATTACCAGATCTTTCAATTTTGCTTTAGCGCAAAAAAAATAAAAGCATACAAATGTTAAATTATAAATTTAATTTACATATGAAATACTTACATATGAAACGCATGAATGTAAACTAAGCCACTTTAATGTAAATCTCTAAATTTTTATAACATTTTTCCTAAAGAATTTAGAAATATGTCAAGTGGCTTTTTAAAAATACCCTTTAAAAATTATTTTTATTTCAAGAAATAAAACTTTAAATTGGATATATCATTATGTATTTAAAAGCTCACTGAAGTTTTCCTATTTTTAAGTAACTATCTAAAGTAATAAAACAGCAAATATACATGGTATCTGAAACAAGCATTTTCATTAATCAATATAAACTGATATACTGGTATTTGTCAATTTTGATGGGCCACGACGAGTTATTAAAATTTATTTGATTTAAATGAATTTTTTAAACCAAAAAGTTTAAATCAGTTTGAAAATAATAATAATAATAATAATAATGTGAACTATGGTTTTTTAAAATAAAAAATACCTTGATTAAAATTTTAAACAAATATTTAAATCAAATGAATTTTGATAACTTTTATTTCTTAATAAAAATAATTTTTACAAGATACTTTTAAAAATCCACTTAATATATTTCTAAATTCTTTAGAAAAAATGTTAAAAATTTAGAGATTTACATTAAAGTGGCTAAATTTACATTCATGTGTTTGATATATAAATTAAATTTAAAATCTAACATTTGTATGCTTTTATTTTTCATCAGCTTAAAGCAAATTGAAGATTCAATATATTTTATTTTTAGTCAATTTTATTTGATTATTATAAAATAAAGTAATGTTCATTAACTAAAATTATGTTTCATTAAATGAGGGTAGAAAAATATTCATTGAAGATAATAGATAATCTAATTTAATGAATAAATCATATGCGTAATCACTATAATAAACTAACTATATTTTGATGGAGGCGCCCATGTTTCCGGTTTTTGAAGCCAACGACCACGCCCCCTCTATTGCCCAGAACATCCGATATCGTCATTGGCATGCGTGTAATTTTTTAAGAACAAAACTGCTGTATTTCTCATTTTTTACTGATTGTATGTAAGTTTATCTTAAAGCCACATCTTTAGGCATAATTTTAATCTTAATTCTGTAATACTTTTACTGTTTATTTTTAAATAATCAATTATTTTTAAAACACGTATTATTTACACACGTATTAATTTACAGTATAGAATATACCTCGGCAGCTGCATTAAACTCGTTGATAGGAGAAGATTTGTTTCCTTCTTTAAACGAGCATATGGTTCAAAATGAAGTCATGGACAACCACCTTCTTCATCTGATAAAATCAGGGATCGATCAATATTTACATGTGCGATATCACTATTTTAGTAAGCGCTTAAGTAGGAATAATAAAAATGAGAAAAATGTCCGACAATTATATACTAAAATCATTCAGTTCAAAGGACAGTAAGGGACAATTGTTAAGATATTTCACTATATTGGAAGTTTAAGAGAATAAGATTACTTATGTGCAATGTATATAGAGCTTTAAGCTCCTTAATTGTAGTATGTTTTATTAAATAACCAAACTTAACACGTGATGAAAAGTCGTCTTTTAATTTTTGATCTGTTTTAAACCTTAAACCAGACAACCCTGTTTCTTAGATTTAAATTAGTTTCCAGAAATAAATTGCTATTTCATGATTCATATGTTTTGGGGGAAAACATGTAAAGTTTTCATTACAAAGTTCACTAGTGAATAAAAGTCCTTGAAAATCAAAAATATATAGTTCTTTAAAATCAATAATAGTCCTTAAAATTTTAAATGTAATTTGGTTAGCTACTGCATTTTATTTGAAACCTTATCCTTTTTTTCCCCTTCTACTAAATGAAGTAAGCAGTATTGATGGAAATTATTCAACTTTCATATTTCTTTCATTACCTTAAACTGTTTGTCAGTGCAAAATATTATTATGATAAATGGCCTAAGAAGGTTAGGGATGGACGCGAGACATCTAGTATCGCCTCCCGAGACGAGACAGAGCCTTGTCTCGCTCGAGATTTCTCGCCTCGCATAAATTTACAAAGTTTTCATCAAAATGGATGAATACGTATGTAATTAAATCTTATGGATATTTCATATTTTTCTCTTAAAAAACTAATACTTCTAAATAAAATGTTTCATCTATTATTAAAAAATGCCTCTTTCACCATAAGCCGAGCTATGCGAATGCGAATGTACATATCACTTAATATGGTAATTAATATATGTACTAATATTCTAATATCTAACTAATTGTTATTATTAATATTATTTTCCCATAAAATAGTAATAAGTTACTAAAAATATGGCAGCAAAATTTCAGCTCATAATTTTGCGAGACTCGCGAGACGCCTCGTGATAGAAAATTTCTCTACGAGACGAGACGAGACAGCCCTGTTTCTGAAGAAAGCGTAGACATAGAAGAATTTTGTATTTATTAATTTAGCCAAAACTATTTAAGTTACACATAAAATATACAAAACATGAACAATACACTTGAACATCTCACATAACATACCGGATATTTTAAAGGCAATATAATATCATATAATTTTTAGAAACCCTTACAGTTTAAAATCAAGTTACAGCCCGTGCGCAAGTTGAGCTGTTTTATAGTGAATGATCAAAAATATCTATCAATTCCCCCCTATATTTTTATCATTCAAATCTCACACTATATTACAGTTCTTAAAAGTAACAAGTCCAAGTCTTGTCATATGTCCTCTTAGAGCATCACCTGGTAGTTGTTTCGTCAGTGCATCAGCTTCCAAATCTTTAGTATTTTGATATACCAAATATATGTCCCCACAGGGGCGGCCCTAAGGCCGGACAAACCGGACCCCTGTCCGGGGCGGCAAATTTTGGGGGCGGCATTTTGGCTCGAATTTGAAAAATACATTTCGTATTAGTAAAAGAATTGGTAAAAAATATTCCGAAGAATAATAACTTTACTAGCTAATGTATTCATCCGTCATTGATGGGTTTTTACTAACCGCGCGCAATTTCATTTGCATTTTCGTTGTACAAAAAATGGAATTAACATACTGGCAGAAATATGCAAAGCGAACTTATAACTCTTGTGTATTGTTCTAAGATTACAGGTTAGAGAGTAACAAATTACTGGGACAAACTGTCAATAGAGAAAATATTTTACATTCGAAATTAACGTTTTCTTTCAGTGAATGAGCTTCCTACATCAAGAAGTCATTTAAAAAGAAGATGCTAGTAATGAATATTAAATTGAAAAGAGAATATCTGGAAAATTCTTTTTAATAGCAAGTAGCCGATATTTAACACTGCAACGTTCGATTGAATTATATTTTGATGATTTTACTTGATGCGCGAAAAACTTATCAAAGTTTACGTCACACCTCAAAAATAATTCAAATTTGTAGAAAATTAAAAACCTGAAATTTAATTTACTAACCGCCTACTATTTAACAAAATTTCATTTCATTCCCTTTTGTCTGACCACTAGTTGTTTTCACGAAGTGGTCACACAAAATTTTCTCAAAATTATATATATATATATATATATATATATATATATATATATATGCGTACAATGTTATTAAACTCAATCGCATCGATAGTAACTCAATTTTGTTCTATTAACTTTAGAAATTTTAATATTATGCCAGTAAAATTTTTGCACAATTTTCTCAAAATAAAAAAAAATAGTAATAATTAAAAAAAAAAGAAATCGACGTAATTTGTTTAAGTCGAACAGCCTCTTATTGTTTTACCTCCAGACGCCTTAAAGTGACGCCCTCCCCCTCTCTCCCTGCCCCCTATAAAAGAAAAGAAAAAATGCAATGCAACTTTTGCAAACCCTTTCAATTTATTCAAATCTTTTAAAAATTTCGATGATGCTTTGTTACCCGTCATATGGCCTAATTTCATTCTGTTTTCTTAATCCGTTATTGACGGATGCCAGAACAAACTTTAAAGCGACTTTTACAAAATCTCAAAGTCTATGAATTATTTAAAACAATTTTGGTATCTATTGTTTCAATTAACTATAATTTCATTCTATTCAAATGAGCCATTTTTTAACAATGGGAGAACATACATTTACACACAGTTTTCAAACAACAGTTTTAAATCTCAAAACTTTTAAACGAATTAGAAATATTTTAGCAACTGCAGTTTAAATTAAGTTGCCACTTTTGGTGTTGCTATAAATTTCATTTCATTCGCTTCAGTTGCATGGGCGTAACCAGGAGGGGGGACAGCTGCCCCACCCCCCTAAAATGAGCTAGTCATAGAGTCTGATTATTACAAACCGGGAGGAGGAGCAGTTGTACTCCATGGTCTCCTTGTCTTGTCCCCCCCCCCAATGAAAATCCTGGCTACGCCCTTGTTCCGTTGTTTATATGTGATGTGCAAACAAATATTTACCCAATTTACATAAATTTTCAGTTGGATTCAAATTACAGCTTGTTAATGAAATTCAACTAGCCAAATATTATCGCATATTTCTAGATTGCATTCCTGATGACAAAAAAATTGAACAGATCGCGTTCTTGGTAAGGTATAAAGGTATTGACAAATCTAATTCCAATGAGGCTAGGATTATTTAACTCTCTCAAACAGTTCATGTTCCTATGCTTTATTATTATTTGGTACAGAATCTTTAATTGCGTGAATCAATTAGGAAAGGATTGCAGTCAAAAGACATTGATTTACCACCTGTTCTAGAACTCTTATTGAAAGAAGAAGAAACTGTAAAGATTTTTCAAAGGATCTTCGATTGGATGTGATTTTAAATGAAATGTTCTGTTATGCAAGAGAACTAACCAACGAGATAGTATTCTGGCTAACACTGAGTTTAAGCAGCCACGTAACATATTAATTTGGATTGAGAATCACGAGATGTTCTGGTGAAAGATCCTGAATTAAAATTTAAGGTAGTTTTATTTTTTTACAGTAAACAAAGCGATAAATACCTTACAGTGCAGATTTAATTTAATAAGTACCCAATGTAATTATTTTAAACTTTTGCACGGCATAAATGAGTTAAGACACTCCTAAAAAGTGCTAATTAAACATTGTAACAGTGTTTATTGTTTGTTTGCGGGATTACGGCCGATTATCTACGCAAAGTTTCGGAGAAAACCACGGAAAACTCCGAACGGTTTGGTGCGATGGGACCCGAACTTGGGACCTTCAAACTTCGCCCGTCTACCATTTCCAGTGATATAACCACTGTGCCATGGTGAGGCGTTAACACTGTTTATAGTGTAAACAATTGAGAGTTAATACTGACCGATGGAGAATCGGGAAGTTAAACGCGCTTGATCTAGTAAACGAAATAATGTCAGTTACGGCCTTATTAGACAAAAAGGAAAGTCCAATTGAAATTTTAAAGCTAATTTCAACTATAGATTTTACACCACATCTTATTATTGCTTCGAGAATTTCGCTTTCTTTGCCGATAATTGAGGCAAGTGCAGAGAAGAGTTTCTCAAAATTAAAGTTTACTAAACATTTATTATGTTCCACAACTCTTCCAGATAGGTTAAATAATTTAACTACATTGGCTATCGAACATGAATTAGTTGAAAAATTGATTTTAGAGAAAAAGTCAGGAATTTTGCGGAATTAAAAGTGAGGAAAAAAAACTCTATTTTTCTCCCTTTCTTTTGGTTTTTAGCTTAATGTGTGGTTTTTAATAAATATGGTTTTTCTTATGCTGTGTTATGTTTAAAGAGCTATTCCAGTTTTATTGGCATGAAAACAGTATCTGTGAACAATTTATTTCTCTTAATAGTAATTTTACTGTGGGGGGCGGCATTTTATATTTTTGTCCGGGGCGGCAAAACTGTTAGGGCCGGCCCTGGTCCCCATGATCTTTGTCATCCTTTATGAAATAAAATTTTCTATTTATGTGTCGAGTACGACAGCTTATTTTTGGGTTGTTTATCCAGTCTATTAGTGCTTTACTGTCAGTTTTAATATTAATTGGTTTGATTATTAAGACATCTTCTCCCAATTCTTCTAATACACCACTCGCCCATCTAACTGCACAATCACAGTCACAAGCTGCAATTAGTTCAGCTTCCATCGTAGATAGCGCCACAAGTTTCTGTTTTCCACTTTTCCATCCAATGAGTGAATTTCCAATTTTTAATAGATATCCAGTATAAGGTTTTGAATCCGGTGTAGGTCTCCAGCTAGCGTCTGTGCTGGCATTCAACTTGCCGTTTGTCCACTCAAACTTTAGGCCATAGTCTATTGTACCTTTTAAATATCGAAAAAGTCATTTTATTGCAGTCCAGTGTACTTCTCGAGGATCCCTATTATACTGAGCCAATCTACTCACAGTATAAGAAATATCAGGTCGCGTTCCAACAGCTAGATACATTACTGATCCGATTGCTTCACGATATTTTTGCTGTGGAAAAACTTTTGAATTTTTGTAATCGTCCAATTGTTTATCACCTACCACACCTGGTGTTTTCACAGAATTGCAATCCAACATATTGAATTTTTCCAAAATCTTAATTATATACTTTCTCTGAGATAAAATTATTTCATTTCCTCTCTGCTTGATTTCCAATCCTAAAAACATGTTCGAGTCTGTTGTTTCTCTAATTTCAATATTTCTTTTTACATTTTTTATTACTCTGTCAACCACTTCTTCTGAGCTCGCCACCATCAAAAAATCATCAACGTATATTCCAATATGAACATATTCATCACCTTCTGTTTTGGTAAATACTGATGGATCTGATTTAAGTTTTCTCAGTCCGGCTTGCTCTAGTATTTCACTGAATTTGTTATACCAACATCTTCCTGATTGTGGTAAACCATAAATACTTCGTTTGATCATATAAACTTTATTATCTGGTAGTTCATAACCCTTCGGTGGTTCCATATAAATCTCTTCATTTAGAACTCCATTTAGATAAGCTGTTTTGACATCATAAAATTTCACAACGGAATTTTTCGTTGCTGCTAATGCCAGAAGTATTCTTAGTGAATCCCATTTCATAACGGGACTAAAACTTTCTTCAAAATCTATTCCCTGTTTCTGTCCACAACCAACTGCCACAAGTCTTGCTTTGTATATCTTGTCATCCTCTCTTTCTTTTATTTTATACACCCAGCGACTTTTAATGATTTTCTTAGGTCTTTCCACTGGTTCCCATACATTATGCATTTCTAAAGAATTAATTTCTTCATCCATTGCAGATTTCCAGTGCTCTTTTTCTTCAGATTTTATTGCATTATTATACGTATCGGGTGTATTATCTGTTACTGCGTACACTTGGTAATCATCATATCTTCTGGGCAATCTTGTGTTTCGAATAAGCCTTCCTGATGTGTTTTGATCTCCAACCTCTTCCTCATCCAAATCATTTACTTCCTCATCATTTTGAATGTCTGGCTCTTGTTCGTAAATGATTTGCATGCCTATTTGTTCCTGGGTTTCAGATGCTGGAATTAATGTGTCATCTACATCAGAATTTTCCTCACCTTCTATAAAATAATCGATTTCCATATAATTTTTCTTCGTTTTCTGTGGTTCATCTGGCACATATCCATTTGTCTCCTCATCAAATATCACATCAGATGTCTCATATACTTTCTTTTCTTCCATGTTAAATATCCTGTAGGCTCTTCTCTCTCTGGAATATCCAATTAATACTCCTTTCTTTGCTTTAGGTTCTAATTTATGTCTCTTGTTGTTGTAAATTTTATAATATGCAGTACATCCAAAAGGCTTCAAATGTCGAACTGAAGGCTTTCGGCAATTCCAAAGTTCCATTGGAGTTTTATCTTTTCGATTCTTCGTAGGTGTGATGTTATGTATATATTCAGCAGTAGCAACTGCTTCAGCCCAAAAGTGCAACGGTAACTGGCTGTCAATCAGGAGTGTTCTTGCTTTATCAAGTAACGTCCTATTAGCTTGTTCTGCAATTCCATTACTTCTGGGAGAGTAAAACAGTGTCTTTTCATGTTTTATTCCTTTTTGTTCAAAATATCTACTGAGTGATTCATTGATAAATTCTGAACCATTGTCCGATCTTATTCTTTTAACCTTGGTATTTAATTCATTTTCTCTCCTTCTAATTAATTTTTGCAAAACTTCACTTGTTTCATCTTTCGTCTTCAAAAACTCAACAAAATACCTTCGTGAGAATTGATCAACTATAGTCATCATATATCTTTTCCCATTCAAAGAACCTATTTTAAGTGGTCCACAGAGATCCACATGCAAAGCTTCAAGGGGTTTTACAGCCGTTTGTGAATAGGTGTTTTCGTATGAAGAACTTGCCATTTTTCCCTTGACGCATGAATCGCAAAGTTTAATTTCACCGTCCAAATTTTCCAATCCTCGAACCATTTTCTTTGATATCATCACTTTTATATATTCTGGATTTGTATGGCCCAATCTTCTATGCCATATTTCATACGAGTTTCCTTTTATTTTGAAACATGTCTCATTTTTCACTTCATCCCTCTGAGGTATTAATTTTACGATGAACATATCCCCTTCAAATTTTCCTTCGCAAATCAAATCTCCATCCTCATCAAAAATGTAAGCTCCTTGTTTATTGAGTACTACCTCATTACCATTTTTCACAATGTTTGGAACAGACATGAGATTACACCTTAATTTTGGGACGCACAAAACATTTTTTAATCTGATATTTTTTGGATTTATCTCTGCTGTAGCAGCTCTTACCTCTCCTCGATAAGTTGATTCAATATCTCTCCCTTCTTCAGCTATACTGATAATTTTATTTTCCTCTTTCAAATTTTCCATCCAGTCTGCATTGGGAGTCATATGTGAAGTACATGCAGAATCCAAGTGCCATTCAGTCATTTTCTCTTCGCCAATTCGTTTCTCAGAGGTTGTCAAGACCAGGTCTTTTACTGAATCTGACTCTTCTTTTGAAATTCTGGCATGCTCATTTTTATAATTATTTGAACTCTTCATACTTGTATTTGACTTTCCAAAGTTATTTTTCTTAAAATTATTGCTCCGAAACCAGCAATCCTTTTGTAAATGTCCAGGTTTATTGCAAATATAACAACATTTAGATTTTGATTTAACCTTGTCGTGCGCTTTAAAAGCCCTGGATTCGCATTTTCTTTCTCGCTCTCTCTTCTCAAAGTTCAGCAAAGTTTGTCGCAAGTCGCAAGTCTGTAAAATTAATTCCTCTATTAGTAGATAACGCCAAAGTAATAGATCCATACGTTTCTGGCAACCCTTCAACTATATATCTTACTAGCTCTCGTTCAGTTACTTGCTTACCCAATTCATTTATTTGTTGCTAAAGTCCTTGTGACCTTGTGAGATATTCATCAATACTCTCGCTTGGCGACTTTTTCAATCTCGTTAAATCCAGCAATAAGTCTGTTCGCCTATCTTCAACAGCACCCTCAAATCTTAATTTCATTGCTTCCCACACTTCTTGTATTAATGTGTCATTGCCTTTTTCATTCCTCTATAAATTATCGCTTGTTCCGCTGTTAGGCTAAGAACTATTATTCTTAATGCTTCCTTATTTTTCTTCCACCACGCTTTGTGTTTAATCACACTATTAGCGTCATTTTCATCTTTTAGAGGTTCTTCTTGCAAAATAACTTCTTCAAACAATTCTTTTGAATCCAGCAAGGCCTCAATTTTCATACTCCGTATAATGTAATTAATCTCAGTTAGTTGCTCAATTTTTATGGAATTGAAATGATCCATGTTTCTTATCGACATCAGCGGTTAGGCTTGACGCTTATCTTGGACTTGCTGATTCCAAAAATAACCACGCTCTGCTACCAATTTGAAGAAAGCGTAGACATAGAAGAATTTTGTATTTATTAATTTAGCCAAAACTACTTAAGTTACACATAAAATATACAAAACATGAACAATACACTTGAACATCTCACATAACATACCGGATACTAGCTGCTTACCCGTTCTCCGCACGGTAGGAGACGAATATTTTCCTTACACACATATAATTCGAATTAAACCCAGTGATAGGAATCTCTAATAGTGAAACATTGCTGGAGTTCTGACGAAAAGCTGACTCCATGAGTGGAAATTTAAGACGATTGCAACATGATGACACAAAAACTGCGTCATTGTCACTGGCGATCAGAAAAGTAAGAACTTTACGGTATGCAGACGAAACGTTTCTCTTTCGAAAAATGCCTTATTTCTACATCATATAATTCTCTTTTTTAGGTTTAATTTATAGCATTCATACATACCATATGAATAACTTTACATGATGTTGAATACTATTTCATCTTATCTTGCATTTCGTAAAGCGTGGACAATGCATTAGCACAGTTATGTTGCAGATGACTTTATTAAATTTTACGTAAATTTAAAAAACGTACTCGAAACAATCGATGCACATTGTACGTTCAGAAACCAAAATGCATCCTGTTTCCGTGAAGATCTTGTCGCTTTCGTAAATGAAAACATTTGTGACGTAACTTAAGTGGAAAAGCTTATTACCCTTACTGAACTCTTAATACAGTAGCACACTTGTTACATAAAACTAACGTTGATCTCACTGCCAATTCACACTAAATAAATAACTAATTTCATATTTTATTTTTAACATAGATTAATTGCATAGTGTCAAATTCAATATTAAACAAAATCTGAAATCGTTTCTAGAGCTCTAGGTCTTGTAACTGGAGTAACTGGAAGATATATGAAAAAATAAATAGAACCTTAACAAAAAAGTAATTTATATGAAATATTCTAAGCACATTGGATCCCGTTATTCGGAAAGATTCCACAAACGCCATGGGAAGAAAGAGCAATTAATTTCGTATTATATTTTGTATTCCTTGCAAGCGCCTTTGTTATGTACATGATTGCAATATCATTCTCGTACACGATGCTTATCCTATAGTCTCTGGTGATTTATTTTGGATTTTCATTTCATATTCCTGACTTTTCATACTTTTGAAATTTTGTTGCTTTGCGCATGCACTGCAAATCTTTGAACACATTTTAGAACACTTTTTGGAACACTTATTTTGTCCCCTTTGAGAACACTTTTAAAAGCACATTTCAGAGCACTTTTTGGAACACATTTCGGAACACTTATTTGTCCCCTTTTTGAGAACACTTTTAGGGAACACATTGTAGAACACTTTTTGGAACCCATTTCAGAGCACTTTTTGGAACACTTATTTTGTCCCCTTTTTGAGAACACTTTTTGGAACACATTTCAGAACACTGTTTGGAACCCATTTCAGAATACTTTTTAGGACACTTATTTTGTCATCCTTTTTAGCACACTTTAAGGAATGCTTTTAGGATTAGATTTGAGAACACTTTCTAAAAAGTAAGAGCAGGTGCGGCGAAAGTGACGTCATCAAGGGGCGCGGCCGCAATTGGCGTAAGGGGTGGAGTTAAGTTGTTTCCATCCTGGATGGTTGAGTTGTATTTTTTCTGGATTTGGAGTCTGCTATATTTCGATTGGGACATTTAATTATTATTTAATTATTAATTAATTAATTTTAATGCTGCCATTTGTTATTGCATTTTTAGTGCTGCAATCTGGTGTTATGTTTAAGAACTACTTTTTAGTTTTGGAATTGGGCTTAGAATTTTTTAGAGCTTGGAACTGATTTTAATGAATTATTGAACTTTAGTTAATTTCTATAATTTAATGCTGTCATTTGTTATTGAATTTTAGAATTAATTTGTGGACTTGGATTTTATTTTTTCTCACTTACCGGCAGCGGGATTCGAACAAAGCAATGATTTCACCAGTGTTCCCAATCTGTACTCAAATGTGCTCCTAATATGTGTTCCCAATCTATTCTTAAGGTGTTCCCAATCTGTTCTAAAATGTGTTCCTAAGTTTAGATTAACAAATATCCTAAGCATAACACTTTCAGAACATTTTCAGAACACTTTCGGAACACTTCCTTTATAAAGAATCACATTCGGAACGCATTTCAGAACACTTTTAGGTAACTGGAACACTTTTTTCCAATAAATGTGTTCCAAATGTGTTCCCAATGTGTGCTGGGAATTTGCAGTGTGTGAATAATCGATTATCATTTCGCATTACGGCTACCAATTAAGTAGTTTTCCATATCGCTTCTTCCACGTTAACGACGTTAATCTGCCGTTTCCTAGTTTAAAAAAAAAAATGCCTACAAAGTTTCATTGCTTCAATTTAGACACACAGAGGGGTTAGGCAAATACGCACCCGACAAATTGCTTCCTTATGTCCGCCGAAGCAGCACATACGTTAGCGTGTAATGTGCTTCTCCGGATAATGTGACAGCAAAACAGAAGACAATGAAGTGAAAATGACGTCCCACGCGAAGGAAATATGTTAAAATTCTGTTTGTTTCATATTTAATGCGTTTTCCCTTTTTTGGGTCTTAAGAGATGTAGAAATGAGTGGTTTCACTTAATTATTAAATTGAACAACTTAAGTGGCAACAATGGATTCCGTTGCTACGGAAACTGTAGCAGTGTGAAAAATAGAATATGAAATGATTTATTTATGTTTACTTTGCTAGAACTGCCATTTTGGCGTAATTAACGTCGGCAGTCGATGGCAAATAGCCAAAATGAATCACACATTAAACTTCACAATAAATGCAATAATTTAAAGTCATTACCAGCTAGTCTAACTGGGTTTTAAAAATATTCTCATTCATCTCAAACAGCATTCGTATTTATAAAGACTTCCTATTTTATTACACCTTGTTTGGCGGGATTAAAAAATATTATCTATTCATACGCTCGTAACACCAACTCATTTCAATCGGGGCATAGAATTAGCAATACAAATGATAAAGTTTAATTTTCTGAAATTTGGCTAGGTTTCCTTACTTAAATCAATTTATTTAACTTGATGAAAATCATTTAAAATCGCCTTAATAACTGCATTGTTTCTGAACAGAAAATTAAAATTTCAAGCTAAATTCTAGTAAAACCTGCACTTGTTTTTAAAAATACTATTTCTTTACGCTCTCAGTAAATTGCGCCAAGCCTAAAATTGTGTGCAAACCACTAGAATCCACTTTCCCAAATCGCCATATAAGCCATTTTTTTTTCGCCAAATTATAAGGTTATGCACTTTAGTCTCTGAAATTTACAAATCCTTTTTCTTTTGCGTATAAAAAATATTGAATTCCTGCTCTGATTTCCCACGCAGACGATATTTTAATTAAAAAATAACCTAGCAAATATTCGAAACAGAAAAAAAGTATTATTCCTTTATTTTTAATGCAAGAGTGTAAATCATTTAATAAATTCGCCAAACATGGCAACCTCGATGCTTATTTCTCACATTTTCACTACAGGGGTTACAATCGCGGAGTTGCGGAGAGCAAAAATTAGTGGTTTTGACGGGGTTTTTTATCAATATCGCCTAAACTAATTCGAATTTCGAAATTTAAATTAGCGGAAGACCTTCCTCGGAATTTTTCGAATAAGTGGACACCTCGATTGAAACTCAACTCCCAGCGGTTTCGGAGGAGATGATGCTACACACAGACAGACAGACGCGCACAGATTTTAATAGTATAGAAGAAGATTTTAAAGGCAATATAATATCATATAATTTTTAGAAACCCTTACAGTTTAAAATCAAGTTACAGCCCGTGCGCAAGTTGAGCTGTTTTATAGTGAATGATCAAAAATATCTATCAGTTTCTCGTCTCGCATGTCTCTAAAGATGGTTGAAGTGTATAATTGTTTCCTCGTGTCTAAAGAAGATAATGTTCTCTCACTGTCTGCAAATACCTCATATATCTTATTTAACATATTTGAAATCGCATTCTTACTTCTGTTACCTGTAATATGACTTAAAACTATTGCTAATATAATGTGAGCAATTTAATAATTTAGGTTGATGTAATAAAAGTTATTTTTACCCATGTAACAACAGAAATATCTTCCTGGAAACATAAAAAGCAATTTTTTATTATAAGAAAACAATTATCATGAAAAAATATAAACAGTTTTGCAAAGTATAGTATAATCCTAAGAATAACTGTTTTTTGTTTCACTTGATGTTTAAAACGCAATGCACGAAAATAAATTTGAAATTATGCAATAAAAAACAAGTTAATACGTGTAAACAATCTTCCATAAATGTAAAATGAATAAAAAAATTGGTTAGCAACTTTTAAATTATTTTTATTAACACTTTCCGGAACTCGTTTTTCAATGCTTCGCTATGCGTTCTTCAATCTTCTGGGCAAGAGAGGTGGCGTGGCATGGCTTCACTTTCCTAGCACTGCGGAGCGCAGCATGGGCGCCTCCATATGTTAAACCTCCTTGATTTTGATTAAAGGATGGCGCCAGTATTGTCATTAAAGCTCTTCCCTGGCTTCGCTCTCTCGATTTCCAAGGAGTATGCCCAGACGTAGCTATTTTCCCAAACGGTTGGGATTGGAGAAAATGCGTCGGCACCCATGGTTTTCAAATGTAGTTATTTTTAGAGCTCCGCCTTTTCGAACGCAGTGGTCATGCACCGGTGTCACCCAGTGTCACCTCACCAGTGCCCAACCGGTGAATTATCGAACGCGCCCTTAGAAAGTCCCTCAAGCATAAAGTGACCAAACGTCCCCATTTTCAGGACGTTTTTCAAATTGTCCCCAGAATGTTAAAATAGAACTGGGACAATTTTTAATTATTGCATTGTTTTTCAATCAAATTTCTGTTAATTATTGCATTAATTATAAATGTCCCCAGTTTTGTTGTCAGAATCGGGGACATGTCCCCGATTCTGACTACAAAAATCTGGTCACCTTACTCGGGGCCTTCGCAATTAGTAACGGGCCTGCGCGTGTATTTTGATGAGCCATCCAAAGAGGCCTACGGATGCTCGAGTCTTCACGTATACATCAGGCATTTCTTAACCTTCCCAGTGCTTTCAAACGTTATTTAACATAGTTTTAAGTAGTAATTGTGTTACTAATTCAACGAACAATCATACGAACTCATGATTAATTTGTTTGCTATGATACGTATTGACATAAAGAAAATAGATGCATATAATTTGAAGGAAAAACAAAGTAGCCCTTACTCTCACGATTCACGATTGCTTATTTTAGTTTCACAAGTGGATATTTAATATACTTTAAAATAACTAAATACACAAGACATTTTTATAATGAATATTTCATGAACGTAGTCGTATTTCCTACGTTATTTTAAACAATTCAAGATTAATCTTTAACAAATGATGTATTAAAGCGCATTTCAGTGTTTTCGGGATATCCTGTATATTGGAGAAAATTGATAAAATACGCTCTATAGCGCGATCCCTGAATTAATTATTCTTTAATAAAGAAATTTAATGTAGTATATATTAATCTTTTGTCGCTTTCTCAATGGAACTTTGAAATTGAGCAAGCATAATGAACGCTTGTACAAAATATTAACTACATTTGAAGTTTCTGTATAAACGGGCAAAAATCAATAATTTATAATTTACTGTATTTCTGCACTGTACCAGATGTAAGTCTGAATCACATAATCAAGGCATGTATAACTGATAAATAACATTTTCAACTGGCAAAATTAAATTGTCTAAATAGTATCACAACGTGATGCTTATTTACAAGAATAAAAACTACTCAAGTAAGTAATACGCGATTTCTGATTAAAATAATTTATTTATAAATAACACATGAATAATTATTCACTAAACATGATTTACATACATATTTTTAGAATTTTTAAATACATTATAAAAGTGTTCACGTACCTTTACATTCAGAGCAAAATGCTCGAATTTTAGGATAAATTTTCACGAAAGAAAATGGCGCAAGATTCACAAAACGATTACCTACATCTAAAGTTCTTTAGTACGACAAAAGTATAAAAAAATTGTTTTAAAATAATAAAATAATATAACATTTATAATACTGTTGCGGAATTACTCTGCTACTCCTGGGGTTCGTCGTTCTAAAGTCCAGTTGGTGTAAAAAGTTCAAGTAAAAAGTCACTTGTCAGGATGGAACACAGACTTTATTTCTTCTAGAACTTCGTAGAACAATCAGCTGCACACAATTCACAAGCACAATCTAGCAGTAACGTGCTTTTAACAATCCGCTTGGATCAGAAGCTCTCACAAATGCTGTATTTCTCACACAAAATAAGTCACTTTTACAGGCTAAAATTCCGTGGAAATATTCA